>CM038680.1:664871828-666208764 GCA_021605205.1 Aegilops longissima | reverse complement strand
GCCGTAGACGGCGTTAAAAAGTAAACAGACTTAAAGCAAAGTAGGTTCGATCCTTGTGTTCTATTATATGAAGTAGAAGAAGAAAGAGTCGGGGGGATGGTCTTGTCACCCATGGGTTAATGGTGAAAGCGCTCAAGGAAATAGGGAGTAAGTTAGAGAATTCCTGTTGTCAAGCTAGTTATCTTATACAAGACTTTTCTATAAGGCCTGCAAGCAGTTTCAGGTGGAAGCAGGACTGGCCCGTGCGGGAAGAACTTGGCCCGTTTGGTTGCCTGCGTTTACTGTGCGGCCCGCATGGCATGAAACTTAAAGCAGTTCCAGGCCAGGCCCAGGGGAAATGCCCGAATCGGCAGTAGCTGGCGAGCCTGGCTCGGGCGAGGCAGGGGAGGGCGACGCGCTTCTCTCCTCGTACGACCAGGGAGATGGCGCGAGCTCACCCGCGTCACCGAAAAATCGGCGGGAGGATTTCGGCTCACCTCCCGCCGAGTCCACCCCTATTTGGCCCCCTCCCTCACCGCCCCAACTCCCGCCACCACTCTCCCTCCCTTCGAGCTTTCCCGCCGACGCGCATCGGCACCGACGAGCAGGTAAGCGGCGCATCTTCATCGGCCGGCGGTCCACGGCGTCAGCGGTCCTTCACCGGCCGACGGTGATCTTCTACGACCATCCCCCCTCGTCCTCGAGCTGCAGCCATGGCCTTTGTGAGTTCAATCCCCCTTTCTCTCTGTTCCTTCTAGCTAGATCTAAGTTGCAACTAGGGTATGATCTAGATGCATGGTTGATTAGTGGTCTGATCTGTGAGCTCATATGTTTGATTGCTATGTTGCGGTTGCAATTTGTGGTAGGGTTAGATGTTCAAGCATGTGGTAGGCTATATTAGTAGTAGAGTTTGAAGTTGAACCTTGTGCTTGTGTTGATTCGTGCTTAGATCTGTGATTTGTAGCTATTGGTGGTCCATTTGTAGCATGTTGTTTGTTGTCGATGTATGTTCGTGCTCATAGATTGTCCGGTATGCTTAGTATGATAGCAATGAACCATGTGCTTAGTATGATAGTGATTAAGCATGCGCTTGGTATGATAGTGATGAACCATGTACATGTATGCTCCTACTTTCATGGATTGTCCGGTATGTTGTGTGCTATGCTTATTGTCAATTCGTGCTGCGATTATAGGACATGACCACGCAGACGCAAGATCTTAGTCAGGCCCTTATCCTGTCCGACAGCCAGTTTGCTCCATCGTTTGTCGAGGACTCGCAGCCTATGTCCGAGATGGCACCGATTCAGAGGTGTTCGCGTCGATTCGTCTATGTGCAAGTGGTGCTCGCTGAGCAAACTTCGCTATCGATGTTGTTGCCGCTGCACTCAAGGTAGCAACAAGAAAGGCAAAGAAGGATGGTAGGTCGAACAACATGAAGTGGCGATCGCTCATGTCCACGTCAGATCTTGAACAAGATGTGTGAGCTCATCTCTAGTGGAGTTAGGACCGACAAGGGCTTCAAGGAGGTGCACTTGAACACCGCTATGCAAGCGTGTGTTCGAGTTCTGTGGCAGGAGGTGTCGCCACCTGTGTACAACCACCTGAGGAAGTGGAGAAGTCGATGGATTCAAGTGTCCAAGGAGAGACCTTAGCGGCGCCTCATGGGATGAGAACACTTGCTCCATAGTTTTGGAGGCAGAGCACTACGCCGGCCATGTCGCGGATAGCTCACAGCCCTCTTCCTTTTTATACTGTCCACCATTGCCTACTCCTAATCGCAACTAACAACACTTGTGTTTCATTCTTAGGACCACCCAAGGGACGTTGAGTTCCTCAACACACCCATACAGAACTACAACCATATATATGCAGCACATCTTCTCCTTCGGGCTGGCAACTGGGAAGCATGCCATGGGCTCGGGGGAGCCTCTTGGTTCTCCCATGCCAGACTTCCCTGGGACCCCGGACGTCGAGGTCCTTGATGGCCCTGACAAGCCCTTCGACAAGCCATTTGACCCCATCCATGATAGGAAGAGGAAGAGAGGAGGCCTGATGAAGGAGGAGATCAATGTCTTTACAAAGATGTCCGAGGCGGTGAAGGAGGTGGCTAACCATCGTGGAGTGCAAGCCCTCGACGCCCACCCCGACTGTATGGCGCCTCATGACCTGTGGTGGCTTCAATGAGGAGGCTCTCATGGAAGCTCTCACCACCGCTTGACAATAAGGCCCAGGGTGTTAGGTTCGTTGCCATGGCAGACGCTCACAGGGTGTTGTGGCTCAGGAGTTGGCTGGGCAAGCACTACTACTAGACTAGTGCTGCCTGTGAGCGTGCATGATCCCCGATGGCGATGGCGGTGGCGACGATGACGATGACAACGTACATTTTGTGTAGCTAGGGCTGGAAAACTATTTGATGGTCTATATATTTTGGTGAGGTGGTATATACTAACCCCTCACGATGATGGTGAACTTGCGGTGGTAGGACGACACCCTCTTTTGGATGTGGTGGTAGGTTAATACCATGGTAGTGCTAGGTAGAACTTGCTATGCCGCATGATCATGCATGCTTTTCTTCTTCTCTTCTGCTCCATTGTTGTTTGTGTGCTACTTTGCTTGCTACTTGTGTGCTTCATTGATTTGCTGCTTCAACTCTTTGCTCTTGTGCATTGCTAGGGCAAGTGGTATGCCGTGTTCATCGGTAAGGCTCCAGGGGTTTACCGTTCATAGGAAGAAGCCAGTGCACAAGTGGCATCATATAGCAACAACAACCATAGAGGGGTTCAAGACTAGGCAGGCAGCAGAACAAGCTTACTCCGACTGGGTGCGAAAGCACGGAGGCAGCAGTGTTGACGGTGGCAAGGTTGGAGGTGTTAAAGTGAAAGGTGCTAAGGTGGATCGTCAGTTTGGGCTGAAGCTGAAGAACTTCATCATCTTCGCCCAGTTCATCGTCATTGCTGTGTTGTGGCGTTAGTGTGCTAGGTGTGATCATTATGGGAGACCTCACCAACTAGGGTACAAGGTTCTTACACCATGTACGCCGTATGCACCAAATGCCATGTTCATGTGCCGCTTGGGCCAATGCAGGCAACCAAACAAAGTGCACTTGTGTATTACCTAATGCAGGAACACTGGATGCAGGCAACCAAACAATTAGCCGATTGCGCATTAGGGCCCGTTTTTGCTCAATCAAACTAGGTTGAGAAGTGTATGCGAAACAAAAACTGTTCACAACTTGAACCAAACAAGCCCTAAATGGGGGCGCATGCATGAAACACCGACACGCGTAGAGAGAGGTTGTTCTACACTGACACGCCCGGTCAAAAAGGGCGGCCAGCCCCACGTCAGAAGGCTGTCCTACACCCGCACGTGGCATAGCCGTGAAACCCCGACCGGTGCAACTGTACACACAATTGATTGCAGCGAGCCCCAACGACGCCGTAGATGAAACGGGGCAGAACGCAGCGAAGCCAGGTCCCGCATGGTAAAAAGGGCCACCGCGCCCTGCGTTGCTGGTCCTTGTGTCTCCCTGGCCACTGGTATTGATTGTATACGGCTATGTATGCATCGTTGGTGATTTTCCCAACTATTCTGTGCGCGCATCACATCGGCGCAGCGGGCGGCTGGATATCTGCGTCCAGCTGCCGCTGCGTCCAGGACGGCCGCTCTCGACATTCTTCTCAATGAGCATTATCGTGTGGGGAGTGATACCACAGACGAATATGTGTGGCAGGGTGTTATCTGCAATTGTGCCTCATGTTAGAAAATTAGGCAAGTTCATGATTAATTTCAGTAAACAATTCATGACTAGAATAGATACTAGCATGCAACAATATAGCAAATTAGAAGAACAACAAGACATGCATAACAACAGGAAACACGAAACAATAGCTGCAGAGACAGACATGAACAGAAGATGTTGGATGTACTGTTCGTTAGCTATAATAGGTGCGACGGTGTTGATGACGATGTTGGCGACGATCTGCTGCTGACGGCGATGAACACGACAATGAGTAGCACCGCCCGACTTGGACGGAAGAGCGGCGATCGCAAGACTGGCGCTTCCCAAAACTTAATTCGTCCTCTCCCGGTGCAGGATCTCAAAGACGAACGGTTCCGAAGACCTGCTCTCCCACGCGCGGATGCACGCCGGCGTTTGGGATGGAGTAGACTACGACGGCGGCGCAAGTTGTGAGATGAGGCAAAACCCGGTTTTTTTTTTGCCGCAGCCGGTAGTTGTATATATATTAGGACCAGAGGCGGTATTGTGTCGCGATCACAATCCCAAACCGACTCGGTTTCTAATTCATATACTTACCGGACAAGAAATCAAAAACTTGTCTGCCAAGACATAAAAAATAAAACGGCAAAAGGAAGTTATGCTAGACAGACCAGATTTCGACGGACCATTCACGCGCATGTAGGCCAAGCGAGCGAGCGCGCGCGTGTGGTCTTCCCTTTCTCTTCTCACACACCACTCAGAGTGGTGGAGAGAACCCACTATATAAAGAGGTCCAACTCTTCTTCAACTTCCGGGGTGAGACTAAACTTAGCACCACCACTTGCCATTTTACACATGGGCTTTGAGATTTCAGAAATTGCTATGGGCCTAGCCCATTAATTCTAACACCTCATGAATTGATCAGTTTAAGAAGCAAGATGAAATACATTGCATCAACTCGACTGATTGGCTTGCCCGCTGGTGGCAGCAATTCCCTTCTTGGTGAAATTCTTGTTACACGAATGTAGCGTGGAGATGCTTCACGTTGGCATAGACGATGGGTCAGTGGAGTAGCTCTCATGATGGATCAGTGGTTAAATTGGGCAGGCAGGAGGACATGCCCACGTCCATCATGTCAGTATGCCCAAGAGGCTGGAACACCACACAGAGCGTTAGGTTCTTCACCCACGCTGCGGTCACCGGCGACGGCGATGCCACAATGAATGAAGCAAGAGGAGGGCATCCTTGCCTGGAAGCAGGGGCTCCGTAAGAACTTTGGAGGATATACCATGGCCAAACTCCTCCCAACTGGAACTGGATGTACCTGACAAACTCGTCGGCAATCGGCAACGAACCCTAGCTGCTCAAACCTCCGCATGGTCTCGGTGAGGCGGATCCTACTCGACTTTGCTATGGCTGAAACATTAGCTCTTAGTAAATCAATCTAATATATGAGCGCTAGCTGCTATGCCAAGAGACTGAAGCATGGCGAAATTACGAGAGTTATCCCAGCCATTGTATAGAAATCTCACACTGTCTCACACGTCCTTGTATAGAAAGCTTCATAACATCAACAGACATAGAATATGCTCCGCAGTTTTCCTAAATTAGGCTTGTATAAGCAAGAACAGAGTTGACAAGAGAAATGACAAGTGCAAATTAGATGAACATGATACATAACGAAGCCAACAATCCGCTACATGCATAACAACCGTTTGGTACAGCTAGTGCACAAAAGATAACTAGAGATTAAAGCATTCATAGGGTAAATATTCTAACATTTGTCTTGAGCTCCTTGAAGCACACAAGCTGGAAACTTGCCATAGTACGGCACGTAGAGTCGACTTCGATATAGGTCAACGAACCTTGGAATGTTTAGAATCTGTGAACCCTTTCCAGTACTGATGCTATATGAGATGATCTTATTATCAGCAATTGTGTCAGCAAGGAAAACTAGCTCTCTCTCCAAGTCAAATGCCAGGATTTCATAATCGAAATACCACAATCCTTCATTGTTAGTACGGAGCAGTATGTCCCTCCCAAATACATTGTTCATATTTAGACGATGCTTCACCACCCACCTATCAGATCCTTCCAAACTCCAAATTCGGATGACGCAACCATCCAATTCTTGTTGTGCGTAGCATAAGACCCCAGACGACTGGCAAAGACAGCCATCAAAGCAATAAAACCTCTGTTCTGGTCCATTTGGAAATCCAGGCAGCTGAAGGATCCTATGATTGAGCAATTGTGTGCATGTGTCAGGTGCATCGAGTGCCAGAAGGTAATGCCCCCATAAGTGATCCACATACAACACCCCATTTAAGAATAGTGAATCACCACCAAGTATATCTGAAGTTTCCCATAGACAATTAGACCATGTCGAATCCTCAGAGAAAAATACCTTAACTTCGGTGTCATATCCACCATTTGGAGTCGTCTCAAATTGGAAGACATAGAAGTGTTGAGACCATAATGGATCAAAACACAATTTGAGATCAGCATAAGAGACGGCTGGTCCAGGTTCAGTATTTGGAAGTGCCATCCACTCTTGAGTTGCTGGATTGCACACAATGGCGTCGGAAATTTCTTTAGAGCCTGTACCACCATGATAACACAGAAGCAGGCCATTGCTGCAACCCTTAAGCTCCAAGGGATGCTCATAGCATGGCACAAAACTAAGTGTTGTGTCAATATCCCTGTTACCTGAGGGAAGGCCCACGAGATGGATGGCATTGCCATGCTCATTTTTTTGGTACAGGAGACCGGAGGGAGTTCTTGGGAGCTTCTTGCGGTAGTGCGGATCAGATGAGAAGGCAAGCCAAGATTTGCAGACACATCTGAAACGGCAAAAGGACTTCAGCGGCAGCCGAGACAGGATCTCCACCACCAGGTCATCAGGTAGTATGGTTGTGGCCATCTCCTACCGAGATTCAATATCTCCTTTGAGCTTATCTAGCAGATGAACTTATATCTACATCAAAAAAGAAGAAAATAGATGATATAAAACTGAGAAACTTAGTGTTTGTGCAGAACTGCAAGAAGTAGTGATACCCATTATTTAACGATTGAACAGAGCTGAGCGAATTAATGGATTGAAGCTTTGACCGGCACTTGATAAATGGTAAACGTCGACTCCATGCTCGAAATATGGATGTCAAATGAACTGAAATATTATCCAACACTCACACTAAAAACCATGATTTTTTTTGTTGGTCTCCTTCTAACAATGCTTTTGCAGTTTACACAAGAATTTGCAAATGAGAAAAGTTGTGAAGCATATTTCAGTATGGGCTTATGACCTATGCAGAGTGGGGCCACACGGATTCACTGTCGCATGGGGATACTTCTCTGTAATTAAGTAATTATATGCAAAGTTGCAGATAATAAAATCACCATAAGTCTTTCCAATTTCGCCATCCATTTCACAACAAGTAAGCAGTAAGCAATAATAATAATATAATACACGCGTTGCTACAATACGTGTTGAAACAAAATGTGATATGGTAAAAAGGGAACGGAATGCACCTTCAGGATATATAATCTTATGTACCTATTAGACACCATGAAAAGCTGAGACAAGTGCTAACTTGTGAGATAAGCCAGGGCAAATCAAGAATATCATCGTATCCATCCTTGGTGCGACTGACAAGTGCTAATATTTTTTGTTAGCCCCGATCGATGCTTGAATTAGTAAACAAGTCGCCCTTGAAACATATGTGATCATGTTGATGCCTTATGACAATGACACGGTTGTGTATATGAAAGAACAGATTTGGCATGGATACTGCTATCAAGTTATGTGCAAACAATAAAATCACTATAAGTTTTTCCATTGATTGCATCGTCATCCATTTCACAACAAGTCAGCAATGATGAAAACATAATACGCGTGTAACTGTAATGCGCCTTGAAACAAAATGTGATCTGATAAAAGGGGAACAGAATGTACCTTAAGGGACCTACTATCAGACGCCGTGAGAAGCTGAGACAGGTGCTAACTCGTGAGATAAGGCAGGGCAAATCAAGAATATCATCGAGTCCATCCTTAGTGCGGCTGACCAACATAGACGAACTCATCAGACCTCCTTTCGCGGCAAGAAGACGACCAGGATGAGGAGAAATGCGGACTCACCAGCTAGGGGGAGGGGGATCCAGCTAGGGGGTGGCGGAACGGTCGGCCGTGAGATCCAGGTCGCATCTGCGATGAGCTCAGATCAGAGACGGCACACGAGGACAAACATGCGGCATAGGCATCGAGGAGAGGGAGAGGAAAGGGAGCTCACCCTCACAGCGCGTAATGGTTGCTTCCGGTCGTCGGCGAGTGCGGTCGGCCAGGCGGCGCGGGAACGAGGCTGCGGAGATTGGGCAGAGGGACGGGGAGCTCGATGCTGCAGCAAGCAGCGGTCGTGCCGGAGTCTTGCCGCGGCTCGCCGGAGAATGGGGATTCGCCGCGAGTTGTCCAGATTGGGAGAGAGTCTGGGCTGGGGCTGCTCGCTATGGCAAAGGAAAGGAAGATAGCCTCTTACTGGGCTGGGCCGTGTCCCTCGTTTTATCATTTGCCCCTCGTGCTCCATTTTTTCTGCACCTTCGGCGGCCAATCCTTCTCAATTCCTTCCCCCCATTTAATAAGTTGCTTTTTGCTCAATTTTTTTAATAAGTTGCTTTCCCTAAAACAATGCTTTTAAGCGAAAAAAGTGAACTAAAAGAAATGAAATTAAGATTTTTTGAATTAAAATAGAAAAAAGAACTTAACAAGGAAAGAGTGGGTTCGAGATGCTTTCAAAGCTCTCAATTGGACGGAGTCACTCTCATTTGTTGCCAGGTGACTTGCTTTCTCCAGCTTCAAAATCGGGCACAAGAACAGCACATGGCCAAATGGCCAGAGAAGAAGCCGCTTGGTGGACGAGCGCCCTAAGGCGCCGGTTACAGGGCGTTTAAAATTTTATTTGATTTTAGAATCATTACAGGGCATTTTCATACATGATGCTCACACCACCTTTGTGCAAACACGGCCGGATTCCATATAAACATGACGGATTTCATATGAAAAAGCCGGATTTTCATATAAACTGACGGATTTTGGTACATTTATATCAATCTGTTAGTCCGGCTCTGAAGTTACAATTAATACCTAATCTAAATCGCCGCCCGCGGATCCCGTTGTCTTCCTCATGTTCAGCAGCCGATCACCGGACTGTCAGGAGCCCCGGAGGTATATGCTTCAGCGTAAAGGACGGCTCGCTTCCCAACCACTTATCAGAGTGGAACCCCCGACTGATGCTTCAGCGGGAGGGGAAGGCGGCGCCTCCGCTTCCATGAAGCCCATATGGGACCGACGGAGGTCCTCGAAAGAGAAGAACCGGGCAAGACACCGGTTGTGTACGCCAGTGTCGCCTAGGCAGTAGCCTTCATGGAACCCAAGCGGCGGCGGACTCCCGTGTTCTATTTCTCCTGATGATGGCGGCGGACGCGGAGGCGCCTGCATGGCGCGATCGCAGGCACGGGAGGCGCGGTCGCTTGCACGAGAGTCGCGGTCACACGCACGGGAGGCACGACCGCGGACACGGGAGGCTCGGTCGTCGACTGCGGCGATGACGTCTATGCCGCCGTGCTCCCCGCCGTGTAGGCGTGGAGCAACTCGCTAGTCCTCATCGAGTAGCCCTGGAGCGGCAAGTTGCTGAACAACGCGGCGGCTTGGGGCAGCAACTTGCTCCGTTGGGTCAGGCACGGGAGGTGGAGCAGCGAGTTGCCTCGCTCGTATCCGACGGGCTCGGCGGGCCACCTAGCCGGTTTGTATGCCGGAGAATTGCTCTTCGGAAGCCATCGAAAGAGTGGTGAAGGAGGAGATTGGGGGAGCGGCGGAGGGGTGTAGTTCTGGCCCGGCGTCAGGCATCGTTTAAATAGAAGGCGGATAGTAGGAGTTCGGCAGGCATTGCCTTTAATGTCAGCGCGCTCATCAACGGACGTGTGACCAAAGTAGTTTTTTCGGCTTTTACACGAGGTTAACGGAGGCGTATGAATGTGGCGAGGAGGCGTGTTCAGCCGGGCGTGCAGCGGGCGGCGACCTCGGCCGGCACGCCGCTTCAAGAGAGAGATCACGTCTGTCCTGAACCGTCTTCAACGCGTAGCGACGCGCTCTACAGCGGCATGAATGCGGGCAGCTGGCGCCGGGCGCGAGCATGCGGGAAAGGATGGAGGTTTTTTTGCGTCCGCTTTTGTCATCGGGTTGCGTAAAAAACTGAGTCCGAACCGCTCCACAGACAGATACATGTCGGCGTTGGATAGCTTCACAATTCAAACGGTTGCGCGAGGTTTACGGGTCGATGGCCTTACAGCTGCAGAATACGGAGACCCGACCCAACTGCTTGATTCGTCGGTTACGATGCGTAGCGAAGCACTCGCGGGGTTAGTGAAGAGTGGATGCGTCGTCATTAAAATCATCTCAATACTAGAAAGCCTACGCAAATCCCAAACAAATTGAAGACAAGTTGAGGTTCAGGCACAGCACAGGCAAGTCATCGCCAGTTCCACCACGCTAGTACACGATTAGGGAGAGGTCCAGCAGCAATGTCACAAATTACGTACAGTACCCACTACGTACTACATAGACGACGATACCGAATGAACGCGACAGGGGATTGATCTGACTGAGCCTTCTGGTCTACTCGGATGGATGACTAGAGCTTGAGCGGCAGGATCTTGACCTGGTCCAGCACGGGGCCGCAGAGCGAGACGCCGTCGGTGACCTTGGTGTGGTAGTAGGAGCTGTAGAAGGTGACCCTGGTGCGGACCCCGGCGGCCACGAACCTGAGGCTCGCCGCCTTGAAGCCGCCCTTGCCCGTGGACTCGAACGGCACCTTCTGCGTCACGTTGGCGGCGAAGGCCTCCACGAGCATGGAGCCGTGGCAGCCGTTCTTGGCGTCGCCGACGACGTAGGAGAGGTTGTAGGCGCGGTTGGGCACGGTGCGGATGACCTGCGCGATGGCGCTCTCCCGCCCCGCCACCAGCTCCACCGCGTACTGCCCCGCCGGCACCGAGAAGTGGGCCGCGTCGATGTACCGCACCGCCTTGAGCGACTCGATGATCCAGCCCGGCAGCGGCGACGTCACGTCCTTCTGCTTGGGCGGCAGCAGCACGCCCACGCTGGAGTTCTTGAACACCTGCGGCCCGATCTCGAACCCGTCGTTCTTGATCAGGTTGTCTGCAACAGCCACGTACATCAATGATCTCGTCAAGCAACTGCGTACATCAGATGGAGCAGAGCATTTTCGTGGAGGCGAGCGAACGAACTCGGACGGATCTGACCTTTGGTGGGGTAGGGCGTGGGGAGCTCCTTGATGGCGACGGCGTCGATGAGCGGGCCGCACGCGGCGTCCTCCTGCACGCCGGGGTTGCTGAAGGTGACCTCCGCGACGGGGGAGGAGGCGCGGAAGCCCCAGGCCCAGGTGTCGGCGGTGTCGGCGCTGTAGAGCGTGCGGACGGCGACGTCGGCGGGGGCGGAGAGCGACGGGGACACGGCGATGCGCAGGGCCTCGTCCTGCGCGCAGGTGCGGGTGGCGGCGAAGGTGAGCGCGTAGAGCGAGCCGGGGCGCACGGACACGTTCTGCGACGCCGACGCGTGGCTGCCGAGGCGGAGCGCGTGCACGCCGTGCGGTACCGCGAAGAACATGCCGCCCGGCTGCGGCCCCGCCGAGACGTACTCGACGTGGCCCCGCAGCGTCCACCCCGGCAGCGAGTGCCGCCCCACGATGAGGGTCTTGTTCACCTTCCTCGGCGCCGTCTCGAAGTTGCCGTTGATCAGCAGACCTGCGTCACCCAAAAATAAATTACTACTGGCGCTTCTTTTGGCGCGTGCACTAGACTAGATATAGCCTGAAACGAAATGTCCCCGAGATGTCCCTGCATTTTGCTGCTTCCCAGATAAAGAAAAAACACGGCCAACATTTGTGCCTGATCTTGCAATAGATCCACACAATCTGGGGAAGAATCCAAAAATGCTAAGCCTCGTATGCAAACGGGATGATGCAGTACTACATTCTCCTATGGCTTGCGAGAAGTATATCTGTTCTAATCTTGCAAGAATGCAGCATAGAAGGGACAAAGACAAAAATGGAGCGGCAATAACTCAGTCCATTATCTCATTTTCTTCTCTGTAAACGTTGTAGCAGTGTTGTACAGAAGGTGCATTTGCAAGAACAAGAAGAGATCCAGAGAGAAGGGTGGCAAGAAAGACAGGCGCGAGAGAGAGAAAACGGTGAGGGGGAACCGTTGGAAGGAGTGTTACCTTCAGCTTCCTGAGCGTGAGGAGGTGCATGGGCAGGGGCAGGGGCGGTGACGGGGGCAGGAGCACGGGCAGGGGCCGGAGGGGGAGCGGTGACGGCGAGCGTAGCGACGGCGGAGGAGGAGGAGACGTAGAGCAGCGCCAGCAGCAGGGCACCCCATGGGAGCTCCATTGCGAGCTTAGGAACGCAGGCTCACTGAAAGAGATGAGCTCTATCACTTTTTCTTTCGCTTTGGCTTCTTGCAGGGTTGCAGGGGAGGGGACTGCCCCTGGCTTTTGTGGAAGAGACGGCGAGAAAATTGCACAGAGAACCTCCATACTTTTGGTATTACAAATCCGCTCCAAATGCATCAACCACGTCAGAATCTAATGATTTATTGGCTAGTTAGCAATTACTACAATGAACAGTTTAGACGTCCAGGAATGGAATAGAAGCAGAACCACTGCTGGAGTTTGCTCTAATGTACTCAGACACAGACACTTACGAAAACCTTAATAAGAAGGGGGAGTTTGAGAATCTTAATAAGTAGGATGGCAGGATCATGATTGACCACGACCTAATTGACTACGTATAATTTGACCGTCTCTGCTGAAGCGCAGGAATCAGAATGAATGTACTGCCCCCGCACTAATGATTCCCGCTTCTTTTTTTACTAGTTTCCCGCGCATTGCTTGCCTCTGCCGTGCGTGTACTGCAGACGACAGGCGGCACCATCCTACTGCCCAGCACCGTCCTTGGAATTAAAATCTCCGGCGTAAATGGCCGAAATCAACCACACTAGGAGCCACCGCCAGCAGTACAAGACTATTGAGCTCAACAGTACTAGTACTAGCTGCCAGCTACCAGCTCAACAGCGCACACGGTGACTAACTTGACTGTAGCATCAGTAACATGATCTTGAGAGGGTAATTTTCTTCAGAGGACGCTCGTGCTTGACAAGGCAGCTCAGATGGCATGCACTGTCATGTTACTAGATGTAGGATCATCTCAAAGTAAAACCGGTGGAGATGTGGTGGGTTGATTGAAACTGCACTGACAGTCTGACACGGCGGTTTGGCGCCACCATCACGTCGAGCCCATGCGTCGCGCGCTCTGGTGCCCGGTGCTGCTAACCGCCGGCCGACCCGATCCGATCCGATCCGGCCATCATGCGCGAGATTCCGTTTCGGGTGAGCTCGCCCGCCGGCAGCCACGGACGGAACGGCGACGTCAAACGAATCGAGTGATGAGGTGACGACGAGGAGCTACTACTCGAGTGGCACCGCCTAGTACAGTACAGTGGCACGCGGCGCATTGGATGCTCTGCGTCCGGCCGGGTCTCGAGGGGAGGCATGCAGTGGAGCCGGCCGGGGAGGGGCATCGGGAAGACGGAAAGGACGACGGCCATGTCTCTCGCTCTCCCTCTCTCTCTCCTCCATGATATCGGGCTCTGCACGCTCTGCGCTGACGCTGCAATGCAACGGGTGCGCAGGAGCACGCGGGCCGTGATGGCGCCCTGCTCGCCTCATGTGGCCCTGCCTGCCTGCCCCTCTCCACGACCGTCATTGGTTGGCTGCTGGCACCCGTTTCCCGGGAGCCCATCACCCCTCCCGTTCGCCGTTCCTACTCGTTCCACCCGACGGACGGTCGCCATCACGCTAGCCTCCAACAGTACACGTTGGACTGCGTCTCGGGATGGCTAGGCGCGGTGTGCACCGTACACGAGAGTTGGCCTCCGCATCTTGGTTGCTCTGCTCGGTGCAGCTCGAGCAGAGTAGCCACAGTTAAAGCAACTCCAACGGGGCGACTCAAACGGACGTGTGTTTTATCCGTTTTTTATTCTTTTGGGTCGGTCAGGCGGACATGCGCGTCCGCATTTTAAAATAGGTCGGCTTGACCGTCCAACGAGTGGGCCGAACCAAATATGCCGGCGTGAAAAAAAAACAAGTTTGCATTAAATAAACATAAATGAACATAATTAAACATAAAATGGCCGGTCAAACGCCGGCCAAAGTCCACCTAAATCTAATAAACTTTAAATAAAACATTAAAAAGTCTGCATACCGATCGCCGCCGCCCAGACGCTGCCCTAGACGCCGTCGGCCTTGCCCTTGCCCTTGCCCTTGACGCCCTTGCCGTCGCCGGTGAGGTCGATGAAGACCGAGCGAGGCTACCACCCGAACGCCGCTGGTACGCTGCAGGCAGCCTCCTCCAGCGTCTCATTGGCGGGCGGCGGCATTGCGGCAAGCCGCTTCTCCTCCTCCACTCGAGCCGAGCGCCTCCGCGTCGTGTTGGAGCATGGCGTTATGGCGCATGCGCCTCGCCGTCGGCCGCTCCTGGCGGAGCCAGTGCTCCTTCCATCGCTCGAGGTGGGCCGCCAACTCCTCCGGCGTGGCGGCGAAGTGGACGGGTGGCGCGTTGACCCACTCGCGGTACTCTGGCCCGTCCACGAGTAGGCCTCCTCCGGCCAAGTGGGTGGAGGCGGGGAGCGCTTACGCGACGGCTCCGGCTTGGGCTGGACGGGCGGCGACGGTGGGGGCGGCGGCACGAAGAGCGGGGAGTGGACGGAGTCCCCCGCCGCTGACAGGGCAAGGGCTTGCTCCAGCCCATCCCAGTGCGTGTCCTCGTCGATGCGGCTAGCCTCCAGCGCGTGCTGCACGGCCTCCTCGAGGGCGGCTTGGTACTCCGCCTCCGCCTCCATGTCCTCCGGCTCTACCTCCGGGGGCGACAGTGTGAACGGCGGCGGGACGGCGTCGACACCCGAGCGTCGTTGCTCCTCGTGTTCGAGGGCGAACCAAGCCTCCCAGTTGGGAGCGTCGGCGGTGTACTCGGGCAGCCGACGCTGCTCCGCGTGGTGAGTAAGCGTAGCCTGGCGCGACTCGTCGTCGTGGCGCCCATTGGTCCGCGGAATCGCGGCACCGGATCCGTTTGGATCCAAATGCCAATGGTGCGGCGGCGTCACGTCGGTAGCGGCGGGCTGCTCAGACTCTCCGGTGCTACGCGCTTGGTGCACCGGGATGTCAGCGCCGGCTGTTCAGGCGGAAACGCCGGCGGTGGAGGAGGGGAGCTCGGGATGATGAGGCGCGGGGTGCCTTGCCCTTGCCCTTGCTGCTGCCGAAGAGGCCCATGGCGCGCTAGGGTTTGCGGTCGCCGCGAGAAGCAAAGGGAGTGGTGGGGGCGGATGTGGACGGGAGAAGTGGATGAGGCCGACCGCGCGCGCGTGGTTAAAAAGGACAGCGCGACCGGCCGACGCGTGGGCCCGCTGTCGGTGGTCGTCATAAATAAGACGACCGGTAGCGGTTGGGTGGCCGCCAGGTGGGGACGCGGCGGACGGCGAGGAGACGCGCGGCGCGTCCGCGCCGACGCATTCCAGGCGCAAATTTGGGCCGCAAATGCTTTAGCGCGGACGTGATTTGGGTTTGGGTCGGCGCGTTGGTCCGCCACTTTTGTCCGCGCCGACCCAAACGGACGCGAACGGACGAAATGGGTCGCCCCATTGGAGTTGCTCTTAACCTGGCCTCCGTGTATATCACTCTGCAGCTAGCTTAGCATGGCGGCAAATACTTCTTCCCCCTTATGTCAGGCCAACTCCACCGCACGACCCCAAACGGACGTCCGCTTTGTCCGGATTTTGTCCGTTTGGGGTGCCAATGGGGTCGTGTCCGCCCGGATTTGGATTTGCGTCGGTCGAGCGCCCACCGCAGCACACCCATCTCAAATATTGTCTGGCTCGATCATTTCTTCAAACACATAAAAGACAGCTGGCATTGCCTGTTGGGGAACGTTGCATAAAATAAAAAATTTCCTACGTTCACCAAGATCCATCTATGAGTTCATCTAGCAACGAGTGATAGGAGTGCATCTACATACCTTTGTAGATCGCGAGCGGAAGCGTTCAAGTGAACGGGGTTGAGGGAGTCGTACTCGTCGTGATCCAAATCACCGATGACCAAGTGCCGAACGGACAACACCTCCTCGTTCAACACGTACGGAGCGGATGACGTCTCCCGCACCTTGATCCAGCAAGGAGGAGGGAGAGGTTGATGAAGATCCAGCAGACAACGGCGTGGTGGTGGATGCAAGAGGGTTCGTGAGCTTCCCGAGCTGCGAGAGAGAGAGGTGTAGCAGGGAGAGGAGGCGCCAAGGCTTCAGTGGTGCGCCTGCCTCCCCCCTTTATAGGCCCCTGGGGCGCCACCTCGAGATGAGATCTCCCAAGGGGCGGCCAAGGGGAAGGCTTGCCCCAAGGCAAGTGGGGCGCCCCCCACCCCTAGGGTTTCCAACCCTAGGCGTAGGGGGGCCCAAGGGGGGGCGCACCAGCCCACTAGGGGCTGGTTCCCTCCCCACTTCAGCCCATGGGGCCCTCCAGGATAGGTAGCCCCACCGGTGGACCCCGGGACCCTTAGGTGGTCCCAGACATTACCGGTGACCCTGAAACTCTCCCGATGGTCAAACAAAGACTTCCTATATATAATTCTTCACCTCCGGACCATTCCGGAACTCCTCGTGACGTCCGGGATCTCATCCGGGACTCCAAACAACTTACGGTTTGCTGCATACACATATTCATACAACCCTAGCGTCACCGAACCTTAAGTGTGTAGACCCTACGGGTTCGGGAGACATGCAGACATGACCGAGACGGCTCTCCGTCAATAACCAACAGCGGATCTGGATACCCATGTTGGCTCCACATGCTCCTCGATGATCTCATCGGATGAACCACGATGTTGAGGATTCAAGCAACCCCGTATACAATTCCCTTTGTCAATCGGTATGTTACTTGCCCGAGATTCGATCGTCGGTATCCCAATACCTTGTTCAATCTCGTTACCGGCAAGTCACTTTACTCGTACCGTAATGCATGATCCCGTGACCAAACACTTGGTCACTTTGAGCTCATTATGATGATGCATTACCGAGTGGGCCTAGTGATACCTCTCCGTAATAACCGTGACAACCCAACAGACACTTTCGGAGATACCTGTAGTGCACCTTTATAGTCCCCCAGTTACGTTGTGACGTTTGGTACACCCAAAGCACTCCTACGGTATCCGGGAGTTACACGATCTCATGGTCTAAGGAAAGGATACTTGACATTGGAAAAGCTCTAGCAAACGAACTACACGATCTTGTGCTATGCTTAGGATTGGGTCTTGTCCATCACATCATTCTCCTAATGATGTGATCTCGTTATCAATGACATCCAATGTCCATAGTCAGGAAACCATAACTAGAGGCTCACTAGGGACATATAGTAGTCTATGTATTCACACGTGTATTACGATTTCCGGATAATACAATTATAGCATTAATAAAAGACAATTATCACGAACAAGGAAATATAATAATAATCCTTTTATTATTGCCTCTAGGGCATATTTCCAACATTGCCCTCTAGCGGCCGCCGCCGCCGCCAGCCGATCATGGCAAAGACGACGCCGTGCTTTCGCCATCAACGACAAACCGCAGCAGCGTCGCAGCTCGATCGCCCGCCGCGCTCACCGTTCGTTGTGTCGCCCGCCGCTTGCCGTGCCACCCGCCGCTCGTCGTGCTGCACGTGCCCACGGTGGCAGTGGCTGTCTAGCTAGCCCGCACGCATAGCGGCTCGCTAGCTTAGCCCGCACGCGAAACGCGCACATGGCCGCAGCGGCTCGCTAGCTAGCAAGCTCGCCAGCATGCACGCACGCTCGCCTGCCTAAAGCTAGCTAGCTAGTCCGCAGGCACGCGTCGCATGCTCTCGTCGCCGCGCCTCGTCTGGCCATCGCGCCTCACTCGTCGCCGCGACGCCGACATCGCCGCTTGCTCGCCGCGACGACGCTTCGCCCGTCTCGCGACCTCGCCACGCCCGCTCGCCGTGCTGCGCCGTCGGCGCGCGCCCCGCCACGCCGCCCGCTTCGCCCGCCGGCCAAGACCGCCGCCTCGCCACGTCTTTCTTTGTTGTCGAGCGAGCTCTCCATGCCTGCCCGCCTCGCCGTACTTGCCGCTCACCGCCACCCGTCGCGCCACCGCGTCCTGCCCACCCATGCTAGCGCCACTGTGATACGTCTCCAACGTATCTATAATTTTTGATTGCTCCATGTTATATTATCTACTATTTTGGACCATATTGGGCTTTATTTTAGACTTTTATATTACTTTTGGGACTAACCTATTAACCGGAGGCCCAGCCCAGATTTGTTGTTTTTTTTGCCTATTTCAGTGTTTCGAAGAAACGGAATATCAAACGGAGTCCAAACGGAATGAAACCTTCGGGAACTTGATTTTCTCACCGAATATGATCCGGTAGACTTGGACCCCCCGTCAAGAAAGAAAGGAGGCGGCCACGAGGGTGGAGGGCGCCCCAGGGCGCCCCCTGCCTCGTGGGCCCCCCTTTGCTCCATCGACGTACTTCTTCCTCCTATATATACCTACGTACCCCCGAACGATCGACACGGAGCCAAAAACCTAATTCCACCGCCGCAACTTTACAGATCCATGAGATCCCATCTTGGGGCCTGTTCCAGAGCTCCGTCGGAAGGGGAATCCACCACGGAGGGCTTCTACATCATCATAGCCTCTCCGATGAAGTGTGAGTAGTTTACTTCAGACCTTCGGGTCCATAGTTAGTAGCTAGATGGCTTCTTCTCTCTTTGTGACGCCCCCGATTCAATCGTACACTAATCATACACGCAAACGTGTACGATCAAGATCAGGGACTCACGGGAAGATATCACAACACAACTCTACAATAAAATAAGTCATACAAGCATCATAATACAAGCCAGGGGCCTCGAGGGCTCGAATACAAGTGCTCGATCATAGGCGAGTCAGCGGAAGCAACAATATCTGAGTCTGGACATAAGTTAAACAAGTTTGCCTTAAGAAGGCTAGCACAAACCGGGATACAGATCGAAGAGGCGCAGCCTCCCTGCTCGGGATCCTCCTAACTACTCTCGGTCGTCGTCGGTGGCTGCACGTAGTAGTAGGCACCTCCGTGTAGTAGTTGTCATCGACGGTGGCGTCGGCTCTGGGCTCCATCGTGCAGTTGCAGCAATCGAGTAGAGATAGGGGAAAAGGGGAAACAATGCAACCGTGAGTACTCATCCAAAGTACTGCAAGCAAGGAGCTACACTACATATGCATGGATATATGTGTAAAGGGCCATCTCAGTGGGTGAACTGCAGAATGCCGAATAAGAGGGGATAGCTAGTCTTATCGAAGACTACGCTCGTCACCTTCGTCTTGCAAATGTAGAAGAGGATAGGTTGAAGTCCTCCAAGTAACATCACATAGCAATAATCCTACCCGCGATCCTTCCTCGTATCCACGAGAGAGAGCGACCACCGGTTGTATCCGCACTTGGAAGGTGTGTTTTATTAAGAATCCGGTTCTAGTTGTCATAAGGTCAAGGTACAACTCCAAGTCGTCCTGTTATCAAGATCACGGCTATTGAATAGATTAAACTTCCTGCAGGGTGCACCACATAACCCAACACGCTTGATCCCATTTGGCGGACACACTTTCTGGGTCATGCCCGCCGCGGAAGATCAAGACGCCGCAGCCCCACCTAGGCTCAACAGAGAGGCCAGCACGCCGGTCTAAACCTAAGCGCACAGGGGTCTGGGCCCATCGCCCATAGCACACCTGCACGTTGCGTACGCGGCCGAAAGCGGAACTAGCCCCCTTAATACAAGAGCAGGCTTACGTTCCAATCCGGCGCGCGCCACTCAGTCGCTGGCGTCACGAAGTGCTTCGGCTGATACCACGACGTCAGGATACCCATAACTACTCCCACGTAGATGGTTAGTGCATATAGACCAAATGGCCAGACTCAGATCAAATACCCAGATCTCGTTAAACGTGTTAAGTATCCGCGAACGCCGAACAGGGCAAGGCCCACCTCTCTCCTAGGCGGTCTCAACCTGCCCTGTCGCTCCGCCACAAAGATCCACTCGCGGGTGCTCCACCAGCCGACCCGACTTTAGTCTCCACATGAATCATGTATAAAGTATATAGTATATACCCGTGATCACCACCCGAGTGATCACGGCCCGATAGTATAGCACAGCAGACGGACAAGGATGTAGGGCCATAGATGAAAATACTAGCATCCTATACTAAGCATATAGGATTGCAGGTAAAGGTAACAACAGTAGTAACAACGACAGGCTATGCATCAGGATAGGTATAACGGAAAGCAGTAACATGCTACACTACTCTAATGCAAGCAGTATAGAGTAGAATAGGCGATATCTGGTGATCAAGGGGGCTTGCCTGGTTGCTCGGCAAGAGAGAGGTAAATCAACTCAGTAGTCGAACCGGCAAGCAGCAGCGTCGGTCTCGTAGTCTACCGGAGAGAAGAGGGGAAGAAACAATGAATACCATGTAAACAGATGCATATGGATGCATGACATGACAAGTAACGATGCTAGGCGTGCCCTAACGTGGTATGAGGTGGTACGGTTAGGGGAAACATCCGGAAAATATCCGGTGTTTCATGTTTTTAGCGAGAGGAGCCGAGGGGGAAAGTTGCGAGTTCGATAGGTTAGGGGTGTGTGGCGGACGAACGGATCTGCGTGATCCGGATTCGTCTCGTCGTTCGAGCAACTTTCATGTTGAAAATATTTTAATCCGAAGTTACGGATTAAAAGATATGATTTTCTAAAGATTTTATTAATTTCTGAAATTTAATTAATTATATTAAATCCAACATTATCCAGAATAGTAAATGATGACGTCAGCATGACATCAGAGTGATGTCAGCAGTCAACGTTGACCATTGACTGGTCAATTCGACGTGTGGGTCGGGGGACCCACCTGTCATTCTCTATGATTAACTAAAACAGATTAATTAGTTTAATTAGTGATTAGGTTAATCTAATCTGGATTAATTAACTTAATTACTTAATTAATTAATTAATTAATATTTTAATTATTTTAGTTATTATTTATTTATTTATTTCCTTTTTATTAAACGTTCTAGGGGCGGGCCCTCCGGTGATGTGGCACAGAGGCATTGCGGGTCGGGCCAACGGGTGTGGGTCTTGACACCGACGGGCACTCGCCGTTATAAAGGGATGAGGCCGTCGAGCCTTGGCACCGGCGGGCAGGCTGTGGCGCTGCCGGTCAAAGCCAGGCGGCCGGAGGCGAGGGTGGCGCCGGTGGGCGCTGGGCTGCAGTGGGCGCTTGATGTCGCGGCCGTGTGAGGAGAAGAGAGCGAGACGAGGCACGGCGAGGCACGGGCCATGGGGCGCCACGAGCAAAGAGGGGAGGCGGCGGTGAAGGGGGGCATGGCGAGGCCAGCCGGGAACGGCACCGGCGAGGCCGGCCGAGTGGTGGCCTCGACGACCGGGGTCGCGCAAAGGGGCGATGAAGGTGGCTGCGGAAGAAGCAGAGAGCGCCGATCGCCGAGGCTCGCAGACGGGGCACGCGAGCGCGGCCAAGGCGGGAGGCGCGGGGGCGCGCGAGGCCAAGCGAGCGGGCACGGGACGGGGCCGGCTGGGCACGACGAGGACAGGGGAAAGGAGGAGACGGGCGGACGGTCTGGCGCGGGCAGTGGCGCGTGATCGAGGGAGCGCGGTGAGCGCAGAACGGGTGGCGCCGGAGCGCGCCGATCATGGGCGGGAGGGCGACGACCGAGGCGACCTAGGGGGAGAGAGGGGCGAAGGGGAGCTCACGGGAGGGGGGGGGAGTAGGGCAACGGGCAGCGGGCTCGGGGAAGGTCGAGGAAGACGATGGGGAAGAGCGCTGGAGTGGGAGCAGTCCGGCGAGGTGGCGGCGAAGCTCCGGGCGCCGGCGAGGCGGTCTCCTCCCTCGATCCCGATCCAATCGGGGGAGAGGGGGAGAGATATTTTGGGGAGGGGAGTGGGGGCTGTCGGTGGAGAGTGGGGGGGGGGGGAGGAGTGGATAAGGGAGAGGAGTGGGGGCCGACTGGGCGGCCTGGTTGGCCGATGGCCACGGTGGGCAGGTCCAGCAGGGGGGCCTTCTCCTCCTTTTGTTTTTGTTTGTTTGTTCTGTTTTCTTTTGTATTTTCTTTCTGTTTTAAATCATTCTAAATTATTTAGGCCTTTTATAAAAATGTGTTTACCTCACCACAATTACCTTTGTAATATTTGACAATCACCAAACATTTTAGTTTTAATTTTTGGAAATTTTTATTGTTATCATTAACTTGCATTTGAATTTCAAAACAGTTTTGAATTAACCCGTGATTAACTACAGTGACAGAGGTGACGTGGCACCATCAACGTGAGATTACTGTAGCATGATTATCCGGGCGTTACACTCTTTTTGGATCTCAATACAATGTTCTCCCCCTCTCTCGTGGAGATTTATTCGATGTAATTTTCTTTTTGTGGTGTGTTTGTTGAGATCGATGAATTGTGGGTTTATGATCAAGATTATCTATGATCAATATTTGAATCTTTTCTGAATTCTTTTATGTATGATTGGTTATCTTTGCAAGTCTCTTCGAATTATCCGTTTGGTTTGGCCAACTAGATTGGTAGTTCTTGCAATGGGAGAAGTGCTGAGCTTTGGGTTCAATCTTGCGGTGTCCTTTCCCAGTGACAGTAGGGGCAGCAAGCACGTATTGTATTATTGCCATCGAGGATAACAAGATGGGGTTTTTATCATATTGCATGAATTTATCCCTCTACATCATGTCATCTTGCTTAGGCGTTACTCTGTTTTCATTAACTTAATACTCTAGATGCATCTTTGGATAGCGGTCGATGAGTGGAGTAATAGTAGTAGATGCAGCAGGAGTCGGTCTACTTGTCTCGGACGTGATGCCTATATACATGATCATACCTAGATATTCTCATAACTATGCTCAATTTCATCAATTGCTCAATAGAATTGCTCACCCACCGTAGATTACTTATGCTCTTGACTGAAGCCACTAGTGAAATCTATGGCCCCCGGGTCTATTCTCTATCATATTAATCTTCCGTCACTTTATTATTGCTTTGCTTTTACTTTGCTTTTTATTTTACTTTGCATCTTTATACCAAAAATACCAAAAATATTATCTATCATCTCTATCAGATCTCACTCTCGTAAGTGAGCGTGAAGGGATTGACAACCCCTAATCGCGTTGGTTGCGTTGATCTATTTGTTTTGGGGACTTGCGCGTGGCCTCCTACTGGATTGATACCTTGGTTCTCAAAAACTGAGGGAAATACGTACGCTACTTTGCTGCATCATCCTCTCCTCTTTGGGAAAAACCAACGCAAGCTCAAGACGTAGCAAGAAGGATTTCTGGCGCCGTTGCCGGGGAGTCTACTCAAAAGTCAACATACCAAGTACCCATCACAATCCCTTATCTCTCGCATTACATTATTTGCCATTTGCCTATCATTTTCCTCTCCCCCACTTCACCCTTGCCGTTTTATTCGCCCTCTCTTTTCCGTTTGCCTTTCTTTGCGCTTGCCTTTTGTTTGCTCGTGTGTTAGTTTGCTTGCTTGTCACTATGGATCAAGATAATACCAAATTGTGTGACACTACCAATACCAACAATAATGACTTCCTTAGCACTCCGATTGCTCCTCTTGCCAATACTGAATCTTGTGAAATCAATACTGCTTTATTGAATCTTGTTATGAAAGATCAATTCGCCGGTCTTCCTAGTGAAGATGCCGCTGCTCATCTAAATAGCTTCGTTGATTTATGTGATATGCAAAAGAAGAGGGATATTGACAATGATGTTGTTAAATTGAAGCTATTTCCTTTTTCGCTTAGAGATCGTGCTAAAGCTTGGTTTTCGTCTTTGCATAAAAATAGTATTGATTCTTGGAACAAGTGCAAAGATGCTTTTATCTCTAAGTATTTTCCTCCCGCTAAGATCATCTCTCTTAGAAACGATATTATGAACTTTAAGCAACTTGATCATGAACATGTTGCACAAGCTTGGGAGAGGATGAAATTAATGATACGTAATTGCCTACTCATGGTTTGAATTTGTGGATGATTATACAAAAAAATTATGCCGGATTGGATTTTGCTTCTAGAAACCTTTTAGATTCGGCCGCGGGACGCACTTTTATGGAAATCACTTTAGACGATGCTACTAAACTCCTAGATAATATTATGGTTAATTATTCTCAATGGCACACTGAAAGATCTACTAATAAAAAAGTGCATGCGATAGAAGAAATCAATGTTTTGAGTGGAAAGATGGATGAACTTATGAAATTATTTGCTACTAAGAGTGTTTCTTCTGATCCTAATGATATGCCTTTGTCTACTTTGATTGAGAATAATAATGAATCTATGGATGTGGATTTTGTTGGTAGGAATAATTTTGGTAACAACGCGTATAAAGGGAACTTTAATCCTAGGCCTTATCCTAGTAATCCTTCTAATAATTATGGAAATTCCTATAACAACTCTTATGGAAATTTTAATAAGATGCCCTCTGAATTTGAGACTAGTGTTAAAGAGTTTATGAATTCGCAAAATAATTTTAATGCTTTGCTTGAAGAGAAATTGCTTAAAGTTGATGAATTGGCTAGGAACGTTGATAGAATTTCTCTTGATGTTGATTCTTTAAAGCTTAGATCTATCCCTCCTAAGCATGATATCAATGAGTCTCTCAAAGCCATGATAATTTCCATTGATGAGTGCAAGGAAAGAACCGCTAGGATGCGTGCTACGAAAGATGCCTTTATTAAAGCGTGTTCTTCCAATTTCCATGAAAATAAAGATGAAGATATAAAACTTATTGATGTGTCCCCTATCAAATCTTTGTTTTGCAATATGAATCTTGATAATGATGAGACTGAATATGATCCACCTTTACCTAGAAGGCATTCTAAAAATTCAGAGTTTTTAGATCTTGATGCTAAAATTGATAAAAGTGGGATTGAAGAAAGTAAAACCCTAGATGTTGCTAAACCCACTATTTTGGATTTCAAGGAACTTAATTATGAAAGTTTCTCTTTAATTGATTGTATTTCCTTGTTGCAATCCGTGCTAAATTCTCCTCATGCTTATAGCCAAAATAAAGCGTTTACCAAACATATTGTTGAAGTCTCTATCCCTAGGAAACTTTATGATGAGTGGGAACCAACTATTAAAATTAAAATTAAGGATCATGAATTTTATGCTTTATGTTATTTGGGTGCTAGTGTTTCCACTATTCCCAAAACTTTGTGTGATTTGCTAGATTTCCGTGATTTTGATGATTGCTCTCTAAACTTTCACCTTGCGGATTCCACTATTAGAAACCTATGGGAAGAATTAATGATGTTCTTATTATTTCAAATAGGAATTATGTGCCCGTAGATTTTATCGTTCTTGATATAGATTGCAATCCTTCATGTCCTATTATTCTTGGTAGACCTTTCCTTAGAACGATTGGTGCAATCATTGATATGAAGGAAGGGAATATTAGGTTCCAATTTCCGTTAAGGAAAGGCATGGAACACTTCCATAGAAAGAAAATAAAATTACCATATGAATCTATCATGAGAGCCACTTATGGATTTCCTACCAAAGATGGCAATACCTAGATATATCCTTGCTTTTATGCCTAGCTAGGGGCGTTCAACGATAGCGCTTGTTGGGAGGCAGCCCAATTTTATTTTTAGTTTTTAGTTTTTGTTTCTGTTTAGGAATAAATAATCCATATACCTTCTGTTTAGATGTGGTTTTATGTTTTAATTATTGTTTGTGCCAAGTTAAACCTATAGGATCTTCTTGGATGATAGTTATTTGATCTTGCTGTAATTTCCAGAAACTTTCAGTTCACGAAAACAATTGTTAAAAATCACCAGAACGTGATAAAATAGTGATTCCAATTTATTCTGATCAATAAACAAATTGCCTAGGTCGTCCTATTTGGGCTGAATTTTTGGAGTTCCAGAAGTTTGCGTTAGTTACAGATTACTACAGACTGTTCTGTTTTTGACAGATTCTGTTTTTCGTGTGTTGTTTGCTCATTTTGATGAATCTATGGCTAGTAAAATAGTTTATAATCCATAGAGAAGTTGGAATACAGTATGTTTAACACCAATATAAATAAATAATGAGTTCATTACAGTACCTTGAAGTGGTCTTTTGTTTTCTTTCGCTAACGGAGCTCACGAGATTTCTGTTGAGTTTTGTGTTGTGAAGTTTTCATGTTTTGGGTGAATTTTTTTGATGGATTATGGAACAAGGAGTGGCAAGAGCCTAAGCTTGGGGATGAACATGGCACCCCCAAGATAATCCAAGGACACCAAAAATTCGAAGCTTGGGGATGCCCCCGGAAGGCATCCCCTCTTTCGCCCACTTCCATCGGTAACTTTACTTGGAGCTATATTTTTATTCACCACATAATATGTGTTTTGCTTGGAGCGTCTTGTATGATTTTAATATTTGCTTTTTAGTTTACCACAATCATCCTTGCTGTACACACCTTTTGATAGAGCCATACATGAATTGGAATTTGATAGAATACTCTATGTGCTTCACTTATATCTTTTGAGCTATATAGTTTTGCTCTAGTGCTTCACTTATATCTTTTAGAGCACGGTGGTGGATTTGTTTTATAGAAACCTTTGATCTCTCATGCTTCACTTAGATTATTTTGAGAGTCTTAAATAGCATGGTAATTTTCTTATAATAATAATATGCTTGGTATTCAAGATTTGTAAAACTTTATTTTGAGTGCGTTGAATACTAAGAAAAGTTTGATGCTTGGCTATTGTTTTGAGACATGGAGGTATTAATATTAGAGTCATGCTAGTTGAGTAGTTGTGAATTTGAGAAATACTTTTGTTAAAGTTTGTGATTCCCGTAGCATGCACGTATGGTGAACCGTTATGTGATGAAGTCGGAGCATGATTTATTTATTGATTGTCTTCCTTATGAGTGGCGGTCGGGGACGAGCGATGGTCCTTTCCTACCAATCTATCCCCCTAGGAGCATGCGCATAATACTTTGCTTTGATAACTTGTAGATTTTTGCAATAAGTATATGAGTTCTTTATGACTAATGTTGAGTCCATGGATTATACGCACTTTTCTCACCCTTCCACCATTGCTAGCCTTTCTAATACCGCACACTTTTCGCCGGTATCATATACCCACCATATACCTTCCTCAAAACAGCCACCATACCTACCTATTATGGCATTTCCATAGCCATTCCGAGATATATTGCCATGCAACTTTCCACCGTTCCGTTTATTATGACACGCTCCATCATTGTCATATTGCTTAGCATGATCATGTAGTTGACATCATATTTGTGGCAAAGCCACGATTCATAATTATTCCATACATGTTGCTCATGAATCATTGCATATGGCGGTACATCGCCGGAGGCATACACATAGTCATATTTTGTTTTCAGTATCGAGTTGTAAGAAAAATAAAAGTGTGATGATCATCATTTTTAGAGCATTGTCCCAAGTGAGGAAAGGATGATGGAGACTATGATTCCCCCACAAGTCGGGATGAGACTCCGGACGAAAAATAAAAAAAAGAGAAAAGAGGCCATAAAAAAAGAGAAAATGCCCAAATAAAAAATGAGAGAAAAAGAGAGAAGGGACAATGTTACTATCCTTTTACCACACTTGTGCTTCAAAGTAGAACCATGATCTTCATAATAGAGAGTCTCTCATTCTGTCACTTTCATATACTAGTGGGATTTTTTCATTATAGAACTTGGCTTGTATATTCCAATGATGGGCTTCCTCAAATTGCCCTAGGTCTTCGTGAGCAAGCGAGTTGGATGCACACCCACTTAGTTTCTTTTGTTGAGCTTTCATATAATTATAGCTCTAGTGCATCCGTTGCATGGCAATCCCTACTCACTCACATTGATGTCTATTGATGGCCATCTCCATAGCCCGTTGATACGCCTAGTTGATGTGAGACTATCTTCTCCCTTTTTGCCTCCTCCACAACCACCATCCTATTCCACATATAGTGTTATATCCATGGCTCACAATCATGTATTGCATGAAGATTGAAAGAGTTTTGAGAATGTCAAAAGTATGAAACAATTGCTTGGCTTGTCATCGGGGTTGTGCATGATTTAAATACTTTGTGTGGTGAAGATAAAGCATAGCCAGACTATATGATTTTGTAGGGATAACTTTCTTTGGCATGTTATTTTGAGAAGACATGATTGCTTTGTTAGTATGCTTGAAGTATTATTATTTTTATGTCAATATTAAACTTTTGTCTTGAATCTTTCGAATCTGAATATTCATACCACAATTAAGAAGAATTACATCGAAATTATGCCAAATAGCACTCCGCATCAAAAATTCTCTTTTTATCATTTACCTACTCGAGGACGAGCAGGAATTAAGCGTGGGGATGCCTGATACGTCTCCAACGTATCTATAATTTTTGATTGCTCCATGCTATATTATCTACTGTTTTGGACCATATTGGGCTTTATTTTACACTTTTATATTACTTTTGGGACTAACCTATTGATATGTCTCCGTCGTATCTACTTTTCCAAACACTTTTGCCCTTGTTTTGGACTCTAACTTGTATAATTTGAATGAAACTAACCCGGACTGACGCTGTTTTCAGCAGAATTGCCATGGTGTTGTTTTATGTGCAAAAAACAAAAGTTCTCGGAATGACCTGAAACTCCACATAATATCTTAGAATAAATAATAAGAAATCCTTGCCAAAGATGAAGACCAGGGGGCCCACATCCTGTCCACGAGGGTGGGGGCGCGCCCCTCCCCCCTGGGCGCGCCCCCTACCTCGTGGGCCCCCTGGTGGCCCTCTGACGCCAACTCCAACTCCATATATTGGCTTTCGGGGAGAAAAAAATTAGAGAGAAGAAATCATCGCGTTTTACGATACGGAGCCGCCGCCAAGCCCTAATCTCTCTCGGGAGGGCTGATCTGGAGTCCGTTCGGGGCTCCGGAGAGGGGGATTCGTCGCCGTCGTCATCATCAACCATCCTCCATCACCAATTTCATGATGCTCACCGCCGTGTGTGAGTAATTGCATCATAGGCTTGTTGGACGGTGATGGGTTGGATGAGATTTATCATGTAATCGAGTTAGTTCTGTTAGGGTTTGATCCCTAGTATCCATTATGTTCTGAGATTGATGTTGCTATGACTTTGCTATGCTTAATGCTTGTCACTAGGGCCCGAGTGCCATGATTTCAGATCTGAACCTATTATGTTTTCATGAATATATGTGTGTTCTTGATCCTATCTTGCAAGTCTATAGTCACCTACTATGTGTTATGATCCGGCAACCCCGAAGTGACAATAATCGGGACCACTCCCGGTGATGACCATAGTTTGAGGAGTTCATGTATTCACTATGTGCTAATGCTTTGTTCCTGTTCTCTATTAAAAGGAGGCCTTAATATCCCTTAGTTTCCAATAGGACCTCGCTGCCACGGGAGGGTAGGACAAAAGATGTCATGCAAGTTCTTTTCCATAAGCACGTATGACTATATTCGGAATACATGCCTACATTACATTGATGAACTGGAGCTAGTTCTGCGTCACCCTATGTTATGACTGTTACATGAAGAACCGCATCCGGCATAATTATCCATCACTGATCCGGTGCCTACGAGTTTTCCATATACTGGTTCTCGCTTATTTACTTTTCCGTTGCTACTGTTACAATCATTACAAAAATACCAAAATCATTACTTTTGATGTCTTTACTTTTGTTACCGTTACCACCACTATCATATTACTTTGCTACTAAACACTTTGCTGCAGATACTAAGTTTCCAGGTGTGGTTGAATTGACAACTCAGCTGCTAATACTTGAGAATATTCTTTGGCTCCCCTTGTGTCGGATCAATAAATTTGGGTTGAATACTCTACCCTCGAAAACCGTTGCGATCCCCTATACTTGTGGGTCATCAAGACCTTTTTCTGGCGCCGTTGCCGGGGAGCATAGCTCTATTCTTTTAGTCACTTGGGATTTATATCTGCTGGACACTATGAAGAACTTGAAAGACGCTAAGACAACAATTTATCCCTCAACTACGAGGGGAGGTAAGTGAAGGAAATATGCCCTAGAGGCAATAATAAAGTTATTATTTATTTCCTTATACCATGATAAATGTTTATTATTCATGCTAGAATTGTATTAACCGGAAACATAATACATGTGTGAATACATAGACAAACAGACAGTCACTAGTGTGCCTCTACAAGACTAGCTCATTAATCGAAGATGGTTATGTTTCCTAACCATAAACATGTGTTGTCATTTGATTAATGGGATCACATCATTAGGAGAATGATGTGATTGACATGACCCGTTCCGTTAGCTTAGCACTTGATCGTTTAGTATGTTGCTAATGCTTTCTTCATGACCCATACATGTTCCTGTAACTATGAGATTATGCAACTCCGTTTACGGAGGAACACTTTGGGTACTACCAAAGCGTCACAACGAATCGGGTGATTATAAAGGAGTACTACAGGTGTCTCCAAAGGTACTTGTTGGGTTGGCGATTTCGAGATTAGGTTTTGTCACTCCGATTGTGGAGAGGTATCTCTAGGCCTTCTCGGTGATACACATCACTTAAGCCTTGCAAGCATTACAACTAATGAGTTAGTTGTGAGATGATGTATTACGGAACGAGTAAAGAGACTTACTGTAACGAGATTGAACTAGGTATTGGATACCGACGATCGAATCTCGGGTAAGTAACATACCGATGACAAAGGGAACAACGTATGTCGTTATGCGGTTTGACCGATAAAGATCTTCGTAGAATATGTAGGAACCAATATGGGCATCCAGGTTCCGCTATTGGTTATTGACCGAGAATAGTTCTAGGTCATGTCTACATAGTTCTCGAACCCGTAGGGTCCGCACGCTTAACGTTTCGATGACAATTCATTATGAGTTTATAAGTATTGATGCACCGAAGGTTGTTCGGAGTCCCGGATGTGATCACGGACATGACGAGGAGTCTCGAAATGGTCGAGACATAAAGATTGATATATTGGAAGCCTACATTTGGACATCGGAAGTGTTCCGAGTGAAATCGAAATTCTTGAGAGTAGGGAGGTTACCGGAACCCCCCGGGAACTACATGGGCCATAGTGGGCCTTGGTGGAAAGGAGAAAGGGCCAGCCCTAGGTGGCATGCGCCCCTTCCCTAGTCCTATTAGGACTAGGAAAGGTGGGCCCCCCCTCTCTCTCTTTCCCCTCGGGAATCCTAATCCAACTAGGATTGGAGGAATCCTACTCCCGGAGGAGTAGGACTCTGGGCGCGCCCTCTTGGCCGGCCAGCCCCTCCCCTTGGCTCCTTTATATACGGAGGCGGGGGCACCCTAGAACACACAAGTTGATCTACGGATCGTTCCTTAGCCGTGTGCGGTGCCCCTTCCACCATATTCCACTTCGGTCATATCGTCGAGAGCTTAGGCGAAGCCTGCACGGAGAAGTCATATCGTCGCGGAGCTTAGGCGAAGCCCTGCGTCGGTGGAGCATCAACTGAAGGAAATATGCCCTAGAGGCAATAATAAAGTTATTATTTATTTCCTTATATCATGATAAAGGTTTATTATTCATGCTAGAATTGTATTAACCGGAAACATAATACATGTGTGAATATATAGACAAACAGTATGTCACTAGTATGCCTCTACTTGACTAGCTTGTTAATCAAAGATGGTTATGTTTCCTAACCATGAACAAGGAGTTGTTATTTGATTAACAAGGTCACATCATTAGTTGAATGATCTGATTGACATGACCCATTTCATTAGCTTAGCACTTGATCGTTTAGTATGTTGCTTATGCTATCTTCATGACTTATACAAAGTTCCGCAACTATGAGATTATGCAACTCCGTTTACGGAGGAACACTTTGGTACTACCAAAGCGTCACAAGCGAATCGGGTGATTATAAAGGAGTACTACAGGTGTCTCCAAAGGTACTTGTTGAGTTGGCGTATTTGAGATTAGGTTTTGTCACTCCGATTGTCGGAGAGGTATCTCTAGGCCTTCTCGGTAATACACATCACATAAGCCTTGCAAGCATTGCAACTAAAGAGTTAGTTGTGAGATGATGTATTACGGAGCGAGTAAAGAGACTTTCGATAACGAGATTAAACTAGGTATTGGATACCGACGATCGAATCTCGGAAAGTAACATACCGATGACAAAGGAACAACGTATGTTGTTATGCGGTTTGACCGATAAAGATCTTCAGTAGAATATGTAGGAACCAATATGAGCATCCAGGTTCCGCTATTGGTTATTGACCGAGAATAGTTCTAGGTCATGTCTACATAGTTCTCGAACCGTAGGGTCCCGCACGCTTAAGGTTTCAATGGCGGTTATTATGAGTTTATGTATTTTGATGTACGAAGGAGTTTGAGTCCCGGATGTGATCACGGACATGACGAGGAGTCTCGAAATGGTCGAGACATAAAGATTGATATATTGGATGGTTATATTCGGACACGGAAAGGTTCCGGAAGTTTCGGAGAAAACCGGAGTGCCGGAGGGGTTACGGAACCCCCGGGAAGTTATGGGCCTTATTGGGCCAAGAGGGGAGAGAGGGCTGCACCAGGAGGTGGTGCCCCCCTCCATGGGGAGTCGAATTGGACTAGGAAGGGGCGCAGCCCCTTTCCCTCTCCTCTCCTCTCTTTCCTTCCCCTTCCCTCTTCCTAGTAGGACTAGGAAAGGGAGTCCTACTCCTACTAGGAGGAGGACTCCCCCTCCTTGGTCGCCCCAAGGGCTGGCCGCCCTCCCCTTGCTCCTTTATATACGAGGCAGGGGGCACCCTAGAACACACAAGTTGATCTTCGTGATCGTTCCTTAGCCGTGTCGGTGCCCCCTCCACCATATTCCACCTCGGTCATATTGTTGCGGTGCTTAGGCGAAGCCTGCGATGGTAGAACATCAAGATCGTCCACCACGCCGTCGTCTTGTGGAACTCCTCCCCGACGCTTTGCTGGATCGGAGCCGGGGATCGTCATCGAGCTGAGCGTGTGCTAAGAACTCGGAGGTGCGAATGCGGTGCTTGGATCGGTCGGATCGTGAAGACGTCGACTACATCAACAGCGTTGATATAACGCTTCGCTTTCGGTCTACGAGGGTGCGTGGACGGACACTCTCCCTCTCGTTGCTATGCCATCACCATGGTCTTGCGTGATCGTAGGAAATTTTTGAAATTACTCGTTACCCAATGATGGCATCCGAGCCTTGTTTTATGCGTTGATGTCATATGCACGAGTAGAACACAAGTGAGTTGTGGGCGATACAAGTCATACTACCTACCAGCATGTCATACTTTGGTTCAGCGGTATTGTGAGATGAAGCGGCCGGACCGACATTACGCAGACGCTTACGCGAGACTGGTTTCACCGCTGTGAGCACTCGTTGCTTAAAGGTGGTGGCGGGTGTCTGTCTCTCTCACTTTAGTTGAACCGAGTGTGGCTACGCCCGGTCCTTGAGAAGGTTAAACGGAGTCTATTTGACGAAATATCGTTGTGGTTTTGATGCGTAGGTAAGAACGGTTCTTGCTCAGCCCGTAGCAGCCACGTAAAACTTGCAACAACAAAGTAGAGGACGTCTAACTTGTTTTTGCAGGGCATGATGTGATGTGATATGGTCAAGACATGATGCTATATTTTATTGTATGAGATGATCATGTTTTGTAACCGAGTTATCGGCAACCTGGCAGAGCCATATGGTTGTCGCTTTATTGTATGAAATGCAAACGCCATGTAATTGCTTTACTTTATCACTAAGCGGTAGCGATAGTCGTAGAAGCAATAGTTGGCGAGGCGACAACGATGCTACGATGGAGATCAAGGTGTCGCGCGGTGGCGATGGTGATCATGGCGGTGCTTTGGAGATGGAAATCACAAGCACAAGATGATGATGGCCATATCATATCACTTATATTGATTGCATGTGATGTTTATCCTTTATGCATCTTATCTTGCTTTGATTGACGGTAGCATTATAAGATGATCTCTCACTAAAATTATCAAGTAGTGTTCTCCTGAGTATGCACCGTTGCCAAAGTTCGTCGTGCCGAGACACCACGTGATGATCGGGTGTGATAAGCTCTCGTCCATCTACAACGGGTGCAAGCCAGTTTTGCACACGCGAATACTCAGGTTATACTTGACGAGCCTAGCATATGCAGATATGGCCTCGGAACACGGAGACCGAAAGGTCGGCGTGAATCATATAGTAGATATGATCAACATAAGATGTTCACCATTGAAAACTACTCCATCTCACGTGATGATCGGTTATGGTTTAGTTGATTTGGATCACGTGATCACTTAGATGACTAGAGAGATGTCTGTCTAAGTGGGAGTTCTTAAGTAATATGATTAATTGAACTTAAATTTATCATGAACTTAGTCTGGTAGTATTTTGCAGATTGTGTTAGATCAATAGCTCGCGTTGTTGCTTCCTGTGTTTTTATATGTGTTCCTAGAAAATTGTATTGAAAAATGTTAGTAGCAATATTGCGGATTGGATCCGTGATCGAGGTTTATCCTCATTGCTGCCTGTAAGAATTATGTCCTTAATGCACCGCTAGGTGAGACCTATTGCAGGAGCGGATCTGAGGCGTTATGAGCGTTTGGCTAGCTCAATATGATGACTACTTGATAGTTTAGTGCACCATGCTTAACGGCTTAGAATCGGGACTTCAAAGGCGTTTTGAGCGTCATGGACCATATGAGATGTTCCATGAATTGAAGTTAATATTTCAAGCAAATACCCGAGTTGAGAGATATGAAGTCTCCAACAAGTTCTATAGCTAAAAGATGGAGGAGAATCGCTCAACTAGTGAGCATGTGCTCAGATTATCTGAGTACTTCAATCGCTTGAATCAAGTGGGAGTTAATCTTCCAGATAAGATAGTGATTGACAGAATTCTCTAGTCACCATCACTAAGTTAGTAGAACTTCGTGATGAACTATAGTATGCAAGGGATGACGAAAAAGATTCTCGAGCTCTTCGCGATGCTAAAATCGGCGAAGGTAGAAATCAAGAAAAACATCAAGTGTTGATGGTTGACAAGACCACTAGTCTCAAGGAAAATGGCAAAGGAAGAAGAGGAACTTCAAAAGGAGCGGCAAGCAAGTTGCTGCTCGAGTGAAGAAGCCCAAGTCTAGACCTAAGCACGAGACCGAGTAATTTTGCTGCAATGGAACTGGTCCTTTGAAGCGGAACTACCCCAAGTATTTGGCGGATAAGAAGGATGGCAAAGTGAACAAAGGTATATTTGATATACAAATTATTGATGTGTATTTTACTAGTGTTCATAGCAACCCCTCGGTATTTGATCTTGGTTCGGTTGCTAAGAGTAGTAACTTCAAGCAGGAGTTGCAGAATAAGCAGAGACTAGTTGAAGGGAAGTGACGATGAGTGTTGGAAGTAGTTCCAAGATTGATATGATCATCATCGCACACTCCCTATACTTTCGGGATTAGTGTGGAACCTAAATAAGTGTTATTTGGTGTTGAGCATAAATATGATTTGATCATGTTTATTGCAATACGGTTATTCATTTAAGTAAGAGAATAAATTGTTGTTCATTTACATGAATAAAACCTTATATGGTTACACACCCAATGAAAATGGTTCATTGGATCTCGATCATAGTGATACACATATTCATAATATTGAAACCAAAAGATGCAAAGTTAATAATGATAGTGCAACTTATTTGTGGCACTTGCCGTTTAGGTCATATTGGTGTAAAGCGCATGAAGAAAACTCCATCTTGATGGAATTTTGGAATCACTTGATTATGAATCATTTGATGCTTGCGAACCGTGCCTTTTGGGCAAGATGACTAAAACTCCGTTCTCGGAACAATGGAACAAACTCTTGACTTATTGGAAATAATACATACCGATGTATGCGATCCAATGAATGTTGATGCTCGTGGCAAGTATCGTTATTTTTCTCACCTTCACAGATGATTTGAGCAGATATGGGTATATCTACTTAATGAAACATAAGTCTGAAACATTTGAAAAGTTCAAAGAATTTCAGAGTGAAGTTGAAAATCATCGTAATAAGAAAATAAAGTTTCTACGATCTGATCGTGGAGGCGAATATTTGAGTTCTGAGTTTGGTCTACATTTGAAACAAAGCGGAATAGTTTCGCAACTCACGCCACCGGAACACCACAGCGAAATGGTGTGTCCGAGCGTCAGAATCGCACTTTTATTGGATATGGTGCGATCTATGATGTCTCTTACAGATTTACCGCTATCATTTTGGGGTTATGCTCTTGAGGCGGCCGCATTCACGTTAAATAGGACACCGTCAAAATCCGTTGAGACGACGCCTTATGAACTATGGTTTAGCAAGAAACCAAAGTTGTCGTTTCGAAAGTTTGGGGTTGCGATGCTTATGTGAAGAAACTTCAACCCGATAAGCTTGAACCCAAATCGAGAAATGTGTCTTCATAGGATACCCAAAGGAGACAATTGGGTACACCTTCTATCACAGATCCGAAGGCAAGACATTCGTTGCTAAAATGGATCCTTTCTAGAGAAGGAGTTTCTCTCGAAAGAAGTGAGTGGGAGGAAAGTGGAACTTGATGAGGTAATAGTACCAGCTCCCTTATTGGAAAGTAGTTCATCACGAAATCAGTTTACGTAACACCTACACCAATTAGTGAGGAAGATAATGATGAAGATCATGAAACTTCAGATCAAGTTGTCTTGAACTTCAGTAGATCAACCAGAACAAAATCCGCACTGAGTGGTACGGTAATCCTATTCGGAAGTCATGCTACTAGATCATGATGAACCTACGAACTATGAAGAAGCGATGGTGAGCCCAGATTCATAAAATGGCTTGAAGCCATGAAATCTGAGATGGGATCCATGTATGAGAACAAAGTATGGACTTTGGTAGACTTGCCCGATGATCGGCAAGCTATTGAGAATAAATGGATTTTAAGAAGAAGACTGACGCGATGGTAATGTAGCTGTCTACAAAGCTCGACTTGTTGCAAAAGGTTTTCGACAATTTCAAGGAGTTGACTACGATGAGACTTTCTCACCCGTAGCGATGCTTAAGTCCGTCCGAATCATGTTAGCAATTGCCGCATTTTATGATTATGAAATTTGGCAAATGGATGTCAAAACTGCATTCCTGAATGGATTTCTGGAAGAAGAGTTGTATATGATGCAAACAGAAGGTTTTGTCGATCCAAAAGGTGCTAACAAAGTGTGCAAGCTCCAACGATCAATTTATGGTGCTGGTGCAAGCCTCTCGGAGTTGGAATAAGCGCTTTGATAGTGTGATCAAAGCATATAGTTTTATCTGAGACTTGCGGTGAAGCCTGTATTTACAAGAAAGTGAGTGGGAGCACTACAGCATTTCGATAAGTATATGTGAATGACATATTGTAGATCGGAAATAATGTAGAATTATTCTCGCAAAGCATAAAGGAGTGTTTCAAAGGAGTTTTTCAAAGAAAGACCTCGGTGAAGCTGCTTACATATTGAGCATCAAGATCTATAGAGATAGATCAAGGCGCTAGATAAGTTTTTCAATGAATACATACCTTGACAAGATTTTGAAGTAGTTCAAAATGGAGCAGTCAAAGAAAGAGTTCTTGCCTGTGTTACAAGGTGTGAGATTGAGTAAGACTCAAAACCCGACCACGGCAGAAGATAGAAAGAGAATGAAAGTCATTCCCTATGCATCAGCCATAGGTTCTATAAAGTATGTCATGTGTGTACTGATCTATTGCATACCCTACCACTAAGCTTGGCAAGGGAGTGCAATAGTGATCTAGGAGTAGATCAATGGACAGCGGTCAAAATTATCCTTAGTAGAATAAGGATATGTTTCTCGATTATGGAAATGAAAAAAAAAGGTTCGTCGTAAAGGGTTACGTCGATGCAAGTTTTAACACTAATCTAGATGACTCCGAGTCTCAATCTGGATACATATTGAAAGTGGGAGCAATTAGCTAGAGTAGCTTCGTGCAGAGCATTGTAGACATAGAAATTTGCAAAATACTTACGGCTCTGAATGTGACAGACCCGTTGACTAAAATTATCTCACAAGCAAAACATGATCACACCTTAGTACTCTTTGGGTGTTAATCACATAGCGATGTGAACTAGATTACTGACTCTAGTAAACCCTTTGGGTGTTGGTCACATGATGATGTGAACTATGGGTGTTAACCACATATAGATGTGAACTATTGATGTTAAATCACATGGCGATGTGAACTAGATTATTGACTCTAGTGCAAGTGGGAGACTGAAGGAAATATGCCCTAGAGGCAATAATAAAGTTATTATTTATTTCCTTATATCATGATAAAGGTTTATTATTCATGCTAGAATTGTATTAACCGGAAACATAATACATGTGTGAATATATAGACAAACAGTATGTCACTAGTATGCCTCTACTTGACTAGCTTGTTAATCAAAGATGGTTATGTTTCCTAACCATGAACAAGGAGTTGTTATTTGATTAACAAGGTCACATCATTAGTTGAATGATCTGATTGACATGACCCATTTCATTAGCTTAGCACTTGATCGTTTAGTATGTTGCTTATGCTATCTTCATGACTTATACAAAGTTCCTGCAACTATGAGATTATGCAACTCCGTTTACGGAGGAACACTTTGGTACTACCAAGCGTCTGGCGTAATCGGGTGATTATAAAGGAGTACTACAGGTGTCTCCAAAGGTACTTGTTGGGTTGGCGTATTTCGAGATTAGGTTTTGTCACTCCGATTGTCGGAGAGGTATCTCTAGGCCTTCTCGGTAATACACATCACATAAGCCTTGCAAGCATTGCAACTAAAGAGTTAGTTGTGAGATGATGTATTACGGAACGAGTAAAGAGACTTTCGATAGCGAGATTAAACTAGGTATTGGATACCGACGATCGAATCTCGGGAAAGTAACATACCGATGACAAAGGGAACAACGTATGTTGTTATGCGGTTTGACCGATAAAGATCTTCGTAGAATATGTAGGAACCAATATGAGCATCCAGGTTCCGCTATTGGTTATTGACCGAGAATAGTTCTAGGTCATGTCTACATAGTTCTCGAACCGTAGGGTCCGCACGCTTAAGGTTTCAATGGCGGTTATTATGAGTTTATGTATTTTGATGTACGAAGGAGTTGAGTCCGGATGTGATCACGGACATGACGAGGAGTCTCGAAATGGTCGAGACATAAAGATTGATATATTGGATGGTTATATTCGGACACGGAAAGGTTCGGAAGTTTCGGAGAAAACGGAGTGCGGAGGGTTACGGAACCCCGGGAAGTTATGGGCCTTATTGGGCCAAGAGGGAGAGAGAGGGCTGCACCGGGAGGTGGTGCGCCCCCCTCCATGGGGAGTCCGATTGGACTAGGAAGGGGCGCAGCCCCCTTCCCTCTCCTCTCCTCTCTTTCCTTCCCCTTCCCTCTTCCTAGTAGGACTAGGAAAGGGAGTCCTACTCTACTAGGAGGAGGACTCCCCCCTCCCTTGGTGCGCCCCAAGGGCTGGCCGCCCTCCCCTTGCTCCTTTATATACGGGGCAGGGGGCACCCTAGAACACACAAGTTGATCTTCGTGATCGTTCCTTAGCTGTGTCGGTGCCCCCTCCACCATATTCCACCTCGGTCATATTGTTGCGGTGCTTAGGCGAAGCCTGCGACGGTAGAACATCAAGATCGTCACTGCGCCGTCGTCTTGTGGAACTCCTCCCCGACGCTTTCTTTGGATCGGAGCCCGGGATCGTCATTGAGCTGAGCGTGTGCTAAGAACTCGGAGGTGCCGAGTAACGGTGCTTGGATCGGTCGGATCGTGAAGGCGTCGACTACATCAACAGCGTTGATATAACGCTTCGCTTTCGGTCTCACGAGTGCGTGGGCGGACACTCTCCCTCTCGTTGCTATGCCATCACCATGGTCTTGCGTGATCGTAGGAAATTTTTGAAATTACTCGTTACACAACATCAACATCGTCACCACGCCGTCGTCTTGACGGAACTCATCCCGACACTTTCTTTGGATCGAGTCCGGGATCGTCATCGAGCTGAGCGTGTGCAGAACTCGGAGGTGCCGTACGTTCGGTGCTTGGATCGGTCGGATCGTGAAGGCGACGACTACATCAACCGCGTTGTTATAACGCTTCCACTTTCGGTCAGCGAGTGCGTGGGCGGACACTCTCCTCTCGTTGCTATGCCATCACCATGGTCTTGCGTGTTCGTAGGAAATTTTTGAAATTACTCGTTCCCCAACGATGGCATCCGAGCCTGGTTTTATGCGTTGATGTCATATGCACGAGTAGAACACAAGTGAGTTGTGGGCGATATAAGTCATCTGCTTACCAGCATGTCATACTTTGGTTCAGCGGTATTGTGAGATGAAGCGGCCCGGACCGACATTACGCCAGACGCTTCGCGAGACTGGTTTCACCGCTCCGAGCACTCGTTGCTTAAAGGTGACCGGCGGTGTCTGTCTCTCTCACTTTAGTTGAACCGAGTGTGGCTACGCCCGGTCCTTGCGAAGGTTAAAATAGCACCAACTTGACAAACTATCGTTGTGGTTTTGATGCGTAGGTAAGAACGGTTCTTGCTCAGCCCGTAGCAGCCACGTAAAACTTGCAACAACAAAGTAGAGGACGTCTAACTTGTTTTTGCAGGGCATGATGTGATGTGATGTGGTCAAGGCGTGATGCTATATTTTATTGTATGAGATGATCATGTTTTGTAACCGAGTTATCGGCAATGGCAGGAGCCATATGGTTGTCGCTCTATTGTATGAAATGCAACGCCATGTAATTGCTTTACTTTATCACTAAGCGAAGAGCGATAGTCGTAGAAGCAATAGTTGGCGAGACGACAACGATGCTACGATGGAGATCAATGTGTCGGCGCGGTGGCGATGGTGATCATGACGGTGCTTCAGCGATGGAATCACAAGCACAAGATGATGATGACCATATCATATCACTTATATTGATTGCATGTGATGTTTATCCTTTATGCATCTTATCTTGCTTTGATTGATGGTAGCATTATAAGATGATCTCTCACTAAAATTATCAAGAAGTGTTCTCCACGAGTATGCACCGTTGCCAAAGTTCAGTAGTACCCGGACACCACGTGATGATCGGGTGTGATAAGTTCTCGTCCATCTACAAGCGGGTGCAAAACAGTTGCACACGCGAATACTCGAGGTTAAACTCGACGAGCCTTGCATATAACAGATATGGCCTCGGAACACGGAGACCGAAAGGTCGAACGTGAATCATATAGTAGATATGATCAACATAGTGATGTTCACCATTGAAACTACTCCATCTCACGTGATGATCGGACATGGTTTAGTTGATTTGGATCACGTAATCACTTAGATAACTAGAGAGATGTACATCTAAGTGGGAGTTTTAATATGATTAATTAAACTTAAATTTATCATGAGCTTAGTACACGATAGTATTTTGCTTGTCTATGTTTCTTTGTAGAAAGATGGCTCGTCTGTTGTTCCGTTGAATTTTAATCGTTCCTTGAGAAAGCAAAGTTGAAAGATGATGGTAGCAATTACGGACTGGGTCCGTAATTTGAGGATTATCCTCATTGCTGCACGAGAAAAATTACGTCCTGGAAGCACATTTGGGTGAGCGAACTGCTGCGAGGAGCTGAGCGAAGTTGTGAGCGTCTGGCAAAGCAAAGTGATGACTACTCAATAGTTCGATGTGCCATGCTTTACGGCTTAGAACCGGGTCTTCAACGGCGTTTTGAGCGTCATGGAGCATATGAGATGTTCCGGGAGTTGAAGTTAATATTTCAAGCAAATGCCCGGATTGAGAGATATGAAGTCTCCAATAAGTTCTATAGCTGCAAGATGGAGGAGAATAGTTACATCGGTGAGCACATACTCAAAATGTCCGGGTATAATAATCACTTAATTCAGCTGGGAGTTAATCTTCCGGATGATAGTGTCATTGATGAATTCTCCAATCACGCCACCAAGCTACAAGAGCTTCGTGATGAACTATAATATGCAAGGGATGACCAAAACAATTCTGAGCTCTTCGCAATGCTAAAAGCAGCGGAGGTAGAAATCAAGAAAGAGCATCAAGTGTTGATGGTCAACAAGACCACTAGTTTCAAGAAAAGGGCAAAGGAAAGAAGAAGGAAACTTCAAAAGAACAGCAAGAAAGTTGTTGATCAAGAGAAGAAACCCAAGTCTGGACCTAAACCTGAAATCGAGTGTTTTACTGCAAGCGGATGGACCTTTGGAAGCGGAACTGCCCCAAGTATTTGGCGGATAAAAAGGATGGCAAGGTGAACAAAGGTATATGTGATATACATGTTATTGATGTGTACCTTACTAGAGCTCGTAGTAGCACTGGTATTTGATCTTGGTTACATTGCTAATATTTGCAACTCAAAGCAGGGACTACGGAATAGACGAGCAGCGGCAAAGGACGAGGTGACGATGCGCGCGTGGGAAATGGTTCCAAAGTCAATGTGATCGCGGTCGGCACGCTACCTCTACATCTACCTTGGGATTAGTTTTAGACCTAAATAATTGTTATTTGGTGCCAGCGTTGAGCATGAACATTATATCTGGATCTTGTTTGATGCGAGGCGGTTATTCATTTAAATCAGAGAATAATGGTTGTTCTATTTATATGAGTAATATCTTTTATGGTCATGCACCCTTGAAGAATGGTCTATTCTTGTTGAATCTCGACAGTAGTGATACACATATTCATAATGTCGAAACCAAAAGATGCAGAGTTGATAATGATAGTACAACTTATTTGTGGCCTTGCCGTTTAGGTCATATCGGTGTAAAACGCATGAAGAAACTTCATCTGAGATGGACTTTTGGAATCACTTGATTATGAATCACTTGGTACTTGCGAACCGTGCCTCATGGGCAAGATGACTAAAACACCGTTCTCGGTTGTATGGAGAGAGCAACAGATTTGTTGGAAATCATACATACAGATGTATGTGGTCCGATGAATGTTGAAGCTCGTGGCGGATATCGTTATTTTCTCACCTTCACAGATGATTTGAGTAGATATGGGTATATCTACTTAATGAAACACAAATCTGAAACATTTGAAAAGTTCAAAGAATTTCAGAGTGAAGTGGAAAATCATCGTAACAAGAAAATAAAGTTTCTACGATCTGATCGTGGAGGAGAATATTTGAGTTACGAGTTTGGTTTACATTTGAAACAATGTGGAATAGTTTCGCAACTCACGCCACCGGAACACCACGGAGAAATGGTGTGTCGAGCGTCGAATCGTACTTTACTAGATATGGTGCGATCTATGATGTCTATTTCCGATTTACCGCTATCGTTTTGGGGTTATGCTTTAGAGACGGCCGCATTCACGTTAAATAGAACACCGTCAAAATCCGTTGAGACGACGCCTTATGAACTGTGGTTTGGCAAGAAACCAAAGTTGTCGTTTCTTAAAGTTTGGGGCTGCGATGCTTATGTAAAGAAACTTCAACCAGATAAGCTCGAACCCAAATCGGAAAATGTGTCTTCATAGGATACCCAAAGGAGGCTGTTGGGTACACCTTCTATCACAGATCTGAAGGCAAGATTTTCGTTGCTAAATTCGGATCCTTTCTAGAGAAGGAGTTTCTCTCGAAAGAAGTGAGTGGGAGGAAAGTAGAACTTGATGAGATAATCAGATCTGCTCCCTTATTGGAAAGTAGTTCATCACAAGAAATGGTTCTGTGACAACTACACCAATTAGTGAGGAAACTAATGATGATGATCATGAAGCTTGAGATCAAGTTACTACTGAACTTCAGAGGTCAACCAGAGTAAAATACGCACTGAGAGTGGTACGGTAATCTTATTCTGGAAGTCATGTTACTTGACCATGGCGAACCTACAAACTATGAAGAAGCGATGGTGAGCCCAGATTCCGCAAAATGGCTGGAAGCCATGAAATCTGAGATGGGATCCATGTATGAGAACAAAGTATGGACTTGTTGGAAATATGCCCTAGAGGCAATAATAAAAGCATTATTATTATATTTCCTTGTTCATGATAATTGTCTTTTATTCATGCTATAACTGTATTATCCGGAAATCGTAATACACGTGTGAATACATAGACTACAATACGTCCTAGTAAGCCTCTAGTTGACTAGCTCGTTGGTCAACAGATAGTCATGGTTTCGACTATGGACATCGGATGTCATTGACAACGGGATCACGTCATTAGGAGAATGGCGTGATGGACAAGACAATCCTAAGCATAGCACAAAGATCGTGTAGTTCATTTTGCTAGAGCTTTTCCAATGTCAAGTATCTCTTCCTTAGACCATGAGATCGTGCAATTCCGGATACCGTAGGAGTGCTTTGGGTGTATCAAGCGTCTGGCGTGAATCGGGTGACTATAAAGGTGCACTACTGGTATCTCGAAAGTGACCATTGGGTTGACACGGATCGAGGCTGGATTTGTCACTCCGTATGACGGAGAGGTATCACTTGGGCCCACTCGGTAATGCATCATCATAATGAGCTCAAAGTGACCAAGTGTGCGGTCACGGGATCATGCATTCTTGATGCGAGTAAAGTGACTTGCCGTAACGAGACTAACGAGGTATTGGGATACCGACGATCGAGTCTCGGGCAAGTAACACACCGTCGACAAAGGGAATAGAATACGGGTTGCTTGAACCCTTGACATCGTGGTTCATCCGATGACAACATCGAGGAGCATGTGGGAGCCAACATGGGTATCCAGATCCGCTGTTGTTTATTGACTTGAGGTAGTCTCGGTCATATCGCATGTCTCCCGAACCCGTAGGGTCTACACATAAGGTTCGGTGGCGCTAGGGTTAATAGGAAGACAAGTATGTGATCACGAATGTTGTTTGAGTCCGGATGAGATCCCGGACGTCACGAGGAGTTCGGAATGGTCGGAGGTAAAGATTTATATATGGAAAGTGGTTAAGCGGACTCGGGAAGTTTGGTGGTATCTGGTAAAGCAGGGGCCACCGGAGGGTTCCGGAGGTCCACGGGAGGGCCACCTCTCCGGGGGCCACATGGGCTAAGTGGAGAGGGAACCAGCCCCTGGTGGGCTGGGTGCGCCTCCCACCTAGGCCCATGCGCCTAGGGTTTGGGAGGAGGAAACCCAAAGGGGCGCCCTCAGCTTGGGGGCAAGCCACCCTCCTCCCTCCTCCTTGGCCGCCGCCCCCTAGGGTTTGCCCTAGAGGGCGGCCCCCTTGACCCTCTCCTCCTATAAATAGAGGGGTGGGGGAGGCTGCCAACACAGTTGTGGCGCAGCCCTCCCTCCCAACACCTCTCTTTCACGCAAGCTTGGCGAAGCCCTGGGAGAACTACTAGTACCTGCTGCACCACGCCGTCGTGCTGCCATTGGGATTGTCTTCTTCAACCTCTCCTTCTCTCTTGCTGGATCAAGGCGGAGGAGACGCCATCGTCCCGCACGTGTGTTGAACATGAGGTGCTGTCCTTTCGATACTTTGGTCATCGGTGATCGGAATCACGTTGGGAGCGTCTTCATCATCACCACTCTCAAGAACGCTTCCGTATTCGATCTACAAGTGGTATGTAGATGCAAACTCTCTCTCGTTACTCGTTGCATGGTAGAACTCATAGATGGATCTTGGTGAAACCGTAGGAAAAATTTTAATTTTCTGCAGCGTTCCCCAACGATGGTATCGAGCTAGGTCTATCGTAGTTCTCTTTGCACGAGTAGAACACAATTTTGTTGTGGGCGTGGATCTTGTCAACTTACTTGCCGTTACTAGTTGTTTCTTGCTTCCGCGGTATTGTGGGATGAAGCGGCCGGACCAACCTTACACGCTCTTCGTGAGACCGGTTCCACCGACTAACATGCACTAGTTGCATAAGGTGGCTGGCGGGTGTCTGTCTCTCCTACTTTAGTGGGAGCGGATTCGATGAACAGGGTCCTTATGAAGGGTAAATAGAAGTTGACAAGATCACGTTGTGGTTATTCGTAGGTAAGAAAACGTTCTTGCTAGAACCCAATTGCAGCCACGTAAAAGATGCAACAACAATTAGAGGGCGTCTAACTTGTTTTTGCAGCAATTGTCATGTGACGTGATATGGCCAAGTTGTGATGAATGATGATATATTGTGATGTATGAGATCATGTTCTTGTAATAGGAATCACGACTTGCATGTCGATGAGTATGACAACGGCAGGAGCCATAGGAGTTGTCTTTATTTTGTATGACCTGCGTGTCATTGAAGAACGCCATGTAACTTACTTTACTTCATTGCTAAACGCGTTAGCCATAGTAGTAGAAGTAGTCGTTGGCGTGACAACTTCATGGAGGCACGATGATGGAGATCATGATGATGGAGATCATGGTGCCATGCGGTGACAAGATGATCATGGAGCCCGAAGATGGAGATCAATGGAGTTTTATGATATTGGCCATATCATGTCACTACTATATAATTGCATGTGATGTTTATTATGCTTATACATCTTGTTTACTTAGAACGACGGTAGTAAATAAGATGATCCCTAAGAACAATTTCAAGAAGTGTTCTCCCTAAGCGTGCACCGTTGCTACAGTTCGTCGCTTCTAAGCACCACGTGATGATCGGGTGTGATGGATTCTTACGTTCACATACAGCGGGTGTAAGACAGATTTACACACGCAAAACACTTAGGGTTAAACTTGACGAGCCTAGCATGTACAGACATGGCCTCGGAACACGGAGACCGAAAGGTCGAACACGAGTCGTATGGAAGATACGATCAACATGAGAATGTTCACCGACGATGACTAGTCCGTCTCACGTGATGATCGGACACGGCCTAGTCGACTCGGATCGTGTGTCACTTAGATGACTAGAGGATGTCTAATCTGAGTGGGAGTTCATTAATAATTTGATTAGATGAACTTAATTATCATGAACTTAGTCTAAAACTTTTGAATTATATGTCTTGTAGATCAAATGGCCAGCGCTCATGTCAACTTGAACTTCAACGCGTTCCTAGAAAACCAAGCTGAAAGATGACGGCGGCAACTATACGGATGGGTCCGGAACACGAGATCATCCTCATAGCTGCCAGAAACAATCGTCCTAGAAGGACCGCTAGGTGAAGCTCCGTCGCAGAACCAAGACATTATGAATGCTTGGCAGTCTCGTCTTGATGATTACTCCCTCGTTCGATGCGGCATGCTTTACGACTTAGAACAGGGGCTCCAAAAGCGTTTTGAGCACCACGGAGCATATGAGATGTTCGAGGAGCTGAAACTTGTTTTCCAAGCTCACGCCGGTCGAGAGATATGACATCTCGACAAGTTCTATAGTTGTAAGATGGAGGAAAACAGTTACGTCGGTGAACACATTACGAAGATATGCAGGTTGCACAACCGTATGACCCGGTGAATATTAACCTCCACGATGAGGCGGTCATTGTGAGAATCCTCGATCGCTCCCACCAAGCTACAAGAGCTTTGTGATGAACTACAACATGCAGGGGATGGTAAAGACCATTCTGAAGTGTTCTCTATCTTTGAAGTCACCGAGGTTGAAATCAAGAAAGAACATCAAGTGTTGATGGTCAATAAGACCACTAAGTTTAAGAAGGGCAAGGGCAAGAAGAACTTCAAGAAGGACGGCAAGGAGATTGCGCGCCCGGTAAGCAAGTTGCCGGGAAGAAGTCAAAGAATGGACCCAAGCACGAGACCGAGTGCTTTTATTGCAAGGGAAGGGTCCTTTGGAAGCGGAACTGCCCCAAATACTTAGCGGATAAGAAGGCGGCAACACCAAAGGTATATTTGATATACATGTAATTGATGTGTACCTTACCGATGTCGTAGTAACTCACGGTATTTGATACGGTGCCGTTGCTCATATTTGTAACTCACGGCAGGAGCTGCGGAATAAGCGGAGGCTGGCGAAGGGCGAGGTGACGATCTGGCGTCGGGAATGGTTCAGTCGATGTGATCGCCGTCGACACGCTACCTCTTCATTTACCCACGGGATTAGTTATGAACCTTAATAATTGTTATTTGGTGCCAAGTTTGAGCATGAATATTGTATCCGGATCTCGTTTAATGCGAGATGGCTACTCATTTAAATCCGAGAATAATGGTTGTTCTATTTATATGAGAGATATGTTTTATGGTCATGCTCCGATGGTCAATGGTTTATTCTTAATGAATCTCGGCGTAGTATTACACATGTTCATAGCGTGAATACCAAAAGATGTAAAGTTGATAACGATAGTCCCACATACTTGTGGCATCGCCGCCTTGGTCACATTGGTGTCAAGCGCATGAAGAAGCTCCATCTTGATGGACTTTTGGAGTCTCTTGATTATGAATCATTTGACACATGCGAACCATGCCTCATGGGCAAAATGACCAAGACTCCATTCTCGGAACAATGGGCGAGCAACCAACTTATTGGAAATCATACATACCGATGTATGCGGTCCAATGGCGTTGAGGCTCATGGAGGATATCGTTATGTTCTCACTCTCACAGATGACTTGAGTAGATATGGGTATGTCTACTTGATGAAACACAAGTCGAGAACTTTGAAAAGTTCAAGGAATTTCATAATGAAGTAGAGAATCAACGTGACCGAAAGATAAAATTCTTACGATCGGATCGTGGAGGAGAATATTTAAGTCACGAATTTGGTACACACTTAAGAAAATGTGGAATTGTTTCACAACTAACGCCGCCTGGAACACCTCAACGTAATGGTGTGTCCGAACGTCGTAATCGCACTCTATTGGATATGGTGCGGTCTATGATGTCTCTTACTGATTTACCGCTATCATTTTGGGGATACGCTCTAGAGACAGCTACATTCACTTTAAATAGGGCACCGTCTAAGTCCGTTGAGGCGACACCGTATGAATTATGGTTTGGGAAGAAACCTAAGTATCGTTTCTAAAAGTTTGGGGATGCGATGCTTATGTCAAGAAACTTCAACTGAAAAGCTCGAACCCAAGTCGGAAAAATCGTCTTCATAGGATACCCTAAGGAAACCGTAGGGTATACCTTCTACTTAAGATCGAGGGCAAGATCTTTGTTGCCAAGAACGGAATCTTTACGGAAAAAGAGTTTCTCTCGAAAGAAGTAAGTGGGAGGAAAGTAGAACTCGATGAAGTACTACCTCTTGAACAGGAAAGTAGTGCAGCTCGGAAAATGTTCTGTGATGCCTACACCAACGAAGAGGAAATTCATGATGATGATCAAGGTACTTGGAACAAGTTGCTCTTGAACTTCAGAGGTCCACTAGGACACGTTCCGCACCGGAGTGGTACGGCAACCCTGTCACGGAAATCATGTTGTTAGACAACAATGAACCTTGAACTATGAAGAAGCGATGGCGGGCCCAGATTCCAACAAATGGCTAGAAGCCATGAAGTCGAGATAGAATCCATGTATGAAAACAAAGTGTGGACTTTGGTGACTTGCCCGATGATCGCGAGCGATAGAAAACAAATGGATCTTTAAGAAGAAGGCGGACGCGGATGGTAATGTCACCATCTATAAAGCTCGACTTGTCGCTAAGGGTTATCGGCAAGTTCAAGGGATTGACTACGATGAGACTTTCTCTCCGTAGCGAAGCTTAAGTCCGTCCGAATCATGTTAGCAATTGCGCATACTATGATTATGAGATATGGCAGATGGCGTCAAAACAGCGTTCCTTAACGGCTATCTTAAGGAAGAGCTGTATATGATACAACCGAAGGTTTTGTCGATCCTAAGAATCTTGACAAAGTATGCAAGCTCCAATGATCCATTTATGGGCTGGTGCAAGCATCTCGGAGTTGGAACATTCGCTTTGATGAGATGATCAAAGCGTTTGGGTTTATCTTGAGACTTATGGAGAAGCTGCGTTTACAAGAAAGTGAGTGGGAGCTCAGAGCATTTCTCATATTATATGTAGATGACATACTTGATGGGAAATGATATAGAATTCTTGGACAGCATTAAGGCCTACTTGAATAAGTGTTTTCAATGAAGGACCTTGGAGAAGCTGCTTATATATTAGGCATCAAGATCTATAGAGATAGATCGAGGCGCCTCATAGGTCTTTCACAAAGCACATACCTTGATAAGATTTTGAAGAAGTTCAAAATGGATCAGTCCAAGAAGGGTTCTTGCCTGTTTTGCAAGGTGTGAGATTGAGCTCAGCTCAATGCCCGACCACGACAAAAGATAAAGAAGAGATGAGTGTCATCCCTATGCCTCAGCCATAGGATCTATTATGTATGCCATGCTGTGTACCAGACCTGATGTAAACCTTGCCGTAAGTTTGGTAGGAAGATACCAAAGTAATCCCGGCAAGGAACACCTGGACAGCGGTCAAGAATATCTGAAGTACACGAAAAGGACAAAGGACATGTTTCGTTTATGGAGGTGACGAAGAGCTCGTCGTAACGGGTTACGTCGGCGCTAGCTTCGACACAGATCTGATGACTCTAAGTCACAAACCGGATCGTGTATATGTTGAATGGTGGAGCGAGAAGCTGGTGCAGCTGCAAGCGAGCGTCGTGGCGGGATCTACATGTGAAGCGGAGTACATGGCAGCCTCGGAGGCAGCGCATGAAGCAATTTGGGTGAAGGAGTTCATCACCGACCTAGGAGTCATACCCAATGCGTCGGGGCCGATCAAACTCTTCTGTGACAACACTGGAGCTATTGCCCTTGCCAAGGAGCCAGGTTTCACAAGAAGACCGAGCACATCAAGCGTCGCTTCAACTCCATCCGTGAAAATGTTAGAATGGAGACATAGAAATTTGTAAAGTGCATACGGATCTGAATGTCGCAGATCCGTTGACTAAACCTCTTCATGGGCAAAACATGATCAACACGAGAACTCTATGGGTGTTCGATTCATCACAATGTAAACTAGATTATTGACTCTAGTGCAAGTGGGAGACTGTTGGAAATATGCCCTAGAGGCAATAATAAAAGCATTATTATTATATTTCCTTGTTCATGATAATTGTCTTTTATTCATGCTATAAGCTGTATTATCCGGAAATCGTAATACACGTGTGAATACATAGACTACAATCGTCCCTAGTAAGCCTCTAGTTGACTAGCTCGTTGGTCAACAGATAGTCATGGTTTCGACTATGGACATCGGATGTCATTGACAACGGGATCACGTCATTAGGAGAATGGCGTGATGGACAAGACCCAATCCTAAGCATAGCACAAAGATCGTGTAGTTCGTTTTGCTAGAGCTTTTCCAATGTCAAGTATCTCTTCCTTAGACCATGAGATCGTGCAATTCCGGATACCGTAGGAGTGCTTTGGGTGTATCAAGCGTCTGGCGTAATCGGGTGACTATAAAGGTGCACTCTGGTATCTCGAAAGTGACCATTGGGTTGACACGGATCGAGGCGGGATTTGTCACTCCGTATGACGGAGAGGTATCACTTGGGCCCACTCGGTAATGCATCATCATAATGAGCTCAAAGTGACCAAGTGTGCGGTCACGGGATCATGCATTGCGGTACGAGTAAAGTGACTTGCGATAACGAGACTAACGAGGTATTGGGATACCGACGATCGAGTCTCGGGCAAGTAACATACCGTCGACAAAGGGAATAGAATACGGGGTTGCTTGAACCCTTGACATCGTGGTTCATCCGATGACAACATCGAGGAGCATGTGGGAGCCAACATGGGTATCCAGATCCGCTGTTGTTTATTGACTTGAGGTAGTCTCGGTCATATCGCATGTCTCCCGAACCCGTAGGGTCTACACATAAGGTTCGGTGGCGCTAGGGTTAATAGGAAGACAAGTATGTGATCACCGAATGTTGTTGAGTCCGGATGAGATCCCGGACGTCACGAGGAGTTCGGAATGGTCCGGAGGTAAAGATTTATATATGGAAAGTGGTTAAGCGGACTCAGGAAGTTTGGTGGTATCTGGTAAAAGTACAGGGGCCACCGGAGGGTTCCGGAGGTCCACGGAGGGGCCACCTCTCGGGGGCCACATGGGCTAAGTGGGAGGGAACCAGCCCTGGTGGGCTGGGTGCGCCCCCACCCAGGCCCATGCGCCTAGGGTTTGGGGAGGAGGAACCCCTAGGGGCGCCCCAGCTTGGGGGCAAGCCACCTCCTCCCTCCTCCTTGGCCGCCCCCCCTAGGGTTTGCCCTAGAGGGCGGCCCCCTTGACCCTCTCCTCCTATAAATAGAGGGGTGGGGGAGGGCTGCCAACACAGTTGTGGCGCAGCCCTCCCTCCCAACACCTCTCTTTCTCACGCAAGCTTGGCGAAGCCCCTGGGAGAACTAGTACACTGCTGCACCACGCCGTCGTGCTGCCATTGGGATTGTCTTCTTCAACCTCTCCTTCTCTCTTGCTGGATCAAGGCGGAGGAGACGCCATAAATCCGCACATGTGTTGAACACGGAGGTGCTGTCCTTTCAGTACTTTGGTCATCGGTGATCGGAATCACGTTGGGAACGTCTTCGTCATCACCACTCTCAAGAACGCTTCCGTATTCGATCTACAAGTGGTATGTAGATGCAAACTCTCTCTCGTTACTCGTTGCATGGTAGAACTCATAGATGGATCTTGGTGAAACCGTAGGAAAAATTTTAATTTTCTGCAACGTTCCCCAACAGGACTTTGGTTGACTTGCCCTATGATCGGCAAGCCATTGAAAATAAATGGATCTTTAAGAAGAAGACTGACGCCGATGGTAATATAACTGTCTACAAAGCTCGACTTGTTGCGAAAGGTTTTCGACAAGTTCAAGGGGTTGACTACGATGAGACTTTCTCACCCGTAGCGATGCTTAAAGTCTGTCCGAATCATGTTAGCAATTGCCGCATTTTATGATTATGAAATTTGGCAAATGGATGTAAAAACTGCATTCTTGAATGGATTTCTAGAAGAAGAGTTGTATATGATGCAACCAGAAGGTTTTGTCGATCCAAAGGGTACTAACAAAGTGTGCAAGCTCCAGCGATCAATTTATGGTCCAGTGCAAGCCTCTCGGAGTTGGAATAAACGCTTTGATAGTGTGATCAAAGCATATGGGTTTGTACAGACTTTTGGAGAAGCTTTGTATTTACAAGAAAGTGAGTGGGAGCTCTGTAGCATTTCTAATATTATATGTGGACGACATATTATTGATTGGAAATGATATAGAATTTCTGGATAGCATAAAAGGATACTTGAATAAAAGTTTTTCAATGAAAGACCTCGGTGAAGCTGCTTACATATTGGGCATCAAGATCTATAGAGATAGATCAAGACGCTTAATTGGACTTTCACAAAGCACATACCTTGATAAAGTTTTGAAAAAGTTCAAAATGGATCGAGCAAAGAAAGGTTTTTACCAGTATTACAAGGTGTAAGATTGAGTCGGACTCAATGCCCGACCACAGCAGAAGATAGAGAGAAATGAAAGATGTTCCTATGCTTCAGCCATAGGCTCTATCATGTATGCAATCTTGTGTACCAGACCGACGTATGCTTAGCTGTAAGCTTGGCAGGAAGGTACCAAAGTAATCAGAGTGGATCACTGGACAGCGGTCAAGAACATCCTGAAATACCGAAAAGGACTAAGGATATGTTTCTCGATATGGAGGTGACAAAGAGCTAGTCGTAAATGGTTACGTCGATGCAAGCTTTGACATCGATCCGGATGATTCTAAATCGCAAACCGGATCGTGTTTTTATTAAACGGTGGAGCTGCGGTTGGTGCAGTTCTAAACAAAGCGTCGTGGCGGGATCTATATGTGAAGCGGAGTACATAGCTGCTTGAAGCAGCAAATGAAGGAGTCTGGATGAAAGAGTTCATTTCGATCTAGGTGTCATACCTAGTGCATCGGGACCGATGAAGATCTTCCGTGACAATATGGTGCAATTGCCTTGGCAAAGGAATCCAGATTTCACAAGAGGACCAAGCATATCAAGAGACGCTTCAATTCCATTCGGGACCAAGTCCAAGTGGGAGACATAGAGATTTGCAAAATACATACGGATCTGAATGTTGCAGATCCGTTGACTAAGCCTCTTCCACGAGCAAAACATGATCAGCACCAAGACTCCATGGGTGTTAGAATCATTACTATGTAATCTAGATTATTGACTCTAGTGCAAGTGGGAGATCAAGGAAATATGCCCTAGAGGCAATAATAAAGTTATTATTTATTTCCTTATACCATGATAAATGTTTATTATTCATGCTAGAATTGTATTAACCGGAAACATAATACATGTGTGAATACATAGACAAAATGCAGTCACTAGTGTGCCTCTACAAGACTAGCTCATTAATCGAAGATGGTTATGTTTCCTAACCATAGACATGTGTTGTCATTTGATTAATGGGATCACATCATTAGGAGAATGATGTGATTGACATGACCTGTTCCGTTAGCTTAGCACTTGATCGCTTAGTATGTTGCTAATGCTTTCTTCATGACCCATACATGTTCCCTGTAACTATGAGATTATGCAACTCCGTTTACGGAGGAACACTTTGGTACTACCAAACGTCACAACGAATCGGGTGATTATAAAGGAGTACTACAGGTGTCTCCAAAGGTACTTGTTGGGTTGGCGATTTCGAGATTAGGTTTTGTCACTCCGATTGTCGGAGAGGTATCTCTAGGCCTTCTCGGTGATACACATCACTTAAGCCTTGCAAGCATTACAACTAATGAGTTAGTTGTGAGATGATGTATTACGGAACGAGTAAAGAGACTTACCGTAACGAGATTGAACTAGGTATTGATACCGACGATCGAATCTCGGGTAAGTAACATACCGATGACAAAGGGAACAACGATGTCGTTATGCGGTTTGACCGATAAAGATCTTCAGTAGAATATGTAGGAACCAATATGGGCATCCAGGTTCCGCTATTGGTTATTGACCGAGAATAGTTCTAGGTCATGTCTACATAGTTCTCGAACCCGTAGGGTCCCTGACGCTTAACGCTTCGATGACAATTCATTATGAGTTTATAAGTATTGATGCACGAAGGTTGTTCGAGTCCCGGATGTGATCACGGACATGACGAGGAGTCTCGAAATGGTCGAGACATAAAGATTGATATATTGGAAGCCTACATTTGGACATCGGAAGTGTTCCGAGTGAAATCGAATTTACCGAGTACCGGAGGTTACTGGAACCCCGGGAACTACATGGGCCATAGTGGGCCTTGGTGGAAAGGAGAAAGGGCCAGCCCTAGGTGGTCGCGCCTTCTTCCCTAGTCCTATTAGGACTAGGAAAGGTGGGCCGCCCCCTCTCTCTCTTTCCCCGGGAATCCTAATCCAACTAGGATTGAGGGGAATCCTACTCTCGGAGGAGTAGGACTCCTGGGCCGCCCCTCTTGGCCGGCCAGCCCCTCCCCTTGGCTCCTTTATATACGGGGCAGGGGGCACCCTAGAACACACAAGTTGATCTATGGATCGTTCCTTAGCGTGTGCGGTGCCCCTTCCACCATATTCCACTTTGGTCATATCGTCAGAGAGCTTAGGCGAAGCCTGCTACCGGAGAAGTCATATCGTCATGAGCTTAGGCGAAGCCTGCGTCGGTGGAGCATCAACATCGTCACCACACCGTCAGGTCGACGGAACTCATCCCGACACTTTGCTGGATCGAGTCCGAGGATCGCCATCGAGCTGAACGTGCGAGAACTCGGAGGTGCCATACGCTCGGTGCTTGGATCGGTCGGATCGTGAAGACGCACGACTACATCAACCGCGTTGTTATAACGCTCGCTTTCGGTCACGAGGGTACGTGGACGGACACTCTCCCCTCTCGTTGCTATGCCATCACCATGGTCTTGCGTGTTCATAGGAATTTTTTTGAAATTACTACGTTCCCCAACAGTAAGGAACTGCCATCTAGCTCTGGACTTGATTCACCTTCTGTTATGAGTAAGCTAGCGACACCTAAACTTGCTTCTGCTATTCGTTCCGATATGTCGCATGTTATTGATGATGCCACTTCTGCTATGCATGATACTTATGATGAAACTACTTCTATGCTTGATACTACTGTGCCCCTTGGTGAATTTCTAGATGAACAAATTTCTAAGTCTAGAGAAAGAGAAATTATTGAAACCGAACACGATGATGTTAGTAATGATGATAATATGCCTGCTATTCCCGAGGGCTATCTTTTCGATCTTTGAATCTACATCAGCCATTCTTGCTTGCCGTGATAGATATGAACTTAAGAGGTTGCTAGTTAAATGGAGTAAAGAATCTTTTAGAGATAGGATGAGACCGAACCTGCTTTTGCTACTTCACCTATATCGTGTTCTGATCAGGATTTTTATATTTTTCCGTCGATCCGTATATAATTACTCCGTTGAATCGATCCTTTTATGGCTATGAATCAAACTGTTGTGGCACATCTTACTAAGTTAAATGATATAGCTGCCCTGTTTACTAATAATGAGAGATCGCACTACCTTTATTTACTCAAAATATTTCCGTTCTCATTAAAGGTTGATGCTAAGGTATGGTTTAATTCTCTTGATCCTGGTTGTGTGCAAAGTCCCCAGGATAAGATTTATTACTTTTCTGCTAAATATTTCCCTGCTCATAAGAAACAAGCTGCTTTGAGGGATATATATAATTTTGTGCAAATTGAAGAAGAGAGTCTCCCACAAGCTTGGGGGAGGCTTCTCAAGTTACTTAATGCTTTGCCTGATCATCCTCTTAAGAAACCTGAAATACTTGATATCTTTTATAATGGACTAACCGATGCTTCCAGAGATTACCTGGATAGTTGTGCTGGTTCTCTTTTCAGGGAAAGAACACCGGATGAAGCTGAAATTTTATTGAACAATATGTTGACAAATGAAAATAATTGGGCATATTTCAGTGTTTCGAAGAAACGGTATATCAAACGGAGTCCAAATGAAATGAAACCTTCGGGAACATGATTTTCTCACCGAATATGATCCAGGAGACTTGGACCCCCCGTCAAGAAAGAAAGGAGGCGGCCACGAGGGTGGAGGGCGCCCCCCTAGGGCGCGCCCCCTGCCTCGTGGGCCCCCCTTTGCTCCACCGACGTACTTATTCCTCCTATATATACCTCACGCACCTCGAGCGATCGACACGGAGCCAAAACCTAATTCCATCGCCGTAACTTTCAGATCCACGAGATCCCATCTTGGGGCTTGTTCCGAGCTCATGGGAAGGGAATCCACCACGGAGGGCTTCTACATCATCATAGCCTCTCCGATGAAGTGTGAGTAGTTTACTTCAGACCTTCGGGTCCATAGTTAGTAGCTATATGGCTTCTTCTCTCTTTTTGGATCTCAATACAATGTTCTCCCCCTCTCTCGTGGAGATCTATTCGATGTAATCTTCTTTTTGCGGTGTGTTTGTTGAGATCGATGAATTGTGGGTTTACGATCAAGATCAAGATTATCTATGAGCAATATTTGAATCTTCTCTGAATTCTTTTTTGTATAATTGGTTATCTTTGCAAGTCTCTTCGAATTATCCGTTTGGTTTGGCCAACTAGATTGGTAGTTCTTGCAATGGGAGAAGTGCTTAGCTTTGGGTTCAATCTTGCGGTGTCTTTTCCTAGTGACAGTAGGGGCAGCAAGGCACGTATTGTATTGTTGCCATCGAGGATAACAAGATGGTTTTTTTTATCATATTGCATGAATTTATCCCTCTACATCATGTCATCTTGCTTAAGGCGTTACTCTGTTTTCATTAACTTAATACTCTAGATGCATGTTGGATAGCGGTCGATGAGTGGAGTAATAGTAGTAGATGCTGCAGGAGTCGGTCTACTTGTCTCGGACGTGATGCCTATATACATGATCATACCTAGATATTCTCATAACTATGCTCGTTCATCAATTGCTCAACAAGAATTGCTCACCCTTGTAGAATACTTGTGCTCTTGAGAGAAGCCACTAGTGAAATCTATGGCCCCTGGGTCTATTCTCTATCATATTAATCTTCCATCACGTTATTATTGCTTTGCTTTTACTTTGCTTTTTATTTTACTTTGCATCTTTATACCAAAAATACCAAAAATATTATCTATCATCTCTATCAGATCTCACTCTCGTAAGTGACCGTGAAGGGACTGACAACCCCTAATCGCGTTGGTTGCGTTGAGCTATTTGTTTTGTGTAGGTACGAGGGACTTGCGCGTGGCCTCCTACTGGATTGATACCTTGGTTCTCAAAAACTGAGGGAAATACTTACGCTACTTTGCTGCATCATCCTCTCCTCTTCGGGGAAAACCAACGCAAGCTCAAGATGTTGCACACCGCGGCCTGCGCGCCTTCGCCTGCGCCACCGCAGCCTGCCCGCCCCGCCACACTTGCCGCTCCCCGCCGCCCGCCACACTGTGCGGATGCGCGCCGGCCTTCCGTGGTTGGTGGGATGGTCGGTGAAAAGGAAGAGAGAGAGATGGGTGGGTGGGTGGTGGGTCCCTTTTTGTTTTGATGACAGATGAGGCCATCATCTGCATGCGCGGACGCAGCCGAACGTACGGGCAAGGAAAACGTCCGCATTCTGTCCGCTTTGACTCCAAAACCAGACCAAGTTTGGGCCGGGGATGGATCGAAAGCGGACACAAAACGGACAAATGTCCGTTTGCGCCCGCGCGCCGGGCAGTCTGGTTTGTCCGTTTTACCCCAAACGGACGAGGACGGACATGATAGGGTCGTGCGGTGGAGTTGGCCTTAGGGTTCCTCTTTCTCTCGCCGGTGACGCCGGTGTTGAGCCCGTCTGTCCGATCCCAACACAAGTACCAGTGAAAAGGAGAATGAAGATGGGCCGAAAGCAAGTAGTGCGTAGTGATGGCAGAAGCGGTGGTTTTATCGTTGTCATGAAAAAAAAATTGAAATACGTGACTATTACGTTGAGACACGGGTCAAGAATTATATTGATGTGTTAATTGGTACGAGTCAAGGAAAATACATGCCGATTGACAGGTGCTAGTGGTTGGGGCGAACCAATGACGCGCCACCAGAGAGGTGGTTGTGCGGTGCTAGGTGAAGGTGGGTACGTGCCCATTTTCGTTTACTGCTCTGATAGTTGTTGCGTGGTAAAACGTATGTGTGGTCCTAACTTTTCACCAAAGTGTTGTTTGAGTCCTAAATTTTTCAAATGCATATCTGAGTCCTAACTCTTTTTAGGTTGTTCATCTGAGGTCCTAATTTCGTCTGATCACCGCTAACCACCTTGCATGTCGCTCTGACCCTGGCCATGTCGACGGGAGGGCCCAGGCGGGATAACGACCGATCGTGCATATTTCCAGAAGACCCTCAAACCCTAATTTATTCCTAGTCATGGTCCTTTCCTCTTACCCTCCCTCTCTGGCGAAACAGGGGCGATCGACGGCGGATGCACTGCGGCGACCCGGAGATCCTCATCCGTGATATGGTCACTTCCCGTAACCCTAACCCTTGATGCTACTCTTTCGTTTCTTTTATTCTGGTTTAGGACAAATCCATGACAGAATCCCTTGTATTCTAGGACAACAACAGGAGCTTTTCGCCGTAGAAATGAACTATGCTGGATTTTTTTTGCGGATTTGGCATGTCGAAGTCATATGTTGATGACAAAGTTGCTCTGTTCGATGGTTGTGAAGTAGATACATGGTCTCCTCTCCGTCTCACTAATTTCATGCAACAATTAGGATATAGTGACCAATCAAACATCACTTTGCATGGGTTGCTCCCTGTAAAGAATCTAGATGATGGACTCTAGATTGTGGACTATGACACTGACACTGCACATGATAACAATTTCCAGTTATTTGTGGACCACAAAGATATGGCACTTGACAATGTAATTGATGATATTTATGTTAGTGGTACACTTGATCTGCCTCATGTACTAAGCCCTAAGTCTTCTGGATTTGGTACTGGAATTAGGGCTAGTCCTAGGTTTAAGGTTAAAGCTGAGAAAGGCAGACTTGACCAATGTCATGCAGGCAACAACAATGTAACAAATGAAGGGAGGGGCAGTGTTTCACCAATGGCACAAAGTGTTGTAAATGAGCTAATTAAGAAGAATTAGGAGAAGACTTGTGTTAAAAGAAGAATCCCCCTATGAAAATGGCAGTGACAGTGATGACAGCGAATGGATTTAGACGGGGTTGACTCTGACAATTAAGTAGGTAAAGATGATGATGATCTCTATGAAGAATGGGTAGATGAGAAATTTTAGCAAAAAGAAGAAGAAATCTAAATGGGAGGAGGACAATGACTATGATTCATATGAGTTGCAAGAGCTGCAAGATTCAGAGCTTAAAGATAGTGATTCAGCAAAGGAAGTGTAAGTAGTTGATGCTCAAGTAAGAAAAAATGAAGAAAAAAGTGAAGCTCGAAAGCTGGAGGCCAAAGAACATGAAAGATGTGAACTTTCACATAGGCATGGTGTTCTTGACGGTGATTGAACTTAGAGCAACAATTCAAGAGTACATTGTCAAATAAAGAGTGTAAGTACAGTCCAAAAAATATGATAGGCACATGGTATGGGTATGTTAGTGTTGGATATTGTCCTTGGTTCCTATTTGCTGCACCTGACAACAAGATCAAAGCATGGACTGTGAAGAAATATGTGTTACTGCTTACTTGTTTGGTTAATGCTACTAAAACATATTGTTGCCAAAATACAGAAAGACAAACAAAGTGTTGCCAAAATTAATTGAAACAAGCAACAACATTCCACTCATTTCCAATAGCACAATACATGTCATGAATATCAATCAAGCACTACACTACATTCATTCTCATTTCATCCTCCTAAATCACTTCTTAGCAACTACATACACCATTATTGCAATCAATAGCACAAACGCACTGAAAAAAATGAAACAACCCCAAAATTGGGTTATCAATTTTTGTGCTGTTATTCTCTCCTGGCACTCATTTTCAAAATTTTCTCCTGAGTTTTCTGGATGACTCTGAGAAATTTTTTCATTCCCAACCTTTCAAAACCTTGCTCATGTCTTTGTCAGCGGGCAAGACCTCCTTTGCATCATCTCAAACCCTCTCAACCCTAATTCCAAAATTTTGGAATTTGAATATGCCCTTTGTGAATGCAAAGGAGTCATCATTTTCCTTGATCTGTTGATCCTCCCAATTGTTCCCAGAGACCATTCTATCTTTCTGAAACTTGGATATGCAAAAATATTGCCAAGTCCCATGCAATATTTTTGAATTGTGATTTATTCCTTTTCTTGCCTTTTTGAGGAATAAAATCCAAAGGCATCGCTAGACATCTCCTAAATTCATGAGAAATGGTGGAGTTGATACTTATGCCTAATTCAAGCTCTGGCAAGTATATTGGCCATAATTAAATAAGGAAAATTGCCTTTTCCTATTTAATGCCAATATTGCATTTCTGCCATTTTCCAAAGGAACTACTATTTTTATAGCAGAGAAAATTCCCACATAAATTGTGGAGCTTGTCCTTGCTATATAATCACTAGTTCCATCCTAATCTCATGTTCCTCAGTTCAAAAATTTGGCACATGATCCAATGCAAGTTTCTGCCTTCTCTAAAATTTTGCAAAGGAAGTGTTTTATTTGTAACTCCAATGGAGCTGCAATTTGGCAGGGTGATTAACATGGATAAATAACCCATGGATGCCAACTATGAACTCAATCCATCCATCCTAGCTCCCTGTGCATTTTTTCAAAGTTTCTGACCAGAATACAACTTTGTGAAGGAAGTACCTTCATAGGGTTTCCAAATGGGATGAAACTTTTCCATCCTCTCAAGTATCTCAAATCATTAATATCCACCCACATATAGTTATTTAATTGAACTATGTGAGCACAGGAGCAATTATTGTTTTCTGTCCAAATTTTCAGTTTGTGAAGCAAGTGTATTTTATCTTACTCCATTATGGCTGATAATGTTCCCATGCCTTCTCCTATCTATATGATCCATCTCCACAAGATTTTGGCTCATTTCATCTAGCCATTTACCATGAGGATTTTTCTGAAGTTTTTGGGCAAAACTGATAGCTGTGAAGAAAGTACGATTTTGGCAAGTCCATTTGGTATGGTATTTTTGCAGCATCTACATATGATCAAATAATAAAGCTTTGCCAAGTGTTAGCTCAATCCGTCACTCCTAGTGAGTGCTCCTTCATGATTTAGTTTCTGGGTCAGATTTAGCAGTTGTACAGCAACTATGCTAAATACTTGACCAAATGGCTTCATAATTACCAGGACTATAGTCCTTTCTACCCTAAGCCCCCCAGACAACAAATTTACCTTTTACCCTCTCTGGTTTAATCTCTAGAGTGTGGCCAAGTTTGCAACAACAAACTTGTGGAGCTTGGTTTACTCAGCTCGATTTGTCTCTGCCTGTTTCTTTATCGTAGTAACACTCAAGTTACGAAGGACTACGCGGTAGACATGAGCTGGCATCAGTAAAAACTCCAGAGCGCGCCATGCCAGTGGTGACAATGAGGGCAGCCAGCTAAAACGGTGGTCTAACCACTGTGCGTGTCGGCATCGCTGCTCCGACCGGATCTGGCCTCGCCATTAATGCCCAACAGCTCCCCCTCGACGTCTTCTTCCCCCGGACCTCTGGCCCCCTTTGTTTCCTTCTTCGGCGAGCCGTGCCAACGACCAAAACAGTGCGCTCCAATGCATCGTCGCCTTCCTCCCCGATGTCCTCTTCCTCCGTTCGTCCGCGAGCGTTGCTCGGTTTTGTGAGCCTCTGGCGCTCGTCCTCACCATCCTCGTCGCCTTCCCGCCGCTTCCCGTGGGCCTTGGCCGCGCCTGCCAACATTGTGCCCTCACCGGCAGACAAACACGTCGCTCGCCGCGTGCCACCTCCTCCCCTCCTTCCCGAGCTCTCCCCCCGGCTATAAATAGCACCCCGAGCTCTCTTGCAGTCCTCAAGCCTCCCCAAGCCACTCACCCCTCCCCGGAGTCGCTCTCTGACCACCACCGTCGCCATAGCCGCCGCCTCGGGAATCGCCCGATTCCGGCGATGCCGTGTTTCCCTCTCTGTTCGTCCACCACCACCGCATCCCCCATGCTCCAGAGAGCCGCCCCATAGCCTTGGCCTCCCCTCTACCTCACCAAAGCGCCCTCTTCACCGGCAGCCGAACCCACTCTCCGCCGTGGGCCGTGCAGCTCCCTCCCTGGTGTTCCTCGGCGGAAGCTAGCAACACCCCGAGATGCGCCTCTCTGTCCTGCGCATTTTGGTAGGTCGCACGACCCGCGAGGTGGCCGGAGTCGTCGGCGATCCTCGTCGGGGCGATCCCCTGTCTCGGCTCGTCGCACCCCCGAGCGGGAGGTTGAAGACGCCAGGGCCAGGCGGGCCCTTTCCCGAGCGTCCCCACCTGTCGGCGATCAGAGGGCGGGCCCACCGCCACGCCGGATAAGTGGCGGCGCCCGCCAAGTCGATTTCGCCAAAGCGATTTGAAACTGCGCTTTCAATCTCGAAGCGTGTTCTCCTCTCCTTCGGCCAGGAATACGTTTCCCTCTCTGGAAAACGTATTTTCAGAAAAGACACATTCTGTTTAAACTACCAGGGACCTGTTTCTAGAAGTATTTTTACAGACTAGTCCCTGAGCTTTAAACGTCCGTATCTTTTTATCCGTAACTCCGAATAAGGTGATTCCAGCGACTTTCTCTGTTCGTCGAGATCTTTCCGTTGGTATCATTTTCATTACGTTTTCACATAGTGAAAATGACCATTTTGCCCTTGCCTGTAAACAGCCTCCTCCGAGAGAGAACTGTTTCCGGTAAATCTTTCCGCGATCGTTTCACACTTCTTCCCGGAGTATTTGACGACCCCTAGGCAAGCCAACCTCTTATCATGAGCCCTGAACTTGCATGTTGACTTTGCTTGCACCTTGTGTGTGTGCAGTTGCAGTTGTTTCATATCATTTTTGTCTGCAGTTATTCCATTATGCCTATCATGCATGCTTGTGTTCTCACGATATTGTTTGCCATGCTAATTAGAATGTTGTTTTTGATAATGCCATGTCACTACTCTACGTTATTTGCATGTCATCGTTTTAAAATGTTATGAAGATTGTAATGCACCGTTGATATGCTATTACTTGGTAGTGTCATGTTCTTTATGCTATAGTTGTGCACTTGAGAAGTTCAATATTTTGTTCATGCATTTGTATGCTGCATGCTCATTGTTGCATTCATTTTCATGATGATGGAGAAGGAATTAAAATGACTTAATAATAACAAACCTCCTCCGTCAATGATGGGATCGAGTCATAGTGCCACTAAATCGAACTTTTTCAGTATAGCCACATTTGCCTTTACGGGAAGGCCTTAATGCAATCTATTGTCGTGCCTCTCGCCGGTGCCTCCAACTAGGGAAGGTTATGGGCATGCTTAGCCTGATGAGGTAGGCGGACATAACCTTGTGTGCCCGTTGTTAAAATTTTTGGTACCGGTCCCCGTGAGGGACGTTTTGGCCACGACGGTGGTCGTTGTGTCTTTGGTAGACATGGGGCCTCCCAGGACTAGCCCAGTTGGGAGTAGGTTGGAGTGGCCGGGAGAGTGTCATGGCAATAGGTCGGTTTCGTCGGAATGCCGTTGGTTCACCCGAATGGGATGACGAGGCCATGGGTTCCGTGGTGTGGGTACAGTGTGCTACCTCTGCAGAGTGTATTCAATCTATCGATAGCTGCGTCCTCGGTCACGGGCATAAGTTCGTAGTAGGTCCCACTATCAGGTCTTGTTCGAAATGGCGGATAAACCTGAAATAATTAAGTTGGTAAATAAATATGTGATAACAAGAATATGGTGACTTGGACTATGACATAGTCGTGAGAAGTCATGACGATGTTTTGATATGATCACGAGACGAGGTCTCAGTGAGTGTTGGAGACCAAGTGTTGGTCATGGTTTTGATCACCGGAAAGATCACCGCTCGGTTGCGAGGCAACCCGTTGGTAATAGAGTCCGAGGGACTCAGTGCACAAGTTTGGTTGCATTGCATGAGTAATATGTTTGCATTTAAAAAACCATGGCAGAACAAGAGATAGTTGCATAAACTTAACATGTTATGACTGCATTGGATATGACCGGTAGTTTATATCAGCATAGTTTCATGATGCCATGTCATGCTTTAATTGATATGTTAAATTATGCCATGATTGAGATGATATGCTATGTTTTGCTATTGCCATGTTAGAAGCATGTTTTGATATGCCAGGTCATTGCCATGTTAGTAGATGATATGATGTTGCTAACGCTCAGTAATTGATATGAGATAGGTTGTTGCATACGCTTGGTTCTTGCCTTGTCTTCTGCTTGTTTGGATGCTATGTAATTGGTTGTCTTGCAAGTATATTCAATGTACTGACCTGGCGTGTCATGCCAGTTTTGTAGGTCGTACCCGAGTTGTTCGCTTGATCCATCGTGCTAGGTGGTAATCTTGCCAGTCCTGTGAGTTGTGGAGCCCAGCCAGAGTTGTTATGCTGTCAAACCAAGACTTTCGCCGCCATTTAAATAGCCTTAGGGTTATGCCTGATAATTGTATTCATCAATGATGTAATCTTATATACATGTATTTGATGAATATTCTTGTACCTAGAATGCTGTATTGTGGATCTGTCGTGTGTCAGGTGTTATCCTGGGCTGACGTGCGAAGGCCCCCTGCTCCATGCGGATCGGGGTGCCACAGGACATGGTATCAGAGCAGCCAGGCTGGCATAGGTTATCCTAGTATCAGATCACCGCTACCATTAGCCCGCAAGGGCCCTAAGGGATTTGACCCATCCCTGGCATCCGGCATGGCCACTGTTAATCAACAGGTGGCACAGTAGGGACCGACACGTCCTCACCCCGCTGTCCCCACCTAGTTATCTGTGGAACGAATAGCAACCATATCCTTTCTGGTCGGCCGCACCGCTCACTCTTCGCCATTAAGGGAAAGGGGCCACACCATACGGGCATGTCCCGCGTAGCTGCCTATAAAAGCCTCCTTTCCGCTCGCCATATCGCTCATCCCCCAGTCAGCCATGTCCTTGCAAAGAAGCCTAGCTAGTAGCACTCCAGACATGACTGGCACCTTCAAAGCTCCCAAGTTTTACACCCGCACTGGTGCCGTAAACCACACTGGCTTTCCACCCCTTCTTACTGAGATGCTCACCAAAGCCTTTGGCTGTAAGGCTAGCCCCGATTACCTGGTGTTCCAATCGGCACCCGTCCCTCACCTTCACCGCTTTGATGCAAGAGTGCGCATCAGTCTAGGTCCCGCAGCAGATGGCCATCCGTTGGTTTTTCAGGGGAGAGCTATGCCTACCTCTGATTTAGCCATTCAGGTCGCTGCCGTGGAGGCTATGCTTCACCTCCGAACCAGGTACCCGCATATGGCAACGAGGCGGGATTTGTGCTTTTACCCCATTGTGACAGAAGTAGGAATGCAGCCTTCTCCCGCTATCCAGGGAGATGACCCCGCAATCACTCGCCTGGTGCAGTATATCACCGCCCAGGGGATGATGATTTCCCAGATGCTTGCCGAGTTTAGAACCTTGGCAACGATGCGGTGCGAGTCGTCAAGGAAGCTTACTGTGAGGCTCGTAAATTTGCATCTCAAGTCATTTGCCCAACGCCACCCAAACCAGTGCTACCCTCTCAGCCTGTGTTGTGGCCTAGACCCAACATCATCACCCTCAACAAGGCTCTTTTGCGGATCCACAAGCAACATTTGCTTGGATCAATTTCAGCCACACCCCCAGCAGCCGAACCCCAACCCATAGTGCTGTCGGACAATGAAGATGGAGATTGGCTCAGTCTTCGTCCTCCCGGAGAGCCCCAGTAAGGCAAGTCCTCTGCATGACCTCAGTCACGCAATGAGATGATCAGTCTGTCGGTTCATCCCCGATATGAGGATAGAACCATGTATCCCAGGATGAGTTGTTCCGTTTAGCGCGTAGAGTGTTCGTGCTTTGTTGTATGCTGGCACTGTTGTAACCCGTATGCTGTGTTCTATGTATGTTTTTGTGCTTTTGTTTCTGTGCTTGTTTTTGCTTGTCTCTCTGTCAAGCATAAATGTTTGACAGGGTTGACACTGTGTCGCTAACAAGATTTTAATTAATAGATCACATACACTAAATAACATTGACCCGTCCCGAGTCTTTAATAAAATGCGCGCTGGTGTAGGTATATGTATGCCAGGATTACATATACCCACTAGCATTAAAACACTTTAGTATGATTTGTCTGGTGTGTTTGTCCGTTGCATGTTCATTGCATCTGTCTGTTTGCTAGTTTATATTATACTGCATACTGCACGCATACCCGGTCCAACCACGAGTACATTTGGGCAGTACTCGGGGAATTGCAAAGTCACATATCCCTATCTATCTGTGCATACACCGTGTGCCGAATTTTCAAATCCAGAGCCTCGCAGAGGCATTTCCGTCTGGAAATTCCTCGTCCCTAATTCTTTTCCCCGATTTCATTTTCGTAGAAACGCTGCCAACTGTATTTCCTCGATCGAGTGCATCTATCCCGATACAGGTTTCACCCTCGATTCTACCTCGACACCTATGTTTCGTGAAGGAATCCGCGAAATATTTCTCGGCGCCCCAACTTGTTTGAATTTAACCAAAGGGTTAAAAATTAACCCCGAGGTTTTTCCCCGGAGTGGTTATTCTTTCATTTGTGTTGTAACCCTAGGAATCTCGAGGACGAGATTCTTTTTAAGGGGGGAACAGTTGTAACAACCCCAAAATTGGGTTATCAATTTTTGTGATGTTATTCTCTCCTGGCACTCATTTTCAAAATTTTCTCCCGAGTTTGCTGGATGAATCTGAGAAATTTTGTCATTCCCAACCTTTCAAAACCTTGCTCATGTCTTTGTCAGAGGACAAGACCTCCTTTGCATCATCTCAAACCCTCTCAAACCCTAATTCCAAATTTTTGGAATTTGAATATGCCATTTGTGAATGCAAAGGAGTCATCATTTTCCTTGATCTGTTGATCCTCCCAATTGTTACCAGAGACCATTCTACCTTTCTGAAACTTGGATATGCAAAAATATTGCCAAGTCCCATGCAATATTTTTGAATTGTGATTTATTCTTTTTCTTGCCTTTCTAAGGAATAAAATCCAAAGGCATCGCTAGACATCTCCTAAATTCATGATAATTGGTGGAGTTGATACTTATGCCTAATTCAAGCTCTAGCAAGTATATTGACCATAATTAAATAAGGAAAAATGCCTTTTCATATTTAATGCCAATATTGCATTTCTGCCATTTTCCAAAGGAACTACTATTTTTACAGCAGAGAAAATTCCCACATAAATTGTGGAGCTTGTCCTTTCTATATAATCACTAGTTCCATCCTAATCTCATGTTCCTCAGTTCAAAAATTTGGCACATGATCCAATGCAAGTTTCTGCCTTCTCTGAAATTTTGCAAAGGAAGTGCTTTATTTCTAATTCCAATGGAGCTGAAATTTGGCAGGGTTATTAACATGGATAAATAACCCATGGATGCCAAATATAAGCTCAATCCATCCATCCTAGATCCCTGTGCAAGTTTTCAAAGTTTCTGACCAGAATACAACTTTGTGAAGGAAGTACCTTCATAGGGTTTCCAAATGGGATGAAACTTTTCCATCCTCTCAAGTATCTCAAATCATTAGTCTCCACCCACATTCAGTTCATTTAATTGAACTATGTGAGCAGAGGAGCAATTCTTGTTTTCTGTCCAAATTTTCAGTTTGTGAAGCAAGTGTATTTTATCTTGCTCCATTATGGCTGCTAATTTTCCCAGGCCTTCTCCTATCTATATGATCCATATCCAAAGGATTTTAGCTCATTTCATCTAGCCATTTGCCATGCGGTTTTTTTTTAAGTTTCTGGGCAAAACTGATAGCTGTGAAGAAAGTATCATTTTGGCAAGTCCATTTGGTATGGTATTTTTTCAGCATCTACATATGATCAAATAATCAAGATTTGCCAAGTGTTAGCTCAATTCATCACTGCTAGTGAGTGCTTCTTCATGATTTAGTTTTTGGGTCAGATTTAGCAGTTGTACAGCAACTATGCTAAATACTTGACCAAATGACTTCATAATTACCAGGACTGTAGTCCTTTATACCCTTAGCCCCCCAGACAACAAATTTACCTTTTACCCTCTCTGGTTTAATCTCTAGAGTGTGGCCAAGTTTGCAACAGCAAACTTATGAAGCTTGGTTTACTCGTCTCTGCCCGTTTCTTTACCGTAGTAACACTCAAGTTACGGACTACGCGGTAGACATGAGCTAGCATCAGTAAAAACTCCAGAGCGCGCCATGCCAGTGATGACTACGAGGGCAGCCAGCCAAAACGGTGGTCTAACCACTGTTCGTGTCGGCATCGCTGCTCCGACTGGCTATGGCCTCGCCATTAATGCCCAACAGCTCTCCCTCGACGTCTTCTTCCCCCGGACCTCTGGCCCCCTTCGTTTTCTTCTCCGGCGAGCCGTGCCAACGACCGAAACAGTGTGCTCCTGTGCATCGTCGCCTTCCTCCCCGATGTCCTCTTCCTCCGTTCGTCCACGAGCGTTGCTCGATTCCGTGAGCCTCTGGCGCTCGTCCTCACCCTCCTCGTCGCCTTCCCGCCGCTTCCCATGGGCCTTGGCCGCGCCTGCCGACACTGCACCCTCGCCGGCGCGCGGACACCTTGCCCGCCGCGTGCCACCTCCTCCCCTCCTTCCCGAGCTCTCCCCGCGGCTATAAATAGCGCCCTGAGCTCTCTCGCAGTCCTCAAGCCTCCCCAAGCCACTCACCCCTCCCCGGAGTCGCTCTCTGACCACCACTGTCGCCATAGCCGCCGCCTCGGGAATCGCCCGATTCCGGCGATGCCATGCTTCCCTCTCTGTTCCTCCACCACCACCGCATCCCCCATGCTCCAGAGAGCCGCCCCATAGCCTCGGCCTCCCCTATCCCTCACCAGAGCGCCCTCTTCACCGGCGGCCGAACCCACTCTCCGCCGTGGGCCGTGCAGATCCCTCCCTGGTGTTCCTAGGCGGAAGCTAGCACCACCCCAAGATGCGCCTCTCCGTCCTGCGCATTTCGGTAGGTCGCACGACCCGCGAGGTGGCCGCAGTCGCCGGCGATCCTCGTCGGGGCGATCCCCTGCCTCGGCTCGTCGCGCCCCCGAGCGGGAGGTTGAAGACGCCAGGGCCAGGCGGGCCCTTTCCCGCGCGTCCCCACCTGTCGGTGACCGTAGGGCGTGGCCCCGCTGGCCACGTCGGATAAGTGGCGGCGCTTCGACACGAATTCGCTTTCCCCACGCGAAAACGTATTCCCTGGAACTGCGCTTTCAATCTCAGACAGCTTATTTCTCCTCTCCTTCGGCCAAGAATACGTTTCCCTCACTGGAAAACGTATTTTAAGAAAAGACACGTTCTGTTTAAACTACCAGGGACCTGTTTGTAGAAGTGTTTTTACAGACTAGTCCCTGAGCTTTAAACGTCCGTATCTTTTTATCCGTAACTCCGAATAAGGTGATTCCAGCGCTCACTTTCTCTGTTCGTCGAGATATTTCCGTTGGTATCATTTTCATTACGTTTTCATATAGTGAAAATGACCATTTTGCCCTTGCCTGTAAACAGCCTCCTCCGAGAGAGAACTGTTTCCGGCAAATCTTTCCGCGATCATTTCACACTAATTGCCGAAGTATTTGTCGACCCCCAGGCAAGCCAACCTCTTATCATGAGCCCAGAATTTGCATGTTGACTTTGCTTGCACCTTGTGTGTGTGTAGTTGCAGTTGTTTAATATCATTTTTGTCTGCAGTTATTCCATTATGCCTGTCATGCATGCTTGTGTTTTCACGATATCGTTTGCCATGCTAATTAGAATGTTGTTTTTGATAATGCCATGTCAATACTCTACGTTATTTGCATGTCATTGTTATAAAATGTTATGAAGATTGTAATGCGCCGTTGATATGCTATTACTTGGTAGTGTCATGTTCTTTATGCTATAGGTGTGCACTTGAGAAGTTCAATATTTTGTTCATGCATTTGTATGTTGCATGCTCATTGTTGCATTCATGTTCATGATGATGGAGAAGGAATTAAAATGACTTAATGATAACAAACCTCCTCCGTCAATGATGGGATCCAGTCATAGTGCCACCAAATCGAACTTTTTCAGTACAGCCACATTTGCCTTTACGGGAAGGCCTTAATGCGATCTATTGTCGTGCCTCTCGCCGGTGCCTCCAACTAGGGAAGGTTATGGGCATGCGTAGCCTGATCAGGTAGGCGGACATAACCTTGTGTGCCCGTTGTTAAAATTTTTGGTACCGGTCCCTGTGAGGGACGTTTTGGCCACGATGGTGGTCGTTGTGTCTTTGGTAGACACGGGGCAACCCAGGACTAGCCCAGTTGGTAGTAGGTCGGAGTGGCCGGGAGAGTGTCATGGCAATAGGTCGGTTTCGTCGGAATGCCGTTGGTCCACCCGAATGGGATGACAAGGCCATGGGTTCCGTGGTGTGGGTACAGTGTGCTACCTCTGCAGAGTGTATTCAATCTATCGATAGCCGCGTCCTCGGTCATGGGCATAAGTTCATAGTAGGTCCCACTATCAGGTCTTGGTCGAAATGGAGGATAAACCTGAAATAATTAAGTTGGTAAATAAATATGTGATAACAAGAATATGGTGACTTGGACTATGATATAGTCGTGAGAAGTCATGGCGATGTTTTGATATGATCACGAGACGAGGTCTCAGTGAGTGTTGGAGACCAAGTGTTGGTCATGGTTGTGATCGCCGGAAAGATCACCGTTCGGTTGCGAGGCAACCCGTTGGTAATAGAGTCCGAGGGACTCAGTGCACAAGTTTGGTTGCATTGCATGAGTAATATGTTTGCATTTAAAGAACCATGGCAGAACAAGAGATAGTTGCATAAACTTAACATGTTATGACTGCATTGGATATGACCGGTAGTTTATATCAGCATAGTTTCATGATGCCATGTCATGCTTTAATTGATATGTTAAATTATGCCATGATTGAGATGATATGCTATATTTTGCTATTGCCATGTTAGAAGCATGTTTTGATATGCCAGGTCATTGCCATGTTAGTAGATGATATGATGTTGCTCATGCTCAGTAATTGATATGAGATAGGTTGTTGCATATGCTTGGTTCTTGCCTTGTCTTCTGCTTGTTTGGATGTTATGTAATTGGTTATCTTGCAAGTACATTCAATGTACTGACCTGGCGTGTCATGCTAGTTTTGTAGGTCGTACCCGAGTTGTTCGCTTGATCCATCGTGCTAGGTCGTAATCTTGCCAGTCCTGTGAGTTGTGGAGCTCAGCCAGAGTTGTTATGCTGTCAAACCAAGACTGCCGCCGCCATTTAAATAGCCTTAGGGCTATGCCAGATAATTGTATTCATCAATGATGTAATCTTATATACATGTATTTGATGAATATTCTTGTACCTGGAATGCTGTATTGTGGACCCGTCGTGCGTCAGGTGTTATCCTGGGCTGACGTGCGAAGGCCCCCTGCTCCATGCGGATCGGGGTGCCACAAAAAACTCCTACATAGAAAAATAAGCTCATATGTCTTCTTCACTACATCTGCTAGCACTGCACTGTCAATTGTGCTTTGCATTCTTGCTCCAAAGTCTTCCTCCTCTGTTTCTTCATTGCGAATGACCCCAGCTGAATCACCACCGCTAAATGCATGACTAATGTGCCCATTTTTGAACAAGAAATTGATGTAGTTATTTGGCCCATATTCTCAGTCGTAAAGTTGGCGAGGATTGGGTTCAATCTGGTGCACAAATTCACACACACGAGAAACAGAGAACTGGCTTCGAAATGAACAACAGTGAGCAAAACACTAAATCGAGCAAAACTTCAATCTTTACATGGTGATTGGGGCACTTATTGAAAATCCTTCCAGGATTTGCCTCTGATTTAGACACAAGGCGAATGGTTGACTAAAAGCGACAGCTAGGGCATCGCACCAACGACAGCGTCCCCGTCGGTAGCGGTGAATAGAGAGGGGCAACTGCCGGCGGTGGAAGTAATGCTGGTAGAGCTTTCTTCCTGCCACGCTTCCTAGTGTATGAACTACTTAAGGGGAGCATGGCGATGAAACGATGACGGCGCCAGAGAGAGAGAGAGAGAGGGGGAGATTTGCAAGGGCCGCATTGCATAAATGCCCAATCGTTGACCGCGGGAAATCTCTCGCCTGGGCCCTCCTGTCGATGTGGCCAGGTCCAAAATGCCAAGCAAGTTGGTCAACGTTGGTCAGACTAATTTAGGATCTCGGACAAATCACTTAAAAAGAGTTAGGATGAAGATGTGCATTTTGAAAGAATTAAGACCCAATTGACACTTTGGTGAAAGATTAGGACCAGTGGACCACCCATACATTTTAATCTTGTTGCACTTACAATTTACTCATTTGGTACTAAGTAGAAATTTAACATGGGATCATCAATACCTAAGCAAAATACGCTGACATACAAAGTTAGTTCTCCATCAAACAAAGCACTACAAAATGTGCTGGCATACAAAGATAGTTCCCCATCAAACAAAGCACTACATTGTGCCACACTTCCAGCTCTCAGCATCCTCGTCCGTCTCTCTAGCAGCGCCGCGATGAGGAGCGAGGACGACGACGAAGACGCCACAGATTGCTTGGCCTCCTCATCCGTATCCTCGACTCGACATGCCAAGGAAAGAGGACGACGGCACAGACTGCTCGACCTCCTCGTGCGTCTCTCCGGTGCCATGCGCGAAGGTGCAAGGACGATGATGGATCCCAGATGGGACAATCTAATCACAAAACATGCTACTAGGCACCATTAAGTCTGTAGTGCATGTGTGTGCTGAAGAAACAAGCAACCATATGATACATACCTTATTCAGAAGGTGTATTTTGCAGCAGGCGCCCTAAAAGAAGGAACTGAAGGTCTCGTCGTCACCGCAGCTAGAAGATTCTGCAACATGTGACATAGACACAAATAAAATTCTAGCCACCCGGATAATATAATTTCTACTCAACAACAGTGACAACAGTCGCAACCCATAAACTAAGTGGCTCAAAACTGGCAACCCAACCAATGAATAAAGTGTCGTTGATCTGAAACACAGTGCCTTGCAGTTGTAGTTTCAACATAGATAAGAATCAAGTAATATATATATATATATATATTAAAAACATGCTTGTGTTTCATTGGACATGAACAACCTTGTGATACCCGAGCCGGACAAACATAGCAAAATAATAATGAAAAATCGGCATGAGGAACGGAGAGAATGAGATTTATTTATAACGTGGAGAGGGCTAAGAGGATGACCATGATGGACAGGGCATGGCTGCTTAAGAAATTTGTGTGAATTGCTCGGCAAGCCACCAGCGGAGCCGAGTCATCGACCAGAAAATGTAACTTGGGGTGGTAGAGGGGAGCAAACTCATGAGGATCATGAGCCCAGTCAAAACGGCTTAGGATTTCTTTTTTATGACTTGGGACTCTTAGGGATCTTTTTTTTGGGGCTCTTAGGTATCATGTCAAATTGTGGCGTATCTCCTAAAAACTCTCATGTAAAAAAAAACTTCTTTGAAATATATTCAGGTGGGGAACCTTTCCCCAGGGTGACACTTAAAAAAAACTGTGATGCCATAGAAAAATTAATCCGGTCTAGTCACTTAATATCTTTTTTAGATTAGAGGTGTCCTAGTTTTTTCTTGAGAAGAGCATATAAACCCCGGAAAAGTGCCAACGAAGTCCGAGCTCTAGTGAGTTTTTTTTTTAAATTTATTTTTTTGGAGAGTGAAAAATTCCAAATTTATTTATGAACACACGTGCACACATATGTGCAAAATTTCACAGCATTATACTTTTACATGTGGCGTACAGAAAAAAGACAAGTACACATTTTTAAATGAGCGTTTTATTTTTGTTATTGGGACAGAATTATGTTTTTTTGTACAGCGTACAAATCACAACATTTTTCGATGAAATTTAACACGTTCTTGCGGAATACATATATGTTTCCCTGATTTTTTTTTCAGTTTTTTGGAAACTTTTAAATATGCTTTTTGATATTTTCAAAATACCAAGCTCACTGGAGCTCGGCCTCCAAAAATCCGCACTCATTTAAACCCGTCCTAGTCATATTCGAAACTTCAAAAGGGTGCAAATGGCGAGACTTGGGCTTCTTTCGTCGGAAATAAAAAATCCCCGCACTTAGCGCTGGAGGGACACGGCCCGGCCCAATACGAGCCTCTCCATCCAAAGCCATAGCGAGCAGCCTCAGTCAGTCCGAAACCCTACGGCGGCGAGCGCGCCTCCCTCCGGCGATCCCCTTCCACCGCCAATTTGATCCTTGAAAGATCCTCCTTACCCTTTCATATCCAGAAGATTTACTCATGTTGGAATCGGACCGTGGTAAGGAAGCAAGGTTTGCTGGTTCCACATATGCTAGTTATTGCCCTCTTTTCTTTTCTTGAAAATCGTTTGTGAATGTCAAAATTTCCAATCTAAACTTTGGAGTTTAAAGTTTTCTGCGTGGTCTTCAGATTGTTGTTTAGCCTTTTTCTGTCTTACAGTTTTAATGATTCAAAATTTAAATATACTTTTCAATGTTAATACCAGGCACAAATCTCCCTGTTTCAGACAACCAAACAACGGCTCTGGACAGTTCTACACCATTGGGGAAAAACGAGGCTACAGTCATTACTCATCATGGAGATTATTACGATAAAGGTGAAGAACGTGCAACCTCAGATAATTTGGATCCTTCCCGCTCTTTTCTGGTTCTCAGAAAAAAAAATCGTTTTCGAGGTATGGTAGCTGCCAATTTTATTATCTTCCTCTCAACTTCAATTATCTTCCTTTTAGTACTGTCTCTTACAGTCAAAACATGATTTTTTTTGTATGGCAAAACTACACAATTGTCTAGTCATTTGTTTAACAACAACAACAACAACAACAAAGCCTTTAGTCCCAAACAAGTTGGGTAGGCTAGAGGTGAAACCCATAAGATCTCGCAACCAACTCATGGCTCTGGCACATGGATAGCAAGCTTCCACGCACCCCTGTCCATAGCTAGCTCTTTGGTGATACTCCAATCCTTCAGGTCTCTCTTAACGGACTCCTCCCATGTCAAATTCAGTCTATCCCTGCCTCTCTTGACATGCTTACATCATTATGATGCCATGGCATATCAAAATTAGGAATGTAAACATCAAAATTACCCTTATGAAAAGCTAGTTTTCAAATAAACATGTATATAATACCCTGGAAAATTACCTAACAGAGCAGATACAGACTTTGCTTATACTACTCACCTATGGTTCCATGGAAAACCTGCCTCGTTATGAGGAGAGATACAACTTCGCTTAACATACTGGCCAACAATTATTAATTTGGTGCCTTTTAAAACATGCTTCCATTGCACAAATATTATAGGATACAATAGAGAATAGTTGCAAAAATCAAACTCTGCACTGTGGAATTTCTTGGCTGCATTAACCACCTTTTTCACCGTGGGCCAGATAAGATAGATGCTTCACGAACCGAATATAGGTATTGATTATCTTGAACAGACATGACTGAGTTTGCATTGAGAAAGCTCTGAATTATGTGACTTTCAACGCTTATAGCACCTTCCAACACCTTGATCACCATTGACATGGAAGGCCTATGGCTGCTATCATTCTGCAAGCACCACATTGCAAGCTTCATCATTTGGATCACTTCCTCCTGGCCTGCGACCATATCATCACTATTATTATCGACAATCAGATCAATCCACTGATCATTTTGAGCCTTTTCTCGTAATAAGTAAATAATATGAACATCCTCCTCAGGCCGAGAACGGTCAATACTTTTTCTTCCACTTATTATTTCCAAGATAACAACACCAAAGCTGTACACATCGACTTTTTCAGTGATACGCGATGTTAACCATTCTGGTGCCAGATACCCAGGTGTTCCTCTCATCATTGTCATTACCTTGCTTTGGTCCCTGTCTATTAACTTGGATAGTCCAAAATCAGCCACTTTGGCATTGAAGTTCTCGTCTAAGAGAATATTTTCTGGTTTGATGTCCAAATGAGCAATTTTTCGTCTGCACCCTTCGTGAAGATAGCATAGGCCCTTTGCAATATCTAGAATAATCTTGCACTGGGTGGACCAGTCTAGACGGCCATTATTACGGCGGTTATAGATCCACCTATCAAGCGACCCTCTTGACATATATTCATATACCAGAAGCCTCTGAGATTTCTCTGCACAGAAGCCAATAAACTTTATGAGATTGATGTGTTCAATGCTGCCAATAGTTTCAACCTCTGCCAAGAATTCTTTCTTTCCTTGCCTAGCTCCTTCCAAACGTTTCACTGCAACTCTCTCTTCATCGAGTTTCCCTTCAAAAACAGAACCAAATCCACCTCCCCCGAGTTTTTTACTGAAACCTTCGGTGCATTCTCTCAACTTCTCAAAAGAAAACCTCGTTGGCATTCCTGATGATAATTGATCAAATTCAGAGTCTTCATCGCTGTCTTCATACTTCCTCTTCCTTTGCAGATAAAGAATGGCAACAATGAGAAGTGATACAAGAATACTTGTTGTTGGAAGTGTAATGGCTAACATGACCTTCCTTTTGTCTGGAGAAGGAGCAGAACTGGAGTTAGAAGGGCTAAGCTGCACCTTGAGATAAGCAGTGGAGTTGTAATGAGCAGTTTCAGGCTTTATTGATTGCAATGAGAAAACCTTTGTTACCCAGAAACATTCATCATTGGAATCTTCCTGGCCATACCTGAAAATAACAGCCCTGCAGGAGCAGTTCTTCAAACAGGCTTGCTTACAATCATTTCTGTTTGTTAAATTCACAATGGCCTGGCTCTGATCAAAATAGGAAACATCTGTAAGCATTAAGAGCTCATGGTGTTGCATGTCCTGACAAGAGATCGGACTCAGTGGCGTGCAACCAAGATTTGCTTTCCGGTCATCCACTGGCTTGAAGTAGTTGGAACTAGTATTACCCTCAGGAGGACATGTGCACTGTGCATTTGTGCATATCCCGTACGCCCCGCACACTGTTGGGTAAGCACAATCACCAGAGATCTCGTACTCCCTCCCGCACGGTGTTAGGAAATCACAATTGCGAGAGATCTCCATTACATCAGACGTAGTCCACCTATTTTCATTATCAGACCATTGATACAGCCTTAGGTGCCCATCAGACTCTAATCTCATATACTGACTGAACTGGGATAGTGGCAGCATGAGATAATCAACAATACCATAGTAGAAAACGGTAACCTGTGAGTCATGGTAAGGTTTTTTCGGTGCTTCTAAAATGATACTAAGGTTGCCATTCTGGAATGTAACTTTTGTTGGATCAGTTACATTCTTATTACTTTTCACCGGTGGATATGAGAAGTAGAGTTGTGGTGGTGTGGATTCGACATAACCGTATAATCCATCTCGGAGTACAGTCACATAGAACTGATTCTCAGTCGAATTTGTTGCAGATGTATTAGCTGTGAGCCTCATACCTTCCGTAAGTGATTGCCCGGGTACCAATGAATCAGTCGGATGGTCAAATGACTGCCACACGATGGCATTCTTCTGATCAAACATCACCAGGTTGCCGTGCTTCGTGATCTCCATGCCAGCCACGGATTTTCCTGAAGTGCCACTTGACCAGACCGTCCTCCCATCAGCATCACGGAGGACCAGGTCGCCATGCCCAGTAAGCTCAATGGTGGCGTTCTCCCTGACAGGGCTAGCCCTGCTGGCTGACCAGACAACCTGTGGTCCCGACGAGGTAAGTGGTGGTGATTCTCCATCCTCATAGGCCCCGCTGTTGGTTGCAATGAAGACGGAGAAGACGAAGAAGTCGCAAGGGGAGGCGCAGAAGAACCCTGCACCAAAAGACCACCCCTGAAAGCGCCCACCAACCCTCGTCGAACGGAGGACGATGGGGCGCACGGTTGTGCCGTCCGGGTACTTGTTGTCTGATAGGGAGACGTTGTTGTTGATCCACCGTGTTGCGAGGGAGGCGTTGTTATTGATCCCCAGTCTTGCATCCGGGTTGTAGTCATAGTCGCGGCCCTGCACGGCCGGAGATGATGCTGCAGCTGCGAGCACGACGAAGAAGAAACTGGCAGAACCCATGGTGCCTGCAAGAGTATGAATGGTGTAAGAAGACACTGGCATTTTTGACGAGTTTGGTGGCAAGAAACCGGAGGTATTGCAGCCAAGGATGGGTTGCAGACTAAGGAGAAATTACCAAACCTGCAGATCGGAGCCAAAGGAGCTGATGGATGTGCTCGCCGGAAAGGTGGCCTCGTCCCAAGCCCCTAACCAGAGGTGCCTATAGACTCCAAGTCTTGGTCTTGCTTCGTCTCCAAGTGCATCTCTGAGTTCCCCGCACAAAAAAAGTGCAACTCTGAGTCTCTCAGCATGGTTTCTCTTTTTCAGCTCTCCGTACATGGACTGCACAAACGCGTGCCAAAAGGTCACGGGTTGGCTGTTCAAAGTCATTGCATGAGAAAATGCTCGTCCTAGCCTGTCAGAATCATACTGCCGAGAAAGCGAAAAAAGAATCATACTGTCAAGAAAAGCAGGTGTTGATGGCAAGGGAGGTATTTTCAGAGTAAACACAGTTAAACAAGAAGCTTCGTGATTAAGTCTGCCATGGCATCCTCCTTGCTAACCGTCGATCCTGGGGTGCATGTTGCTTGGTTGCTTATGTTGGCTGCTCAGATATTTAGATTGCGAATTGTTTGTCGATTTCACGAGTTTGTGTACTGAATCTGCAAGTTGATGTCCAGCGTTTGTTTTTTTTTTCTTTTCAACACAATGCTATCTACTTTTTCTTCAACTTATAAGGCTATATGATTCTTCGTAACCATTTATAAGTAAAATGCACTCGTAGTTTTTTTTTCCGAGCAACTGTCGTGGTGTTGTAGGTTGTCATCTCTGATTGCTTGGGTGATTGAGTCGTCGACTTGTCTGGTGCGCGGTCTTGGTGCCGACGTGGATGTTGGAGCGACGACTTTATATCTGGTTGTAGAGTGTCAGTTTTGTTTGTTCGGGTGGTGGAGCCGGCGGCTCACGTGGTCCGCAGCCTCGGCCTCGCGTGTACGTTGATGATGTATTGGTTTTCTGCCAGCTTTACTTACTAACTGGCTAATTCTTATTCTTTTTAATGAAATGAAAAGGAGCTTCTGTCGGTTGCTCCGAAAAAAATGCTGTACTACTATGTATAATCACTGGAGAAAGCCCATATGCATGTCGGCAAACACTTTGCCGAGTGCTGCACTTGGCGAAGGCGATTCGGGGTACGCCATGTCGGCAAAGGGACATACACCGAGATCCTTTTCAGTCAAGGTCTGAGGATGAATCATTCTATGTTTTACTCCCTCCGTTCCGAATTACTCGTCGCAGAAATGGAGGTATCTAGATGTATTTTAGTTTTAGATACATCCATTTCTGTGACGAGTAATTTAAAACAGAGGGAGTACAATTTATGGTATCAGTGTTGTACTTTATTTTTTGAGTCGGACTAAACTGCTGTTATGTGAGTGTCGGCCTTGCGTGCCACTCGTGTGATCGTTTTGGTGCTCGCCTTTTCAGCATGTTTTTTTTTTGAAAGAAAGGGGTCGCCCCCTGTCCCAACTTTTTATTAAGCCAAGGCAACGACAGAAACCAGACTGTTGAACAGCTCTCGGTGACAACCAAAAGTAGCTGCCACAGAACAAACATCAGGGTTTTAAGCTACCTCCCTATTACATCTCTCCATAGGAGTATCACTCTTACATAGGTACTAAAGATGATAAGTCACTCATTACATTAGCTAGACCCAAGCAATTCTAAGCAGTTCCCCTCTTCGACGCTCCAAAAGCCTTAAGCACTGGAGAATTAGAGCATCCTGGGCCTCTGAAGATAGGATTTTCTGCAGTGGTTTGAGGGCATTTTCAGCAGGAACTCAGTGTATTATATCCTTGTTTCATGTAATAAAATAGCAAAATAAAATGAAAATTGACATCTGTGGACAACCTGATGTAATAAGCATGCACCTTAATTCCACATGAAACAAGGGTATAATACCCTGACTTTACTTGCGTTGGCCGGGGGTATCAGCTTTTCTGTCATTTCAATTCCTCTTGGGTTTTTGATAAAGCTAACTTTTTTTAGGTGAAACTGGTTTTTTAGGGGATTTTTTTAATAGAAAAGGTGAAACTGGTTTATGGGAGCATTCCAGTCCGGAAGGCCGCTGCCACGGGGAACCCGGCCCAGCCCAACAATAGCCTCTCTTCCTTCCTTAACCTAACGAGCAGCGATGGTCCAATTATCGTCGCCGCTTTTCCACTCCGAGTCTCTCCCAGAGCTGGCAACTAGCGGTGAATCCCCATTCTCCGGCGAGCGGCGGCGAGGCCCTCCGCTGCTTCCTGCAGCATCCAGATCCCCGTCCCACTGCCACTACATCACGGTAGGAAATAGGAGGCATTGAAAGATGCCTTTAAAAGCTCAAATAATGCCTTCAATCGTCTAAAGAGGCGCTTTTGAAAAACGCTATGGATGGTCACGAAGGGAAAGACATACGCAGGCATTTTTGAGAAGGGCCTTCAATGGTCAGCTCTTTTCAGGCGATCTTCAGAAACGCCGGCAATGTTTTAAAGCGATTTTCAGGAATGCCTCTGAAGCTCCGTCCGGCAAATTGTAAAAAGAGCCTTTAAAAGCTCAAATAATGCCTTCAATCGTCTAAAGAGGCGCTTCTGAAAAACGCTATGGATGGTCACGAAGGGAAAGACATGCACATGCATTTTTGAAAAGTGCCTTCGATGGTCAGCTCTTTTCAGGTGATCTTCAGAAACGCCGTCAATGTTTTAAGGCGATTTTCAGGAATGCCTCTGAAGCTCCGTCCGGCAAATTGTAAAAAGAGCCTTTAAAAGCTCAAATAATGCCTTCAATCGTCTAAAGAGGCGCTTCTGAAAAACGCTATGGATGGTCACGAAGGGAAAGACATACGCAAGCATTTTTGAAAAGTGCCTTCGATGATCAGCTCTTTTCAGGCAATCTTTAGAAACGCCGGCAATGTTTTAAGGCGATTTTCAGGAATGCCTCAAGCTCCGTCCGCAATGTTTTAAGGCGATTTTCAGGAATGCCTCAAGCTCCGTCCGCAATTGTAAAAGAGCCGCCCACCAAGCCAGCTCACAGCCCAACCAACATCGACTCTAATGTTTTAAGGGAAACGTCGGCAAATTGTAAAAAGAGCTCAAATAATGCCTTCAATCGTCTAAAGAGGCGCTTCTGAAAAACGCTATGGATTGTCACGAAGGGAAAGACATACGCAGGCATTTTTGAAAAGTGCCTTCGATTGTTAGCTCTTTTCAGGCGATCTTCAGAAACGCCGGCAATATTTTAAGGCGATTTTCAGGAATGCCTCTGAAGCTCCGTCCGGCAAATTGTAAAAAGAGCCTTTAAAAGCTCAAATAGTGCCTTCAATCGTCTAAAGAGGCGCTTCTGAAAACGTTATGGATGGTCACGAAGGGAAAGACATACGCAGGCATTTTTGAAAAGTGCCTTCGATGGTCAGCTCTTTTCAAGCGATCTTCAGAAACGCCGGCAACGTTTTAAGGCGATTTTCAGGAATGCCTCTGAAGCTCCGTCCGGCAAATTGTAAAAAGAGCCTTTAAAAGCTCAAATAATGCCTTCAATCGTCTAAAGAGGCGCTTATGAAAAACACTATGGATGGTCACGAAGGGAAAGACATACGCAGGCATTTTTGAAAAGTGCCTTCGATGGTCAGCTCTTTTCAGGCGATCTTCAGAAACGCCGTCAATGTTTTAAAGCGATTTTCAGGAATGCCTCTGAAGCTCCGTCCGGCAAATTGTAAAAAGAGCCTTTAAAAGCTCAAATAATGCCTTCAATCGTCTAAAGAGGCGCTTCTGAAAAACGCTATGGATGGTCACGAGGGAAAGACATACGCAGGCATTTTTGAAAAGTGCCTTCGATGATCAGCTTTTTTCAGGCAATCTTTAGAAACGCCGGCAATGTTTTAAGGCGATTTTCAGGAATGCCTCTGAAGCTCCGTCCGGCAATGTTTTAAGGCGATTTTCAGGAATGCCTCTGAAGCTCCGTCCGGCAATGTTTTAAGGCGATTTTCAGGAATGCCTTTGAAGCTCCGTCCGGCAAATTGTAAAAAGAGCCGTCCACCAAGCCAGCCCACAGCCCAACCAACATCGACTCTAATGTTTTAAGGGAAACGTCGGCAAATTGTAAAAATAGCTCAAATAATGCCTTCAATCGTCTAAAGAGGCGCTTCTGAAAAACGCTATGGATGGTCACGAAGGGAAAGACATACGCAGGCATTTTTGAAAAGTGCCTTCGATTGTTAGCTTATTTCAGGCGATCTTCAGAAACGCCGGCAATGTTTTAAGGCGATTTTCAGGAATGCCTCTGAAGCTCCGTCCGGCAAATTGTAAAAAGAGCCTTTAAAAGCTCAAATAGTGCCTTCAATCGTCTAAAGAGGCGCTTCTGAAAACGCTATGGATGGTCACGAAGGGAAAGACATACGCAGGCATTTTTGAAAAGTGCCTTCGATGGTCAGCTCTTTTCAGGCGATCTTCAGAAACGCCGGCAACGTTTTAAGGCGATTTTCCGGAATGCCTCTCAAGCTCCGTCCGGCAAATTGTAAAAAGAGCCTTTAAAAGCTCAAATAATGCCTTCAATCGTCTAAAGAGGCGCTTCTGAAAAACACTATGGATGGTCACGAAGGAAAGACATACGCAGCATTTTGAAAAGTGCCTTCGATGGTCAGCTCTTTTCAGCGATCTTGAAACGCCGTCAATGTTTTAAAGCAATTTTCAGGAATGCTCTCAAGCTCCGTCCGCAAATTGTAAAAGAGCCTTTAAAAGCTCAAATAATGCCTTCAATCGTCTAAAGAGGCGCTTGAAAACGCTATGGATGGTCACGAAGGGAAAGACATACGCAGCATTTTGAAAAGTGCCTTCGATGATCAGCTTTTTTCAGCAATCTTTAGAAACGCCGGCAATGTTTTAAGGCGATTTTCAGGAATGCCTCTGAAGCTCCGTCCGGCAATGTTTTAAGGCGATTTTCAGGAATGCCTCTGAAGCTCCGTCCGGCACTGTTTTAAGGCGATTTTCAGGAATGCCTCTGAAGCTCCATCCGGCAAATTGTAAAAAGAGCCGTCCACCAAGCCAGCCCACAGCCCAACCAACATCGACTCTAATGTTTTAAGGGAAACGTCGGTAAATTGTAAAAAGAGCTCAAATAATGCCTTCAATTGTTTAAAGAGGCGCTTCTAAAGTGATTTTCAGGCAATCTTCAGAAACGCCGGCAATGTTTTAAAGCGATTTTCAGGAATGCCTCTGAAGCTCCAGCCCACAGCCCAACCAACATCGACTCTAATGGGCCCGCCCATCCAATCCACCATGATGTTGTAGTTAGGCGCAGTTCACAAGCCCAGTTTGAGAATCCTTCGTACCCACCCACATTCATTAGCAAGTACGAGTAGTTGTTATTTCTGAATCGCTGTGCACGTTTCCTCCTTTTAAGCTGGTACTAAAGAAAGAACCTCCTCTGATTTTAAAAAATGCAGCGAAAAGGAGAATAGAACCCACGACCTGTAGTGTAGCATTACCTGCGCTCAACCACTACACTAGCGCGTTGTTACATTCCAGAGGCACGCCTTATTTTCTCAAGTACTTACGAATAATGGCCATGCATGTCTAGAACCGCAAACAGCACAGAGCGCAATTGAAGGCGATATTTTAAGAACGCCGCGATCAATTAGCAGGCGTTCTTCAGAATCGCCTCAAAATGTCTACCCATTACAGGCTAATCTAAAAAACGCCTCCGAAGCTGCTTACATTCTAAGGCGTTCTGTAAAAATGCCTCCAAAGGTGCATACAACCGAGGCACTTTGTAAAAACACCTCCTTAAGCATGATTTTGAGGCACTTAGAAAAACGCCTTGGCCAGAATGCCTTCTTTTCACACCCGTGTTGTAGTGTGCCTCACCTCCGCAGCCTCGCTACTGCTTGCCTCCTCACCGACCACGCTCGCCGACGACCGGAAGCTACCATTACGCGGTGAGCTCCCGTTCCTCTCCTCCGGGCTAATGCCGCATGTTGGTGCTGAGTGTTGTTTCTGACCCGAGCTCGTGCAGATGCAGCCTGGCTCTCACCGCCGTCCATTCAGCCACGCTGGATTCCCCTCCCCCTAGCTGGTGAGTTATCCTGTAAACCGACGCATTTTCCTCACCCTGTCGTCTTTTTCTGCGAAATGAAGTCGCGGTTTGGAGCATATATATGATCTCATGTCTGATGAGCTCTATTCTGTTGGTCATCTCCAGCCGTTTGCCTCCCCAGGAGGCATTTTTTTCGCCTCCTGAGGGGCTGCCGGCGAGAATTTTTGCCTGGGTGTCAAAAAGTTTCCATTCGTTGTCTCCCCCACCCCCTCATCTGTCTCTTCTCTGCTCGGCCACGGAGGTGGAGGCGGCATGGCGTGCCCATGTCCGCTGCACCGCCGTCGCGTTCGACGCCGCCCCGGCCACGCAGAGGCGGGCGCGAGCTCCGCCCCGGCCACGGGCGCGGGCGAGCTCCGCCACGCATAGGCGGGCGCGGGCGCGGCGAGCTTCGCGTCTGCTCTGCTCCGTGCGTCCGCCCTCGAGCGCGGCTCCGCCCCGCTCTGCCGCGCCGATGCCGCACCGATCCGGCCCCACCTACGCCATGAGGATGGAGCCCAGGAGGCAGCGCGACGGCCGGAGACTAGGCCATGGTTCGGGGAGGCGGCACGACGGCCGGAGACGAGGCTGTGGTTCGGGGAAGCGGCGGACGCCGGCGAAGTGCGGGGCTGGGGGCAGCGGCGGCGCTGAGAGGACGCGGGCCGGCGTGGGCGGAGGCGCGGCGAGGCGTGCCGGAGCGCAGGGCTGGGAAGGAGGAGGGGTCGGAGGAGAGGGGCGCGGCGGCTTTGGCGGCGGGGTCGGGGCCTCGTCGGCTTCGAGGGAGCTGCAGCTGGTGCGCTTCGAGGGAGAGAGAGAGGAGGAAGCACGTGGGTGGGCCAGCGAGGAAAAGTCAGGGGAGAGGAGGGAGACGCTGGCAGGTGGGGCCATCGCCTAAAACGGCGAAATTAGGCCTCCCAGGAGTGCCCCGGTGCGCTGGGTGTCGCATGCGGTCGCCGGCGCTGTTTTTTGCTTTTCCCGGCGAAAAACGAGCACTTGGGGGCACGAGTGGGACGTTTTTTATTCGCCGACGCCCAAAAAGTGGCTTGGGGAGGCTTCTTGGGAGCCCTAGTGGAGATGCCCTGAGTCGCACTTCGGAAGATTTGCCCTGCCTTACGTAGCACCTGTCCCAACTTTTGACGGCCTGCCATGTCCCTAAGATTATAGATCCTGAAGCTACATTTTGTTTCTCATTGCGCATTGTAACAACAGATGTATCATGTTTTCATTATTGCTGCTTATTGTGAAATGAATTGTGAAGTGATCATGGAAAAGGTATTAGGAATTTTATTATTACATATAACTAGTAGATTAAGGCTAAAATGATTATAATTAATTTGCAAATTACAAATCTATTGTATATATTTACAAAAATTACATACAAACAAAATTATGATGCAATAAAATTATTTTTTGACATTCCTTCAGGATGGTAGGGGATCCACTTCCCCCTAGCTGGTGAGTCATCCTGTAAACTGACGCATTTTCCTCACACTATCGTCTTTGTCTGCGAAATGAAGTCGCGATTCGGAGCATATGATCTCATGTCTGATGAGCTCGTTTCTGTTGGTCAGTCGCACTTCGGATGGATACGGTGATATTATTGATTTGCCCTGCCTTACCTAGCACCTGTCTCAACTTTTGACGGCGCCTGACATGTACCTAAGATTATAGATCCTGAAGCTACATTTTGTTTCTCATTGCGCATTGTAACACAGATGTATCATTTTTTTAATTATTGCCGACTTATTGTGAAATGAATTGTGAAGTAATCATGTAAAAAGTATAGGAATTTTATTATTACATATAACTAGTAGATATGTAGCAGTACCCCGGGTCAGCCAAATGGTGAATCCTCGTGATACCACTCAGCTTAGGCCATAAGCCCATACTAAAATCTGCTTCACAATTTTCCTTGTTTGCAAATTCTGGTGTAAACCGCAAAAGCATTGTTAGAAGGGGCTCAACAAAAAAATTAGACATTGTTTTAGTGTGAAAGTTGGATAGTAGTATTTCAGTTCAAATGACATTGATGATTCTACATCCATATTTCCAGCATGGAGTCAATGTTTACCATTTATCAAGTTCTGATCTCAGCTTCATTCCATTAATTTTCTCAGCTTCCGTTAATCGTTAAAGTATGGGTATAACTACTGCTTGCACATAAACAGCAAGTTTCTCAGTTTTATATCATCTTTTTTCTTCTCTTTTGATGTAGATATAAGTTCATCTGCTAGATAAGCTCAAAGGAGATATGGAACCTCGGCAGGGGATGACCACAACCGTACTAACTGATGATTTAGTGGTGGATATCTTGTCTCGGTTACCGCTGAAGTCTTTTTGCCGTTTCAAATGTGTCTCCAAGTCTTGGCTTGTCTTCTCATCTGATCTGCACTACCGCCAGAAGCTCCCCAGAACTCCCGTCGGTCTCCTGTACCAAAAAGGAGAGCATGCCACTGCTATCCATCTCACGGGACTTCCCTCAAGTGACAGGGATATTGACACAACACTTGGCTTTGTACAATGTTATGAGCATCCCTTAGAGCTTAAGGATTGCAGCAATGGCCTACTTCTTTGTTATCATGGTGGTACGCCCTCGAAAGAAATTTCCGACGCCATCGTGTGCAATCCAGCAACTCAAGAGTGGATGGCACTTCCAGATACTGAACCTGGACCAGCCGTCTGTTATGCCAGTTACAAGTTGTGTTTTGATCCATTGTGGTCTCAATACTTCTATGTCTTCAAATTTGAGTCAAGTCCAAGTGGTGGATATGACACTGAAGTTAAGGTATTTTTCTCTGAGTATTCGACATGGTCTAATTGTCTATGGGAAACTTCAGATATATTTTTTGGCGATTCACTCTTCGTAAATGGGGTGTTGTATGTGGAGCACTTATGGAGGCATTACCTTCTGGCACTCGATGCACCTGACACATGCACACAGCAGCTCAATCATAGGACCATTCAGTTGCCAGGGTTTCCATATGGACCAGATCAGAAGTTTTATTGCTTTGGCGGGCGTCTTTGGCAGTCATCTGGGGTCTTATGCTATGCACAGCAAGAATTGGATGGTTGCATGATCCGAATTTGGAGATTGGAAGGATCTGATAGGTGGGTGGTGAAGCATCGTCTAAATATGAACAATGTATTTGGGAGGGACATAATGCTCCATACTAATAATGAAGGATTTTGGTATTTGATTATGAAATCCTGGCATTTGACTTGGAGAGAGAGCTAGTTTTCCTTGTTGACACAATTGCTGATAATAAGATCATCTCATATAGCATCAGTACTGGAAAGGGCTCGCAGATTATAAACATTCCAAGGTTTGTTGACCTCTATCGAAGTCTACTCTACGTGCCATACTATGGCAAGTTGCCAGCTTCTGTGCTTCAGGGAGCTCAAGGCAAATGTTAGAATATTTACCCTATGAATGCTTTAATCTCTTTTTATCTTTTGTGCACTAGCTGTACCAAACGGTTGTTATGCATGTAGAGGATTGTTGGCTTCGTTATGTATTATGTTCATCTAATTGGCACTTGTCATTTCTCCTGTTAACTCTGGTCTTGCTTATACTGGCCTAATTTGGGAAAACTGCAGAGCATATTCCTATGTCTGTTGATGTTATGAAGCTTTCTATGCAAGGACGTGTGAGACTCTGTCAGATTTCTATACAATGGCTGGGAGAGCTCTTGTAATTTTGCCATGCTTCAGTCTCTTTGTATAGCAGCTAACGCTCATGTATTTGATTGATTTACTAGAAAAGCTAATGCTTCAGCCATAGCAAAGTCGAGTAGGATCCGCCTCGTGGCCTCGCCGACACAATGCGGAGGTTCGGTCCGTCCAAGGAGCTTGGTCATGGTATCCTACTGAGCCCCTGCAGGCAAGGATGGTGGCATGGCCGGTGACTGCAGCATAGGAGAAGGACCTGAAGCTCTGTGTGGTGTTCCAGCCTTTTGAGGGTTTAGGGACCTGAAGCGTGTTCTCCTGCATGCCCAATTTGGTGTTACCCGTTTAACTACTGATCCATTGTCTATCCACGCAGGATAGTGTTGCCACCAGCGGCATGCCGCAGCTGTCGTTGCCGATCATCTTGCCTCTCAAACTAACACCCTGAAGTCTATTATTGTGAGAACCCTAAAAGTCTTGGTCACTGATGCAGCTAACACTAACTGGAACATCACCTTTTGCTGATTCCTTTCGCAACAAAAAAATTGATATATTGGCAGAATCTTATTTATGAGATGCCTTAACCTGCGGGGAAGTCGATCATGTCATCATCTGGCCCCATTCAACGTCTTGGAAGTGGACTTGCCTCTTGGCAGTCACGCTGTAACAACAGCCCCCCCGCCGAATTTTTAGCGCCGGTGGCCGAAAATCGGCCCAGTCACTCCCCCAGGACCTCATTTAGCGCCGGTTTCGGCCAAATCTAGAGCCGGCAATCCCGACCCGAACCCAAGCGCCTGGGTGTCGCCTGGGGGCGCCGGCAGAAGCGAAAAGGGGCGTGGGGCCTCTCTGTCAGCGAGAGGAGGCCCTTTTCCCGCCGTTTCCTCCCGCTTCCCCATCGGCTTCCCTCTCATTCTCCATTCTTCCCGCCAAACTCTGCCTCCTCTCTTCCAAGCTGGCCGCCATGCCACCGAAGAAGTACGTGTCCCCTCGCGCCACGACGGATACCACAGCCGCCGCCGTCGCCCAGCCGAAGCAGAGGGAGCCGCCGTCCAAGCCCCCGGGCATGAGCAACACCGACTGGAAGGCGGAAGTGCAGCGCTGGGAGGCCGTCACCACCGATAGGCGCAATAGGGCCAAGAAGGCCCGGGAGAGGGCGGCGCTCGCGACCGCGGAACAGGCGGAGCGCTCCGCGGCCGAACAAGCCGAGGCGGCTCGCGTGGGAATGATGAATCCACCTGGCGGCCACGGCCCGCACACGGCCTGGAGCCAGCAAAGCGTCGGATCACACACATGGAGCACGCCGTCGCCGGGCTATGCTGATGGCAACGTCCACGGCGGTTTCAACCCCAACATCACCTTCCCCCATGGGCGCCCGGTCCAACGCACGCCCTCGCCCGCGTTCGCCGGCGTGCAGTACCCTCCATACACGTACTCGTCGCCGGACTACGCCGCCTCCCCGACGCCACTTCTCCGCCGCGGCCTCTACTCACAAGCCTCCTCCTCGTCGCATCTTGGCGACGCCGATGCGACGGAGGCCGACATGGAAGACATCATCACAGCCGGTTCGGTTGCCGCCGCCGCTTCCCCCGGGTTCACTACCCAAGACGGCTCGATTGATCTCGACGACATGGACGGCGAGCTCGACTACAACGAGGAAGAGCCGGAGGAGGAGGAGGAGGAAGAGGAAGAGCCGGAGCCGATGAGGAAAGGCAAGAAGAAGAAGAAGAAGAAGAAAGGGGCGGCCAAGACCGGCGAGCCGCGCATCAAGTGGGCGACCAAGGAAGATGAGTGCCTCGCCGAAGCGTGGAAAGTCATCTGCCTTGACCCGATCACCGGCACGAACCAGAAAATCGACACGTATTGGTACCGCATCAAGGCCGAGTTCAACGAGTGCAAGCTCGTCGACCCCTACTTCAAAAGCGTCCACATGCAGCAGGGGTTGAAGGCGATGGCGAACCATTAGGGGCTCATCCAAACGGCGTGCGACAAATGACATGGGATCGTCGAGGAGGTTGCGGCTTGCCCGGAGAGCGGCACCAGCGTCGAGGATTAGGTACAACATGCCGCCCTCTCCCTATTCCTCTCGCCGTGCGCGCGCCCATTTGCGCACCCACGCCGACTGATGCTCGCTTTTCGGCGCAACTGCTGCGCATGTTCGCCATGTACCGCGACGACAACAACGACGAAGAGTTCAAGTACCTCCACGTCTTCAAACGGATCAACAAGTGCGAGAAGTGGCGGATATCCGGCATACCCTCGTCAAGGCCAAGGAGACGTATAAGCCGTACACGCCGACGCCGGGCGCGCCCGACGGGCGCCCAGATGGCAACAAAGGGGCCAAGAAGGCGAAACACACCGAGTTGGCTACCGCACGCGTGCAAGAGTCCATCGAGCATTGCCTCGCCGACGCCAAGACAAGGGCCGCCCAACGAGAAGAGAAATCTGAGGCGCGGTGGGCTGCTTTGATGACGAACAACGCCGTCAAACTTGACTTGCTTCGGACCAACGTCGCCGCGAAGCTCAAAGCTCAAGACGACAAGAAGAGGAACAACGACCTGGCTTTCTTGATGGGCAGCGCTGACATGCTCCAGAGCAGCGACGAGAAGCTCAAGGCGTGGTTCCTGGTGAAGCGCGGCCTCATCCTGAACCAGATACCGGCGACTCCAACGCCGACGCCACCGCCACCGCCCAGCCCGATTGATGATGCCTCCGCGACGCCCAGCAGCACACAAGCCGCGCCGACTCCTCCCAGCCCGTGCACGCCGATGACGACACTGGAGGGCGACCTCGATGTTTGATGCATTCCATTCGCGTCCTTGCTTTTTTTTGTGCGCCGAACTATTGGCTATCCTTTCATTTGATCACCGAACTGTGGCACTGATCGCTGAACTATTGCGATGATCACCGGATTATGGCCTTTTTTGGAGCGGGAACAATCAAGTTTGAATATAGGACGCGTGGCTGGGGCCTTGGGGGGCGGCACTTGGGGGCGTGGTTGGGGTCTTGGTCGCCCCAGGGTCTAAAAATCGTTGGGTGGACGTCCGAAAAGGCGCCGGCCTATGCGCTGAGGCCGAACGAGTGGAGATGCTCTAAATCCAATGTTCATTGAAGGCCAAAGACGGCCCAGACTTCAGCGATTTAAGCCACCTGATTGAACCCTGTCTGTTTTGTACTACTGGTTTGCAACACCTCTACATCCGTCTAAACCTACGAATCTGCTATTAAGTCAACCATAAATCAATCTCTACAAAAAGAAAAGAACAAAAACTCAGCAAGATCAGGCACACAAAGCTACATATGTTGGATTTACAGCCGCATGTTACAGCGTGACTGCAAGAGGCAAGTCACCTGATCCTAGTCTAGTCCACTTCCAAGACGTTGAATGGGGCTAGATGATGACATGATCGGAAATAGAGATTCCTCTTAAAAGTAAGAAAATTCAAAAAATACGCGTTAGGCTGTGGGACATGTGCCATCCAGTGACCAAATTTGTAAGCACAATGGCTCCCGCGTTGCTGGTCCGCCTCGGCTAGGGGCCGCTGCGCCTCCATCTCCTTGGTGACCTCCGCCTTAAGGAGCTCCACCTCGGCCTTGAGGCAGCTCTTGTGACCCGCCAACTGCTCTTGCAGCTGGTGGGCTTCGTCGAGCGAGCGTCGGGCCGCCGCCGCTTCCGCCTTTGCCTGCGCTACCTCGGCCCCAAGGCAGTCGGTGTCGGTGACAAGCCGGCCGTAGTGGTGACCTTCCCGGAGCAGCCGGGTCTGCCGGGACAACACCTCGGCTGCAAAAAAGAAGATTCAAAGAAGAAGGGCAAGACTTAAGATTTGGCCCAACTGTTACATCGTTGACCCGAATCTCGGGGGCTACACCCAGTGGGTGCGCTAGCGCGTCCCTACTAGAAAAGAGCACGAAGATACCTGCGGCGACGCAGAGCTCCTCCTCCTTGACGGCGAGCTGCTCCTTGAGCTCCCGGTATTTGCCCAGGAGGCAGTTGAAGGCGCTGACCCGGTAGGCGTCGAGTTGCTGAAGAAGGCAGCGATCAAAACAAAGAAGAGCAAGACTTAAGATTTGGCCCAATTGTTACACAGTTGGCCCGAATCTCGAGGGCTACACCCAGTGGGTGCGCTAGCGTGCCCCCACAAAGAAGAAACCGTGAAGGAAACTTACCAGCACGACGCGCTCCAGATCCCGCGTCGGCAACACCTTGGCCTGGGCGAAGGCCTCGATCCGATCCGTCCGCCCATGCAGACGGCGGCTGACGGCATCCATCGCCGCCTCCTCCTGGGTCTGGGGCCCGAAGACCACGGCGGCCCCACCCCGTGCCGGCTGCGTCACGGCGGCCCGACGCCCCCCTTGCCGAGGCACCAAGGCATGCTCCCCGCTGGTCGCTCACGCCGCGGCCAGTGCCTCCTCCGGCGCCATGTCCCTTGCGACGGCACCGACGACCCAGCCGCCGGGACGACTCGCGATGCCACCACCGGCGGAGCCTCCTCTGACGCCCGAGGCGTCCCCTGGGGCGCCACCCGTGGCGCCTCCTCCAAGACGGCGCCATCGCCGCCACCGTTGACCCCCGCCCGCTCGACAACGTCGACCCGCGGCGGGGTGTCGTCCTCCACCTCCACGACCTCTAGGTCGAGGTCCACCACGTCATCCCGGCCTCCTCGGCCACGCTCCCTCACCGACGACGGCTCGAAGACCGTCACCGCCACCACCGTGCCCTCCGGCATCTCGCGCCATGCCGGCTCCTTGCCGGCTCGCGCCCATGCCGCCGCAGCATCGGTCCAGGCCCGGACTAATGCCGCCTCCAGCTCCGCCTCGGCCCTGTTCCTGTCCCGCCAGGCCAGGCCTTCGGTGTCGGTCGGGTGCAGGCCGAGGTCCGGATCTGCCGGCTCCACCTCCTCGTCCTGGTCAACGGGGCCGGACCGGCTCCTCCGGAACGCGGCCTCCTCAGCGGCCGCAGCATCAGCCACCGCCCTCGCCAGCGTGATCGGCGACTTGAAGAGAAGGCGAAATGTACAAAAAGCAAGGCCGGCTCGACTACTCATATGTAGACAGAAGAAGAAACTTACCCCGGTAAGAGCAGGACGGCGGCCGGCCTCCCTTGCCCGGCACCACGCCTCCTCTTGGCCGGCCTCGTGCTCCTGGCCGGGTCCGCCACGCGCTTCGTGACCCGGGGCCGTGGCGCGACGCTGTCCTTCCCGTGCGGCCGGCTCGGTGCCGCCCCCATGACGACCGGCTCCGCCCGCGCCGCCGCCTCCTCCGCCCTACACCGCTGCGTCAACAATCTGCGTCAGCATCATCCGCGCCGCGTCGCACCCGACGACCCAAGAAGCATGAAAAAGAAGGCAAAAAGGCAGGATTTACCCGCGCGGTGCCCAGCGCCGACGTTGACCTCAGCCTCCTCCTCTCCGCCATGGGCCGCGGGCTCCTCCCACGCCGCCCGCACCACCTCCGACGGAGCCCGGGCATAAGGGTGTCGGATGGCATTCAGAAGCACCTCCCGCGTCGCGTCGGGACGAATGAGAAGGTGCGCAACAGCGAAATAAGAAGACCAAAGACTCACCAGGGGCGCCGGATTCGCGTGGTTGTACATCGGCTTGCCGAACCGCCATTCGTCCCGCAAGTTGGCCTTGGAGATGTCGTTGACCCGGCGCGCGATCTGGTCCGCCGCCAGGCGCATCGCCCCCATTCGGTTGGGGTCCTGAAGGCCGGTCATCTCGCTGATGAGGCAGGTGCGCCGCTGTAGCGGAAGGACCCGGCGCGTGATAAAGGCGGCAAGGAGGTCGGTGCCGGTGAGCTCCTCCCGCGTCTTCATCACCGCTACCCGCTCGTAGAGATTGAGAATCTCCTACGACGGGTTCCTGGGGTAATAGGCCCAGTTCATCTTCGCCCGCGGCGGCGCGATGGCGAAGCCGGCAAGTTGATGCGGTCCGCGCCGAGGTTGCGAACATAGAAGAAGGAGTTCTGCCACTTCTTGGAAGAATCCTCCAGCGGAATCTTGGGACAGTTAGCCGCCGACCGCTTCGAGATGACGGCGGCGCCGCAATCGACGAACTCCCCGGCCGTTGGCCCCTGCTGCTTCAGGGAGAAGAGGCGGCCCAGAGATTGATCGTGGGCTCGACCCCCAGGTACCCCTCGCAGAGGGTGACAAAGCCCGACAGCTGGACGATGGCGCCGGCGCCAATATGGTGGGGCTAGAGCCCGAAGAACTCCAGGAACGTGCGGAAGAAGGCGCTCGCCGGCAGCCCGAACCCGTGCTCGAAGTACGGGAGGAAGAACACGCGCTCCGTGCCATGGGGCCGCGGCCTCTGCTCGCCCCGCGGCAGGCGCACGGCGACCTCCGTTTCCTGCGGCAAGCGCCGGGAGGAGCAGAGATAGGCGATGTCTTTGACGGTGACGGTCGAGCCCATCCATGAGCCCGACGGCAGCGCCATCGATGGAGATGAGAGAAAGGAAGAGAGATGGACGGTGGTGGAGCTCTGCTTGAAGCAGCGGGCGTCGCTGCGCGCCGGTCGCAAGAAGCAGAGGAAAGATGAAGAGGCAGGGGAGCACGAGCGAGAATGATGTCCGCCGCCCCCCTCGCCCCAATTTATAAGCCTCGGTTTGAACGTGGGGGAGTGGGATCGTTTGCGCTCGCCTTTCCCACTACCCCGCAATAAGTGCGCACGTACGCGCGCAATAACTGCACGGGGAAGAGCAACCAGCCCCCAGACACCGCAATAAATCCGCGCGCGTGGGCCAAGGGCACGCGGCGGCGGGCCCCATCATGTTGTACAGTCCCGTCACGCGTGTGGCCTGTCAGGCCCCTCCGACTTCCAGGCACCACGTGGCGCCCGCGCGAAGCCCGAGGGATTGCCCCAAGATTCGATGGATTCCTTGGTTCCCGCCACTATAGGGATGCCGCGATCCGGTTTCCAAAAACCGGCACACAGTGGGTGTTGCCGGACCCGGCGCTCGCAGGATTCACCTTTTCAAAGGGGAAAACTGCGAAGGCCCTCACATCCGAAGACGGCGGACCTTCACAGTTTTGCGGACTACTGTCGGGGGGATGAACCCCGGGCAAGCAACGGAACCCGGATCCTTTTCAAAAACAACGGGGCCGACATCGCCCCTCAAGCCGGTGCGCGCCTGGCCGGGTCGCTCTACCCGGCCAGGCCCCGCGACCCGGCCGAACTCTCTGACCCGGCCAAGCACCTCGACTCGGCCTCGACAAGCAGCACAAGACAGCTGAACCCGGCACGACCAAGACTTCCCCAACAAGCCATCTCCACCTGTGGCGTGTTCCTCAACCCAGTCACGGGTCAACTCCCGTCCCATCCAGGGCGTATGTTGGGACGAGTCTTCACCCACTAATGACCGAGGCAACAGTGCCCCGCCCATGCCTCTGGTCAGCCGGAGCGTGGCAACAGTGCACCTCACCTGCCCGCTAATCAAGGCCGGCGTGGTAACAGTGCCCCCGTCGTCACTGCTGACGACAGGAGCGCCACTGTACCCGACTCGACTCGGCCACTCCCAGACGATTGACAAGACGGCGCACAGTCCCCTAGGCACGCGGGGCCCGCACCTAGGGGAACCCGACGAACCACAGGCCCCCGGCGGGTCCCAGCCCTGGTCCCCAGACGCTGACGACCCGTCCCTACAGTCTTGTAACATTACCATTGTACCCCTGGGGGGTTGGCCTATAAAACCCCCAGGAGCCCTCACGTATACGTGCAAATAAGCAAGGACAAAGAAGCAGTAAGCACACAAGAAACTAGCCACCGATCAATAGAGCACGTCCAGGGAGAAGAGCAGCCTAAGCCTTAGTCAGTCTTCCTTCTTCCTCCATACAGCTCTAGGAGCAACCTTGTACCGTTGCATATCAACCACACTCGGCAGGACTAGGGGTGTTATCTCTCCGGAGAGCCCCGAACCTGGGTAGGTCTTGCGTCCCGCGCTCGCTCATGCCAACCCCGCCTCTGGAGCCCACCAGTGCCCTCGAGCCTCCTTCTCTCTTTAGCCATCCCATGGCATCTGCCGTGCGCCCACCACGACAGTTCTTCTAATTGACACTTCTCATTTCTCTTGATAAAACGATGTGTGAGGCAGTGTGAGCTTTCTATACAATGGCTGGGAGAACTCTTGTAATCTTGCCAGGTTTCAGTCTCTTGCATAGCAGCGGCCAGCTCTCATATGTTTTACCAGAGGAGCTGATGTTTCAGCCATCGCGAAGTCCAGTAGGATTCCCCTCGCCGAGACAATGCGCAGATTTGAGCAGCTAGTGTGTGCTTCGCCGACGGGTTCTTCAGGTACATACAATTTAGCGGCCATCCAAGGGTTTGGTCATGGTATGCTCCTTCAAAGTTCCTACGGAGCCCTTGCTTACATTGCAGGCACGAATGCCCTCCTCTTGCTTCATCCATTCGCTGGTGACCACAGCTTCTTAGCATACTGACATGATGGACATTCCACTGATCCATCGCCTATGTCAACGTGGAGCATCTCCATCTATGCACAATTCCACCAACAAGGGAAGTGCAGCCACCAACGGCAAAGCCGCAGCTGCCGTTGCCGATCAGTCAGAGTTGATGACATGCAGTTCATCTTGCCTCTCAAACTAACCAATCTCACTAGACACAGTTGCAGATAACACCCTGCCACACATATCAAAACTACTTCACTGACGATATCTGCTTGCACGATCATGTTACGATTCCTGAAATCGTCCGTGAAGCATCGTCTGTATAGCAATCCACACATATTGGTGTGTGGTATCACTCCCCACAAGAAATGCTCATTAAGAAGAATGACCTCCAAATCTCAAATCTAAAATTTCCCAGCTCTTTTTTGAATCTCCAAGTCGAACGAAGATGTTGTGATGATGATGATCATGAGCATCCAAGAGGAAATGGACAGGGAAGTGAGACACCTTTCGAACTTTAAGTATTAGATCAAAGGGAAAATAGTTTTGAACCGGGATCGCGTGAGTAGGAATCACAACGTAGGCGCCATGTACCAGCAAAGCCGGAAGCACACGGTTATTACGGTAAACAGGTTGTACGAGCAACACGCTGTACGAGTCCCAATATTGTAGTTTTTTCCCCTTAGGTAGCTAGGGTTCCCCTGACTTCCCCTGGCGGCGCCACGCTAGGGTTCCCCTCGATCTACCTAGTATTCCAACCAAAATTCACGTCACGATCAGCCTGGGTTGATCTGGGCGCGATCCACTGAAACTCTCTCTGTGTTCGGTGAAGAACATGGCGGAAAGAGAAGGACAGGAGAAGCCGGCGGCCGGAGCAACAGGGACCGGAGGCGAGGAAAACCCTGATTGGGGGGAGGCGATACTGGAGGACATGTTTAAAGATCTGAATCTCCATGGAGAGGAAGAAGAGGACCTGGATCTTTCAGGAGAAATTGAAAGTTTGATGGAGGAGACTCGGTGGATTGCAATCTTTAGGGTTCATACTCAAAAACCCTTTAATACGTAGCTCTGTACAAGCAGATGAGGAACGCATGGACGCCAGCGCAGGGTGTCATCTTTAAGGCGATGAAACCAAATATGTTCCTCGCACAATTCATGTGTTTGGGCGACTGGAATCGCGTCATGTCGGGCGGTCCGTGGATTTTCAGGAACGCAGCTGTAGTCATGGAGGAGTATGACGGAATCACGCATGTTGATGAATACAAGCTTGATCGCATCCCGGTGTGGGCTCGCATTTTGGGTATCCCTGATGGTCTAATGAAGAAGAAGGAGATAGCGGAGAAAATAGCGAAGAAGGTGGGAATCCCACCGATTAAGGTGATTGTAAATGAAGGATGTATCAATCCCACTAAATACCTGCGTGCCCGGGTTCATCTTATGCTTGATACCCCCCTGGTGCGATTTGTCCCACTAACCCTAAAGGAAAGTAAGAAGTATCATGTGGAGTATGAAAAGTTGCCGGACTTTTGTGATTTCTGTGGCCTAACTGGGCATGTGGTGACAGAATGCGGGGATGGTATACACAGGCCAGAAGAGTGTGAGTGGGGCGAGTGGCTCCTTGTCAATTATGATGAGCATTCCAGTGGATATGGAACAGGGAGGGGGCAGCAGACAAACCGTGATGGGAATTATGGTAGAGGTGGGAGGTTTGGAAGAGGCAGGGGAACCCCGGGTGACCATAACCCTTTCGAGAAGAACACCATGGAAATTGATGCAATAATCCCCCAATTCTCAGGGGTGGTTGTCCCATCAGCAAGGAAGAGGCTCATAGGAGATGATGGTTCTCTGAGGCGTGAAGATGAGCGTGGTGTGTCACTGACAAACAGTACACCACCGCAAGGTTTTGTCAGTGAAAAAAATTGGCCTGATAGAAAATGGGGCTGATGCACAAGTGGATAAGAGTCAGCTCAGTACACCACAGAAATACCAGGACCCAAAGCGTATGAGGACAACCACAGAGGCAGGTAACTCGACACCATCCACATCGGCGACTCCCCTAGAGGGTGTTCGCTGGGAGCAATGAAAATCCTATGTTGGAACTGCCGTGGCATGGCCAGTGCCGCGGCAGTAAGGGCGCTTCTGGATGTCCAGAAGCAATGGGGGCCGGATGTGTTTTTTCTGTCTGAAACACATCTGAACACAGTTAGGGCAGAAAAACTTCGAAGGAAAATCCAAATGGATCATGTGGAGGTGGTGGAAAGTGTGGGCAGCAGTGGGGGTTTACTTCTACTCTGGCGCAACCCAATAAAGATTACAGTGAAAGGAAAGTCAAAGAACTTCATAGATGTGAGGATGGGGCCAGGTGGTGATGAGGGCTGGAGATTCACTGGGTTTTATGGTGAACCGCGTTGGGAGGACAAACACCTCTCATGGGGATACATCAGAGGCCTCTATCAGCAGGACCGTCTACCGTGGGTGATAGCAGGCGACTTTAATGAAATCCTGTACTCTCACGAGAAGGAGGGAGGAGCACCGAGGCCTGTGAACATGATGCAAAACTTCAGAGACGCGCTGGTGGAAAGTGAGCTCGAAGATATGGGCTTTGCGGGTGATCAATACACTTGGAGAAGGAGAAGGTTGCGAGAGAGGCTAGACCGGGCTGTCTGTAATGGGCAGTTTCATCTACTGTTCCTGCATGCAAAAGTTACAAACACGGAGCACTCAAAGTCAGATCATAGACCTATTGTCACGCCCAATATGCGACCCTATCCAAAAGGAACTCGACGGTCCCACCAAGGATAGACCCGCATATTGAAACGCTTTTGCAAGGTGGATATCATTACATCAACATTACATCATAGTGGGGATACATCCAAGACATGCAATGTCACATGAATACAACAATACAACATACAAGATCAACATCCGACTACGGATGAAACAAAAACAGAAGCTCAAACGACATCCACCCTGCTAGCCCAGGCTGCCGACCTGGAACCTATCCCCTGATCGAAGAAGCAGAAGAAGAACTCAACACAAGCAAGCATCGCTCTCGCGTCATGATCATCGCAAACCTGTACCTGCAACTGGTGGTGTAGTAATCTGTGAACCACGAGGACTCAACAATCCCATTACCATGGGTATCAAGACTAGCAAAGCTTAAAGGGTAAGGAAGGAGTAAAGTGGTGAGGTTGCAGCAGCGGCTAAGCATGATATGGTGGCTAACATACGCAAATGAGAGCGAGAAGAGAAACAAAGGAACGGTCGTCAACTAGTAATGATCAAGAAGTGATCCTGAACTCCTACTTACGCCGACATAACCCGAAACCGTGTTCTCCTCTCGATCAACCCCAAAAGAGACACTCACGGTTACGCATACGGTTGGTGTATTTTAGACGAGTTTACTTCAAGTTTACTACAACCGGATATTAACAAATTCCCATCCGCCACATAACCATGGCACGGCTCTCGAAAGTTTATACCTGCAGGGTGTCCCAACTTAGCCCATGATAAGCTCGCGATCAACGAAGGATATTCTTCTCTCCGGAAGACCCGATCAGTCTCGAATCCGGCTACAAGACATTTCGACAAAGAATAAAACAAGACCAGAAGACCTCCCGGCGTGCCGACACCTCGATAGTAGCCGCACAGATCTCGTCTCGAGCCACGACCGGATGAGCAGTCCGCATAACTAAAACCAAACCCCAAGTTTCCTTGAGGGGCGCTGCAAAGCACTCTAGTTTGGACCAACACTTAGACAAGCATTGGCCCGGGGCTGAATAAAGATGACCCTTGGGTTAATTACTCCCAAGGGAAATGTAGGTGGTGGTGAGGCAAATGGTAAAACCAATGTTGGGCCTTGCTGGCGGAGGCTTATTCAAAGCGAACTGTCAAGGAGGTTCCATAAATCACCCGACCGCGTTAGGGACGCAAAATCCGGGAACATAATACCGATATGACGGAAACTAGGGCGGCAAGAGTGGAACAAAACACCAGGCATAAGGCCGAGCCTTCCACCCTTTACCAAGTATATAGATGCATTAATTAAATAAGATATATTGTGATATCCCCACAAGTAAACATGTTCCAACAAGGAACAGCATCTCCATGTTCCAACAAGGAACAAACTTCATCTTCACCTGCAACTAACAACGCTATAAGAGGGGCTGAGCAAAGCGGTAACATAGCCAAACAAAGGTTTGCTAGGAAGGGTGACAAAGGTTAGAGGTTCATGGCAATTTGGGATGGCTTGAGCAGCAAGTGATAGGTAGCGCAGCATAGCGAAAGAACGAAGCAACTAGCATAGCAATGATAGTAATGAGATCTAAGGTGATGGTCATCTTGCCTGAAATCCCGCTAGGAAGAAGAACGAGTCCATGAAGAAGATGAACGGATGAAGCCGAACCAAGCTTAGACGAACGAATCCTCACGATCGCAACGACACGGGAACTATCGAGAAGAAGCACACAACAAGGTAAACACACCACACATGAACATGACAAGATGCACAACAAACATGATGCATGACAAATCTACATGAAGCTACTCATGGCAAGAGATGATGCATACAAGAGCAACATATCAAAGCAAGTTTAAATGAGGCCGGGAACAACATATAACAATTCCGGTAAGTCCTCATATGTAAATTTCGAAATTGGTCCAGAGCTGAATAAACCTTATGTTCAAGTTGTTAAAAAGCAAGTTAAGATGCACCAAGATGATCTACACGAAATTCTAGTCAAGTTACATATAAAGTTCATTAGATTCGGAGCTACGACCTAGAAGATATGAGCAAAACAAGATAATCATGGCATTGATGCAAAATGCATACAAACATCAAGAAAACACCTCAAAACAAGGATGCAACATGATAATATGAAACTACATGCAAAATCAAGCAAGTTTCATATAGAGCACACTCAAAACGGAGCAACGGTTCAATACATACACTATACAAGACATGACAACAATCTGTCCAAAACAGCAACTAGGCATATTGCAAGCACCAAAAAACTATGCTACAGCATGTCAACGTAATAACAAAAGGCATGGGCATGATGTACAGGTAAAGCATTACAAAACATGAACACTGAGCTATCTCCAGAAATCACTAGAACATGCTCAAACACACATGGCAAGATTGCAAATAATAAAAGGTTCAGACTTATCAGGAAATAACATCAGGTTGCAATGTTTAGAGCTATCAAACAACATGTTATAGGAACTTATCATAGAAAAAAAAGGCATGGCATGAATCTACTAAATGCATAGATCAAATGTCCTTTACTGACCATAAGTCAAAAAGGATCAGAAGATATGATGGCAACCATGTAAAAATGGCAAGTTATATTACAGATTCATACATGGCAGGAACAACGATAAGTAGGCATGTTGGTGAGCTTGAACGACTCACCACAGAGCAATACATGGCATGGCAAGGCAACTCACAGTAAAAATACATGGCATAGAAGCTATACATGGCAAGAACAACATCATAGCATGCAAGGATCAACTACAACAACCTTGGCAAAATTGAATAACATGTAAACAATCTGCCAGGAACATTTTATAGCAAAAGTAGAGCTCGATTGACTCAAGCTATGGCACTCCATAATTGCAAACAAGGACATGGATGGATAGAGAATAACCATATGTTCAAAACATCCTTACTGAAGTATCTCAAAATAAGCATGGATCTCTCAGTAGCATCAAGTTTACATGGCATAAAAATATCAGTAGAGAACAGGGCTGAAATCAGCAACATCATGAAGCCTAGTTTGCATGCTTGTGCTAGTCACCACAGAGATCACAAAAATACATGGCATACACCCCTGTAAAGATGGCATGGCATAGTTCACAACTCATGTAGGACTCAAGTTCATAGGGTGCACACATCAATCATGGCAAAAATGACAAAAGTGCAAGTTCTGATAAGAATCTGAAACTAACATCACATAGCCCTCTTCTAACAGCATTTCGGGCATCCAGATGAGCTCAAATGAACATGATGCAATGGAATGAAACGATGTACTCGTCGAGTCTAACAATTTGACATATTACACGCACGAAACGGAGCTACGGATGCAAAGTTATGGCATGATGAAAATGCAACAAAATAATCACAGATAAATTGACTTAGAGGAAATCGGGGGGGAGAAGAAGTCAACCGAGGGCACGCGAACCGAGGCGGCGGCGGATCTCGCCGGATCCGCGAGGACGGCGGGCGCGGCGGGCGGCGCCGAGGACGCCGGGCGAGGCGAGGGCGAGGCGGCCGGGCAGGGCCGAGGCGGCGGCGGGCTGCCGCGGAGGCGGGGCGCGGCGAGGAGGCGGCGGCGGCGGGGACCCGCGGGGCGGCGTGGTCGCGGGCGGCGGGAGCCGGGCGAGGGCGGTCGGTGGGACGGCGGGCGGCGGAGGGCGCGGGCGGCGCTGGGCGAGGCGGCCCGGTCTGCGGCTCGAGGAGGGCTGCCTCAGGCCCAGGCGAAGCCATGGCGGGGAGGAGAGAGAGGAGGCGCGGGGACACGTGGCAGCCCGGGAGTGGCTGCGGGCGGCGGCGCGGGGTGTCCGGCGGGCGGGCGGACATGTCCGGTGCGGAGAGGGGAGGAAGCTAGGGTTAGGGGGGATTTGGACTGCGAGAATTTCGGGGGAGGCACACATATTTATAGGTAGAGGGAGCTAGGAGACTCCAAATGGAGTGCGGTTTTCGCCCACACGATCGTGATCGAACGACCGAGAGCATGGACGGGAGTTTGCTGGGTTTTGGGCCACTTTGAAAGGGGTGTTGGGCTGCAAAGGAAGGGGCTTTGCGGTTACCTGTTAACTGTTGAGTATCAAACGACCTCAATGACACGAAACTTGACAGCGGTTCACGGTGCTATACCAAGGCCGCTTGACAAACCTCAGTCCATTCCGAGAACGTTTAACACCCGCACACAAAAAGAGGCAAAAGGGGGCGCCGGGAGACATAGGAGTGCCGGATTGCAAAACGGACAACGGGGAAAATGCTCGGATGCATGAGACGGACACGTATGCAAAATGAGATGCACATGATGACATGATATGAAATGCAGATGATGACATGGCAAAATGCAACACGCAAGCAAAAGACATGGAAACGACGGCGAATATCTGGCAGACACCTGGCGCATCGAATCCGGGGCGTTATAACACTCCTCCACTAACAAGAGATCTCGTCCCGAGACGGAAGGGAAAAGGGATGAGGTGAAACAAGAACTCAAGAGAAGAAGCAAAGAATCGAGAGCACACGAGAAGAAGAGAGAAACGACGAGAATGACGAGGATCGAAAGCTCACTGAATCAGATAGACTATGAAACAACTCGTTCTAACCGGAGTGGTTAGAATGACAAAAGAAACGAATAAGACTGAAATGATTTAGGTAGCACTCCGGCTGAAACATGGGGAAATAGAACACGAGCTTCAGAGGATGGAATGATACTTGATGAAGACATGACACAAAACCTCCGAAAAGAATTGAAAGAGTTGAATGAAAAGAACGGAGAAGAAAATGACAACTTGTGCCGCGAATGAAATTGAAAGCATCTTAGAAGAAAGGATTGGACAGAGTTGTTGAGAAAATCAACAACGAAAAGAAATAAGCTTGTTGTGGGCTTATAGGTAACATCTGAAGATCATAAGGTGATAACCGGCCACAAACGGAAATGATTTGATAGCTGAGAAGAACGAAGAAATGCAAAAATCCACTTCAAACGAAAACGGAGAATTAATTGCACTTCGAGAAGCAAGAAGGAAAGATACTTGAGCTCCACCAACAAAATCTTGATGAACTCTTGAAGAATGAATTAAATCATGAAGAACCACCATGAAGAACTCCGGTAACAAAAGGATTATGAGATAGAATAAATGATGAAAGAATAAGATTAAAGCTAGCGATGATTTAGATGGCTGTTCCGACGAGATGGACGAGGGAAATTTGAACTCCGGAAAAGAAAAGATGAAAAACACTTGGAACTAGAATTTATTCCTCAAGAACAAACTCCGAAGGAAGGGATTAACCACTTGGATGAAATAAGAATAAGATTTATTGTATGCTTAACCTTCATCAAATTAAATTGATGACCAACAATGGATTTGCATACTACTTATCCTTCTTGAAAAAGAATTGAGAAGTGACATAACGCAAACTTGAGAAGGTCTTCATGAACCACCGGTATGATTGAAAAGAACGAATGAATTAAAATGATAATCAAGGAAAAAGAATCTGAATGAACCACCATAAGAATTCGAAAATGACTGACGAAAAAGAATGAATGTAACGCCCTCGATGCGGCTATATCTCCCACGTGTCGAAGCACGACTTAGAGGCATAACCGCATTGAAAGCAATGTCGCAAGTGAGGTAATCTTCACACAACCCAAGTAATACATAAGGGAAAGGGATACATAGTTGGCTTACAGTAACCACTTCACACAATACATAAATAAACATCCATCATCCAGATTACACTCAAGGTCCGACTACGGAACCAAAATAAAAGAAGATACCCCAAATGCTAAACAGATCCCCGATCGTCCCAACTGGGCTCCACTACTGATCATCAGGAAAAGACACATAGTAACGACCACGTTCCTCGTCGAACTACTTACGTCAAACATAACTCCAACACCGTGTTCACTCCCCGGACTCCGTCGAGAAGAGACCATCACGGTTACACACGCGGTTGATGTGTATTTTAATTAAGGTCAACTTCGGGTTTTCTACAACCGAACATTAACAAATTCCCATCTGCCTCATAACCGCGGGCATGGCTTTCGAAAGATAATACCCTGCAGGGGTGTCCCAACTTAGCCCATTATAAGCTCTCACGGTCAACGAAGGATATTCCTTCTACCGAAGACCTGATCGCCTCGAATCCCGGACTACAAGTCATTTCGACAAAGAATAAAACAAGACCAGCAAAGCCGCCCGATTGTGCCGACAAATCCCGATAGGAGCTGCACATATCTCGTTCTCGTGGCACATCCGGATGAGCAGTCCGCATAACTAAAACCAGACCTCAAGTTTCCTTGAGGGGCGCTGCACAGGGTTCTAGTTCGGGCCAGCACTCAAGGAGCACTGGTCCGGGGTTAAAATAAAGATGACCCTCGGCTCGCGAAACCCGGGGAAAAAGGCTTAGGTGGCAAATGGTAAAACCAATGTTGGGCCTTGCTGGAGGAGTCTTATTCAAAGCGAACTGTCAAGGGGTCCCATAAATCACCCAACCGTAAGGAACGCTAAATCAAGGAACATAACACCGGTATGACAGAAACTAGGGCGGCAAGAGTGGAACAAAAGACCAGGCATAAGGCCGAGCCTTCCAGCCTTTACCAAGTATATAGATGCATTAATTAAGCAATAGATATTGTGATATCCCAACAAGTAAACATGTTCCAACAAGGAACAACATCTCCATGTTCCAACAAGGAACAAACTTCATCTTCACCGCAACTAGCAGCGCTTATAAGAAGGGCTGAGCAAAGCGGTAACATAGCCAATCAACGGTTTGCTAGGAAAGGATGGTTAGGGGCTTGACATGGCAATATGGGTGGCATGATATAGCAAGTGATAGGCATCGTAGCATAGGCATAGCAAAAGAGTGAGCATCTAGCAAGCAAAGATAGAAGTGATTTCGAGGGTATGGTCATCTTGCCTGAAATCCCGCAAGGAAGAAGAACGAGTCCATGAAGAAGACAAATGGACGTAGTCGAACAAATCCTCACAACTCCGGAACGAAACCGAAGCTAACGAGAGAAGCACCCCGGAAACAAACAAACAACATAGTAAAACACCCATCACATAAACATGGCATGATGCACAAGCGAGTATGATGCATGTCCGTTTAAATAACATGGCATGGCAAAGTGCAACAAACAACACTACAAATTAGTGGAGCTCAATATGCAACGAAGTTGCATATTGACTAAACACCACATCTGATTATTTAGTTCTCTCTCGGTTATGTACCCATCAATATTAAATGTTGTTAAACATGGCAAGAGATGAAGCATAACAAAACTACCTACTTAGTTTAAATGAGGCCCGAAACAACGAAGAACAAGTCCGGAAAATCCCCATGTGCATATTTATGGATTAGGTACTGTTCTGTCCTAAACACAATTTTAGTGTTGTTAAACATGCAAAGTAAGTACACCATGTTAAACTAGGCATTTTTCTACCCCATTTACATATATAATTTATTTAAAACCGAGCTACGGTTATTTAGTTATGAAATAAATCATTTTAACATATTATTTGAGCAAAATTAAACAAACAGCATTTTAAGCATTTTAACATGGGATGAAAGTAGCATATTATGAAACTAGACAAAATTCTAAGCATTTTACATGTATAAATTATTTACATATGATGCACAGTTCTGGAGTTATTAACTGCATGATCATGAGGGTTTTTCTGAAAACTGCCAACTCTGGATAATGCTAAAATCGCAGAACTGAAAAAAACCTACACGGGCCGAAACTGAACCGGAGCAGACCCAACAAGAAAAAAACAAGAGGCGCAGGGGTGGCCTCACCATGGGCCAAGGCCCGGTCGGTGGAGAGGCCAAGGCAGGGGAGGTTGCGGCCGGGCCTTGGCGCCGAGGCAGGCCAGTGCACGACGGGAGGGCGTGGTCAACGCCGAACGAGCAGCTGCTGCTCGCTTCAAGAACACAAGCAGAGCAGCAGGACCATGGCCATGGAGAGGAAGACGCAGGGGGTCTCGGCGACCGAATCGGGCGGAACCGCCGGAACGGAGCGCTGGGAGGCGCCGGGTCCAACCGCAAGGGAGGCGCGGATCGGGCTCGGTGCGGCGGCTCCGGCGAGGCAAGGGACTTGGCGACGCGGGAATCATAGGGGGGCCTAGGCGCCATGGCAGTGGAACGATAGAGGCGGCGGAGCTTGGGGCACCGGAGGAAGGAGGTCTGGCGGGAGTCGCGGGCCAGGCGCCGGGTGGCTGTAACCGGTCGCGGGAGGTCGCCGGGGTCACGTTCCCTGCCGGATCAAAGCAGAGGCGGGCCGGCGGACTTGGAGCTCCATGGCGCGGGGATGCTGCTGCAACGCAGAGAGAGAGAGAGAGATGTGAGGAACAGAGGGAAGCACGGGGAGGAAGGGAGAGACAGGGTTGGAGAGGAGCGGGACGAGGCCGGTCCTTGCCGTGGTCGTCGGCAGCGAGGCCGGTCACGGGACGACGAGGCGAGGTGAAGGAGCACGGGGAGACTCTGGGCCCGAGGAACGGAGGAGATGCACAACCGCTGCCCGGTGACGATGTCGAGCGGGCGCCGCCGCTCGGACGGTCGGGCGCGAGGAGGCGGGGATCCAGGCGCTGGTGCTGAAGCAGAGAGAGATGGTTAGAGGAGGAGCACCAGAGAAAAGGGAGACGGGGCGCGAGGAGACGGCGACCTGCTGGTGGTGCCCGACGGCGAAGGGAGCTCCGGTGGTGCTGGTGGTGGTGGCGGGGAAGCACCGGCGAGGATGAGGTGCTCGGACGGACGGGTGGATCGAGGAGGGGATGGATTTGGTTGGCTGGTGTGTGAAATCAAGGAGGGGATGGATCCCGAGAGAGATTCGGTGGAGTGGCGGCGGCGTGGGATGGATGGGACATGATCCCTAGATCCTAGGGTTGGGGTCTATTTATATAGCAAGTAAGTAAATAGGAGGGGCATTTGGAACATCAGATTAAAATCGAACGGTCGAGATAAATGGCTTAGGGGAGACAAACAACTAAACGCAGATATTTTATAGATGTTTGGGGATGATCTGAATGCAACGGTGATGACCGAGCGATTCGGTTCGGGTAGGTTTGGACGACGCGAGGGGTCTCGCGAAATGGCAAGAGAGGTTAGGTGGTTTGACAAGAGGGAAACAAAACAAAGACAATGGAGTCTGACGAAAGGCCATGGGGACAAGGGGGTTTTGTTGGTCTCGGAGAAAGAGAGAAAAGAGGGGTCCAATTGGTCTGAGAGAAGGTCAACAAGGACAAGCGGTCTGACAAAGTGCCAACGGAGGCAAAGAGAGAAAAAGCAACTACGAGCGGCTACGAGTTTCATGAAAACATATGGATGCGATGCACATGATGCTATGAGATGAGATGCAGGCCATAAACAAAATGCAAAAACAAAAGACAAAAACCCAACCACGGAGGAAATAATAATATCGCATCTCCGGAAAAGGCAAGAGTTGGAGTTATGAATATGGAAAGTTGCATCCGGGGCGTTACAACACTCCACCACTACGAGAGGATCTTGTCCCGAGATCTAGGATGGCACCGGAGGGAAAAGGAAGAGGAAGATGAGAGGTAAACTAAGTTGCTTCTTTGACGAACGAGTGAAACCATGAACCTTGAGAGGTTGAGCAATTTAAAAGAAAGAGTACAACAGAGATGAACGAGATTGCAAATAATCCGGTAGAAAAGAGGAACAAGGAGTATTACGAGAACTTGATAAGAGGGATTTCAGACAGCACTCAGGTTGAAAAGAGAGGCAAAACTTGATAAGATGAAAGAACTTGAATGAGAACACAACACTCCGGCTAAACGGATAAGCAAGGAAAATAACATGATCTTGACAAAAGAACATAATTGGTAGAAGAGAGCAACATCACAAAGCCTCCGGAACGAAAGAATAGAAGCTAGACCGTTGGGATAAAGGGACAGAGAAGAAAATGACAACTTCTACCACAATTGAATTTGGAAGGCATCCTTGCAAGAAGGTTAGAATAGAGTTGTTGGAAGACCAACAACGAAAAGAATAAGTTTGTAGTGGGCTTATGGAAACATCTCAACATTATGAGGTGACAACTGACCACTAAAGGAAACAAATAATATAATTGATAACACCAACGAGATGAAAAAAATTTCTTCCACCAAGATGATAGAGAGATAACTTGGATCATTGATAAGCACCACAAAAGCAACATTCCTTAGGGAAGGCTTTAGGTGAAATATGACACAAGATAACTCCAACAACGAGGTTGATGGTTGAAAAGATCTCTTGAACAAAGAGAAAATGATGGATTTAAATATCTCATTCTTAACAACTTATGTAATCATGAAACACGAAGTGAAATTGTCAAGAATGACATAAGACCACCTCAAAAGGTAGAAAGAATTGCACTTCGGGATGCACGATGAAGAATGCTTGAACTCCTCAAAACAAAACATGTGTTGAGCACCATGTTTAATTTTTGAGTATAGCTTATGGTCATTACTTGAGAGAAAACTTGTAGAACAATTGAAGAATGAAAAGAATCCTTGACGAACCACCATGTAGAGCCTCCATGAAGAACTCCGTAATAAAAGGATGATAAAAATTAGGAGAAGTTGAAAACACAAGGTTAAGCCTTCATGATGATTTAGATGGAGCTCATGACGAGATAATACGGAAAACTTGGAACTCCGGAAAAGAATAGATGAAACACTAGAACCGAGAATTACTTCATCATGAACAATCTCCTAAGAAGGAATTAATCACTTGGATGAAACAAGAATAAGAATTATGTCATGCCTATCCTTCACCAATTTAAATTGATGACAAGCAACGGATTTGGCATACTACTTATTCTCCTAGAAAGGATTAAAAGAGATATGGCGCAAACTTGTGAAGGTCTTCAAGGAACCACCGGTGGAATTTGGAAACAATGAATGATTTGATATGATAACAAAGGAAGAGAAATCTTGAACGAACCACCGTAAGAATTAAAAATGAACATAGCAAAGGCACAATTCACCGGGAAGAATTGGAAAACGAATGAAGATACTTGAAGGGATTTAGATACATGAGAACGAAGAAATCATGAACTGATTAGAGGGTATTTGAACGATGCACCGGTAAGATTTGGAGAATGATAGTTACACACTGAGAATGAAGAATTATGACATGATGGCCTTCGGAGGAAAGAAATGGAAAACAACTCATGAAATGCTCCGGATGGGGGAAAAGAATTCCACAATCGAAAACAATTATGAGCGAATGGCAACAAGCTAGAACCATGAATCTTGAAGAGAATGGAGCAAGATTTAAGAGAAACTCTTCTTCGGTCTTCACATGCTGAGAATGACGATGAGAAACATCACCATGAATTGTTGAGGCACTCCGAATGAAAATTGGGAAGGTTGAACCAACGATGAAAAGAATTTGAAAGATTTTGAAGAAAGACATATGACTGATGAAAATTCATTCTTACGTCAAGCTTCGAAAAGAATTTGGGAATAGCTCCGGGATAAATTAGAAGAGTCAGGTAAGACCCTGGGAAAGACCTGTGGGTTAGGGCCCACTCAAAAGAAAACACCGTTGAACAATTTTAAAAGAGGTTGCACGGTTGAATTAAATGGCTTGAATGAGATAACAACCTCGAAATATCTTGAACAGATCTGGAATGAAAAGACGAGCCTTCTGAGATATCTTCAACACTCCAGAACAAATGAATAGAGAGAAGTGAATGATTAAGAGGTGCATCGGCATGAGAAAGCATTAGAAACGAGGAAAGGAATATGATGAATATCGAAAGTTTGAATTGGATCCACCGGAGAAGAAACAACAATGAAGGATGATGAACTTGAAACTGTTGAGCATCTTCATCGGAAATCACCGGATAAGAACATCGAAAGAAAAGAATGAAGAGCTTCACATGAATAAATGGATACTTGATTAAAAAAAATCCGAGTCCTTGAAGAAAAAGGGTTGGAGGGCGGGAAAACAAAGACAACTTGGGACGGATGGGACAAACACCGTTGAGAAAACTTGGAATTGATCTCGCAAATGTTGAAATGACCGGATCCACTCGAAGAGAAGCACGCCGGTAGAAAAGAATTAACATGACGATCTCGATAAACAAGAAGGATTAGCACTCTCATAGAAATATGAGAACACCGTTTAAGGAAAGGTATGGATTCAAAATTTGACTTTGAAGCAACTCGAATACCACAAATAAAACAAAACAAAGGATTTGGCTTGCAGAATAAGCCGAAACAAATACATATGATAGAGATTTACCCAACCTCATATCATGCATCTGTCGGAAAGATATTCTAGGAGCTACTTGAATTCCCACCTATAAACTCCCGAAACTTTCTGGTTATGCAATCTGGTGTTGGGGATACAGGGACACAAAATATATCACTCAAACTAACAATACCTAGATCCATTTGTATCCATCCGTCAACACATAACCAAGAAACCTTCGAAATCGTGGTACCTCGACCTTCAAAAGCATCCGTTATACGAAGTCATGGCAATACTCCCGAGCTCGCCCAAGATCGGGTTATCGGGTTATCTCACCAACAACTGTACAAAAGAGATTTCGATGTCGGTAAAACTCAGGTATTCCGAACTATAACGATAAAGTTGTGACGACAACACCTCGGAGCTCAACTCCCGGGACACCGCCACAACCCCTAAATGTCGAGGCACCAAGAACAATGTTCTCGCCACAAAACCATCGGAATGATTCCAAGATACCAGCGTGATCCTAAATTTTTTAGTGAAATTTGAGGAGAGGAGAGTCAAAACTTCACGTCAGAGACCTCACCAGAGCGATTTAAGGACTGGGGAGTAAAAAGAATCCTACTCTCCGATATATATAATCCTAAGACTCAAAACTTTTTGTTCTAGACTCAACAACGCCAAAGAAACAATCAAGCTGGGGCTCCTAAGTCGGGATGGCTCGATTACCAACTTGTAACGCCTCGATGCGGCAATATCTCCCACGTGTCGGAAGCACGACTTAGAGGCATAACCGCATTGAAAGCAATGTCGCAAGTGAGGTAATCTTCACACAACCCAAGTAATACATAAGGAAAGGGATACATAGTTGGCTTACATCGCCACTTCACACAATACATAAATAAACATCCATCATTCAGATTACACTCAAGGTCCGACTACGTAACCAAAATAAAAGAAGATACCCCAAATGTTAAACAGATCCCCGATCGTCCCAACTGGCTCCACTACGATCATCAGGAAAAGACACATAGTAACGACCACGTTCCTCGTCGAACTCCCACTTGAGCTCGGTTGCGCCACCTGACCGCATCGCCGGCACTGCAACTGTTTTGGTAGAATCTGTGAGTCACGGGGACTCAGCAATCTCACACCCGCGAGATCAAGACTATTTAAGCTTATAGGAAGGATAGAGTTGTGAGGTGGAGCTGCAGCAAGCGACTAGCATATATGGTGGCTACATTCGCAAAAGAGAGCGAGAAGAGAAGCAAGGCACGGTCGTGAAGCTAGTAGCGATCAAGAAGTGATCCTGAACTACTTATGTCAAACATAACTCCAACACCGTGTTCACTCCCCGGACTCCGCCGAGAAGAGACCATCACGGTTACACACGCGGTTGATGTGTATTTTAATTAAGGTCAACTTCGGGTTTTCTACAACCGGACATTAACAAATTCCCATCCGCCTCATAACCGCGGGCACGGCTTTCGAAAGATAATACCCTGCAGGGGTGTCCCAACTTAGCCCATTATAAGCTCTCACGGTCAACGAAGGATATTCCTTCTACCGGGAAGACCCGATCAGTCTCGGAATCCTGGACTACAAGTCATTTCGACAGCAATAAAACAAGACCAGCAAAGCCGCCCGATTGTGCCGACAAATCCCGATAGGAGCTGCACATATCTCGTTCTCAGGGCACATCCGGATGAGCAGTCCGTACAACTAAAACCAGACCTCAAGTTTCCTTGATGGGCGCTGCACAGGGGTTCTAGTTTGGGCCAGCACTCAAGGAGCACTGGTCCGGGGTTAAAATAAAGATGACCCTCGGGCTCGCGAAACCCGGGGAAAAAGGCTTAGGTGGCAAATGGTAAAACCAATGTTGGGCTTTCTTTGGAGGAGTCTTATTCAAAGCGAACTGTCAAGGGGTCCCATAAATCACCCAACCGTAAGGAACGCGAAATCAAGGAACATAACACCGTATAATGAAACTAGGCGGCAAGAGTGGAACAAAACACTGCATAAGGCCGAGCCTTCCACCCTTTACCAAGTATATAGATGCATTAATTAAGCAATAGATATTGTGATATCCCAACAAGTAAACATGTTCCAACAAGGAACAACATCTCCATGTTCCAACAAGGAACAAACTTCATCTTCACCTGCAACTAGCAGCGCTATAAGAAGGGCTGAGCAAAGCGGTAACATAGCCAATCAACGGTTTGCTAGGAAAGGATGGTTAGGGGCTTGACATGGCAATATGGGTGGCATGATATAGCAAGTGATAGGCATCGTAGCATAGACATAGAAAAAGAGTGAGCATCTAGCAAGCAAAGATAGAAGTGATTTCGAGGGTATGGTCATCTTGCCTGAAATCCCGCAAGGAAGAAGAACGAGTCCATGAAGAAGACAAATGGACGTAGTCGAACAAATCCTCACAACTCCGGAACGAAACCGAAGCTAACGAGAGAAGCACCCCGGAAACAAACAAACAACATAGTAAAACACCCATCACATAAACATGGCATGATGCACAAGCGAGTATGATGCATGTCTGGTTTAAATAGCATGGCATGGCAAAGTGCAACAAACAACACTATAAATTAAGTGGAGCTCAATATGCAACGAGTTGCATATTGACGAAACACCACATACGATTATTTAGTTCTCTCTCGGTTATGTACCCATCAATATTAAATGTTGTTAAACATGGCAAGAGATGAAGCATAACAAAACTACCTACTTAGTCTAAATGAGGCCGGAAACAACGAACAACAAGTCCGGAAAATCCCCATGTGCATATTTATGGATTAGGTACTTTTCTGCCCTAAACACAATTTTAGAGTTGTTAAACATGCAAAGTAAGTACACCATGTTAAACTAGGCATTTTTCTACCCCATTTACATATATAATTTATTTAAAACCGAGCTACGGTTATTTAGTTATGAAATAAATCATTTTAACATATTATTTGAGCAAAATTAAACAAACAGCATTTTAAGCATTTTAACATGGGATGAAAGTAGCATATTATGAAACTAGACAAAATTCTAAGCATTTTACATGTATAAATTATTTACATATGATGCACAGTTCTGGAGTTATTAACTGCATGATCATGAGTGTTTTTCTGAAAACTGCCAACTCTGGATAATGCTAAAATCGCAGAACTGAAAAAAAAACCTACACGGGCCGAAACTGAACTGGAGCAGACCCAACAGAAAAAAAAACAAGAGGCGCAGGGGGTGGCCTCACCATGGGCCAAGGCCCGGGTCGGTGGAGAGGCCAAGGCAGGGGAGGTTGGCGCGCTGGGCCTTGGCGCTGAGGCAGGCCAGGTGCACGACGGGGAGGGCGTGGTCAACGCTCGGAACGAGCAGCTGCTGCTCTCGTTTCTGAAGAACACAAGCAGAGCAGCAGGACCATGGCCATGGAGAGGAAGACGCAGGGGGGTCCTGGCGACCGAATCGGCGGGAACCGCCGAACGGAGCACGGGAGGCGCGGGGTCCAACCGCAAGGGAGGCGCGGATCGGGGCTCGGTCTGGGCGGTTCCGGCGAGGCAAGGGACTTGGCGATGCGGGAATCGAGGGGGCCGAGGCGCCATGGCAGTGGAACGATAGAGGCGGCGGAGCTTGGGGCACCGGAGGAAGGAGGTCTGGCGGGAGTCGCGGGCTCCAGGGCGTCGGGGTGGCCGGAACCCGGTCGCGGGAGGTCGCCGGGGTCACGTTCCCTGCCGGATCGAAGCAGAGGCGGGCCGGCGGACTTGGAGCTCCATGGCGCGGGGATGCTGCTGCAACGCAGAGAGAGAGAGAGAGAGAGAGAGAGAGAGAGAGAGAGAGAGAGAGAGAGAGAGAGAGAGAGAGAGAGAGAGAGAGAGAGAGAGAGAGAGAGAGAGAGAGAGAGAGAGAGAGAGAGAGAGAGAGAGAGAGAGAGAGAGAGAGAGAGAGATGTGAGGAACAGAGGGAAGCACGGGGAGGAAGGGAGAGACAGGGTTGGAGAGGAGCGGGACGAGGCCGGTCCTTGCTGTGGTCGCCCGGCAGCGAGGCCGGGTCACGGGACGACGAGGCGAGGTGAAGGAGCACGGGAGACTCGGGGCCCGAGGAACGGGAGGAGATGCGCAACCACGGCCTGGTGACGAGCATGTCGAGCGGCGCTGCTGCCTCGGACGGCCGGGCGCGAGGAGGCGGGGATCCAGGCGCTGGTGCTGAAGCAGAGAGAGATGGTTAGAGGAGGAGCACCAGAGAAAAGGGAGACGGGGCGCGAGGAGACGGCGACCTGCTGGTGGTGCCCGACGGCGAAGGGAGCTCCGGTGGTGCTGGTGGTGGTGGCGGGGAAGCACCGGCGAGGAGGAGGTGCTCGGACGGACGGGTGGATCGAGGAGGGGATCGAGGTTGGGGTCTATTTATATAGCAAGTAAGTAAATAGGAGGGGCATTTGGAACATCGGATTAAAATCGAACGGTCGAGATAAATGGCTTAGGGGAGACCAACAACTAAACGCAGATATTTTATAGATGTTTGGGGATGATCTGAATGCAACGGTGATGACTGAGCGATTCGGGTTCGGGGCAGGTTTCGGACGCACGCGAGGGGTCTGCGAGCTGGCAAGAGAGGTTAGGTGGTTTGACAAGAGGGAAACAAAAACAAAGACAATGGAGTCTGATGAAAGGCCATGGGGACAAGGGGGTTTTGTTGGTCTCGGAGAAAGAGAGAAAAGAGGGGTCCAATTGGTCTGAGAGAAGGTCAACAAGGACAAGCGGTCTGACAAAGTGCCAACGGAGGCAAAGAGAGAAAAAGCAACTACGAGCGGCTACGAGTTTCATGAAAACATATGGATGCGATGCACATGATGCTATGAGATGAGATGCACGCCATAAACAAAATACAAAAACAAAAGACAAAAACCCAACCACGGAGGAAATAATAATATCGCATCTCCGGAAAAGGCAAGAGTTGGAGTTACGAATATGGAAAGTTGCATCCGGGGCGTTACAATGAATCACCAGGAAGAATTAGAAGAACCAATAAGCTAGAGGGGATTTAGATGCAAAAGAACAAAGAGAACATGAGCTGATTAAAGAACACTTGAACGAGGCACCGGGATAAATGAAAATGAACATAGAGAAGAGAACGGATCGCCGGAAGGAATTAGAAAAGCACGAAGATACTTGAGGGAATCTGGGGAAACAGATCGAAGAGATCGCGAACTGATTAACGAATGCTTGAACGCAGCACCGAAAGAATATTGAGACGAACGAAGGGGCACGAATATGGAATAATTGGAGAACGAATTTGAAAACTTAGAACGAAGCAATATTTCGAAAAGATGACCTCCGGATGATCGAGAGGGAAAGCAACACCTGAAATACTCCGGATGGATGAAAAGAATTGCACAACTGGAAACAACTAGATAGGATAACATCGAGCTAGCACCGCGAATCTCCGGGGGAATGGACAAGATTTAAGAGAAACTCTACTTCGGTCTTCAAGGACGACGATAAACATCACCAAAATTAATGAGATACTCCGGAAGAATGAAAAGCGAAGAGGTTGAGCCAATAATGAAAGAATTTGAAAACGATTTTTACAAGGCATGTGACTGATGGAATCCATTCTTACGTCACAATTGAAAAGAATTGAGAATAACTCCGGAAGAATTAGAAGAGTCAGGTAAGATCCTGGGAAAAGACCTGTGGGTTAGGGCCCATCAAGAGAAAACACCGCTGGAAAGGGATGTTGAATGATAGATGATGCACCGAACAATTGAAATATTGAATGAGGTGACAACCTTGAATTAATTAGAACACAGACGAATCTCCTGAGATGTCTTCGGAACTCCGGAATGATTGAATGGCGAGAGGAAAATGAGCAAGGAGAACACTTGATCCAAGGAAAGAATATGATCAACACCGAAAAACTTGAATTGGGTCCGCCGGAGAAGAAAAGAGATGAAGAATGTCGAACAAGACGAGAATTCACCGGTTGAAATAATTGAGGGAAGACTGAAGAGGCTCCACACGAATGGAATTGATGGTCGGAAGAAACTCGAATCAGGGAATAATAGGGTGGGAGGGCGGAAAACAAAGACAACTTGGAAGGGGAAACCGACGAATATCTTGAAGAGAAAACACCAGTTGAAATCATTGAGGAAAGAAAGCAAAGACTTCGCACGAGTAGGATGGATACTCAATTACGGACTCCGGTTCCGAGAGGAAGGGAGGGCGGGTGGGAAAAGAAAACAACTGAGGATAGAGAAATAACTTCGTTGAGAGCAAACTGAGGATTGAACTTGGCAAAGATGAAGAGGCTCGATTCAACTTGACGGGAAAAGCACCGGATGAAAAGAGCTGAGGAACAACGATCGAAAAACCAACTGCGTGATCCTAAAGAAAAACTTGAATGGGAAGAGGAGTAGTTGAAAACACCTACGTCAAGATTCCTCACCGAGCGATTTAAGGGCTGAGGAGTAAAAGAAATCCTACTCCGATATAACTAGACTCAAAACAGTTTTCTTCTAGACTCAACAACGGCCAAACTACATGATCAATCAAGGGGGCTCCTAGGGTCGGTCGAGGCTCTGATACCAACTTGTCACGCCCAATATGCGACCCTATCCAAAAGGAACTCGACGGTCCCACCAAGGATAGACCCGCATATTGAAACACTTTTGCAAGGTGGATATCATTACATCAACATTACATAATAGTGGGGATACATCCAAGACATGCAATGTCACATGAATACAACAATACAACATACAAGATCAACATCCGACTACGGATGAAACAAAAACAGAAGCTCAAACGACATCCACCCTGCTAGCCCAGGCTGCCGACCTGGAACCTATCCCCTGATCGAAGAAGCAGAAGAAGAACTCAACGCAAGCAAGCATCGCTCTCGCCATGATCATCGCAAACCTGTACCGCAATCGGTGGTGTAGTAATCTGTGAGCCACGAGGACTCAGAATCCCATTACCATGGGTATCAAGACTAGCAAAGCTTAAAGGGTAAGGAAGGAGTAAAGTGGTGAGGTTGCAGCAGCGGCTAAGCATGATATGGTGGCTAACATACGCAAATGAGAGCGAGAAGAGAAACAAAGGAACGGTCGTCAACTAGTAATGATCAAGAAGTGATCCTGAACTCCTACTTACGTCAGACATAACCCAGAAACCGTGTTCTCCTCTCGATCAACCCCGAAAAGAGACACTCACGGTTACGCACACGGTTGGTGTATTTTAGACGAGTTTACTTCAAGTTTACTACAACCGGATATTAACAAATTCCCATCTGCCACATAACCGCGGGCACGACTCTCGAAAGTTTATACCCTGCAGGGGTGTCCCAACTTAGCCCATGATAAGCTCTCGCGATCAACGAAGGATATTCTTCTCCCGGAAGACCCGATCAGTCTCGAATCCCGGCTACAAGACATTTCGACAGAATAAAACAAGACCAGAAGACCTCCCGGCGTGCCGACACCTCGATAGTAGCCACAGATCTCGCCTCGTGCCACGACCGGATGAGCAGTCCGCATAACTAAAACCAAACCCCAAGTTTCCTTGAGGGGGCGCAAAGCACTCTAGTTTGGACCAACACTTAGACAAGCATTGGCCCGGGGGGGCTGAATAAAGATGACCCTTGGGTTAATTACTCCCAAGGGAAATGTAGGTGGTGGTGAGGCAAATGGTAAAACCAATGTTGGGCCTTTCTGGAGGAGGCTTATTCAAAGCGAACTGTCAAGGGGGTCCCATAAATCACCCGACCGCGTTAGGGACGCAAAAACCGGGAACATAATACCGATATGACGGAAACTAGGGCGGCAAGAGTGGAACAAAACACCAGGCATAAGGCCGAGCCTTCCACCCTTTACCAAGTATATAGATGCATTAATTAAATAAGATATACTGTGATATCCCAACAAGTAAACATGTTCCAACAAGGAACGGCATCTCCATGTTCCAACAAGGAACAAACTTCATCTTCACCTGCAACTAACAACGCTATAAGAGGGGCTGAGCAAAGCGGTAACATAGCCAAACAAAGGTTTGCTAGGAAGGGTGACAAAGGTTAGAGGTTCATGGCAATTTGGGATGGCTTGAGCAGCAAGTGATAGGTAGCGCAGCATAGCGAAAGAACGAAGCAACTAGCATAGCAATGATAGTAATGAGATCCAAGGTGACGGTCATCTTGCCTGAAATCCCGCTAGGAAGAAGAACGAGTCCCTGAAGAAGATGAACGGATGAAGCCGAACCAAGCGTAGACGAACGAATCCTCACGATCGCAACGACACGGGAACTATCGAGAAGAAGCACACAACAAGGTAAACACACCACACATGAACATGACAAGATGCACAACAAACATGATGCATGACAAAGCTACATGAAGCTACTCATGGCAAGAGATGATGCATACAAGAGCAACATATCAAAGCAAGTTTAAATGAGGCCGGGAACAACATATAACAATTCCGGTAAGTCCTCATATGCAAATTTCGAAATTGGTCCAGATCTGAATAAACCTTATGTTCAAGTTGTTAAACAGCAAGTTAATATGCACCAAGATGATCTACATGAAATTCTAGTCAAGTTACATATAAAGTTCATTAGATTCGGAGCTACGGCCTAGAAGATATGAGCAAAACAAGATAATCATGGCATTGATGCAAAATGCATACAAACATCAAGCAAACACCTCAAAACAAGGATGCAACATGATAATATGAAACTACATGCAAAATCAAGCAAGTTTCATATTGAGCACACTCAAAACGGAGCAACGGTCAACAATCTGTCCAAAACAGCAACTAGGCATATTGCAAGCACCAAAAAACTATGCTACAACATGTCAACGTAATAACAAAAGGCATGGGCATGATGTACAGGTAAAGCATTACAAAACATGAACACTGAGCTATCTCCAGAAATCACTAGAACATGCTCAAACACACATGGCAAGATTGCAAATAATAACAGGTTCAGACTTATCAGGAAATAACATCAGGTTGCAATGTTTAGAGCTATCAAACAACATGTTACAGGAACTTATCATGGCAAACAAAGGCATGGCATGAATCTACTAAATGCATAGATCAAATGTCCTTTACTGACCATAAGCCAAAAAGGATCAGAAGATATGATGGCAACCATGTAAACAAGGCAAGTTATATTACAGATTCATACATGGCAGGAACAACGATAAGTAGGCATGTTGGTGAGCTTGAACCACTCACCACAGAGCAATACATGGCATGGCAAGGCAACTCACAGTGAAAATACATGGCATAGAAGATATACATGGCAAGAACAACATCATACCATGCAAGGATCAACTACAACAACCTTGGAAAAATTGAATAACATGTAAACAATCTGCCAGGAACATTTTATAGCAAAAGTAGAGCTCGATTGACTCAAGCTATGGCACTCCATAATTGCAAACAAGGTCATGGATGGATAGAGAATAACCATATGTTCAAAACATCCTTACTGAAGTATCTCAAAATAAGCATGGATCTCTCTGTAGCATCAAGTTTACATGGCATAAAAATATCAGCAGAACAGGGGCTGAAATCAGCAACATCATGAAGCCTAGTTTGCATGCTTGTGCTAGTCACCACAGAGATCACAAAAATACATGGCATACACCCCTGTAAAGATGGCATGGCATAGTTCACAACTCATGTAGGACTCAAGTTCATAGGGTGCACACATCAATCATGGCAAAAATGACAAAAAGTGCAAGTTCTGATAAGAATCTGAAACTAACATCACATAGCCCTCTTCTAACAGCATTTCAGGCATCCAGATGAGCTCAAATGAACATGATGCAATGGAATGAAATGTACTCGTCGAGACGAACAATTTGACATATCACACGCACGAAATGGAGCTACGGATGCAAAGTTATGGCATGATGAAAATGCAACAAAATAATCACAGATAAATTGACTTAGAGGAAATCGGGGGAGAAGAAGTCAACCGAGGGCACGCGAACCGAGGCGGCGGCGGATCTCGCCGGATCCGCGAGGACGGGCGGGCAGCGGGCGGCGGGCAATGGGCGGCGGGCGGCGCGGAGGACGCCGGGCGAGGCGAGGGCGAGGCGGCCGGGCGGGGCGGAGGCGGCGGCGGCGAGGCGCCGGGGGGCGGCGGGCTGCTGCAGGAGGCGGGCGCGGGCGAGGAGGCGGCGGCGCGTGGTCGCGGGCGGCGGGAGCCGGGCGAGGGCGGTCGGCGGACGACGGGCGGCGGAGGGCGCGGGCGGCTGCTGGGCGAGGCGGCCCGGTGTGGCTCGGGGAGGGCTGCCTCGGGCCCGGCGGCGCGCGGCGGCGGGGAGAGAGAGAGGAGGCACGGGACACGTGGCAGCCCGGGAGTGGCTGCGGGCGGCGGCGCGGGGTGTCCGGCGGGCGGGCGGACATGTCCGGCGCGGTGATGGGAGGAAGCTAGGGTTAGGGGGGATTTGGACTGCGAGAATTTCGGGGGAGGCACACATATTTATATGTAGAGGGAGCTAGGAGACTCCAAATGAAGTGCGGTTTTCGCCCATACGATCGTGATCGAACGACCGAGAGCATGGAGGGGAGTTTGCTGGGTTTTGGGCCACTTTGGAAGGGGTGTTGGGCTGCAAAGAGAAGGGGCTTTGCGGTTACCCAGTTAACCGTTGGAGTATCAAACGACCTCCGAATGACACGAAACTTGACAGACGGTCTACCGGTGCTATACCAAGGCCGCTTGACAAACCTCGGTCCATTCCGAGAACGTTTAACACCCGCACACGAAAAGAGGCAAAAGGGGGCGCCGGGAGACATAGGAGTGCCGGATTGCAAAACGGACAACGGGGAAAATGCTCGGATGCATGAGACGGACACGTATGCAAAATGAGATGCACATGATGACATGATATGAAATGCAGATGATGACATGGCAAAATGCAACACGCAAGCAAAAGACATGGCAACGACGGCGAATAACTGGCAGACACCTGGCGCATCGAATCCGGGGCGTTACACCTATCCTCCTAGATACGGAAGGGGATGTTGTGGGGGACAGTTTCAGATAAAAAATTAAACAGTTTGAGGCGAGGTGGTTACAGGAGGACGATGTGGTACAGTTGGTTACAGAAGCCTGGGATCGGACAAGCCCCAACTCGTCCTTGGCTGAACGAACAAGAGCCGTTCATGAGGCAATGCACGTTTGGGACCAGGAAATCTTAAAGGCCCCTAAAAAACGGCTGAAAGATTTGAAGTCTGAGCTTGAGTTGTTGCGATCGGGCCCCCTTACTGACGAGGCGGCAGATCGGCAGCGTTTGGTACTTATAGAGATTGAGGAATTGCTGGAGAAGGAAGAAATCTACTGGGTACAACGTAGTAGAGCAAACTGGCTCAAATTCGGAGATACAAATACAAACTTCTTTCACAACTTTGCGACGGCGAGGAAGAAGAGGAACAACATTAGGCGTCTCCGGGACGACAATGGTGTGGATAATGAAACCATGAGGTCGTTTATAGCTAAGTATTTTCAAGTGTTGTTTTCCTCTGAAGTTGCTGTACCGGATGTTAATGTGTTAAATAAAGTGAAACCAAAAGTGACGAGATACATGAATGAGTCTCTCTTAGCCCCTTATACAGCGGAAGAGGTGAAGAAAGCCCTCTTCTCCATAGGGGATCTCAAAGCCCCAGGACCGGACGGGCTGCATGCCATTTTTTACAACAATTTTTGGCCGGTGTTGGGTGATGATTTGGTTCATGAGGTTTTACAGGCAGTGAATTCGGGCGTGATACCGGAGGGGTGGAATACAACTACAATAGTTCTCATTCCCAAGGTGGACAGTCCGGAAAAGATTACTTAGTTCAGACCGATAAGTCTCTGCAATGTTGTGTACAAGGTAATATCAAAGATGTTGGCGTCAAGGCTCAAATTGTTATTGCCTGATGTAATCAGTGAGACCCAAAGCGCTTTTGTTCCGGGTCGCATCATAACGGATAATGTTATAGTTGCTTACGAATGTCTACACACAATGAAGAAGAGGAAGAATGGAAAGGTGGGCACATGAGCTGTTAAGTTGGACATGCACAAGGCGTATGACAGAGTTGAATGGTCCTTCTTGGAAGCAATGCTAATCAAACTTGGATTTGATAACCGATGGGTGAAGCTAATAATGGCCTGTGTAACCTCAGTTGAATATATGGTCAGATTTAATTCCAATGAGACCAACCCCTTTATTCCAACAAGGGGACTACGCCAGGGCGACCTTCTGTCTCCGTACCTGTTTTTGCTATGTGCGGAAGGCCTGTCTGCACTCATTTCCCATGAGGAGGCCGAAGGAAACTTAACTGGTGTTCAGGTGTGTCGTGATTCTCCTGTCATATCTCATTTGTTATTTGCTGACGACTCACTTATCTTGATGAAGGCTACTCCACAAAATGCACATTCTTTGAGATCACTCCTGGATGATTATTGTGCAGCATCGAGACAGTTGGTGAGTGAGGCCAAATGCTCTATTTTCTTTAGTCCGAATACATATGTGGATGTTAAAGCAGAGGTCTGCCAAATCCTCAACATAATGACATAATCATTGTTGGATAAATATTTGGGTCTACCTTCAATTATTGGAATGGATAAGGTGACTTGCTTTGAGCATATCATTGAAAGAATTTAAATCATGATCAATGGATGGAAGGAACGGACCCTCTCTCTTGGTGGCAAAAAAGCTTTAATTAAAGCGGTGGCCCAAGCCATCCCAACATATGTGATGAGTGTGTTTAAATTCCCAAAGAAAATATGTAAGGGGATCACTGACGCAATGTCGCTGGTGGGGTGACGAAGAAGACCGGAGGAAAATGCATTGGTTTGCATGGTGGAGAATGTGTGTGCCGAAGGAGAAAGGTGGAATGGGTTTTAGAGATATACACAGCTTTAACATGGCCCTGCTAGCTAAGCAGGTGTGGAGGCTTATTGAGAATTACGATTCTCTTTGTGCCAAAGTCCTTAGATCAAGATATTATTCGAATGGAGATATACTTAACTGTGAGCTAAAGAAGGGCTCTTCGTTCGTATGGCAAAGCATTTGGGCGGGGATCCAAGTTTTCAAAAAGGGTCATATCTGGAGAGTGGGAGACGGAACAAAAATAAAAATTTGGGAAGATTGTTGGATACGCAATAGTGCCTCAAGGAAAATCCTTACTGTCCTGGAGGTCAGATGCTCTCGAAAGTAAGTGAGTTGATCGATCCATACTCGGGAGAATGGGATGAAAAGCTAATCCGAGAGAACTTCTGGCATATAGATGCGGAACGCATTCTCCAAATCCCACTATATCAGCAAACTACAGAAGATTTTGTTGCGTGGCATTTAAACAAGAATGGTCAGTTTTCAGTTCGCTCAGCTTATCATAAACTTTAGGAAGATACTTATATCAAGGAAGATGAGAGGAATAGATACCAGAGTGGCTCAAACCCACACCCGGTATGGAAGAGAATTTGGCAACTGAAACTACCAGCAAAAATTAAGATATTCATATGGAAATGTCTACACAATGCAATCCCGTGTTATAGTGTTCTTACAAATCGCCATATAGGCAGCAGGTCGCACTGCCCGCACTGCACAGAAGGAGCAGAAGATGTTCGTCATGCTTTGTTCACCTGCAGCAGAGTTAGAGAAGTCTTGGCAGTGTTGGGACTTGAAGTCTTGGTTTCGAGTGAATTGCAAAAAACCACCACATTGAAGCGTAGGTTTGCAGAAAAGACTCTTCTATGAATTTGTGCCCGAAAACACTCATTCTTAGCCTAATCTTTTGCAGAAAACACTAGTTGATGGCTTTAGCCCATTTGATGATGATTATGACAGATGGAGCCCACCATTTACTGATGTGGCTAACGGTCTTTTTGCCAAAACGTCCTCCCCTCCCTAAAAAATTCTCCCCTAAAAAACTACCCTCTCCCTGCTCCTCCACCTCCCTCCGGCGCGCCCCAGCCTCCCAGCGCCGCCACCTCCCTCCCGACGCGCCCCCGCCTCCCAGCGCCGCCACCTCCCTCCAGGCGCGCCCCCGCCCTCCCAGCGCCGCCACCTCCCTTCCCGGCTACGACCCCGACGCGCAGCTCGGCCCGCCATGCCAAGCTCGACCCGCCTTGACGGGGAGGAGGAGGGACGAGGCGTGGTGGAGACTGGGCCCGCCGGATCCTGGCGCAGGCCGTCCTTGGACGTGGGTTGTGGAGGCGGGGAACATCGGACCCGGCCGGATCTGGCATGTGGCGGCACAGGATGTGGGTGGCAACGATAGGAGGTAGTCTGGTCGGCGCGCTAGAGGCGGAGTGGTGGTCGGGGCAGCTGCTCCAGGTAGGCCACCCGGACCGCGCGCTACTCCGCGTCGAGCCGCGGCGGGAGGCGGCGACAGGGCTCGTCTACGCGACCGCCCGGTGCGGCGACCTGCCGGAGCAGACGCAAGTGCCTCGCCGCCAAGTTCAGCAGGGGCTTCGCGTCCACCGCCGCCGAGCGGGTTGCGCGCCGCGCCTCGGGCTCAACCTCTGGCGCCCTTGCTCGGCGTCCGCGCCAGCAAGAGCAGGCTCGCCTGCGCCTTGAGGATGCGCTTGTGCCGCGGCCGTGCTCTCTGCTCCCATTCTCGATGACGAGATCCATCAGCCATGGCCGGCGTGCTGCTGCTCTGCTCTCTGGGCAGCCCAAATTCACTAGCAGCGCCGCGCAGCTCGGCACAAGCAGCGATGGCGGCGCGCAAGCTGCAGCAAGCAGCAACCTCGACGGTGAGCGCGCGGTGGCCGACGGTACCAAGCGCATGCGACTCCAAGCCAGCAGCGCTGCCGCGTGCATGAACCAGCCACCGCCTCGTCCTCTGGTGCTCGTCCCACCACCGCCAGATGCGGCACCACCGGCCAACGGCGACGAGCCAACCTCTTCCCCCCGTCTCGACGGTGTGGCCATGGCTGGCGACGAGAACCATGAGCGCCGATGCCTCTGCTGCAGGCCGGCGACAAGGAGCTGATTGCATTTAGTACTTTTACCCGAAGGGTGACTATGCAAAAATACTAGGCCCCACATGTCATAATCGAGGTTAAAATGCATAAAACGGTTGATCAGTGTTTTTTGCAAAAGGTTAGGACTAAAATCAGTGTTTTCTGGCACAAATTCGTAGAAGAGTCTTTCCTGCAAACCTACGCTTCAATGTGGTGGTTTTTCGCAATTCACTCCTTGGTTTCAGGAGCTAGTACCAATCGAACTGGTGCAGGTACACTTGAATTTCTTCTTTGTGATGATGAACACCAGGGTACGTACACGGATGAGATTTATCTGCCAGAAGCTGTAGCGGCAACCTGTTGGTATTTATGGTGGCAACGCAGACAGTTTGTTCGCGGAGAAACAATCCAAAACCCTCAGCAGACGGCAATGGCGATCCAAGCTGTGACCCTGAACTTCGTTCGTGGAGCTGGGAAAACGGGGAGCTCGCGTAAATTGAATGAGTGGCCGGTTGTTCTTGCAAATCAGCAGGTTCTGAATGTGGATGCTGCTTTTTATCTGGGCGAACACTCAGGAGGATGTGGGGCCATTGTACGTGATAACCGCGGTAACTTCATTGGTGCAGCCACGGCAAAACTAACTCATGTAGCTGATGTGGTTTGCACAGAGGCGGCGGCACTGAGAGAAGGCCTCAAATTCCTCCAGAATTTGGGATGCAACAATGTGATAGTAAGGATGGACAATATCATTGTCATAGATGCCATGGAGGAGAATGAAGGCCAAGGCATGGTGACGGCGCCTATTCTGGAGGAGTGTTTGTCCCTTTTGCAAGATTTTGGGAAGGTTTTCATTGAGCATTGTAACCGTGAGTCAAATGTAGTTGCTCATGAGCTAGCTAGGTGGGGAAGCGTTAACAATCCGTCTATGTGGGTTGATGCACCATCGAATTTTATTGTAAATTCCCTTGTGGACGATGTAGCAGTGATTGATAAATAAAGCTAGCCATGAAGGCCTTCCTGTAAAAACAAAAGCAACACGCTGTACGAAGAACACACACATCGACCTATGACCCCTTCAAGATGTATATGAAAATTTAACAAGGCGGAGGCGGGCAAGAATTGCGCCTGCAGGCACCGTAATATTACCGTAACTTGTTTTTTTAGTTGAAAGCTACCATTTGATAGTTTTTGGAAGCCCCCACCCATAATTACCCCATAAAACTCCATGCCCAGAAATATAATCGGAAAAGAAAGTGAAAAATGGGATTTTTGGTAGCTGTAGTGTAATTTTGTTGTTACTCGCACCAATGTTTGGCGTCTATTTTTTACCTGTGTCACGCGTGGAAGGGAAAAGCGAAAAACCTAGATAGTACGAAGGGCAAACTGCAAAAGTTATGAAACCCAAAACTGGAAGAGGCCATTTCGCAAGGAGGACCCCTTGACTACTTACTCTCGCCGAAGTGTCTTTCTTTGAAAGGCTCGCCAAGTTTATTGGCTTGATACATTTTTGTATGAGCAAAACACCAGACTTTATTAATCAGTAACAGAAAGTTTTACAAAGCCCGGATGTGATGACCTGGACCTAAATCAAGCGGAAATCTAGCAATACTAGTTTTTTAGGTGAATCTAGCAATATTAGTTTTTTTTAGAAAAAGACCATTAGGGCTAGCTTTATTAAAACTTAAATAGGGTTACATCGTTCACTAGCACACTGATAACAAAATCAGGCGGCTCGTCTAACCAAGTAAAAGAAATCTTACTACAAAAATTATGATTCGCTAGCACATGAGCCGCTTTATTAGTGGTATGTAAACAGTGTCTAAACATGACCTTCCCAACCATCGACACCGTATCCACACACTCCACAAATATTGCCGAGGGTGCATTCCACCATTGTGTTTGTCCGGTGAAGAAATCAATTACTTGTGAAGAATCTGATTCTGCTTCAAGACGATTAAAACCAAGGGAAACAAATTCCAACCCATCCAGCATTGCCTCTAGCAATACTAGTAGGCTTGAGAAATACTCGAACTCGAATGACGTTGTACTATTGTGCAGTTTCCCTGATTTTTCTTTTCAGTGGTCAAGCAACTTTATTTAACTAGGAATAAGTTCAGGGATACAAATGATGTCTGGTAAATCAGAAAGCCAAACATGGCAGCCAAAAGCTAAAGTAGTTGATGCTTTAGATAATTTATATGAGCTTCAAGATTCAACTCCCGCTTCTCATGGATGAAATCTACCGAAGAAAAATCAAGCATTCTTCCCTTGATATCTTGCATAGTTGCTGCTGAAACCTGAAGGTCCTCTATTGTGCTGTTTCGCTGATAGGCCGCCGAATGTCTAGAAAAAAACAATTGAATATGAGGGTCTTGGCCCAGCCCAGTAAGAGCCTCAGCCCAAATATTGTCGTCGCTTTTCCCACTACGAGTCTCTCCCAAGTAGCGGCGAATCCCCATTCTCCAGGGAGCGGCAGCGAGACCCTTCTCCGGCAACGTCCAGCTGTATCACCAGCTTGCCACCTTACGCGGTGAGCTCTCGTGCCTAACTTTTACTCTCGTCGGTGCTTTATGCTGAATGCTATCCTCATGTCATGTGTCGTTTCTGATCTGAGGTCATGCAGATGCAATCTGACTCTCACCACGGCCCGTTCCGCCACCCTGGATTCCCCTCCCCCCAAGCAGGTGAGTCCGCATTTCCCCTCACCCTGATATCTTTTGTGCACTAGCTATTATGTATGTTCCGGATTGTTGGCTTCTTTATGTGTTATGTTCATCTATTCGGCACTTCTCATTTCCCCTGTCAACTCTGGTCTTACTTATGCTAGCGTAGTCTAGGAAAGCTGCAAAGCATATTGCTATATCTTGTTGATGTTATGAACATCTGGAGTAACATTGAGCTTTCAATACATGGAGCTTTCTCATTTCCCCTCATCCTGTCGATTTCGTGCCACGAAAGCAAATCGCGGTTTGGAACATATACGTACCTGATCTGATGTCTGATGAGTTCGTTTCCGTTGGTCGGATGGATACGATGATTTCTTGTTTTTCTCTTGCTTATCTCACGAGTTGCTTATATTTGCCTTTGCACCATTACTAATTTTTTTGTTGGTCCCTAAGATTATAGATCCTGAAGGTTCATTATGTTCACTTTTTTATCAGATAACTTTCTGTTTCACAACGCATTAAGCAACACACTGCATTATGTTTTCATTGTTGCTGGCTTGTTACGTAATGGATGGTGAAGCAATCATTGTAAAAAACTTAGTAATTTTATTGTTTGCACAATTGCACATAACTATGAATCCCCGTGACCCACTCACACTCAGCGAACGCCATAAGCCCGTACAAAAATATGCTTCAAAACATTCCTCAATCCTCATTTACAAATTCTGGTGTAAACTGCAAAAGCTATCGTTAGAAGGGGACCAACAAGAAAAAAATTTAGTCATTGTTTTTAGTGTGAAAGTTGTATAGTATTTCAGTTCGCATGGCATCCACAACCCTACATCCATATTTTGGGCATGGAGTCAATGTTTACCAATTATCAAGTGCTGGTCTCAGCTGCAATCCAGTAATTTGCTCATTCCGGTTAATCGTTAAATTATGGGTATCATAATCATTACTTCTTGTAGTTCTAGATAAACACTAAGTTCCTCAGTTTTATATCATTTATTTTCTTCTCTTTTGATGAAGATATAAGTTCATCTGCTAAATAAGCTCAAAGGAGTGTTTTCAACAACAACAAAAACTCCAAGGAGATAACCTTGTTAGGGGATGACCACAATTGTACTACCCGATGACCTGGTGGTGGAGATCCTGTCTCGGCTACCGCTGAAGTCCGTTTGCCGTTTCAGATGTGTCTCCAAATCTTGGCTTGCCTTCTCATCTGATCCGCACTACCGCTAGAAGCTCCCAAGAACTCCTGCTGGTCTCCTCTACCAAAAAGGTGAGCATGGCACTCCAATCCTTCTGGCGGGACTTCCCTCAAGTGATAGGGATATTGATTTTGTGCCATGTTGTGGGCATCCCTTAGAGCTTAAGGACTACAGCAATGGCCTACTTCTTTGTTATCATTGTGATACGCACTAAAGAAATTTCTGACGCTATCGTGTGCAATCCAGCAACTAAAGAGTGGATTGCACTTCCATATATTGGCTGTTCTCAGGTTGTGTTTTGATCATTATAGTCTCAGCACTTCTATATCTGCAAATTTGAGATAAGCTTGAGCCCTTATAGGGTGGACACGGTTCGGTCCGGTCCGGTCCCTGACCGAGCCGCCCTTTGTACTGGCTGCTAGTGGGCTAGATCGGACCGGACAGACCAACCTGGCGGTCCTGTTTTCAGGGACCGGACAGAAGCCTGGGCTGGACCGAGAGGACCGGCCGGCAAGTGGTGATGTGGTAACCATGGCGGCGGGACGTGGAGGAGGTGGTCATGAGCTCATGCGCAGCGACTGGGAGGGATAGGAGCGAGCCGTCGCGGCCACGAACGGCACACCAGCGGCAGCAGCAACGTGCACGCGCCAGGGTCCTCCGGGAGGCAGAAGCTCACGACGCGTCCGGTGCGAGACCTTGTGCACCTCTTTGTTGTTTTTTCCTTAGCGTTTTCTTAGCCCCATGCAAATAAGGTAGGAGGTGCACGAGGCCACAAATTTTTGTGTGCGAGCCTTCCGTCATTATTAGTGGATCAAGCATGATGTGGAGCTGAGTCGTGGGCATAGTGGACGCAAAAGCTGGATAGTAGGGGATGCCACGAACATATCCAATCGAGCCCATTTTTCTCGCTCTCTCTGTTTCTTCTCCCTTAAATATAAGGAAAACTCCAACGTTTAAGGCAACAGAATTCCTTTTCCTACGGGCCTTCCCCCCAAAAAAAATCCTATTCCTACGAACTAGATTGTTGGTTGTGTGTGTGTGAAGAGTATGTTGCATGTAGACTAAAAAGAAATGGAGGGAGTACTTGTCTTTTCAGCCGGTCAACTATTACTCCCTCCGTCTCAGTTTACAAGTCCTACGCGTATACCTAGGTTGTCAATTTTATCACCCTAATATAAATTATGTAACACAAAAAATATACCTTTTGAAAATAGAACATCTGAAGTTTATATTGGTATATTTTTTATAATATATAACTTGTATTAGGTTGGTCAAATTGACGATCTAGGAGTACACGCACGCTCTGTAAACTGAGAGAGAGGAAGTATCTAACTTATTCTGTTCACTGAAGGAACTACTACTGAAGCTGCACAGAACTTATCATTTCAGTAGGAACTACTACTGAAGTTGTGATTGTTTCAATGCTGCTCGCTGCAGCTGACCATGTACAAAATGCCTTGTTTAGGTCTGTGTATCCTCTGCAGTCCATCTTTGACTTGTCCAAAATGTAGGTGAATCAGGCTGGCTTTCCGTTCCTTTGGCCAATGTGGGAAGATCTGGTAGAGTGGACTCAATCATAGGTTCTCTTCACCCTTTCCCTTGCTGTAGAATTCTTCTAAATGTCTGTTTAAACATAGGAGCGTCAGCTGTTCAACTTCTGTGGGATTTCTGGGGACTCTTAGAAGGTTGGAGTCTCCTGGGATCTTCCATGCCGTGGATTATTCCAATGATAGTTTGTGAAGGCCGAAAGTTACTTCAAGCTCTGCCCTTAGTGGTTGAGCTCGGATTCGTGGCCAAAGCTCAAGGAGAGTAACGCTATGTTTCTGTGGTTGTTGGTGCCTTGGTGTCCCATGTATCTCCAACGGAGATTAGAACCCCAAGGACTTAAACTTCAAGCAATATCGTAGTCTTTCTGTGGTCCCATTTTGATTATTTATACCCTCTTAGTTGATTTATGCTTGGTGCAATTGTAGCTTGTTACCTTGTTTAATTTTCTTGCTAGAGCTCCCTTGTCATATAGTATGAATCACATAGTTTCATGGTAGTGAACTTACAATTGCACACTTCCTAAAATAAATGATTTTGTAAAAATTTATAGTTGCCTATTCAATACCCCTCTTGATATCTTTGAGACTTCGATCCTTTCAGTTGGTCGGACATGCGTTAAGTGAATTTTTTTGCGCATATGTCTGTGTATCCTCTGCAGTCCATCTTTGACTTGTCCAAAATGTAGGTGAATCAGGCTGGCTTTCCGTTCCTTTGGCCAATGCGGGAAGATCTGGTAGAGTGGACTCAATCATAGGTTCTCTTCACCCTTTCCCTTGCTGTAGAATTCTTCTAAATGTCTGTTTAAACATAGGAGCGTCAGCTGTTCAACTTCTGTGGGATTTCTGGGGATTCTTAGAAGGTTGGAGTCTCCTGGGATCTTCCATACTGTGGATTATTCCAAGGATAGTTTGTGAAGGCCGAAAATTACTTCAAGCTCTACCCTTAGTGGCTGAGCTTGGATTCTTGGCCAAAGCTCAAGGAGAGTAACGCTACGTTTCTGTGGTTGTTGGTGCCTTGGTGTCCCACGTATCTCCCACGGAGATTAGAACCCAAGGACTTAAACTTCGAGTGAATATCGTAGTCTTTGTGTGGTTCCATTTTGATTTTTTTTAGAAAAGGAGGATGATCCCCGGTCTCTACATCTGGTCGATGCATACAATTATTTTATTAATTATTCTCACAAAACCTTACAAAGCCATACAACAACAAGACTAAAGTCACCATCTAAGCAACAGCTGTCGCTACACCTATCCAATTGATGAAGGGCGCAGATAGTCTGGGCCTAATACCAAACAGACATCGCAGCCAAACCTAAACATCTAAGGCCTGAGGTCCCAACCAAGACGCCTGCCGGGTATGGGGCACCTACCAGTCCGGCGCACTCCTCAACCAGGACGCCTGCAGGGTATGAGGCCGACGCAGCCTCCTGTTACCAATCCATCCTCAGAACTGTGTTGTTGCATGTACCGTGTCAGGTCTCTCAGCCATCGACGCCACCATGACGCCCGACAGCGTCCATCCTCCCACAGTGTAACGCCCGGATGGTTATGCAACAGTAATCACCCGGTTATGTTAATTAACCTCTCGTTGGTTCAAACCCGACCTAAAACAAAAATCAAAAATGAAACAAACGATAAAAGGTTCCGGAAATAAGTTCTAAAATGTTCCGGGGTTTTCTAAAATACCTAACCTAATATTGGTAGGGTGCAATAATTTTTACAAATGTCAGAGCATTTTAAATAAATCAATAACTGAAAAGGAAAATAATAAAAAGGAAAAATAAACCGAGAGGGGATAAACCCCTGCCCACCAAACCGCCCCTCCCCACTTGGCCTTTGGCCCATTCCCTCCCCCATGGCCGCCCACCGCCCAACCCCGCCAGATAACCCCCTCCCCACTGCGGCTAACCCTAGCCGACCACTTCGCCCCCACGCCCCTCGCTCCCCCTCTCGCCTCCATGATCTGGATCGGGCGGAGGCCTCGACCGAACCTCCCCCGCCCCCCCCCCTGGCCCCCTGCCCCCGCTGCCCCCCAGGCCTCCCCTCCTCCTCCGACGCCCTGGGACCGCTCCCTCCTCCCCCTCCGTCGCCCCGAGCTCTGGCCCTCATGGCTGGCTCGGCCTCCCTCCCGACGCCATGGCGCCTCCCTGCCTCCTCCCGACGGACTCCCCGCCTCACCGAGCCCGCCGCCTAGGCCTGCTCCCCCCCGTGAGGCCCCCCCTCCTCCCTCCCCGTCGGCGATGGCTCGGCCATCGGCGGTTCCCCCTCCGGCTCCCACGGCTCCCCGCTGTCGCCGTGGCCCCGACCGCCCTGCTGCAGGCTCGCCCCATGGCTCACAGACCGACGCGCCACCCCGATCCTCTCTCCTTCCTCGCTGGGATCCGGTGGGTCTGAACAGCCAGCCACGCGCGGCCCCTCTCCTCTCCTTCTCCCCGACGGCGACCTCATGGCGCCTAGCGGCGCCCCAAACCTCGCCTCGACCGGGCCTCCTTCCCCCCCTGGCGCCTCGAACCTCGCGGCGCCGGCTGCCACGGCCGGCCATGACTTGGCCTCGGCCGCGCCTGGCTCAGCCTCGGCGCCTCGGTCGCCTCGGTCGCGCCTCGATCCGCCTCGATCGGGCCTGATTCAAGCGCCGCCCGCACTCCACCGCCTGATTGGCCATGGGCCATACATCGACGGGGGCCCCACCCCACAAAGAACGTTTTAAATAAAAACAATGATTAAAATGAAATAAAATGAATTAAATTAATTACTAAATAATTAGTTAATTAATTAATTGAGTAATTAATTAAACTAATTAATTTCGATTAGTTAAACCTAATCATTAGTTAAATTAATTGGGTAATTAATTAAACTAATTAATTCAATTAATTAACACTAATCATTAATTAACTTAATTAAGTAATGTTAATTAACTGATTAGGTTAATTAGCCATTAGTGAATGACATGCGGGACCCACTCGTCGTGGTTGACTTAGTCAACCCTGTTATCGATGACGCCAAGATGACATCATCTCGATGTCATAAATGCCATTTCAAATTAATTAAATAATTAATTAAAATTCCAGAAATTAATAAAATCTTCTATAAATCATATCTTTTAATCCGTAATCCGGATTAAAATAATTTCAACATGAAAGTTGCTCAGAACGACGAGACGAATCCGGATACGCAGTCCGTTCGTCCACCACACGTCTCTAACCTATCGAACCTGCAAATTTTCCTCTCCGGTTCATTTGTCTGGCAGACGTCCGGAACCGGGATAACTTCCCGGATGTTTTTCCCCCCTAAACCAGTACCCTTCTTACCACGTTAGGGCACGCCTAGTATCGCTTCTTGGCATGTCATGCATCGTTATGCATCCGTTATCGTGTATTCATTGTTTCTTCCCTCTTCTCTTTGGTAGACTACGAGACCGACGCCGCGGTGGCCGGTTCGACTACAAGTGTTGACGACCCTCTCTCTTGCCGAGCAACCAGCAAGCCCCCTTGATCACCAGATATCGCCTTACTCTTATCTACGCCGCTTGCATTAGAGTAGCATAGCATGTTCTTGTTTTGATACTCCTATATCGCTGCATAGCTCGTCCTTGTAACTTCATTGTTACCTTACCGCAATCCTATATGCTTAGTATAGGATGCTAGTACTTTCATCTGTGGCCCTACATACTTGTGCATGCGCGTGCTATATTATCGGGCCGTGATCACTCGGGAGTTGATCACGGTATATACCATATACCTTATACATGATACATGTGAGACTAAAGCCGGGTCGGCCGATGGAGCACCCATGAGTGGATCATTGTGGCGGAGCGACAGGCAGGTTGAGACCGCTTAGGAGAGAGGTGGGCCTGGCCTGTTCGGCGCTCGCGGTTACTTAACACGCTTAACGAGGTCTTGGTATTTGATCCGGGTTGGCTACGAGCTTATACGCACTAACCATCTACGCTGGAGTAGTTATGGGTATCCCGCGCCGTGGTATCACCAAGCACTTGAGACGTCACGACGAGCGGGCGCGCCGGATTGGACTGGAACGCTTTGTTAGGCTAGGTCTGCTTCGGCCGCCCGCAAGCGTCTTGGTGTGTGCTCGAGGCGATGGGCCTGCACTGCGCTTAGGTTTAGACCGCGTCTTGGCCTCTCTGTTGTGCCTAGGTGGGGCTGCGACGTGTTGATCTTCCGCGGCGGGCATGACCCCGAAAGTGTGTCCGCCAAATGGGATCAAGCGTCTTTGGGTAAGATGGTGCACCCCGCAGGAAGTTAATCTATTCGGATAGCCGTGATCTTGATAACAGGACGACTTGGAGTTGTACCTTGAGCTTATGACAACTAGAACCGGATACTTGATAAAACACACCTTCCAAGTGCCGATATAACCGGTGGTCGCTCTCGCTCGTGGTTATGAGCAGGGATTGCCGGTAGGATTATTGCTATATGATGTTACTTGGAGGACTTCCGTTGTCCTCTTCTCATGCATTGCCGGACGGTGTCCGAAGTTTAGTCTTCGTTAAGACTAGCTATCCCCTCTTATTCGGCATTCTGCAGTTCAGTCCATCGATATGGCCTTTACACATATATCCATGCATATGTAGTGTAGCTCCTTGCTTGCGAGTACTTTGGATGAGTACTCACGGTTGCCTTGTTCCCCTTTTCCCTACCTCCACTCGATTGCTGCAACAGACGATGGAGCCCAGAGCCGACGCCACCGCCTATGACGACTACTACTGCGAGGCGCCTACTACTACGTGCAGCCCACCGACGGCGACCAGGAGTGACCTAGGAGGATCCCTGCGGGAGGCCTGCTCCTCTTCGATCAGATCCCAGTTTGTGCTAGCCATCTTATGGCACCTTGTTTAACTTATGTCCGTACTCAGATATTGTTGCTTCCACTGACTCGCCTATGATCGAGCACTTGTATTCGAGCCCTCGAGGCCCCGGCTTGTATTATGATGCTTGTATGACTTATTTTATTTGTAGAGTTGTGTTGTGATATCTTCCGTGAGTCCTTGATCTTGATCGCATACATTTGCGTGCATGATTAGTGTACGATTGAATCGAGGGCGTCACAAGTTGGTATCGAGCCGATCGCTGTAGGAATCCCCTTCCACACTCCTTGGCCAAGTCGAGTCTAGGCATTGCAAAACTTTACTAACTTGGCTGTGTGCCTTACGGGCCCACGTCGCCATCGGGTGGTACTAGGATCTTTTACTCCTCGACCTTTACTCTGGGACTCTGGACTCTCTTCTACTCGGGTTAAACGATTTTACTAACTATCACTAGGGTCCCGTGACCGCATTCACCCCGAAGATGGATATAGCCTTAGTTGTTTTTGGAATTGTATTTGAACAATTTCCACCCTGTCATTTGACTCCTTTGAAACGTCTTTGTTTTCAGATGGAACCCACGAGGCAGGTCGTGCGCCACACGACGGCCATTGGTGCCTCGGGATCACTGCGGTGCTAGCCGAGATGATGACCTATCTGGGTTATCGCTGGCACCCCGAGTACACCGCCTATGAGGAGTACCGGGACTACAACCAGGAGCGAGACCGCGCCATCGCCCACCTCTACTCTCGGAGTATGAGTCCACTATGTGCTGCACACCGCACATGGTGTTGGAGTGACCATCGATATGGCAGTCCACGATGCTGCTTATGCTGACCGACACGCCTTCGCGCAGAGTATCGAGTTGGACACCTCCCCTTGTGCACATTGCTATCGCGTCGATGTTGGTGAGGAGGGTTACTACACCGCTGCCTACACCATCGTCACCAGAGAGCCCTTCCACCATCGTAACTTTGTTCTCGCATGCGATGGGCTGGATCGAGCTAACCGAGCTCTTCGCCACGAGTTGTACATCACCCGTCGGCACCTCTACTGCGTGCCTCGACTCGATGCACCCCTTTGTCCGATCGGAGAGCTGCCGCGTTCTGCGATTTACCCAGCCCAGACCGTGATGCCCCAGGTGTCGGTTGGCGGACGTGGAGGCTACTCTCCGACTTGGCCCTTTTTCGCCACACGGACGCCGGATTCAGCACTGAGTATCCGCGGCCCTGTGTCACCGACGTGGAGGACTATCCACCGCCGCACTATCAGACTTTCAGAGCTGACTACCTCCGCAGCATCGTGGGACTGATGTAGACTTGCTTGTTAGTATTTGATGTATTCGCCATGAGCACTGTGTGCCGCCTATGATGTAGTAGTCTATGTCTTGGACTCTATGTATCGAACTCTATGCATGATTCCTTTGTAAGACATGCCAACCACTATGTAGTTCCCATCATGCTGCTTTCATTATGCATGTTTCATCATGAATGATTCTGTCTCTTGCTTAATTTCTCAAATGCTGAACTACCCTGTTATATAATAGCGGGATGGTTAGGCCAGCAGGTCGTGGTCGTGGTGCCAACTTCCCACCCCCGCCGAGTACATGGCTGGTATGGTCCAACAGCTTGAGATGAATCGCCAGTTCATGGAGAACATGATGGCTCAGCCTCGCCCCAATATGAACCAGCACCCAAACGGAACAACTCGCAGGATTTCATACGCTGAATCCCAGCGATACCGCAGCTCAACTCAGCCATCGGATCTTGATGATCGGCCCGTGACATCACCTATGAGATGGAGTCTGCTGATGTAGCCCCGCCAGCTATGTCACCTTTGCTTCCTTCTTCCGAAGGGACCCGCAGCTCAATGGTGGGACAGCCACCGGCGACTCGCCAGTTGGGACACTCGTCACTGGCCGACTTCCGAGCTGCCTTCCGTGCCGCTTCATCCTCAAGGGTCATGGACCGAAGAAGCGTGAGTTCATAATCTCACCCAAGGCAACAAGACTGTTGAAGCCTATCGAGAGTTCTGGACTTGTCTCGCTATGTCAAGAGGATATTGCAACGGATGCACGCAGACAGAGAAGTTCCGTGACGGCCTTCAAGTCGACATCAAGCTCGCACTTCTAGTGCACGACTTTGCTGATTTCGCCACCTGGTGAACAAAGCTATTAATGTCGAAACTGGTCTGCAGGAATACAGAGCTCTAACAGCGAACCGTGACACGGGCTCCTCTTGGGCCCGTCCTCGCAGGCGCAAGATATGGATTCCCAACAGCATGTACCAAATTAATGCACCTGCTCCAAAGCGAACTATGCTACACCTCGTCGCCTACAACTAAGCAGCCAAGCTTCCAGCTCCACCACCCCAAGCTCCTGCTCCCACTCCCAATAATGGCTTATGCTTGGTGCGGACAGCCAGGACACCGTGCTAGAGAATGCAACCGTAACCGTAATCAATCGGCCCTTCCAAAGCAGCTGGCCGTGGAAACATCCAGAACCGCAACAACACTGGCAAGTCTTATGGGCAAGCTCAGGCCAACCATGTTGATCTGAATGAAGCTCAAGACCAACCTGCTCATCGTGATGGGTACACTTCTCGTAAATTCAGTACCAAAGATGCGCCTTATTTGATAGGGCATCGCATTCATTCATGTCTCAAGATTTTGCATTCATGCATGGCATTAAAAGTGAAGACATGAATGCTTCACTATTAGTACACACCCCAGCGGGCCAATGTCGGACTTCCATGATTTGTAACGACGTCCCGTTGAAATCGAAGGAATGGAATTCCTTGTCTCTCCTATCGTCTTTGAAGTCTTGTAGCATTGACCTCATTCGGGAATGAATTGGTTGAAAGCGCATACTGGCGCCAATCGCTTGCGCCACTAAGACCGCCCATCTGCTGCACCCTTCCGATGAAATCGTAGCTACAATGCTCGTCTGGTTCAAGATGCCGAGGCAAGGCTCTATGCATTGAATGCATTGAACGCCGCACCCCTCGAGGGAATTGAAAACATTCCTGTTGTTTGCGATTTCCAAGACGTCTTTCCTGAAGAACTTCCAGGGATTCCCCCTGCTAGGGCTATCGAATTCGTCATCGACTTGAAACCAGGCACCACTCCTATAGCCAAACGACCCTACAAGATGCCGCCGCATGAACTCCTTGAACTAAAGGAGGAAATCGACAAATCTCTTCAAAGCGGCTTCATTCGCCCAAGTTGCTCTCCTTGGGGAGCACCTTCTCTCTTTGTCAAGAAGAAGGATGGGACAAACCGATTGGTCCAAGACTACCGTCCTATAAATCAAGCTACCATTCAGAATAAGTATCCTCTTCCTCGGATCAATGATCTTTATGATCAATTGGCTGGTTCGTCAGTGTTCTCGAAACTCGACTTGAGGTTGGGTTACCACCAGATCCGTGTTCGCGAGGAGGATATCCCCAAGACCGCATTTGTGACTCGTTATGGTTCATACGAGTACACCGTCATGTCTTTCGGCTTAACCAATGCTCCAGCCACCTTCTCTCGCCTGATGAACTATATATTCATGGATTACCTCGACAAGTTCGTCGTGGTTTATCTGGATGATATCCTGATCTTTTCCAAGAATGAAGAAGAACATGCTGAACATCTTCGTCTTGTGCTGGAAAAGCTACGAGAGCATCAACTCTATGCCAAGTTCTCCAAGTGTGAATTCTGGCTTCCCGAAGTAACCTACCTTGGACATGTCATTTCTAAGGATGGTATTGCCGTCAACCCTGAACGAGTTCAGGCTATTCTCGATTGGACTCCTCCAAGAACGTTAAGCAAGTCGAAGTTTTTTCGGTCTCTTGACTATTGCCGTCGATTCGTCGAGAACTTCTCCAAGATTGCCAGCCTCGACTAACTTTGTTGCATAAGGCGCCAAATTCCAATGGATGATAAATGTCGGGAAAGTTTCCAGCACTCAAAGACAAGTCGACGACGCCCAAATGCTAGCTCCTCCCGATACTAAGAAGGACTTCGTCATTTATCGCGACGCATCCCGTCAAGGTTTAGGCGGTGTCCTAATGCAAGAGCGCAAAGTGGTTGCTTATGCCTCTCGACGATTCGCCCTCACGAGGAGAACTACCCAGTTCACGACCTCGAACTTGCTGCTGTCATCCATGCGCTAAAGCAGTGGCGACATTACCTTCTCGGTAATCGTTGCGAGATCTACACCGACCACCAAAGTCTGAAGTATCTGTTTACTCAGCCAGACCTGAACCTCCGTCTGCAGAGATGGATGGAGACAGATATGCACTTTGATTTGGGTATTTCCTATACGCCGAGCAAGGCTAATGTAATGGCGATGCCTTGAGTCGCAAGTCTTATCGCAACCACCTTGAGTTCACCAAGTTCAGCCCCACTTGTCGAAGAATTCAGAAAGCTGAACCTCCATATTGTTCCTCCGGGTGCATTTTCGCTCCCCTCCTCCGGAGTTCCGCAAGATGAATCTCCGTGTTGTTCCCCGTGGTTCCTCTATACCTGGCTGTTGAACCCGATCTTGTGGGCACCATAAAGACAATGCAGGGTTTGACTCAAGTCTACAAGCTCAAACAAGACGTCAGAAAGGAAATCCTCATCCTTCACTATTGCCGATGATGGCGCCTTGTACTTCAAAGGCCGCCTAGTGGTGCCTTGTAAGAAGGAAAATCTGAATATGACTCGGAAGGTTATGCAAGAAGCTCATGATACGCCTCTATGTATCCATCCCGGCGGTACAAAGATGTATCAAGACATTCGCCGAGATTCCGTGGTCTAATATGAAGCAAGACATTGCTCGCTATGTTTTCGAGTGTGACGCTTGCCGTCAGATCAAAGCAGAACATCAAAGGCCTCGCTGAACTCTGCAACCTATCTCTATTCCCGAATGGAAATGGGACCATGTTGAAATGGACTTCATCACCGGATTTCCCAAATCGCAGAAAGGTAATGATGCAATTCTTGTCGTCATTGACCGGCTTTCTAAAGTTGCACATTTTCGGCGGTCAAAGAAACGATCACCGCTAGCCAGCTTGCAACTCTCTATATGTCCGAATTGTTTCACCGCACGGTATTCCACTAGTTATCGATTCGGACCGTGGCAGCTTATTCACTTCAAGATTAAGGCAAGTTTCCAAGAAGCTATGGGTACTCATTTATCTTTCAAGATCGCTTTTCATCCGCAAATCACAAGGGCAAGTTGAACGTGTCAACCAAATTCTCAAGACATGCTTCGAGCTTGTGTCGTTCATTCGGCAAGAAATGGGAGGAATCTCTCCGTATGCTGAATTCTCTTATAATAATAGCTATCAAGCTAGTCAAGATGGCCCCTTCAAGTGTTATATGGACGAAAGTGCGAACCCTCCGAATCTGGTCGAAGCGGGAACGCCCACTCTTCGTCCGGATATTATCCAACATGCGAAGAACAAGTCCGCGTAATTCGCGAGAATCTCAAGACCGCTTTCAAGGCGTCAAAAGAGTAATTATGACCGTCATCACAAAGACATGGTCTATCAACTTTGGCGAAAAGGCCTATCTTCGCGTTACACCAATGAAGGGTGCTCACCGCCGGATCAAGGGCAAGTTAGCTCCTCGCTATATTGGCCCTTTCACTATTCTCGAAGGGCGTGGAAAAGTGGCCTATCAACTGGAGCTTCCGTCGAACCTTTCTCGTGTTCACGATGTGTTCCACGTGTCCCAACTCCGACGCCGCTTCAAAGACCCAATCCGGCGATGGACCATGAAGTGCTCGAATTGCAACAGACCTCTCCTATAAAGAGCATCCGTCCGCATTCTCGACCAAGCTGAACGCCGCACCCGCCGGAAGGCGATCAAGTTCCTCAAAGTCCGATGGTGAATCACTCAAGATGAAGCCACCGGGAACGCGAGGATCGCCTACGAGATGAATATCCGCACTCTTTCCTTCTACCTCCTAAATCTCGGACGAGATTTCTTGTAGTGGAGGAGATTTGTAACGCCGGATGGTTATGCAACAAGAATCACCCGGTTATGTTAATTAACCTCTCGTTGGTTCAAACCCGACCTAAAACAAAATCAAAAATGAAACAAACGATAAAAGGTTAGGAAATAAGTTCTAAAATGTTCGGGTTTTCTAAAATACCTAACCTAATATTGGTGGGTGCAATAATTTTTACAAATGTCGAGCATTTTAAATAAATCAATAATGTAAAAGGAAAATAATAAAAGGAAAAATAAACCGAGAGGGGATAAACCCCTGGCCCACCATGCCCCCTCCCCACTTGGCCTTTGGCCCATTCCCTCCCCATGGGCCGCCCACCGCCCAACCCCGCCAAGATAACCCCCTCCCCACTGCGGCTAACCCTAGCCGACCACTTCGCCCCCCCCGCCTCGCTCCCCTCTCGCTCCATGATCTGGATCGGGCGGAGGCCCCACCGAACCTCCCCGCCGCCCCCCCTCGCCGCTGGCCCCGCTGCCCCGCGCCGCCGGGCCTCCTCCTCCGCCGCCGCCTGGGACGCTCCCCTCCTCCCCTCCGTCGCCCCGAGCCAGCATGCCTCGCCTGCCATGCTCGGCCTCGCCTCTCGACTGGCATGGCCCCCCGGCCTCCTCCCGACGGACTCCCCGCCCCTCACCGAGCCCCTTGCCTAGGCCTGCTCCCCCTGTGAGCCCCCCTCTCCTCCCTCCCCCGTGGCGATGGCTCCGGCCACTGTGGTTCCCCCCCTCCGGCTCCCGGCTCCCCCGCTCGTCGCTGGTGGCCCCGACCGGCCCGTCGCCTCGCCCCTGGCTGCGCAGACCGACGCCACCCCCGATCCCTCTCTCCTTCCCCGCTGGGATCCGGCCAGTGGCTCAGAACAGCCCGGCCATCGCGTGCCCCCTCTCCTCTCCCTTCTCCCCGACGGCGACTCGCCCGGCGCCCTAGCGGGGCGCCCTAAACCTCGCCCCGACCGGCCCTCCTTCACTTCACATGGCGCTCGAACCCTCATGGTGCACTGCCACGGCCGCAACAGCATCGGCATCGCCCGTGCCCAGGCCTCGGCGCCTCGGTCGCCCACTGGTCGCCTCGATCCGCCTGGATCGGGCCCGATTCGGGCGTCGCCCGCACCCACCGCCCGTTTGGCCATGGGCCACTGACGTGGGGGCCCCACCCCCACAAAGAACGTTTTTAAATAAAAACAGCAGTTAAAATGAAATAAAATGAATTAAATTAATTACTAAATAATTAGTTAATTAATTAATTGAGTAATTAATTAAACTAATTAATTCTGGATTAGTTAAACCTAATCATTAGTTAAATTAATTGGGTAATTAATTAAACTAATTAATTCTGAATTAATTAACACTAATCATTAATTAACTTAATTAAGTAATGTTAATTAATCTGATTAGGTTAATTAGCCATTAGTGAATGACATGCGGGACCACACTGTCGTGGTTGACTTAGTCAACCCTGTTGGTCGATGACGTCAAGATGACATCATCTCGATGTCATAAGTGCCATTTCAAATTAATTAAATAATTAATTAAAATTCCGAAATTAATAAAATCTTCTATAAATCATATCTTTTAATCCGTAATCCGGATTAAAATAATTTCAACATGAAAGTTGCTCAGAACGACGAGACGAATCCGGATACGCAGTCCGTTCGTCCACCACACGTCTCTAACCTATCGAACCTGCAAACTTTCCTCTCCGGTTCATCTGTCTGGCAGACGTCCGGAACCGGGATAACTTCCCGGATGTTTTTCCCCCCTAAACCAGTACCCTTCTTACCACGTTAGGGCACGCCTAGTATCGCTTCTTGGCATGTCATGCATCGTTATGCATCTGTTATCGTGTATTCATTGTTTCTTCCCCCTCTTCTCTTTGGTAGACTACGAGACCGACGCCGCTGCGGTGCCGGTTCGACTACGGTGTTGACGACCCTCTCTCTTGCCGAGCAACCAGCAAGCCCCCTTGATCACCAGATATCGCCTACTCTTATCTACGCTGCTTGCATTAGAGTAGCATAGCATGTTCTTGTTTTCGAGATACTCCTATATTTCTGCATAGCCTGTCCTTGTAACTTCATTGTTACCTTACGCAATCCTATATACTTAGTATAGGATGCTAGTACTTTCATCTGTGGCCCTACATACTTGTCTCTGTCATCGCGTGCTATACTATCGGGCCGTGATCACTGGAGTTGATCACGGTATATACCATATACCTTATACATGATACATGTGAGACTAAAGTCGGTCGGCCGATGGAGCACCCATGAGTGGATCATTGTGGCGGAGCGGCAGGCAGGTTGAGACCGCTTAGGAGAGAGGTGGGCCTGGCCTGTTCGGGCGCTCGCGGTTACTTAACACGCTTAACGAGGTCTTGGTATTTGATCCGGGTTGGCTACGAGCTTATACGCACTAACCATCTACGCTGGAGTAGTTATGGGTATCCGGCGCCGTGGTATCACCAAGCACTTCAGACGTCGGCGACGAGCGGCGCGCGCCGGATTGGACTGAACGCTGTTAGGCTAGGTCTGCCTCCGGCCGCCCTCAGAACGTGTGTGTGTGCTCAGGCGATGGGCCTGCACCCTGCGCGCTTAGGTTTAGACCGCGTCGTGGCCTCTCTGTTGTGCCTAGGTGGGGCTGCGACGTGTTGATCTTCCGCGGCGGGCATGACCCCGGAAAGTGTGTCCGCCAAATGGGATCAAGCGTCTGGGTAAGATGGTGCACCCCGCAGGAAGTTAATCTATTCGGATAGCCGTGATCTTCGATAACAGGACGACTTGGAGTTGTACCTTGAGCTTATGACAACTAGAACCGGATACTTGATAAAACACACCCTTCCAAGTGCCGATACAACGGTGGTCGCTCTCGCTCGTGGTTATGAGCAGGGGATTGCGGGTAGGATTATTGCTATATGATGTTACTTGGAGGACTTCCGATGTCCTCTTACATGCTGCTGCTGGACCGGTGTCCGAAGCGTAGTCTTCGTTAAGACTAGCTATCCCCTCTTATTCGGCATTCTGCATTCGGTCCACCGATATGGCCTTTACATATATCCATGCATATGTAGTGTAGCTCCTTGCTTGCGAGTACTTTGGATGAGTACTCACGGTTGCCTTGTTCCCCCCTTTTTCCCTACCTCCACTCGATTGCTGCAACCAGACGATGGAGCCCAGGAGCCAGACGCCACCGCCTATGACGACTACTACTCTGGAGGCGCCTACTACTACGTGCAGCCCGCTGACGACGACCAGGAGTGACCTAGGAGGATCCCAGGCAGGAGGCCTGCTCCTCTTTCGATCTGTATCCCAGTTTGTGCTAGCCATCTTATGGCACCTTGTTTAACTTATGTCTGTACTCAGATATTGTTGCTTCCGCTGACTCGCCTATGATCGAGCACTTGTATTCGAGCCCTCGAGGCCCCTGGCTTGTATTATGATGCTTGTATGACTTATTTTATTTGTAGAGTTGTGTTGTGATATCTTTCCGTGAGTCCTTGATCTTGATCGTACACATTTGCGTGCATGATTAGTGTACGATTGAATCGAGGGCGTCACACACAGCGAACTCCGAATTATTTATATCCTCTTAATTAGTTGATTTATGCTTAGTGCAACCGTAGCTTGTTTACCTTGTTTAATATTTCTTGCTAGAGCTCCCTTGTCATATACTCCCTCCGTTCGGAATTACTTGTCTCGAGAATGGACGTATCTAGAACTAAAATACATCTATATACATCCATTTTCGCGACAAGTAATTCCGAACGGAGGGGTAGTATGAATCACATAGTTTCATGGCAGTGAACTTATAATTCCACACTTCCTAAAATTAATGATTTTGTAAAAATTTATAGTTGCCTATTCAATACCCCTCTTGATATCTTTGAGACTTCGATCCTTTCAGTTGGTCGGACATGCGTTAAGTGGATTTTTTTGCGCATAGGTTGTTTACTGCGTAAACATGAACGAGATTTTATAAATGACTCCAGACTTCTGTCACGAAGGGATTGCAATTATGTTACAAATGTTTTCTTCGTTATTGTATGTGTTGTGCTTGTATATTCTTACATTGATTTTTCACGTTGCCCGTGTTCATGCTATTTTGACCCTTTTTTATGTCCTATATTTTTTGTGGGCATGTTTTAAATGTTGCAATTCTATGAATAAATTTTTATGGGTTCATGGGGGCAAATATTCTAACTATTTCATATTTGGGTGTTTAGTGTTACAACGATAGGGATCCAAAAATTACCATTTTAAGTACAATGGATGGCTGGAGAGATAGCCGGCGGAGAAAATATCACCCTAGCGACTCCCAACGTTGTTCTCAAGTGAGATTAGTATTATTTTTTTAAAGGAAAATAATTTTGTTCGGTGGGGTGACAAAAGCGCTGGCGTCAGCCACCTCACGTGCAAAACATGTGTCGATGTGGTCCCGCGTGCTTTCCCTTATCCCTTTATCTCTAGAAGGGCCTCGAGCACTCGCTTTACTTCTTCCCTTGATTCAGATTCAACACATCCTCACCTATCCCCCTTCTCTCTAGGCACTACGTTGCGCCCACTTCCAAATCCTGTGTTGCTGCCTCACCTCCGCAGCCTTGTTTCCGCTTGCCGCCTGGCCGACCGTACTCGCCGACGACCCGAAGCAACCATTACGCGGTGAGCTCCCGTTCCTCTTCCTCTCCTCGGTGTCTATGCCGCATATTTGTCCTCGTGTTGTTTCTAATCTGAGCTCGTCGCAGATGCAACCTAGATCTCAACGCCATCCGTTTTGCCAGTTGGTGTGCCATCCTGTAAATTGACGGATTTCCCTCATCCTGTCGTCTTCGTGATGCCAAAGGAAGTCGCGGTTAGGAGCATATACATGATCTGATGTCTGATGAGTTTGTTTCTGTTGGTCAGTCGCACTAAGGATGGATACGATGATATTCTTGACTTTCCCTGGCTTATCTCACAAGTTAGCACCTATCTCAGCTTCTTCTGACGGCGTCTGATAGGTCGTTAGGATTATAGATCCTGAAGGTACTTTCTTTTCCCTTTTTATCAGATCACATTGTTTTTCAAGGTGCATTATAGCAACATGTGTATTATGTTGTCACCATTGCCGACTAGTTGTGAAATGGATGGTGATGTAATCATTGAAAAAACTTATAGTGATTTCATTTTGATCTTGCACATAACTACTAGATAGCAGTTTCCCTGTGTCAACCAAACGGTGAATCCCTGTGACCAACTCAGCATAGGCCATAAGCCCATACCAAATCTGTTCTTTCACATTGAATCCCTGTGACCCACTCAGTACAGGTCATAAGTCCATACCAAATATGTTCTTTCATATACACAATGGTGTCATTGTCATAAGGCATGAACATGATCACATACGTTTCAACGACCACTCGTTTACTAATTCAAGCATCAATTGGGACCAACAGAAAAATGTGCATTCATTGTTTTTTGGAGGGTGAAACTTTGCTGGATTTTTAATTTTTGGGTTCAGATGACGTTTACACACGTACTTTATATTATCTAATTTTTTCTTTTCTTTTGGTGCAGATAAGTTCAGATCCTAGATTGGGGATGTCCACATGTGTACTACCTGATGAGCTGGTGGTAGAGATCCTGTCTCGACTGCCGCTAAAGTCCTTGTGCCGCATCAAATGTGTCTGCAAGTCTTGGCTTGCCTTCTCATCTAATCCATACTATCGGCAAAAGCTCCCAAGAACTCCCGCTGGCCTCTTGTACCGGAAATTTGAGCGTGGCAGAGTTGCCTCCCCTCTTGGCAATGCCATCCATCTCGCCAGACTACCCTCAGGTGACAAGGAAATTGACACAACACTTAGCTTTGTGCCATGTTATAAGTACCCAATACAGCTTCGGGGTTGTTGCAATGGCCTACTTCTTTGTTATCAGAAAATTAGAAGTGAAGAAATTTCCAATGCAATTGTGTGCAATCCAGCAACTCAAGAGTGGATGGCACTTCCAGATACTGAACCTGGCCGGGCCCGCTCCAATATTGCATTTGAGTTGTGTTTCGATCCATTATGGTCGGAACACTTCTATGTCTTCAAATTTCAGTCTATCGAGGTCATGAGTTGTATCAACACTGAAGTTAAGGTATTTTTCTCTAAGGATTCCACATGGTCTAGCTGTCTTTGGAAAACTAGAGATCCATTTGAAGGTGATTCTCTCTTTGTAAATGGGGTGCTGTATCTGAAGCACTTCATCTTGAATAAAATCCTGGCGCTAGATGCACCTGACACATGTACACAAGGGCTCAACCATAGGTTCATTCAGCTGCCAGGATATCCAGATAGGACGGACATATTTTGCTGTTATAATGGCCGTCTTAGCCAGTCCTCAGGCGTCTTGTGCTATGCGAAACAAGAATTGGATGGCTGTGCGATACGGATTTGGAGTTTGGAAGGCCCCGACAGGTGGGTAGTGAAGCATCGTTTGAGTATGGTCGATGTATTTGGGAGGGACATGTTACTCCGCACCCACAGTGATGGATATTGGCATTTCGATTATGACATCAGGACTGTTAACCTCGAGAGGGAGATGGTTATCCTTGATGACGAAATTGCTGATAAGATCATCTCGGTTAGCATCAGCACTGGAAAAGGCTCACAGCTTCAAAAGATTCCAAGAAGATTCACTAGACTATATCACAGTCTATTCTATGTGCCATACTATGGCAAGGTTCCAGCTTTGGCCCGTTAAAGGTCCGAGGATGAATTATGTTATGCTGTACCTATTATGCTATCAGCTCTGTAGTTTGTAAGCATCTTTTGTGCATTAGGTGAACCAAACTGCTGTGTGTAATGTACTAGGTTGTTGGCTATGTGTGCCGTTCGTGTGAATGGTATGTAGTACTTGCCTTTTCGGCCGGTCAACTAGTATCGAACTTATGCTCGCTTAATTTGGAAATCTACAGAGTAAGTACTACTGGTGTAGATTTTATGAACATGTGGAATGAAATGAATGAATATTGTGCGCACATGTGCTGAACTAATTTGCTCATTGCATATACATTCAAAGGGCATTTCAGTAGGAACTACTCCACTACTGAAGTTGTGACTGTTTCAATGCTGCTCACTGCAGCTGAGCATGTACAGAAGAATAGCTGGCTTTCTTCTTGTTAGGTTCTTTATTATGCCTTTCCTTCGTTTGGCTATTTTCGGTAGAGGGGGAAGATGTGGTAGAGTAGACTCATCATAGGTTCTCTTCACCCTTTTCCCTGTTGTAGAATTCTTATGAATCTTTGTCTATTTATTAAACATAGGAGCACCAGCTGTTCTAACTTCTGTAGCAGTTGGCTTTGCCTATTCTGAATCTCCATGGTCTGATTTTCTTTCTGTAATATGTAATCTATATACTTAGAAGAAGATACCTGTAACCGCATTGATGGCATGGGTGATGCCCAGGATGTATCAAATCGCGAAGAAGACAAGGTTTAGTAGGAGATCCTCATTCGGATTCACCATTATCGCATAGTTCGTGCCTCCAGTGCTGAAAGCAGGCTCCTCCTTAATAACCATCTAAAAGTACTCATACTGTCATACACTGTAACCTGACGTGAAGAAAACCACACCAACTGGAGAAATGAATTGGCTTGCCTTGGTTACCTCTGCGACAACCTGTGGAGAACCACCCTTCTATACCACGAGAGATGGTTTGATTATCAGGTTCTTTTTATCTTAAACTTTTTGATTTTTTTAAATATTTTTTTCAGTTAAACTGGATTTTGGGGGCATGGGTTAATTCGAATGAAAAATGAAGCAGGGCAGACCGAGACGTCCTGGCCCTACAACGGCCCATTTCTACACGGTCGCCACCACATCTCCACTCACCACAGTCTGTACTCCACGGCCCGTATCTTTATTCTCCACCGTCTTTACTCTGTAGACAAACTGGTCATTCACCACGGCCGCCACCGCATCACTCACAACGCACACGGGGCCGATCCAGCCAGCCGCGGCGGCGATCCTACACTACACATGAGTCTGTAGATCCAGGTAGTGGTACTGCTGCCCTCCTTCCTCCTCTCCGTGCTATATTAATTTGGTAGATTCACGCTTGTGGATCTGGATGTACTTTAGTTCTCAAGGATGGGGAAGCAGGATACTCAATTTGACCTCATCTCCTCTCCTCTGCCGTAGCAGCTAGTCCAATAGCCACAACTGATAGTCTAGTTGTTGTTTTTTTCCGAAAAGATATCACCTCGGCCTTTGCATCGAGTGATGCACACCGCCATGTATTATGATTATTCAATGATGCCAAGTGAAACCTAGCACCGGTGCCGAACGAATCTGCTTACAGAAAAATAACACCCGAGGGCCATCCAAAATAGGTCTGCATCTTGACACAAAACCTATAACAAGAGTATGAAGCCAAAAATATGCTACTCCTATACACAACCTTCAAGAAGGGGTCTTTGCGGCTACCTCGTGGATCCTCCGACTACAGTCTCCCGCGGCCGCCACCCATCATCCTCCATCTTGGCTCCCATAGACGAGATCAGTGCCCTTAGGGGCCGTCGCCAGACCCAACGCACGATCGCGCCGAAGCATCACCGCTAGGACCTGTACAAGCACGAGATGTCGACACATGCAAACTCGTATGCCTGGAGCACAATCATGCCCTCGGGAACAAACATCTCGATCCCAGCCTCTGGGTTGGGCAGCTGCTCCGCTCGTCCCACTCACGGGCTCCCTAGACAATGGCCTCTCTAGGTCGTCGGGCGCCACCACTAACAAGCCGACAGAGGCGGTAGGGGGCACCGCCATGATGGTCCAACCCCAGATGTCTATTGTTGCCGCTGCGGCCACATAGGGTCCTTCTCTTGCCACTCCTGTGGCCGTTGCGGCCGCGCCTCTCCAGGTCATCGGGAGCCAGTAAGTTCTCTTCTCCTTCCTGCCCTAGTTGCCAGCCCTGTCTCCACCGTAGCCACGCAGGTTCTTGCCACCTCCATTGCTCCTCCCATCGCCACCACCTTTGCTCGTCCAACCGATGCGGCCACCGCTGCGTGGAACAATGCAGGCGGTCACACTGGTGTTGTGCACTTGTGCGAGGCCAACACATAGTTGTTGCCAGTGGCTCGGGAGATGGAGGCGTGAGTGAGCCACTATCATTGCCATGGGGCTACGCAAGCGAGACCTCCTTTTTTCTGATCATGAGGTTTCATGATACCTTCAAATAGACACAAGGTATTGCTTGACGAATTGAGCAGGATGAGGTCCGGCCTGAAGCCACCCTGTAGTTTTGTGCCATCCACGAGGGGCAATATATCAGTTGCACCGGAGAATTGATTGATTCTTTAATCAGCTGTTTTTTAGGCGGCATCTAAGAGCTTGAAAATTTATTCTATATCTAGCGGTTAAATAGAAGAACAAAAGTTCCAGTTTTAAACCCACAATAGAAAGTGAGAATTCGTTAGTTACATATCACATACTTTGTTTTCAAGTTTTGTGCAACGTTAGGTCTGGAAACGTGGGATCTTATGTTGAATGTTGTCTCGTACTATTTCAACATAGAAATGGAAATGTCTCAGACAATGAAGAAAATCAAATCTGTTCTTTTATATGCACAACTGTGTCATTGCCATAACTCATAAGCCATGATAGTGCCACTTGTTCTTTGGGGGTGAAAAGTTTGCTGGAGTTTTCATTTTTTTTGGTTCAGATGGCACATATATACGCACTTTCCTTATTGTTTTTTCAGTTTTGTATCATCTATTTCCTTATGTTTAGGTGCAGCTAAGTTCGGATGCAAGATTGGCCAAAATCAGATATAAAACCCTGGCAGGGGACGTCCACATGTGTGCTACCTGACGAGCTTGTGGTGGACATCCTGTCTCGACTACTGCTGAAGTCCATTTGCACTGGTCTCTTGTACTGGAAACGTGGGCATGGCAAGCTTCGCAGGTCTCTTGGCATTCCCATACATCTTGCAAGATTTCCTTCAAGTGATAGGGAAATCGATATACAAGACTTAGCTTTGTACCATCTTACAAAATAGACCAACGGGGGAGGAGCCCCGCGGCATTATTATTAAGAAGGAGGGTGTGAGACACCAAGTTTCAAATCCGCGAAATAAATTCCGCCCACAGGATTCGAACTTGGGTCTGCCAAGGCACACAGCCGTGCTCTTTCCACGGGGCTAGATGCCCATCCACTTGTACTATCTTACAAGTACCCAGTGCAGCTTCAGGATTGCGGCAATCAGGCCCGTCAATGAGGGGGAGCGAAGTGAGCGACTGCACAGGGCTGGATCATAGGATCATTCAGCTGCCATGGATACCTCCTGACACACCTGACACATGTACACGGTGGCTCAATCATAGGATCATTCAGTTGCCAGGATATCCGAATAGGTGAAATGATTTTCTGTTCTAATGGGTGTATTGGCCAGTCCTCAGGCGTCTTATGCTACACGAAACAAGAATTGGATGGCTGCACAAACGGATTTGGAGTTTGGAAGTCCCTGATGGGTGGGCGGTGAAGCATCGTGTAAGTATGGTCGATGTATTTGGGAGAGACATATTTCTCTGCACTGACAGTGAAGGATACATGTTTTTCGATTATAAAATCATGGTTATTTCCCTAGAGAGGGAGCTAATTATCATTGAGGATAGAATCGCTGATAAGATCATCTCAGTTAGCATCAGTACAGAAAAAGGCTCGCAATTCCAAAAGATTCCAAGAAGGTTCACCCTACAATATAGGAGTCTAATCCATGTGCCATACTACAGCAAAGTCCCAGCTTTAGCAATTGAGGCCTTGAGGATATGAGGATGAATCATTCTGTGTTTTACAATTTGTTGTATCAGTGCTGTACTTTCTTTTTGAGTTGGACTAAACTGCTGTTATGTGATGGCCTTGCTTGCCACTCGTGTGATCACACGTTGTAGTACTCGTCTTTTCAGCCTGTCAACTCTTATCGAAGAGTTATGCTTGCATAACTTGTAAAACTGTAGATTAAGCACCACTGGTGTTGATGTTATGAACATGATGGATATTCTTGGCATGCACATGTGTATGGAACTACTTGCTGAGTTCATATATTCAGACATGATGCATGCAGAGGTGTAAGGGCATTTCAGCAGGAACACTTGCAGGTCTAAGGTCATATATTCAGTAGGAACGCCGTGACGGTTTTCAGTTCTGCTCGCTGCAGCTCAGTTTGCGCAGAAGACTTGATATCAGTATACATCTGCTTAGAAGAAGAGACCCACAGCAGCATTGACAGCATGAGCGATGCCCATGGTGTACAGGTTCATCCTCCTGTCCCTGAACTTCTCATGACGTATCGCGAGGAAGACAAGGATCAGGTCGAGATCCTCGTTCTGATTCACCGATATTGTGTAGCCCTTCCCTCCGATGCTGAAAGCAGGCTTCTCCTTGACCATCTACACTCACGAACAACGCAAACTGTGACCTGCCTTACGCATTATGACGCCCACTTTCCCACTTAGGGAGATGGTAGACCAAGCGCGCTCACCAAGTGCAATGTAAACCATTGATCTAGACCACGAGCCTTGTTGATCACTCGTTGACCCCGTCCAGGTAATTAAGTAAAGAATAGAGATGAAATGAAAGCAACACGCACGCACGCACCTTCCTGCGGAAGCGCATGAGATGGTTCCCTGACGCGTCGGCGAGCACGGTCCGGAGCCGGAAGTTGAAGGCGGGGCGGACGCTCACCGTGCGGAACAGGAGGCTGCCCTCGCCGTCAGTGACATGCAGCTTCCGGTCGAACAGCCCGGGGACCCGTCTGGTTAGCGTCAGCTTGACGGGTCCAGATCCAGACGCAACGCCATTACCTGCTGCTGCTGCTTGATCCATTGCTGAACTCGAATGCTGTCCATCTGTGAGTCCGTGCGCCTCTTGTTATAGGACTGGGATTATTCTGCTACCGGGTTGTGTCATTGTCCATTGCTGAACGAAATGTTGGAACCGGCTACCACCGCGTAATTGAATTTTTTTTAGTGGTGGCAGATTGTAATTGACTTATTTCCCCCCTGAACGGAACGATGGCAACTCGAGATCATCAGTAAAGTCCTTGGTTTCCATTTTCTTTTTCTTTTGCGCGTGCGATCGTACACAAAAAAACTCAACTATATATTTTATTTGACCTTTCTTAAGGCTTCGTTTGACACGAGAGGTTTCGAGGGGTATCGAGTGGATTTTCCACGCGTGGCCGAGAATCCTCTACAATCGTCCTTGGCCCATTTGGCAGACGAGGTTTCGCTGGCCCAATCCACCTGATTCCCCCTCGATCCGCCTCGACCCACGCGGGTCAGAAGGCACGAGGAGGGCCTCGTGGAATTGGAGCCACGCGCGAGACCGAGCCTTCTCCTCGCGCCGCCGGCGGCAGCAGCCGTCCTTGCGGAGGGGATGCGTGGCTGGAGGGGATGTGTGGCTGGACCGCTGGAGAAGGATTTAAGCTTTCAAGGGGATTGGGTGAAAGAGGAGGATTCATCAAATTCTCTAAAATCCCCTCCTCCCAAAACCTCCACGATCCCTTCCTGTCAAACAAAGCCTAAGGGGGAGGTCAAAGGTCAGACCATGGACTTTACGAGGATGATCAAATCAGGCATATAGTAATATATCTTATATCTTTTATATTTACTAATTGGAGGCACCATACGAGGCATCAAGTTAATCCTTAGAATTAAAGAACTTTGACCATTGGATTAACATATAATCTATCCGTAGCCATCAGATGATATATAAGACATGTTGTCTCAAACTACCACGTATGGAAGTCTTGATCCCTTGGGACTCTCTCTATTTCCTAGAAAAAACAAAAATCTGAGCGGCCATATCAATTAGATGAAACGTTAGATTTGTAGTCCTCCTTCCACACATTAAACATTGGTAAAATCAGCCACGGTTCCATAAAAAAGGATAGCCCCCTTCCATAAAAATTGGGCACTGAAAAAGAAAAAAAACAGATCGCTTCTAGAAGAAAAAAGAGGTCACATCTGACACGTTATAATTTGGTGAAACAAAACTAGGAAAGACTCCACGGTTCCCTCAAAAAAGAATAATATCCTTCTATAAAAGCTCCACCGATGAAAACCAAAAAAATCAAATCTAATCTCCTTGCATAAAAACTCCAGGGATGAAAAAAACCCAGATATGTTTGACTAACCAATCTTTTCTTTTCCTGATTGAAAAGGAAAAAAACAGTCACACAAGACTTCCATACATGGGTGAAAGTTATACGTAACATATAGATGGTCTGGCCAAAAAACAAGCATCTACATGTAACGTTGGGGAAAGGAAAGTAGGAAATCAGGCACCATACGAGGCACCACGTTAATCCTTAGCATTAAAGAATTTTGACCGTTGGATTAACATATAATCTATCCGTAGCCATCAGATGATATATAAGACATGTTGTCTCAAACTACCACGTATGGAAGTCTTGATCCCTTGGGACTCTCTTTATTTCCTAGAAAAAACAAAAATCTGAACGGCCATATCAATTAGATGAAACGTTAGATTTGTAGTCCTTCTTCCTCACATTCAACATTGGTTGAAAGAAAAAAAAATCAGCCACGATTCCATAAAAAAGGATAGCCCCCTTCCATAAAAGTTGGGCACTGAAAAAGAAAAAAAAAAGATCACATCTTACACGTTATAATTTGGTGAAACAAAACTACGAAAGACTCCACGGTTCCCTAAAAAAAGCATAATATCCTTCTATAAAAACTCCACCGATGAAAAAAAAATCAGATCTAATCTCCTTGCATAAAAACTCCAAGGATGAAAAAAACCAGATATGTTTGACTAACCAATCTTTTTTTCCTGATTGAAAAGGAAAAAAAATCCACACAAGACTTCCATACGTAGGTGAAAGTTATATGTAACATATAGATTGTCTGGCCAAACAACAAGCATCTACATGTAACGTTGGTGAAAGGAAAGTAGGAAATCATCCTCGCATAGATGGTTCCTTATATGAAAATGGATAGCTTCTTTCCATAAAAACTCCACTGATGGAAAGAAAAAAGAAACAGATCAAACGTAAGAAAGGAGCGGCATCTCATCCTCAAAAAAAGAAGAAGGAAAATATCCCCCTCGACTCCTGTACATGGCCACTTAATCCTGTATAAAAAGTATTAACATGATTCTTTGGAGGTGTAGATTGTCATTAAAAGTTTTGAAGAAGTTCAAAATGGATCAAGCAAAGAAAGGGTTCTTGCCTGTGTTACAAGGTGTGAAGTTCAGTCAGACTCAATGCCCGACCACTGCAGAAGATAGAGAGAAAATGAAAGGTGTACCCTATGCTTCAGCCATAGGCTCTATCATGTATGCAATGCTGTGTACCAGACCTCATGTGTGCCTTGCTATTAGTTTAGCAGGGAGGTACCAAAGTAATCCAGGAGCGGATCACTGGACAGCGGTCAAGAACATCCTGAAATACCTGAAAAGGACTAAGGATATGTTTCTCGTTTATGGAGGTGACAAAGAGCTCGTCGTAAATGGTTACGTCGATGCAAGCTTTGACACTGATTCGAATGACTCTAAGTCACAAACCGGATACATGTTTCTATTAAACGGTGGAGCTGTCAGTTGGTGCAGTTCTAAGCAAAGCGTCGTGACGGGATCTACGTGTGAAACGGAGTACATAGCTGCTTCGGAAGCAGCAAATGAAGGAGTCTGAATGAAGGAGTTCATATCCAATCTAGGTGTAATACCTAGTGCGTCGGGTCCAATGAAAATCTTTTGTGACAATACTGGTGCAATTGCCTTGGCAAAGGAATCCAGATTTCACAAGAGAACGAAGCACATCAAGAGATGCTTCAATTCCATCCGCGATCAAGTCAAGGAGGGAGACATAGAGATTTGCAAGATACATACGGACATGAATGTTGCAGACCCGTTGACTAAGCCTCTCTCATGAGCAAAACATGATCAGCACCAAGACTCCATGGGTGTTAGAATCATTACTGTGTAATCTAGATTATTGACTCTAGTGCAAGTGGGAGACTGAAGGAAATATGCCCTAGAGGCAATACTAATGTTTTTATATTTCCTTATATCATGATAAATGTTTATTATTCATGCTAGAATTGTATTAACCGGAAACTTAGTACATGTGTGAATACATAGACAAAAAAAGTGTCACTATTATTCCTCTACTTGACTAGCTCGTTGAATCAAAGATGGTTATGTTTCTTAACCATAGACATGAGTTGTCATTTGATTAACGGGATCACATCATTGGAGAATGATGTGATTGACTTGACCCATTCCGTTAGCTTAGCACTTGATCGTTTAGTATGTTGCTATTGCTTTCTTCATGACTTATACATGTTCCTATGACTATGAGATTATGCAACTCCCGAATACTGGAGGAACACTTTGTGTGGTACCAAACGTCACAACATAACTGGTTGATCATAAAGGTGCTCTACAGGTGTCTCCGATGGTACTTGTTGAGTTGGCATAGATCAAGATTAGGATTTGTCACTCCGATTGTCGAAGAGGTATCTCTGGGCCCTCTTGGTAATGCACATCACTACAAGCCTTGCAAGCAATGAAACTAATGAGTTAGTTGCGGGACGATGTATTACGGAACGAGTAAAGAGACTTGCAGGTAACGAGATTGAACTAGGTATTGAGATACCGACGATCGAATCTCGGGCAAGTAACATACAGATGACAAAGGGAACAACATATGTTGTTATGCGGTTTGACCGACAAAGATCTTCGTAGAATATGTGGGAGCCAATATGATCATCCAGGTTCTGCTATTGGTTATTGACCGGAGACGTGTCTCGTTCATGTCTACATAGTTCTCGAACCCGTAGGGTCCGCACGCTTAACGTTCGGTGACGATCGGTAATATGAGTTTATGTGTTTTGATGTACCGAAGGTAGTTCGGAGTCCCGGATATGATCACGGACATGACGAGGAGTCTCGAAATAGTCGAGACATAAAGATTGATATATTGGATGACTATGTTTGGACTTCGGAAGGGTTCCGAGTGAGTTTGGATGAATACCGGAGTACCGGGGGGTTACCGGAACCCCCCGAGGAGTGTAATGGGCCTCATGGGCCTTGCTGGAGAGAGGAAGGGGCATCCAGGGCAGGCCTCGCGCCCCCTCCCACTCTAGTCCGAATTGGACAAGGAAGGGGGCGACGCCCCCCTTTTTTCCTTCCCCCTCTCTCCTCCTTCCTTCCCTCCTACTCCTACTCTTGGAAGGGATGGAATCCTACTCCCGGTGGGAGTAGGACTCCCCTTGGGGCGCGCCTAGGAGGCCGGCCTCCTCCCCCTCCTCCACTCCTTTATATATGGGGAGGGGGGCACCCCATAGACACACAAGTTGATCATTGATCTCTTAGCCGTGTGCGGTGCCACCCTCCACCATAATCCACCTCGGTCGTATCGTAGCAGTGCTTAGGCGAAGCCCTGCGCCGGTAGCTTCATCATCACAGTCATCACGCTGTCGTGCTGACGGAATTCTCCCTCGAAGCTCTACTAGATCGTGAGTTCGTGGGACATCACCGAGCTGAACGTGTGCAGATCGCGGAGGTGTCGTACGTTTGGTACTAGGATCGGTCGATCGTAAAGACGTAGGACTACACCAACCGTGTTGTCATAACGCTTCCGCTTACGGTCTACGAGGGTACATGGACGACACTCTCCCCTCTCGTTGCTATGCATCACCATGATCTTGCATGTGCGTAGGATTTTTTTTGAAATTACTACGTTCCCCAACAGCCTAATGGTCATGTGTGTTAGAATAACAAACTTGCCTCAATTTGTGTAAAATGGTATTTGTGTAGTGCTATTCAAATTATGTCCGAATTTCAAATTTGACCCAAAATTCAAGTTTGACCCGAAATTCAAATTTGAAATTGTTTAGTATGTGGTATTGATGTTAGGATGCTTTATCAAATATTAGTCATATATATGCATGTTAAGCGATCAATCCGAGAACTTATTATTGATGTGAAACACTAGTCACGAAAAATGGGCTCCAAATGAGCTCCGAAGCTAGGCTAAACACCCCATTCGTAAGCAAAAAATTTCGACCTTTTCTAAATGGGCCAAAAATCAAAACTTGACATCTAGTGTGTAAATATAGGGTCCATGCCCAATATGAGATCGTTTGGATAAATTATGATATGCTTAGCCCTAAACCCTAGCTTGAATCCCATGCAACCTCGTTCATGATAGCTATGTTTTGTGAAGGATTTTTCATGAAAATACCCATAGACCAAGTTTCTTATTTTTCTCAGCAACTCACTCACATAAAACAATGATGAGTGCAATTTTCATATTTTTATGATTTTTTTGAATTAGTTATGCTCAACCCTAGCCCTCAAAACCCTCTCAAAACCCCTCAAAACCCATCTGAAACCCCGCACCCTTCCGTGCTGCTGGATCGCTGTTAGTGGACGGCCTGGATCAGGCGCTAGGGCTACATCACTGATCCGCGTGAGGCTCTGTGATTGGTTGCATTCGACAACGCTGGATAACCCCCTGCCTCAACTCTGATCACTGGATCACTACACGTTCAACGGTGTGGATCACGCTATGTCAGTGATCCGCGCGCTACGCTCTGATTTGCTGGATTCAGAATCATTTTTTGCAAACTGAACCGTGCTCTGATTCGCGCGCTGCAGTGAGTGGTCTAGCCGTTGGGCTCTGGTGAAATAAGCCCACCCTTTGGACCTTTGGACCGAACCACGCCTCCTCGGGTCTAGCCAGGCCCTAGCCAGCAGGCTACTGTTAGGGAACGTTGCAGAAAATTAAAATTTTTCCTACGGTTTCACCAAGGTCTATCTATGAGTTCATCTAAGCAACGAGTCATGGGAGAGAGATTGCATCTACATACCACTTTGTAGATCGCGAGCGGAAGCGTTCAAAAGAACGGGGATGAAGTAGTCGTTCTCGCCGTGATCCTATCACCGGAGATCCTAGCGCCGAACGGACGGCACCTCCGCGTTCAACACACGTACGGAGCGGATGATGTCTCCTCCTTCTTGATCCAGCAAGGGGGAAGGAGAGGTTGAGGAAGATGGCTCCAGCAGCAGCACGACGGCGTGGTGTTGGTGGAGAAGCGGCTCTCGGCAGGCTTCGCCAAGCACGTGACGGAGGAGGAGAGGTGTACCAGGGGAGAGGCGCCGGAACTTCAGGTGCGGCTGCCCCCCCCTCCCTTTATATAGGCCCCAGAGGCGCCGCCCTGGGGATCCCATCTCCCAAGGGGGCGGCGGCCAAGGGGTGGAGTGCCCCCCAAGGCAAGTGGGGCGCCCCCCCCACCCTAGGGTTTCAACCCTAGGCGCAGGGGGTGGGCCAAGGGGGGCGCACCAGCCCACTATGGGCTGGTTCCCCTCCCCACTTCAGCCCATGGGGCCCTCCGGGATGGGTGGCCCCACCCGGTGGACCCCCGGGGCCCTTCCGGTGGTCCTGGTACAATACCGGGTGACCCCGAAACTTTCCCGATGGCCGAAACAATACTTCCTATATATAATTCTTTACCTCCGGACCATTCCGGAACTCCTAGTGACGTCCGGGATCTCATCCGGGACTCCAAACAACATTCGGTTTACTGCATACTCATATTCATACAACCCTAGCGTCACCGAACCTTAAGTGTGTAGACCCTACGGGTTCGGGAGACACGTAGACATGACCGAGACGGCTCTCGGGCAATAACCAACAGCGGGATCTGGATACCCATGTTGGCTCCCACATGCTCCTCGATGATCTCATCGGATGAACCACGATGTCGAGGATTCAAACAATCCCGTATACAATTCCCTTTGTCAATCGGTATGTTACTTGCCCGAGATTCGATCGTCGGTATCCCAATACCTCGTTCAATATCATTACCGGCAAGTCACTTTACTCGTACCGTAATGCATGATCCCGTGACTAACCACTTAGTCAATTTGAGCTCATTATGATGATGCATTACCGAGTGGGCCCAGAGATACCTCTCCGTCATACGGAGTGACAAATCCCAGTCTCGATCCGTGTCAACCCAACAGACACTTTCGGAGATACCTGTAGTGCACCTTTATAGTCACCCAGTTACGTTGTGACATTTGGTACACCCAAAGTACTCTTACGGTATCCGGGAGTTACACGATCTCATGGTCTAAGGAAGAGATACTTGACATTGAAAAAGCTCTAGCAAACGAACTACACGATCTTGTGCTATGCTTAGGATTGGGTCTTGTCCATCACATCATTCTCCCAATGATGTGATCCCGTTATCAATGACATCCAATGTCCATAGCCAGGAAACCATGACTATCAGTTGATCAACGAGCTAGTCAACTAGAGGCTTACTAGGGACATATTATGGTCTATTTATTCACACGTGTATTACGATTTCCGGATAATACAATTATAGCATGAATAAAAGACAATTATCATGAACAAGGAAATATAATAATAATCCTTTTATTATTGCCTCTAGGGCATATTTCCAACAGTCTCCCACTTGCACTAGAGTCAATAATCTAGTTACATTGTGATGAATCGAACACCCATAGAGTTCTGGTGTTGATCATGTTTTGCCCGCGGAAGAGGTTTAGTCAACGGATCTGCGACATTCAGATCCGTATGCACTTTGCAAATTTCTATATCTCCATCTTGAACATTTTCACGGATGGAGTTGAAGCGACGCTTGATGTGCTGGTCTTCTTGTGAAACCTGGGCTCCTTGGCAAGTGCAATAGCTCGGTGTTGTCACGAGAAGAGTTTGATCGGCCCCGACGCATTGGGTATGACTCCTAGGTCGGTGATGAACTCCTTCACCTAAATTGCTTCATGCAATGCCTCCGAGGCTGCCATGTACTCCGCTTCACATGTAGATCCCGCCACGACGCTCGCTTGCACTGCACCAGCTTCTCGCTCCACCATTCAACATATACACATATCCGGTTTGTGACTTAGAGTCATCCAGATCGTGTCGAAGCTAGCGTCGACGTAACCCTTTCTGACGGGCTCTTCGTCACCTCCATAAACGAAACATGTCCTTTGTCCTTTTCGGTACTTCAGGATATTCTTGACCGTTGTTCGGTGTTCCTTGCGGGATTACTTGGTACCTTCCTACCAAACTTACGGCAAGGTTTCCATCAGGTCTGGTACACAGCATGGCATACATAATAGATCCTATGGCGAGGCATAGGGGATGACGCTCATCTCTTCTATATCTTTTGCCGTGGTCGGGCATTGAGCCGAGCTCAATCTCACACCTTGCAATACAGGCAAGAACCCTTTCTTGGACTGATCCATTTTGAACTTCTTCAAAATCTTATCAAGGTATGTGCTTTGTGAAAGACCTATGAGGCGTCTTGATCTATCTCTATAGATCTTGATGCCTAATATATAAGCAGCTTCTCCAAGGTCCTTCATTGAAAAACTTTTATTCAAGTAGGCCTTAATGCTGTCCAAGAGTTCTATATCATTTCCCATCAAAAGTATGTCATCTACATATAATATGAGAAATGCTACAGAGCTCCCACTCACTTTCTTGTAAACGCAAGCTTCTCCATAAGTCTGCATAAACCCAAACGCTTTGATCATCTCATCAAAGCGAATGTTCCAACTCCGAGATGCTTGCACCAGCCCATAAATGGATCGCTGGAGCTTGCATACTTTGTTAGCATTCTTAGGATCGACAAAACCTTCCGGCTGCATCATATACAGCTCTTCCTTAAGATAACCGTTAAGGAACGCTGTTTTGACGTCCATCTGCCATATCTCATAATCATAGTATGCGGCAATTGCTAACATGATTCGGACGGACTTAAGCTTTGCTACGGGAGAGAAAGTCTCATCGTAGTCAATCCCTTGAACTTGCCGATAACCCTTAGCGACAAGTCGAGATTTATAGATGGTGACATTACCATCTGCGTCCGTTTTCTTCTTAAAGATCCATTTGTTTTCTATCGCTCGCCGATCATCGGGCAAGTCTGTCAAAGTCCATACTTTGTTTTCATACATGGATCCTATCTCGGATTGCATGGCTTCAAGCCATTTGTTGGAATCTGGGCCCGCCATCGCTTCTTCATAGTTCGAAGGTTCACCGTTGTCTAACAAAATGATTTCCAGGACAGGGTTGCCGTACCACTCAGTGCGGGCGTGTCCTTGTGGACCTACGAAGTTCAGTAGCAACTTGATCCGAAGTACCTTGATCATCATCATTAATTTCCTCTCCATTAGGTGTAGGCACCACAGGAACATTTTCCTGAGCTGCACTACTTTCCGGTTCAAGAGGTAGTACTTCATCGAGTTCTACATTCCTCCCACTTACTCCTTTCGAGAGAAACTCTTTTTCCAGAAAGGATCCGTTCTTGGCAACAAAGATCTTTCCTTCGGATCTAAGGTAGAAGGTATACCCAATGGTTTCCTTAGGGTATCCTATGAAGACGCATTTTTCCGATTTGGGTTCGAGCTTTTCAGGTTGAAGTTTCTTGACATAAGCATCGCATCCCCAAACTTTTAGAAACGACAGCTTAGGTTTCTTCCCAAACCATAATTCATACGGTGTCGTCTCAACGGATTTAGACGGTGCCCTATTTAAAGTGAATGTAGCTGTCTCTAGAGCGTAACCCCAAAATGATAGCGGTAAATCGGTAAGAGACATCATAGATCGCACCATATCCAATAGAGTGCGATTACGACGTTCAGACACACCGTTACGCTGAGGTGTTCCAGGCGGCGTGAGTTGTGAAACGATTCCATATTTCCTTAAGTGTGTACCAAATGCATGACTTAAATATTCTCCTCCACGATCTGATCGTAAGAACTTTATTTTTCGGTCACGTTGATTCTCTACCTCATTCTGAAGTTCCTTGAACTTTTCAAAGGTCTCAGACTTGTGTTTCATCAAGTAGACATACCCATATCTACTCAAGTCATCAGTGAGAGTGAGAACATAACGATATCCTCCGCGAGCCTCAACGCTCATTGGACCGCACACATCGGTATGTATGATTTCCAATAAGTTGGTTGCTCGCTCCATTGTCCCGGAGAATGGAGTCTTGGTCATTTTGCCCATGAGGCATGGTTCGCATGTGTCAAATGATTCATAATCGAGAGGCTCTAAAAGTCCATCAGAATGGAGCTTCTTCATGCGCTTGACACCAATGTGACCAAGGCGGCAGTGCCACAAGTATGTGGGACTATCGTTATCAACTTTACATCTTTTGGTATTCACACTATGAATATGTGTAATATTACGTTCGAGATTCATTAAGAATAAACCATTGACCATCGGAGCATGACCATAAAACATATCTCTCATATAAATAGAACAACCATTATTCTCGGATTTAAATGAGTAGCCATCTCGCATTAAACGAGATCCGATACAATGTTCATGCTCAAACTTGGCACTAAATAACAATTATTGAGGTTTAAAACTAATCCCGTGAGGTAAATGTAGAGGTAGCGTGCGACGGCGATTACATCGACCTTGGAACCATTCCCGACGCGCGATCGTCACCACGCCCTTCGCCGGTCTCCGTTTATTCCGCAGCTCTGCTTGTGAGTTACAAATATGAGCAACGGCACGGTATCAAATACCGGGAGTTACTACGAGTCTTGGTAAGGTACACATCAATTACATGTATATCAAATATACCTTTAGTGTTGCGGCCTTCTTGTCCGCTAAGTATTTGGGGCAGTTCCGCTTCGGTGGCCCTTCCTTTGCAATAAAAGCACTGTCTCGGGCTTGGGTCCATTCTTTGACTTCTTCCGGCAACTTGCTTGCGGGTGCGGCAACATCCTTGCCGTCCTTCTTGAAGTTCTTCTTACCCTTGCCCTTCTTGAACTTAGTGGTTTTATTGACCATCAACACTTGATGTTCTTTCTTGATTTCAACCTCTGCGACTTCAGATTGAGAATACTTCAGAATGGTCTTCACCATCCCCTGCATATTGTAGTTCATCACAAAGCTCTTGTAGCTTGGTGGGAGCGATGAAGGATTCTGTCAATGACCGCCTCGTCAGGAGGTTTATGTCCAGCTGGGACAAGGCGGTTGTGCAACCTGACATTTTGAGTATGTGTTCACTGACATAACTGTTTTCCTCCATCTTACAACTATAGAACTTGTCGGAGACTTCATATCTCTCGACACGGGCATGAGCTTGGAAAACTAGTTTCAGCTCCTCGAACATCTCATATGCTCCGTGTTGCTCAAAACGCTTTTGGAGCCCCGGTTCTAAGCTGTAAAGCATGCCGCATTGAACGAGGAAGTAATCATCAGCACGAGACTGCCAAGCATTCATAATGTCTTGGTTCTCATGGACGGGTGCATCACCTAGCGGTCCTTCTAGGACATATTGTTTCCTGGCAGCTATGAGGATGATCCTCAGGTTCCGGACCCAGTCCGTATAGTTGCTGCCATCATCTTTCAGCTTGGTTTTCTCTAGGAAGGCGTTGAAGTTCATGTTGACATGAGCGTTGGCCATTTGATCTACGAGACATATTTGCAAAGGTTTTAGACTAAGTTCATGATAATTAAGTTCATCTAATCAAATTATTTTAATGAACTCCCACTCAGATTAGACATCCCTCTAGTCATCTAAGTGTTACACGATCCGAGTCGACTAGGCCGTGTCCGATCATCACGTGAGACGTACTAGTCATCGTCGGTGAACATCTTCATGTTGATCGTATCTTCCATACGACTCGTGTTCGACCTTTCGGTCTCCGTGTTCCGAGGCCATGTCTGTACATGCTAGGCTCGCCAAGTTAACCCTAAGTGTTTTGCATGTGTAAAACTGTCTTACACCCGTTGTATGTGAACGTAAGGACCTATCACACCCGATCATCACGTGGTGCATCGAAACGACGAACTTTAGCAACGGCGCACAGTTAGGGGAGAACACTTCTTGATATTGTTGTAAGGGATCATCTTATTTACTACCATCGTTCTAAGTAAACAAGATGCATAAACATAATAAACATCACATGCAATTATATAGTAGTGACATGATATGGCCAATATCATATAGCTCCATTGATCTCCATCTTCGGGGCTCCATGATCATCTTGTCACCGGCATGACACCATGATCTCCATCATCATGATCTCCATCATCGTGTCTTCATGAAGTTGTCACGCCAACGACTACTTCTACTTCTATGGCTAACACGTTTAGCAATAAAGTAAAGTAATTTACATGGCGTTCTTCAATGACACGCAGGTCATACAAAAATAAAGACAACTCCTATGGCTCCTGCCGGTTGTCATACTCATCGACATGCAAGTCGTGATTCCTATTACAAGAAAATGATCTCATACATCACAATATGTCATTCATCATTCGTCACAACTTCTGGCCATATCACATCACATGACAATTGCTGCAAAAACAAGTTAGACGTCCTCTAATTAATTGTTGTTGCATCTTTTACGTGGCTGCAATTGGGTTCTAGCAAGAACGTTTTTCTTACCTACGAATAACCACAACGTGATTTTGTCAACTTCTATTTACCCTTCATAAGGACCCTTTTCATCGAATCCGCTCCAACTAAAGTGGGAGAGACAGACACCCGCCAGCCACCTTATGCAACTAGTGCATGTCATCGGTGGAACCGGTCTCACGAAGCGCACGTGTAAGGTTGGTCCGGCCGCTTCATCCCACAATACCGCTGAAGCAAGATAAGACTAGTAGCGGCAAGCAAGTTGACAAAATCTACGCCCACAACAAAATTGTGTTCTACTCGTGCAAAAGAGAACTACACATAGACCTAGCTCTGATACCACTGTAGGGGAACGTTGCAGAAAATTAAAAAAATTCCTACGGTTTCACCAAGAGCTATCTATGAGTTCATCTAAGCAACGAGTCATGGGAGAGAGATTGCATCTACATACCACTTTGTAGATCGCGAGCGGAAGCGTTCAAAAGAACGGGGATGAAGTAGTCGTTCTCGCCGTGATCCTATCACCGGAGATCCTAGCGCCGAACGGACGGCACCTCCGCGTTCAACACACGTACGAAGCGGATGACATCTCCTCCTTCTTGATCCAGCAAGGGGGAAGTAGAGGTTGAGGAAGATGGCTCCAGCAGCAGCACGACGGCGTGGTGTTGGTGGAGAAGCAGCACTCGGCGAGGCTTCGCCAAGCACGTGATGGAGGAGGAGAGGTGTAGCAGGGAGAGGAGGCGCCGAACTTCAGGTGCAGCTGCCCCTCCCTCCCCTTATATAGGCCCCTGGGGGCGGCCCTTGGGATCCCATCTCCCAAGGGCGGCGGCCAAGGGGTGGAGTGCCCCCAAGGCAGTGCCCCCCCACCCTAGGGTTTCAACCCTAGGCGCAGAGGTGGGCCAAGGCGCACCAGCCCACTATGGGCTGGTTCCCTCCCACTTCAGCCCATGGGGCCCTCCGGATGGGTGGCCCCACGGGTGGACCCGGGACCCTTCCGGTGGTCCCGGTACAATACCGAGTGACCCCGAAACTTCCCCGATGGCCGAAACAATACTTCCTATATATAATTCTTTACCTCCAGACCATTCCGGAACTCCTCGTGACGTCCGGGATCTCATCCGGGACTCCGAACAACATTCGATTTACTGCATACTCATATTCATACAACCCTAGCGTCACCGAACCTTAAGTGTGTAGACCCTACGGGTTCGGGAGACACGTAGACATGACCGAGACGGCTCTCGGGCAATAACCAACAGCGGGATCTGGATACCCATGTTGGCTCCCACATGCTCCTCGATGATCTCATCGGATGAACCACGATGTCGAGGATTCAAACAATCCCGTATACAATTCCCTTTGTCAATCGGTATGTTACTTGCCCGAGATTCGATCGTGGTATCCCAATACCTCGTTCAATCTCGTTACCGGCAAGTCACTTTACTCGTACCGTAATGCATGATTCCATGACTAACCACTTAGTCAATTTGAGCTCATTATGATGATGCATTACCGAGTGGGCCCAGAGATACCTCTCCGTCATACGGAGTGACAAATCCCAGTCTCGATCCGTGTCAACCCAACAGACACTTTCGGAGATACTTGTAGTGCACCTTTAAAGTCACCCAGTTACGTTGTGACGTTTGGTACACCCAAAGTACTCTTACGGTATCCGGGAGTTACACGATCTCATGGTCTAAGGAAGAGATACTTGACATCGAAAAAGCTCTAGCAAACGAACTACACGATCTTGTGCTATGCTTAGGATTGGGTCGTGTCCATCACATCATTCTCCCAATGATGTGATCCCGTTATCAATGACAACCAATGTCCATAGCCAGGAAACCATGACTATCAGTTGATCAACGAGCTAGTCAACTAGAGGCTTACTAGGGACATATTGTGGTCTATTTATTCACACGTGTATTACGATTTCCGGATAATACAATTATAGCATGAATAAAAGACAATTATCATGAACAAGGAAATATAATAATAATTCTTTTATTATTGCCTCTAGGGCATATTTCCAACAGCTACGTTGCCATGCTCGATCGCAGCCTACGCCGCATGCATGCATGGGCGGCACACGCACAGAAGAACGGGTTAGTGTGACCCCTTGACCCCCGACCGGTGGCACAGACGCGTGCACTGTGAAACGTCGCAGCGTGTCTATTGATGCGATGCAGCCTTCGGTTTCCCATGCGTGTGTACACACTCCTGATGCCACCAAACGCCGCGACGCCGCCTGGTCATTACTTCCACCCGGTGAAACCAGTCAAAAAACATGTCGCACCAGGGCTATTTAAGCCATACCTGTCGTCTTCCTCTCCCTCCTCATCCATACCCCAACCCAATTCTCTCCCATCTCTTCCGCCATCTTCCCTCCTTCTTCCTTCTTCTCCACAAAGAAGCCACCATGTAGTACAACGGCCTGACCTACCGTTTTCCCCCCACCGTGCCGGCGAGGCTCTATCCCTCTGGTGTCTATGTAGAGAACACCCTTAGGGTGTGGGCAATCTCAAGGTGGAGGGGCGCAAGGGAGTTAACGCAGTTCTTCCTTTCGGCCTGCTACCGCCACCTCCCCCCTGGCTCTCCGGTGATGTTCCATGTCGAGGAGGTCAATCACAATGGGGTTGTGGTTGCGCTCCTCGCTACCTTCACCAACCCCTTCGATGCCTTCTACCTCCTCGGGCGAGTGTTTTGGTGTGGGTGTGAGTTTATTGCTTTCACCACCCACAACATCTTCACCGACTTCAACAACATCTTCCCCACCAACAACGGCATGCACACCCTCCCGTACCCCGTCGACAACTAGGAGTGAAGGGCGCCCGGAGGAGTGAGGTGGCGTTCGCCAAGAGGAGGAGGAGAAGAACCCGTTTGGTGCCCCTGATCTATCTAGCTATCTATCTATCTGTCATATTAGTATTTTAAGTTGTAATCGTTTATGTTTGCGTGCTACTATTATTAAGTTGTAAGGCTATGCTATCTATGTCGTCGAACTATGGGTTGTGCGACCCGCTACTATTTATGAGTTATATTGTTGTTGGGTTTCGTTCTACTATATATATTGTTGTTTCGTGCTATTATTTGTGTTTTGCCCTGTGTTACTATGGGTTGTTGGGTTTCTATCTAGTTTTTGTTTTTTCTATCTAGTTCATATTGGTCAATTGATATATGTGCTTGATGTTCTATCAAGTTGATCTATGTGTTACTAATACAAGGAAGATTCCACTATGGACATGCAAGTGTATGGGTACCCAAATGTTTTTGCAAAAGAAAAAAAATCATATATTGGTGTGCTGCATGTGGGCATGCATGTATCTAGGCCCTGGCTATTAGGGCCACCATAGCTAGTAGGTGTAGGGTGCAATTTTATTTGTGCAAATAATTATTGGATTAACTCAAATGCCCAAATAAATATTTCTGTGCTCCTAAAAATATTGGTTTGAATTTTACCTCTGGCCAATATTTTCATAGCAAAACAAGAACATTTTCTTGGACCTGATCATTTCCAAAAATGATTTCTGTGCTCCTAAAAATATTGGTTTGAAATGAATTTTACATGGCGAATTTTAACATGATCATTTCCAAAAATGATTTGAGGCTTTCACATATCCCCATTTAATTTGTGTTTCATGGAACCATAGACAAGCAACAAATATGTTAAGCAAAACAAAAAAGTTACAATACATACATGTGTTCATGTAGCCATTTTATGAATTGCTACATTTGGTGCACTAAGAGGGTGGGCTTGTTTTCTATTTGGGCCTGGTTTTTGTCACAGTACTCATCAGCCCACGGCCCAATAACATTTTTTACCATGAACTCTACACATGCACTCTGTTATAACGGAAGAATTACTGCATTTTATGAGTTGCTACATTTCATTCATCAATTGCTTCACGCATGCACTCTGTTAACTGAGAATATCATTGGGTCCTGAATATCATTACCAGAATTCAGGCTTTGCTTCACACAAATTCAAATTCAGCTAACAAATGATCCCTGACTTACTGAAACTACTAGCTAGACACAATAACTGAAACTAGGGACCCCAGACTTTGAAACTAGCTTGACTCACAAACTGAAACTGTAACAATTTCTAGCGATTGATGAACATCAAGTAAAAGAAACCCATAGCAATGACACATCAATAAAATGCTCCAGCCATCATATTTGCTTGCTGCTTCAAATCGATCAGCTGCTTTAGTTGCTTTCCCATTTTCTTCAATTCACACTTCACTTCAGCATTGTCTATCATCGGATCGGCTCTGTCCACCAGATGTGAGGCGTGTTCCACACCAAGCTACCCCCCAAAATTGAAATTGAGCTCTTGTGTTGAAGCGTGCATTTTCAACCTCTCAACGTACTCATCGAGCCACTTGAAATGTCCACATTTCTTCAGAACCTGACAAAACAGAGTAAACAGGGGTCAACGGCGGCATGAACCCTAGATCAGATCCACCGCCCAAATGAGCTCCAAAAAATAAAGAAATCGGGAGAATTTAGATAAGCTGCACGGATCTAACCTGCCCCGGCTGTGGCCTGCTCAAGCATTTGACGAACTCGCGCCCACGGTTGCCATTTTCCTCCTTCACACAAGTCAAACGCTTTAGAGGCTCCATGCGCGGACAATCGGGGCATCTTGTCAACGGCACTGGGCCGTACTGCGGCCATGATTGGCGGGAGGCCGAAGTTGAGCTAGACATCACTGCCGGCGGCGCACTCGCCAGCGGCGCACTTCGTTGCCGAAGAAGAGGAAGAACAAGGCGGGGGAAAGGGGAAAGGGGAAGGACAGGCAATGGGGGGTGGGCTGGCTTGGGCTCGTGGATGGCTCGGGCCAGGGCACATTGATTAGCGGGATGAGCACGGGCATGCTTATGTGGATAAGTTGTGGGTCCCACACGCATGTGAGTAAGTGGTGGGTCCCACATCCATGTGGATAACTGATGGGTCCCGCGTGTCATAACTCAAACCACTAACCCCTTGTGTTTTGCATTCCATGCTTAAACAGGTCCATGTCGCATTGGAGCTATTGTTGGCTGCAAATAGGTCACACTAGAGATATTTCCGTCAACTACATCGCACATCATCCAATTCATCTCAAAGATGTCGCACAGGAGCTATTCGCCCAAGCAACACACGTGCATTATGTTTTCATTGTTGCTGGCTTGTTATGAAATGGATGTCGAATCAATCATTGGAAAAAACTTAGTAATTTTATTGCTTGCACATAACTATGAATCCCTGTGACCCACTCACACTCAGCGTATGCCACAAGCCAGTACAAAAATATGCTTCAAAACTTCCCTCAATTCTCATTTACAAATTCTGGTGTAAACTGCAAGAGCTATTGTTAGAAGGGGACCAACAATATAAATTTAGTCATCGTTTTTAGTGTGAAAGCTGGATCGTATTTCAGTTCAAATGGCATCCACAATCCTACATCGATATTTTGGGCATGGAGTCAATGTTTACCAATTATCAAGTGCTGGTCTCAGCTTCAATCCAGTAATTTGCTCATTCCGGTTAATCATTAATTTATGGGTATCACTACTTCTTGTAGTTCTGCATAGACACTAAGTTTCTCAGTTTTATATCATTTATTTTCTTCTCTTTTGATGTAGATATAAATTCATCAGCTAAATAAGCTCAAAGGAGTGTTGTCAACAACCAAAAAAAAAAAAACTGAGATAACCTTGTGAGGGGCTGACCACAGCCGTACTACCTCAGGACCTTGTGGTGGAGATCCTGTCTCGGCTGCCGTTGAAGTCCTTTTGCCATGTGTCTCCAAATCTTGGCTTGCCTTCTCATCGGATCCGCACTACCGCCAGAAACTCCCAAGAACTCCCGTCGGTCTCCTCTACCAAAAAGGTGAGCATGGCACTGCCATCCATCTTGCGGTGCTTCCCTCAAGTGATAGGGATATTGATACAACACTTGTTTTGTGCCATGTTGTCGGCATCCCTTAGAGCTTAAGGACTGCAGCAATGGCCTACTTCTTTGTTATCATGGTGATACACACTATAAAGAAATTTCCGACGCGGTCGTGTGCAATCCAGGAACTAAAGAGTGGATGGCATTTCCACATACTGAACCTGGACTAGCCATCTCATTTGCTATTCTCAGGTTGTGTTTTCATCCATTATGATCTCAACACTTCTATGTCTTCAAATTTGAGTCAAGCTCGGGCCCTTATAGGGTGTGCACGGTCCGGGCCGATCTGATCCCCGACCGAGCCGTCATTTGGACCGGCCACTGGCGGGATGGACCGGACCGGACCGACCAGCCTGGCCGTCCTGTTTTTAGGGACCGGACCGGCGACGGCGAAGCTCGGGCCGGACCGAAAGGACTGGCAAGTGGAGGCGGGACATGGAGGAGGTGGTCGTGAGCTCCTGCGCGGTGACCGGGAGGCATGGGAGCGAGCCGTCGCGGCCACGAACGGCACACCGGTCGGCAGCAGCAACGTGCACGCGCCAGGGTCCTGCAGGAGGCAGAAGCTCACGACACGTCCGGTGCGAGACCTTGTGCACCTCTTTGTTGTTTTTTCCTTAGCGTTTTTTTTTGCGGGGCCTTAGCGTTTTCTTAGCCCCATGCAAATAAGGTAGGAGGTGCATGAGCCCACAAATTTTTCTGTGCGAGCCTTCCGTGATTATTAGTTTTTTCTTTGAGACAACTCCGTGATTATTAGTGGATCAAGCATGATGTGGAGCTGAGTCGTGGGCATAGTGGACGAAGAATCTGGATGGCAGGGGATGCCGCGAACGTATCCGATCGAGCCCATCTTTCTCGCTCTCTCTGTTTTAGGCAACAGAATTCCTATTCATATGGGCCTTCACTCAAAAAAAAAATTCCTATTCCTACGAACTAGATTGTTGGTTGTGTGTCGTTCGTGCGAAATGTATGTAGTACTTGTCTTTTCGGCCGGTCAACTATTATCTAACTTATGCTGTTCACTGAAGGAACTACTACTGAAGCTGCACAAAACCTATCATTTCAGTAGGAACTACTACTGAAGTTGTGAGTGTTTCAATGCTGCTCGCTGCAGCTGACCATGTACAAAATGCCTTGTTTAGGTCTGTGTATCCTCTGCAGTCCATCTTTGACTTGTCCAGAATGTAGGTGAATTAGGCTGGCTTTCCGTTCCTTTGGCCAATGTGGGAAGATCTGGTAGAGGGGACTCAATCATAGGTTCTCTTCACCCTTTCCCTCACTGTAGAGTTCTTCTAAATGTCTGTTTAAACATAGGAGCGTCAGCTGTTCAACTTCTGTGGGATTTCTGGGGACTCTTAGAAGGTTGGAGTCTCCTGGGATCTTCCATGCCGTGGATTATTCCAAGGATAGTTTGTGAAAGCCGAAAGTTACTTCAAGCTCTGCCCTTAGTGGTTGAGCTCGGATTCGTGGCCAAAGCTCAAGGAGAGTAACGCTATGTTTCTGTGGTTGTTGGTGCCTTGGTGTCCCACGTATCTCCAACGGAGATTAGAACCCCAAGGACTTAAACTTCAAGCAATATCGTAGTCTTTCTGTGGTCCCATTTTGATTATTTATACCCTCTTAGTTGATTTATGCTTGGTGCAATTGTAGCTTGTTACCTTGTTTAATATTTCTTGCTAGAGCTCCCTTGTCATATAGTATGAATCACATAGTTTCATGGTAGTGAACTTACAATTGCACACTTCCTAAAATTAATGATTTTGTAAAAATTTATAGTTGCCTATTCAATACACCTCTTGATATCTTTGAGACTTTGATCCTTTCAGTTGGTCGGACATGTGTTAGGTGGATTTTTTTGCGCATAGGTTGTTTACTGCGTAAACATGAACGAGATTTTGTAAATGACTCCAGACTTCTGTCAAGAAGGGATTGCAATTATGTTACAAATGTTTTCTTCGTTATTGTATGTGTTGTGCTTGTATATTCTTACATTGATTTTTCACGTTGCCCGTGTTCATGCTATTTTGACCCTTTTTTATGTCCTATATTTTTGTGGGCATGTTTTAAATGTTGCAATTCTATGAATAAGTTTTTATGGGTTCATGGGGGAAAATATTCTAACTATTTCATATTTGGGTGTTTAGTGTTACAACGATAGGGATCCAAAAATTACCATTTTAAGTACAATGGATGGCTGGAGAGATAGCCGGCGGAGAAAATATCACCCTAGCGACTCCCAATGTTTTTTCAAGTGGGATTAGTATTATTTTTTCTAAAGGAAAATAATTTTGTTCGGTGGGGTGACAAAAGCGCTGGCGTCAGCCACCTCACATGCAAAACATGTGTCGATGTGGTCCCGCGTGCTTTCCCTTATCCCTTTATCTCTAGAAGGGCCTCGAGCACTCGCTTTACTTCTTCCCTTGATTCAGATTCAACACATCCTCACCTATCCCCCTTCTCTCTAGGCACTACGTTGCGCCCACCTCCAAATCCGGCGTTGCTGCCTCACCTCCGCAGCCTCGTTTCCGCTTGCCGCCTGGCCGACCGTACTCGCCGACGACCCGAAGCAACCATTACGCGGTGAGCTCCCGTTCCTCTTCCTCTCCTCGGTGTCTATGACGCATATTTGTCCTCGTGTTGTTTCTAATCCGAGCTCGTCGCAGATGCAACCTAGATCTCAACGCCATCCGTTTTGCCAGTTGGTGTGCCATCCTGTAAATTGACGGATTTCCCTCATCCTGTCGTCTTCGTGATGCCAAAGGAAGTCGCGGTTAGGAGCATATACATGATCTGATGTCTGATGAGTTTGTTTCTGTTGGTCAGTCTCACTAAGGATGGATATGATGATATTCTTGACTTTCCCTGGCTTATCTCACAAGTTAGCACCTATCTCAGCTTCTTCTGACGGCGTCTGATAGGCCGTTAGGATTATAGATCCTGAAGGTACTTTCTTTTCCCTTTTTATCAGATCACATTGTTTTTCAAGGTGCATTATAGCAACATGTGTATTATTCATTTTGATCTTGCACATAACTACTAGATAGCAGTTTCCCTGTGTCAACCAAACGATGAATCCCTGTGACCCACTCATCATAGGCCATAAGCCCATACCAAATTTGTTCTTTCATAGTGAATCCCTGTGACTCACTCAGTGTAGGCCATAAGCCCATACCCAATATGTTCTTTCATATACACAACCGTGTCATTGTCATAAGGCATGAACATGATAAAAAATGTTTCAAGGCCCACTTGTTGACTAATTTAAGCATTGAACGGGACCTACAGAAAAATGTGCATTCATTGTTTTTTGGAGGGTGGAACTTTGCTTGAGTTTTAATTTTTGGGTTCAGATGGCGTTTACACACATACTTTATTGTTCCCCAGTTTTATATCATCTATTTTTTCTTTTATTTTGGTGCAGATAAGTTCAGATCATAGATTGGGGATGCCCACATGTGTACTACCTAATGAGCTGGTGGTGGACATCCTGTCTCGACTGCCGTTGAAGTCCTTGTGCCGCTTCAAATGTGTCTGCAAGTCTTGGCTTGCCTTCTCATCTCATCCATACTACCGACAAAAGTTCCCAAGAACTCCCACTGGTCTCTTGTACCAGAAATTTGAGCGTGGCAGACTTGCCTCCTCTCTTGGCAGTGGCATCCATCTCGCCAGACTGCCCTCAAGTGACAAGGAAATTGACACAACACTTAGCTTTGTGCCATGTTATAAGTACCCAATACTGCTTCGGGGTTGCTGCAATGGCCTACTTCTTTGTTATCAGAAAAATATAATTGAAGAAATTTCCAACGCTATTGTGTGCAATCCAGCAACTCAAGAGTGGATGGCACTTCCAGATACTGAACCTGGACCATCGGTCTTTTCGGCTAATCTCAAGTTGTGTTTTGATCCATTATGGTCTCAACACTTCTATGTCTTCAAATTTCAGTCGAGCGCGGTCCTGAACCCTCATATAATTGGAACCTCCACTGAAGTTAAGGTATTTTTCTCTGAGGATTCCACGTGGTCTAGTTGTCTTTGGTGGTCTAGTTGTCTTTGGGAATATGGAGATGGATTTGAAGGTGATTCGCTCTTTGTAAATGGGGTGTTGTACGTGAAGCACCTATTGGCTCATAAAATTCTGGCGCTTGACGCACCTGATAGAAGTACGGAGTGGCTCGATCATAGGATCATTCAGCTGCCAGGATATCCGAATAGGTCCAACATGACTTTCTGTTCTAATGGATGTATTGGTCAGTCTTCGGGTGTCTTATGCTACGGGAAACAAGAATTTGATGGCTGCGCAATACGGATTTGGAGTTTGGAAGTCCCTGATGGGTGGGCGGTGAGGCGTCGTGTAAGTATGGTTGATATATTTGGCAGAGACATTTTTCTCCGCACTGACCGTGAAGGATACTGGCTTTTCGAATATAAAATCATGGCCGTTGACCTAGAGAGGGAGCTGGTTATCCTTGAGGACAAAATTGGTAATAAGATCATCTCAGCTAGCATCAGTACTGGTAAACGCTCGCAGTCCCAAAAGATTCCAAGAAGCTTCACCCGAAAATATCGCAGCCTATTCTATGTGCCATACTATGGCAAAATTCCAGCTTTAGCAGTTAAGGGTCAGAGGGTGAATCATTCTATGTTTTACAATTTATGGCATCAGTGCTGTACTTTCCTTTTTGAGTTGGATTAAGCTGTTGTTATGTGATGTACCATACTGGATTGTTGTCTTTTCGTGCCACTCGTGTGAACATTGTAGAACTTGCCTTTTTAGCCTGTCAACTCTTGTCGAAGTTATGCTCGCTTAATTTGGAAAACTGCAGATTAAGTAGAACCACTGAAAAAATAGCGCGTCATAGCGTCGCTAATAGCAATGCTATAGCGTGTTGAGAATTGTCCCGCTAAATAAATTAGTATACAACGACTCGCTAATACCATATTTTGAGGCTAGCGCTATTTTGCTGTAGCGCCCTATTTTTTTCCCTTGAGTAGAACATGATGGATACTCTGGGCATGCACGTGTGTGTGGAACTAATTGGTCAGTTCATCCTCCTGATGCATGCAAATATTCAGAAATGATGGTGTGAAGCTGTGAGACTGCTACAATGCTGCCCACCGCACTACATAACACTTGCAGATCTGTGGGGGGCATTTCAGTGGGAAGAAAACGTTGTGGCGGTTTCAGTTCTGCTTGCCGCTCAAAAGTTTTTTTATATAAAAGGCACAAGGCTTAGAAGATTTTGATAAAGTATACAAATTGTTTAGAAGAAGAGACCCGCAGCAGCATTGACAGCATGGGTGATGCCCATGGGTGTTCAAGTTCATCCTCCTAATCCTGAACTTGTCATGCCCGAGACGGTATATAATTGAATGGAACGCCCAAAAGTTCTAAGACAAATGACAGTATCGATTCTCAAGATAGGAAAAACAGAGACTGATTCATGGCCTTGCACACCACAGTGACGCCATGGACAAATAAACACTGTAAACCAATCTTAATCACATTCGAAATCCAAAGCCTATTTTTCTACATCATTCTAAACTTCCAAGGTCTTTTCTTTTATTGAAATTTGAAAGGGTGTTGAATAATGTTGAAAATTGGACTTCTTCCGTGCAAAAGAAAGCATGCTCATTTTTCTACTATTCCAGGCACGCTCCAATAACACGGCCTAGTCCAAAACCCCGCCGCCCCTCTTCCACCACGGACCCCATTCTCTGGCGCGGCCGCTGCCTTCTGCCGTCTCGCCGACCCATCTCCGCAGCCACGTCCAAGTCCGGAAGCAACCAGCAAGCACCAAGCGGTGAGTCCTCAGGCGGCATCGGCGCTTCTTTTTCCCCTCGGGTGCATCAGCAGTTGGCTCAATCGCTCAATGCCGCTAACAAGTCATTAGGATCCTGCGCCCAGAAGAAAGTTTCATTCATGTCGGAACCTGACTGTGGTAAGTATGCAATTTTTGTGAGTTTTTTGGCACGCATGCTAGTGATTGCCCTATTTTCTTTTCTTTTCTACAAAATTGTTTAGGAATGCTTCCTCAAAGTTACTCCATCGTGTCAAAATTTCCAATATGAACTTGGAACTTAGATTTTATTTTTCCTGGCCTTCAGGATTGTTGTTTTACAGCCTTTTGTATGTAATTACAACCTTTGGAACTTAGATTTCTTCCTGGTCTTCATGATTGTTGTCAAAATTCCAATATGTGAACTTTGGAACTTAGGTTTCCTCCTGGTCTGCAGGATTGTTGCACTAATAACTGAAAATTGAATTTTAGTTTTGAATGTAAATATCAAGATAAAATCCCCTTGTTTCAGACAAACAACCAATGGTTGGGGCCAGTTCTACGGTTCTACTGCATTGGGGAAAAAGGAGGATATGGTCATTGCATATCATGGAGATGCTTATGATGAAGGTCAAGAAGGTGCAACCGAAGATAATATGGATCCTTCCTGTCCTTATCTGTTTCTCAAAAAAATGGATCTCGATAAGATCCATGAGAACTGTTAATTTTATGATCTTCCTCCTGATTTCAGTTCATTATCTCCTTTTTTGTACTGGCTCCTTGTAAGATTTGGGAAGCGTTCCTACTCCTCGATGAGGAGCGGCGTTGAGTTTATATTGATTGAGGCAGAACAGCCCTGCCGTGGCTTACAAGAAGAGGAAACCGATCATGAGAGACTCGGTTGTTTACAGAGAGATTCAAACTATTATGAGAGAGATAGAGAGAGAGGGAGATAGAATATGGTTGAGATTACGTCGTGATAAACACAAACTCTAACACCCTCCCTTAATCTCAACTATCCTACATTTAAATTCCTCTTGAACTCTTCAAATGGTTTCGTTGGTAATGCCTTGGTGAATCCATCTGCCACTTGATCCTTGGAAAAAATAAACCGTACCTCAAGTTTCTTTGCTGCAACCCTCTCACGCACAAAGTGAAAATTAATTTATATATGCTTGGTTTTTGCATGAAACACTGGGTTCGCAGATAGGTATGTGGCTCCCAAATTATCACACCATAAACATGAGATGTGATTCTGCTTCACTCCCATTTCATCCAGTAACGACTCAATCCAAATAACCTCTGCAGTAGCATTAGCTAAAGACTTATACTCAGCTTCCGTACTTGACCTCGACACAGTGGCATGTTTCCTAGCACTCCAAGACACGAGATTAGGACCAAAGAATACCGCAAATCCTCCAGTTAATTTTCTATCATCACTGCAACCTGCCCAGTCAGCATCAGAGAATGCACTCACAAGAGCAGAATTAGAACGTCTGAAATGAAGTCCTATTCCCATAGTATGTTTGACATATCTTACAATTCTCTTGACAGCTGCCCAATGTGCAGTAATGGGTGCATGTAGATATTGGCAAACCTTGTTAACCGCAAATGAGATATCCGGACGAGTAAGAGTTAGGTATTGTAATGCACCAACAGTACTTCTATACCTCGTACTATCTTCCTCCTGAAGTGGCTCCCCTTCATATGCTGAGAGACTCTCTGAGGAGGACAAGGGTGTAGGTACATGCTTGCGGTTTTTCATCCCCATGCGTGATAGAAGCTCAGTAACATATTTCTCTTGATTTAGTACTATGCCATCTTGAGTCTTCTTAACTTCAATGCCTAGGAAGAAGTGCAAATCTCCTAGATCTTTCAAGGCAAACTCTGAGCTTAAATCATGCAAGAGAGCATTAGTAGCACTTTGTGATGAACTTGGAACTATAATATCATCCACATAGATGAGTACAAAGATAACCACTTTTGCCTTGTTATAGATAAACAGAGATGTGTCAGCTTTGGAAGCAATAAAACCAAGGCGTTTTAGTTGTGAACTCAACCTAGAGTACCATGCTCTGGGTGCTTGTTTCAAGCCATAGAGTGCTTTGTCAAGCTTGCATACATAATGTGGTGTTTTCTTACTCTCATACCCAGGTGGCTGCCTCATGAACACCTCCTCTTCCAGAACACCATGTAAAAACGCGTTCTGCACATCTAACTGCCTTAAGCTCCATCCCCTGGATATAGCAATAGCTAATACAAGCCTTATAGTTGCAGCTTTCACAATGGGACTGGAGGTATCCTCATAGTCTATACCATATCGTTGTTTAAAACCCTTTGCAACAAGACGTGCCTTGTACCTGTCAATGGAGCCATCTGCTTTCTTCTTAATTCTGTATACCATTTACAGTCAATAATATTTTTACCTCTTTGGTCAGGCACAAGAGGCCAAGTCTTATTCCTCATAAGAGCAGAATATTCCTCATCCATTGCTTTTCTCCACTTAGGATCACCAAGTGCATCTTTTAATGTTGTTGGTTCCCCTGAAATACACAGCATGCCATACGGTATAGTGCCATCTTTTCTTATTTTCGGATTACGTATACCTTTTTGTAACTTGGTCATAACTCGAGAGGAAGAAGCTGCTAGTTGTTGTACAGGCGCAGAATCCACAGATGATCCGCGTGCTGGAGCAGGAGATCCGTCGGATACAGCAGTCGCTGGTACAAAAGATCCAGTGGGACTCAGTGTGGCCCCCCGGCCACTGGACGCCCTGGAGACCGCAGGGCTGGCGGGCGCAAAAGATCCGCCATCGACCTGCGATTGCATGCGCACGGGACGCGAGGAGGATCCGGCCTCGCGGCTGGCCCCGCTGTCGGATGACGGGGCAGCGTGGGAGATGCCGCTCCAGGAATCTGGCCCGCTGTCGCCTGGGGCGCGATCCGAGTGAGATCTGCGCGCGTGATCCAAGGCCTGCTGGCACGCAGGGGTGGCAGGCGCTGCCGAATCAGCTCCGGCATGTGCGCCAGGTTCGTCCTCTTCTGGAACATGCAATATCACATCATTTTGAGCTATATTTCAATGATTTTGACCATTTTGAGCGTTGTTTTCTTCAGCAACCTGCATAGGCATAAGAGTGGAACTAGGAATAGCAGAATCATCAGCATATTGGTTAGTACAATTGTTTTCCCCGTGATCGAAGTTTTGAAGACTTGATGGAAGAAGGAGAATTTCCTTGCGAAGAAGGGCACCGGCATTTGGATGAAGAGATGAAAAAGTAAACACAGATTCATCAAAAACAACATCTCTAGATATGTAGACCCTACCAGTGGGAACATCTAGACATTTTACCCCTTTGTGCATAGGGCTATAGCCTAAGAAGACACACTGTTTTGAACGAAATGCAAGTTTGCATGTGTTGTAGGGTCGAAGGTTTGGCCAACAGGCGCAACCAAAGATACGAAGAGACGTGTAATTGGGTGTTACCCCAAGAAGCCGTGTGATGGGTGTTTCAAGTTTGATGACTTTGCTTGGAAGCAAGTTGATAAGATATGTGGCAGTTAGAAAGGCTTCATCCCAGAATTTGAGTGGCATAGATGCCTTTGCTAGCAAAGCAAGTCCTACATCAATAGTGTGATGGTGCTTTCTTTCAGCTGATCCATTCTGTTGGTGAGCATGAGGGCAAGAGACATGATGTGAGATACCTAGTTTTTGAAAGAAAGAATTAAGCTTCTCATACTCACCACCCCAGTCGGTTTGCATGGCAATGATCTTAGAGTTCAGTTTGCGTTCAACAAGATTCTGAAAGTTGATAAAAACTTAGAATACATCAGCTCGCTTTTTTAACAAGTAAATCCAAGTAAATTTACTATAGTCATCAATGAAGCTTACATAATAGAAGAATCTACCAACTGAGGTGGGGGTTGGCCCCCATACATCTGAAAATATAAGTTGTAATGGAGCAGTGGATACACTGGTAGAAATAGGATAGGGTAGCTGATGACTCTTGGCATGTTGACAAGGACCACAAACTGACTCAACACTGAAATCATATGAGAGTTTTTTTGCTAAGAATATAACTAACAATGATTGAAGATGGATGACCTAAACGACTATGCCACTTTGCTGAAGATGGCCTAGTGACGACATATGCTTGTTTATTGAACCATGATGATGATGATGATGATGATATGAGTGGGTAGAGGCCTCCCACGCACCGTCCTTTAAGAATGACTCTCCTTGTTGCCAGGTCCTTTACCAAGAAAAAGTGAGGATAAAACTCTATAAGAACATTATTGTCAAGAGTGAATCGATGGACGGAAACAAAATTTTTGGATGTTTCAGGAACATGCAAGATATTTTTCAAGTGCAATTTTTTTACGGGATTTTTAATAATTGAACTATCAATATGTGTGATTTCCATACCAGAACCGCTCGCCGTGTGAATCTGGTCGCTTCCATTGTATCTTTCCCGCATCGTCAGCTTGTCAAGTTCCCCGGTAATGTGGTTTGTAGCTCCGGTGTTGGCATACCAATTTGTATCCACACCGTAGGAGACAGCATGTGCCCCCTTTTCCTCCTGGTCATTTTCTTCATAGCGCCACCAACATGTGCGTGCACCTCCTGGATGATGTTTATAGCATATCTGACATTCAGGGTAGTCACGCTATTGCTGATCGCACCCTTGCTGCTGCTGTTGTCGAGGACGTCCTCTGTTTCCGCCGCCTCCACCAGCAGGAGAGGGCTAGCGGTCACCACGGCAGCGCCCCTTCCTCCTCGCCCGCGATAGGGTCTCCCGCGGGTTTGTCCACGGCCTCTGTAAGCCGCGCTTGCAGATGTGTGGAAGCTGCCTGCAGATGAGTCACCTAACATCTCCATCCTTTGATCAAAAGTGGAAATTTGAGCGAAGAGGTCATCTGGCGTGATCTGGTTCTTGACAGTGCCTATCGCCACAACCACAGGGTCGTAGTCGCGATCTAGTCCTGCCAGAATATAGTCCACCATCTCCGGGTCTGACACCGGACGGCCAGCGGCAGCCAATTCATCTGCGAGGTTTTTCATCTTCGCCATGAAAGCAGAGCTTGACATGGAGCCCTTCTTGGTTGTGGTGATTGCAATTCTCAGGTTTGTGATCCTGGATTGCGACTGGGAGGCGAAGAGGGCCGTCACCGTCGTCCATAGCTCGAAGGTAGATTCCTTCCTGACGACCTGTCCAAGAATTTCTGGCGTCATAGAATTGAGTAAGTATGAGAGGACCTGCTGATCTTTAGCGATCCATGGCCCGTACAGCGGGTTCGACTCCATGGCCGAAGTCTTGTCCGCCTTGGTGATTTCCATCATCTTGGGTGGAGCAGCATCGGAGTTGTCTAAGAGTCCAGTCACCTGCGCTCCTCGCAGGGCTGGAAGAACTTGCGTCTTCCAGAGGATGAAAGTTCCTCTCGCAAGCTTCTCAGACGGAGGCGCACCGAGATTGAGGGCGACTCCTGTTGACGACGACATGTAGGCGACGCCGATGTGCTTGAGGTTTGATTTTTGTGGCTAGATGTGTAGGGAAGAGGTTGCTCTGATTACCATATAAGATTTGGGAAGCGTTCTTACTCCTCGATGAGGAGCCGCGTTGAGTTTATATTGATTGAGGCAGAACAGCCCTGCCGTGGCTTACAAGAAGAGGAAACCGATCGTGAGAGACTCGGTTGTTTACAAAGAGATTCAAACTGTTACGAGAGAGATAGAGAGAGAGGGAGATAGAATATGGTTGAGATTACATTGTGATAAACACAAACTCTAACACTCCTGACTCTCAACATTATCTCTTCCAGTGGAATCATTTAAGATCAGCGTGGCTCGCCAAGTCCAAACCAAACGATATAATCATCCCAGACCCTACACCCAAGGTATCTTGTTATCTTCATTTACAAAATCTCAAATGACAAATCATTCCATATTCTTTCTTTTTAGTCCTGCAGAGTTTTGGATTACTGAAATTGTCTGCTGAAACAATATATTTTCTTGTTAGTCAAATGCCCTCGGCAATACTTTGTTTATACTGTTTTGTTTTTAGTTGGATGATTGATTATCTTCCACCCTTTGCAATTGTGGACGGATCCATCCAGTGGGTGCGGGATGCCTTCGACGAGATAGCTCTCCGCTTGGAGCGCGCCTTGGAAAAGGACAGGCTCCGGCACTTCATACGCCTTTTTGAGAGTGTGGCGTGCATGCAATGGAATCTGACTATCACTGCAGAAACCTTGACCTACGTGGTCATTCATAACGCCTTGCGATGTGCGAAAGTTGTAATAGAGGGCAAGGCTCCTGAACTCAATGGGATGCATGCTAATCCCAACTGCATCAACCAATATGGATACTTCCCCCTCCATGAAGCTGCTGAAAGGTTCTCTGTTGGCTTGATCAAGTTGCTGTTTCGCCATGGTGCATCAGCCAATGTGCGCACAGTTGGCAATAAAGTCATAGAGGATTTGGAGGACAATACGTATTTGGAGGCATGTTGCAGTTGAAAATGCTTGTCTGCATAAGTATTTGGAGGACAATCTTTCATCTAGCCGGGACTATGAGGATTATAACTACAACCTTATCCATATGCTGTGCCTCCCTGAGATGGTTTGTGTCATTCCCCTCTCTACACAAAGTACTACTTTTTGCACCATGAAAATTTTAAAGTATTGTGGCCATGCCATATATCGCATACAACTGCTATACCAATACCTAAGGACTGAGCATCCTTACATCTCCTCTTGTCAATGATATAATTCCTATTTTACCTGCGGTTTGTGTTCTTGTGTTGTAAGTTCTTAACCTTATTTTTGTGACATGGAGTCAGCAGTTTCAAATTGTCATTAGCTAATTTGATTTTCTTTGGCTCAGAGATGACCCCCAATTTGTAGCTGTATGCTTGTATATCATACCGAAGGACTGAGTGTGCTTTAATCTCCACTTGTTAGAGATGGAATTTTTTTTGAGAAATAGATGGAATACTAATCATGCTTGTCTTCTGAAAGTGTTTATGTATTTGGCATGTTATTATTTTCTATTCAGAGAAAATGAGAATCCATGCTTGCTGTGTTTGGATAAAATGAAGCAATAAAACAGGAAGTACTATTCAGCATTACTTGCTTGCATGCAGATGTTTAAAGGCACTCATATTTTGTTCCTTGGTGTTTTTTAACAGAAGATCTTCTTGGATACGATTAGACTGATTGCCAGACAAACAGATAATCTAGTGGATGAGCTCTGGATGTACATAAAGGAAAAAAGGCCTGTAGAGACTGCAGTTTTACTCCTGGCTGCTCAAGGGCAGATCCGCGGGAGCCGTTCCTCCAAGAGAAGTGTCGATGGCAATCAAAATGGGTTTCAAGTTATCATGGATCGTATAGTACTGGAGCACTCTGAACACGTGCAGCCGGAGGAAATGGCAACATTAAAATGTACATATTTGCTTGTTCGTATCATTTCTCGTGCTGGCCAAGTTCTTGATGCGTACATTCAACATCACTCTGAGGTACGACAACTTGTATATTGCAGTGAGTCAGTTAACAGAGCCTCTGGTCTCTTCCTTAGTTCCTTTCACTAAGAGCGTCTCCAACCACATATAGCTAATTTGGCCCCTTATATGTCCACAGATGCATCCGGACACTCAAATCCATATACAAGCATGCAACATCGATCAAAACACGTACTTTGATTCCATAGCACATAGTTGATACGTAGTTTGGGCATAGCAGGTCTAGGACATAGCATAGGAGAGTTCATCATACATACCACAATACTACCAAAATGATGGCATGTTCTACTAGTTCATCGTACATAGCATAAAGTAAAGTAGGGCTATAGATAGGGGAAGTTCACCAACGCCTACCCTTGCCCTTGCTCTCGTCGTCTTTGTCGTGGAAGTAGAGGTCGAATCCATCATAGGGGTCGAGGCGGATATGCTTGCCGCTGAGCTGGATGTGTCGGTCGTGGTACCAAACATGTTCATGTATGATTTCGAGGGAAGGCCAGTGAGGGCACGAACATCCCGGGTTTGCTCCTTTGCGAGAGCCCGGGTGGCCGCTCGGGCTTGCCGCTTTGCGAGGATTGGGGCATAGGCTTCCTCTGCTTCCTCCACGACACGGCGTGACTCCGCGGGGATCTTGGCGTTGATCTGGTGGTGGCACACGTCCGACTCTTTGGAGGTCAGGGCTTGACGACATGGACGACCTGGTCCTTGTCGGATCCAGACGACATCAGCACCATAGCGGGCGCGGCGGACGAGCAGGAGCCGCGGTGTGCCTTTGCCTTCACACGGCGGTCACAACCTATCTCGACTCAGAGCAGCAGCCGCAACTGCCGCATCAGGGCGGCTCCAATGGAGGAGCTCAGGTCGTGACTCGAGACCGATGGAGCACGAGCCGGCATTTTTCTACTCCTCGTCGGAGCAGGCAGCGAGCTCTCAACCGACACCGTTGTTGGGTCCGGACCTGGCGGACTAAGAGCCACCTGTCGCCATGCTCGGAGATGGCCTGATATGACTGGAGAGGAGTAGGGAGGAGCAGAGCAGAAGCATAGTGGAGTGTTCAAAATGGCCAAGGTCGCGTTCGGGGTGGGGACTGGGATGGATTTTGTGCGGTCGGGATGGGCCGGTCCGACGTGGCGGATGCGTCTGGCGTGTCTGGGCAGCCCCAAATCCGCAGCACATATGGTACAGATTTGAGAGGTGTCGGACAGCCTGGATATTTGGGCTCCATATGGGGGGTCCATTTGAGTGGTGTTTCTTCGTCTGGGTTCTGTCCTGCCCGTCCGTTAACAGTCGTTGGTAATTCTCACATTGATCAAGGAAAAAGGAATACTCCCTAGGATCCATATTAATTGGTTGACAATTAATATGGGTCGAAGAAATAACATTCTTTTGGTAAATCCTTATGACAAACATATATGGAAATTTTGTTTGAGTTAAAAATACATGAGTGCATTGTATTTCATGATTCATACTCATGAACTAAATCGAATACACTTCCATTCAATCTGTGTATGCAAAATGTCCTATTGCCTACCAAGCCATACGCTAAAGTTTTGTTTCTAATAATTTTTTTCACTATTTCTTCGGAACCTTTTGTTTTATAGTGAATGATTGTGTTGTGGGATATATTGTATGAATCTATCTTATATATTTTTTGAATTCTTCTATTTCCTTTTTTGATATCTAATAAAATGGCATAAATGTCATGAAGGTTTCCCATGTGGAAGTCCTTGAGCATGTTTCATCTGTTCTTAAGGATTTTGGGTCTCGCCCCGCCGGAGAAGGCATTGACGTTAGAAACCTGTAACGCCCTTTTTGCACTACTTCAAATGTAATGATTTTGCATTTTAGTTTTCTTAATTATGTATGATAAAGGTTTGTGTTACTTGTTTAATTAGTTCCTTACGGTTTTCGCAATGAGCCCTTATTTTGTTTCTTGGGAACTGGTGCATGCAGAGGCAACCAAGGCAATCGCAGCGACTGCTCATGGTGCAGAGGGAAAGGTAAAGATGTTTAAATGTTATTACTGGGTCATTTCTACGTTTACTTTTCTTTAGTTTTGTTAAGTGACTTGTTACGTGGGCTGTTGTTCACATAAACAGTATCCATGGTACCGCAGCATAAAGGGATATCATTCAACAACAGTATCGAAAGTAGTTCACATCCCTAGTTTTGGCTTTTTTGAAAACATTTATATTTTACATATAATCGTATTTCACTTTTTTTGCTGCTTGGGAGAAAGGTTCTGACGAGAAAATTGTGAAGTGATATAATCTCTATAAGCATTGCATTTAACTAGTACGAAAAAGCATTATTGTGAGTCGCATAAGTAATACCAAATGTAATGCAACTACCCTAACTGTGAGCAGCATATCACATTTTTCATTCATACCACATTTGTTGTTAGTTGAGTACTCCTGCCTGGTCATGTTGAAATTGGGATGTCTTCTGTTTCTTATGATGTTTAAATCTTATTGAATTATGAGACAGGTTGCGAGGAAAAATATAGCTAGAGGATGGGATCCAGAATACACGAGGAGAATGTTCTTCCCACATTGGTGATCGGTACTAGGAGCCCGATGTCTGATGAGGTTGTATCCATCCTATGCACCAGCAGCTGAGTTTGATGAAGCGCTTTGTACCTCAAGGAGAAGAACCCAGCTACCAGCAAATAGTTATCAACCAAGAAGGCCATTTTGTGCTGCTGCATTCAGGAGCAATGGATCATCTTGTCGTAATCCAAATCAAAAAAAATTGTTGGAAAAAATTCGGCAACCAACAAGTAATCATCAATCTATGAGGCTCTTTGGTACACTCTTGAAGCTGCTAAGGAATGCATGAGGTATATATGATGTGAGTGGTGATTTTCGAATGGATGTTTTTCGACATATTCAACTTACACGTATTTGTGGAAGGAAAGTATTATTATGATGCATAAATTTCCTGCATCATCAGTAACTGAAAATGAAATATTATACTTAAAAGTAGGAGTAGGATTTTTTGTTTGCAGAATTCATCAACATTCGCTTGGTTTGCAGGGCAAGCATGCAGTTTATGATTGTGTACCAATGATCCCATTTTTCACATGTATGAAGCTCTTGCTACACAAAATTTAAATCTTGCGCGGATGTACGACTGACCTTATGCCATGCAGCTGCTGGCGGATGGGGGATTTTTCTTGTCGGCGTCGGCGTGGTGGAGAAGACTGGCAGTTTGTGCGTGTGCGCGTGCTACCTTAAGTTTTTTTTGAGGGATCCCATACTTTATTAATTTGGAACAATAATCAAAGGGACACAAAGGGAGTCATGAGGGGAAATAAGCCACAAGTGGCGACCCTGCGTGCGCGTGTGCTACTGGTATGAAGACTCATTGGCCTGGGCTTTGGGCCCATTTTTCTGAGCGGGCCACTTCAGAAATAACCGGCCATATTCGAGTGAGCGAAGGGGTCCAATGACGAGCTGGGGTGATTAGAACGGCGAGCAAACGAGGTCATCGGCTCAATGGTGCTGCTGGAGAGAACGTTGTGGTGGTGAGGAGAGACCGAACCATCTTAGTCGACGAAGCACCAACCTCACCAAACTGCGTTACTACTTATTAGACAAAGACGAGACCCTAAATCTACAGATCAACCGAAAGAGAAGCAGGAGCCCCCCCTCCTCCAGCGGCAGCGGCGGACGAACAGCGGCGGACGAACATGGACGCCACCATGCTGAGTGGAGCCGCTGGGGCGCGTCACAAGCTGACGCAAGAGAGAGTTGGCATTAGGCCTGGCCGAGGGGCCGGTGCCCGCCGGATCTGGACTTCCAGATTGTAGGAGGCATGCTGCCCGTGCCATGAGGAGGGTTCGACTGCCAACGGGACCAACATGGACGCTGGGATCGAACCCCAACTCATGGACCTCCACAAGGCCTGATACGCATCTCTCCGAGGACTCTGGCGACGGGAACCGCCGCTGCAACGGCTGAGAACCACCGGGGAAAGGCGCCGCGCGCCGCCGTCCGCGGCACGGTCTTAGCCCGGCCGCATCCTCCAATGGCGGCGATTAAGCCCGTGCCGCATCCTCCGATGGCGGTGAGGGGTTGAGGAGGAGAGGGGAAGCTGCGAGGTGCGGCGGCTAGGGTTCCCCGTGTCGCCCGGGAGAACGACAAAAGAATACTGTGTACTAAAGCATCGTCAAATTGATATAGACCATGTCGAAAAAAAAGTCAATTAATATGGATCGGAAGGAGTAGTATTAAACCAACTCGTGGAAAAGAAAGATCTAGCAGAGACGAGTTGTCCTCAGAAAGGGAGGAATCACAGATCGAGTCACTTCACTTGAAAGCATAGCCTAGCTGGTGCTACTCATCAAGTCCATAGGATCCAAGTGTTATCAGATCGGATATCCAGCCAGCTCCCCTTGCCATTCGTCGTATAGAAAATGGATTAGCAGCGTGATGGGCGCGCGATGGCACCCAGCTTAAACGTCATGGCGACTCACGTGGCACCCATATGCCTTGTCTGTTCGATCCAACGGGACGAGGCTTCATCTTCATGGGAACCTCGTCCGCCGACGCCGCCGGATCCGTCCTCTCCTCGGATCAACGAACCGGCGGGCGAATGACTCTGAGAGCGCCTAGGATGGATGCACCGATGTATAAAAAGTCAATACCCGCCACCAACGCAGCATGTAACCCCATGCTGTCTGGATTCAATCTCCAAAGCAAATACTGCCTTGTGTATATAAATTAATTAAGATTTTTCCTCAAAAAAACCATAAGAAATGCTGCATTTCATCACAAATAAAAGAAAGAAATACTGCATTTGCACGTCGGCACTTTCTCACACCTGCTATCCTAGCCAATACAAAAAGATTGACATAATTTGGAAAATGATAGACGTCAAAATAGTATTTAAGGGGGAATAGGATAACCCACTAAACAATAGTTCTAAAGATTTCCAGAATTTTGAAAATACCAAAAAATCAGAAATTATTAGGGAACACATTGAATTCAACAAACTGATTTTATTTAACTTGTCTATGTAAAATACGTATCCATGTTCTCACTAACCTTTCTGGCAAAGATATTTCAAATAAAGAAGTTATGTCAGAAGAGTGGCGATTTGGTTTTAAAATTTCCTGTTGTCTTCAATTTTCTTATTTTCCTTGACAATCTCTATTTTAATTTTTTTTAAGTATCAAGCGTCTTACAAAAATTCATATTGCTGTCAGTTTGTCATATTTTGGCACCATTTTGCCTATTTTCCTAAAATAAGCAAAACTTTGACATTTTTTATTTATTTCTTTATGTTATTCCATTACCTTGCCTTAATTTTCTTCTTCTTAGGCTTTAGGATGCCGTGTGCCTTTTGTTTTTCGAAAAAGGCTTTTGGCCTGGTTTATGTATAAAGCAACACAGCCAAACTGATAGGAGGCGATAAAGCGACCCTCTTACAAAGCGGATCAAAGAGAAACAGGAGTACATGAGGAGCCGCATCCCAACACAAAGCAACCTAGACTACTGACAAGAAATGAAAACACGCCTCCTTGGAAAACCATCAAACAATGTTGCAGAGCTTACAACCAGCTGCTACCGAGGAGGGCCCCCTGCCTTCCCGCTCCGGGCCATGGAGCACCGATCCTGCTTGGAGACAAAGAAGACCGAGAAAAATGACAACAAGTACATGTGTATAGAGTATGAAGTAAGCTAGATCGCCCCCACCAAAGCCGAAGAAGCTTCAAGTTAGAATCCAACTCCGTTCTTCTAACACAACTTCTTTAGGCCATGTTTGTTTGGACTTTTGCTTCTGCTGAAAAAGCTGCAAAAGCAATATAGTTTTTTGACCAAGAAAAGCTGCAAAAACAGAAGCAAAAGTCCAAATAAACAGGGCCTTAGTAGAAATCCTATGCCTTCCTCGCTACCTAGGACTGGTATATATATATATATATATATATATAGAGGTACATGTATGCTTGCTCCACAAAGCCAAAGCAGCTGCGCTCTCTCGTCTCTACATACTCTACAACAATCATTAGCAAGGACACCAATTCAGGTCTCTCCCCCCTATCCCCAAAACTGGTAGTACTACGAACTTTCTTTTTCAATCTGATCTACTCCGTATATGTTAGTTCCTGACGATCAGATTGTGCAGTGAGCATGTCGAGGACAGGCGCTCTGCATCTAGCTTCGGGCCTGGGAGGGCTGATCGGCAAGGAGCAAGTCAAGTCGTCGGTGGAACAGTATGTTCGGCACCATCTTGTTCTAATTGTACTTGTAGGCCGCAGCGTTCAAAATGTTACTCTCTTATATACTTCCTCCGTCCTAAAATAAGTGACTTAACTTTGTACTAAAGCTAATACAAAGTAAATAGCAACAATTAATATGAATCAGAGGGAGTATATTAACTTGGTGATTGCAAATCGGGCAGGTACGAGAAGTACCATGACCTTCACGGAGGCGAAGCCAAATCGAGGGCGTCCAACTATGCTGATGTGGTACGTACTACGTATACTAAAGCTTCTCTCTGTATCCTCCTCTCACTCAAAACGGCACACAAATATCATGTAAGAAGTGATGAGTTGCTAGCTATTGTATGCATGCAGGCCAACAAGTACTATGACCTTGTCACCAGCTTCTACGAGTACGGATGGGGGGAGTCGTTCCATTTCGCAAACAGGTTATACGAGACATCAAAATTCCCAACATATACATTTTCACTAATGAGAAGTTTGTCTTACTCAATGCCAAGCTTAACCTGCCTAGGTTTTGTTGTTTAGATGGGAAGGAGAGACTTTGCGTGAGAGCATCAAGCGGTACGAGCATTTCATAGCATTGCAACTTGGACTCAACGAGGGGATGAAGGTGTTGGACGTGGGATGCGGCATCGGAGGGCCTCTCAGAGAGATCGCGAGATTCAGGTGCGTGTCGATCGATGATCCAAAACGTACCTAAGTGTTCTGCCCAGATTTTCAGTCACACAACCTGCGTGAATTTCTGCTTTGTGGGTGTGTAGCTCCGCGTCGGTGACGGGTTTGAACAACAACGAGTACCAGATCACAAGGGGCCAGGTCTCTCTCCTACACGCATTTACAATGCTCAAATCAAGCATGAACTTGCATATATGCGTTTTTTTCTGAAAAAAGAAAACTTTGTGCGGGACACTCGCAGGAGCTCATCGATTTAGCCGGCCTGAGTAAACGATGCAACTTTGTCAAGGTACACACACGGAGCATTTTGCAAGTGAATTAACTGATGAAGAGCCAGCAGCAAGGAAAAATGTCTTGATAAGCTGTGTGTTTTGGTAATTCCGTTCGTCTAACTCTAGGGGGACTTCATGCACATGCCGTTCCCCGACGACACATTCGACGCGGCGTACGCCATCGAGGCCACATGCCACGCACCTGACGCGGTACAATACTTTCATGTCCAAGACTGTCAGAGCCAACTTTATTTCATCTCCTTGACGGTATGTACGAGTCCATGGCAGGTCGGGTGCTACATGGAGATCCACCGTGTGCTGCGACCCGGGCAGCCCATGGCGTTCTACGAGTGGTGCATGACGGAGCGGTTCGACCCGGGGAACCCACGGCACGCGGCCGCCAAGGCCGAGATCGAGCTCGGCAACGGCCTCACCGACATCCGCACCACCGCGCAGTGCCTCCAGGCCGTCAAGGACGCCGGCTTCGAGGTAGGAGTATCTGTCAGTCAGTCAGTCAGTCACACACTCGCTTGGGCCATCCACTACGTCTACGTGCATAGGCTTCAGAAAAGAATCACAACTCATGAAGCTGGGCGTTGTTTGAAGGTGATCTCTGCCAAGGACGTCGCGGAGGACTCTGCGGTGCCGTGGTACCAGCCTCTGGACCCGGACGCCGGCGCGTCGTGGACGAGCGCCAACGGCTTCCGGCTCAGCCGCGTCGGGCGCCTCGTCACTCGCGTCATGGTGAAGGCCATGGAGCGCCTCGGCGTCGCGCCGGAGGGGAGCGCCAGGGTCTCCGGCCTCATGGAGACCGCCGGCGAGGGCCTCGTCAAGGGCGGCAGGTAAGTAATTAAGAGCACATCGATGTTTATTACAGAATTCAGAAACCAGATGAGCGCGAACGCACGGACATATTAGAAGGAAGCATGATGCGATGCGTGCGCGCGATTTTGGTTTTGCAGGGAAGGGATCTTCACGCCCATGTTCTTCGTGTTGGCTCGCAAGAAACCCAACCTGCTGAAAGGGACCGAGGACGTCTGAAGAATTATATGCCTATTTCTTCTCTTTGGTTGCTTGCCATTTCCTGAAACTACCTATCCTCTTTTTTTTGCGGGTTACTGAAACTACCTATCTAATCTGTCTATCTATCTATCTATTTGTGATGTGCTGCTGGTGGGGCGCGGAAAATGTTTGATGCAAGTTTTAACATCCATAGCTACTCCAACCGATCCAAATTAATTAACGCAACTTTAGCACAATTTTGTATGGATTGAAAGGAATACTTGTCTCTCTATCTATTTGTGGTGTGCCACTGGTGGTGCGCCGAAAATGTTTGATGCAAGTTTGTAAGGCATCTCCAACGCCGACCCTCAAACCGTCCGTATACGTTTGGACTGCGTGATCCAGACCACATAATTCATCCAACGTGGTCATGTATCGGTCTGCTCTATGGTACGGACACACTTTCTCTCGCAAAGTGGAGGCAAAGTGGGGGGAGGGAGTTGCGAGAGCCCGGACAGCAGCCATGTTGGACTCCGACACCCCAGGCCCACTAAATCCGCCCTTCCGGTCACATTTTCTTCCACTCCGCCACTCTTCCCCCCTTACTTAGCATCCGTACCCTCCAGCTCCACTGCCGCCGGTGTACTTCTCTGGCCGCCATAGGCATTTTCGGAGGTTCGCAACTAGCACCGACGCACCCGCTCGCCTTTTACGGCGGCGATGTCCATCCATCTATTTTGTGATGTGCTGTTGCTGGTGCGCGGAAAATGTTTGATGCAAGTTTGTAACATAGCTACTCTCTCCGATTCAATGACATAACTTTAGTACAATTTTGTATGGATTGGAGGGTACTTGTCTATCTATCTATCTATCTATGATGTGCCATTGGTGGTCCACGGAAATGTTTGATGCAAGTTTGTAACATCCATAGCTACTCCCTCCGATCCAAATTAAAATTGTATTATATTTGTGTCAATTGATTTGGATTGGAGGGAATACTGAAAGGGCCATACTGAAAACATTTTATCAAAATTGTTTTGTCCATCTTGAGTTTGGTGGACTTACTCGAGTGATACGTGAATAGGTTTTTTAAGGGTGCTTTGACTTTTGAGGCCTTGAATGTGTGGGTTGGCTATGGGTCTCGTGTCTGAATTTAGATCTTCGGTTAGTCCTTTTTTTTTTCACTCGTGCACTTGCTAAACTTGTTGGCTAGGCATTCTGTCCCGAGCTAACTGTGTCTTTTCCTTTTGTTTTTATCTTTGGTCTTGGTCCCATTCCAAGCCATGAGTTTTTATCTCTGGCCTTTCTCCTGTTAGAGCATGGTTAATAAAAAGGCCTACTGCTGGCTATATATCAATGTCATGTCATTTGAAGCCTTCATAATAGCCTGTTAGTATAATAGATGGGCTGTAAACTAACTACTACTCCCCCCACTTGGAGTATCGCTAGATTCAGAGGAGCTCAGTAGCCTGGCGCAGGATAGCATTCTTTCCTCCTTCCGTGTGTACATTTGTATAGCTTCTCCTTCTCCTTTTTGGCTGTCAGCCGTTCTTTGAATCTTTAACTGTATCTCTTGGGGTGACTCATCCTATCTTAATGAATGAAATCAGCACAATGTTGTTTTCCGTTAAAAAAGAAAGTTACTCAATAAAAAAAAACTCCGAAGGGTGTGGATTTTCCTAGATTTCCCGTTCCAGACACGCCCGGCCCAATAAGAGCCTCTCCATAGCCACAGCGAGCAGCCTCACTCTCAGTCCAAAACCGCCGCCGCTCCCCTCTTCCACCGGAGACCCATTTTCCGGCGCGGCCGCTGCTTCCCGCAACATCCAGCTCCCCGCCTCGCCGACCCTCCCCAGCGGCCTCCCTCGCGCTTGCCGCCTCGTCCAGTACCGGAGGCAACCAGCGCGCTGTGAGTCCTCAAGCCTCAGCTCTTCCATATCCCCTTTTTCTCCTCGGGCGCTGTTTCTGATCTGAGCTCGTGCAGATGGACCCTGGTTCTTCCTCCGGGGCATTCCGCCGTCCTGGCTTGCCGTCGCCCTAGCTCCTCCTGTGAACTGGTGCAGTTCCCGTTTCCCCACTCGTCTTCCTGCTGCAAAAGAGATCTGAGGTTCGGGCCATTACTGCTGACATGTTGTGAAACAGCAGCGTTCCCTTGTCTTCTTTTTGTTGTGCAATGTTGACCCCTATGTTTGTCTCTCTGTCCATGCGGCATAGCTATAATCACGTATGTTTTGTGGTTTCGCTCTTTGCGAAGCCTGATGTTATCCCGAAAATATGGATAAAGGGGAATGTGCATCCTCAGTTTCTGCAGTTATAGTTGAATAGAATTTAGATTAAAATACCTATGTTTTGAGTTAGCATTCCATGATTCAGACATTCTGAAAAAATCATCGGTTCGGCTCAGCTTTTCTTACATGTTGCGCGTTCTTACTTTTAAGGTTATTAGTCACTTATAAATATTTACAGCCTCTTATGTTTCTTAGTTTTACATAATTTTTTACTTTTCTTTATATGTAACCCAAGCAGGTGGTATCCATGTCTTTGCTAACTGATGACCTGGTCGTGGAGATTTTGTCTCGGCTACCGCTGAAGTCCTTTTGCCGCTTCAAATGCGTCTGCAAGTATTGGCTTACCTTGTCATCTAATCCACACTACCGCAAGAAGTTCCCAAGAACTCCCGTTGGTATCTTGTACCAAATACCTCATTATGGCACTGGCATCCATCTTGCTAGGCTGCCCTCAAGCGACAAAGAAATTGACACAACACTTAGCTTTGTGCCATGTTATGAGTACCTAGAACTTAAGGGTTGCAGCAATGGCCTACTTCTTTGTTATCATGGTGGTATCACAACATATTTTGCAGACATATCCCATGTTATTGTGTGCAATCCGGCAACTCAAGAGTGGATGTCACTTCCAAATACTAAACCTGGACCAGCAGACTCTGATTATGATCTCATGCTGTGTTTTGATCCATCATGGTCTCAACACTTTTATGTCTTCAGCTTTCAGTCCGGGCCTTCCATGGTTGGTGAAGTCTACAATGAAGTTAAGATATTTTTCTCCGAGTATTTCACATGGTCTGGTTGTCGCTGGAAAAGTGAAATAGGATTTTATGGTAGTTCACGCTTTGTGAATGGGGTACTCTATGTGGGGCATATATGGGAGCATGTCCTTCTGGCAATCGATGCACCCGGTCCATCTACGCAGTGGCTCAGTCAGAGGATCATTCAGCTGCCAGGATTTCCAAATGGGCCAGAGATGTTTGGTTGTTGTGATGGTTGTGTTTGCCTGTCATCAGGGGTCTTATGCTATGCACAACAGGAATTGGATGGTTGTATGATGCGGATTTGGAGTTTGGAAGGCACTGACAGTGACAGGTGGGTGGTGAAGCGTCGTCTAAGTATGAACAATGTCTTTGGGAGGGATTTGTTGCTCCGCACTAATCATGAAGGATTATGGTACTTCGATTACGACATCCAGGCTTTTGACTTGGAGAGAGAGCTAGTTATCCTTGTTGACAGAATTGCTCATAGGATCATCTCATTTAGCATGAGTACTGGAAAAGGCTCAGAGATTCTGAAGATTCGGATGTTCTCTGAACTGTATCGACGTGCGTTCTACGTGCCATACTACTGCAAGTTTCCCGCTTTGGCGCTTCAAGGAGCTCAAGGCGAAGTTTAGCCTGTGTATGTTGTATGCTACGAATGCTCTAGTTTGTAAGCATCTTTTGTGCATTAGCTGCACCAAACAGCTGTTATGTTATGCATTGTTAGGTTGTTGGCTGTGCGTGCCATTCGTGTGGATGGTGCAGTACTCGCCTTTTGGGCCTGTCAATCTGTTATCGTACTTGTGCTCGCATAAGTTGCAGAACTTAACATGTGGAGTGGCATGGACAAATATGATGGGCACATGTACAAGTTGAATTACTTGCTCACTGCGTATTCATTCAGGCATGGATCATGCAGGATTGTGAGGGCATTTAGGGTGACAGGGTTGAACAACAACGAGTACCAGATCACGTGGACATCAGTTTTCCCGTGTTCAAATTAAACATGAAGTGCTTGGGGTATGCGTTTCTGAAAAAACAAAAAAATCTCCATGCGTGACATTTGCAGGGACTCGTCAGTTCAGCTGGCTGGTGGCCTGAGCAAATTATGCAACTTTGCCAAGGTACCAACTGTGACACAGAGATCTTTGCCAGTGAATCAATTAACTGACCAAGTACAGCAAGAAAAATGTCTTGATAAACAGCGTTTCTGGCTCGTTTCTTTGGGCGAGACATACCATTCCCTGACGACTCCTTGGACGCAGCCTACACGATCGAGGCCACATGCGTAGCACCTTAATCGTGGTCAGTCTGAATTTTCACTGGGCAAGTGTGCCCTGCCGGGGAATTCTCAGTACCGAACTGCCGTGGCATGGCACGGCAAGTGTGCTCCGAGCCACAGCCAGGGATGACCACATATAAGATGGCTCTGCATGCTAGAAAGGATTTTGGCAAGCCTTTCTTCACTGAGGTGGTGTTTACTGCTGCTTGGAACATCTGGATCATCAGGAATGGAAAGATTTTCAGAAATGAAAGGCCATTGTCCAGACTCTGGAGGCATAACTTCATTCATGATATGCCCTTGTTAACTCATAGGAGCAAATGTAAATTTAAGGATAGTTACTTGGACTGGCTATCTAACTTACCCTAGTTAGATTTTTTTGACTCACATTCATCTTTGTAAGTATTCTACTCCCTTTTTAGCTTGTACAGGACTTTGTTAACTTTTCTTTAATAAAGAGATCTCTGAGGCTTTTTGCCTTGCAGTACATAGTCAAAAAAAGTGTGCTCCGACCGGCCGTCCAGTTCAAAACCTGTTCTACGCATAGTTATTTGCATGCTCAATCCTTTGTGTTCCGTTGTTTGAAGGCGATCTGCGCCAGGGACGTGGCGTAGGACGCCGCGGTGCCGTGGACCGTGGTACCAGCCCCTCGACCCGGACGCCGGCGCGTCGTGGCGAGCGCCAACGGCTTCCAGCTCACCCGCGTCGGGCGCCACGCCATGGTGAAGGCCATGGAGCGCCTCGGCCTTGCGCCGGACGGGAGCGTCAGGGTCTCCGGCCTGATGGTTTGTGACCGCCGGCGAGGGCCTCGTCAAGGGCGGCAGATAATTAATTAGGGTAAGCACGTCCAAGTTTATTTATTACAGAATCAGTTCAAAAAAAACATAGAGAGAGCATAACGCGATGCGTGCGCCTGATTGGTTTTGCAGGGAAGCGATCTTCACTCTCATGTTCTTCTGTGATATGCTGCTAGCGGTCCGAGGAAAATGTTTCATGCAAATACTCTATGTCACATCAATACCTACTGAAAATGTTTTCACTTTAGCTACATTTCAATCAGCTGAAATTTCACTTTTCGATCAGTCAATTTTGTGGCCATTGGTTTTTCTCTGAGATTTGGGCTGCGTTTTTTTTTTCTGACCTGTGTTGTTTGTTTTGTGGACTTCTTTCTTTTTTTGACTGACCCCTTATTTGGGTCAGTCAATTTCCTTCTGGGCCGAAGCCCATCAACTGTGTGATCCAGCTCTCCTCTCTCTCTCCCTTCGTTTTTCAAACATTTTTTTGTTATTATCTGCTTTTGCTTTTGTTTTTCTGTTTCTCTTTCTTAGTTGGTTTTATTTTTATTTTGTTGATATTTTTTGGGATGTTGGGTGAATGTAGTGTACACACTTAAATATGCATTTTGTGCGGAAATTACACTACTATATGATTATTGTTTGCATACTAAAAAGTGTAATCTAAGAGAGAAGTTGTGTACAAGTTTTGCAAACTTGTTTGTTATCTTTTTAATGGGTAATAATAATGCTACTAATTCATTCTTCCTTATTTTAATTAATTAATTTATTTCTGTTTCTTCTTAAAGAGTAAAACTAATGAAACTAATTTACTCTTTCTTAAAAAACTTATTATTTTGATTTTTGTTTAAATTTTATTTTATTCTTCTTAAAGGGTAATACCAATGTTAATAATTCATTCTTCCTTCGAAAACCTCATTATTTTGATTGTGTTCTAGTTTTTATTTCATTTTATTTTTTCTTAAAGAGTAGTACGTAAGCCACTAATTCATTATTTCTTGAAAACTTTGGTATTTCAGTTTTAGTATTATTTAATTTCCTTTATTCTTTAATGATAATACCAATGCTGCAAATTCATTTCTTCTCAGGAAAATTATTTTTGTGAAATTACATTATTAATTCTTATTCCTGCATATTATAAAAAGCACAACTTCTGTGCAAATTGTTTGCAAAATATTTCATTATTTGTTTTATTATTTCAGTTCCTATCTTCTTAACGGGAAACCAATGACAATAATTCATTGTTTCTTAGAAAACTTCAGTATTTTAATTTTGTTGAAGTTTTTATTTCATTTCCTTTATTCTTTAAGGGTAATACCAATACCTCTGATTCATTCCTACTTAGGATTCTATTTTTGTGAAATTTCACTATTTGTGCTTATTCTTGCATACTATAAAAACGTGCTATTTCTATTCAAATCGCGTGCAAATTTTGTCATTATTGTTTTTTACTTTTCTTTCTTCTTAAACGGTAATACCCATACCACTAATTCATTATTTTGGTCTCGAGAAGTAGAGACACCGTGGACCAAATACCAATGTCACTAATTCATTCTTTCTTTAAAAAAGATTCTTTTTACAAAACATTAAGTATTATCTGTTTATTCTTGCTTATTATAACAAAGCCAATTTATGTGCAGATTGTGTGCAAATTTTGTCATTATTTGGTTTGAGCTTTTTATATCATTTTCTTTCCTATTTTAGGGTATTTTGCTTTATTTTTATTTCTGTTTTCTGTTTCTATGGGTTTTCTTTTTCCCATTTTCTTTCCTTTATTGGTTATTTTATCTTTTGTGGGTTTTTGGCTTAGTGTAATTATATACACACAAATACTATATAAATATGTGCCAAAATTCATGATTATATGTACACTAAAAATACGCAACTTCTGACAAATTGTTTGCAAATATTCATTATTTGTTTTATTATTTTAGTTCCTTTCTTCCTAACGAGAAACCAATGCCACTAATTCATTGTTTCTTAGAAAATTTCACTATTCTAATTTTTTTTTAAGTTTTTATTTTATTTTCTTTATTTTGTAAGGGTAATACCAATACCTCTAATTCATTCATAATTGGGATTTTTTAGTGAAATTTCACTATTTGTGCTTATTCTTGCATATTATAAAAAAGCGCAATTTTTATTCAAACCTTGTGCAAATTTTGTTATTATTGTTTTTTTACTTTTATTTCTTCTTAAACGGTAGTACCGATACCACTAATTCATTATTTTGATCCGGAGAAGTAGAGACACCATGGATCAAATACCAATGCCACTAATTTTTTTTTTATTTTTGTAGTTTTCATTTTCTTTTATTTTGTAAAGGCAATACCGATGTCACTAATCCATTACATTTTAGAAAGCACTATTTGTCACAAAAATCTCACTAGTGTATGCTTAGTTTTCATCATAATAATACATTTTTATATAAACATATGCATATATGTATTGTATGCATCTATAAAACTAAATATACATGTGCAAGATTGCAAATATAAAAATAATTCATTCATTCCTTCTTACAAAATTTCGTTTTTGCATAAATTCCACTCCTATATGCTTATTTTTGCATATCGTACAAATGTGCAATTTTTGTGTAAGTTGTCTGCATTTTTGTTTGTTTTCTCTATATTTTTTTGTTTATCAACGGGCCATTGTTTTGGATTGGGCACATGAAGTCTTGTGAGCTTCTGTTGGGTTTGTATGCAAAAAGACTTCTGAAATTGGCTGACCACAATTTTGCTTCAGTCGATTGGTTAGGAATCGACTGACCCATTTCCTAAAATCAGGCGACTGACCTGTAGCCGGTCCCAAATGTTTTACCTTGGAACTGATTTGCTCATGCCGAGTTTTTGATTGGTGGACTGTCTCAAGCGAGAAGTACTCTGATACGCAAATTGTTGTTTTGAAACGGAGGTACAACCGTCCTCGGCACCTCGAGTATTACTGCCCCGAGTGAAATTTCGCATCAATTATTCCCCGTCACATACATCAATAATATGCATAATTCCATACCGAGTTAAATAAATAATAACCATGTTGAATAAATATTTAAAGCCACATAAATATCCAACAAAAGTTTTACCTCATCCATTAATTACGAACAAGAGAGATGTCTGATTGACGGAGGCAAAACAAATTTTAAGCGTGCACCCACAATAGCTTTGCTCGCCACCCTTTACGCAAAAAAAAAAAAAAAAAAAACAATTGCTCGCCACCCGACGACGAGTCTTCTTCAAAATGTGTGGTGCCGTCACAGAGAGTACCCATGAACCAGGGGGGAAGAGACAACAACGCCCGAGCTAATTTGTGAAGTCACGACGCCAAAGCAGAGCAGCACCGTGTGGCGAGCAATGACCGTGCCATATTCTCCGTGTCACCACATGCGTTCTCTTCATGCGTCGATCAACTCTCCTTGTGCGTACGTCCTCGCAATGCCGCCACCACACCCCCACAGCACCGTGAAGATCTGCACGCATTCAAGCCATGCCACACGCACAACACCAGGGCATGCACGTCCAACACATCCGACTTCCGGCGATGTACCTGGTCGTAGACCCGGCCGGCCGGGTGTCGCTGCTGCGCCTCCATCGCCGGACGATCTCGTCGGAGCACCCGCGCCGTCTATCCTACGCAATTAAGCAACGTTGTCCGCTGCTCCGGCAGACCTTGGATGCCTGCCGCCAACCGAAATGCTGCGCCGGCCGCTCAGGGTATCTCTAGCAGATCCCGTATAAATGGTTAAACCAGCAAAATAACCGTTTTTTGTAGTTTCAGTTGAAAAAACGAGCTTGAAGAGACCCCGCAAAATCGTTCGACCCTTAAATTTTTTTAAGGGACCCTACAAACGCGAACGCGAAACCCTCATATATACAGTTCTGAGGGCAACTTTACCAGGGCTATGCATACCGATCAACGTTGGCGATTGAGGAATCTTTGCTCCCGCCAACACCATGAAGCTCGCCCGGCCGCCGCCTCCCGCCGCCTGCCACCGCGCCCGTCCGCCCGCCCCGCCAGCCGTCCAATAGCTGGCTAGTCCTCCGTCCCGGCCGCCGCGCTCGCCCGTGGCTCCGCGGCCCTCGGACGGTGCTAGCTAGTTAGCTCAATCCATTCGAAGGGAGCTAGCTAGCAGCTCCATCCATTCGAACGGAGCTGCTAGTGGAGCTGCTAGCTAGCTAGCAGCTCAATGGATTCGAAGAGCTAGCTAGCTAGCTTGATGCGCCGGCCGTTGGATCCCACCGCGGCTCCCGTCGCCTCGGCAGCCCTGGCCTCCACGCGCGCCGCGCTCGCCCCGTCCGTCCTAGCCTCCGCCCGCGCCGCGCTCGCCTCTTGTTTTTCTCGTCCGCTTGTTCGTCAGATTGACGCGAGGAAGATGACGACTAAAAAAAAGAGCCAGCTCTGAGTCTGTTCGGTATATTCAGAGAATATTTTTTTTTACGGTTGATTATATAGGGTCTGAGTCTGTTCTCGCCCGCACCAGCCTGCATATATTTTTTTTTCAAACTGCAAAAGACTTACGTGGATCAGGATTTTGCGGGGTCTGCTAGAGATGCTCTAGCACCCGACGCACGCGCTCGTTCCATTTACGAGCTTCTTCAGACCTTAGGCGAGCATGCCACGCGGCCGTGTCCTACTCCCAGTGAGATCGGCCAATATCAGGGCGGCTGAGAGGCATCGCTTGATCAACTCTGAAGATGCAACCATGCTTACGCATTACTTCTGGAAGTTTCTCTTATGTGTACCACTAGGATTTAGGAAAACCACGATCCGTGTCCTCGTGAGATCAGAGCAGGGCGCGATATACCCATATTAATCCGTGTCACCACTGATCCAAGCCGTCCGATTAGTTTGAACTGCAACGCCAGTGCCCGAATCAATCTAGCGCAAATTAAGGATCTAACCTAAGTCGGTTCGTACATGCCCCTGTTAGGCACGCCTATAAATACCCTGCCCACTCTCGCTATTTGTACGTACATCCGATCAGGATAAGCCTTCGATCAACTAGTCAGCCCGACAGCAAGAGTACTCCCAAGGGTGTGCAAGTGCAAGATAGCAACTGCGAGAGGTAAGCCGTTTCAAGTGTTCTACAGTAATTCCTATGGTTGTACCGTAGCCTTAGTATTTCTTGGTGCTTCCATCTAGTATATTACTCATGTGGTTGCTTGTGTTGGTCATCACTCGTGAACATATAAAATACTACTCTAAACGCTCTTATATTAGTTTACGGAGGGAGTACTAATTAGAACATGTTACAAAACCTTGTTTTTCCTGGCTAGCAATAGTTGATAATCATAAAGTGTGTGAACTAGCTGGGTATTATGTTTTTACTTGGGCCTATACTGATTCTGAGAAGCTAGAATCCTTTCGGGAAGGAACTGCAATCGTATTTTTCAGACACGTATGTATCACATGCACGTAATTAAACATTCTACGATAAATTGGTATTCAAAGTGTCAAATATAAGGCTTTCAAGAGCACTGTCAAATCACAAATTTTAGCCAGAGTGAGTAGTTGCTTTTGTTTCAGATGTCTTAGATCTAGCCTTGGAATTAAGTTTGTTAACACAACTTTTGTGCATGATGTACTCTTTTGTTTGCAGATGGCTCGAACTAAGTGCACAGCCCGTAAGTCCACCGGCGGAAAGGCTCCGACGAAGCACCTTCGGGCTTTCTATGTAATATTGCACCTTTGGCTCCGACCAAGCATCTTAGCAACTTTGAGTGTTAGAAACTGTTTGCTTGACAACAACTTAACTACTGGTTTTTCGTTTTGTGATGCTAGGCTGCCGCTCGTAAGACTGCTCTTGCCACTGGAGGAGTGAAGAAGCCACGCCGATATCGCCCTGGAACTATTGCTCTTCGGTATGTGTAGCACAATATAATTCCCATTGCTTGGATTATTATGACGTTGCTGTGTTTCATACTCTTGTGGTCCTATAGTGAAATTCACAAATATCAGAAGGGCACAGAGCTACTTATAAGGAAATTACCGTTCCCGAGACTTGTCAGGGAGATTGCCCAGTTTTGCAAGGTACATTTCCTCTAGATCATATGTATCTTACTACTCCTTTCGTTCCTAAATATATATCTTTTAATTGATTTCAATATGAACTACATCCGGATGTATATAGGTGTATTTTAAAGTGTAGATTCACTTATTTTTCTCTGCATGTAGCTCATATTAAAATGTCTAAAATGACTTATATTTAGGAATGAAAGGAGTAGGCTTATTTCAGATACGAACAAATCCAACTCAATCCGATAAAAAAAGATCCACTAGAGATTGATTAGGGTGTATAGAGAAAAGTTCTTATACAGCATATTCATGATAATAATGAAATATTTGGGCTTACATCTATTTTCTTTGGCTTCTTTGCCACATCTACAGAGTGATCTACGTTTCCAGAGCCATGCTGTGCTTGCTTTGCAGGAGGCAGCCGAAGCATACTTGGTGGGACTATTTGAAGACACTAATCTATGTGCCGTCCATGCTAAGCGTGTGACCATTATGTCCAAAGATGTGTATTTGGCTAGGAGGATCCGCGGTGAGAGGCTGTAATTAGTCTACATAGATGGATCAACCCCAACATGTTTGCTGCTTTCCATGTGATTTTCTGGGTTCATAATGGGTGGTGGAGCACACTTTGATATGCCCTGGATGTTAAACTATTATTAATAAATGTAATTTTGATAATTCATATCTAGATGATTTTTATTTATGTCATATCTAAATTGTTTACTGTACAATCGGCGCCGTAGGATTCATGCAAAAACTGTTTTCGATCGGGTGTCACAGTGTCTCACACCTCACTGGAACGAGCCTATTTTTCGCGAAAAGCCAGTGACCGTTTCCGTTGTACGTGTCTGCATCGTGTCAGTACATGGGGCACCTGTTTTTTCAGAGGCTGTGAGTTCTTTTTTTCAATGCCTGGGCATACCATATACTCCCTAGCTTGAAAAACGTTCTTATATTATGGAATGGAGGGAGTAGAATTCAAAGAGCTAAGCTTTCTTACATATTCTCATCGATCTTTTTTCTCTTGTTCCTATTTTATTTTCTCTTTCTGATTTCATTTTTTCGCTTATTCATTTTAAATTTCATGATTTTTTAATTCATTTTTTCCTTTTTCCTTTTTCATTTTCCCCTCCAATTCATGATATTTTTAGTACGTGAACACTTTGTGAAGTGTGCGAACACATGAATTTTGAATTCTTGACCACTTTTTTGAATTTGTGAAAAAACATATTTTTTTTTGAAAAAAAGTACACTTTAACAATGTCTTATCTAAGTTGTGGTACTGGTATAATCTCCGTCCAAATTTGATCCCGCTTTGTTCTTGTGCGCGTCCCATGGTCGCACATCTTCCGTTATCGCGATGTTAATTTGTCGGACTGTTTTTGTTAGGCCTTTTTTTTGTTCGGCCTCTACTTTGTTATTGTTAGACCTATTTTTTGTCGCTGTGTCCAGAAACAGAATAGACAGGGTGCTTTGTTTGCCTTTTTTTTCTTCCATCACCTCCATTATGCAACTGCTTTGCCTCTCTCCATTCCTGCTCTCTTCATTTCCCCTTTGCCTTGTTTTTGTGTGGCCTTTTTTCCTAGTTCCAATTCCATCCTCGAATTGCAACCAGGCAAACCATTTTTTTCGCCTCAGTTGCAAGTCCAGTGTTAACTTCAACTGGTCCAACCTTTTTTACCCCAGTTGTAAGTCCACATTTGAGTCGCGACTAGGCCCGACTCCTTTTCTTGCATTAGTTACAAGTCCACCCTCAATTTACAACTAGGTCAGACTTTTTTCGTCTCAGTTACAAATCCACTATTGACAGGCAACTAGGGGCTGATTATTTCCCAATTGTAAATTAGCCATCGACTCCAAAATGGGCCCACCATTTTTTATTCTAGGTTGCAAGACAACTACTGTCAACTGGTCTTTTAATCTTTTCTTCGGGAGCAACTAATTAACGAGCACTCCTTTGGGAGTCTCACAAGATCAGCGCCACTTGGCGCATTCTCAGCCGCCCGCCACGTGTCGCGCTCTAGGCGCTCCCTCCAGATTTTGTTTTTTTTTCGCACGCGTTTTCGGCTCTTTAAACATGTTTTTTTCGGGTTTTTTCGATGTTTCGGTTTTCCACTTGTCTTCTTAGCTTTTGGAAAAAAATTCTAAAAACTATTTTTTACAGGAAAAAATGCGTTTTCTTTTTATCTTCCGCGAGAGTCACGGTTTTGCTTCCGCGAGAGGCACTGTTTTGCTTTCGTGAGAGTCACGGCCGTGCCTCTCGGAAACGGAAAAAATACGTTTTCTGGTTTTATTTCCTTCCACGAGAGGCACGGTTTTGCTTCCACGAGAGGCACGGTTGTGCTTTTGTAAGAGTCACGGCCGTGCCTCTCAGAAACGAAAAAAATGCGTTTTCTGTTTTTTCCCTTCCATGAGAGGCACGGTTTTGCTTCCGCGAGAGGCATGGTTGTTCTTTCGCGAGACGCACGGCCGTGCCTCCTCGGAAAAGGAAAAAACACATTTTCTCTTCTTTTTTTGCTTCCGCTAGAGGCACGGTTTTGCTTCCGCGAGAGGCACGGTTGTGATTTCACGAGGCACGTGAAGGAAATATGCCCTAGAGGCAATAATAAAGTTATTATTTATTTCCTTATATCATGATAAATGTTTATTATTCATGCTAGAATTGTATTAACCGGAAACATAATACATGTGTGAATACATAGACAAACAGATAGTCACTAGTATGCCTCTACTGGACTAGCTCATTAATCGAAGATGGTTATGTTTCCTAACCATAGACATGTGTTGTCATTTGATTAATGGGATCACATCATTAGGAGAATGATGTGATTGACATGACCCATTTCATTAGCTTAGCACTTGATCGTTTAGTATGTTGCTTATGCTATCTTCATGACTTATACAAAGTTCCTGCAACTATGAGATTATGCAACTCCCGTTTACCAGAGGAACACTTTGTGTGCTACCAAACATCACAACGTAACTGGGTGATTATAAAGGTACTCTACAAGTGTCTCCGAAAGTATATGTTGAGTTGGCATGAATCAAGATTAGGATTTGTCACTCCGATTGTCGGAGAGGTATCTCTAGGCCTTCTCGGTAATACACATCACATAAGCCTTGCAAGCATTACAACTAATGAGTTAGTTGTGAGATGATGTATTACGGAACGAGTAAAGAGACTTTCCGAACGAGATTAAACTAGGTATTGGATACCGACGATCGAATCTCGGGTAAGTAACATACCGATGACAAAGGGAACAACGATGTTGTTATGCGGTTTGACCGATAAAGATCTTCAGAGAATATGTAGGAACCAATATGGGCATCCAGGTTCCGCTATTGGTTATTGACCGAGAATGGTTCTAGGTCATGTCTACATAGTTCTCGAACCGTAGGGTCCGCACGCTTAAGGTTTCAATGACGGTTATATTATGAGTTTATGTATTTTGATGTACCAAGGAGTTCGAGTCCCGGATGTGATCACGGACATGACGAGGAGTCTCGAAATGGTCGAGACATAAAGATTGATATATTGGATGGTTATATTTGGACACGGAAAGGTTCCGGAAGTTTCGGAGAAAACCGGAGTGCCGGAGGGGTTACCGGAACCCCGGGAAGTTATGGGCCTTATTGGGCCAAGAGGGGAGAGAGGGCTGCACCAGGAGGTGGCGCGCCCCCTCCATGGGGAGTCCGACTGACTAGGAGGGGGCGCAGCCCCCTTCCCTCTCCCTCTCCTCTCTTTCCTTCCCCTTCCCTCTTCCTAGTAGGACTAGGAAAGGGAGTCCTACTCCTACTAGGAGGAGGACTCCCTCCCTTGGTGCGCCCAAGGGCTGGCCGCCTCCCCTTGCTCCTTTATATACGGGGCAGGGGGCACCCTAGAACACACAAGTTGATCTTCGTGATCGCTCTTAGCCGCAGGCGGTGCCCCCTCCACCATATTCCACCTCGGTCATATTGTTGCGGTGCTTAGGCGAAGCCCTGCGATGGTAGAACATCAAGATCGCCACCACGCCGTCAGGTTGACGGAACTCCTCCCCGACGCTTTGCTGGATCGGAGCCCGGGATCGCCATCGAGCTGAACGTGTGCTAAGAACTCGGAGGTGCCGGAGTAACGGTGCTTGGATCGGTCGGATCGTGAAGACGCACGACTACATCAACGCGTTGATATAACGCTTCGCTTTCGGTCTCACGAGAGTACGTGGACGGACATCTCCCTCTCGTTGCTATGCCATCACCATGGTCTTGCGTGATCGTAGGAAATTTTTGAAATTACTACGCTACCCAACAGTGGCATCCGAGCCTGGTTTTATGCGTTGATGTCATATGCACGAGTAGAACACAAGTGAGTTGTGGGCGATACAAGTCATACTACCTACCAGCATGTCATACTTTGGTTCAGCGGTATTGTGAGATGAAGCGGCCCGGACCGACATTACGCCAGACGCTTACGCGAGACTGGTTTCACCGCTGTGAGCACTCGTTGCTTAAAGGTGACTGGCGGGTGTCTGTCTCTCTCACTTTAGTTGAACTGAGTGGCTACGCCCGTCCTTGAGAAGGTTAAAACGGAGTCTATTTGAAGTATCGCTGTGGTTTTGATGCGAGGTAAGAACGGTTCTTGCTCAGCCCGTAGCAGCCACGTAAAACTTGCAACAACAAAGTAGAGGACGCCTAACTTGTTTTTGCAGGGCATGATGTGATGTGATATGGTCAAGACGTGATGCTATATTTTATTGTATGAGATGATCATGTTTTGTAACCGAAGTTATCGGCAATCGGCAGGAGCCATATGGTTGTCGCTTATTGTATGAAATGCAACGCCATGTAATTGCTTTACTTTATCACTAAGCGGTAGCGATAGTCGAGAAGCAATAGTTGGCGAGACGACAACGATGCTACGATGGAGATCAAGGTGTCGCGCGGTGACGATGGTGATCATGACGGTGCTTCGGAGATGGAGATCACAAGCACAAGATGATGATGGCCATATCATATCACTTATATTGATTGCATGTGATGTTTATCCTTTATGCATCTTATCTTGCTTTGATTGACGGTAGCATTATAAGATGATCTCTCACTAAAAATTATCAAGTAGTGTTCTCCCGAGTATGCACTGCTGCCAAAGTTCGTCGTGCCGAGACACCACGTGATGATCGGGTGTGATAAGCTCTACGTCCATCTACAACGGGTGTAAGCCAGTTTTGCACACGCAGAATACTCAGGTTATACTTGACGAGCCTAGCATATGCAGATATGGCCTCGGAACACGGAGACCGAAAGGTCGAGCGTGAATCATATAGTAGATATGATCAACATAAGATGTTCACCATTGAAAACTACTCCATCTCACATGATGATCGGTTATGGTTTAGTTGATTTGGATCACGTGATCACTTAGATGACTAGAGAGATGTCTGTCTAAGTGGGAGTTCTTAAGTAATATGATTAATTGAACTTAAATTTATCATGAACTTAGTACCTGATAGTATTTTGCTTGTCTATGTTTACTGTAGATAGATGGCTCGTGCTGTTGTTCCGTTGAATTTTAATGCGTTCCTTGAGAAAGCAAAGTTGAAAGATGATGGTAGCAATTACACGGACTGGGTCCGAATCGAGGATTATCCTCATTGCTGCACGTAAGAGTTACGCCCCGGATGCACCGCTAGGTGCCAGACTGCCTTCTTGATGTAACCGACGACGTTAAGAACGTCTCGCGAGCAAAGCTGATGACTACTCTATAGTTCAGTGTGCCATGCTTTACGGCTTAGAACGGGTCTTCAACGACGTTTTGAACGTCATGGAGCATATGAGATGTTCCAGGAGTTGAAGTTGATATTTCAACAGAATGCCCGGATTGAGAGATATGAAGTCTCCAATAAGTTCTATAGCTGCAAGATGGAGGAGAATAGTTCATCGGTGAGCACATACTCAAAATGTCCGGGTATTACAATCACTTGAATCAACGGGAGTTAATCTTCCGGATGATTGTGTCATTGATGAATTCTTCAATCACCGCCACCAAGCTACAAAGGCTTCGTGATGAACTATAATATGCAAGGGTTAGTAAAGACTATGCTCGAGCTCTTCGCAATGCTAAAAGCTGCGGAGGTAGAAATCAAGAAGGAGCATCAAGTGTTGATGGTCAATAAGACCACTAGTTTCAAGAAGAAAGGCAAAGGGAAGAAGAAGGAACTTCAAAAGAACAGCAAACAAGTTGTCTGATCAGAGAAGAAACCCAAGTCTGGACCTAAACCTGAAATCGAGTGCTTCTACCGCAAGCGACTGGTCACCGAAGCGGAACTGCCCCAAGTATTTGGCGGATAAGAAGGATGGCAAGGTGAACAAAGGTATATGTGATATACATGTTATTGATGTGTACCTTACTAGAGCTCGCAGATAGTACTGGTATTTGATACTGGTTCATTGCTAATATTTGCAACTCAAACAGGACTACGGATTGCTTAACACCGCAAAGGACGAGGTGACGATGCGCTGGGAAATGGTTCCAAAGTCGATGTGATCGCAGTTGGCACGCTACCTCTACATCTACCTTCGGATTAGTTTTAGACCTAAATAATTGTTATTTGGTGCCGCGTTGAGCATGAACATTATATCTGGATCTTGTTTGATGCGAGACGGTTATTCATTTAAATCGAGAGAATAATGGTTGTTCTATTTATATGAATAATATCTTTTATGGTCATGCACCCTTGAAGAGTGGTCTATTTTAATGAATCTCGATAGTAGTGATACACATATTCATAATGTTGAAACCAAGTTGATAATGATAGTGCAACTTATTTGTGGTAATCGCCGCTTAGGTCATATCGGTATAAAGCGCATGAAGAAACTCCATCTTGATGGACTTTTGGAGTCACTTGATTATGAATCACTTGGCACTTGCGAACCGTGCCTCATGGGCAAGATGACTAAAACCCGTTCTCCGGTACTATGGAGAGAGCAACAGATTTGTTGGAAATCATACATACAGATGTATGTGGTCCGATGAATGTTGAAGCTCGTGGCGGATATCGTTATTTTCTCACCTTCACAGATGATTTAAGCAGATATGGGTATATCTACTTAATGAAACATAAGTCTGAAACATTTGAAAAGTTCAAAGAATTTCGAGTGAAGTTGAAAATCATCGTAATAAGAAAATAAAGTTTCTACGATCTGATCGTGGAGGCGAATATTTGAGTTACGAGTTTGGTCTACATTTGAAACAATGCGGAATAGTTTAGCAACTCACGCCACCCGAACACCACAGCGCAATGGTGTGTCCGAACGTCAGAATCGCACTTTCATGGATATGGTGCGATCTATGATGTCTCTTACAAATTTACCGCTATCATTTTGGGGATATGCTCTTGAGACGGCCGCATTCACGTTAAATAGGACACCATCAAAATCCGCTGAGACGACGCCTTATGAACTATGGTTTAGCAAGAAACCAAAGTTGTCGCTTCGAAAGTTTGGGGTTGCGATGCTTATGTGAAGAAACTTCAACCTGATAAGCTTGAACCCAAATCGGAAAAATGTGTCTTCATAGGATACCCAAAGGAGACAATTGGGTACACCTTCTATCACAGATCCGAAGGCAAGACATTCGTTGCTAAAAATGGATCCTTTCTAGAGAAGGAGTTTCTCTCGAAAGAAGTGAGTGGGAGGAAAGTGGAACTTGATGAGGTAATAGTACCAGCTCCCTTATTGGAAAGTAGTTCATCACGTAAATCAGTTTCGTAACACCTACACCAGTTAGTGAGGAAGATAATGATGAAGATCATGAAAATTCAGATCAAGTTGTCACTGAACTCAGAGATCAACAGAACAAAATCCGCACCAGAGTGGTACGGTAATCCTATTCTGGAAATCATGCTACTAGATCATGGTGAACCTACGAACTATGAAGAAGCGATGGTGAGCCCAGATTCCGCAAAATGGCTTGAAGCCATGAAATCTGAGATGGGATCCATGTATGAGAACAAAGTATGGACTTTGGTAGACTTGCCCGATGATCGGCAAGCTATTGAGAATAAATGGATCTTTAAGAAGAAGACTGACGCTGATGGTAATGTAACTGTCTATAAAGCACGACTTGTTGCAAAAGGTTTTCGACAAGTTCAAGGGGTTGACTACGATGAGACTTTCTCACCCGTAGCGATGCTTAAGTCCGTCCGAATCATGTTAGCAATTGCCGCATTTTATGATTATGAAATTTGGCAAATGGATGTAAAAACTGCATTCTTGAATGGATTTCTAGAAGAAGAGTTGTATATGATGCAACCAGAAGGTTTTGTTGATCCAAAGGGTGCTAACAAAGTGTGCAAGCTCCAACGATCAATTTATGGTCCAGTGCAAGCCTCTCGGAGTTGGAATAAACGCTTTGATAGTGTGATCAAAGCATATGGTTTTATCTGAGACTTTTGGAGAAGCCTGTATTTACAAGAAAGTGAGTGGGAGCTCAGAGCATTTCGATATTATATGTGGACGACATATTGTTGATTGGAAATGATATAGAATTTCTGGATAGCATAAAAGGATACTTGAATAAAAGTTTTTCAATGAAAGACCTCGTGAAGCTGCTTACATATTGGGCATCAAGATCTATAGAGATAGATCAAGACGCTTAATAGGACTTTCACAAAGCACATACCTTGATAAAGTTTTGAAGAAGTTCAAAATGGATCAGCAAAGAAAGGTTTTTAACCTGTAGTACAAGGTGTAAGATTGAGTCGACTCAATGCCCGACCACGCAGAAGATAGAGAGAAAATGAAAATGTTCCTATGCTTCAGCCATAGGCTCTATCATGTATGCAATGCTGTGTACCAGACCGACGTATGCTTAGCTGTAAGCTTGGCAGGAAGGTACCAAAGTAATCCAGAGTGGATCATCGACAGCGGTCAAGAACATCCTGAAATACCGAAAAGGACTAAGGATATGTTTCTCGTATATGGAGGTGACAAAGAGCTAGTCGTAAATGGTTACGCCGATGCAAGCTTTGACACGATCCGGACGATTCTAAATCGCAAACCGGATACGTATTTTTATTAAACGGTGGAGCTGTCGGTTGGTGCAGTTCTAAACAAAGCGTCGTGGCGGGATCTACATGTGAAGCGGAGTACATAGCTGCTTGGAAGCAGCAAATGAAGGAGTCGGATGAAAGAGTTCATTTCCGATCTAGGTGTCATACCTAGTGCATCGGGACCAATGAAGATCTTCGTGACAATATTGGTGCAATTGCCTTGGCAAAGGAATCCAGATTTCACAAGAGGACCAAGCATATCAAAAGACGCTTCAATTCCATTCGGGACCAAGTCCAAGTGGGAGACATAGAGATTTGCAAAATACATACGGATCTGAATGTTGCAGACCCGTTGACTAAGCCTCTTCCACGAGCAAAACATGATCAGCACCAAGACTCCATGGGTGTTAGAATCATTTGTGTAATCTAGATTATTGACTCTAGTGCAAGTGGGAGGCGAAGGAAATATGCCCTAGAGGCAATAATAAAGTTATTATTTATTTCCTTATATCATGATAAATGTTTATTATTCATGCTAGAATTGTATTAACCGGAAACATAATACATGTGTGAATACATAGACAAAGATAGTCACTAGTATGCCTCTCTTGGACTAGCTCATTAATCGAAGATGGTTATGTTTCCTAACCATAGACATGTGTTGTCATTTGATTAATGGGATCACATCATTAGGAGAATGATGTGATTGACATGACCCATTTCATTAGCTTAGCACTTGATCGCTTAGTATGTTGCTTATGCTATCTTCATGACTTATACAAAGTTCCTGCAACTATGAGATTATGCAACTCCGTTTACGGAGGAACACTTTGTGTGCTACCAAACGTCACAACGAATCGGGTGATTATAAAGGTACTCTACAAGTGTCTCCGAAAGTATATGTTGAGTTGGCATGAATCAAGATTAGGATTTGTCACTCCGATTGTCGGAGAGGTATCTCTAGGCCTTCTCGGTAATACACATCACATAAGCCTTGCAAGCATTACAACTAATGAGTTAGTTGTGAGATGATGTATTACGAGCGAGTAAAGAGACTTTCGATAACGAGATTAAACTAGGTATTGGATACCGACGATCGAATCTCGGGTAAGTAACATACCGATGACAAAGGAACAACGATGTTGTTATGCGGTTTGACCGATAAAGATCTTCGTAGAATATGTAGGAACCAATATGGGCATCCAGGTTCCGCTATTGGTTATTGACCGAGAATGGTTCTAGGTCATGTCTACATAGTTCTCGAACCGTAGGGTCCGCACGCTTAAGGTTTCAATGACGGTTATATTATGAGTTTATGTATTTTGATGTACCGAAGGAGTTCGGAGTCCCGGATGTGATCACGGACATGACGAGGAGTCTCGAAATGGTCGAGACATAAAGATTGATATATTGGATGGTTATATTCGGACACGGAAAGGTTCGGAAGTTTCGGAGAAAACCGGAGTGCCTGAGGGGTTACGGACCCCGGGAAGTTATGGGCCTTATTGGGCCAAGAGGGGAGAGAGAGGGCTGCACCAGGAGGTGGCGCCCCCTCCATGGGGAGTCTGAATTGGACTAGGAGGGGGGGGCGCGAGCCCCCTTCCCTCTCCTCTCCCTCTCTTTCCTTCCCCTTCCTCTTCCTAGTAGGACTAGGAAAGGGAGTCCTACTCCTACTAGGAGGAGGACTCCCCCCCTTGGTGCGCCCAAGGGCTGGCCGCCCTCCCCTTGCTCCTTTATATACGGGACAGGGAGCACCCTAGAACACACAAGTTGATCTTCGTGATCGTTCCTTAGCGTGCAGGTGTGCCCCTCCACCATATTCCACCTCGGTCATATTGTTGCGGTGCTTAGGCGAAGCCTCGCGACGGTAGAACATCAAGATCGCCACCACGCCGTCGTCTTGACGGAACTCCTCCCGACGCTTTGCTGGATCGGAGCCCGGGATCGCCATCGAGCTGAACGTGTGCTAAGAACTCGGAGGTGCCGGAGTAACGGTGCTTGGATCGGTCGGATCGTGAAGACGTACGACTACATCAACCGCGTTGATATAACGCTTCCGCTTTCGGTCTACGAGGGTACGTGGACGGACACTCTCCCCTCTCGTTGCTATGCCATCACCATGGTCTTGCGTGATCGTAGGAAATTTTTTGAAATTACTACGTTACCCAACAGCACGGGCGTGCCTCTTTCGGAAAGGGAGAAAACCCGTGCTCCTGGTTTGTTTTTTCATTGGTTTTTTTTTGTGAAAAAAAGTTCGTCAAAACCTATCAACATGGGATCTACACTACTAGGGAAATGCTTATAAGTAGGACATCACTAGTAGCACTGAAAAAAGGAATCGCTGCTGCTAATTAGCAGTAGCGCTGGTCCGAGCAAGCGCTACTACTAAGTGGGACCCAACGCTCCCACCGACGCTAGCTGTAGTAGCAGCGCTGTCCAGTAAACATCGCTACTACTAATATTTTAGCAGTAGCGCTTTATTTTACAGCACCGCTACTGCTAATGGGCCCATCTTAGTAGTAGTGCTCTTCCTGGAAAGCGCTACTACTAAGTAGCATATCAGTAGCGCTTTCCAGGAAGCAGCGCTACTGCTAGTTACGGCTGGTGCCACCTTTTCACCCCTCCCCCTCCTCCCCACTTTTGCCCTCTCTCCCCTCCTTTCCCCTCTCCCCTCTGCACCATTGCCCCTTTTCTCTCTTCCTCCTACCTCTCTTCTCTCCTCATTAATGTCCCGCTCCACCATAACTCTCCTCCATAAATGGCCTTCTCATCTCTCTCTTCCTCCTACCTCTCTTCTCTCCCCATTAATGCCCCCTCCATCATTGTTGGAAATATGCCCTAGAGGCAATAATAAAAGCATTATTATTATATTTCCTTGTTCATGATAATTGTCTTTTATTCATGCTATAACTGTATTATCCGGAAATCGTAATACACGTGTGAATACATAGACTACAATACGTCCCTAGTAAGCCTCTAGTAGACTAGCTCGTTGGTCAACAGATAGTCATGGTTTCTGACTATGGACATCGATGTCATTGATAACGGATCACGCCATTAGGAGAATGACGTGATGGACAAGACCCAATCCTAAGCATAGCACAAAGATCGTGTAGTTCGTTTTGCTAGAGCTTTTACAATGTCAAGTATCTCTTCCTTAGACCGTGAGATCGTGTAACTCCCGGATACCGTAGGAGTGCTTTGGGTGTATCAAACGTCACAACGAATCGGGTGACTATAAAGGTGCACTACAGGTATCTCCGAAAGTGTCTCTGGGTTGACACGGATCGAGACAGGATTTGTCACTCCGCATGACGGAGAGGTATCACTGGGCCCACTCGGTAGTGCATCATCATATTGAGCTCAAAGTGATCAAGTGTGCGGTCACGGATCATGCATTACGGCACGAGTAAAGTGACTTGCCGGTAACGAGACTAAACGAGGTATTGGGATACCGACGATCGAGTCTCGCAAGTAACATACCGTCGATAAAGGGAATAGAATACGGGGTTGCTTGAACCCTTGACATCGTGGTTCATCCGATGACAACATCGAGGAACATGTGGGAGCCAACATGGGTATCCAGATCCCGCTGTTGGTTATTGACTGAGGTCGTCTCGGTCATGTTCAGATGTCTCCCGAACCCGTAGGGTCTACACACTTAAGGTTCGGTGGACGCTAGGGTTATTAGGGAGACAAGTATGTGATTACGAATGTTGTTCGAGTCCGGATGAGATCCCGGACGTCACGAGGAGTTCGGAATGGTCCGGAGGTAAAGATTTATATATGGAAAGTGGTTAAATGGACTCGGAAAGTTTGGGGTATACTGTAATGTACCGGGGCCACGGGAGGGTTCCGGAGGTCCACCGGAGGGGCCACCTCCCGGGGGCCACATGGGCTGTGTGGGAGAGGAGCCAGCCCCTGGTGGCTGGGCGCACCTCCCACCTAGGCCCATGCGGCTAGGGCATGGGGAGGAAACCCTAAAGGGGCGCCTCAGCTTGGGGGCAAGCCACCTCCCTCCTCCCTTTGTCACGCCGCCCCATCTAGGGTTTCCCCTAGATGGCCGGCCCCCCTTGCCCTCTCCTCCTATAAATAGAGGGGTGGGGGGGAGGGCTGCACACACCATTAAAGGCGCAGCCCCTCCCCTCCCCAACACCTCTCTTTCTCCCTGCGAGCTTGGCGAAGCCCTGCCGGAGAACTGCCGTACCAACTGCACCACGCCGTCGTGCTGCCATTGGAGTTGTCTTCCTCAACCTCTCCTTCATCCTTGCTGGATCAAGACGGAGGAGACGCCATCGTCCCGTACGTGTGTTGAACACGGAGGTGCTGTCCTTTCAGCGCTTGGTCATCGGTGATCGGAATCACGTTGGGAACGACTCCATCATCACCACTCCCTCGAACGCTTCTGTGCTCGATCTACAAGTGGTATGTAGATGCAAACTCTCTCTCTAGACTCGTTGCTTAGATGAACTCATAGATAGATCTTGGTGAAACCGTAGGAAAATTTTAATTTTCTGCAACGTTCCCCAACAGTGGCATCATGAGCTAGGTCTATGCGTAGTTCTCTTTGCACGAGTAGAACACAATTTAGTTGTGGGCGTGGATCTTGTCAACTTACTTGCCGCTACTAATCTTATCTTGCTTCCGCGGTATTGTGGGATGAAGCGGCCCGGACCAACCTTACACGTACGCTTACGTGAGACCGGTTCCACCGACTAACATGCACTAGTTGCATAAGGTGGCTGGCGGGTGTCTGTCTCTCCTACTTTAGTTGGAGCGGATTCGATGAAAAGGGTCCTTATGAAGGGTAAATAGAAGTTGACAAGATCACGTTGTGGTTATTCGTAGGTAAGAAAACGTTCTTGCTAGAACCCAATTGCAGCCACGTAAAAGATGCAAACAAACAATTAGAGAACGTCTAACTTGTTTTTGCAGCAATTGACATGTGATGTGATATGGCCAAGTTGTGATGAATGATGAATGACATATTGTGATGTATGAGATCATGTTCTTGTAATAGGAATCACGACTTGCATGTCGATGAGTATGACAACCGGCAGGAGCCATAGGAGTTGTCTTTATTTTTGTATGACCTGCGTGTCATTGAAGAAAGCCATGTAACTTACTTTACTTTATTGCTAAAACGCGTTTAGCCATAGTAGTAGAAGTAGTCGTTGGCGTGCCAACTTCATGGAGGCACGATGATGGAGATCATGATGATGGAGATCATGGTGCCATGCCGGTGACAAGATGATCATGGGGCCCCGAAGATGGAGATCAATGGAGTTTTATGATATTGGCCATATCATGTCACTACTATATAATTGCATGTGATGTTTATTATGTTTATACATCTTGTTTACTTAGAACGACGGTAGTAAATAAGATGATCCTTACAACAATTTCAAGAAGTGTTCTCCCTAACTGTGCACCGCTGCTAAAGTTCGTCGCTTCTAAGCACCACGTGATGATCGGGTGTGATGGATTCTTACGCTCACATACAACGGGTGTAAGACAGATTTACACACGCAAAACACTTAGGGTTAACTTGACGAGCCTAGCATGTACAGACATGGCCTCGAACACGGAGACCGAAAGGTCGAACACGAGTCGTATAGAAGATACGATCAACATGAGAATGTTCACCGACGATGACTAGTCCGTCTCACGTGATGATCGGACACGGCCTAGTCGACTCGGATCGTGTATCACTTAGATGACTAGAGGGATGTCTAATCTGAGTGGGAGTTCATTGAAATAATTTGATTAGATGAACTTAATTATCATGAACTTAGTCTAAAACTTTTGAATGATATGTCTTGTAGATCAAATGGCCAACGCTCATGTCAACTTGAACTTCAACGCGTTCCTAGAGAAAACCAAGCTGAAAGATGACAGAAGAACTATACGGACTGGGTCCGAACTTGAGGATCATCCTCATAGCTGCCAGAAACAATATGTCCTAGAAGGACCACTAGGTGACGCCTCCGTCCCGGAGAACCAAGACATTATGAATGCTTGGCAGTCTCGTCTTGTGATTACTCCCTCGTTCGGGCGGCATGCTTTACACTTAGAACCGGGCTCCAAAAGCGTTTTGAGCATCACGGAGCATATGAGATGTTCAAGAGCTGAAACTGGTTTTCCAAGCTCACGCCGGTCGAGAGATATGACATCTCCGACAAGTTCTATAGTTGTAAGATGGAGGAAAATAGTTCGTCGGTGAGCACATTCTCAAGATGTCAGGGTTGCACAACCGTATGACCCAGCTGAATATTAACCTCCACGATGAGGCGGTCATTGACAGAATCCTCGATCGCTCCCACCAAGCTACAAGAGCTTTGTGATGAACTACAATATGCGGGGATGGTAAAGACCATTCTTGAAGTATTCTCTATGCTGAAGTCACCGAGGTTGAAATCAAGAAAGAACATCAAGTGTTGATGGTCAATAAGACCACTAAGTTCAAGAAGGGCAAGGGTAAGAAGAACTTCAAGAAGGACGGCAAGGAGGTTGTTGCCGCCTGCAAGCAAGTTGCCGGAAGAAGTCAAAGAATGGACACAAGCCTGAGACCGAGTGCTTTTATTGCAAGGGAAGGGTCATCGAAGCGGAACTGCCCCAAATACTTAGCGGACAAGAAGGCCGGCAACACCAAAGGTATATTTGATATACATGTAATTGATGTGTACCTTACCATTACTCGTAGTAACTCCCGGTATTTGATACCGTGCCGTTGCTCATATTTGTAACTCACAGCAGGAGCTGCGGAATAAGCGGAGATGGCGAAGGGACGAGGTGACGATCGCGCGTCGGAAATGGTTCCGAGTCGATGTGATCGCCGTCGGCACGCTACCTCTTCATTTACCTACGGGATTAGTTATGAACCTTAATAATTGTTATTTGGTGCCAAGTTTGAGCATGAATATTGTATCCGGATCTCGTTTAATGCGAGATGGCTACTCATTTAAATCCGAGAATAATGGTTGTTCTATTTATATGAGAGATATGTTTTATGGTCATGTCCGATGGTCAATGGTTTATTCTTAATGAATCTCGGCGTAGTATTACACATGTTCATAGCGTGAATACCAAAAGATGTAAAGTTGATAACGATAGTCCCACATACTTGTGGCATCGCCGCCTTTGGTCACATTGGTGTCAAGCGCATGAAGAAGCTCCATGCTGATGGACTTTTGGAGTCTTTAGATTATGAATCATTTGACACATGCTAAACATGCCTCATGGGCAAGATGACCAAGACTCCGTTCTCCGAACAATGGAGCGAGCAACCAACTTGTTGGAAATCATACATACCGATGTATGTGGTCCAATGAGCGTTGAGGCTCGCGGAGGATATCGTTATGTTCTCACTCTCACAGATGACTTGAGTAGATATGGGTATGTCTACTTGATGAAACACAAGTCTGAGACCTTTGAAAAGTTCAAGGAATTTCAGAATGAAGTAGAGAATCAACGTGACCGAAAGATAAAATTCTTACGATCAGATCGTGGAGGAGAATATTTAAGTCACGAATTTGGTACACACTTAAGAAAATGTGGAATAGTTTCACAACTAACGCCGCCTGGAACACCTCAGCGTAACGGTGTGTCCGAACGTCGTAATCGCACTCTATTGGATATGGTGCGGTCTATGATGTCTCTTACTGATTTACCACTATCATTTTGGGGATACGCTCTAGAGACAGCTACATTCACTTTAAATAGGGCACCATCGAAGTCCGTTGAGACGACACCGTATGAATTATGGTTTGGGAAGAAACCTAAGCTGTCGTTTCTAAAAGTTTGGGGATGCGATGCTTATGTCAAGAAACTTCAACCTGAAAAGCTCGAACCCAAGTCGGAAAAATGCGTCTTCATAGGATACCCTAAGGAAACCGTAGGGTATACCTTCTACTTAAGATCCGAGGGCAAGATCTTTGTTGCCAAGAACGGATTCTTTCTGGAAAAAGAGTTTCTCTCAAAAGAAGTAAGTGGGAGGAAAGTAGAACTCGATGAAGTACTACCTCTTGAACAGGATAGTAGTGCAGCTCAGAAAATGTTCTGTGATGCCTACACCAACCAAGAGGAAATTCATGATGATGATCAAGGTACTTCGGATCAAGTTGCTCTGAACTTCAGAGGTCCACTTGGACACGCTCCGCACTGAGTGGTACGACAACCCTGTCACGGAAATCATGTTGTTAGACAACAAGTGAACCTTCGAACTATGAAGAAGCGATGGCGGGCCCAGATTCCAACAAATGGCTAGAAGCCATGAAGTCCGAGATAGAATCCATGTATGAAAACAAAGTGTGGACTTTGACTGACTTGCCCGATGATCGGCGAGCGATAGAAAACAAATGGATCTTTAAGAAGAAGACGGACGCAGATGGTAATGTCACCATCTATAAAGCTCGACTTGTCGCTAAGGGTTATCGGCAAGTTCAAGGGATTGACTACGATGAGACTTTTTCTCCCGTAGCGAAGCTTAAGTCCGTCCTAATCATGTTAGCAATTGCCGCATACTATGATTATGAGATATGGCAGATGGACGTCAAAACAGCGTTCCTTAACGGTTATCTTAAGGAAGAGCTGTATATGATGCAACCGGAAGGTTTTGTCAATCCTAAGAATGCTGACAAAGTATGCAAGCTCCAGCGATCCATTTATGGGCTGGTGCAAGCATCTCGGAGTTGGAACATTCGCTTTGATGAGATGATCAAAGCGTTTGGGTTTATGAGACTTATGGAGAAGCTGCGTTTACAAGAAAGTGAGTGGGAGCTCAGAGCATTTCTCATATTATATGTAGATGACATACTTTTGATGGGAAATGATATAGAATTCTTGGACAACATTAAGGCCTACTTGAATAAGTGTTTTTCAATGAAGGACCTTGGAGAAGCTGCTTATATATTAGGCATCAAGATCTATAGAGATAGATCGAGACGCCTCATAGGTCTTTCACAAAGCACATACCTTGATAAGATTTTGAAGAAGTTCAAAATGGATCAGTCCAAGAAGGGTTCTTGCTCATTGTTGCAAGGTGTGAGATTGAGCTCAGCTCAATGCCCGACCGCTGCAAAAGATAAAGAAGAGATGAGTGTCATCCCTATGCTTCAGCCATAGGATCTATTATGTATGCCATGCTGTGTACTGGACCTGATGTAAACCTTGCCGTAAGTTTGGTAGGAAGGTACCAAAGTAATCCCGCAAGGAACACCGGACAGCGGTCAAGAATATCCTGAAGTACCGAAAAGGACAAAGGACATGTTTTCGTTTATGGAGGTGACGAAGAGCTCGTCGTAAAGGGTTACGCCGACGCTTAGCTTCGACACGATCTGATGACTCTAAGTCACAAACCGGATACGTGTATATGTTGAATGGTGGAGCAAGAAGCTGGTGCAGCTGCAAGCGAGCGTAGTGGCGGGATCTACATGTGAAGCGGAGTACATGGCAGCCTCGGAGGCAGCGCATGAAGCAATTTGGGTGAAGGAGTTCATCACCGACCTAGGAGTCATACCCAATGCGTCGGGGCCAATCAAACTCTTCGGTGACAACACTGGAGCTATTGCCCTTGCCAAGGAGCCCAGGTTTCACAAGAAGACCAGGCACATCAAGCGTCGCTTCAACTCCATCCGTGAAAATGTTCAGGATGGAGACATAGAAATTTGTAAAGTGCACACGGATCTGAATGTCGCAGATCCGTTGACTAAACCTCTCTCGCGGGCAAAACATGATCAACACCAAAACTCTATGGGTGTTCGATTCATCACAATGTAACTAGATTATTGACTCTAGTGCAAGTGGGAGACTGTTGGAAATATGCCCTAGAGGCAATAATAAAAGCATTATTATTATATTTCCTTGTTCATGATAATTGTCTTTTATTCATGCTATAACTGTATTATCCGGAAATCGTAATACACGTGTGAATACATAGACTACAATACGTCCCTAGTAAGCCTCTAGTAGACTAGCTCGTTGGTCAATAGATAGTCATGGTTTCGACTATGGACATCGATGTCATTGATAACGGGATCACGCCATTAGGAGAATGACGTGATGGACAAGACCCAATCCTAAGCATAGCACAAAGATCGTGTAGTTCGTTTTGCTAGAGCTTTTCCAATGTCAAGTATCTCTTCCTTAGACCGTGAGATCGTAACTCCCGGATACCGTAGGAGTGCTTTGGGTGTATCAAACGTCACAACATAAGCGGGTGACTATAAAGGTGCACTACGGTATCTCCGAAAGTGTCATTGGGTTGACACGGATCGAGACAGGGATTTGTCACTCCGTATGACGGAGAGGTATCACTGGGCCCACTCGGTAGTGCATCATCATATTGAACTCAAAGTGATCAAGTGTCTGGTCACGGGATCATGCATTACGGTACGAGTAAAGTGACTTGCCGGTAACGAGATTAAACGAGGTATTGGGATACCGACGATCGAGTCTCGGGCAAGTAACATACCGTCTGATAAAGGGAATAGAATACAGGGTTGCTTGAACCCTTGACATCGTGGTTCATCCGATGACAACATCGAGGAACATGTGGGAGCCAACATGGGTATCCAGATCCCGCTGTTGGTTATTGACCGAGGTCGCCTCGGTCATGTCAGATGTCTCCGAACCCGTAGGGTCTACACACTTAAGGTTCGTGACGCTAGGGTTATTAGGAAGACAAGTATGTGATTACCGAATGTTGTTCGAGTCCCGATGAGATCCCGGACGTCACGAGGAGTTCGGAATGGTCCGGAGGTAAAGATTTATATATGGAAAGTGGTTAAACGGACTCCGGAAAGTTTCGGGGTATACTGTAATGTCTGGGGCCACGGGAGGGTTCCGGAGGTCCACGGGAGGGGCCACCCCTCCGGGGCCACATGGGCTGTGTGGGAGAGGAGCCAACCCTGGTGGGCTGGGCGCACCTCCCCACCTAGGCCCATGCGGCTAGGGCATGGGGAGGGGAAACCCTAAAGGGGGCGCCCCCCTAGCTTGGGGGGCAAGCCACCCTCCCCTCCTCCCCTTTGGCCGCCGCCCCCATCTAGGGTTCCCCCTAGATGGCCGGCCCCCCTTGCCCTCTCCTCCTATAAATAGAGGGGTGGGGGGAGGGCTGCACACACCATTAAAGGCGAGCCCTCCCTCCCAACACCTCTCTTTCTCCCGCGAGCTTGGCGAAGCCTGCCGGAGAACTGCTGCACCAACCGCACCACGCCATGCTGCCATTGGAGTTGTCTTCTCAACCTCTCCTTCATCCTTGCTGGATCAAGACGGAGGAGACGCCATCGTCTCCGCACGTGTGTTGAACACGGAGGTGCTGTCCTTTCAGCGCTTGGTCATCGGTGATCGGAATCACGTTGGGAACGACTCCATCATCACCACTCCCTCGAACGCTTCCGTGCTCGATCTACAAGTGGTATGTAGATGCAAACTCTCTCTCTAGACTCGTTGCTTAGATGAACTCATAGATAGATCTTGGTGAAACCGTAGGAAAATTTTAATTTTCTGCAACGTTCCCCAACAATCATAACTCCCTCTCTATTAGTTAGCTAGAGTAATCTCTCCTCCCCAACAACTAGATCTATCTAGCTATTTAGCCATCCACACTTTCGATCCCTATAGGCAGCGAAAGGCGTCATCTAACCGTGCTCGGTCTCTCTCGGGAGATATATATGTGAGTAAAAAGCTGTTCATTTCAAGAATGGGAATATGTGTGTTTGGGATATGGAGAGATTTGTGCGAGTGACATGCCGCCGAGTTGCTTATGTTTTGCCGAAATGTCGATTTATTTCCGTTTCGGTGAATTTCGAGCAAACTCGATATGTCCTATTTTTAGGAAAGGTCATGCCAAATTTTTTATGACTTTGATGCATGCATGCATTTTGTTTATAACCCTTTTGCTTGTTATACCGTGCAGTCGGTCATGAAGGTGAGTGGATGGAACGTGGAGCGATACATGCAATCCGCGGTGAAGGACATGTATGCAAATAATTGGAGTAGTATTAGATGTCCGTGTGCAAGATGCAAAGAAGAAGTCCTTTTGGACCCTTTTGATCGTGGCACTTTGAAGGCACACCTGCTGATGAATGGTTTCATGGATGGCTGTACTCGGTGGATAAGTGAAGAAGAAGATGATGATGAGGACGTCCACATGGCAAGGACGAATAACGACATGGGGCTAGACAAAGAGATGACCGCTCAACACGAAGACGATGGCGCCGGACATGGCGGTGGGGAAGAGTCCGGAAATGATGGCGGCGGAGAAGATTCCGGACACGGCGAAGAAGAGTCCGGACATGGCGGACAAGGCGGCGGTCACGCCGCAGTCTTCGACGCTACTAAGTGCAGTCGTGCAGGACCCTCATGTTCGAGACCTCCTTCGCAAGAGTACGACTAGAGAGAGAGTTGCTTCTAGAGAGGAGGCCAAGCTGGTGCAACTTGAAGTAGACTCGAATACTCCATTGTATGACGGTTGCGATCCCGAGGTGACCCGCTTGAGTTTCGTGCTCGAACTTCTAAACACGAAGGCCAAAAACAAATGGGCAAACAAAAGCCTCGATGAGCATTTGAAGTATCTACATAATAAAGTTCTTCCCGCGGGGGACCTGTGTCCTACTAGTGTCGAGGAGGCCAAGAAAATCATTTGCCCTTTGATTTGCCGCACATTAGGTACCACACATGCATCAACGATTTCATCACTTATCGGGGGGGGGGGGGGGAGCATGTGAAAAAACCAGTTGTCCAGTGTGCAATGCTTCTCGATACATGAAGGCAGGAAATAAAGCTAGTCGGAAAGTTGTACGGTACTTTCCGATCACTCCCCGTCTGCAGCGGTATTTCATAGATCCTAAGGAAGCAAAGCTCATGCGCTGGCACGAGGAGAGGAAGAAGCCCGACGATGGAGATGATCCGAAGCCGAGACACCTCGTAGATGGTAGCCGGTGGAGAGCATTCAACGCCGTATAAGGATTTGCTACAGAAGATCCAAGGAACATCGTGCTTGGTGCGAGTACCGATGGCATCAATCATTTGGAAACCAGAACACTGATACGTCCATTTTGCATCATGTTTTCCTATTGTTATTTATGATGTTTTTATGCATAATAATGCTTTTTTTATGCATAATAATGCTTTTTGGAGTAATTCTAATGCCTTTCCTCTCATAATATGCAAGGTACACACAAAGAGGGAGAATTCCGGCAGCTGGAAATCTGGACCTGGAAAAGCTACGTCAGGCCACCTATTCTGCACAACTCAAAACAAGCTGAAACTTTACAGAGATTTTTTATGGAATATTTGTGGAATATTGGAGCCAATAAGTACCAGAGGAGGCCCACCAGGTGGGCACAACCCACCTGGGCGCGCCAGGGAGCCCAGGCACGCCTTGGTGGGTTGTGCTCCCCTTGGTCCACCTCCGGTGCCCATCTTCTGGTATATAAGTCATTTTGACATAGAAAAAATAAGGAGAGGACTTTTAGGACGGAGCGCCGCCGTCTCGAGGTGAAACTTGGGCAGGAGCACTTTTGCCCTCTGGCGGAGCGATTCCGGCCGGGGAACTTCCCTCCCGGAGGGGGAAATCATCGTCATCGTCATCACCAACAACTCTCCCATCTTGGGGAGGGCAATCTCGAACAACATCTTCAATAGCACCATATCCTCTCAAACCCTAGTTCATCTTGTGTTCAATCTTTGTACTGGAACTATAGATTGGTGCTTGTGGGTGACTAGTAGTGTTGATTACATCTTGTAGTTGATTACTATATGATTTATTTGGTGGAAGATTATATGTTCAGATCCAATATGCTATTTAATACCCCTCATATCTTGAGCATGTTTATCACTTGTGAGTAGTTACTTTTGTTCTTGAGGTCACGGGAGAAATCATGTTGCAAGTAATCATGTGAACTTGATATGTGTTCGATATTTTGATAGTATATATGTTGTGATTCCCTTAGTGGTGTCATGTGAACGTCGACTACATGACACTTCACCATATTTGGGCTTAAGGGAATGCATTGTGGAGTAGTTATTAGATGATGGGTTGCGAGAGTGAAAGAAGCTTAAACCCTAGTTTATGCGCTATTCCGTAAGGGACCGAATGGATCCAAGAGTTTAATGCCATCGTTAGAATTTATTCTTAATACTTTTCTCGTAGTTGCGGATGCTTGCGAGGGGGTTAATCATAAGTAGAAGGTTTGTTCAATTAAGAACAACACCTAAGCGCCAATCCACCCACATATCAAATTATCAAAGTAGCGAACACAAATCGAACCAATATGATGAAAGTGACTAGATGAAATTCCCGTGTACCCTCAAGAACGCTTTGCCTACTATAAGAGACCGTTTTGGCCTGTCCTTTGCCTTAAAAGGATTGGGCTACCTTGCTGCACTTTTGTTACTACTATCATTACTTGCTCGTTACAAATTATCTTGCTATCAAACTACTCTGTTACTTACAATTTCAGCACTTGCAGACATTACCTTGCTGAAAACCACTTGTCATTTCCTTCTGCTCCTCGTTGGGTTCGACACTCTTACATATCGAAAAGAGCTACAATTAATCCCCTACACTTGTGGGTCATCAAGGCTATTTTCTGGCGCCGTTGCCGGGGAGTGAAGCGCCTTTGATAAGTGAAATTTGATAAGGAAACATTTATATAGTGTGCTTTAATGTCACTTGTTACTATGGAAAACTATCCTTTTAGGGGTTTGTTCGGGGTATAGAAATTGAAGTGGCATATATATGACAGTTTGATCTGTAGGCCTTTTATGTTTTTTTTTCAAAAGCAGAGAAGGCAGAAGAATCTCATCTCCAAAGTGTTCAGTGCAGAGAAGATGAACCATGCAAAAACTCAGGGTGGACCATGGTGGCTTCACTGCTGGCGGAACGACAGAGGGCTTGGCTGCTACCAGGGTGATTCAAATGGAGTATATAGGTAGAGTTTTTGCAGCCTCTTGCACGAACATGATTAATGGTAGCTTCTATTCCATGACATGATTTTGCAGCTGTAATGATATGTTCATGCGAGAGGACATAAATTTGCATCATATTTTTCTGTCCAGTTAGTTCCAAATTACAATGTTTGTGCTATCAGTGACAATTCGGCGGAATAAGATGAGTCATATATACACCCAATGTAAGCTTTCACATCAGCATTTGCTCTTGATTGTCTTTGCAAGTCCATAGATATAATTTTTAGGATTTTCCTTTACTCGTAGTAAGTGCTGAATATTTTGTCCTTCAACCCTTTAGGTGTAAATATCTGTGATGTGGCTAGCAAAGTTGGTAACACGCTCCCACTGTCAGGTATTGTTGTTCATTTATCCTGACGGTAACGTGGATATGTTCTGTTTGAGATCAAAGCTTGGTATTGCTAGAAAATATATATGTGATGTGCACTGAGATTTCAGATATATAACAGCAGTGATACAACACTGTTTCCCTTGCTATCGATGACCACTTGAATTAGCATACCTTATAATAATATTTCTATCTTGGCACCATGAGTGTTGTTCAGCGGCAATATTCGCTATGCCAAAGGTAATAGTGATGCACCTTTGCCAAGAAGGTTCTTTCCTGTTCAATGCAATGACAGAAGGCTGAAACATCATGGTGTCTATGCTAAAAGATAATGATTCACCCCATGGCTTCTTATTGCTGTATCCTATTGGGGAATAGCTTTTGGAAACCATGATACATATATATCTGTGATAGATGCTTAATATAAGTGGCCAGATTAATGGGTAGAGCAATCAAAGAACCATAATTTATATCCCTTTGAATAAAGATAAGTATTCACTCATTGGTTATTGGTTATATTTTCAGGTCATAAATCGTTTCTTTTGTTGAAGGAAGAGACTCCATTTTCTGTCGAGGACCGAATCACACTAACCAATCGGCTTACTTGGTTAGAAGAAATTGAGAAAGGGAGCATCTTACACCTAATAGGAAGCGGTGGTCTAATCCTAATCTCACCCAATAGACGTACATTACTACAAAATTTTCTTGCATGCCGCCGCCTATATTTTTTCATTACTAACATAACATTTTTAGATCACCCGCAAAAAAAAAAAACCCCTTTTTAGATCAAGCATGTCTTGCATTACATTTGGTCAACTAAACTGCAATTTCAAACCACAATGCCTCTGTATGTTGACTGTATTTTTTGGAACTGAATAATGTATTCAATGCTATTGTTCAGCATAGACACCGTTTAAAAATCATACAAGGGCACACAAAAAGTATATGTACTCTTCTGTTTGAATATATGTCTATAAATGGATTAACTGAGCCAAAGACAGTGCCTTCTTCATACGAATATATGTGTACCACATCTTCCAGATAATCAAATATGCTTGCCAGCAGATTACATATGCATTAAACTACAAATAAATTTATTTGTGCGACTTGATACCAGATATGTACAGATTGCATGTTCTCTTAGGGCATCTCCAATGCTAGACGCCAGTGATGGACACTAGGATTTATTTCCCGATAGATCGCCAGCTACGTTAGTTGTTCCCAGCGCCTGATGCCGCATCGATGCCAATAGATGCTCGACGCCTGATGCCGCATTGATGCCAATAGATGCATTGCTTTTTTCCTGGACATGCGAGTAAAGAAACCAGGAGCCGGCCCTACGTATCTAGAGCCCGTGATAAGCGCCTAGCATTGGAGGAGAAGGCACTTACTTTTTCTTACTTTTTTGATGTTTTTTTACTCTAGCCGCCTGCACAAGAGTAGCATTGTAGATGCCCTTAAGCTATAGGCTATCGTAGTTGTTTTACTAATCACAAATAAGCAACCAATGAAGAAATAGTACAAATTTAGAGCACAATACATCATGATCTATTGGAAATTACATGTTCCATATTTAACATATCAACCAGTCAAAATGGCCATCTTGCATTGACCTTGAAAGTGTGATTTTTGGCCAGGCCACCGAACGAAGCAAGCAGGTTGAACTCAAATTTGAGCATATAGTTAATCGAGCACGATCCACTAAAAAATTAAGTTAATCGAGCACGAAACAGTACATTGAGTCCGAGCTTTGTTGACAGCCCTACTGGCTGGAGGCAAACACATACTTTTTCCCCTTTCTTCATAAAATAAAATACTTGTACTAACGTTTATTCCATGCATTTTCATACGTTATTCAACACTTTTTTGCATTATTCAATTAAGTCATTCATTCAATTCACATTATTAATGTAGGAATATAAAAAAAGAATTATTCTTTTTCTTCCGTTGCAATGCAGTCAACGTTTTCTCCTGTTGCAACGCACGGGTTGTTTTCTTCCGTTGCAACGCACGGACCTTTTGTTAGTAATAATAATACGTACATACCTGATCGCCCGTTCGTGTGCTTGCCTTCTGCTAGCAGGTGTGTGTTCTCCATGCTAAACATACATGTTGGGAATTAGATACATATAAATACACGCCGGCCAGGGCGCCGGTATACGGGTATTCCGAACTGACGCGTGGGCATTCAGATGTATGTACGATTCAGCCAGGCGTCGACAGGAACTGTGCCGTGCTTTTACATCTGCAAAGTTAGCTAGATACATTATCTTCCCGCAAAAAAAAGGCTAGATACATTATCAAATACGTGCGCGGGGTAGCTCATATGATGCATGTAATCGATAAGTATACGCGCATGCATGCATCAGTACGTAGCCCATTTCCTATGCACAACCGACAAGGCCAAAGATTAGCTAGTACGTGCATTCATTAGTCTATGTTTACATATATACACATATGCTTCCTCATACATCATGCTCTTAAAAGAAAATTATCAAATATTCAAAATAGATCACGTTAGATCCATAAGAACATTGACTAATAATAATAATGCCAAAAAGTTATCGAACAAATGCCCTCTCACCAAAGAAAGTTCGAGCGCGTATGAATCAGACTTAATTTCGTGAAGGTATTTTTCTCTCTATCTCCTCTCTCTCTTCTTTAGGGCGCATCGTACGCGTGCAGCCAGCTTTGTAACTACCTCAGGATAATTTCACGAACGGCCGGGTCGTTGTGATCTTGCACCGTGGCCAAGGCTATATATATAGCTAAGGGCCGGCCTCGTACTAAACTCTCTCTGGCAGACCGAATACAGGTTTGCAAGATCCAATCTTGCTGGTGTGGTTTCATCTCGCCGAAGAGTTCCGCCCAGCCAGGTATGCTTGTGCTACTAGCTAGCTAGCGTTTCTTAATGGCGTTGTAAACTGCCGCATCTACGTGCACGCGATCTCCTTTGACTTCTTTTTAATTTGTTGTGTACGCAGCGTGGCTAGGATCAGTCGCCAAAGGCCGAGCTGGTTTGATCAGCGTAAGGATGACGCCAAAACCTCGAAGCATCATGCTAGCAACGAACCCGGAGGATCATCAAGCAGCAAGCGCCACAAAGATCAGGCTGTGGAGTACGTCCATTTATCGCCACCCTTGCCAATGCCGGACAGCACGGGGCAGCGGAGTGCACACCCCCGCCGCAATCACGGTTCCGAAACCTCCGAGGGCACCATTGCCATTGACTATGATGCTCCCCTAGATGTGCCTGAGGTACATAAAAAAAATTGTACACCTCTTTCTTTTTAAGACTATCTTCATTTTCGAGCATGTACGCAGGACAAACTTGAGGACGTGCTGCTGCATGTGATCGTGAGTGACGGGGCGGAGCGACTCTCACTGCAACAAAAACCCACTTTTAACAACGGATATGTAGCAACGAAAGATAGCATGTGTTGTCGGTGGTCCACCTCCCACCTCCCACGAAGAGGTAACCTCCCCGTGCTCATCTCCACGTTATCTGGAAAGTACCACCCCGTCCAAATATCACGCAACAAAAAAGAGTTGCCACAACCCCGCTGATTTTGTGATTCCTTTCTCCGCTGATTTGGTGATTCCTTTCTCACGAGCTTCGTGACCACAAAGCTGCCGCCACAAACCTTCGACTCCGGCTAGATCCAGTGCTCTTCTGCGCCGCTGCTCACCAGCCCATTCCCCTTACTGTTTTCCTCTGTTCCTTTGCCAGGGGCTCGCGGCGAGTTCCTCCGCGCCGCCGCCCAACCTCCCGGCTCCTCTTTACTGCTTTCCTCTGATCCCCAGTCACCGCGACGTCCTCCGCTCCCCTGCGCACCCGCTCATGGTCTCAGGAACCCCTCACTGCTCTCGTCCGATCCATTGCCGCGGCGACGCCATCCACGCCCCTGTACGCGCCCCCGCAGGAACCCTAGCCGCCACGGTGGCTAGCGCGTCTCCCATGTCTCCTCTCGTTTGTCTGCCCACTACCCCGCGTATCCGCGCGCGCGGCTGCCGCCTCAGGCTATACCGTGCTGTTCCACATCGAGTCCTCGACTACCTCGACTGACGCCAGACGGTTCAGTAAGGCCCTCCTCCTTCAAATATTGTTTGTACAATGACGAGATAATGGGAACTGTCCCGGATCAAACAAATTGATGACTTCTTTCATTTTTCTTATAGATTTGTTCAGCATATTTTTGACAAATTTACCCTGTTTCCTAAAGATTATATAACACAGTAAGTTTCATGGAGGAAGTTCACATTCCAATGGGTTTTATCTGCAGGCTGCAGAGACAACAACGCTTCGGTGGTTACAGGCTCAAAATTGCCACCTGTAAGATCCCTTGTGCTATTACTATATCTGATACCTTTATGTTGCACCAGAGATCTTCTCTAATAGCAGTCAATTACAACAATTTGCAGTAAGTCATAAATGTAACATCTAGAAGCATATTGTCACCCCAGTTTTAGATGTTCATAGGTGGACTTTTTTCTTCTGTGGTTGAGCGATTCACCATTTGTCTGTACTATGTACCTGTTCATTCAGGAATAATTTTTTTACCTTTTCATTAATAGTTCTTTCTTGTGATGCATTAGGTTCTAATTTTCTTGATTCTACGTGCCTGGATAATTGTCCAGTATTTTTGTGAGGAGGATCATGGTAGATTAGTTAAATAAGTCGATAGTATCTCCAAATATCCTAGTTAATAGCCTATGACCATGTCATCAAAGAACATTTCTTCAAGTATCAGTTAATAGGCGAGTACTATTATCTATAACATCATGATTTTCAAGAGATAAAAAATCTCATTAGCGTTATCAATCCTTACTGATTTCTGTTACACGCTTCTGTAGTACTATAGGAATAAGCCCACATGCATCTCTCTGTCCTAACATTTCTTTTTATTGTATAATCTTTAGTTTCATCTTCCCTCGCAGGTTATGAAGTTGACGATGTGCTTCAGCCGACATGTGTTTGTTTCTTCTTTATCTTAACAGGTATATCTTCTGGACTTGTGCGTACTGCAATTAGGAGATATAAAAGTCAACACATACATAAGAGGCCCTAAAAAAGAATTTGAAGCCTCTGGGAAATTGAAATATTCAACTATGTATAATCAATATTATTGGTTACCTATTGTCATTTAGTTGGTTCCAGAATTCATATCATTGTTAATATATATAATATTTGGATAATCATTACTATAGTAAATACATGCTGATGGTTCAAAATGAATAGCCCCATCCAATGTTTCAAAGATCTCGGTGTTTTACTATGCAGTTTCTGATCTGAACGGGTGGTGGATATTCAGAACTTGTGCAAGTCGCAACTGAGAGAATAGAATGTTGTCAGTTTACAGAAATGTTCAAGACTTCAAGTCTCTATGTTTGTACTTCCTAGCATGGTGATGTCCCTTCTGCTGGTGTTTATTATGATGATTCATATAGTAAGTTGATGCCAGATGCAAAAAATAAAATAGTACACAGATATAGGTTGCATTTGCATTTTTATTAATAAACTCCTGTTGAAAAGGTTTTGTATTCACATTATTAATTAGCCCCACATCTATATGTAAATCAGTGTCTTGGTAAGTCATATTTGTGAGCATGTATCACAATACCTAATTTAGCCTGGTGCGAATTATTTTCTTTTAACTACAGTATTTTTGATTTGTTGTAATCTTGCGTCTACTTTTATTTTGTGGAGAACTCAGATCTTTCTTAGCAAACGAAAGATGTGTGGTATTTCATTACATGATTTTTTCCCAAGGGGGTACCTCGTGTCTTGCATAGTATGCTTTTGAGGTTTATTTTACACAATCGACATATAGCATTTTTTTCATAAGAAAACAAGGATAAAAAGTGATTGTCAGATGTAGGCTAGTACTCTCCTTTTCTTTGGCTCCTCCATAACTTTCTGCTTTGTTGATATTCTCTATCGTAGCTTACTAATCTCATTCCTTTGTTGTTCTAGACTGCCAAGATATATTCAAGATGCACGGATGTTGATTGCAAGGTCAAGAATGGCAATTTTACTAGATAATTAGAATGTCATTTTGAAGTGTAATGTTTCAAACACTAAGCTGACTGAATGATCAAGAATTAGGCTAGTACTAGATGGTTTCAGATATGTAATACTTGTATCGTGTTCTTTGTAATGCAATACATCATGTTTAATATATTATGGGGATTCCTGCTTATTATATTGTCGCTCCTATTCATCAGCATTGGAATAATAATTTTGGTTCGCAGTATAAAATACCATTAAGTTGTTCATATATGTCAAAGCATCTAGTCGCTGCAATGATATGGTATGTCCATTTGAAACTTGTTTGTGTTTGGTAGCCACCAACGCATATGAAGCGTTGTTACGCTTCAGTTCTATATGTTGCTATTTTGCAACACTTCTACACATGGTTTACCAACGGATGTATATACTTTGTTGTAGACCATTGCAACGCCACCAACGGCAACGCATGCTAATCCGTTGGTGTAGACCTTAGCAACGCATATACGGACATACGACAACGCATGGATGCATTGCTGAAGGGGGGTTCTTGTTGTAGTGTCTTGGGCGAGGTGGTCGAGGCGATGGATGGATCAGCTTTAGTGGCGAAGCCCACGTCCCCGGCGAGGGATGCTCCCATGGTGCCGCTTGCTCCGCCGTTAGTGCATGATCCGGTGGCGAAGTCTCCGCTTCCGACGACCAGTGGTCCGGCGGCGAAGACCTTGCCACCAGCATCATCGACCGGTGCTAATGAAGTGGACAAAAAACGTCCGTATGATGATGTGGATGCCGGGGTGATCTCCAAGAAGCCGCGATCGCCCCCTCTTACGGGTGCGCCTTGCTCTTGCCACATGCATGTCCGTTGGAAGACTTTTTTTTGACCTCTTACTTATATTTCTTTTGTATTTTTTTAGGTGCCATGAGTGATGCGCTAAACCTGGACGACTTTTGCTCTCCTGAAGCTAAGGAACTCCGGGCTTTGGTGTCAAAGCACCAGAAGATCCTTGGAGAGGAGGGCGTCATCTTTGAGAGGTTTAAAGCTCCTTCGACTGAGAAGATTTCTGCATCAAGCCTCGTCCTCCTGCCAGCAAGCCAGAAATACATAAATGTGGAACTTGCTGATATTCAAGAGGCACCCAAGAAGCGGCCTCTTGACAAGGAAGAAGCAATAGAGATGATCACCTTAGCAATAGGCCCATGTAAGAGCCTCTATGGGAGCAGGACCCTTGCCCGATCTCGAGGTACTGATTGAACGCCTCCAGGTGGTGGTTGCTCGGTTTCGAGGGCATGGTGACGCCGCCCTTGCAGACGCCCCCGCACCTGAACGAGTGCTCTCCCTGACAGGTAAACTCGATGCAGCTCTTGTGGAAATCTATTATGAACGTCGCCGTCTTGAGGAGGATGGGCCACGTCTGGAGGAACGCCTCGCCGACCTGACGTCCGTCCACCGCCGGCAGGTGGAACAGGCTGAAGCTCATCGAGTGATGGCTGAGCGACACCGTAAGATTGTTGAGTAGAACACAGCCCTTGCCCAGAAGCACACGAACCTGGTGGCGCAAGCTGAGAAGCGTGCGACAGTCTTGACCCAGATGATGACGTCCTGCACCCAGAGCCTTAAAGCTTCTAAAGAGACCGACTTGTATGCGAGACGCCGAACTGCGTGCTCATGAGCTTTAAAGCTCTGGGTGCAGGACGTCGTCATCTGGGTCAAGACTGCCGCACGCTTCTCAGATTGCGCCGCCAACTTCATGTGCTTCTCGGCAAGGGCCGTGTTCTCCTCAGCAAGCTTACGGTGTCCCTCGGCCATCACTCGATGAGCTTCAGCCTGTTCCACCTGCCGACGGTGGACGGACGTCAGGTCGGCGAGGCGTTCCTCCAGACATGGCCCATCCTCCTCAAGACGGCGACATCCAGAAGCGATTTCCACAAGAGCTGCATCGAGTTTACCTATTAGGGAGAGCACTCGTTCAGGTGCGGGGGCGTTTGCAAGAGCAGCGTCACCATGCCATCGAAGTCGAGCAACCACCGTCTGGAGGCGTTCAATCTGTACGTCGAGATCGGGAGGGGTCCTACTCCCATAGCGGCTCTTCCATGGGCCTATTGCTAAAGTGATCTTCTCTATTGCTTCTTCCTTGCCAAGAGGCCGCTTCCTGAGTGTCTCTTGAATATCAGCAAGTTCCACGTTTATGTACTTCTGGCTGGCTGGCGGGAGGCCGAGGCTTGGCGCAGAAATCTTCTCAGCCGGAGGAGCTTTAAAGCTCTCAAAGATTTCGCCCTCCTCTCCAAGGATCTTTTGGCGCTTTGACACCAAAGCCCGGAGTTCCTTATCTTCAGGAGAGCAAAAGTCGTCCAGGTTTGGCGCATCACTCGCGACACCTAAATAATACAAAAGAAATATAAGTAAGAGGTAAAAAAAAGTCTTCCAAAGGACATGCATGTGGCAAGAGCAAGGCGTACCCGTAAGAGGGGGCGATCGCGGCTTCTTAGAGATCACCCCGGCATCCGCATCATCAGACAGACGTTTTCTGTCCGCTTCATTAGCACCGGTCGATGATGCTGAAGGCAAGGTCTTCGCCGCCGGACCACCAGTCCTCGGAAGCGTAGAACCACCGGTCGTCGGAAGCGTAGACTTCGCCACCAGATCACGCACTAACGGCGGAGCAAGCGGCACCATGGGAGCATCCCTCGCCGGGGACGTGGGCTTCTCCACTAAAGCTGATCCATCCATCGCCTCGACCACCTCGCCCAAGAGTCGATCCGCCCCGTCACTCATGATCACATGCAGCAGCACGTCCTCAAGTTTGACCTGCGTACATGCTCGAAGACGAAGATAGTCTTAAAAAGAAAGAGGTGTACAATTTTTTTTATGTACCTCAGGCACATCTAGGGGAGCATCATAGTCAATGGCAATGACGGTGCCCTCAGAGCTTTCGGAACCGTGATTGCGGCGGGGGCGTGCACTCCACCCCCCGTGCTGCCCGGCGTCAGCAAGGGCGGCGATAAATGGACATACTCCACAGCCTGATCTTTGTGGCGCTTGCTGCTTGATGATCCTCCGGGTTCGCTGCTAGCATGATGCTTCGAGGTTTTGGCGTCATCCTTACGCTAATCAAACCGGCTCGGCCTCTGGCGACCTATCCTAGCCGGGCTGCGTACACAACAAATTAAAAAGAAGTCAAAGGAGATCGCGTGCACATAGATGCGGCAGTCTACACCGCCATTAAGAAACGCTAGCTAGCTAGCAGCACAAGCATACCTGACTGGGCGGAAGTCTTTGGTGAGATGAAATCACACCAGCAAGATTGGATCTTGCAAACCTGTATTCGGTCTGCTAGAGGGAGTTTGGTACGAGGCCAGTACGAGGGCCCTTAGCTATATATATAGCCTTGGCCACGGTGCAAGATCACAACACCCGGCCGTTTGTGAAATTATCCTGAGGTAGTTAGCACGCGTACGATGCGTCCTAAAAAAGAGAGAGGAGAAAAGAAAAAAATACCTTCACCAAATTAAGTTCGATTTGTACGCGCTCGAACTTTCTTTGGTGAGTGAGCATTTGTTCGATAACTTTTTGGCATTATTACTATTAGTCAATGTTCTTATGGATCTAACGTGATCTATTTTGAATATTTGATGATCTTCTTTTAAAAGCAGGAAGTATGAGGAAGCATATGTGTATATATAAACATAGACTAATGCATGCACGTACTAGCTAATCTTTGGCCTTGTCGGTTGTGCATAGGAAATGGGCTACGTACTGATGCATGCATGCACGTATACTTGTCGATTACATGCATAGTATGAGCTACCCCGCGCATGTATTTGATAATGTATCTAGCTAACTATGCAGATGTAAAAGCACGGCACAGTTCCTGTCGAAGTCTGGCTGAATCGTACATACATCTAAATGCCCGCGCGTCAGTACAGAATATCCGGTATACCGGCGCCCTGGCCGGCGTGTATTTATATGTATCTAACTCCGAACATGTATGTTTAGCATGGAGAGCACACACCCGGCTAGCAGAAGGCAAGCACACGAACCAGGGGCGGGCCCAGGATTGAAGACCGTGTATTCAAATTTTGAATTTCTTTTGGGAAGCCTATAGCCTTCCTTTTCACGCGTATAACCAATTATAGTAGTATATTGTACTAGTTCTAAACTATATAAAAGATATTTCATAATATATTATATTCATCAGAATTGATCATAACTTGCATTGTTCAACATATAAAAGTAATTGCTCAACATATTGTGGAAAAAACTATGATATATAGAGGATAGAAAATAGAAAGTGATAAGAAACCTTACAAATTACAGGAGTACTATTCTTTATAATAATGTTCACTGTAGCAAATTAAAATTTATAAACATTCTCACACTACAAATTTAAATGAAAAATTGCAAATTCTCATGTCTAAATAATTCACAATCGACTGCAAACAAGTTCTAATTTCACTATAATTAAATAGGCAGACAAGTGTTCAAACTAACTTACTTTTGTCTGTATGTACTGTAGTGCATCCTCCTTAACAGCATGAGAAGAAAACTGTGCTCCTGCCTGCAGCGATAGATGTATTTAGTTGGACTGAGAAACAATAATTTGCATGAAAAGAGAGCTCCCAATTTCAGAAGTGAAGGATTAAAATATCCAATTAGCAATTATACCTGAATCTGTGGGTTGTGGCTTTGAAACTGAACCAATGGCTGTTGGTTGCTGCCCGCTGCTGGATCAGGACCAGGGTAAGCCGGGGATGGATTCGTCGCGCTGTTTGGGCCGCCGTTTGCACGTTCAATCGCCGAGCAGGCGATGTCAACCGCCGTGGCCTCCTGGCGGCTCGCAGCTCGCGTGGGGAGAGAACAGGGCAAGGTGCCAGTTTGTCTCCATCTGACCTGATCGATAGATCTTTTTGAGGACCGATGGTAGAAGGTCGACAGATCGATGGTCTGGGTGCGTCCGTGCGCTACAGCCACTTGGGCCAGTGGGCCAAGTCACGGAGTTTTGGGCTAAAATATTTTTTTTTGCATGTACGTGTCTCATTAATATCATAAAGAACAAAGTACAAGTCACGTAAAGACCGACCTGACAAAACTGAGGTTAGACGTGTCTTTTCGTAACGCACGAACATGTTTGCTAGTCTAGTCCAACAAAATCGGGAGGTTAGGCCGGCCACACGGGCACAGAGGCGTCCACCTCCTGCCTATAAATAGATGCCCAAGCAAATGCATCAGGGTTCACGCACGGGGAGAGAGACGCCGCAAGGCCGCCGCCATTCACCAACGCACAAATCCATCCATCAGGAGATCCATCCATATTCACCAACGCACACATCCATCCATCAGGAGATTCATCCATATTCACCAAGGCACACATCCATCCATCACGTAGCACCCACCTGTAAGACAATTGTTTTGGGGGAACCGGCACAACCCTATAGGGGTGGCCTATCACATATATATAATGAGGTGGTATACAACGTTACAGTATACACATGTAAATACAGAAGCTATACAGTCTAACATCCTTTCTTAATCTTAGCCACTTCCTAAAAAATCTAGAAGGGTAAGATTGCGCCTGCAAGCCTCAAACTGTGGTAAAGGCAATGGCTTGGTGAAGATGTCTGCAAGTTGATCCTTGGAAGAAATAAACTTGATCAGTAGTTGCTTATGAGAGACACGTTCACGCACAAAGTGATAGTCAACTTCAATGTGTTTCGTTGGGGCATGGAATACCGAATTTGCAGAGAGGTATGTAGCACCGATGTCATCACACCAAAGGACAGGAGACTGTGGCTGGGATATACCTAATTCCCGAAGCAAAGACTGTACCCAGATAATCTCCGAACTGGCATTGGCCACAGCTTTATACTCAGCTTCAGTACTGCTACGTGAGACAGTGGCCTGTTTCCGAGCACTCCGGGCAATCAGATTAGAGCCAAAGAACACAACATAACCCTCCATGGATCGCCTGTCATCCGGATTGCCAGCCCAATCTGCATCAGAATATGCTGAGAGACAGCAGAGGAGGACGGTCGAATATGCAATCCATGAGCCACCGTGAATCGAATGTAGCGCAAGATACGCTTAATAGCAGACCAATGAGTATCACGGGGTGACTGCAGATACTGGCAGACTCGGTTAACAGCAAAGGAAATGTCCGGTCGTGTGATCGTCAAGTACTGAAGACCACCAACAATACTCCTGTACTCTGTCGCATCAGAAGAAGACAGAAGCGCACCATCAACAGCAGTGAGCTTGTCAGTGGTAGACATGGGTGTAGTCGTCGGTTTGCACTTAAGCATCCCATCTCGCTACAACAAATCCAGAGAGTTAATCTTCTGCGTCATAACAAGACCATCAGCCCGAGAAGTAACCTCCACACCAAGGAAGTAGTGAAGCTTCCCAAGGTCCTTGACCGCAAAATCAGCACCAAGCGAGCGAACAAGAGTAGTAGTAGCCGACTGAGAGGAGCTGACCAAAATAATATCATCTACATAGACCAACAAGTACATAGTAACCTCATGCCTCTGTAGAAGAAATAGTGAGGAGTCAGCAGTTGATGATGCAAAACCATGAGCACGAAGGGCCATTGCAAGACGAGCATGCCAAGCACGAGGAGCCTGCTTCAGACCATAAAGTGCCTTGGACAGACGACAGAGATGATCAGGGCGATCCGGATCAGAAAAACCCGGAGGCTGGCGCATATAGACCTCCTCCTCCAACACACCATGGAGGAAGGCATTTTGAACATCAAGCTGACGAAGAAACCAACCTCGAGTAACGACAAGAGAGAGAAGAAGCCTGATGGTAGTAGGCTTGACCACTGGACTGAAGGTGTCTTCATTGTCAAGACCAAAACGCTGTCAAAAACCACGAGCAACAAGACGAACTTTGTAGCGCTCAATGGACCCATCAGAATGCCTCTTCACTTTGAAAACCCATTTATAATCAATGACATTAACCTGTGATGGTGGAGGAACAAGAGTCCATGTCTGATTGCGAATGAGATCTTGATACTCCTGCTCCATGGCCTCTCTCCAATGAGGAATGCGCATAGCAGCTTGATACGTGCGTGGCTCGGAGGAGGGATCTGCAAGAGCAGCAGTCATGCATGCAGCTAACCAGGCAACTGTACCATCGGTATGTTGCTTAGGCTGAAAGATGCGACTCCGGCTGCGCGTATGTGGACATAGAGCAGCAGCAGGAGCCAGCGAAGTCGAGGGCGATGGGGGCGTCGCGGTCGGCGAAGGACCAGACGACGCCTCAGGAGAGCCGTTACCAGACGGCTCCGGGCTGCATGGGGCCGAAACCGGCCTGGGCGAAGCCAGCACCGATGGCAATGGCCCAGATGCCATAGGCGAAACGAGGGCGGGCGAGGCCGGCCCCGGTGACGATGGCCCAGACGCCATGGGCGAGACGGGGGCAGGTGAGGCCAGCCCAGTCGCCGTTGGTGACAAGGCGGGGGCAGGCGAGGCCGGCCCAAACGTCGTTGGCGTGACCGGGGTCGCGGGTCGCGGCTGCGGCGATGCCGGCCTAGAAGCCAGAGGCGACGAAGCGGGTGACAGGACCGGGGCAGCGATCGGCCGTGCATGGGCACGGGGACCGAGGCCATGCAGTGGTGCCATGTGATCGTCGTGCACAGCTGAAGGTGCCGACGAGGAAAGCGATGGCGACGAAGGAGGCGATGGTGCCTCTAAAATCTCCAAACGAGCCCCACGACCAACGCCTGCACCATGGTTAGGCAACAATAGAGGAGAATATGCAACATCTTCAAATTGGTCAGAAGCAACAGAGGATGAATGCATGGGTGGTGGTTCGGCAGTGGATACAGGGAGTTTGGCAAAGGGAAATACATGCTCATCAAACACGACATCCCGAGAGATATAGACACGATTAGTGGGCACATGAAGACATTTGTATCATTTATGAAGAGAGCTATAACCAAGAAATACACACTTTTTGGAACGAAACTCGAGCTTGCGCTTGTTATATGGACGGAGATGGGGCCAGCAAGCACACCCAAACACCTTGAGAAAGGTGTAGTCCGGTTGTTCATTAAGAAGAACTTCAATGGGAGTCTTCATGCTCAAAACACGAGTGGGAGTACGATTGATGAGAAAACATGCAGTGGTGAAAGCATCACTCCAGAACCGAAACGGAACAGATGCATGGGCCAAAAGAGTAAGACTAGCTTCAACAATGTGACGATGCTTACGTTCTACTGAACCATTCTGCTGATGTGTATGTGGACATGCTAAACGGTGAGCGATCCTAAGCGACTGAAAGAAGGAGTTGAGGTTGCGATACTCGCCGCCCCAGTCCGACTGAACATGAACAATTTTGTGCTTGAGAAGGCGTTCAACATGTTTTTGAAACTGAACAAAAATGTCAAACACATCAGATTTACGTTTAATAAGATAAAGCCAGGTAAAGCGACTATAAGCATCAACGAAACTGATATAATAATTGTGACCACTGACAGAAGTCTGAGCAGGACCCCATACATCTGAAAACACAAGTTCTAAAGGATGTTTCACCTCACGACTGGACTCCGAAAAAGGAAGTTGATGACTCCTCCCCTGCTGACAAGCATCACACACTGCTACATCTTTATTACTAGACACACTAGGAAGCTCATGACGACGCAAAACATGCCGGATAATAGGTGTGGCCGGGTGACCAAGACGAGCATGCCACTGTGACGGAGATACCCGAACTCCACTGAAAACGCGAGCGACGCCAGGTGCTCCAGACGGTAGAGGCCCTGGCAGAGCCGCCCACTAAGAAGAATGTCCCTCGTGCCCCGATCCTTAATAAAAAGATCAAAATGATGAAATTCACAAAGCACATTATTATCACGTGTGAGTTTAGGAACCGAAAGAAGATTACGTGTCATAGATGGAACTCGAAGAACATTGCGAAGCTGAAGACTCCTATTGGCATGTCTAGTGAGAAGCGATGCTTGACCAATATGAGAGATGTGCATACCTGCTCCATTGGCGGTGTGGATATTGTCGGAGCCATGATAGGGTTCACGAGTGTGAAGCTTCCCCATCTCGCTTGTCAGGTGCTCTGTCGCCCCAGAGTCCATGTACCAGTGTGGATCGATGGAGTAGGACTGAGTGTGTCCCTGTTGCTTCTGCGGCGCCGGACGATCAGCCATGGCGACCTGACGGGCAAAGTTGCGTGTATCCTTGTCGTCATTGCCAAGACCAAGAAAACTCCGCTGGAAGCGTTTATGACACTTGGAGGCCCAGTGCCCCTCAATGCCACACAACTGACACACGCGTCGACCACCGGCCCCTGGAAGAGTTGCGGACGCGGGGGGAGCCGAAGATGGCGAGGACGAAGCAGGTGACGGCCCCTTGGACAAGTTGCGGCCACCCTTAGTGGCGGCGTTCGCCGAGAGGGAGCCGTGGCTGGCCTTGGAGCGGCGCGCCTCGACACGCTGCTCGGTAAGGAGAAGGCGGGTGTAGACCTCATGTGCCGCCATGGGAGTGGAGTTGCCCCGCTCGTTGATGATATCGACCAAAGCATCATACTCCTTGTCGAGCCCGTTGACAATGAAGGAGTTGAACTCGGAATCGGTAAGCGGCTGTCCAATGGAGGCCAACGTGTCAGCAAGGCCCTTGACCTTGTTGTAGAACTCCGTGGCCGTAGAGTCAAGCTTCTCACACTCGCCAAGCTGACGGCGAAGCGCAGAGACACGCGCCTGTGACTGCGCCGCAAACGAGCGCTCGAGGATAGTCCATGCCTCATGAGACGTTTTAGCGAAGATGACGAGTCCAGCGACAGCCGGAGAGAGCGACCCCTGGATGGAGGAGAGGTTCGCCTGGTCCTGCCCTGTCCAAACACGGTGAGCCGGTTTATAGACCGGACCGTGCACGCTATCCACCAGCGCGGGAGGGCAAGGGAGAGAGCCATCGACATAGCCAAGCAGGTAGTGACTCCCAAGAAGCGGAAGAACCTGCGCGCGCCAGAAGATGTAGTTGTCCGATGACAACTTAATGGTGATGAGATGGCCGAAGTGAAACGGTGGCGGCGGCTGCGATCCCATCGAGGAGACTGGCTGAGGTGTGGGCACCGTGGAGACAGTCAGAGAGGCAACCGGCGCAGGTGCAGGGGGCGCGGCAGCCGCGGTCGACGCCGCAAGACCCGCCATCATGGCGGACTTCGCCACCAGCGGCATAGGCGAGACGGCGGCCGCGGTGGAAGAGGCGGACTGGGTGGCGGCGGTGTGCACCGCGAGCACCTGTCCGGGCGACGAGGCAGCCGGCGGGAGCGCGAAGAGGGAGCCCACGCTCTGCGTCCCGATCGGAGACTGCAAGGAGGCGGCGTCCAACGGCCGGGACAGGAGCGCCGCGAGGGAGGCCGGCAGGAAGCCGGCGGTGGTGGATCCGGACGCAGTAGCGTACGATATGGCGGTGATGCGGCGGCAGGGTGGCAGCGGCCGTGGCGGCTGGTTAGGGTTTTGGGCGAAAGCGTACGTAACCTAGCGTGATACCATGTAAGACAATAGTTTTGGGGGAACCGGCACAACCCTCTAGAGGTGGCCTATCACATATATATAATGAGGTGGTATACAACATTACAATATACACATGTAAATACAGAAGCTATATATTCTAACACCACCCATCCATCATCCATCTACGCGCCCAGTACTCACGCCCGCACACCTCCAGCATCCAGCCATCGCTTCTCATCCATCATCTATCCACGCACCCAAGATTCAGGTACAGTGCAGGCAGCCGCGAGACAGCGTACTCACGCGGATCGCATCAGCGGAACCAGGGTTCGCGCAAGCACACAAGGCCGCCGGCGAGACGCACGAACCGTCCACGACGACTACATGGAGATGAAGGTGATGTTTCTAGAGGGTAAACTTGTTGTCTAACCTTTTTCTCCTCTCTCTTTTGCATCAACATGCACCGAGCACGCAGGACCGCCACCGGAGCTTGTCTACACAAGCCCATCATCCTCCGGAGTGTCGCGACCTAGGTGTGGTCGGAGCTCGCCAACGACGCAGCCCGAGGCCGGCCTTCATGTCCTTGAATACGCAGGTCCTCGATGAACAGGTCCTTGACGCATAGATTGCGACAAACAAGGTCATGGTGGACAGGTTTATGGTGAATGAGACACCGGTGTACAAGTTTTGCGTCACACTCTTGGATGGGATGGTACGGCGGAGCCGGAGCTCGCTGACGGCGTGGCCCGAGACTCGCCTTTCCCATCACAGGTACAGGTCCTTGGTGGAACCAATATCGGCAACGACATGTCTAAGACCAGTCCCTCCTTCACGAGGCACGCGTCCCCGATGAACAGGTCAATGGCGTACAGATCCTATCGAGCTGGAGTTTGCAACGACCCAGTCTAAGACCGGTCCCTCCTTCGAGAGTTGCACCCACTGTGGCGGACAGGGCCGTGACGTACAGGTCCATGGCGTCGCCGGCGTACAGGTCACTCTTTCGCATAGCACCAGCTCAAGGCGATGCGGCCTCTACAACGCCACCTTCCACGGCCCCGTGAGGCGGCACCTTTGCCTTGGCGGATGGCCAAATACTTGGCGTCTAGCCGAGATGAGGCGCCAACCACCCCGGCCACGCCAATGTGAGCGCGTGCCCGTTTTTACACTGACGCCGGTCTCAATAAACCGTTACTCCTGAAAGGAGTAGCCCCTTGCATACCCCGACGAAGTTATTGGTCGTCGAGAAGTCCGAGCCAAGCGCGGCCCATGCTATCCCAACACCTACTACTCCAACGCCGCCGGGACCGACGAGGCACGACGGCGAGGGCGCGGCCACCGCAAAGGTCACACTACTTGCGGCGCATGTACCGACGAGGACACATGCTCTGCCACCACCCACACACACATCACCATCAACATGCATGGAGGACGCGAAGCGAAGACGACCACATAGCTCAATCGGAGCTATCCCGCGGAGCAACCCGCGGGAGTAATTAACCGGGAGCCTTCCGAGGCCCCGGGAACTAGGAGACCGCAATCGCCAAAGTCAGGCTGGCAGCGCTAGTAGGCCATGGAGCCCACCTTTTTTATGGGATCTTGTAATTTTATTTCTCCAATAGGATTAATGAAATACATGTTTTCCGTACCTCTTTCTCATTGTGTACTATGGTACACTGGCACGCCCGCATTTTTTTTGTCCCCGCGCAAGAGAGAAATACACTCCCCTTTCCTTCCTCCCAGAGTCTAGATATTTTTCTCATGCCAAACAACAATGTCGGCCACGGATGACGAGACGGCCAACCGTTTTATCATCGAGAACATCATCTTCGAAGGCGGTGTGGGTGCCGCTGCCTTCGAGCTCGATGAGACCCAAAGCCAAAATGGCCGAGGCCCCTTCATGGTCGGCCACGAGGGCACAGCTGACACCTTTGCTCAAGGCCATGGAGGCATGGACGACCCCTTCACGCAAGGCCAAGATGGCTTGGGCAACACTTTCCCGCAAGATCACAAATTCCTGGAAGCCTACCGCCTAGAAGAAGAAGATAATGAAGTGGGCATCGACAGGGAGCCTTTGTTTCTCGAAGACGAGCTCTCCATCCAAGCTAATGCAAACAAGAAGCGCCAAAGCATTCAGAATAAGGCATACACAAAGGATGAGGACAAGTTTCTTTGTGAATGTTGGAGGGACATTGGACAAGACCTCAAGGTCGGTGCCTGATAACCCACAAGTATAGGGGATCGCAACAGTTTTCGATAAGTAAGAGTGTCGAACCCAACAAGGAGCTAAAGGTAGAACAAATATTCCCTCAAGTTCTATCGACCACTGATACAACTCTATGCACGCTTGAGGTTCGCTTTACCGGAAACAAGTATGAAACAAGAAGTACTTTGTAGGTGTTTTCGGATAGGTTTGCAAGAAAATAAAGAGCACGAAAATAAAACTAGGGGATGTTGTAAGTAAAGAAGCAATAAAGTAAATATAGCGAGTGTGGAAAATTGGTGGTAGGAGTTGTGAAATTGTCCCTAAGCAATTGACTACTTTACTAGACCGATAGCAAGTATCATGTGGGAGAGGCCACTGCTAGCATGTCATCCCTTACTTAGAATTCTATGCACTTATGATTGGAACTATTAGCAAGCATCCGCAACTACTAACGTTCATTATGGTAAAACCCAAACATAGCATTAAGATAAATTGGTCCCCCTTCAATCCTGTATGCATCAATTTCTATGCTAGGTTGAAGCTTCTGTCACTCTTGCCCTCCAATACATAGTCCTATCAACATACAACTAACCCTATGGTCTGATCCACACGCACGCTCATATGATGGGCACCAAAGGACAACAACATAACCAGAAGCAAATTAAATTAATCATAGCAATTCATCAACCACCGATAGGACAACGGAAATCTACTCAGACATCATAGGATGGCAACACATCATTGGATAATAATATGAAGCATAAAGCACCATGTTCAAGTAGAGGGTACAGCGGGTTGCGGGAGAGTGGACCGCTGTAGATAGAGGGGGGAAGGTGATGGAGATGTTGGTGAAGATGGCGGAGGTGTTGGTGTAGATCGCGGTGATGATGATGATGGCCACGGCAGCGTTCCGGCGCCACCGGAAGAGAAGCGGAGAGGGGTCCCCTTCGTCTTCTTCTTCCTTGACCTCCTCCCTAGATGGGAGAAGGGTTTCCCCTCTGGTCCTTGGCCTCCATGGCTTGGGAGGGGCGAGAGCCCCTCCGAGATTGGATCTATTTCTCTGTCTCTATCTGTTTCTGCGTTCTCGTCTGCTGCCCTTTCACCGTTTCGGATATATATGGAGATCCGTAACTCTGATTGGACTGAAACCTTCACCGTGATTTTTTTACCAAAAATTAGCTTTCTTGCGGCCGAAGAAGGGCATCAACCGCCTTACGGGTGGCCCACGAGGGTCAGGGGCGTGCCCTGGGGGGGTAGGGCGTGCCCCCCTACCTCGTGCCCACCTCGGACACCGTTTCGCGTTGATCTTTCTCCCAGGTTTTCCAAATATTCCAAAAACAAGCTCTGTCCGTTTTTATCCCATTTGGACTCCGTTTGATATGGATATTCTGCGATACCAAAAACATGCAACAGACAAGAACTGGCACTGGGCACTGGATCAATATGTTCGTCCCAAAAATAGTATAGAAAGTTGCCAAAAAGTATATGAAAGTTAAATAATATTGGCATGAAACAATCAAAAATTATAGATACGACGGAGACGTATCAGCATCCCCAAGCTTAATTCCTGCTCGTCCTCGAGTAGGTAAATGATAAAAAAGATAATTTTTGATGTGGAATGCTACCTAGCATAATCTTGATCATATGTCTAATCATGGCATGAATATTAAGACACGAGTGATTCAAAGCAATAGTCTATCCTTTGACATAAAAACAATAATACTGCAAGCCTACTAATAAAGCAATCATGTCTTTTCAAAATAACATGGCCAAAGAAAGTTATCCCTACAAAATCATATATTCTGGCTATGCTCCATCTTCACCACACAAAATATTCAAATCATGCACAACCCCGATGAGAAGCCAAGCAATTGTTTCATACTTTTGACGTTCTCAAATCTTTTCAAATTTCACGCAATACATGAGCGTGAGCCATGGACATAGCACTATAGGTGGAATAGAATATGATGGTGGGGGTTATGTGGAGAAGACAAAAGGAGAAAGTCTCACATCAACTAGGCGATCAACGGCTATGGAGATGCCCATTAATAGATATCAATGTGAGTGAGTAGGGATTGCCATGCAACGGATGCACTAAGAGCTATAAGTGTATGAAACCTCAAACTGGAAACTAAGTGGGTGTGCATCCAACTTGCTTGCTCATGAAGACCTCGGGCGTTTGAGGAAGCCCATCATCGGAATATACAAGACAAGTTCTATAATGAAAATTCCCACTAGTATATGAAAGTGATAACTCAAGAGACTCTCTATATGAAGAACATGGTGCTTCTTTGAAGCACAAGTGTGGTAAAAGGATAGTAACATTGCCCCTTCTCTCTTTTTCTCTTTTTTTATTTTTTATTTTTTAGGTGGGCTTATTTGGCCTCTTTTTTTGGGCTTCTTTGGCCTCTTTTATTTTTTTGTAAAGTCCGGAGTCTCATCCCGACTTGTGGGGGAATCATACTCTCCATCATCCTTTCCTCACTGGGGCAATGCTCTAATAATGATGATCATCACACTTTTTATTTACTTTCAACTCAATATTACAACTCGATACTAGAACAAAGATATGACTCTATATGAATGCCTCCGGCGGTGTACCAGAATGTGCAATGATCTAGCGTAGCAATGACATCAAAAAACGGACAAGCCATGAAAATATCATGCTAGCTATCTTATGATCATGCAAAGCAATACGACAATAAATGCTCAGGTCATGTATATGATGATGATGGAAGTTGCATGGCAATTATCTCGGAATGGCTATGGAAATGCCATGATAGGTAGGTATGGTGTCTGTTTTGAGGAAGATATAATGAGGCTTATGTGTGATAGAGCGCATCGTATCATGTTTGGATGCACTGGCGAAGTTTGCACTAACTCTCGAGGTGAGAAAGGGCAATGCACGGTACCGAAGAGGCTAGCAATGATGGAAGGGTGAGAGCGCGTATAATCCATGGACTCAACATTAGTCATAAAGAACTCACATACTTATTGCAAAAATCTATTAGTCATCGAAACAAAGTACTATGCGCATGCTCCTAGGGGGATAGATTGGTAGGAAAAGACCATCGCTCGTCCCCGACCGCCACTCATAAGGAAGACAATCAATAAATAAATCATGCTCCGACTTCATCACATAACGGTTCACCATACGTGCATGCTACGAGAATCACAAACTTCAACACAAGTATTTCTACAATCCACAACTACCCACTAGCATACTCTAATATCACCATCTTTATATCGCAAAACTATTGCAAGGAATCAAACATATCATATTTAGTGATCTACAAGTTTTATGTAGGATTTTATGACTAACCATGTGAATGACCAGTTCCTGTCATCTCTCTAGATAGATATAAGTGAAGCAAGAGAGTTTAATTCTTTCTACAAAAGATATGCCCACGCTCTAACAAATATAAGTGAAGCAAAAGAGCATTCTACAAATGGCGGTTGTCTATGTAAAGAGAAACATGCAATCCAAACTTCAAATGATATAAGTGAAGCACATGAAGCATTCTATAAAGCCATACTCAAAAGATAAAAGTGAAGTGCAAAGAGCATTCTATAAATCAACCAAGGACTATCTCATACCAGCATGGTGCATAAAATAAAAGTGAAAACTAAATGCAAAAGACGCTCCAAGATTTGCACATATCACATGAATGAAACGAATTCGAAAACATACCGATATTTGTTCAAGAAAGAGGGGATGCCTTCCGGGGTATCCCCAAGCTTAGACGCTTGAGTCTCCTTGAATATTTACTTGGGGTGCCTCGGGCATGCCCAAGCTTGAGCTCTTGCCTCTCTTCCTTCTTCTCACATCGAAACCTTCTCGATCATCGAACACTTCATCCACACAAAACTTCAACAGAAAACTCGGTAAGATCCGTTAGTACAATAAAGCAAATCACCACTCTAAGTACTGTTGCAAACCAATTCATATTTTATTTTTGCATTGTGTCTACTGTAATATAACTTTTTCATGGCTTAATCCATTGATATAAATTGATAGTTTCATCAAAACAAGCAAACTAAGCATCAAAAACAGAATCTGTCAAAAACAGAACGGTCTGTAACAATCTGAATATTCCCCATACTTCTGATACTTGACAAATTCTGCCAAAATTAGGAAAAATAAAAAATTTGTACAGCAAGACAGTGCAAAAATAATCAGAACCATTTGACGTTCCAGTAAAAAAGAAAAATTCGCGCACTCTAGCCAAAGTTTCTGTCCTGCACCGCACAAACCAACAAGCATTGTAAACATCCTAAAGGCAAACCTTCACACATTATTTTTATAATACAATGGAATTGTACAAGGGGATAATTATTTTTGATGAAAAGTTTCTGCAATTAAGATTCACAAAGTTTCCCTGAGCATGAACAAAGTTCAAGGCTAGCTCCCACTTCAACAATGCTCGTCTTTCTCACTTTCGCTTTTTTTTTGAAAAAGTTTTAGGTTCCCCTCTTTAATTTTGTTGTTTTTAAACTATATGAAAGCACTCAACAGAAATAAATGACTCTCTAAAACTTCCGGGTTATCTCCCTGGCAGCGCTTTCTTTAAAGCCATTAAGCTAGGCATATAGTGCTCAAGTAGTGAATCCACCCGGATCCCAAGGTATATCAAAGCCAATTTTAATTAGCAATGTTTTGTAGTTTAGTAGTGAGCACAAAGTAACATATATCATGTAATGACGAAGTCTAACTCTCTTCCTATGCATCGGCATGTCATAAAAGAACAATCACTACTAGGGAAAAGCCTATACACAAAATCTTACCAGCAATGCGCTTTAAAATCGGGCGCTGCTACTAAGTAGCAGATGGCAGCATGACAAAACTCGCTGTTGAAACAAGTTTATCAAGAGCGCAAGACACCGAAAGACGCGCCATCGCTAAAATTCCCACGATGCCGCCGAGGAGGTTATAGCGGCAGCGCGTTAATACGAAGAGCGCTACTGCTACGGGTCGTAGCAGTAGCGCATTTACGCAATAACCGCTGCTGCTAAGTTAACTAGTCGCAATCCAGATCCACAGATCCACACACTCACTCGATCTCCCCCTCAACCCCCCGCGCCGCCGGTCCTCCCCCGTTGCCCCTCCTCCGGTCTGCGCCGCCGTCACCTCATCCTCCTCGCCGGACTCGGTACCGGCCTCCTCCTCCGTCCTCCCTCCACTCGCCGCTGGCCGGCCCCTCCTCGCTCCGCCTTCCTCCTCCGTCCTCCCTCCACTCGCCGCCAGCCGGCCCCTCCTCGTTCCGCCTTCCTCCTCCGTCACACTCTCTATTTCCTCCTCGAGTCGCCCCTCCTTCTCCCTCCTCCCTGCTACATTTTGATTTAGTAGGCTAGTTTATATGCAACATTTTGATTTAGTTGATATGATTCAGTTGATTTAGTAGGCTAGTTGATTTAGAACATTTTCATTTAGTTGATTTAGTAGGCTAGTTGATTTATTTGATTTAGTAGGCTAGTTGATTTAGTTGATTTAGAACATTGTGTCATTTAGTTGATTTAGTATGCTAGTGGATTTAGTATGCTAGTTGATTTAGTATGCACCATTTTATTGTTATTTTCTCTGTACATGGATAGGTAGATGCTTTTGTTTTTTTGTAATAAGTTATTTTTTTGGCAAAATGTAGGTGCCAATTTAGATAAATTTGCCACTTGTTTTTTTAATAAATTATCTTAGGCAATAGGTGCCATCGAAATGCTTTGGTAGGTGGTACCTTGTCATCTTATCGTTAATCCTTTGCTCATATTGCTTTAGGAAAATGGCGCCACCACCACCACCACTATGTCGACTGTGCAAGTCAAGGTGCGCCAGCAGCCTTGCAACTGGCAAGCTATTCGACATCTACTTCCAGCCGAGTTTTCGTCATGCGGCGGTAAGAAATTAGATGAAATGTAACAACTATTTTATTTTTAGTGTTGGCATTACTGCATTGTGTCATTTTGCTTTTCTTACATAGATCGTCCTATGCAATGTGAGTTTGAAATTCAACAAGCTAACATGAGACACTGTGACATTTGAGGCTCCTGGGGGGCCGTACACTATGGAGGTCGAGAAAGGACGCAATGTCACAGATTGGAGGAGATGGATGTGCCCGTCTCATCGCCCGCATGCGTCTTACTGGTGGTGAGTTGACCAGCTTCTCCTTCAAAGCAGAAAGACCCAAGCTGGCTGTCATTTATCTCAACCTGGTGGAAGATGATGAAGATGACGAAGATGATGAAGATGACGAAGATGACGAAGATGATGCAGATGACGAAGATGATGAAGATAATGAGGACCCACTTCATGAAGCCATTGTAGCTCAAAGAATGAGGCTGAGCGAGGATGAGGTGTGCAACCTATGGGACATAATTCTGCCACGTGATGACTTTGTCGGGTTGCCATTCGTGACCCGCCTGACAAGTACCATGGTCGATCGGCATGAATTGGTATGTTATACGTACTGACTGTAGTAATTTGATGATATATATATGCTTTATTGTTATACTTACAAATGAAAATTATCTGATGATATGCTTAGTGAATCCGATGAAATGCTTAGTGTAGAGTCCAATGATATGCTTAGTAGAATTCATGATTAATTAGTACAAATGCGTAGTACTGTGTCTTTTGATAGTGTAGAAATCTAGACTTAATAGAAATATATTTGCAAGAGTATGTGTGAGGCTATTTATTAATTGATATGTTTTTCTTATTCAGAAATTGCCAAAGAACCTATCTGTGAGTTGTGGTATCAAGCCTGATGAAGAAGGCTCAGCTGGACTACGCCTTACTGCAAGGGGCTCCGTCACCACCTGTACTTACCACATGGACACAGACGGTCGCACACACTTAAACTCGGTTAGGTGGAAGAGATTCCTCGTTGGCAAGAATCTTCGTGTTGGACAGGCCATCCTAATTACTATCAGGAACACCCACCGCCCAGGCTTGAGGATGATGATCGTCGTCGATATCATCTAGAACTACATATGTGTGGCTATATCATCTTGAACTACATATGATGATCGTCGTCGATATCATGTAGAACTACATATGATGATCGTCATCGATATCATCTAGAACTAAATATGATGATCGTAGTCAATGTCACCTTGTAATGCTTGAGGATGCATGTTGAGTATATATGAAATTGTAATCTAGTACTTCCTCGGTTCCAAATTGAACTAAAACCACGACGGGTAATTTGGAACCGAGGGAGTACTACCTAGTACCTATAATGCTTTATGAAATTGATATCTAGTAGAACTAGTATCTGAAAATTGCAGTTTACTGAAGCCGGAATGGGGAAATGGTGGAAGATATAACAGTAGCGCGGGAGCAGGAAATCGCTACAGCTAACTAATAGTAGCGCGTTCGGGAAATGCGCTGCTGATATAGTCAATAGTAGCAGCGCGGGTACAGGCAGCGCTACTACTAACGGTTAGCTGTAGCGCCTTATTCGTAGCGCTGGTGCCCGCGCTGCTGATAGGCTCAAAACCCGTGCTACTACTAGGGTTTTCCCTAGTAGTGAATTCATGCACACATAGTAAAGGCCAATGCATAGTATAAACAGTTTCTTGCAATTTTATCGTGTTGGAAACATAGAGAGGTGGAGATATAGTTCCTCTCTCATAATAATTGCAAGTAGGAGCAGCAAGCACATGCATATTATATCTATCAAAATTATCATGTGCAACGGGAAAAGGCAACCCATCAATATAATCCTTAATAAGGGCAAACTTCTCCGATATAGTATATTCCGGAGAATTCAAAAAGATAATAGGACTATCATGCGTGGGCGCAATAGCAACAATTTCATGTTTAACATAAGGAACTATAGCAAGTTCATCTCCATAAGCATAATTCATATTGGCATCTTCGCCACAAGCATAGAAAGCATCATCAAAAAGGGATATTTCAATAGAATCAATGGGATCATAGCAATCAACCTTCGGTAAGCACGAAGGGAAATTAAACAATGTATGAGTTGGAGGGTTACTCTCATTAGAAGGTGGGGACGGGTAGCTAGTCCGCTCTTCCTCCTTTTGTTCTTCGCTCTCCTCATCATCTTTTTCATCCAATGAGCTCACAGTTTCATCAATTTCTGCTTCCATAGATTCCTGCAAAATATTAGTCTCTTCTTGGACAGCGGAGACTTTCTTAATAAGTGCATTAATATAGGAATTATATTCATAATTATGATAGCAATATTTTAGGATAGCTAAATTTTAAGGCCTATAAACATCATCATCAAAAGCTTCATACTTTTCAAACAAAGACTCAATTTCATAAGCACCTTTAGAAGCAACAAATTCTTCTATTTGTTCCACATCATAGAAATCATATATACCTTTAGCATAAGAAGCTAAGGTTCCATTATCATTAAATTTGCATGAAAAGGGAAGGTGTGGAGCATTCATCCTAGAGCAACAATTATAATCATAATTCAAGCATACTTGCCGAGCATACCACTTCAATATATAAATTTGATCCCATAATAGTTTCCCTTTTGTGTCAAGCGATAATACCTCAAGTATTCACGTTGATCCAACGTTACTCCCATTATCAAATTGAATGAGGTTTTCTCGGGATTATCAAAGTGGTGCATAATATTTTTCACATATTGAGCATCGAGGGTTTTAGGAGGTTCCTCATCTCCAAGAGTAGCAAGTACACCTAATTTTTTTTGGTATTTCATGTTCCATATCCATAACTAAAGATAGAGAACAACTAAGAACAGCAAATAAAAATTACTTAGTGATAAAGCAAACAAGCATACACGAGAATATTCACCCCATGCTATAACTCCTCGGCAACGGCGCTAGAAAAAGGTCTTGATAACCCACAAGTATAGGGGATCGCAACAGTTTTTGATAAGTAAGAGTGTCGAACCCAACGAGGAGCTAAAGGTAGAACAAATATTCCCTCAAGTTCTATCGACCACCGATACAACTCTACGGACGCTTGACTTTCGCTTTACCGGAAACAAGTATGAAACTAGAAGTACTTTGTAGGTGTTTTCGGATAGGTTTGCAAGAAAATAAAGAGCACGAAAATAAAACTAGGGGCTGTTGTAAGTAACGAAGCAATAAAGTAAATATAGCGCGTGTAGAAAAGTGGTGGTAGGAGTTGTGAAATTGTGCCTAAGCAATTGACTACTTTACTAGACCAATAGCAAGTATCATGTGGGAGAGGCCACTGCTAGCATGTCATCCCTTACTTGGAATTCTATGCACTTATGATTGGAGGAACTATTAGTAAGCATCCGCAACTACTAACGTTCATTAAGGTAAAACCCAACCATAGCATTAAGATAAATTGGTCCCCCTTCAATCCCGTATGCTTCAATTTCTATGCTAGGTTGAAGCTTCTGTCACTCTTGCCCTCCAATACATAGTCCTATCAAAATACAACTAACCCTATGGTGTGATCCACGCGCACGCTCATATGATGGGCACCAAAGGACAGCAACATAACCACAAGAAAATTAAATCAATCATAGCAATTCATCAACCACCGATAGGACAACAGAAATCTACTCAGACATCATAGGATGGCAACACATCATTGGATAATAATATGAAGCATAAAGCACCATGTTCAAGTAGAGGGTAAAGCGGGTTGCGGGAGAGTGGACCGCTGTAGATAGAGGGGGGAAGGTGATGGAGATGTTGGTGAAGATGGCGGAGGTGTTGGTGTAGATCACGGTGATGATGATGATGGCCACGGCAGCGTTCCGGCGCCACCGGAAGAGAAGGGGAGAGGGGCCCCCTTCGTCTTCTTCTTCCTTGACCTCCTCCCTAGATGGGAGAAGGGTTTCCCCTCTGGTCCTTGGCCTCCATAGCTTGGGAGGGGCGAGAGCCCCTCCGAGATTGGATCTATTTCTCTGTCTCTCTCTGTTTCTGCGTTCTCGTCTGCTGCCCTTTCACCGTTTCGGGTATATATGGAGATCCGTAACTCTGATTGGACTAAAACCTTCGCTGTGATTTTTTCCCCAAAAATAGATTTCTTGCGGCCAAAGAAGGGCATCAACCGCCTTATGGGTGGCCCACGAGGTCAGGGCGCCTACAGGGGGGGTAGGGCGCCACCTACCTCGTGCCCACCTCGGACACTGTTTCGCGTTGATCTTTCTCCCAGATTTTCCAAATATTCCAAAAATAAGCTCCGTCCGGTTTTATCCCGTTTGGACTCCGTCTAATATGGATATTCTGCGAAACCAAAAACATGCAATAGACAGGAACTGGCACTGGGCACTGGATCAATATGTTAGTCCCAAAAATAGTATAGAAAGTTGCCAAAAAGTATATGAAAGTTAAATAATATTGGCATGGAACAATCAAAAATTATAGATACGACGGAGATGTATCAGCGCCGAACAAAAGGCATCAACCTTTTGGCTACGTGTTCATCGAGAATTTCATGAACGCAAGAAGTTCGCGTTGTCCAAGATAGAGAGCAAGTGTGTGGGTGTCTTTCTTGAAGCGTTGGAGAGGGTTATACAGTAAGAGTGGAACAAGTTTTGTGCTACCCTTGAGAGCATCGAGGGACGTCCCGTGAGTGGCCTCGGCTTCAAAGACATGGTATACATGCGTCCATCTTCATTTATGTTGTTTCATACTTGCATGTCCATTTTCCCATATGCTTCCATGTCCATTTGCCCATATACTTGCATGCTCTTCATTTGTAGGCATTTCAAGTTTTGGAAGCATTCAAGGCCCAACACAGGAACAAGTCGTTCAACATCATCCATTGTTGGATGGTCATCAATGGGGACAAGAAGTTCAAGGCTCAATATGCTTCCCTCAACGCGCATGGAGGAAAGGAAGCCGTCGAGGACCATGGGGAGGGAGAGAAGCCGCAGCATCACGGAAAGACCAACTCCAAGAAAGAGGACAAGCGTGATGCAACATCGAATGCCTTGAATGCAACTTTGGAAGGCATGATGACCAAGAAGGATACAAGGGACGAGAAGCGCCGGCAAGACAAATAAGAGAAAATGAATGCCTTCATGGAGATACAAAGGAAGATGCTCGAGATGGAGGCGGAGAAGCAAACAAAGAAGCTCGAGATGGAGGCAGAGAAGCAAAGGAAGATGGTCGAGATCGAGACTACCAATGCCAAGACCAAAGCGAAATAATTGGCGCTCGCTTGCATGACTAAGTGGGTGGAGATCATGAAGGTGGACTTGAGCACGGTGTCCCGAAAAAGAGGCCTTGGTTCGAAAAGATGTAGGCCGACATGCTCAAGTTCGATGACGAGTGATCTATGGCGGAGAGCACCATCTTTTTTGTATGCCGCCAAGCTGGCATGACACTAGTAGGAAAAGGGTCAAATGTCAAGCACATTAGTGCCGGTTTAATTTTGAACCGACACTAATGTGTGCATTAGTGCCGGTTCCAATGGCTAGCCGGCCGCTCTCATTAGTACCGGTTCGTGGCGAACCTTTAGCACTGGTTCGTGCCACGAACCGGTACTAAAGTGAGTGGTGGCAGGATGTTGTCAGTCTGGGGCCCCTCCAGCACCTTTAGTACCGGGTCGTGGCACGAACCGGTGCTAAAGGTCGTCCTACATAAACCCTTCATCCACCCGAGCTTGCTCTGTTCTTCCCCTTTCCCCTCTCCTCTCTGTTCCTCCCCTCTTCCTCTCGAGCTCATCACACATTTTCCCCAAAATTTGTCAAGATTTGAAGGCCCCCATCCATTCAAATGATCACAAAGGTTAGCAACTTTGTCCTTTCATCTCTCATTGCAGGATTAGCTCTTGCAATGCTTTGTATAGTGATTAATTTATGAGTTTAGTAATTTGGGAGTAAATATATGTGTTAGTATTTGATTTATATGCAATTTGAGGTCAAAAATAACACTTAGTTTGCATATGTAGGTGTGGTTTACTTAGTGCCTTCTAAATCTCCGTCGTAACCACAGTCCATCGCCCGCACCGTTCCGTCGCCGGCACCACCTTATGGTGAGCCTCTTGTTCATGAATGTTTTACATTACCAAATTGATGTTTGTGTGATTTGGATATATAGTTACTCATATAATTATCTTACACGTATGTTGTTTGTTATACATAGTGCCATGGTTTTGATATCCGTCCCTGTCAGCCCTCGTCCTTGTTACGATTCGGATGTGGTATATTCTCTTTTAAAACTAGTTGTTGCATTTCATGTTTATGACAAATTATGCCCATCAAGTTGACATAGATATTTTTTGTCTAGGAGGTTTGTGAACCGTAAACTCCAACCGACCCTCTTGTCGAGAGGTTAAATTTAGTTGAAAGAGAAAACGAGTATTTGAAAGAAAAATTGAAAAGAATTGAGGGGGAGAAGATGGAATTGGAGTTGCATGTTGCCGATGTCGTCGATGATCACAAGATCAAGATGGAGAAAATGTGCTTGAAGATTTGAAAGATTAGAAAATATGCCATTGATAGTGAGGCTTGGTATCATTATGCTGTTGGATCAATTGTTACCTTAGTTGCGATCTTGATCGCATTTGTTGTTGCATTTAAATGCTTTAGTTAGAGAGCTATTTGTTTGTTGCATTTAAGTCTTGTATGAACTTTAGGTATGAACTTTATGTATGAACTTGTATTAATTTGGTCTTTTCGGTGTTGTGTAATGAAGATGAGCCGACAATGGATGTACGATGACCGATGCTCTCCCAAGTTCATTAATGGCGTGCAAAATTTTTTGCTTGCGGCTGAGGCAAACAAGCGGGCGGATGGTTTTATGCCTTGTCCATGTTTAGTCTGTAAGAATGATCACAATTACTCTACGTCAAGAACCATTCACGTACACCTATTTAAGTCCGGTTTCATGCCCCACTATAATGTTTGGACCAAAGACGGAGAAAGAGGGGTTATGATGGAAGACAATGAAGAAGAAGAGGACGACGACAGCTATCCTGGCCATGGGTTTCCTGAATACGAGGATACAACAATGGGGGAAGAAGCTGAGCCGGCAATGCGGGAAGAAGATGAAGAAGAGGCATGAGATGAGCCCGCTGATGATCTAGGTCGGGCCATTGCCGATGCAAAGAGAAACTGCGCAAGTGATTTGGAGAAGAAGAAGTTGCAGCGCATGTTAGAGGATCACAATAAATTGTTGTACCCGAATTGCGGTTGACAAGAAAAAGTTGGGCACCACACTCGAATTGCTGCAATGGAAGGCGAGAATGGTGTATCCGACAAGGATTTGGAAAGTTGCTGGTAATGATAAAGAATATGCTTCCAAAGGACAATGAATTGCCCGAGAGTACGACTGAAGCAAAGAAGGTTGTCTGCCCTCTAGGGTTAGAGATGCAGAAGATACATGCATGCCCTAATGACTGCATCCTCTACCGCGGTGAGTACGAGAATTTGAACGCTTGCCCGGTATGCGGTGCATTGCGCTAGAAGATCAGGCACGAAGACCCTGGTGATGTCGAGCGCGAGCGCCCCAGGAAGAAGATTCCTGCCAAGGTGATGTGGTATTCTCCTATAAACCACGGTTGAAACGTTTGTTCCAAAACAAAGAGCATGCCAAGGTGATGCGATGGCACAGAGAAGACCGTAAGAAAGACGGAAAGTTGAGAGCACCCGCTGACGGGTCACAGTGGAGAAAAATCGAGAGAAAGTACGGGAAGGAGTTTGCAGATGACGCAAGGAACGTATGGTTTGGTCTAAGCGCAGATGGCATTAATCATGTATGTTTGTATAACCTTCCTCCTTGGTTGTGCATGAAGTGGAAGTTCATTATGATGCCAATGCTCATCCAAGGCCCTAAGCAACCCGGCAACGACATTGTTGTGTACCTAAGGTCATTAGTTGAAGAACTCTTACAACTGTGGAATGGAACAGGTGTACATGCGTGGGATGAGCACATGGGGGAATAATTTGACCTAAAGGCCTTGCTTTTCGTGACCATCAATGATTGGCCTGCTCTCAAGAACCTTTCGTGATGATAAACAAGGGATACCGCGCATGCACGCACTGTTTGGATCATACCGATAGTATATATTTGGACAATTGTAGGAAGAATGTGTACCTGGGACATCGTTGATTTCTTCCGAGCAGGCATCCCGTAAGAAAGAAAGGCAAGCATTTCAAAGGTGAGGTGAATCACCGGACGAAGCCTCGCCACTGTACTGGTGCTGATGCACATGATATGGTCAAGGATTTGAAGGTAGTCTTTGGAAAGGGTCCTGGCGGACAACCTGTTCTGAATGACGTTGACGGACGCGCACCCATGTGGAAGAAGAAATCTATATTTTGGGACCTGCCCTATTGGAATGACCTAGAGGTCCGCTCTGCAATCGACGTGATGCACATGACGAAGAATCTTTGCGCGACCCTGCTTGGCTTATTGGGCGTGTATGGGAAAACAAAAGATACACCTGAGGCACGGGAGGACCAGCAACGTATGCATGGACAAGACGGCATACATCAAGGTCATGCCAGCTACACTCTTACCAAAGAAGAGAAGGAAATCTTCTTTGAATGCCTGCTCAGTATTAAGGTACCGTTTGGCTTCTCGTTGAATATAAAGGAAATAATAAACATGGCAGAGAAAAAGTTCCAGAACCTAAAGTCTCATGACTGCCACGTGATTATGACGCAACTGCTTCCGATTGCATTGAGAGGGCTTCTATCGGATAACGTTCGATTAGCCATTGTGAAGCTATGTGCATTCCTCAATGCAATCTCTCAGAAGGTAATCGATCCAGAAATCATACCAAGGTTAGAGAATGATTTGGTGCAATGTCTTGTCAGTTTTGAGTTGGTGTTCCCACCATCCTTCTTCAACATCATGACGCACGTCCTAGTTCACCTATGCAAAGAGATTAACGTTTTGGGTCCTGTATTTCTACACAATATGTTCGCCTTTGAGAGGTTCATGGGAGTCTTAAAGAAATATGTCCATAACCGTGCTAAGCCAGAAGGAAGCATCTCCAAGGGCCATGAAAATGAGGAGGTCATTGAGTTTTGTATTGACTTTATTCCTGACCTTAAGCCGATTGGTGTTCCTGAATCGCGACATAAGGGTAGACTGGATGGAAAAGGCACGCTAGGAGGGAATCAAAAAATATGTATGGATGGACATTCTCTCACTAAAGCACACTACACAGTTCTACAGAATTCCGCCTTGGTAGCTCCGTATATGGACGAACACAAGAATTTTCTACGCTCCAAACACCCGGAGCGGTCTGATGACTGGATTACACGTGAACAAACCAGGAGTTTCGCCGGCTGGTTGCAGACACGTAGGGGTGGAAACGGATCAGATGCAGATCGGATAGTGCTCTTACCACTTCCATTTTCATATTTACAAAACGAATACGAATCCGAATACGGATGTTATCGGATACGGATGCGGCTCGGATATGATTCGAATACGGATACGTATCAGATATTTTCTTGATTCGGAACGGATACGAATAATATCAACATATTGCTTAAGTAAATTAGTCGATAGCTCTGTGACCTAAAATAATCAACTTGTGACATACAATAAGTCAATGATAAATAGGTTTATGACTAAATACTATTGTAATGCATAATAATTTATAAGTTTAATAATCATATAAAGAGTAAAATTTGACCCCTTATTTGGCTTTTATGTTGGATAATTGGAATACTGGGTCTAGAATTTTGAAAATTACCTCCCATAATCTTATTCGGATACGGATATATCCACTTTCATATCCATATTTGTGTCAAAATCTCCTACCATATTTTATTTTTTATTTGTTTAATAAATTCGGATACGGATAATTTCCATTTCCACTTTGGTTCGGATGCGGATGTTTCGGATACGAATAGGCATTTTCTCGAATACGAATATCGAATATTTCGGATTATCCGCTACCACTTTCCACCCCTACAGACACGTACCATGCACGACGCCTCTATTGAAGATGACCTGTACTCGCTGTCCCAGCTACCATCTTCGAATATAATGATTTTCAAAGGGTACGAGATAAATGGTAATACATTTTACAGGATCGCCCAAGATAAGAAGAGCACCAACCAAAACAGTGATGTTCGCTTTGATGCAACAACCAAGACGGGAAGGGAAACATATTATGGTTACATAGAGGAGATATGGGAACTTGACTATGGACGTGGTTTGAAGGTCCCTTTGTTTCGGTGCAAATGGGTCAATATGACACGAGGCGGGGTAACGGAAGACCCGCAGTATGGAATGACAACAGTGGATCTCAACAATCTTGTGTATGCAGACGAACCATTCGTCCTAGCTAATGATGTGGCACAGGTTTTCTATGTGAAGGATATGTCTACCAAGCCGAGAAAAAGAAAAGATAAGGAAGCGAATGCATCATAGGATGAGCCAAAGCGCCACATAGTTCTTTCTGGGAAGAGAAAAATCGTAGGAGTGAATGACAAGACAAACATGTCAGAAGATTATGAAAAGTTTGATGAAATTGCTCCATTCACAGTGAAAATTGACGCGAGCATCCAGTTAAATGATGAAGATTTTACATGGCTACGGCACAAAGGGACACACGCGAAGAAAAAGTTTCACACCCAAAGATCTGGGGTCTGATTGGCTTCACTATCATCACTTTCTTCTGTGTTTCACACCGAGGAGGGAATCTCTGTAATAGTTAGGGTAGTTATGTGTTTTGGCATTTGAAACACGGAGAAATTTTATGTGCAAACAAATTCTTTCATGCATTTACTGATTTTTTCAGCTAAATGACCCTGAAATTGAAAAGCATTTCAAATGAACTCAGAAAAGGTTGAAAGTTGGCATAATATCATAATTTCACCCACATAGCATGTGCAAAAAAAGTAGAGAGGGTTACCGCAAAAACTGGATGCACTTCGTGTACAAAATGGATAATCTCTTTTGAAGTATCAGGGTTTCGGACGAAAACTCATCCGTTACAAAGGCATTTCATTTTTTAAATAACCTAAACATTACCAAATTGAATATAATGATAAAATACACTAATATTAAACATAAGAAAAAAGAATTACTGAAAAATCTATTTTCAAAGTTAAATTATTCATAAACTAATGATTCACACAAATTTCAAATAATTCCAAATGTAAACTATTCAAATTTGTAAACTACCGGCTATAATTTTTTGTACCTAAAGCAAAAATATTCACAAAGAAACTCTAAATACAGCAAAAAAAACTCAAAAATAAATAAAACAAAAACAAATAAAGCAAAAAAAAAAGAAAATAAAAAAGCCCGCCTACTGCGCCACAGCGGCCTGCATACGACTAGAAACCCAACCTGCTGTTGGACCAGGATGAAGGCCGCAAAGGCCCGGTAGGCCCACAGGGAAGCACAGAACATTTAGGCCCAGTAGGCCTGCTTTGGAGAAGAGCTCGAGAGAGCTACCGCACTGGGGCTTATAAACCAGTGCGGACGCCCCTCGGCTAGCGAGGTGGGACTAAACATGACGCCCGCACTCTGCTTAGTAAGACCCCTTTAGTACCGGGTGGTGGCTCAAACCGGTACTAAAGGGGGGGGGTCTTTAGTACCGGTTGGAGCCACCACCTGGTACTAAAGGGTGTGCGCTTCCCGCCGCTTGGCCTGGCCAAAACAGACCTTTAGTACCGGTTGGTGGCTTCAACCGGTACTAATGGTTGTTCTATATAAGAAAACACTTCAAAAAAATCAGTTTCTCATCTCTCCCTCTGCTTCTTTCTCCTATGCCCCGTCGCCGCCGCCCCTCGTTGCCGCCCCTGTCGCCGTCCCCATCGCCGTCCGTCACCGTCCCCGTCCCTGTCGTCCCCGTCGCCGCGCCCCGCCCCGTCCTCCCGTCGTCCCTGCCCAGCCCGTCCCCGTCCCTGTCGTCGCCGCCCCGTCCCCATCCACGTCTTCACTGCCCGTCTCCGTCCCCATCGCCGCGCCTCGCCGGTGAGCTCCTGCCCCGGCCGCCATGTCCACACACACACACACACATTGTTGTAGAAATGTTAGCGATTTTTCTGTTTTTTAGTTATAGAAATATGAAAAATGTTAGTTATATAGACATGTTATAAATTTTTCTGTTTTTTAGTTATAGAAATATTTATAGCAATGTTAGCAATTTTTCTGTTTTTTAGTTATAGAAATATTAGAAATGTTAGTTATATATATTAATGTTAGAAATTTTATAGTTAGTTTTAGCTAGATGAATTAGATTAATATCAAATTGATAGAATTTGCATATAGAATTTTAATTATCACAATCGAATCATTTAAAAAATGTTACTTTTTGCGGGCATATAGTATTTGTTCTCGACGATGCCCAGCCCGCATCCTCGCCGTCGACCCGTTCGCCACAATGTCCGGCTGACCCATGTCCGGGACTGGGCTCCGCCGGGCTGGCACTGGGAGGTGGTACCTGGAGGGGCGCGCCGCTTGGTGAGGAACCCGGCCTCGGGTCCCGTCGTCGACCCTGATCTCCTTTGGTGGCGTTCGCGTGGGCCACATTCGGTGCAGAGGGAGCCGGCCCCGCCGGAGGTGGTGCGTCATCGTGTCAGGGAGGAGGACGAGCACGTCCATCGCTACATGGCTGCTATGGACGTCAGGTTCTCCAATAGCTGGCAGGTTCTTTGGGCAGATGACCGAAGACATGATCCTGTGATGGTTCCTTGTGTTTGGGTGTCCACCGCCCGCGCCCCAGGAACCGCGAGTGGCCTAGATTCTTCTGTAGTATTCAATCTTTATTAGCTACCTCGCCAGTGATGTATTCGAGATTATATATTATTCGAGACGATGTATTCGAGATTATATATTATTTGAGACGATGCATATTATGTACTATATGATTCAGTTTTTCATTATTGATTGCATCCATGCATTGTAATTTGAATACTAGATTGTTTTATATTTCTTCTGCATTAGTTAAATAAAAGCTATGGCGGACAATACCGGCAGAGAGGGCCCTAACAGGCCAGATGATCTGAATGAAGCAAATGACGGCTCCCAATATCTGAACAATACCGGGGAGGGTGATGATAACATATTCGATCTCAACGACCGAGCTGATGAAGTCATGAACTATGATTATGATTATGATGACGCAGACAATGATTATGATGACGAATACAATGTTGATCTTGAAATAACAAAGACAACCGGCGAGGTATATTTATATAAGCAGGCATCTAGTGATCATCACATGATTTTTTATTTGAAGATATATTAACGAATCGATCTTTCTTCTTTCAGCCCTCCAGATCGAGCAAATCTGCTTCTACAGACAGAAGGACAAAGCGTGAACCGGGCAAAAAATTGAAGGAGGGTGTAAAGTACAACATCGATTCCATCAAAGCTAGTGGCGAACCCCTCACGCCTAAGAACATTGCGAACAAGTTCGTTCGTCAGTGCGGAGTTCTTGTGAAGGACCAACTCCCGGTCTCCATTCAAGAATTGAAAGAGCCAAAAACTAAACGCCTAGATTTTACTTGGGTCGATCATAGAGCAAAACAAAAGCTTTGGGAATCTCTGATGGAACATTTCACCCTACCAAATTATTTCACTGATGCAGATATGCAGAAAGTCAAGGACACTGCTCTTAAGAAGATGGCAATTGCATTCAACACCCACAAGAAAACTGTATGGGCCAACTACCTCGCTGCAGAAAGGAAGACTCCAAAATTCAAGGGAACACTATAGAAGCAAAGAGAACACTGGCCCGCTTTTGTGAAATTCAAGGAATCGGAATTATCTAAGGAACGGTCGAGAAAAAACAAGGCCAATGCCGCAAAAAAGACGCAGTTCCATAGGCTGGGTCCAGGTGGCTACGCGGTGGCAATGCCTAAGTGGGATAAGTCTGAGCAAGAGATGGAGGATGCAGGGGTCACTCCGGTTACTAGAGTTGGCCCCAGTCTGATACTTGGTTCTATGCGCATGGGGGGCGTTGGACCCAAGACAGGCCTGGTTTCGAAGAAGGCAAGTCTAAAAGGAGCAGAACAAAAGTTACTTGACGCAATAAAAGATGCTCGAAAGGGGTTGTTCACGCCCAACAGAGAGAATGACGAGCTTACGCGCGCCTTGTGAAATCCTGAACACCTGGGAAGAACTCGAGGCAAGGGCGTTATTCCCTGGTATGAGGGCTTTTCGGAATGGAACGATGACTACAGGACCTATGCAAGAAAGAAGATGGAGGAGGAGAAGAAGAGGAAGCTGGAGCAGGAGCAGAGGAAGCAGGACGCGGAATGCCTTCAAGGCCTAGAAGCAAGGCACGCGGACTTGCCACTCAAATTCCAGCAACAGCAGCAGCAGATCGACTCACTTAGCCAGGAAAGGGGATCTCAGCAGCGGCAGCAGCAAGCGGATGATCATCCAACATTGGATAGCACCGTCCCATCCATGCCGAGAAGCAGTGTTGGTTCCGCCCCGGGCGACGCACTGCTGGATACATACCTTGTGGATGACATCATAGAGAACACTAACTGTGAGCTAACTTCAAAATGAAGAACATATCCATGAAGGTGGCGGACGCCGTTGCTTTTACAATTACCCCCAAAGCAACCTTCCATTGCGCCCCGATTCCAGCAGGCTATGCTCTTGTCTTGGTTGATGAGGTGGTGGACCCATATTCGGGGCTACAACTTGACATTCCTGGAGGTGACGACGAGCACACACTGGGAGTGGCCATACATCGTATCATCCTATGGAGAAAAGATTGCATCATCTTTCAAAGTCCACCGACACCGCGTCTGCCGACTCCTCCTTGAAGTCCGCCACCCTGTCAGCAAACTCCCACTCCTCCAAGTCCACGAACGCGTGAGCAGACTCCTGCTTCCAGTCCGGCACAGCGTCAGGCCACTCCTCCTGTTTCAAGTCCGACACCGTGTCAGGCCACACCTCCCTCTTCAAGTCCGACACAGCGTCAGGCCCACCTCCTGCTTCAACTCAGCCACGTCAGCCGTCTCCGCCACCTCAGCAATCGCATAAGAGACACACCGCAGCTATGGTGCGTAGCGGTACGAGTCAGGTAGTACAGGAAGTACAGGTGGAGACAAGCGATATAAATATGGTCCAAGCAGCCTCGCTCCTCTTCCTCAGAGGCCTTACGACATGACCGAGGAGCAAAACGCAGCCATAGTGAAGGCCCAAGTGGACGCCCATTTTGGACCGAAACCGGCAACGCCGCCGAGGGAGAAAGTGCCTGAGGAAAAGATTGACCTCTTCATTCGTATGGCTAGACCACCAGCTCCCAAGCCTGTTGACTCGGACTATGAGCGCCAAATCAGGAAGGCACATCGAGCACGACTACAGAAAGAAGCGAGCTCGAGCTCGAGCCAACAAGTAGCTGTCAAAAAATGCGGGAAAACCGTTCCCCAGCTGGGAGAACAGGCGGTGCAATCGACCCCCCCGCTTGTTGTGCCAACAACACATGAGAGTACGCTCGCCCAATATTATTGTGGGCAAACCGTTTACGTTCCCGAGGTGGGCAATGTGTTAATAATCGAGGATCATATAATGCAGGCTCAAATGCTCAAGAACACTGTTGGACAACTCCTCGATATCGAGCCCATGTCTCCTCTTAGAGAGGAGGAAATAAAACGGAAATATGTCCGGAGCCAACCTTTGGTTGAGCCAGATGAGGTCAAGAACCTCCCAACGAGAATGTATGAATTGCATGATTGGTACATGAAAATTACCAAGATTTCCAATCGAGAGTCCCTCATGGTGCAAGTCGAGGAAGATCATGACTTCAATAAGAAAGAAAGCTCTGTCCGTTGAGTATTCAGAACTATTTCAGTTATTCAATCAAGATGCACTCGACAAATCTATCGTCAGTTGCTATTGTCTGTAAGTGATTTCTTTCTGTAATTTAAGTCTCAAGCTAGCTCTAGTGCTCATTGATTGATCATTAATTACCAGTAATTATATATCCTCACTATATATTCTTTTCTGTGGTATTATGCATGATGAAGATGTAATGAATGAAAAAAGCTGGACGCTATGGCATTGGATTCATTGACCCAAATACCATTAATGAATACACATGGAAATTGGAAAACTGTAAACAAGATGTAGAGAAAAACATGCTAGAGTTCTTGAAGCGTCTCGATAGCAATGAAGATATACTACTTCCTTACAACTTCGAGTGAGTCACACTGTCTTGTACTATAAATTATGTTTTTGCTTACTAGCTAGATGTTAATAAGTGTATAGGGTTTAGGGTTATAGTTGATTAGTGTTATGCACATGCCCGCTTAATTTATACATGCAAACGTATGCGCATGCAGGTACCACTGGATCTTGTTAGACATTAAAGTTGACGAAGGAAAAGTTGAAGTACTGGACTCACTACTTAAAAAAGATAGTGACTACAGCATCGTGAAGGGCATAGTCAACAGGTAATTTCAATCATTATTAACTATATCTCGGCCTATTTAGTTCGTCATTTCCTGATATGAACTATTTTTAATAACCCCTTTATTAATTTTCTTTGCCGGCTGGCAGGGCTTGGGCAAAGTACATCAAGATGACTCCAGGAAAATGGCGTTAAAAGCTACTTTGGTATCGATCCAAGGTAAGTAATTAATTAATAAAGGGGTGCAATACAATTAATTAATTAACATGCTTGAATAATTATTATCTGGTAAAATTCTATTCTCGTAAATGCCCTGAAGCAGGCGCCGGGAACTGAAGTGTGTGCATACTGCGTTTGCGAGAACATTTGCATGATGGCGTCCAAAAGGAGCAGATCTGATGGACAACAATGGGTACATTTGCCAGAACACTATTCACAAATCTTACATGATTGTCGATATCTAGTCACACAACTAATACACATGCATATTGATTTCCTTCTTAACAGTTCAAAGACGTGCGGGAGAAACTTCTATCAACGGAGCGCATACGAGCACTTCAAGAGGAAATAGCGGGATTTTTGCTCGACCAGGTCATAGATCCCAAAGGAAAATACTATTACCCGCTACCGCCCCCATGAACAAGTTGTCATCGTGCTCCGAAAGCACCAAGGCAACATGTAGGAGAAATTGTATATATGTACATGTGTATGCGTGAATAATTAACGGTGGTTGTGAGACATTCGATTATATATATATATATATATATATATATATATATATATATATATATATATATATATATATATATAAGCAAACAAAAAAATTAAATGGAAAACACAAAATTAATGGAAAAATAAAAATAAAAATCAAACCCCCCCAAACATTTAGTACCGGTTGGTGCTACCAACCAGTACTAATGGTCTACCAGCACCCGGGCCTGGATCGTGCCACGTGGTGGCACTTTACCGCCGGTTCGTGCCGAACTGGTTGTAAGGGGGGGGGGGGGGCTTTATTCTCCACTCTTTAGTGCCGGTTGCAGAACCGGCACTAAAAGCCCTTACGAACCGGCGCTAAAACCTGGTTCTGCACTAGTGTGACCATGTCTAAGATGGCGTGGTTGAACTCCCGGCCTTTTTGTGTGCTGGCATGTGTGTCGGCTGCTGGCAAGTGTGCCATCATGAACTACGTGCTTTTTTTAGGCTGGCATGACGCCGCATGAACTCTGGGCGATGGCATGGCCACTGACACGATCTATAACCATGGGCCTTTTTTAATTCATATTGTTTTTTGCGTGGATGAGAATTGGGTCGGCCGGTTGAACGCATGACCGACGCAAACATAAAAAATGACGGACAAGCCGATCCAAAACAATAAAACGGGTGTCTGTTTAGATCGACGCGTTGGAGTTGCTCTTAAGCAACGTTGTCCGCTCCTCCGGCAGACCTTGCATGCCTGCCGCCAACCGAAATGCCACACCGGCCGCTCAGAGCCTCTGCGTGCAAGCACCCGACGCAACCGTCGACGTGCTCGTTCCATTTGTGCTTGTTCAGACCTCACGCGAGCATGCCACGCGGCCGTGCACGACACCGCGAAGCAGCAAACATGACGAGGTTGCCGACTGAGAGGCATCGCTTGATAAACTCTCAAGATGCAACCATGCTTAGGGCTTGTTTGGGACCGCTCCGCTTCATCAAAATCAGTTTCGCTTCACTAAATTCACTTTGGAGCAGATTCATCCTGAAGTTGTAGCACTATCAAAGAGAATGTTTGGCTTTCATCTAGCTCCAGCTTCAAGAATGAGAAATTTGGTGGAAAGGATCTATTTGATTGGTTGAGGGGGGAGAAACGAAGGGGTATCCACTTACTGGTGGCAGTGGTGGGTAATTTCCACCCAACTCCAGCTTCTAGAAGCCAAGCACTCAAGAGCTTCATAAAAACTGGGAGTTGTGCCCCAGATTCTAGTTTTTTTTTGGAGCGGCATATCGTGGAGCTACCCCGTTTGGCTTGTGTTTTCTGGAGCGGAGCTGAATTTTAAGGAGCAGAGCAGTCCCAAACAGGCTCTTAATTACGCATTATTCTGGTTACTAGGATTTAGGAAAACCACGATCCGTGACCTCATGAGATCGGCCAATAGCAGGGCGCAATATGCCCGCATTAATCCGTGTAACCATCGATCCGAGCCGTACGATCAGTTTCAACTGCAACGCCAATGCGCCAATCAATCAAGCACAAATTAAGGATCTACCAAAGTCGGTTCGTACGTGCCCCTGTTAGGCCCGCCTATAAATACCCTGCCCCCTCCCGCTATTTGTACGTACATCCGATCACGATCAGCCCTCGATCAACTAGTCAGCCCGACAGCAAGAGTACTCCCAAGGGCGTGCAAGTGCAACATAGCAACTGCGAGAGGTAAGCCGTTTCAAGTGTTCTACAGTAATTCCTATGGTTGTCCCGTACCCTGCTTAGTATTTCTTGATGCTTCCGGCGGTATTTCTGATTTGGTTTCTTGTGTTGGTCATCACTCGTGCTACAGTACCTTGTTTTTCCTGGCTAGCAATCGTTGATAATCATAATGTGTGTGAACTAGCTGGGCATTATGTGATCACTTGGGCCTATACTGATTCTGAGAAGCTAGAATTCTTTTGGGAAGGAACTGCAATCGTATTTTTCAGACATGTATGTATCACATGCACGCAATTAGACATTCTACATTATATTGGTATTCTTTTTTTTGCGGGGGACATTATATTGGTGTCGAATATATGGCTTTCGAGAGCACGGTCAAATCACAAATTTTAGCCAGAGTGACTAGTTGCATTTGTTTCACATGTCTTAGATCTAGCCTTGGAATTAAGTTTGTTAACACAACTTTTGTGCATGGTGTACTATTTTGTTTGCAGGATGGCTCGAACTAAGTGCACTGCCCGTAAGTCCACCGGTGGAAAGGCTCCAACGAAGCACCTTAGGGCTTTCTATGTAATATTGCACCTTTGGCTCCGATGAAGCACTTTAGCAACTTCGAGTGTTAGAAATTGTTTGCTTGACAGCAACTTAACTACTGGTTTTTCGTTTTGTAATGCCAGGCTGCCGCTCGTAAGACTGCTCCCGCCACTGGAGGAGTGAAGAAGCCACGCCGATATCGCCCTGGAACTATTGCTCTTCGGTATGTGTAGCACAATATAATTCCCATTGCTTGGATTATTACAACGTTGCTGTGTTTCATACTCTTGTGGTCCTATAGTGAAATTCGCAAATATCAGAAGGGCACAGAGCTACTTATAAGGAAATTACCGTTCCAGAGACTTGTCAGGGAGATTGCCCAGTTTTGCAAGGTACATTTCCTCTAGATCATATGTATCTGACTACTCCTTCCGTTCCTACATATATATATCTTTTAATTGATTTCAATATTAACTACATCCAGATGTATATAGGTGTATTTTAAAGTGTAGATTCACTTATTTTTCTCTGTATGTAGCTCATATTAAAATGTCTAAAATGACTTATATTTAGGAACGAAAGGAGTAGGCTTATTTCAAATACGAACAAATCCAACTCAATCCGATGAAAAAAGATCCACTAGAGATTGATTAGGGTGTATAGAGAAAAGTTGTTACACAGTGTATTCATGATAATAATGAAATATTTGGGCTTACATCTATTTTCTTTGGCTTCTTTGCCACATCTACAGAGTGATCTACGTTTCCAGAGCCATGCGGTGCTTGCTTTGCAGGAGGCAGCCGAAGCATACTTGGTGGGACTGTTTGAAGACACTAATCTGTGTGCCGTCCATGCTAAGCGTGTGACCATTATGTCCAAAGATGTGTATTTGGCAAGGAGGATTCGCGGCGAGAGGCTGTAATTAGCCTACATAGATGGATCAAGCCCAGCATGTTTACTGCTTTCCATGTGATTTTCCGGGTTCATAATGGGCAGTGGAGAACCCTTTGATATGCCATGGACGTTAAACTATTATTAATAAATGTAATTTTGATAATTCATATCTAGATGATTTTTAGTTATGTCACGTCTAAATTCTTTAATGTACAATCGGCGCCGTAGGATTCATGCAAAAACAGTTTTTGATCGGCTATCACCCTATTTTCCGCGAAAAGCCAGTGACCGTTTCCGTTGTACGTGGGGCACCTGTTTTTATAGAGGCTGTGAGTTCTTTTTTTAAATGCCTGGGTATGCGATGCAGAATTCAAAGAGCTAAGCTCTCTTACATATTCTCATCGATATTTTTTCTCTTGTTCCTATTTTATTTTCTCTTTTTGATTTTATTTTTTCACTTATTCATTTTAAATTTCATGAACTTTTTTAATTCATTTTTTCCTTTTACCTTTTCATTTCCCCATTTTCCAATTTGTTATATTTTTAGAACATGAACACTTTGTGAATTTGCAAAAAATCATCAAAAATTTCAAAAAAAATTGAACACTTTACAATGTCTTATCTAAGTTGTGGTTTATCCGATCTAACTGTTATAATCTCCGCCCAAATTTGATCCTGCTTTGTTCTTGTGCGCGCGTCCCATGGTCGCGCGTCCTCCGTTGTCGCGATGTTCATTTGTTGGACTGTTTTTGTTAGGCCTCTTTTTTGTTCGGCCTCTATTTTTTGTTGTCGGACCTATTTTTTGTCTCAAAAAAAAAACCTATTTTTTGTCGCTGTGTCCAGAAACAGAATAGACGTGGTGATTTGTTTGCCTTTTTTTTTTCATCACCTCCATTATGCATCTGCTTTGCCTCTCTCCATTCCTGCTCTCTTCATTTCCCCTTTGTCTTTCATTAGAGCCGACTATTTTTGTGTGGCATTTTTTTCCTAGTTTCAACTCCACCCTCGAATTGCAACCAGACAAACCATTTTTTCACCCAACCCTTTTTTTACCCTAGTTGTAAATCCACATTTGAGTCGCAACTGGGCCCGACTTTTTTTTGCATTAGTCACAAGTCCACCCTCAACTTACAACTAGGTCAGACTTTTTTGGTCTCAGTTGCAAATCCACTATTGACAAGCAACTAGGGGCAGGTTTTTTCTGTCCCAATTGTAATTAAGTTAACCATCGACTCCAAAATGTGCCCACCCATTTTTTATTCTAGGTTGCAAGACAACTACTGACAACTGGTCTCTTAATCTTATTTTTTGGGCAAAGGCCATCATGGCTAGCTTTATTAAACTCAAACAATAGTTACATCGTTCACCAATTGGCTAACTAAGAACACAGGAGGTTTGTTAGTCCAATTGTCATCACATTTATTACAAAAACTAAACTTTGCTAGCTCATGAGCAACTGAATTTGCTTCGCGAAAGCAATGAGAGAAGATGACCTTTCTGTTGTAAATATGCCCTTGAGGCAATAATAAAAGGATTATTATTATATTCCATTGTTCATGATAATTGTCTTTTATTCATGCTATAATTATATTATCCGAAAATCGTAATACACGTGTGAATACATAGACCACAACATGTCCCTAGTGAGCCTCTAGTTGACTAGCTCGTTGATCAACAGATAGTCATGGTTTCCTGACTATGGACATTGGATGTCATTGATAACGGGATCACATCATTAGGAGAATGATGTGATGGACAAGACCCAATCCTAAGCATAGCACAAGATCGTGTAGTTTGTTTGCTAGAGCTTTTCCAACGTCAAGTATCTTTTCCTTAGACCATGAGATCGTGTAACTCCCGGATACCGTAGGAGTGCTTTGGGTGTACCAAACGTCACAACGTAACTGGGTGACTATAAAGGTATACTACGGGTATCTCCGAAAGTATCTGTTGGGTTGACATGGATCGAGACTGGAATTTGTCACTCCGTATGACGGAGAGGTATCTCTGGGCCCACTCGGTGATGCATCATCATAATGAGCTCAAAGTGACCAATTGTCTGGTCACGGGATCATGCATTACGGTACGAGTAAAGTGACTTGCCGGTAACGAGATTGAACGAGGTATTGGGATACCGACGATCGAATCTCGGGCAAGTAACGTACCGACTGACAAAGGGAATCGTATACGGGGTTGCTTAAATCCTCGACATCGTGGTTCATCCGATAAGATCATCGAGGAGCATGTGGGAGCGAAAATGGGTATCCAGATCCCGTTGTTGGTTATTGACAGGAGAGCCGTCTCGGTCATGTCTACGTGTCTCCCGAACCCGTAGGGTCTACACACTTAAGGTTCGGTGACGCTAGGGTTATTAGGAAGACTTGTATGTGATTACCGAATGTTGTTCGGAGTCCCGGATAAGATCCGGGACGTCACGAGGAGTTCCGGAATGGTCCGGAGGTGAAGATTTATATATGGGAAGTTGTCATACGGTCACCGGAAAGGTTCGGGGGCATATCGGTATTGTACCCATGCGCCTAGGGTTGGGGGAACCTAGTGGGGCGCCCTTGCTTGGGGGCAAGCCCTCCCTTGGCCGCCCCCTCTAGATCTCATCTAGGGGCCGCCCCTTCCCCTTCCCTATAAATAGAGGGGCGAGGGAGGCTGCACACAACATCCAAGGCGCAGCCCCTCCCCTCCCCAACACCTCTCCTCCTCCGTTAAGAGCTTGGCGAAGCCCTGCCGGAGTACTGCCTCTCCACCACCACCACGCCGTCGTGCTGCTGCTCGAGCTCTCTTCCTCAACCTCTCCCTCCACCTTGCTGGATCAAGGCGCGGGAGACGTCTCCGCTCCGTACGTGTGTTGAACGCGGAGGTGCTGTCCCTTCAGCACTAGGATCATCGGTGATTTGGATCACGTCGAGTACGACTCCTTCAACCCCGTTCTCTTGAACGCTTCCGCTCGCGATCTACAAGGGTACGTAGATGCACTCCTCTCTCTCGTTGCTAGATGAACTCATAGATAGATCTTGGTGAAACCGTAGAAATTTTTTATTTTCTGCAACGTTCCCCAACACTTTCCTATTGAAGTTGACAAGTCTATGCACTCGGCGAAGATCGCTGCTGCTGCATCCCACCATTGATCTTGTCCTCGACAGCAGTTGATGACGTTCAACGAGTCCAACTCCGCTTCTACTCTGTTGAAACCCAAGGAGTTCGCCAGAAATAATCCATCTCATAATGCCATTGCTTCAATAGTCACTGCTGCCAATGATATAAATTTACAAAATCCTGCAATGAAATTCCCTCTATCATCTTGTAGTACACCTGCAACGGAGCCTGCTCCCTCATCCGCATGGAATGAAGCATCAACATTAAGTTTTATGAACCTTGGTTCCGGTCTCTTCCACCTATGCTCCATCAAAGTCCCTTTCTACATCATAGAGTTTGTATAATTTTTCACTATTGCGAGAATAGACATGTGCCACCTGAAGATAGGAGGAACAAGTCATGGTGAGTGTGTCGTCAACGCAGCCACCAGAGTTACCAGCATCCCGTCGCGATCACCTCCATTTTCTTCAAGCTTGGCATCATTAGTAGAGGTTGGTCTGACTCCAGCAGTAGAAATTCCAGGATCGCCGACCCCGATCTGTCTACTTGTACAACAAAGTCAATATGCTCTGATAGGCCTAGCCCGGCCCATAGGCTATTTGCTAAATCGCATTTGAACAGCATATGACGCAGGTCTTCCGCCCCCTGATGACACACTGGGCATGCACCATCGACATGTATATGTCTATTAGCGATTATGGATTTAATTGGAATGATTCCTCTCAATGCCCGCCAACAGAAGATTTGAATTTCCCGTGGCACTTGAAGCTCCCATAGCCTCTTCCAGATCGCTGCTTGCATGGTACTAGTTGACGATGAGTTTTGAAGATATTGACCTCTATACTTATGCGACCATTGTTCATGGTATACACTCTTAACCGTGAATCTCCCGTGCTTTGTTAGATGGCATGCAATAAAATCATCAAATACTTGGAAATTGAGTGGTATCTGCAGAATTCTAGTAGCGTCCACAGGATAAAAAATATCCCGTATCAATTGTTCATCCCACTGCGAGTTAACTGGATCAATTAGCTCTACCACTCGAGAGATTAAGATATGTCCCCGAGGAGTTATAACTCTCCTGTCCGTGCTGGAGGGAATCCATGGACATTCCATATGCTTACATTCTCACCCGATCCGATTCGCCAAATATACCCTCTTTTAAATGTAGTCAAACCTGCTACCAGGCTCTGCCATGTAAATGAAGACCCAATTTTTTCCCAGCATGCAGCAAATCTGTATTGGGGTAATATTTCACCTTCAAAATTCAAGCACAAAGGGACTCCGGATTTATAATCAATCTCCAACACTGTTTTGCAAGCAGCGCCAAATTGAAAGAGTGTAGGTCACGAAAACCTAAACCCCCGTCACACTTTGGTATAGAAAACTTCCACCACGAGAACCAATGCATTTTTTTATTTTCCTCATCATCTCCCCACCAATATTGAGCAATGACATGTATAATATCTTTACATACTCCTTTTGGCAGACAGAAAACTGACATGGCAAACAAAGGTATGGATTGAGCTACTGCTTTTAACAAGATTTCCTTACCTCTTGTAGAGAGTTGCTTCTCCATCCACCCTTTTAAGAGTTTCTTAATATTCTCACAAAAGGGTTCAAAGCAACCACTCCGGTCTGCACCTGCCATAGCGGGTAATCCAAAAAAATTATCTGTGAGAGCCTGGTTTGTTATATTTAGCTCCTGGCATATTTCATCTCTCGTTTGCAACAAAGTATTTGGACTAAAGAAAATGCTTGATTTCCCAACACTTACCATCTGTCCCGAATTTGCACAATAAGTCTCCAACACTTGCTGTAAGGAAGTTGCATTTAACATATCTGTCCGCATGAGAATTAAAGAATCGTCGGCAAATAAAAGGTGTGAAACTGACGGTGCATTCCTGCACACTCTTCTTTATACTGCAAAATGCTAGAAAGACCCTCAGCGCAAATCAAAAAGAGGTAAGGTGATAAAGGGTCACCTTGCCGAATTCCCCTCAAAGGAATAAACATCTCTGTTTCTTGTGAATTAAAACGAACCTTGTATCTTACTGAGCTCACACATGCCATTATAAGATCTATCCACTGATCATCAAAACCCAGCCTTTTCATCATGTTCCTCAGGAAAACCCACTCAACCCTATCATAAGCTTTATGCATGTCCAATTTGACTACACATAGACCAGCCTGAGTATTCCTGGTCTCTTAATCTTTTGTTCCCACAGTTGCAAGTCAACCAATGAAATACAACTGGGTCTGATCTTTTTTCCGTCCCACAGTTGCAAGTCCAACTTTGAGATGCACTAGGCTATTAATCCTTATTTTGCCCAAATTCCAAATCCATCTTTGACTCGGGCGCGACTATGTCTCGCCTTCAGTAAGAGGGGCAGGAACCCTCGCTGAAGGGGAGACCGAGTGGGCCGGCCCAGGAGCGCGGAGTGCAACAACCTCCTTTTTCTGTTTCTTTTTTGCTTTATTTTTTGTATATACTTTAAAATATTATAAATAAATATATTGCAAAAAATTCTATAAAATATTTGAAAAAATGTTGACCAAGCATTAAAAAAAATGTTGATCACATATACGAAAACATATAAAAATTGTGTATAAATTATTTTATCGTGTATTTAAAAGATGTTAATGAAGCATTTAAATTTTTTGAACAAGTATTTAAAAATGTTGATCAAGCATTTGAAATTTATTAAATGTGTATAGAAAAAGTGTTGATGATGTCTTAAAAATGATGAATTTTTTTATCATGTGTATAAAAATGTTAATCAATCATTTGAATATTTTTACCATGAAAAATATCTGAACAGTCACAAAGAGCCGAATTGAGTGTAAAACCTGAAATTCCAAAGCTAACATGAATAATTGTTGTGGCTGTGTTGACATCACCTGTGTATTTGTGAATGACTGAATACATACACATGGTCCAATAAGCAAACATCAGTAATGAAAATTCTAGATAATCATAAAACTATTTGCTCTTATTCCAAATACTTATTGGGATATTATTATTGCAATATAAATAAGTAGAGAAGACATACACTACAGCAAAAAATGAGATTCCACCACAGCGGTCTACACACAACACAATTAGTTGTAAGAAATCATGGAGTCAACTATGCTGCATACAACATTCCAGCGAGTGAAGTGCACCAGTACCGTAGCCAATCAAGAAACCAGTTTTTACATGTATGTATCGTTCTTGCTTTAAAAAAAAATAACTATAGAAGTTTGATGTAGTATACATTTGGTTAAAATTCAATGCCATGAGATTTTGATATCCCGAATATTCATCTTGAGAGGATATTAGTTCAATGAGCTATATGTTATTATGAATTACCAAAACCACCCGGTGATTACTTGCACCTTCAGCGGGCTTTGATAAATCTTTTCATGTAATGCCTTCCTCCTTGCATGCCAAAGCACCCACATGGTAACACACATTTTCGTTAGCTCTTCCTATTGTGTGTGTGTGTGTGAGAGAGAGAGAGAGAGAGAGAGAGAGAGAGAGAGTTGATGGGCCATGAAGCCTACGGGAGCTCGGAAACACAAAGCCTCTTTAAAAAAACAGGCTACCCCCTCTGATCCAAAATAAATGTCGTGGTTTAGTTTAAATTTGAACTAAAACCACAACACTTACTTTGGTCGGAGGGAGTACAAGATTTTAGTTATGGATACGGGCAGGCAGAAGGAGTAGAAGGACCTCGAGAGCTGCTCACCCATTTTTGTATGTATATTCTAAAATAACATTTATCTAGTGTGGGTGGATACAAAATTTAAATATATTATGTCCAAGGAAAAGGAGTAGGTTCGAATTTTAAATAGCAAGAAGCACCATTTATTTACCCATACACTAGTTATGAGGGTGCTAACACGTGATTCTCAGAAAGAAAGAAAAAATCAACGGAGATTTTACGACATGATGGGAGGCTATTTTCAATCATGAGTGAGAGGAAAGAGTGCTCGATAGAAGGTTGTGGGAGGTTAAAGATGACGGACACACGAAGACTAGTATGAGCTAGAATTCTCTCCATGATATCCAAAAACCGAAGTTACATGTCTTTTATATTTTGAAACAAAATGTTTGCCACTCAGACTGATTGGAAGATAAAATAATTTCTTTGATCTTCCACTCAGTCTGAGTGACAAGCTTTTTTTTAGATTGGAGAAAATTCAAAGAATTGGTTTAAAAGATCCAAAAACAACCACAACAAATACAATACGTTGATATTTGAGCAAGTGAATGATGTGGCATCAAGTTTCTATCCTTTGGAAATTTATTGATTATCATTCTGCATGAAAACTAATATTTTCTTGTCAGTGTATTTTCAAATTTTGGAAGGACGATTTATTTATGTACTTATTTCAAGAACAGCCCAAGTGCTCTAGGCGCCATTAATTCAAGGTTATTGTGGAGTGGCCTCCTTTGTTGTAAGAAGGATTGTGCGCCCATACTTACAATACACTCCCTCCGTTCCAGAATATAATGTGTACCAATTTTTGTGTAAATCAAACTTATGTATGTTTGACCAAGATTATAGAATAAAATATCGATATGTACAATAAAAATAAAAATATATTTGAAATAATTTTTTGTTGATGTTTTTCTCAACAAATATGGCTAAATTTTAGAAGATTTGACTTTAATTTTTTTATAAAAACTATAGGCACTACATTATAAAACGGAGGAAGTAATATTTATACCATGCGAGATGTGGAATAAATAACGTGGATAGAGCCAAAAGAAACCGGCTGCTAGCTTCTGTCACAGGCCGGTGAAGATAGAATTGTCTTCCTCAGTCTGATGGAGACGTACTTACGTCTGCTAGCTAATCGATCGCCTGCTATGTTAATGTGGCTAGCTAGCTAAGCTTCCGGTTCTTAGCGGCTTGTTGTCGTCTATCTGAGGGCAACATGCATGATTAGGACGTCTCATGCATCGGGACCATCCCAAATTCCCTTTACCATCGCCTTCACTTGGATTGGATTCATGCAAGCAGTCACCCAGCGATGTATCAAATATTCCACCATATTAACCCACCCACCTTTTTTGTTTGTTCATTCTTAAAAGTAGGATCAACGACTAGAAACTATCAAATATTCCACATTAAGATTACATATTAACCCAGCCACTTTTTTTGTTTCTTCATTCTTAAAAGATGTATCAGTAAAGTTTTATAATATGCAGCAGTTGAAATTTGGCCCTAGAAATACACAAAAAGGGTCAAGCAAACGCTAAAATTAATATTCGAACATAATTATTATTACGCATGTGAACCTTTCTTATGTTAACCTGATTGTGGTGCTTGAAGTTGTGCTCTCTCATTCCACTCCGTGATAAGGCTTGTCATAAATAACCTGTTCAAGATGCACTAAAGTTGATTGTTCAAAGTATAGCAAAATTGCATAGACAAAAAATTAGTTAATGGTTAACGTCTCAGATATCAGCAATATGACGTGTCTGTACCTCCTAACCAAAAGAAAAATTAGGAACACTGAATATGTGGGGATGAAAGGTTGCCCATTCTGGTTGGGGGATTTTAATATCATTAGAAGACAAGAGGAAAAAAAATAATGACAACTTTGAGGGAAGATGGTCATTCATGTTTAATATGATAATTGAAAGTCTCGATTTGAGGGAGATTGACCTTACTGGTAGGCAATTCACATGGGCCAATACTTTGCCAGTTCCTACTTACGAGAAATTGGACAGGGTTCTCTCTAGTGTTAAATGGGAACAAAAATTTCCACTGGTTACTGTGCAGGCCTTACAGCGGGCCAGCTCAGCTCTGACCATACCCCACTACTGGTCGATTTCGGGGAAGCGACCCATGTGGGAAACAAAAATACTTTCTCTTTCGAATTAGGATGGTTTGAGAGAGAGGGCTTCATGGAGCTCATTGCGGCTGAATGGGACAGAGACACGGGAGGGTCTTCTAATGTGGAGAGATGGCAAACCAAAATTAGACATTTGCGCCAGCTTTTGAGAGGCTGGGCCAAACACCAAAGTGGTATCTATAAAGTGGAAAGGGAAAGATTGACACGAATTATTAATGAACTTGATGTGAAAGCGGAATCCATCATTCTTAATACTTCTGAGAGAGATATTAAGAATGAGGCCTAGAAGAACTTGCAAGCCCTTATGAAAGAGGAGGAGATGAAATGGGCGCTTAAAGCAAAGGTCTCTAAGATCGTCCAAGGGGATGATAATACACAATTCTTCCACATGATTGCTAATGGGAAGCATAGAAAGAAAAGATAATACAGCTAGAACAAGACGAGGGTACAATTTTAGGTCATGAAACCTAAATCTATACATTTCCGAATATTATAAGAAACTTTTCGGAGCACCTGAAGAAAGTTCTGTATCTCTTGATGAGAGTGTGATCGGGGACATACCGCAACTCAACTTAGAACAGAATGAGGTGTTGTCTGCCCCGTTCACTGAGAAAGAGGTGTTCGATGCTATAATGCAAATGAAGCATAACAAAGCGCCCGGGCCAGATGAGTTCCCGGCGGAATTTTATCAAAAATGTTGGCATATCATAAAGAGAGATCTTATGCCTATGTTCCATGATTTGTTCGAAGGCCACTTAAATTTGTTTCAACTCAATTTTGGAACAATAACGTTGTTGCCAAAGAAGGTGGAAGTTGTTCGCATTGAGTAGTTTAGACCGACATGTCTTCTCAATGTAAGCTTTAAAATCTTTACTAAGGTTGGCACAAATAGGTTGACACAGATAACCCATTCGGTTGTGCAACCTACTCAAACTGCTTTCATACCAGGACGACAAATCCTAGAAGGGGTGGTAGTCCTACATGAAACATTGCACGAAATCCATTCGAAGAAATTAGATGGCGTTGTCTTCAAAGTGGATTTAGAAAATGTAGGAGATATGCCCTAGAGGCAATAATAAATGATACTCCCTCTGTCCCATAATGTAAGACGCTTTTTAACACTACACTAGTGGCAAAAAATGTCTTACATTATGGCACGGAGGGAGTATTATTTATCTCTGAGTTCATAATCATGTTTATGTTCCATGCTATAACTGCAATGATTCTCGAGTCAGCAATATCCATGAGGCTCGGAGGAAGACTCATATGCACGCGTGGAATAATAAACGGTAAGAAGTATTCCTAGTCTGGCCTCTAAGACTAGCTCAAGTGTTGCATGGTGGTTCTGTTTTCCTGATCATGGGCATGTCTATGCCAGCAACTTTGAGGGCACAATGTTAAGAGAACATTTGTGTTGAATCGACCCGGATTGATGTTATGCTATGAGATTCATTCGTCACAAGTTAATGGTACATAACACAAAGATGGTTAGCGTTTGCATGACTCCTTAGACCATGAGAGTATCGAGTTTCTTCATGAACTTTGGGGTTTGTTAAACGTCATCCGTAAATGGGTGGCTATTACGGCGTCTTACGGGTTCGTGGAAAAGTGTGTCAAGTAACTTGATAGCTCAAGATTGGGATTTGCTCCTCCGACGATGGAGAGATATTCTCGGGCCCTCTCGGTATTACGGTATCCATCATCCTCTGGCCGGACACTGTGTGATTTGATCACTGGGATACCGGAACACGGAAACGAGAAAAGAGAACAAAACCGGTAATGAGGTAACTTGCATGGTGGAAAAATTGTTCGTCCACGGGGATGCAACAAATCTCACCTCGGGTGTTTGTGACATATTGCGAAGCAACAGGAATAGCTCACTACAACTGGAGGTTCACTCGAATATTTATTCGTGTGGGTATAGGGGTCAATATGGGTGTCCACGGCTCCGATGTTGATCATTGATCGGAAGGGGTTCCGGGTCATGTCTATACTTCACCAAACCTATAGGGTCACACACTTAAGGATCATCTATCTGCTGAATACTAGACAGGGAGATTGAGAGAAAAACACCGAAAAAGTTTCAGACACCGGAAAAGTTCTGCAGTGAGAGGTCATCGAATGAGTTTTGGTGAAACCGAAAAGTTGTTTCGGGATATACTATTAAGTCAAATTGGTTTCGGCACATGCCTGATAATTCTTGGAGGGTGCCAGAGTCATTATGGAAACTTTCTAGAATTTTCCGGGATAAAAGCTGGATATGCTCTGGAGCTGCCGGAACCACTTCAGATGCTTTTCGCACATGAAAATCACTAATCTGGAATTTTTTCGGAACGCGTTGAAAATTATTTTAGTCGGTACTGGAAATGTTCTAAGCCCACATAAATATTTTCAGTTCGAACGGACGCTGAAAAATGTCGTCGTGAATAGTACAAGTGCTTTTTGGGATATTTATGGAAAGCCACCTTTTGGGGCTCTTCCCAAAAGGATTCTAGAAGGACTTGGGGATACAGGAACTCCCTTTGGGGGCCCCCATGAAGGTGTTGGGGAACGTTGCAGAAAATTAAAAATTTTCCTACGGTTTCACCAAGATCCATCTATGAGTTCATCTAAGCAACGAGTCATGGGAGATGCATCTACATACCACTTTGTAGATCATGAGCGAAGCGTTCAAAAGAACGGGTTGAGGTAGTTGTACACGTCGTGATCCAATCACCGGAGATCCTAGCGCCGAGCGGACGGCACCTCCGCGTTCAACACACGACGGTCAGCGTGGCGTCTCCTCCTTCTTGATCCAGCAAGGGGAAGGAGAGGTTGATGAAGATCCAGCAGCACGACGGCGTGGTGGTGGATGCAGCGAGGATCCGGCAGGCTTCGCCAAGCGTCTGCGGGAGGAGGAGGTGTAGCAAGGGAAGGAGGTGCCAAGATGCGGGTCTTGCTGCCCTTCCTCCCTCCCTATATATAGGGGCTGGGCGCATGCCCCTTGGAGATCCCATCTAGATGGGGCGGCGGCCCGGGCAACGGCCCCTTAGGGTTTCAACCAGGGCGCATGCCCCTCGGGGGCAACGCCCCTAGGGTTTCAACCAGGGCGCATGCCCCCGGGGCAACGGTCCCCAACCCTAGGCGCCTTGGGCCCTTGGGTGGGCGCACCAGCCCACCAGGGCTGGTTCCCACGCCACTTCAGCCCATGGGGCCCTCCGGATAGGTGGCCCCACCGGTGGACCCCGTGACCCTTCGGTGGTCCCAGACAATACCGTGACCCCAAAACTTTCCGGTGGCAAACTGGACTTCCTATATATAAATCTTTACCTCCGGACCATTCCGAACTCCTCGTGACGTCCGGGATCTCATCCGGACTCGAACAACTTTCGGGTTACTGCATACTAATATCTCTACAACCCTAGCGCCACCGAACCTTAAGTGTGTAGACCCTACGGGTTCGGAGATATCTGAACATGACCGAGATGCCTCTCCGGTCAATAACCAACAGCGGATCTGGATACCCATGTTGGCTCCCACATACTCATCGATGATCTCATCGGATGAACCACGATGTCGAGATTCAATCAAACCCGTATACAATTCCCTTTGTCAATCGATGCGTTACTTGCCCGAGACTCGATCGTCGGTATCCCAATACCTTGTTCGGTCTCGTTACCGGCAAGTCACTTTACTCGCATCCGTAATGCATGATCCCGTGACTAACCACTTAGTCACTTTGAGCTCATTATGATGATGCATTACCGAGTGGGCCCAGAGATACCTCTCCGTCATACGGAGTGACAAATCCGATCTCGATCCGTGTCAACCCACAGACACTTTCGGAGATACCGTAGTGCACCTTTATAGTCACCCGATTACGTTGTGACGTTTGGTACACCCAAAGCACTCTTACGGTATCCGGGAGTTACACGATCTCATGGTCTAAGGAAGAGATACTTGACATTGGAAAAGCTCTAGCAAAACGAACTACACGATCTTGTGCTATGCTTAGGATTGGGTCTTGTCCATCACATCATTCTCCTAATGATGTGATCCGTTGTCAATGACATCCAATGTCCATAGTCGAAACCATGACTATCTGTTGACCAACGAGCTAGTCAACTAGAGGCTCACTAGGGACATGTTATGGTCTATGTATTCACACGTGTATCACGATTTCCGGATAATACAGCTTATAGCATGAATAAAAGACAATCATCATGAACAAAGAAATATAATAATAACACTTTTATTATTGCCTCTAGGGCATATTTCCAACAGTCTCCCACTTGCACTAGAGTCAATAATCTAGTTACATTGTGATGAATCGAACACCCATAGAGTTCGGTGTTGATCATGTTTTGCTTTCATGAGAGAGGTTTAGTCAACGGATCTGCGACATTCAGATCCGTATGTACTTTGCAAATTTCTATGTCTCCATCCTGAACGTTTTCACGGATGGAGTTGAAGCGACGCTTGATGTGCTGGTCTTCTTGTGAAACCTGGGCTCCTTGGCAAGTGCAATAGCTCCAGTGTTGTCACAGAAGAGTTTGATCGGCCCCGACGCATTGGGTATGACTCCTAGGTCGGTGATGAACCCTTCACCCAAATTGCTTCATGCGCTGCCTCCGAGGCTGCCATGTACTCCGCTTCACATGTAGATCCCGCCACGACGCTTCGCTTGCAGCTGCACCAGCCATCTGCTCCACCATTCAACATATACATGTATCCGGTTTGTGACTTAGAGTCATCAGATCTGTGTCGAAGCTAAGCGCCGACGTAACCCGTTCTGACGAGCTCTTCGTCACCTCCATAAACGAGAAACATGTCCTTTGTCCTTTCGGTACTTCAGGATATTCTTGACCGCTGTCCGGTGTTCCTTGCGGGATTACTTTGGTACCTTCCTACCAAACTTACGGCAAGGTTTACATCAGGTCCAGTACACAGCATGGCATACATAATAGATCCTATGGCTGAGGCATAGGGATGACACTCATCTCTTCTTTATCTTTTGCCGTGGTCGGGCATTGAGCTGAGCTCAATCTCACACCTTGCAATACAGGCAAGAACCCCTTCTTGGACTGATCCATTTTGAACTTCTTCAAAATCTTATCAAGGTATGTGCTTTGTGAAAGACCTATGAGGCGTCTTGATCTATCTCCATAGATCTTGATGCCTAATATATAAGCAGCTTCTCCAAGGTCCTTCATTGAAAAACACTTATTCAAGTAGGCCTTAATGTTGTCCAAGAATTCTATATCATTTCCCATCAGAAGTATGTCATCTACATATAATATGAGAAATGCTACTGAGCTCCCACTCACTTTCTTGTAAACGCAGGCTTCTCCATAAGTGCATAAACCCAAACGCTTTGATCATCTCATCAAAGCGAATGTTCCAACTCCGAGATGCTTGCACCAGCCCATAATGGATCGTTGGAGCTTGCATACTTTGTTAGCGTTCTTAGGATCGACAAAACCCTCCGGCTGCATCATATACAGCTCTTCCTTAAGATATCCGTTAAGGAACGCTGTTTTGACGTCCATCTGCCATATCTCATAATCATAGTATGCGGCAATTGCTAACATGATTGGACGGACTTAAGCTTCGCTACGGAGAGAAAGTCTCATCGTAGTCAATCCCTTGAACTTGCCGATAACCCTTAGCGACAAGTCGTGCTTTATAGATGGTGACATTACCATCCGCGTCCGTCTTCCTCTTAAAGATCCATTTGTTTTCTATCGCTCGCCGATCATTGGGCAAGTCAGTCAAAGTCCACACTTTGTTTTCATACATGGATTCTATCTCGGACTTCATGGCTTCTAGCCATTTGTTGGAATCTGGGCCCGCCATCGCTTCTTCATAGTTCGAAGGTTCATTGTTGTCTAACAACATGATTTCCAAGACAGGGTTGCCGCACCACTGGTGCGGGCGTGTCCTAGTGGACCTCTGAAGTTCAGAGCAACTTGATCCAAAGTACCTTGATCATCATCATGAATTTCCTCTTCGGTTGGTGTAGGCATCACGGGAACATTTTCTGAGCTGCACTACTATCCTGTTCAAGAGGTAGTACTTCATCGAGTTCTACTTTCCTCCCACTTACTTCTTTCGAGAGAAACTCTTTTTCCGAAAGGATCCGTTCTTGGCAACAAAGATCTTGCCCTCGGATCTTAAGTAGAAGGTATACCCTACGGTTTCCTTAGGGTATCCTATGAAGACGCATTTTCCGACTTGGGTTCGAGCTTTTCAGGTTGAAGTTTCTTGACATAAGCATCGCATCCCCAAACTTTTAGAAACGACAGCTTAGGTTTCTTCCCAAACCATAATTCATACGGTGTCGTCTCAACGGACTTAGACGGTGCCCTATTTAAAGTGAATGTAGCTGTCTCTAGGCGTATCCCCAAAATGATAGCGGTAAATCGGTAAGAGACATCATAGACCGCACCATATCCAATAGAGTGCGACACGACGTTCGGACACACCGTTCGCTGAGGTGTTCCAGCGGCGTTAGTTGTGAAACGATTCCACATTTTCTTAAGTGTGTACCAAATTCATGACTTAAATATTCTCCTCCACGATCCGATCGTAAGAATTTTATCTTTCGGTCACGTTGATTCTCTACTTCATTCTGAAATTCCTTGAACTTTTCAAAGGTCTCGGACTTGTGTTTCATCAAGTAGATATACCCATATCTACTCAAGTCATCTGAGAGTGAGAACATAACGATATCCTCCATGAGCCTCAACGCTCATTGGACCGCACACATCGGTATGTATGATTTCCAACAAGTTGGTTGCTCGCTCCATTGTTCCGAGAATGGAGTCTTGGTCATCTTGCCCATGAGGCATGGTTCGCATGTGTCAAATGATTCATAATCAAGAGACTCCAAAAGTCCATCAGCATGGAGCTTCTTCATGCGCTTGACACCAATGTGACCAAGGCGGCGATGCCACAAGTATGTGGGACTATCGTTATCAACATCTTTTGGTATTCACGCTATGAACATGTGTAATACTACGCCGAGATTCATTAAGAATAAACCATTGACCATCGGAGCATGACCATAAAACATATCTCTCATATAAATAGAACAACCATTATTCTCGGATTTAAATGAGTAGCCATCTCGCATTAAACGAGATCCAGATACAATATTCATGCTCAAACTTGGCACCAAATAACAATTATTAAGGTTTATAACTAATCCGTGGGTAAATGAAGAGGTAGCGTGCGACGGCGATCACATCGACTCTGGAACCATTCCCGACGCAAGATCGTCACCTCGCCCTTCGCCAGATCTCCGCTTATTCCGCAGCTCCTGCTGTGAGTTACAAATATGAGCAACGGCACGGTATCAAATACCCAGGAGTTACTACGAGTCTGGTAAGGTACACATCAATTACATGTATATCAAATATACCTTTGGTGTTGTCGGCCTTCTTGTCCGCTAAGTATTTGGGGTAGTTCCGCTTCCAGTGACCCTTCCCCTTGCAATAAAAGCACTCAGTCTCAGGCTTGGGTCCATTCTTTGACTTCTTCCCGACAACTTGCTTGCGGGCGGCAACCTCCTTGTCGTCCTTCTTGAAGTTCTTCTTGCCCTTGCCCTTCTTAAACTTAGTGGTCTTATTGACCATCAACACTTGATGTTCTTTCTTGATTTCAACCTCGGTGACTTCAGCATAGAGAATACTTCAGAATGGTCTTTACCATCCCCTGCATATTGTAGTTCATCACAAAGCTCTTGTAGCTTGGTGGAAGCGATCGGAGGATTCTGTCAATGACCGCCTCATCGTGGAGGTTAATATTCATTTGGGTCATACGGTTGTGCAACCTGGACATCTTGAGAATGTGCTCACTTGTGTAACTATTTTCCTCCATCTTACAACTGTAGAACTTGTCGGAGATGTCATATCTCTCGACCGGGCGTGAGCTTGGAAAACAAGTTTCAGCTCCTCGAACATCTCATATGCTCCGTGATGCTCAAAACGCTTTTGGAGCCCGGTTCTAAGCTGTAAAGCATGCCGCACTGAGCGAGGGAGTAATCATCAAGACGAGACTGCCAAGCATTCATAATGTCTTGGTTCTGCACGGACGGGCGCGTCACCTAGCGGTCCTTCTAGGACATATTGTTTCTGGCAGCTATGAGGATGATCCTCAAGTTCGGACCCATCAGTATAGTTGCTGCCGTCATCTTTCAGCTTGGTTTTCTAGGAAGCGTTGAAGTTCAAGTTGACATGGCGTTGGCCATTTGATCTACAAGACATATCATTCAAAAGTTTTAGACTAAGTTCATGATAATTAAGTTCATCTAATCAAATTATTACAATGAAATCCCACTCAGATTAGACATCCCTCTTGTCATCTAAGTGATACACGATCCGAGTCGACTAGGCCGTGTCCGATCATCACGTGAGACGGACTAGTCATCGTCGGTGAACATTCTCATGTTGATCGTATCTTCTATCGACTCGTGTTTGACCTTTCGGTCTTCGTGTTCGAGGCCATGTCTGTACATGCTAGGCTCGTCAAGTTAACCCTAAGTGTTTTGCGTGTAAATCTGTCTTACACCCGTTGTATGTGAACGTAAGAATCCATCACACCCGATCATCACGTGGTGCTTAGAAGCGAAGAACTTTAGCAACGGTGCACAGTTAGGGGAGAACACTTCTTGAAATTGTTGTAAGAGATCATCTTATTTACTACCGTCGTTCTAAGTAAACAAGATGTATAAACATAATAAACATCACATGCAATTATATAGTAGTGACATGATATGGCCAATATCATAAAACTCCATTGATCTCCATCTTCGGGGCTCCATGATCATCTTGTCACCGCCATGACACCATGATCTCCATCATCATGATCTCCATCATTGTGCCTCCATGAAGTTGTCACGCCAACGACTACTTCTACTTCTATGGCTAACGCGTTTAGCAATAAAGTAAAGTAAATTACATGGCGTTCTTGAATGACACGCGGGTCATACAAAAATAAAGACAACTCCTATGGCTCCTGCCGGTTGTCATACTCATCGACATGCAAGTCGTGATTCCTATTACAAGAACATGATCTCATACATCACAATATGTCATTCATCATTCATCACAACTTGGCCATATCACATCACATGACAATTGCTGCAAAAACAAGTTAGACGTCCTCTAATTGTTGTTGCATCTTTTACGTGGCTGCAATTGGGTTCTAGCAAGAACGTTTTCTTACCTACGAATAACCACAACGTGATCTTGTCAACTTCTATTTACCCTTCATAAGGACCCTTTTCATCGAATCCGCTCCAACTAAAGTAGGAGAGACAGACACCGCCAGCCACCTTATGCAACTAGTGCATGTTAGTCGGTGGAACCGGTCTCACGTAAGCGTCGTGTAAGGTTGGTCGGGCCGCTTCATCCCACAATACCGCGGAAGCAAGATAAGATTAGTAACGGCAAGTAAGTTGACAAGATCCACGCCCACAACTATATTGTGTTCTACTCGTGCAATAGAGAACTACGCATAGACCTAGCTCATGATACCTTTGTTGGGGAGCGTTAGAAAATTAAAATTTTTCCTACGGTTTCACCAAGATCCATCTATGAGTTCATCTAAGCAACGAGTCATGGGAGATGCATATACATACCACTTTGTAGATCGCGAGCGAAGCGTTCAAAAGAACGGGGTTGAGGTAGTTGTACACGTCGTGATCCAATCACCGGAGATCCTAGCGCCGAGCGGACGGCACCTCCGCGTTCAACACACGCACGGTCAGCGTGGACGTCTCCTCCTTCTTGATCCAGCAAGGGGAAGGAGAGGTTGATGAAGATCCAGCAGCACGACGGCGTGGTGGTGGATGCAGCAGGATCCGCAGGGGCGCCAAGCGTCTGCGGGAGGAGGAGGTGTAGCAAGGGGAAGGAGGTGCCAAGATGCGGGTCTTGCTGCCTTCCTCCCTCCACTATATATAGGGGCTAGGGGCGCATGCCCCTTGGAGATCCCATCTAGATGGGGGGCGGCCCCCCGGGCAACGGCCCCTTAGGGTTTCAACCAGGAGGCGCATGCCCCTCGGGGGCAGCGGCCCCTAGGGTTTCAACCAGGCGCATGCCCCTCGGGGCAACGGTCCCCCAACCCTAGGCGCCTTGGGCCCTTGGGTGGGCGCACCAGCCCACCAGGCTGGTTCCCACGCCACTTCAGCCCATGGGGCCCTCCGGATAGGTGGCCCCACCGGTGGACCCGTGACCCTTCCGGTGGTCCCGGTACAATACCGTGACCCCAAAACTTTCCGGTGGGGTCAAACTGGACTTCCTATATATAAATCTTTACCTCCGCACCATTCCGAACTCCTCGTGACGTCCGGGATCTCATCCGGACTCGAACAACTTTCGGGTTACTGCATACTAATATCTCTACAACCCTAGCGCCACCGAACCTTAAGTGTGTAGACCCTACGGGTTCGGAGATATCTGAACATGACCGAGATGCCTCTCCGGTCAATAACCAACAGCGGATCTGGATACCCATGTTGGCTCCCACATACTCATCGATGATCTCATCGGATGAACCACGATGTCGAGATTCAATCAAACCCGTATACAATTCCCTTTGTCAATCGGTGCGTTACTTGCGAGACTCGATCGTCGGTATCCCAATACCTTGTTCGGTCTCGTTATCGCAAGTCACTTTACTCGCATCAGTAATGCATGATCCCGTGACTAACCACTTAGTCACTTTGAGCTCATTATGATGATGCATTACCGAGTGGGCCCAGAGATACCTCTCCGTCATACGGAGTGACAAATCCCGATCTCGATCCGTGTCAACCCAATGACACTTTCGGAGATACCTGTAGTGCACCTTTATAGTCACCCGATTCGTTGTGACGTTTGGTACACCCAAAGCACTCTTACGGTATCCGGAGTTACACGATCTCATGGTCTAAGGAAGAGATACTTGACATTGGAAAAGCTCTAGCAAAACGAACTACACGATCTTGTGCTATGCTTAGGATTGGGTCTTGTCCATCACATCATTCTCCTAATGATGTGATCCCGTTGTCAATGACATCCAATGTCCATAGTCAGGAAACCATGACTATCTGTTGACCAACGAGCTAGTCAACTAGAGGCTCACTAGGGACATGTTATGGTCTATGTATTCACACGTGTATCACGATTTCCGGATAATACAGTTATAGCATGAATAAAAGACAATCATCATGAACAAAGAAATATAATAATAACACTTTTATTATTGCCTCTAGGGCATATTTCCAACAGAAGGTGGGACGTTGTAGGGTGCAGCTCCTCCATGGGGCTCCACTTGTCATCCCTTTATGCCCTTTATGCCCTTTATGTGTGACATAAAGTGTGGGCATTTTTTGGTTTTTCATGTGTCCCCTACCCCTTGGGATTTCCAATAAATAGATGTGGAGAGGAACTCTCCACGCTCTCTTTCTCACATACAAGTGCCATTGCAATGATTTGGCTTCTCTCTCCCTCTCGCGAAATAGTTTCGTAGAGCCGAAAGACTGTCTGGGTTCTGGTGGGAACTAGTTCTGGACGGCGAAGCCCTGCCCGATAGATGACACCGTATGTGTGCAACTCTGTAGATAGATCGTAGTTTCGGTCTTAGTTCGAGAGTGCCTCCCGAAGGGCTGTCCGGGTAACCGTCCGAGTTTCAAAGGTCCTCCCGAAGGGCTGTCCGAGTGACCGTCCGAGTTTCGAAGGTCCTCCCGAAGGGCTGTCCGCGACGCCATCCGGGGGACTGTCCGACCACCTCCCGGAGGGCTATCCGAGGGGCAGATGAGGGTATACATCCTCGCGGTTGGGAGGTTGTAAATCCTAGCTGTGGGGATCTGCACCGACGATCGTCATCGACTCTACGTCCCGCTGTGCTACGAGTCAGTAACGAAAAAGATCAAACCTTGTACGCAGTCTCCATAGTGGTCCTGGGCTGGTGCGTAGGTCGGAAATCTTTGTTTTCTGCCGCGTTACCCAACAGTGGGATCAAGAGTCGTGCTATGCGTAGATGCAGGTTTCGATCTAGAATACATGGAGATCTATGGGTATTGCATAATATAATTAGGTAGCAGATGAGATCTATTGCTGAAAATTATTTATGCGGGTGACAGATGAAATCTGGTACCCGATGTTCTTGTTGCTTCCCTAGAATTTGCGTTTGCTCAATCTCGAGACATCATGGTGGAATTTGACAAAGTTCTGGTAATCCATGATCCTGATTGATCATGGAAGTGCTATCAGTTCTTTGGGTTCTGTCGTAGTCAAAAGAAAGATGAAATTCGTAGATGAAAGGGCATTGCAGATATGATCTGCACGGGGGTCATGCGTATGACGAAGTTTAGTATGGGGCTCGAGATTTAATTATCTCGTGTTTCATACACCCCGAGATGTTAATCTAGCAACTTGAATAATCATACTTGATGATAAAACGTTGGTAGCTGCGGTTTAAGTCAAAACCTTAGAAGCCACGTAAAATAAAATTTTGCATAAACTGATTAGAGGCGTCTAACTTCGTTTTGCAGGATGTGCATGTAATGTGGTATAGCAATGCTCATATTCAATTTGATTATGTATGAGATGACTATATGATGTAATTAACATGACCTGCGTGTCATGATTCGGCATGATGGCTGGAGCCATACGATTGCACTTTAATAACCTGCGTGTCAACCTTAAGTAATGCATTTATTTTATCTGCTATGGAGATAGCGATATTATCTGGTGCATCGACAAGGTGGTGGCAATCTTCGCGAAGGTGAACACCGACTAGAATACCGAAGACGAAGAAATACTTGACTTCTCCGTCAGAAGAGGCTATACCATATCATGCTATTATGAATTTCCTGAGATGCTTATCCCTCTTGATGCACCCTTCTTGATTGCGCGATAGTCGCTTTTATTAGGGTGATCTCTCAAAAAATCAAGTAGTTAGTGTTTTCCCAAGTGTAGCACCGTCACGGCACCTAAAATTCGGGGTATCGCAGGATCTCCCTGGGTACGAACGATTAGGGAAGTGTGAGGCGGATGAGTTGAGACCTCACAACAAGATCACTTGGTTGTCTTGACGTTCTGGAAGGATCTCCCTGACCTCGGAACACGCCCATCGAAAGATGAACAAGAGTCGCATAGAGATGTGATCGGCAAGTTTGCCTACCGGTTGAATTTCGCGCCATTAGTGTTCATCTCATTCAATGGCGTTGAATGGATATGCAGGTCTTGTGTCACTCATAATCAATTTTGAGAGATATTGATTTGAGTGGGAGCGCATAGTTGAATTAACATTTTTAATTCTCAATGAAATTAATTATGAACACTATCTAAGTGTTTCTTGCAAAATAGATGTAGAATAATGGCTTGCATGTCCACCTTCCCTGTTAAAATTGAATAGCTGTTAAATATCTGGTTAAAACTTTACGATTGGTAACGTAATGTGAGGATTGTTCTTGGGAATTATGGTTAAACATGTTAATCACTAATTCTTGGGTATTGTGAGTTAATCACAAAGATACCCGCTCGATTGCATTCTATTGCGAATCAATGTAAGAGCTACTATGGCCTAAAAAGACTAGCCAGGAATGAGGTTTTAATACGTGCTGGGAACATAGTAAAAGTTACTATACCTTTCATCCGTGTATTACCAATGTATTTTCTTTCATAATTCATTTTAGAGTTTCTCACACTCTAGCCCTTTACATAAGGTATCTTGCAAGAAGGTTGTTCGTAAGAGAACTTTTGATGTTCAGTATTATGAATAAACATTAAGGGCCGTACTTTCATTATGAATTAGATGCATGTTATGAATAATGATATTAATATATTACCTCTGTGTTTACTTTCATAATTTATTTTAGAGTTTCTTACACTCTAGCCCATTGCACAATGTTTATTGCAAAATGGTTGTTCATAAAAGAACAATTGTTGTTCAATATTATAAATAACATGAAGGGCCATGCTTCCATCCAAGATGGGATGTATCACTACAAAAAAATACACTTCCGTGATGATACGTGTTTGTCACAGTAGGCCAGGTTTTTTGTCATGCATGTACATCCATGACAAATTTATGACAGAATCAAGATAGTCATACATGTGCTGTCGTAGATGTGTTCCATGACATTACCAAAATTATCATCACGGAAGTGTCCACTTCCATGACGATAAATCGCGCGTCACAGAAGTGCTTTCGTCAAGGGTGACCGAAACGTGGCATCCACCGTAACGAAATGTGGTTAAGCTATCGGGTCGGGTTTTGGATCCGATAACCCGTTAACAGCCCCGACCAATGGGGATTTTCCACGTGTAAAATCATCATTGGCTGAAGGAAACACGTGTCGACTCATCGTTGGGACAGATGTCATCCACTCATTAGACAGAAGGCGCCTATGATACGTCGACACGTGGCACGACCCAACCGAGGCCCATTCCTATGAAAAGTCCAGCCTGTTTGACTTGGTCAAAAGGTTGCGGGCCGGCCCATGGAAAGCCTGTTAACGGCCTATTCGCATATAGCCCATTTACAGCCCGCTAACCCAAGGCCCGTTACGCCCTATCCGAATTAGGCCCAGTAGCGTCATCTGGGCCATCCAATATGATTCCAGCCCATTTTCACTGCTGGCCCATGTATGGCCCATGATGTCTTTCGGCCCATATGAGGCCCTATGTAACTCTTGGCCTATTAACGGCCCGTGGTGAAACTGGCCCGCAATGAACAGTGTATCACTTTACACCCATTAACGGCCCGTGGTGAAACTGGCCCCTAATGAACAGTATATCACTTTATACCCATTAAGGGCCCGTTATTCAGTTGGGCCGTTTCCAGCAAATGTTATCTTTCGGCCTTCTCAGAGCCCATTTATTCTTGGGCTCATTACCAGCATTCGTTTACTTACGGCCCATTACTGTCCTTTTCTGCTTGTGGGCCAAATTCAGCCCGTGGTTACATCGGCCCGTTTGTGGTCCGTTAATACGTTGGGCCATTTTCATAGCGTCATCAAATACGGCCTATTAACGATGGCCCATTATGGCCATACGGCCCGTATAAGGCCCATTGATGATACGGCCCGTAGATGGCCCATTGTTTCTACGGCCCGTAGAAGGCCCATTGTTTCTACGGCCCATAGAAGACCCATTGTTTCTATGGCCCGTAGAAGGTCTACTGTTTCTATGGCCCGTAGAAGGCCCACTGTTTCTACGGCCCGTACGAGGCCCAGTGTCACTATAGTAAATATTAGCCCATGGTTATTGTGGCCTAGTTTTAAAAAGAACTGCATTGACTACAAGCAAACAAATAAACAAGACAACAAGGAAATAAATAAGCAAGCAACTTATGCTAGGATATCACAGCTGTTACACATATTACATCCACTGGGCATCAAAGTTCGCCACCAGTGCAAATATAGGGAACAAAGCAGCATATCATATACACTAGTTGTCAAAGTTGGCGACCAGCGCAAATAAACGCCGCAGCAAAACAAATCCAGAACTGAAACCACTTCAGAAGATTTCAAGAAACAATATCCTGGGTACCCATAATGCTGGCAAGATGCTTAGCAAGCTTATTAACTTTCTCTTGTTTGGCGCTTAAATCCTCCAGTAGCTTGTTGTTGCACCGGAAAATATGCATCTGAATTCTCGCAGGACTTCCTCGGTCCTTGACTTCTGTCGCAAAGACATCGATCGATGTCTTTCAACTTGAATTTGAGAATCAAGAAGACGAACTGATTCAGCAGCGAGTTCAAGAGCTTCGCCAGCAGAGTGGCCAGTAACTCGAAAACTACATCAAGACAAGACTTTTGGGTTCCCTCACTGTCGTCAAGATAGTTTTTATCAGCTTTCTTGGAGACCAATAGGGATGTCTCACTATCTTGAACCTTATCTGCATTACTTCCTTTACCATTGGATAACGCGGTCTTTGTTCTCCAATATTTTGTCCACATTCTAAAAGAGAAACAAGCGGACACATCACATGTTTACCATGTTGTATATGAAACTCATTTTGGTAAATGAGTTCAGTAGTAAAGTGGACAGGATAACAGCATGAAACAAACATATATCTATGTACCATGGTCACTTTATGGTCTATATCATTCTAGTTTTTGTTGCCAAATCAAGATAGAGACACAGTTCAAATAATATTTGTTCAAGACAAAGCAGAATAGATAGAATATAAGTGTGGGTAACTATAGAGCAATAACAACACTTGTAATGTGCATGCCATGAGAACATAACTGTTTATTCAATTGAAATTGAAATCAACATAGAGCAGGTTACAACACCAAACCAGTTAAAGAAACAGGTTTAAAACATACCTGTTGCGCCATTGGAGTTTCAATTCCATCCTTCAAATTTGAAAATAGTTGGTATGAGTAAATACAGCAATGCAAGAGCAAAGGAGTATGAACCATAGCTACGTAACCTGACACGAGAACAAATCTTCTTATCCTTTAAGCGTTGAGTTGGGATTCGAGTGGTGGTCCTCGTGCTTTGGGCACTGCAGTTCCCTTACTAACCGCTTCGTGTTTGGGTGCTCTGTGGTGGAGACGGTGCTGTGTCAAGCTGGGCTGGTTACTATCTGCCGGGTTGGGGTTAGAAGGGGTGTAGCTGGTTCTCTGTCCAAGCGGGTAGGGGTACAATCTGCGAGAGTCGGGTTATGTGTGGTGGATTTGGTCCTTGTGCAAGTACAACCGTGGTTCTATCTGCATCAACTGGTAGCACTTTCTTTTCTGAAGACCGTGTTGTTACTCCCTTAGATACTGCCATCACGCTCTCCAATTCAAATGGCTGATAAACAAGAAAAGTAATTGAAAGCATAGATATTGTATGATAGACAGGTGCAATGGATAGTGGGGAATAAAAGAGGGCATGAAATAATTCATACTTATGTTGTCTAACCAAACAGGATAGCATGACACAATTTCACATATATGATGTAGCGACCCGACCTCAGACGGTCAAGCCTCGTATTCTTGTGCCATCCTCGGATCAAGATATCTTGGCACACAAGACATTAATGTATATATCAAAGTGCAATCACATGTATAAATAACGTAAAATGATATATACCTCATAATAATCAGCGGAAACAATCAAACGGGTGTGGAGTCCCATCAACGCCATCGGCAGGTTGAGTGTAGACCGTAACCCAGTATCGTAACTCTTACTCGTCGAGGAAAATATCTGCAACATGATACGTTGCAGCCGTGTAGGTCAAGTACATTGAATGTACCGCAAGATCACAACATGAGAAAACAGATGATAAAACTATACTATATGCAATATGGCTTTATGGCTCTGTATCTGAATTTTGTTTGCGTAAAAGCTGGTTTTATTTTACCTACATCAAAGGAATAAATGAAGTCTGTACTATGGAGTTTTCTATCATGACATGGTTCCGCCAACCGATGTCTCATAGCCCAAAATCAACATAAGTTGCCCACAATTAAGTTATCAATCCGGTGTTGAGAGTTCCGAGATAGATCCAAGTCCAGATGCTCAAATTGTCCGTAACCGGGGACACGGCTAATCGATTAGGTTTAAACCCTCTGCAGAGGTTTGTACACTTTACCCGCAAGATTCGATCCCTCTTTTTACGTTCTCGCACTTCAGAGTGTTTGAGAACAAGATGACCGAAACATGGTCTTCCAAAGAGTTCCTCTGACCACTGTCCGGTACCCATCCAATCCTACCGTAGTTCTACATCTGCTAGCACCGTCCCAGCCAGAGTCACCACTAAGGTCAACCAAGCGAGCCCATAATGACTTGCGGTTGCACGGGTAAGCTTCCGGCGTGAAGTATTCTTCCGTCTCTTTGAGTCTGGGTGAAGCTTTCCGCAAGATGTCATGGCGCTTCTCCATGCATCCCGCCAACCACTGGTTTCTCCAGGTGCCCGTCAACCATCCTTCACCCAAGAGTGTGTATTGAATTCTTGTCTCGAGTCTTGAAGTCTTGAGGCCTTGAAGATGCAGTCCTTGCAGATTCCATCATGGAGTTGTCGTCATTGGCGTAGATCCACCATTCTCACACCACTCCCGAGCACTCATACCAAACCCCGTCTACTATAGCGTAGCATTAAAATAAATAACGTCCCGGGCTTGGTAACAGGGTGATGGGTTCCTACCTCATGCATACTACTCAACTACAAGGATTCAATAACACTCTTGAGGGGTGGTTGCAAGGATGCCACTAAATGCAATAAAACATAGGTATGAAAGCAATGGTCAAAGTGAACTTGCCTTGTTGACGATCTTCGAAAAACTAGGGTTTCATAGTAGCAATCTTCGCACTCCGGAAATTCTACCGAGGCAAACAATAACTATAATAAGCACATAGCATAACATAACATAACAAAGTAACACACCAAAACCAACAAAGCAAAACCCAAAGGAAAACTTAAAGAAAAACAACTCAAAGTTTTCCTACTTCAAATAACAACAAAAATAGTTTTATATAACAAAAATTTCTTAACATCACCTAATCATGGTTTTATGTTAACTAAACAGAAAATATTTCATTAAGCAACTAGGAGCAAAAAGAATTAAATAAAAATCTATTATGAAACTCCCGGAATAAGCAAAACAAGCTTTAATTCAAATCTGATCTAACTCAATTTTTATAAATCCAAACATAGACAAATTATATATTTTTGAAACTACAAGAAAATTGTGATCTAACGCAAAAAGAATCAGCATCATTGGACTTCTAGATCAAAAGTTATAAGCTAAACAAGAACGGAACTAAATCTGTTACGGAAATAAATCTGAAAACGAAAACGGCGACGTGGCGAGATTTGATTGGTTGTCGGGTGTGCGCGTTTTAGGCTATCTAGAGGACGGCCGCACATTTGAAGAAAACGGTTTGGCTATTAAGTGATCTATTTGGGGCCTTAGGATCAAGATCTAACGGTGGCAGGAATAGACAAAAGAAAGAAAAAAACAACAAGGAGTAACCTGACGTGAGGCAGAGATGGCAGGAAGGAGACGGCGATGTGGAGGGCTGCTCGGCGAGGGGGCGAGGTCGCCGGGCGAGGTGGGGGTGGCGGAGGAGGGGTCGGCGCTTGGGAGGTGGCGCTGGACGATGGGAGGTTCAGGAGAGCTCTGGTGGCGTTCTAGGCAGGAAAAGGAGGACGGTGGTGAGAAGGCTACGGGCGGGGAGGCGTGGTGATGGGAAAAATGGAATGAGGAGAGGAGGGGTTTTATAGGCGGTCTCGGGAGGCGCTGGGATGGAAAGACGAGGGAGATCGGGAAGGTGGAGATTCTGTCTCCATGGATATGGAAAGCTTGTGTAACGTGAGAGGAAACAGAGGAAGGAGATGATCTCTTGTTGGGCTAGAGTAGGAAAGTGCTTAATGGGCCAGGTTTTTCCTAATAAAACGATTCCATTCCTATTATTAAAATTAGGAAACTAAAACAATAAAAAGGAAATCAAATCAATTCGAATAAAGAGTTTTATATACTAAAATTATCAGAAAAATAAAATGTAGATGATGAGCATTATTCCACGGCCAAAATAAAACTTAAAAAATGTTTTCAGAAAATCCCTAAAGGCTTTATTTCTTTTTGCAAATAATTTTTAAATAAAAACTTTGGTTTTCTTGGCTCAAATATTTTCAAAATGCCCCTGATTTTGGAGGGTCATTTTCCTCCGCTCTTTCTTGCTTGCAAGAATTTATTTTCGGGTATTTCTCGGGAAGAAAATAGAGAAGCAAGTGCAAATATTTGAAAGAATTAAATTGCAAAACTCCGTTCAAATTCTTTATAGTTGAAGAAGTCATGTCATCTTCTCTCATTGATTTTAATAGGATGAATTTGAATTTACGGAGAAGGGAAAGTTATTTTATTCCTCTCATTCAAAAGTTTTTGAAAAGGTTCAAATTTCACTCAAGTTTAATTCACTCAAGCAAACAAACAAACAATTCAATTAATTATATTAACATTCCAAAATTTGGGATGTTACAAACCTACCACACTTAAAATGAATCTAGTCCTCGAGATTAGAAGAAACTAGCAAGAAAAGGTTAGGGTTGGGGTCTTCTAGCAAATGTCTTGGTCGAAGGTCGGGGTGCTACCACACTTAAAAAACAAGGTCATGGTTCCAATAAACTCAGATATTTCCTCGGAGGGCTGACAATGTATGTCTCTTCACATATCTTACAATAGCTCCTTCATTAAAGCTCTTACATCGAAGCATAGAGTTTTCCTCAAAAGCTTGGGTCGGTTCGTCAAAGTTGAAGTTCGTCCGAGACTGGATCTTCTTAGCTGATGGGTCTGTGTCCATTCTAAACAACTATCAAACACTCATGGTGGTCTACAATTTATGGTTTTCTCCTGCAGAAAGCGGGTGCAGGTTGAACCTCACCGTATAACCTACGTTTGGCAGCGGTTGCTGTAATGGGGTTCCATCGTCCTACCATTTTATGGTTTTATGGCTTATCGCGTCGACACTCTTCTAAGTTTTCAAGTCTCTCGATTTTCCATCAACATATGATAGTCCATGATAGAAGTCTTGGTATGGGGCCAATCCATCCCGTGCTTGAATCATTACCACATACGTAAACAGTGAATCACGTATTCTAACACTTGGGCATACTCACAAGCATTGCAGAATTTTCTCTTGTTCTCGGACTGGTTTTGAGTAAATCCATGGTTTCGCAAGCCAAACAAAACATCTATCGTTACTTCATCACTCTTAGGTTTTTGCGTAATCTCCTACGTAAGCGTATGCTGATTGGATGCTGATTCCTCCAATTTATTCCTTTATCAAGGTTATATCAGTTTCCTTTCAAAATCCTGGGCACGTGGGTTATGGCCCACTTCAACACTAGTGCAGCTTTAACTTCATCCTTGGAGTAACTCTCTCGTTCCATATTACACCTCCTTTAAATCCAGTAGTACTGTTTCTTCATACCATCATATCAAAACAAAATTCCAACTTATTTTGTCCAGCTTCCTTCTAGGGACCGTCATGGATAACACATTTCTTTCTTCATTGATCCTGTGGTTTCTGAGTACTACGACCAAAATAAATGCACAAGTTTGTCCATAACATCTCATTATTCTCATATCAATCTTTCATTACATCCTTAATCATTTTTCATGAATCCAAATTTCAAAAGGTACTTTGTTACAAATGCTGCCACCCACATGGTTTGGTATGGTGGGACATTACTTCCAACTTTATTCATTTTTTCCTCCTTGAGGATTCTTGATCCAATTGGAATTGTGCGACATGTGCCTTGAAATCTTCAATCTTCTGTTTCATCGTAGTGGCCTTGAGCTTCACCTCCATCATCTCTGTATGTACTTCGCTTAGGTATTCCTGAGTATAACGGAGTCTTGCTTCAAGTATTTCTCCGATCTGGCGTATGGCTTCCATGGCTGCTTCACGAACAACATCGAAGAAAGTTGCTTGTGGCACACGTGAAATGAAAAAGTACTGCCCCATCATCTTTGGGCAAACTCCTTTCACATGGTGGAGGTGTACCTCCACATACCAAAGTTCCACTCCCTTGTGCATGAAAGGGTAGCCTTTGTAGACTGCATCTCCTTCAAGGTGGATATGCTTCATCATGTCCTTCAGGATCTTCGGGTAATCATGATCACTTGTCAGGGTCATGATGGTTTCCGGACCTTTAAGGAAAGACTCGTAAAGGGTCGTCATCTGCAGTTGTGAAACAGAAATGATGCTCAGAATCAGGTACTTATCTCCTGGGGCACACATTCATATCATCCAAACAAAACTTCAAACTCAATTTCCAATTTCCTGTTTATGCATCACAACTCACCTTCTTCCATGTTCATCAAGAATATTAATTTCCAAGATAAAATATGACAACTCCTTAAAGCTTTTCAGCATGTGACATTACAACGTTATTGAGTCATGAACTATTACAATCTCAGGGTAATCTATTACATAACTCAACTCATTGAGCTCATGAAAATGAAATTGCTTTCTACTACTCTTATTATCCATATCGAAATTCCAACTACTCAACACCAGCTTTCATCTTGTCGGGACATTTAATAGCATAATGTCCTGCCCCCTTGCAGCGAAAAAAAATGACTTCCGACATGTCTCGGGGCTTCTTTGTGACTATGCGGACTCCTTGGATTCTTGGCTTCTTTTCTGGGCATTTACTAGCGTAATGACCTAAATCCGTGCACCTGTAACAGGTGATATGACTCAAGTCCTTCTCTGCAAAAATTGTGGTGCTCTCGGGTTGCCTTCCTTTTCTCTTCTGGATTTCTGTAATGATCGAGTTTCTATCTCCGGGGTCAAACTTCACTTCTGCTGTCGGAAATATCCTGGATACTCCTTTCTTTCCTTGGTGCAATCTTGTGAAAATGTCCTTCTTCTCCACATGAATAGCAGGCATTGGAGAAAATCTGTTGAGACCTTCTCCATCCAGGTCTTCAACACATTCATCATTCTTGGTTCTTCTAGATCTTCCTTGAGGGCTTCTTTCATTCCATCTTCCTGGTTCGAATAGTTTGTTGCACCGTGGAGTAAATGTGACCTTTGCACGGGTAGTGGGTGGTTCCTTCACACAGAAGCAAGTCACACCGCTAGTTGGGCATTCCTCGGTGGGTGTTTCTCCTCACAATGAGGGCATCCACCTTTGTGTTCCTCCCAGGTGTGTCCTATTTCTCCATAAATCTTGCGAGCACAAGGTTTACTTCTTGGTGCATCATTGTGTTTCCGGATAAGACGTGATTTCAACAGGGTCTTCTTGAATTCCTCCCAAGTTCTTGCTCCATTAAATCCCTGTATGGCTTGATGCATGTTCCACCAGGTTGCGAGCACTTTCTGTAAAGTATTGAAGAGCATATTGAACCTCATACTTCCTTGAAACCAAATTGCTCCCGAAGTGATTTTCCATGTTCTGGATCCATAGCTCTACCTCGGGCTGAGTCTTTGGTCCAGAGAATATCAGTCCAACTTCTTTCATCATCTATGGGGTTCAAGGGTTTTAGGGTGAGATGAGAGAGAGGTGGGGAGGGATATACACACAATACAAACAATAGTTTTTGAAGAAACAGGTTTTTTTTTTTTTTTTGGGGGCTGTCGGAAAAACATCAAACAAAGGACAGCTCACAAATCATCGCATCTAACGTAAGTGTATAACAGGGGTTTGGTCTTCTAAAGGTCAAATATTTCTTCAGGAACTTAAAAACTTCGGAGTCTTCAACTGTTGTAGCTTCTAATACATGGTGAAATCCTCTTTACTCTGAAGGGGCCATCAGTTCTCCGATATCAAATCCTTCTTGGAGCGTCTTCAGTGGATCCTCCGGGTGATCAAAGGATAAGGGGTATATTCTAACTATTTGAGGTGAGAGGGTCTATTTGATAAAATCAGAAAAGATGAGAAGTAAGAGTCTTTTTGTAAATAAAGTTTTTGAGATATCCTATCCTAGGGGCTTTTCCGGTTTCTAGGGTCACGTCCTACAGTCAACATGTGCTCGATACCATCTCAGAGCGACCCGACCTCGAGACGGTCAAGCCTCGTATTATTGTGCCATCCTCGGATCGGTATCTTTGGCACACACAAGACATTAATGTATATATCAAAGTGCAATCACATGTATAAATAACGTAAAATGATATATACCTCATAATAATCAGCGGAAACAATCAAACGGGTGTGGAGTCCCATCAACGCCATCGGCAGGTTGAGTGTAGACCGTAACCCTGTATCGTAACTCTTACTCGTCGAGGAAAATATCTGCAACATGATACGTTGCAGCCGTGTAGGTCAGTACATTGAATGTACCGGCAAGATCACAACATGAGAAAACAGATGATAAAACTATACTATATGCAATATGGCTTTATGGCTCTGTATCTGAATTTTGTTTGCGTAAAAGCTGGTTTTATTTTCCCTACATCAAAGGAATAAATGAAGTCTGTACTATGGAGTTTTCTATCATGACATGGTTCCGCCAACCGATGTCTCATAGCCCAAAATCAACATAAGTTGCCCACAATTAAGTTATCAATCCGGTGTTGAGAGTTCGAGATAGATCCAAGTCCAGATGCTCAAATTGTCCGTAATCGGGACACGGCTAATCGATTAGGTTTAAACCTCTGCAGAGGTTTGTACACTTTACCCGCAAGATTCGATCCCTCTTTTACGTTCTCGCACTTGAGTGTTTGAGAACAAGATGACCAAACATGGTCTTCCAAAGAGTTCCTCGACCACCGTCCGTACCCATCCAATCCTACCGTAGTTCTACATCTGCTAGCACCGCCCCAGCCAGAGTCACCACTAAGGTCAACCAAGCGAGCCCATAATGACTTGCGGTTGCAGGTAAGCTTCCGGCGTGAAGTATTCTTCCGTCTCTTTGAGTCTGGGTGAAGCTTTCCGCAAGATGTCATGGCGCTTCTCCATGCATCCCGCCAACCACTGGTTTCTCCAGGTGCCCGTCAACCATCCTTCACCCAAGAGTGTGTATTGAATTCTTGTCTCGAGTCTTGAAGTCTTGAGGCCTTGAAGATGCAGTCCTTGCAGATTCCATCATGGAGTTGTCGTCATTGACGTAGATCCTCCATTCTCACACCACTCCGAGCACTCATACCAAACCCGTCTACTATAGCGTAGCATTAAAATAAATAACGTCCGGGCTTGGTAACAGGGTGATGGGTTCCTACCTCATGCATACTACTCAACTACAAGGATTCAATAACACTCTTGAGGGGTGGTTGCAAGGATGCCACTAAATGCAATAAAACATAGGTATGAAAGCAATGGTCAAAGTGAACTTGCCTTGTTGACGATCTTCGAAAAACTAGGGTTTCGTAGTAGCAATCTTCGCACTCCGGAAATTCTACCGAGGCAAACAATAACTATAATAAGCACATAGCATAACATAACATAACAAAGTAACACACCAAAACCAACAAAGCAAAACCCAAAGGGAAAACTTAAAGAAAAAACAACTCAAAGTTTTCCTACTTCAAATAACAACAAAAATAGTTTTATATAACAAAATTTCTTAACATCACCTAATCATGGTTTTATGTTAACTAAACAGAAAATATTTCATTAAGCAACTAGGAGCAAAAAGAATTAAATAAAAATCTATTATGAAACTCCCGGAATAAGCAAAACAAGCTTTAATTCAAATCTGATCTAACTCAATTTTTATAAATCCAAACATAGACAAATTATATATTTTGGAAACTACAAGAAAATTGTGATCTAACGCAAAAAGAATCAGCATCATTGGACTTCTAGATCAAAAGTTATAAGCTAAACAAGAACGGAACTAAATCTGTTACGGAAATAAATCTGAAAACGAAAACGGCGACGTGGCGAGATTTGATTGGTTGTCGGGTGTGCGCGTTTTAGGCTATCTAGAGGACGGCCGCACATTTGAAGAAAACGGTTTGGCTATTAAGTGATCTATTTGGGGCCTTAGGATCAAGATCTAACGGTGGTACGGGAATAGACAAAAGAAAGAAAAAAAACAACAAGGGAGTTACCTGTACGTGAGGCAGAGATGGCAGGAAGGAGACGGCGATGTGGAGGGCTGCTCCGGCGAGGGGGCGAGGTCGCCGGCGAGGGTGGGGGTGGCGGAGGAGGGGGTCGGCGCTTGGGGAGGTGGCGCTGGACGATGGGGAGGTTCAGGAGAGCTCTGGTGGCGTTCTAGGCAGGAAAAGGAGGACGGTGGTGAGAAGGCTACGGGCAGGGAGGCGTGGTGATGGGAAAATGGAATGAGGAGAGGAGGGGTTTTATAGGCGGTCTCGGGAGGCGCTGGGATGGAAAGACGAGGGAGATCGGGAAGGTGGAGATTCTGTCTCCATGGATATGGAAAGCTTGTGTAACGTGAGAGGAAACAGAGGAAGGAGATGATCTCTTGTTGGGCTAGAGTAGGAAAGTGCTTAATGGGCCAGGTTTTTCCTAATAAAACGATTCCATTCCTATTATTAAAATTAGGAAACTAAAACAATAAAAAGGAAATCAAATCAATTCGAATAAAGAGTTTTATATACTAAAATTATCAGAAAAATAAAATGTAGATGATGAGCATTATTCCACGGCCAAAATAAAAACTTAAAAAATGTTTTCAGAAAATCCCTAAAGGCTTTATTTCTTTTTGCAAATAATTTTTAAATAAAAACTTTGGTTTTCTTGGCTCAAATATTTTCAAAATGCCCCTGATTTTGGAGGGTCATTTTCCTCCGCTCTTTCTTGCTTGCAAGAATTTATTTTCGGGTATTTCTGGGAAGAAAAATAGAGAAGCAAGTGCAAATATTTGAAAGAATTAAATTGCAAAACTCCGCTCAAATTCTTTATAGTTGAAGAAGTCATGTCATCTTCTCTCATTGATTTTAATAGGATGAATTTGAATTTACGGAGAAGGGAAAGTTATTTTATTCCTCTCATTCAAAAGTTTTTGAAAAGGTTCAAATTTCACTCAAGTTTAATTCACTCAAGCAAACAAACAAACAATTCAATTAATTATATTAACATTCCAAAATTTGGGATGTTACAAACCTACCACACTTAAAATGAATCTCGTCCTCGAGATTCGAAGAGGCTAGCAAGAAAAGGTTAGGGGTTGGGGTCTTCTAGCAAATGTCTTGGTCAGAAAGGTCAGGGGTGCTACCACACTTAAAAAACAAGGTCATGGTTCCAATAAACTCAGATATTTCCTCTGGAGGGCTGACAATGTATGTCTCTTCACATATCTTACAATAGCTCCTTCATTAAAGCTCTTCTATCAGAAGCATAGAGTTTTCCTCAAAAGCTTGGGTCGGTTCGTCAAAGTTGAAGTTCGTCCGAGACTGGATCTTCTTAGCTGATGGGTCTGTGTCCATTCTAAACAACTATCGAAACACTCATGGTGGTCTACAATTTATGGTTTTCTCCTGCAGAAAACGGGTCAGGTTGAACCTCACCGTATAACCTACGTTTGGCAACGGTTGCCTGTAATGGGGTTCCATCGTCCTACCATTTTATGGTTTTATGGCTTATCGCGTCGACACTCTTCTAAGTTTTTCAAGTCTCTCTGATTTTCCATCAACATATGATAGTCCATGATAGAAGTCTTCGTATGGGGCCAATCCATCCCGCATTTGAATCATTACCACATACGTAAACAGTGAATCACGTATTCTAACACTTGGGCATACTCACAAGCATTGCAGAATTTTCTCTTGTTCTCGGACTGGTTTTCGAGTAAATCCATGGTTTCTGCAAGCCAAACAAAACATCTATCGTTACTTCATCACTCTTAGGTTTTTGCGTAATCTCCTACGAAACGTATGCTGATTGGACTGCTGATTCCTCCAATTTATTCCTTTATCAAGGTTATATCAGTTTCCTTTCAAAATCCTGGGCCTGTGGGTTATGGCCCACTTCAACACTAGTGCAGCTTTAACTTCATCCTTGGAGTAACTCTCTCGTTCCATATTACACCTCCTTTAAATCCAGTAGTACTCTGTTTCTGCATACCATCATATCAAAAACAAAATTCCAACTTATTTTGTCCAGCTTCCTTCTAGGGACCGTCATGGATAACACATTTCTTTCTTCATTGATCCTGTGGTTTTACAGAGTACTACGACCAAAAATAAATTCAATTAATTATATTAACATTCCAAAATTTGGGATGTTACATATGATGGCTAACTAAAAAAGATGGAAAGACATAGTTCAAAATATGAGACTATGTAAATAGGATGACATGACATCACTATATAAAAAAAGTGTTTGTTAAATAGGTTGGCATGCCATAATTCACATACATTCATGGATAGAATGCCATAATTCTAAATATGATGACTGTAAACACTAAACAGGATGAGATGATATAACTATATGATGTCTTTATTAAATGGGTTGCCATGCCATAATTCAGATAGATGATGTGTATGTACTATGTAAACATGATGGCATGATATAATTCAAATATATGATTTATATAGTAAGCAAGTAAGTAGATGGCAATCTATATATGATGTAAAAACTAAGCAATGCAAGACAACATGCATGACATGGGTAATATAACCCTGCCAAGTTTGAGCATAGACCTCGGGGAAATAGGACTGGTCATCGGTCTCAATCCTCCTACGAGGAGCTCTCAGAACCAACAACATGTCTGCTTCAGCGAGGAGCATTGTCTGCTCTGAATACCTTGTTTTCACTCCAGATACTTCCTTCACCGTTTCAAATGGCTGATGCACAGGAAGAGTAGTTGAATATACAAACATTGTCGACAAATGGAACACGTAATACAAAAAAATGAGAGCATGATATAATTCACATACATGATGATTGGCTAAACAGCATGGCATTGCATAATTCACATATATAATGCCTTTGCAACAAGATAGCATTGTATAATTCACATATATAATGTCTTGCAACAAGATGGCAATGCATAATTCACATATATGGTAATTAGACACTGAACAGGTGGCATTCACACAAAGCATGTCTAAACTAATCAAATGTCATAGCAATGCGAGACACCATACGCACGATATGAGCAACATAACCCTGCCAAGTTAGAGCATACACCTCGGGGAATAGGACTGGTCATCTGTCTCGAATCCTCCTCGAGGAGCTATCAGAACCAGCGAGATATGCGCTTCGCCGATAGCATAGTCTGCTCAGAAGACCTTGTTTTCACTCCAGAATTTGCCATCACCGTGTCAAATGGCTGATGCACACGAAGAGCGGTTGAATGTACTAACATTGTTAACAAATGTAATATGTAACAAAAAAAAGGATGGCTTGATATAATTTACATATAAGATGACTGGCTAAGCAGGATGGAATTGCAAAATTCACATATATGATGCCTGGCTAAACAAGGTGGCGTTGCATAATTCACATAAACGATGAATAAACTAAACAGATGGCATTCGCACAAAGGATGTCTAAACTAAGCAGATGACATATTTGATGCATAAAGTAAGGAATGCAAGACACCATATGCATGATATAACCAACATCAGCATGCCAAGTTAGAGCGAAGACCTCAGGAGGTAAATAGGAGTTATCTTCTCCTTCTGAATCCCCCTCAGAACAGATATCTTCCTCTCGATTACAATCCGAAATGCGTAGAGGGGGGGGGGGCTGCCTTTTCGCCTACCATGGAGCGACGTCTGCATGAAATTATATTGCCACGCAAGGCTCATCTCTTTTGCTCTACATATTCAGTTCCATTGTTTACAATAACTGTCATGCATAGGAATAAAACATAGTGAGATTATGTAAGGAGTGCATGCAGAAATTCAGAGTGATGGTAGCAACTTGTTGATAGACCCAAAACCAATAATAGCAGGCAGATAATGGCTTCTTTACTGTTTGTTTCCCACCCAACATGAAACTCATAGTAGACACCGGAGATTAACCAAATAGTATATAGATAATATTGATAGCGGCCCCGATATGTACCCCACAACCATTTAAAAACTCAAGTTTGACCATTAGTTTGGAGCTGACTCAGAGTCTAATCGATGAACAGGACGATAAAATAGCATGTAATATTAAGAGATGCATAACGTAAGTAGACACGAAAGAGTGCGACCTCTCTTGCGGACCCGTGTAGTCCTCGAGGTCATCTCCTCGGTTGATGATGGTAATGCAGTTTTCATGGCTGCCAGTGGTGGGCAAGAAGATTCCAGGCGGCGAAAGACAGTCTGGAGGCCGGATCCCTGCTGTGTTGGACCCTTCTGTCGTTGGAGCAGCTGAGCTGGGGTGGACGACGGCGCAGCAGGAGCGGGACAAACCACACAAGATTTTCTTTGACAACTATCTGTAAGAGAAGTAATTCTGTAAGGGCTCGTTTGAATTGGAGGATTCCGACAATCACTACTAGGGAAAACCTTATACACAGAACTTTAGCAGCAGCTAGGGTCAAAAAAGCACGCTGGTGCTAACTAGAAGTAGCGCGCCTGGGCAAACCGCGCTGCAGATAAAGTTCTAGCAGTAGCGCGTGCTGCCCTAAACATGTTACTACTAAAATTCCCACGGCTTAGCCGATAGGCTACACATAGTAGTAGCGACCTATAACGAACCGCGCTACCGCTACTTTCTTTGTAGCAGCGCGTTTATATTAAACTCGCTACTGCTAAAGGATATAAAATTAAATGGAAAGCAAATAGAAAGGTAATTGAAAATGAAAGAAATAGAATAAGGTGAAAGGAAAAAATAAAATGTGAAAAAACTAAATGAAAAAGGGAAAAGAGAAAGGAGTAGCAGTAGCGTGTATCCCGTAAAGCGATGTAGCTAACGTGGCGAGAGCGCTCTTCCCGAACGCGCCATCTGCTACCTCTGACTTAACCATGGGGTTCGTCCTTCCCACGGCCACTTCCCCAAATCCAACTGTCCACACTCGCCGCCGTCAGCCCGTCGTCGCCAAGGCCTCTCCGACACCCTCGCCGCCCGACCCCAGATTCAACGTCGCCCCGCCCCGACCTCAACGCCGCCCGGACGTCGCCCCGACCCGACCTCGACACCGCCATCCGCTTGGCGCCGAGCCCCGACCCGACCTTGACGCGCCTGCCCTCCTCGTCGCAGGCACCCGAGGTGAGCACGCCTGCTCCCCCTCTCCCTACCCGCCTAGGGTTTTTTTATATTTTAGTTGCATCAAATTAGTTAGGGTTCATGTAAGAGTGGGAACAAATCGGATGCGGATGCGGCAAATGAGTTAGGGTTCATGTAAGGGAGGAAACGAATCAAATTTTTAAGATGAATCATAAAACGAGTAAAATTTGACCACTTATTTCACTTTATAGTTGGATAATTAGAATATCCGCTACCACTTTCCACCCCTATATCTCGCGTCCGCTCTGCCCTGCCCGTTCATGTAAGGGAGCAACCATCACTCTTGCGCCAGTGAGAGGTCGCGTCCGCTCTGCCCGGGCATGAATGCGGCACCGATTCTTTGGAGCGGCGCTGACCGTTCGAGGCGGGAAGCCTTGGCGATGGAGGGGCTTTGGGTGGGCCAGGCTGGTCAGGAACGGGCGTGGCAGCTGTCCGCATGTCCCTACCGGACACGCCCGAACACGAGAGGATGCACCGACTCTCGCGGCTAAAATCGTACACTACACACCATATTTCTGTAGGAGTAGGTCGATCTGTCGCACTCTCTAACACACACATGCTGTTAAACACACACACGCACATGCACGCACCTTGGTCTCGTTGCACCTTTTAACGTGACTTATTACACCTAGACGGAGGGAGTAGTAAGTATACGAGATACGGTGGCACACTGACTTAAGTCGAATACAAGTGCCCAAAATTTGTGTGCATGTTATAATAAGGATTCACTTAAAATAGTACGTGAGCGAACAGAGGGATCAATTGGACAGCTAGCGAGATGTGTGAGGTAGTAAGATACACCGCTGGTGCTTTTTATTTTTCTTATTAATTTGTTTATTTCACCCTCTGACTGGTGGGACCCAACGTACTACGTGGAGAGAGGTAACGTGACTAAGGCTGCATTATTTCTACACCACTGTGGATAGTCTTACCACCAAAGCCACATGACACGATTATGATTGAAATCCTAATGACTCCCACACACACACAAAAAACACGGAATGCCTGTCACACGAATGCAGGAATGTATAAAAGGTTATTTTCCTCTCGTTGAACATAATGGGAGGGTTGTGTAGCTGGTTAGCCTGTTCGCTCATCAAAGAGGTCTCGGGTTCGATAACTACACTTGAGCATAATTTTTGCCAGGAGGATTCTTTGACTGGTCAAAATGTTTTCTAGGGTCTGCACGCTTCACACTCTCTCTCCAGTATATATATACACGCTAGAGCCTCAGCGCTTGTAGTTGCTCTCTTCACACTCTCTCGCCCTCTCCCGCTGAAGCCTCGGCGCTTGTAGTTGCTCTCTTCACACTCTCTCGCCCTCTCCAGATATAAACAAGACTTTGTTGGCCTCTCTCTCCCCTCACTGCTGCTCAAAGAGCCGGCAGGATCCGTCCGCCGGGAAGGGAAGGAGGCTTAACGATGTCGCCGTCGGTGAGGGAGGGAATCCACTACCGCCGCTGTTGTTCACTTTCCACCCAGCGGCGGCGCGGGAGGGCCTCCGACCCCTTCTTCTTCGCAGTCATCCCGTCGCCCACCGAACCACGCCCCAAGAACATTAAGGTATATTTTACTTACTCCACATGCATTGCTCTAGCTGCATGTATACCATGAATCTAGGACGTGGTTCAAAGAGGAAAGGAGTGGGGGAAAGTAGTGGGAAAAGTTGTATATAGCATGAATCTAGGACGTGGTTCAAAGAGGAAATGAAGGGGGAAAGTTGTATAGCATGAATCTAGGACGTGGTTCAAAGAGGAAAGGAATGGGGGATAGTAGTGGGGAAAGTTGTATCGCATAAATCTAGGATGTGGTTCAAAGAGGAAAGGAAGGGGCGAAAGTACTAGTTCAAAAAGGAAAGGAAGGGACAAGGCTGTAGAGTTTGAGCAGGCCTAGATTTGCTGCGCTCACATAGGGAAAGGTGTCTAAAGATAACAAAACTTGGACCAACACAAATATGCTCCTTGGTTGTTTGTTCTTTGTTACAGAAGACTGTGCATGACCACAGTACATCGGTAGATGCACATGGTGCTGGTGCGTCCACTGTCCCGTGCAACTCATTAGCTGTTGTTAATCTAAGGCCCTGTTTGGTTAAAAACTCCCTAGTCCCTACCTGCTTGGTTCCAGGGACTAAACACGGACTAGAGGTTATTAAATGACATGATAAAAGACCATGTTACCCCTAGTAATCAACTAATAGAAACAAGGTGCGATGCGTGGCAGGGGCAACTGTTGGAAAAGTCCCAAAAAGACTCCCTCGGGGTCTTCTTTCTTTAGTCCCAAATGCCACCTATTAGTCCCGTAAAGTCCCTCCTGTTTGGTTTAGATGTGACTGACACGGAGTTTTTTTAGTCCCTACACCAAATGTCCCTGTAAACAAACACCCACTAATAATGCCGCTGGAAAATTGATGCAATGCCACAGTTAAAAGCAAATTACATGTTTAATGAATTTTATTGTTAATATAATCTCTATGTTAATATTAATCAATGCCACCGTTTGAGAAATGCTACTGTCTTGCTTTCTTTCCCATTTAGATAAGGTAGATGCTTATTTTTGTTGGCTTCTGTGTCATCCACCGTTATTGACCACTAATTTTTTCCTTTGCACCTCTGTGTAAACAGGGTTATCTACTTCACCTCGTTGCCATTGTGACCTTTTGTTGCACTGCACAAAACACTTTTGTTTTAAGAGTGTTTTGTGCAATTCAACCAAAATGTCACACCTACAACGTTGCTTGATTGCTTGATCTTAGTGGAACTGCACAAGAGGAGATCTTACTTCCTATCTGTTAAGGCGAATTTGGTTCAGATCTTCTTCTTGTGAGTTGTTTGAATTCCGCATCATGAGAGGTCAGTACTAGCCTTCTTTCACATGATTCTGCAGTGTGCTTTCATATGTTTTGCTACTTTTACGATAATGTTGCTTGATTTTAGTGAACTGCACAAATGGAGACAAGACTTCCAATCTGTATGTGCACCTTAATATCCCATTGAGGCAAGATAAGGATATTTCACAATTGCTGGCCTGTATTTTGCCACTTTTATCAGAAAATTAAGTTTAGTACTATACTTTTGCTCCCTAATTGACATGCCAAATATTACAATGAAGGCGAAGCTTGTCTGTTATTGAACCAAGTGATGAAGGGGAAGAACAAGCGGAAGAAAACAAAATCAACTCCGGTGTTGTAATGAAGCCTTTGGAACTATGATGACACAAGTAATGATATAGTTTTGCATCTTAATTTATTGCTATGGCTGGAACGAGCAATTGTTTTTTCACTGATTTGATGCCATACGTAATTATCTCTACTTGTGCAAACAGGGATCTTCTTTGAAGATACCATATATTTTAGTGGAACTGCACAAGAAGATGTTGGAAACATTAAACTAATCGAGGAGTATATAGTAAGCATGGCCACCCCCGTAGATAGCAACAGATGGTTCCGGAGAAGTGCTTCATCTGTATGCTCTACACAATCAGCCTCCTGAAAAATGTTGGTACTCACACACTGATTTCATCCATATGATTGAGCTTTGTCATCTCTATTGGTGTTGTGCTACTGTTTAGATACTGTCATGAAAAAGTGGTATTGTCCTTGAGAAGTGCTTCATCTGTGCTGTTTTAAATATTTCCTTTCCTTTTTTTTCGAGCAAACAGGGATCATCTTCCTTTGAAGAAGAATATGGAGTGCGTGAAGTGACTAGTTCCGATTATACCAGGATGAAGAAGCCCTGTCTATCTTCTCATCAGAAGGAGCAGTTGAAGGATGGTTACATTACTCCCCACAAGACCAAACTAACTTCAGCTCAGAAGGATGACAAATCTCCATTTTTGTTGTGATCTTGTGAGTACAATGTTGTTCTAGGATTCTTTCTGGTGAGTTCCATTTTTCTAAAAGTGTGCTCTACATGGACCATGTATGTGCCTGTTGAAACTGTCAATTCATACTACAGTTTGCTATATACTAATCACTTTTTTGTATTTGTGCAAACAGGGGTGCTCAGCTTGATTTCAACGGGAATTGCACAAAATGTTCATGAATACATCGAATCATTCATTTCCACCACAAGAAAGGAGGTGCCCATAAGGTCAAGGCGTTGCAACATATAAGGGCGAAATCATACAAGCTACGCGCGAATTTGGTTGATTTTGGTGGAACTGCACAAAAAGAACAGCTGGTTTATTTAGCACGAGGTGACATGTCAATGTTCGAGCTGATGGCAAACCCTGCCCATTCCACACTCGTAGGCATTTGATATTTTGGAATGGGACAACCTTGTCAAATTTTGCTCATTGATTTTAGCAAGATATGCGTTTGATATTTTCGAATGGGACGCCCTTTGCTGTCAGCAGCGGCGATCAATTTTTTCTTTATTCTTTAGTTGTGAAGTAAATATTGCCTCTGACATGTGAGTCGCTGAGATACATAATCATCGATTGTTTTGAATGTTCTATGAATTGCCAGGCCTGTGTGTTTGATTGCAATGTACAGAAACGCTAAAAAGCTGCTCAAACTCTTTGTACTCCTTTTGTTCCTTTTTACTTCGCACATTGTGAAAAGTGCATACTTTTTTGTATAAGATTGGTCAAAGTAGAGATACTTTGACTGCAGACAAAACTTGTATGCAGACTAGAAAGGACCGGAGGGAGTACATGTGAAACTGCTGCAAACGTGGTGATCACCATGGGAATAATGCTAGTACGTATTGTTTTGCATGTTCATCCAATGCCAGTGATACATGAATTCGAACTATTTGAAATAAATTCATTCATACACGATCGGATTTCATATAAACATGCCGGATTTCATTACATTTCATACATTTTTCAACTAAAAAGGGGTGTTTGTGGCCGCATGCATCTCCCAGATGCAGAGGCCGGGGTCATCCTCCTTTTGAAAAAAACTAAAAGGTGCGCTGGAGGTATAATTAATTAACCGGTTACCCCACTGTGTCCCGCTGAGCCGAGCAGAAGCTTTAGTGACTTAGCTGCAGGTGCGATTGCGAATCGACATGTGGCCTGTTGGGCCCACGTGTCATCAGCCAACCGCACCAGCAGATTAAGTAGAAGCAGCGTTCTTCTCCGGCCGAGCTCTCCGACTCACGTCGCCGCCAAGAAGCTAACCGCCGTCAATGGTCAACCCGCATAGCTTGGCTTCAACCGAGGGTAGCAGCGGTGGCCTTACTTGGACTCGGCGGGGCGACCTACCATGTTCTACTCTTCCTCGTTTTACGTGTGGGGCAGCCTCGTTGGCAGCGGGCGGGGCCTCGGCGGAGCCGGGCGATGTCCTCTGTCTCGTTGCGGCGGGCGGCGCCAGGCGAGCGGTGGAAATCCTCCCCGCGTTGCCGGCAGGGTGGAGCCTCGGCTGAGCCGGCGATGTCCTCTGCCTCGTTGTTGGCGGGGCGGGGCCTCGGCGGAGCCGGCGGTGTCCTCTGCCTCGTTGTTGGCACCGCGGGGCCTCGACGGAGCCGTCGATGTCCTCTGCCTCGTTGTTGGCGCCGAGGGGCCTCGGCGGAGCAGGGCGTCATCGACGCCAGCGGAGCGGGGACTCATCGGAGCCGGCATTGTCCTCTGCCTCGTCCCCGGTCTCACCGAACAGCGCCTCGCCCGCTTCATCGCCCTCTTTGCTAGCCTCTTTGTAGGCGGCCGCAGCCTCCGCCACCCGCATGTGGTACCGCCAGTGCTCGAGGCGGCCCTCGCGGGCGGAGCGGTATGAGTCGAGCAGCGCCTCCTACTCCGCCCGCTCCGCGGCGATCTGCTCCTCCGCCTGCAGGTGCTCCTGGAGGAGATGGTGGTTGTAGGCGGCGTCGGCCTGCGCCTCCCGGAACTGCTCCTCACGCATCGGCCTCACCCTGTCCATATATTGGGCACAGGCCTCGCCGATGGTCATGGTGCAATGCACCGGCGAGGATGGCGCGGAGGAGGGGGTTGGTGCCGGATCGTCGACTACCATGTTCTCCATTAGGACGTCGTCGTCCTCCGGCTGCCTGCCGGCCAGTCAGTCGGTAGCAATGGCTGCCATCTCCTTGTGGTCTATTGTCCGCCCGTCTCGAAGAGCGTTGGAGCGCGAGGAAGCCATGGTGGGCAGTAGTGGTGTGGACAGGAGAAAGGGAACGGATGCGGATGACTGCGGCTATGGGCGGCGCAGGATTTTATATAGCAATGGTGGGCGGACGGAGGGACGGACGTGTGGCACCGGAGTAGCCTCCTCGACAACCGCGTATCATTAATGTGTGCGGCAGATGGACGGACGGACCGCACTTGTGTCGTTTGAAGGCGGAGCAATCGCCTGCACCGGGAAAGCGGGACGCCGATCGCCTATTGTTGGCAAGGAAGCGCCTTGGCGAGGAGATGAGTTTACTTGGATAGGATGACAATGGGGACCCGTACGCAAGTGCCTCCTTATTTTTATATATATATATATATATATATATATATATATATATATATATATATATATATATATAACTATATAACTATAATTTATTTTGCTTCCTCCTGGTTTCCTGACATCACGGTCCCACACCATTGTCAACCTATGTACTCCCTCCTTTCCGGTATATAGGGCTTATCTCAAAATTTTAGTTTTTCCATTTTATAAGGCTCAATTTGGTTGTTTTCCATCACATATTCAGATTCCAAGGTGCATTAAATCATTACATGCAAGTATTAAGAGAAAATTGACAAATGCATGTACTTTATGCATGCATGCATTGCAATTAATGCATTGATAAACATAATTTTTTGTGGATAACAAGAGCATTAATTAGGTGCTTTTGCAAAACTACAAAAAGTATTCCACCACTCGCCATCTACCTTGATTGGTGAGATTTTTGAATTGAGCATTATAAACCGGAAAGGAGAGAGTAGTCAATAAACGAGAGAATTGCACAAGAAGCGGCCGACAGCTGGGACCAAGCAGCTCGAGCAGTATTTGTGTTTTTGAGGTGTGAGCACTGCAGAGTTTTTCGATGTTTACCCCAGATATTAATTTTCTCTTCTGAACAACAACGAAAACATCGCTGCAGATATTAACTGGGCGGGCTGTGGCCCGTCTAGCCCAGGCCAGATATCCAGCCTAGATATTAATTTTTTTCAAGCTGAAAATGGCTAGCCCAGCTATATTTTTTTTAGGAATACCCAGGCAAGGTCAAGTTGTTATTCTCCGCCCCGCTGGGCTGCAAATCTTTCCTACGAGGGATGCATTAGGCTTGACAAGAAAATGGGCTTTAAGAAATAATAAATGGGATATCATTATAAAAACTGGGTAGTAACTATAAAAAATGCACCAAACAGTGATTACTTTATAAAATATTGTTTTTGGAATATTAAATTTTTTAATTTCATTAATTGTTGCGAGCGCAATGTTTCGTTGGATTTTTACGTAATATAAATTTATATTGAAATTGTATTTAACCTGACTAGAAATTTCGGAATAAAAATATTTGGATCTCATCAAAATGTGGGAAATTTTATTGAATTTTGTTTTGAACGGTTGGTTGAAATGGGCTGTACTTTTAACAAACTGTAAATGGGCTGTAGTAAATTCCATTAGAATTCAAAAATGGGCTACACATTCTTACAAATCTCAAATGGGCTATAAGTTCTCTGCCACACACTTCTGGCCTTACTAAGTTGACGCGTCCCCTAAAAAAACAGAGTTGACGCGTATGCAAGGCTTTGTCAACTTATAGTCAACACATGGTTCTAGCAGCAGTGGCCGTTGGATGTCCATCCAACGGATGCCGTGCTTCTTCTTCAATCTCGGATATTCTAGCTTCACCCGCCCAAAAAATGATTCCTCCCCCTGACATCTGGGGCGCACCGTTTCGGAAGCTGACATGTGGGCCTACTAAGTTGACGTACCAAGGGATTTGTCAACTTAGTCAATATAAATGATTCTAGCTGCAGTGACCGTATGATGTCCATCCAACGGCCGTCGTGCTTCTTCAACCTCTGGTCTTTTTGCTCCAGCCGCCCAAAGCAGCGCCGGTCATGTCGCTGCTCCCCGCCTCCGTGGCCAGCTGTCTTTGTCGGCGGCCTCACCGCCCTACTACTCCCACCGCTGGCCAGGCCATCCTCCACTCACCCACACCCTCGTTATTCTCAAGGCGGCGGCGGCAGCGCAGCCGAACCAGTGAACCTCGTACTCCTCTCCGCGTGTGCATCCATCGCCGCGCGTCTTCCCGGCTCGCGTCGTCCCTTCCTAGGCCTCGGCGTCGTCCACCGCCGTGGTGCTCTCGGCGTGGCGTGGTCAACGTGGTCAAGGCGACTTCCATCGGACGTGGATGTGACGTGGAGAGGCTGACAGCTGGGTCCATGGCAGCCGCAACGAAGTGCCTCCTTATTACGCGCAAATAATTATTCCTCCACCTGACAGCGGAGACCCACCGGACGGGCCACCGTATTTCACGAAAAAAATGATTCGCCCCCTGACTGCTGGGACCCATGAGCTACATCTTCGCACGCAATGAAGTGCATCCGGGGAAAAAACGATTCGCCCCCCTGACTGCTGGGACCCACCAGCTACATCTTCGCACGCAAGGAAGTGCGTTCGAAAAAAAATGATTCGCCCCCCGACTACTGGGACCCACCAGCTACACCTTCGCACGCAAGGAAGTGCGTCCGGGAAAAAAACGATTCGCCCCCTTGACTGCTGGGACCCAGCAGCTACACCATCGCACGCAAGGAAGTGCGTCCAGAAAAAAAACGATTCGCCCCCCTAACTGTTGGGACCCAGCAGCTACACCTTCGTACGCAAGGAAGTGCGTCCGGGCAAAAACAAACAAAACGATTCGCCCCTCTGACTGCTGGGACCCACCAGCTACATCTTCGCAGGCAAGGAAGTGCCCGACAGTCGGGACCCACCTAGTCGAAGCGTACGTAGCGTCGTCATCCTGGTCGCGAACGTGTACGTACATACTGGTCAATGTAGATGCGCGCACGTGTCGTAGTAGAGGTGCGCACGTAGCATGTACACGTACGTACAGCGGCCAGGGTGCAAGAAAGAAAATACGGCCACGTATGTGTATATACGGGCGGGGTCTCGAACGCCTAGTCGCGCATATGTACGGCGAGGGATCGTGTTCATGGGGAGGCAACGAAATGCGTCGTGTTCATGGGGAGGCAACGGAATGCGCCGTGTTCATGGGGAGGCAACGGAATGCATCGTGTTCATGGGGAGGCAACGGAATGCGTCGTGTTCATGGGGAGGCAACGGAATGCGCCGTGTTCATGGGGAGGCAACGGAATGCATCGTGTTCATGGGGAGGCAACGGAATGCGTCGTGTTCATCGGGAGGCAACGGAACGCGTGGGAGCCAACCGGCTTGGACGGAACAGGCGATGAAAACGAGGACTGGTGTACTGCAGAACAGAGGAAACGGCCTTGTGTTCGACCGGTCAAGTTCGGAACGGGGTCCTGTTGATCGGGAGGGGTGTGGCGTACCGCAAAATGGAGGAAGCAGACCTCCTATGGTCGAAACGGCGGTCCTATTCATCGGGAGGGGTGTGGCGTGTTGTGGAACGTAGTAATTTCAAAAATTTTCCTACGAACACGCAAGACCATGGTGATGGCATAGCAACGAGAGGGGAGAGTGTCCGTCCACGTACCCTCGTAGACCGAAAGCGGAAGCGTTATAACAACGCGGTTGATGTAGTCGTACGTCTTCACGATCCGACCGATCCAAGTACCGAACGTACGGCACCTCCGTGTTCAGCACACGTTCAGCTCGATGGCGATCCCGGGCCCGATCCAGCAAAGTGTCGGGGATGAGTTCCGTCAAGACGACGGCGTGGTGGCGATGATGATGCTCTCATCGACGCAGGGCTTCGCCTAAGCTCCGCGACGATATGACTTCATCGGCGCAGGGCTTCGCCTAAGCTCATGACGATATGACCGAAGTGGAATATGGTGGAGGGGGCACCGCACACGGCTAAGGAACGATCCGTAGATCAACTTGTGTGTCATGGGGTGCCCCCTGCCCAGTATATAAAGGAGCAAGGAGGGTGCGGCCGGCCCTTGAGAGGCGCGCTGGAGGAGTCCTAATCCCACCGAGTAGGACTCCCCCTCTCCTAGTTGGACTAGGACTTGGGGAAGGGGAAGAGGAAAGGGTGCGGCCCTCCCTAGTCCAATTCGGACTAGGCCATGGGGCGCGGCCTGCCCTAGGCAGCCCTCTCTCTTTCGCAGGCCCAATAAGGCCCAATACTTCTCCCGGCGAATTCCGTAACTCTCCGGTACTCGAAAAATACCGAATCATTCGAACCTTTCCGAACTCCGAATATAGTCGTCCAATATATCGATCTTTACGTCTCGACCATTTCGAGACTCCTCGTCATGTCCCGATCTCATCCGGGACTCCGAACTCCTTGGTACATCAAAACTCATAAACTCATAATATAACTGTCATCGAAACCTTAAGCGTGCGGACCCTACGGGTTCGAGAACTATGTAGACATGACCTAGAACTATTCTTGGTCAATAACCAATAGCGGAACCTGGATGCCCATATTGGCTCCTACATATTCTCGAAGATCTTTATCGGTCAAACCGCATAACAACATACTTTGTTCCTTTGTCATCGGTATGTTACTGCCCGAGATTCGATCATCGGTATCCAATACCTAGTTCAATCTCGTTACGGCAAGTCTCTTTACTCGTTCCGTAATACATCATATCATAACTAACTCATTAGTTACAATGCTTGCAAGGCTTAGGTGATGAGTATTACCGAGAAGGCCCAGAGATACCTCTCCGACAATCGGAGTGACAAAACCTAATCTCAAATCGCCAACCCAACATGTACCTTTGGAGACACCTGTAGTACTCCTTTATAATCACCCGATTCGTTGTGACGTTTGGTAGCACCAAAGTGTTCCTCCGTAAACGGAGTTGCATAATCTCATAGTTACAGGAACATGTATAAGTCATGAAGAAAGCAATAGCAACATACTAAACGATCATGTGCTAGGCTAACGGAATGGGTCATGTCAATCACATAATTCTCCTAATGATGTGATCCCGTTAATCAAATGACAACTCATGTCTATGGCTAGGAAACTTAACCATCTTTGATTCAATGAGCTAGTCAAGTAGAGGCATACTAGTGACACTATGTTTGTCTATGTATTCACACATGTATTATGTTTCCGGTTAATACAATTCTAGCATGAATAATAAACATTTATCATGAAATAAGGAAATAAATAATAACTTTATTATTGCCTCTAGGGCATATTTCCTTCAGTCTCCCACTTGCACTAGAGTCAATAATCTAGTTCACATCGCCATGTGATTTAACATCAATAGTTCACATCTATATGTGGTTAACACCCATAGTTCACATCGACATGTGACCAACACCCAAAGGGTTTACTAGAGTCAATAATCTAGTTCACATTGCTATGTGATTAACACCCAAAGAGTACTAAGGTATGATCATGTTTTGCTCGTGAGAGAAGCTTAGTCAACGGGTGCATCACATTCAGAGCCGTATGTATTTTGCAAATATTCTATGTCTACAATGCTCTGCACGGAGCTACTCTAGCTAATTGCTCCCACTTTCAATATGTATCCAGATTGAGACTCAGAGTCATCTAGATTAGTGTTAAAACTTGCATCGACGTAACCCTTTACGACGAACCTTTTTTTTCACTTCCATAATCGAGAAACATATCCTTATTTTACTAAGGATAATTTTGACCGCTGTCCATTGATCTACTCCTAGATCACTATTGCACTCCCTTGCCAATCTCAGTGGTAGGGTATGCAATAGATCAGTACACAACATGACATACTTTATAGAACCTATGGCTGATGCATAGGGAATGACTTTCATTCTCTTTCTATCTTCTGCCGTGGTCGGGTTTTGAGTCTTACTCAATTTCATACCTTTGCAACATATGCAAGAACTTTTCTTTGACTGTTCCATTTTGAACTACTTCAAAATCTTGACAAGGTATGTGCTTATTGAAAAACTTATCAAGCGTCTTTGATCTATCTCTATAGATCTTGATGCTCAGTATGTAAGCAGCTTCACCGAGGTCCTTCTTTGAAAAACTCCTTTCAAATACTCCTTTATGCTTTGCAGAATAATTCTACATTATTTCCGATCAACAATATGTCATTCACATATACTTATCAGAAAGGCTGTAGTGCTCCCACTCACTTTCTTGCAAATACAGGCTTCTCCAAAAGTCTGTATAAAACCATATGCTTTGATCACACTATCAAAGCGTTTATTCCAACTCCGAGATGCTTGCACCAGTCCATAGATGGATCACTGGAGCTTGCACATTTTGTTAGCTCCTTTAGGATTGACAAAACCTTCGGTTGCATCATATACAACTCTTCTTTAATAAATCCATTAAAGAATGTAGTTTTGACATCCATTTGCCAGATTTCATAAAATGTGGCAATTGCTAACATGATTCGGACAGACTTAAGCATCGCTACAGTTGAGAAAATCTCATTGTAGTCAACACCTTGAACTTGTCGAAAACCTTTCTGCGACAAGTCGAGCTTTGTAGATAGTAATACTACTATCAGCATTTGTCTTCCTCTTGAAGATCCATTTATATAATATGGCTTGCCGATCATCGGGCAACTCCATCAAAGTCCACACTTTGTTCTCATATATGGATCCCATCTCAGATTTCATGGTCTCAAACCATTTCGCGGAATCTGGGCTCATCATCGCTTCCTCATAGTTCGTAGGTTCATCATGGTCTAGTAACATGACTTCTAGAATAGGATTACCGTACCACTCAGTGCGGATCTTACTCTGGAAGACCCACGAGGTTTGGTAGCAACTTGATCTGAAGTTTCATGATCATCATCATTAACTTCCTCACTAATTGGTGTAGGAATCTTTGGAACTGATTCTGTGATGAACTACTTTCCAATAAGGGAGAAGGTACAATTACCTCATCAAGTTCTACTTTCCTCCCACTCACTTCTTTCGAGAGAAACTTCTTCTCTAGAAAGGATCCATCTTAGTAACAAATATCTTGCTTTCGGATCTGTGATAGAAGGTGTACCCAATAGTTACCTTTGGGTATTCTATGAAGACGCATTTCTCCGATTTGGGTTTGAGCTTATCAGGTGAAAACTTTTTCACATAAGCATCACAACTCCAAACTTTAAGAAACGACAGCTTAGGTTTACTTCTAAACCATAGTTCATACGGTGTCATCTCAACGGATTTAGATGGTGCCCTATTAAACGTGAATGCAGCTGTCTCTAATGCATAACCCCAAAACGATATTAGTAAATCGGTAAGAGACATCATTGATCGCACCATATCAAAATAAAGTACGGTTATGACGTTTGGACACACCATTACGTTGTGGTGTTCCAGGTGGCGTGAGCTGTGAAACTATTCCACATTGTTTTCATTGAAGACCAAACTCGTAACTCAAATATTCATCTCCACGATCAGATCGCAGAAACTTTATCTTCTTGTTGCGATGATTTTCCACTTCACTCTGAAATTCTTTGAACCTTTCAACTATTTCAGACTTATGTTTCATCAAGAAGATATACGCATATCTGCTCAAATCATCTGTGAAGGTCAGAAAATAATGATACTTGCCACGAGATCAACACTCATTGGATCGCATACATCGGTATGTATTATTTCCAACAAGTCAAGAGCTTCGTTCCATTGTTCCGGAGAACGGAGTTTTAGTCATCTTGCCCAAAAGGCACGGTTCGCAAGCATCAAATGATTCATAATCAAGTGATTCCAAAAGCCCATCAGTATGGAGTTTCTTCATGCACTTTACACCAATATGACCTAAACTGCAGTGCCACAAATAAGTTGCACTATCATTATTAACTTTACATCTTTTGGTTTCAATATTATGGATATGTGTATCACACGATCGAGATCCAACAAACCATTTTCATTGGGTGTATGACCATAGAAGGTTTTATTCATGTAAACAGAACAATAATTATTCTCTAACTTACATGAATAACCGTATTGCAATAAACATGATCAAATCATATTCATGCTCAAGCATAACGCCAAATAACATTTATTTAGGTTCAACACTAATCCCGAGAGTATAGGAGTGTGCGATGATGATCATATCAATCTTGGAACTACTTCCAACACTCATCGTCACTTCCCTTCAACTAGTTTCATTCATTACGCAACTCCGTTTGAGTTACTACTCTTAGCAACCGAACCAGTATCAAATACCGAGGGTTGCTATGAACACTAGTAAAATATACATCAATAATCTGTATATCAAATATACCTTTGTTCACTTTGCCATCCTTCTTATCCGCCAAACACTTGGGGTAGTTCCGCTTCAAATGACCAGTTCCATTGCAGAAAAAGTACTAGTCTCGGGCTTAGGTCTAGACTTGGGCTTCTTCACTCGAGCAGCAACTTGCTTGCCGTTCCTTTTGAAGTTCCCTTCTTCCCTTTGCCCTTTCCTTGAGACTAGTGGTCTTGTCAATCATCAACACTTGATGCTCTTTCTTGATTTCTACCTTCGCCGATTTTAGCATCGCGAAGAGCTCGAGAATCTTTTCGTCATCCCTTGCATACTATAGTTCATCACGAAGTTCTACTAACTTAGTGATGGTGACTAGAGAATTCTGTCAATCACTATCTTATCTCGGAAGATTAACTCCCACTTGATTCAAGCGATTGAAGTACTCGGACAATCTGAGCACATGCTCATTAGTTGAGCGATTCTCCTCCATCTTTTAGCTATAGAACTTGTTGGAGACTTCATATCTCTCAACTCGGGTATTTGCTTGAAATATTAACTTCAATTCCTGGAACATCTCATATGGTCCATGACGTTCAGAACGTCTTTGAAGTCCCGATTCTAAGCCGTTAAGTATGGTGCACTAAACTATCAAGTAGTCATCATATTGAGCTAGCCAAACGTTCATAACGTCTGCATTTGCTCCTGCAATAGGTCTGTCACCTAGCGGTGCATTAAGGACATAATTCTTCTGTGCAGCAATGAGGATAAACCTCAGATCACGGATCTAATCCGCATCATTGCTACTAACATTTTTCAACATAATTTTCTCTAGGAACACATATAAAAACATAGGGAAGCAACAACGCGAGCTATTGATCTACAACACAATTTGCAAAATACTACCAGGACTAAGTTCATGATAAATTAAAGTTCAATTAATCATATTACTTAAGAACTCCCACTTAGATAGATATCTCTCTAGTCATCTAAGTGATTACGTGATCCAAATCAACCAAACCATGTCCGATCATCACGTGAGATGGAGTAGTTTCAATGGTGAACATCACTATGTTGATCATATCTACTATATGATTCACGTTCGACCTTTCGGTCTCCGTGTTCCGAGGCCATATCTGTTATATGCTAGGCTCGTCAAGTTTAACCTGAGTATTTCGCGTGTGCAACTGTTTTGCACCCGTTGTAGATGGACGTAGAACTTATCACACCCGATCATCACGTGGTGTCTGGGTACTACGAACTTTGGCAACGGTGCATACTCAGGGAGAACACTTCTTGATAATTTTTAGTGAGAGATCATCTTATAATGCTACCGTCAATCAAAGCAAGATAAGATGCATAAAGGATAAACATCACATGCAATCAATATAAGTGATATGATATGGTCATCATCATCTTGTGCTTGTGATCTCCATCGCCGAAGCACCGTCATGATCACCATCGTCACCGGCGCGACACCTTGATCTCCATCGTAGCATCGTTGTCGTCTCGCCAACTATTGCTTCTACGACTATCGCTACTGCTTAGTGATAAAGTAAAGCAATTACATGGCGTTTGCATTTCATACAATAAGCGACAACCATATGGCTCTGCCGATTGCCGATAACTCGGTTACAAAACATGATCATCTCATACAATAAAATATAGCATCACGTCTTGACCACATCACATCACAACATGCCCTGCAAAAACAAGTTAGACGTCCTCTACTTTGTTGTTGCAAGTTTTACATGGCTGCTACGGGCTGAGCAAGAACCGTTCTTACCTACGCATCAAAACCACAACAATAGTTTGTCAAGTTGGTGCTGTTTTAACCTTCGCAAGGACCGGGCGTAGCCACTCGGTTCAACTAAAGTGAGAGAGCAGACACCGCCGGTCACCTTTAAGCAACGAGTGCTCGGGCGGTGAAACCAGTCTCGCGTAAGCGTACGCGTAATGTCGGTCCGGGCCGCTTCATCTCACAATACCGCTGAACCAAAGTATGACATGCTGGTAAGCAGTATGACTTATATCGCCCACAACTCACTTGTGTTCTACTCGTGCATATGACATCAACGCATAAAACCAGGCTCGGATGCCACTGTTGTGGAACGTAGTAATTTCAAAAATTTCCTACGAACACGCAAGACCATGGTGATGGCATAGCAACGAGAGGGGAGAGTGTCCGTCCACGTACCCTCGTAGACCGAAAGCGGAAGCGTTATAACAACGCGGTTGATGTAGTCGTACGTCTTCACGATCCGACCGATCCAAGTACCGAACGTACGGCACCTCCGTGTTCAGCACACGTTCAGCTCGATGGCGATCCCGGGCTCCGATCCAGCAAAGTGTCGGGATGAGTTCCGTCAAGACGACGGCGTGGTGACGATGATGATGCTCTACCGACGCAGGGCTTCGCCTAAGCTCATGACGATATGACTTCACGGCGCAGGCTTCGCCTAAGCTCGCGACGATATGACCGAAGTGGAATATGGTGGAGGGGCACCGCACACGGCTAAGGAACGATCCGTAGATCAACTTGTGTGTCATGGGGTGCCCCTGCCCCGTATATAAAGGAGCAAAGGGGCGGCGGCCCTTGAGAGGCGCTGGAGGAGTCCTACTCCCACCGGGAGTAGGACTCCCCCCTCTCCTAGTTGGACTAGGACTTGGGGAAGGGGAAGAGGAAAGGGTGCGGCCCCTCCCTAGTCCAATTCGGACTAGGCCATGGGGCGCGCGGCCTGCCCTAGGCAGCCCTCTCTCTTTCCATGCAGGCCCAATAAGGCCCAATACTTCTCCCGCGAATTCCGTAACTCTCCGGTACTCGAAAAATACCGAATCATTGGAACCTTTCCGAACTCGAATATAGTCGTCCAATATATCGATCTTTACGTCTCGACCATTTCGAGACTCCTCGTCATGTCCCGATCTCATCCGGGACTCGAACTCCTTGGTACATCAAAACTCATAAACTCATAATATAAGCGTCATCGAAACCTTTAGCGTGCGGACCCTACGGGTTCGAGAACTATGTAGACATGACCTAGAACTATTCTTGGTCAATAACCAATAGCGGAACCTGGATGCCCATATTGGCTCCTACATATTCTACGAAGATCTTTATCGGTCAAACCGCATAACAACATACTTTGTTCCCTTTGTCATCGGTATGTTACTTGCCCGAGATTCGATCGTCGGTATCCAATACCTAGTTCAATCTCGTTACCGGCAAGTCTCTTTACTCGTTCCGTAATACATCATCTCATAACTAACTCATTAGTTACAATGCTTGCAAGGCTTAGGTGATGAGTATTACCGAGAAGGCCAGAGATACCTCTCCGACAATCGGAGTGACAAAACCTAATCTCAAATCGCCAACCCAACATGTACCTTTGGAGACACCTGTAGTACTCCTTTATAATCACCCGATTCACGTTGTGACGTTTGGTAGCACCAAAGTGTTCCTCCGTAAACGGAGTTGCATAATCTCATAGTTACAGGAACATGTATAAGTCATGAAGAAAGCAATAGCAACATACTAAATGATCATGTGCTAGGCTAACGGAATGGGTCATGTCAAATGATGTGATCCCGTTAATCAAATGACAACTCATGTCTATGGCTAGGAAACTTAACCATCTTTGATTCAACGAGCTAGTCAAGTAGAGGCATACTAGTGACACTATGTTTGTCTATGTATTCACACATGTATTATGTTTCCGGTTAATACAATTCTAGCATGAATAATAAACATTTATCATGAAATAAGGAAATAAATAATAACTTTATTATTGCCTCTAGGGCATATTTCCTTCAGTCTCCCACTTGCACTAGAGTCAATAATCTAGTTCACATCGCCATGTGATTTAACATCAATAGTTCACATCTATATGTGGTTAACACCCATAGTTCACATCGACATGTGACCAACACCCAAAGGGTTTACTAGAGTCAATAATCTAGTTCACATCGCTATGTGATTAACACCCAAAGAGTACTAAGGTATGATCATGTTTTGCTCGTGAGAGAAGCTTAGTCAGCGGTCTGTCACATTGAGCCGTATGTATTTTGCAAATATTCTATGTCTACAATGCTCGCTTGCGGAGCTACTCTAGCTAATTGCTCCCACTTTCAATATGTATCCAGATTGAGACTCGAGTCATCTAGATTAGTGTTAAAACTTGCATCGGCGTAACCCTTTACGATTTAACCTTTTTTCACTTCCATAATCGAGAAACATATCCTTATTTTACTAAGGATAATTTTGACCGCTGTCCATTGATCTACTCCTAGATCACTATTGCACTCCCTTGCCAATCTCAGTGGTAGGGTATGCAATAGATCTGGTACACAGCATGACATACTTTATAGAACCTATGGCTGATGCATAGGGAATGACTTTCATTCTCTTTCTATCTTCTGCCGTGGTCGGGTTTTGAGTCTTACTCAATTTCATACCTTTGCAACATATGCAAGAACTTTTCTTTGACTGTTCCATTTTGAACTACTTCAAAATCTTGACAAGGTATGTGCTTATTGAAAAACTTATCAAGCGTCTTTGATCTATCTCTATAGATCTTGATGCTCAGTATGTAAGCAGCTTCACCGAGGTCCTTCTTTGAAAAACTCCTTTCAAATACTCCTTTATGCTTTGCAGAATAATTCTACATTATTTCCGATCAACAATATGTCATTCACATATACTTATCGTAAAGGCTGTAGTGCTCCCACTCACTTTCTTGCAAATACAGGCTTCTCCAAAAGTCTGTATAAAACCATATGCTTTGATCACACTATCAAAGCGTTTATTCCAACTCGAGATGCTTGCACCAGTCCATAGATGGATCATTGGAGCTTGCACATTTTGTTAGCTCCTTTAGGATTGACAAAACTTTCTGGTTGCATCATATACAACTCTTCTTTAATAAATCCATTAAAGAATGTAGTTTTGACATCCATTTGCCAGATTTCATAAAATGTGGCAATTGCTAACATGATTCGGACAGACTTAAGCATCGCTACTGATTGAGAAAATCTCATTGTAGTCAACACCTTTGAACTTGTCGAAAACCTTTCTGCGACAAGTCGAGCTTTGTAGATAGTAATACTACTATCAGCATCATCTTCCTCTTGAAGATCCATTTATATAATATGGCTTGCCGATCATCGAGCAACTCCATCAAAGTCCACACTTTGTTCTCATATATGGATCCCATCTCAGATTTCATGGTCTCAAACCATTTCGCGGAATCTGGGCTCATCATCGCTTCCTCATAGTTCGTAGGTTCATCATGGTCTAGTAACATGACTTCTAGAATAGGATTACCGTACCACTCGGTGCGGATCTTACTCTGGAAGACCTCACGAGGTTTGGTAACAACTTGATCTGAAGTTTCATGATCATCATCATTAACTTCCTCACTAATTGGTGTAGGAATCATTGGAACTGATTCCTGTGATGAACTACTTTCCAATAAGGAGAAGGTACAATTACCTCATCAAGTTCTACTTTCCTCCCACTCACTTCTTTTGAGAGAAACTTCTTCTCTAGAAAGGATCCATCTTAGTAACAAATATCTTGCTTTCGGATCTGTGATAGAAGGTGTACCCAATAGTTACCTTTGGGTATTCTATGAAGACGCATTTCTCGATTTGGGTTTGAGCTTATCGGTGAAAACTTTTCACATAAGCATCACAACTCAAACTTTAAGAAACGACAGCTTAGGTTTACTTCTAAACCATAGTTCATACGGTGTCATCTCAGCGGATTTAGATGGTGCCCTATTAAGCGTGAATGCAGCTGTCTCTAATGCATAACCCCAAAACGATATTAGTAAATCGGTAAGAGACATCATTGATCGCACCATATCAAAATAAAGTACGGTTATGACGTTTGGACACACCATTACGTTGTGGTGTTCCAGGTGGCGTGAGCTGTGAAACTATTCCACATTGTTTTCATTGAAGACCAAACTCGTAACTCAAATATTCATCTCCACGATCAGATCGCAGAAACTTTATTTTCTTGTTGCGATGATTTTCCACTTCACTCTAAAATTCTTTGAACCTTTCAACTATTTCAGACTTATGTTTCATCAAGAAGATATACGCATATCTGCTCAAATCATCTGTGAAGGTCAGAAAATAATGATACTTGCCACGAGGATCAACACTCATTGGATCGCATACATCGGTATGTATTATTTCCAACAAGTCAGTAGCTCGTTCCATTGTTCCGGAGAACGGAGTTTTAGTCATCTTGCCCAAAAGGCACGGTTCGCAAGCATCAAATGATTCATAATCAAGTGATTCCAAAAGCCCATCAAGATGGAGTTTCTTCATGCACTTTACACCAATATGACCTAAACTGCGAGTGCCACAAATAAGTTGCACTATCATTATTAACTTTACATCTTTTGGTTTCAATATTATGGATATGTGTATCACACGATCGAGATCCAACAAACCATTTTCATTGGGTGTATGACCATAGAAGGTTTTATTCATGTAACAGAACAATAATTATTCTCTAACTTACATGAATAACCGTATTGCAATAAACATGATCAAATCATATTCATGCTCAACATAAACGCCAAATAACATTTATTTAGGTTCAACACTAATCCCGAGTATAGGGGTGTGCGATGATGATCATATCAATCTTGGAACTACTTCCAACACTCATCGTCACTTCCCTTCAACTAGTTTCGTTCATTCGCAACTCCGTTTGAGTTACTACTCTTAGCAACTGAACCAGTATCAAATACCGAGGGGTTGCTATGAACACTAGTAAAATATACATCAATAATCTGTATATCAAATATACCTTTGTTCACTTTGCCATCCTTCTTATCCGCCAAACACTTGGGGTAGTTCCGCTTCCAGTGACCAGTTCCATTGCAGAAAAAGTACTCAGTCTCAGGCTTAGGTCTAGACTTGGGCTTCTTCACTCGAGCAGCAACTTGCTTGCCGTTCCTTTTGAAGTTCCCCTTCTTCCCTTTGCCCTTTTCCTTGAGACTAGTGGTCTTGTCGATCATCAACACTTGATGCTCTTTCTTGATTTCTACCTTCGCCGATTTTAGCATCGCGAAGAGCTCGAGAATCTTTTTCGTCATCCCTTGCATACTATAGTTCATCACGAAGTTCTACTAACTTAGTGATGGTGACTAGAGAATTCTGTCAATCACTATCTTATCTGGAAGATTAACTCCCACTTGATTCAAGCGATTGAAGTACTCAGACAATCTGAGCACATGCTCACTAGTTGAGCGATTCTCCTCCATCTTTTAGCTATAGAACTTGTTGGAGACTTCATATCTCTCAACTCGGGTATTTGCTTGAAATATTAACTTCAATTCCTGGAACATCTCATATGGTCCATGACGTTCAAAACGTCTTTGAAGTCCCGATTCTAAGCCGTTAAGTATGGTGCACTAAACTATCAAGTAGTCATCATATTGAGCTAGCCAAACGTTCATAACGCCGCATTTGCTCCTGCAATAGGTCTGTCACCTAGCGGTGCATTAAGGACATAATTCTTACGTGCAGCAATGAGGATAAACCTTAGATCACGGATCTAATCCGCATCATTGCTACTAACATTTTCAACATAATTTCTCTAGGAACACATATAAAAACATAGGGAAGCAACAACGCGAGCTATTGATCTACAACACAATTTGCAAAATACTACCAGGACTAAGTTCATGATAAATTAAAGTTCAATTAATCATATTACTTAAGAACTCCCACTTAGATAGACATCTCTCTAGTCATCTAAGTGATTACGTGATCCAAATCAACCAAACCATGTCCGATCATCACGTGAGATGGAGTAGTTTCAATGGTGAACATCACTATGTTGATCATATCTACTATATGATTCACGTTCGACCTTTCGGTCTCCGTGTTCGAGGCCATATCTGTTATATGCTAGGCTCGTCAAGTTTAACCTGAGTATTCAGCGTGTGCAACTGTTTTGCACCGTTGTAGATGGACGTAGAACTTATCACACCCGATCATCACGTGGTGTCCGGGTATTACGAACTTTGGCAGCGGTGCATACTCGGGAGAACACTTCTTGATAATTTTTAGTGAGAGATCATCTTATAATGCTACCGTCAATCAAAGCAAGATAAGATGCATAAAGGATAAACATCACATGCAATCAATATAAGTGATATGATATGGTCATCATCATCTTGTGCTTGTGATCTCCATCGCCAAGCACCGTCATGATCACCATCGTCACCGGCGCGACACCTTGATCTCCATCGTAGCATCGTTGTCGTCTCGCCAACTATTGCTTCTCGACTATCGCTACTGCTTAGTGATAAAGTAAAGCAATTACATGGCGTTGCATTTCATACAATAAGCGACAACCATATGGCTCCTGCCGATTGCCGATAACTCGGTTACAAAACATGATCATCTCATACAATAAAATATAGCATCACGTCTTGACCACATCACATCACAACATGCCCTGCAAAAACAAGTTAGGCGTCCTCTACTTTGTTGTTGCAAGTTTTACGTGGCTGCTACGGGCTGAGCAAGAACCGTTCTTACCTACGCATCAAAACCACAACAATAGTTTGTCAAGTTGGTGCTGTTTTAACCTTCGCAAGGACCGGGCGTAGCACACTCAGTTCAACTAAAGTGAGAGAGACAGACACCGCGGTCACCTTTAAGCAACGAGTGCTCGGAGCGGTGAAACCAGTCTCGCATAAGCGTACGCGTAATGTCGGTCCGGGCCGCTTCATCTCACAATACCGCTGAACCAAAGTATGACATGCTGGTAAGCAGTATGACTTATATCGCCCACAACTCACTTGTGTTCTACTCGTGCATATGACATCAACGCATAAAACCAGGCTCGGATGCCATTGTTGGGAACGTAGTAATTTCAAAAAATTCCTACGAACACGCAAGACCATGGTGATGGCATAGCAAGCGAGAGGGGAGAATGTCCGTCCACGCCCTCGTGAGACCGAAAGCGAAGCGTTATAACAACGCGGTTGATGTAGTTGTACGTCTTCACGATCCGACCGATCCAAGTACCGAACGTACGGCACCTCCGTGTTCAGCACACGTTCAGCTCGATGACGATCCCCGGGCTCCGATCCAGCAAAGTGTCGGGGATGAGTTCCGTCAGCACGACGGCGTGGTGACGATGATGATGCTCTACCGACGCAGGGCTTCGCCTAAGCTCCGCGACGATATGACTTCACCGGCGCAGGGCTTCGCCTAAGCTCCGCGACGATATGACCGAAGTGGAATATGGTGGAGGGGGGCACCGCACACGGCTAAGGAACGATCCGTAGATCAACTTGTGTGTCATGGGGTGCCCCCTGCCCCCGTATATAAAGGAGCAAGGGGGGGTGCGGCCGGCCCTTGAGAGGCGCGCCTGGAGGAGTCCTACTCCCACCGGGAGTAGGACTCCCCCTCTCCTAGTTGGACTAGGACTTGGGGAAGGGGAAGAGGAAAGGGTGCGGCCCCTCCCCCTAGTCCAATTCGGACTAGGCCATGGAAGCGCGGCCTGCCCTAGGCAGCCCTCTCTCTTTCCCGCAGGCCCAATAAGGCCCAATACTTCTCCCGGCGAATTCCGTAACTCTCGGTACTCGAAAAATACCGAATCATTCGAACCTTTCCGAACTCGAATATAGTCGTCAATATATCGATCTTTACGTCTCGACCATTTCGAGACTCATCGTCATGTCCCCGATCTCATCCGGGACTCGAACTCCTTCGGTACATCAAAACTCATAAACTCATAATATAAGCATCATCGAAACCTTAAGCGTGCGGACCCTACGGGTTCGAGAACTATGTAGACATGACCTATAACTATTCTTGGTCAATAACCAATAGCGGAACCTGGATGCCCATATTGGCTCCTACATATTCTCGAAGATCTTTATCGGTCAAACCGCATAACAACATACTTTGTTCCCTTTGTCATCGGTATGTTACTTGCCCGAGATTCGATCGTCGGTATCCAATACCTAGTTCAATCTCGTTACGGCAAGTCTCTTTACTCGTTCCGTAATACATCATCTCATAACTAACTCATTATTTACAATGCTTGCAAGGCTTAGGTGATGAGTATTACCGAGAAGGCCAGAGATACCTCTCCGACAATCGGAGTGACAAAACCTAATCTCGAAATCGCCAACCCAACATGTACCTTTGGAGACACATGTAGTACTCCTTTATAATCACCCAGTTATGTTGTGACGTTTGGTAGCACCCAAAGTGTTCCTCCGTATGGCGGAGTTGCATAATCTCATAGTTACAGGAACATGTATAAGTCATGAAGAAAGCAATAGCAACATACTAAGCGATCATGTGCTAGGCTAACGGAATGGGTCATGTCAATCACATCATTCTCCTAATGATGTGATCCCGTTAATCAAATGACAACTCATGTCTATGGCTAGGAAACTTAACCATCTTTGATTCAACGAGCTAGTCAAGTAGAGGCATACTAGTGACAATATGTTTGTCTATGTATTCACACATGTATTATGTTTCCGGTTAATACAATTCTAGCATGAATAATAAACATTTATCATGAAATAAGGAAATAAATAATAACTTTATTATTGCCTCTAGGGCATATTTCCTTCATGGCGTACCGCAAAACGGGACTCCACGGGATACTGTTCATCTCCACCGTCGACCTGCTCCAGCCTCCACGGGCTACCGTCGACATCCTCCAGCCTCCACGGGCTCCTGTTCATCCAGCCTCCACCGCGCGCTACTCCACCGGCTACTGTTCATCCAGCCCTCCACCGTCTGTTGTTCATCCAGCCCTCCACACGACGGGTCTGTTCAACCGCCCTCCACGGCCACCCTCCACCGCCTCTGTTCATCCAGCCCTCCACACCACGGGTCCTGTTCATCCGAGGCAACGCCACGCGCCATCGTCATCCAACCCCCCATAGCGCCACTGTTCATCCAATCGATCGGCTTGATTAGCAGCGATAGCGGCGAATCGATCTATCGGGTTCGATTAACAGCCATCGATCGATCACTCGGGTTTAATAACGCGTAGCTCTGCGATTGCAATCGCCGGGTTCGATTAGAGCCCAACGCCTACACACGCAGCGTCGTGTGTACGAGAAAGCAGCGCATCGCTTCGGCCCCGACCTCCCACCGTAACCGGCAACTCCCCAAAATTTTCCTACCCCTCGCTTCTACCACGGCTTTTTCCGTCATGGACGGCCCAAAGAATGTCATGCAGCTGCGTCTCCGGCCCGCCCAGGACGAAAAGCCCATTTTCTGTCATGATTTTTTGTCATAGAAGTAGGAGCCCACCACATCTATGATGATACCGGGTTCTGTCACAATTATCGTCATAGAAGTGTCATATGTATGACAGGAAAAAAATTCGTTCGGCCCAAAATGTCACGGATGTGTCTTTTTTGTAGTGTATGTTATGAATATTGATGGTAAAATGATACATCCATAATACTGACACTAAATGTCGCAAGACTATGAGAATACCACACATGTGTGGCACTGCGTTTTGTCACATTGGAGAAACCCGCATGGAAAAAATTCCATTATGATGGATTTTGAAGTCGTTTGATTTTTAATCATCTAACACTTGCAACTTTCCTCCAAAAAGTGAAGTGACTGAAATACCGTTCACAGGCCATAAGGAACGAGCAACAAACTTATGGGTGATCATAAATTTTTATGTGTGTAGTTCAATAAATGTTGTTGCAAGTAGTGGATTTATATATCTTCAGAAATGACTCAAGTAGATATATGGATATTTGCTTGATGAGACGTAAGTATGGATCTTTTGAAATCATTCGAAAGGTTTTTAAAAATGAAGTAGAGGTTATTGTAACGAGGAAATTATGTTTCTACAATTTGATTGCAGAAAGGAATATCTGAGTTACAAGTTTAGCGAATGTCTGATGAGTTGTGAAAAGAGTTTCATAACTTACACCTCCCGGAACACCACTATGAGTGGAATGTCTGTGAAAATGTAATCAAACTACTTATGACATGGTAAGATTAAAGATGACATAAATAAGTTTGCCATTATCACTTTTAAAGAGTAATGCTTTAGAGACTACGGCTTTTACACTGAAAAGAGCTCCATCAGGTTTGTTGAAATGACGCATGGTATGGTACGCCCAACCATGTTATATCTTTTCTTAACATTTGGAATATGGGGCTTGTGTAAAAGGTTACAAACCTATTCCAAATCAGACAGGTGCTACTTTGTAAGTTATCCCAAGTCATTGGGTATTCCCCCACCACTATACCGAGGCAAAGGATTTTTGCCACAAGACGGTATGCTTTTAAAGAGAATAGTTCTTGCAAAAGGGTAAGTGGGAGGACAGTGCAACTCGACGAGATAACAAGTATCTTCGTCATTAGGTCAAAGACAAGGAACCTTGGAAGTGATTCCAGAGTTTCCTACTGCGACTGATACGGAAGCCTCTACATTAGATGTATGGACTTCGGTCGAACTTGCAGCTGAACAACATAGGCAAAGCTCGTGCAAACCTCTCAGGTGTGCAAACGAGATATTGTTGTTAGACAACAGTATACCTACGATACACAAGGAAGCGTTGATGGGCCCTGACTCTGGAATTGGCTCAATGCCAATATAATCCGAGATAGTTTCCATAAATGATTCAAGATTTAAATCTTGATAAACCCTTCGAAAGACTTGGAGTCCAACGCATTGTAATGGGACTATAAAATGATATGGATAAAATGTTTTATCCATTAAGCTCGACCTGTTGCAATAACAAGTTCAAAGAGTTGACTATAATGAGATTGTCTCACCATAGCAATGCTTAAAGTCGGTTCGGGTTAAACTACCAATTAATACATATTTCAAAACATGAGATATGAAACATGGATGACAAAAGAATTTCCATGAAATGGAAATACAACCTAGGACTTTTATGAGATACAATCCAAAGTATTTTGTCGGTCCAGAGGATGCTAGTAAGTATGCAAACTTCAGAGTTCCAGCAATGGACAGAAGAGAGAAAAATGGAGTTGGAATCTTCGTTTTTGATGAAATAGTCAAAGGGGTTTGACTTCATCAATGGGTAACGAAGATGCTTGTGGATTCAAGAAAGTAAGTGTGAGCATAATAATATTTCTGGAAAGCTTGTGTGCTAGACACATTATTAATTGGAAATAAATTTCTTGACACGAATTAGGACTTCATTTGAAAATAGTTTTCCAATGAAGCGCTTGGGCTAAATAGCCTTGATATTAGGCATAATGATCTATGGAGATAGATTTACCTAATGGGGTTGAGCAAAAATACATATTGACAAGATGCTAAAACCGTTTAGCACTAATAACGACAAGGAGTCATTCTTGCCGAAGTCACATGGAAAGAGTTTTTGCAAGAATCAGTGTCCCCAAACACTGATGAACCAAATACATGATGGATATTCCACACACTCATGTGTTTGGATTAATCATGTATTCCATGGTATGTAAAACAACCAGATATGTCCAATACTCCCAAGCTGTTGCGAGTATAGATACCAAAGTGATCAAAAATACTGATCATGGGACAACAGTGAAAAAGGATCATTGAGTACTGAAGTAGCACTGATGACATGTTTTCTCGCAAGTGGAGATCATGAAGAGTTCGTTGTAAAAGGTTACATCGATACAATCTTCATCATTTCTCCATGCGATTTTCGATTTAAATTGAGGGTTTTGTGTAACACACAGTATGGTGGTGCAGTTAGTTGGAAATTGTTCCAAACATGTTACTGTGGCGAATTCTATAACAGAGGCGAAGTATGTTGCCGCTTTAGAAGCAACAAAGACAAAGATGTTGAATCATATAGTTCATTCATGAATTTAGTATGGTTCCAAGAAGGATTTGGTCAATGGGACACTATTGCAGATAGTTGCTCCATAACTCAGTCTGAGGAATCAGGTTTTGACCAATGATTCACATATATACAAAGCCAAGTCCACACAAAATATGAATTTTGTGAAAGCGTGAAAATGCGAGGATATGCAGAGATACACACGGAGCTGAAGTTGTCAGATCCGATGGACATCAGGCTATACCACATGCGAAGCATTTTTTACACCAGTATGCCATAGGTGTAAAGTTCATTAGCATTAGCTAGATTATTGACTCTAGTGCAAGTGGGAGTCTGTAGGAGATATGCCCTAGAGGCAATAATAAATGATATTATTTATCTCCGAGTTCATAATTATGTTTATGTTCCATGCTATAACTACAATGATTCTCGAGTCTGCAATATGCACGAGGTTCGGAGGAAGACTCATATGCACGTGTGGAATAATAAACGGTAAGAGGTATTCCTAGTCTGGCCTCTAAGACTAGCTCAAGTGTTGCATGATGGTTCTGTTTTCCTGATCATGGGCATGTCTATGCTAGCAACTTTGAGGGCACAATGTTAAGAGAACATTTGTGTTGAATCGACCCGGATTGATGTTATGCTATGAGATTCATTCGTCACAAGTTAATGGTACATAACACAGAGATGGTTAACATTTGCATGATTCCTTAGACCATGAGAGTATCGAGTTTCTTCATGCTTGCTTGATGAACTTTGGGGTTTGTTAAACGTCATCCGTAAATGGGTGGCTATTACGGCGGCTTATGGGTTCATGGAAAAGTGTGTCAAGTAACTTGATAGCTCAAGATTGGGATTTGCTCCTCCGAGGATGGAGAGATATTCTCAGGCCCTCTCGATATTATGGTATCCATCATCGTCTGGCCAGACACAGTGTGATTTGATCACTGGGATACCGGAACACGGAAACGAGAAAAGAGAACAAAACCGGTAACGAGGTAACTTGCATGGTGGACAAATTGTTCGTCCACGGGGATGCAACAAATCTCACCTCGGGTGTTTGTGACATATCGCGAAGCAACAGGAATAGCTAACTATAACTGGAGGTTCACTCGAATATTTATTCGTGTGGGTATAGGGGTCAATATGGGTGTCCACGGCTCCGATGTTGATCATTGATCGGAAGGGGTTTCGGGTCATGTCTATACTTCACCGAACCTATAGGGTCACACGCTTAAGGGTCATCTATCTACTGACTACTAGACAGGTAGTTTGAGAGAAAAACACCGAAAAAGTTTCGGACACCGGAAAGGTTTCGAACACCGGAAAAGTTCTGCAGAGAGAGGTCATCGAATGAGTTTCGGTGAAACCTAAAAGTTGTTTCGGGATATACTATTAAGTCAAATTGGTTTCGGCACATGCCTGATAATTCTTGGAGGGTGCTAGAGTCATTCTGGAAACTTTCTGGAATTTTCCGGGATAAAAGTTGGATATGCTCCGGAGCTGCCGGAACCACTTCAGATGCTTTTCGCAGATGAAAATCACTAATCCGGCATTGTTTCGGAACGCGTTGAAAATTATTTTAGTGGTTACTGGAAATGTTCTAAGCCCACATAAATATTTTCAGTTCGAACGGGCGCTGAAAAATGTCGTCGTGAATAGTGAAAGTGCTTTTTGGAATATTTATGGAAAGCCACCTTTTGGGGCTTTTCCCAAAAGGCTTCTATAAAGACTTGGGGATCAAGGAACCCCCTTTGGGGGGGGCCCATGAAGGTGGGACGTTGGAGGGTGCAGCTCCTCCATGGGGCTCCACTTGTCATCCCTTTATGCCCTTTATGTGTGACATAAAGTGTGGGCATTTTTGGGTTTTTCATGTGTCCCCTACCCCTTGGGTTTTCCTATAAATAGAGGTGGAGAGGAACTCTCCACACTCTCTTTCTCACATACAAGTGCCATTGCAATGATCTGGCTTCTCTCTCCCTCCCCGTGAAATAGTTTCGTAGAGCCGAAAGGTTGTCTGGGTTCCGGTGGGAACTAGTTCTGGATGGCGAAGCCCTGCCCGATAGATGACACCGTATGTGTGCAACTCTGTAGAGAGATCGTAGTTTCGGTCTTAGTTCCAGAGTGCCTCCCGAAGGTCTGTCCGGGTGACCGTCCGAGTTTCAAAGGTCCTCCCGAAGGGCTGTCCGAGTGATCGTCCGTGTTCCGGAGGTCCTCCCGAAGGGCTGTCCGCGACACCATCCGAGGGACTGTCCGACCACCTCCCGGAGGGCTGCTCGAGGGGCAGATGAGGGTATACATCCTCGCGGTTGGGAGGTTGTAAATCCTAGCTGCGGGGATCTGCACCGCCGATCGTCATCGACTCTGCTTCCCGCTGCGCTACGAGTCGGTAACGAAAAAGATCAAACCTTGTATGCAGTCTCCATAGTGGTCCTGGGCAGGTGCGTAGGTTGGAAATTTTGTTTTCTACCGTGTTACCCTACAGAAAAAGCATATGATAATGTCAAATGGCCCTTCCTACAGCAAGCCTTACGTATGAAGGGGTTCAACGAAGCCTGGAGATCTTAGGTGGATGCATTCATACAAAAAGGCAGTGTCGGGATAAAGGTCAATGATGACATTTCCAGACATGTAAGGGGTTACGACAGGGAGACTCCATGTCTCCTGTGCTGTTCAACATTGTAGCAGATATGTTGGCAGTACTTATTAGTCGGGCTAAAGAGAGTGGCCAAGTAGGAGGTTTCGTTCCCCATCTTGTAGAGGGGGGCGTCTCTGTCCTACAATACGCCGATGATACTATTATTTTCATGGAACACGACCTTGCAAAGGCTAGGAATATGAAGCTTATTTTATGCCTTTTTGAGGTCTGGGCTCAAAATCAACTTCAACAAAAGTGAACTGTTCTACTTTGGGAGAGCTAAAGAAGAACAAGACAATTACAGAAACTTGTTCGGTTGTGAAATGGGATCCTTACCTTTTAGTTATCTAGGGATCCCAATTCATCATAGACGGTTAACAATAAAGAATGAAATTGTATAGAAGATAGATTTGAAAAAAATATTAAGCTGCTGGAAGGGCAAGCTAATGTCTTACGGAGGGCGGCTGGTGCTGATTAACTCGGATTTGACGAGTTTCTGATGTTCCTCCTATCTTTCTTTGAAGTACCGGTAGGATTACGAAAAAGATTATACTTTTACAGATCCCGATTCTTATGGCAAAGCGATGAGGCCAAGAAGAAATATAGACTGGCTAGATGGGATATCATGTGTAGACCAAAAGACCAGGGTGGGTTAGGGATAGAGAATTTAGAGGTAAAGAATAGATGCTTGCTTAGCAAATGGCTATACAGACTATCAACGGAGACCAAAGGCATGTGGTTACAAATCTTGCGGAATAAATACCTACATACTAAGACTTTGGCCTAGGTGAATGTAAGTCCAACGGACTCACCCTTTTGGAAAGGATTAATGAAGACAAAAGTAACTTTCTTCCAGCGGATGAAGTTCCTAATTGGTAGTGGTACCACTACTAGATTCTGGGAGGACATATGGCTAGGGGAGATGCCTCTGGCTTTACAATACTCTTCTCTATATAATATTGTGCAACTTAAGGAGGTTTATGTCGCCGCAGTATTAAACTCAGTACCACTTAAGATCCAATTTAGGAGATCTTTGGTAGGGGAACGTTGGAATGCTTGGTTACACCTGGTCCGTAGGTTGATGGATGTTCAACTTTCAGACCAGGCGGATAAAATTAGTTGGAAGTTAACCACAAATGGATTATTCTATGTGAAATCCATGTATTTATATTTAATTGATTTCAGGACATTGTTGAGGTCTTTGCGCATATGGAAGATTAAAGTTCCACTCCACATCAGAATCTTTATGTGGTTCGTCCACAAAGGAGTCATATTGACCAAAGATAATCTGATGAAAAGGAATTGGGTTGGTAAACCCAGGTGCTGTTTTTGTGATCAAAACGAAACGATTAAACACCTCTTTCTCGAGTCTCCACTTGCAAAATTGGTATGGCGATCTATTCATATAGCTTTTAACGTCCATCCTCTAATGAGCATAAACACGCTATTTGGGACGTGGCTTAATGGAGTAGACATACATATAGCTAAACATATTCGGATAGGGACACGTGCATTACTATGGGCTATATGGAACACTAGAAATGATATGATTTTTAATGGGACAAAATTCACTAATTTTTTGCAGGTTATCTACATAGCTACGGTCTGGATCCGTATGTGGTCGTTACTCACCCATGCGGACTACAGGAAGCTTATGGTTATTGGGTACAACCGCTGGGAGATGGTAGCACGGGCTATCTTCAGTCGATTTGGATGGCGAGCTAATAATAGGCTATATGTGTAGGGATCATAGTCTATTCTTTATCGCCGGATGTGGCGCTTTCTTGCCGGATGTGGCGCTTTACAGATTTATTTCTTCCATTTTTGCTCGGATTTTGAGTTTACTTGGATTGTGAGACTTTGTTACGCTTTTTAATAATATGGTTGCATGCATCGACTGATGCAGAGGCCCAAGGTTATCCTCCTTTTCAAAAAAAAGGAACACTGAATATAGCATAGAAGCGCATGAATACACTGTGTATATTAATCGTTGTTTCCTAAAACAACTTAAAAACATGTTGGAGTTTTTTCAGACGAATTCGTGAAAACGGAAAAGACTTATGTGTCATTTCAATGATAGGAGGAGTTTAAGAGGAAGGCGGCAGTTACATCTTTGTGTAGGGATTAGAAAGGGCTATATGGATGCAACTATTTAATAATAGCACGTAAAATATAGAAAACCAACTATATAGTCCCTTCTTCCCAAATTAATTGTCGCTCAATAGATTCGAGCGACAATTAATTTGGGAAGGAGGGAGTATTGCGTGTCAAGTTTGCATGCACCACATTCAAAAAACCACGTGATCTTGAGCGGTAGTCAACATAAATGAGGTAGTATTCCCTCCATCTTATAATATGAGAGTGTTTTTGACACTACATTAGAAACATTGTTAGTGTAAAAAACACTTTAACTTTGTGAAACGGACGGAGTACAAGCTAGGAAGAAAACAAAAGTGAAGTACAAGCTAGCTAGCTGCTAGGAATTGACGTCGACTGAGATAGCGTCCACATCGTCAAGGAAACTTTCGGTTGGTGATATGTTGGACTCTCAGCCGTGCACGCAGTGCTCAGTTCAAGAAGATCGACAGTATCCACACGTACTTTTGGTCCATCATATGGTATGTGGTAATATTGCGATTGGAATCCAGCAAATCGATACTGCAGCGGCAGATGTGTGTGTGATGTTGTATGTCAAACCACTCTTTTGTTTCCTTTCCTACTCTCTTATTTTGCGGATAGTTTCCGACATTTTGTTTGGGCTTATAAGAGTCCCATATACTAATTGGTTTGCTAATTTCGCATCGACTTCTACCAATCTTGCTTAGACAAAAACAAGTCCCAAAAAGGGGGAAGCAGATTTGGTAGGCTGGCAAGGCATCAGACACCCAACACTGATGTTTTCTCTTGGCCAAATTATCTGTAGTTAGCACTTTTGTTGTAAGGGCATCTCTTAGGCGGACCCGCAAACCTCCCACAACTGTTCGGATCGCGCTGTCCGGACCGCGGAAGCCATCGAACGCGGTTCTGGTCCGGACGCGATTTCTCCCGCAAACCGGAGACAAACATGGGGATGCTTGCGAGAGTCCGGACCGATTCCAAGGCCGCTTCTGACCGCCCTGGCCTACCAAAAACCATCCTCCCTCGCTCGTGCGCGTTCGCACCCGGTACCAACTGCCCGCATTCATGCGGCCATAGAGCATGCCGCTCAACATTGAAGACGGCTCAGGACGAACGTGACCTCTCACTGCCTCTGCCATTGAAGCGGCGCGCCGGCCCAAGGCGCCACCCGCGACGCGTCTCCGGTGTCCACGTCTGTTCAATGATGGAGACGCGTACCTGGACGGGACGGGGCGGATATCTACCACGTACGTTCAATGCCCTGTCCGTCCGTATGCCGCCACTAAGCAGGCTCGCCGGCCGAGAAACCCACTCCGGCGTCCCGCATTGACGCTTGACCTCACCGAAATCCTCTATTTAAGGCAGCCACTCCCGGCTATCTCCACAACAGAACACATCCTCCTCCTTTCTCCACATCTGCCATGACCGCCAGCGGGAAAGCATTGTGTGACAGTCTGTCGTCGGAGATGAAGCACGCGGTGACCGACCTTGCCGCCGCCTGGCGTAGCCGCCGTGCCAGGCGAATCGAGGCCGACTTGCCGGCTAGCTCGCCCGAGGTCTTCGACAACGAGGACGGCACCAAGATGGAGACGGGCTCCGACGTCTCAGGTCCCGCTCCCGCACCTCCTGTGCATGCCGGCTTCACCATGGAGCAGGCGCAGACGCACTTCAACGCCGCCATGGCGGAGGTGCAACCTGCGTTGGTGCCTCTATTGGCGTTCCAGCAGGCGCAGGAGGAACGGTGGTACAACTTGTTCCTCTTGGAGCAGCACTGGCTGGCAGAGGGCCAGATCTTCGTGGCGGAGCAGCGTGCCATCTACAATGCCGCCCACGCTCAAGCCGCTGCTCCAAGGAAGCGGCCGCTGTGGAGGCGTAGCTGCAGGCGATCGCATAGGAGAACAACGCCAACTGCACCTCCTATGCGCCACTGACGAACCATCAGCCGGCCCAGTGGGACGAAGACAGCGCCGGCACGACCATTTCCATAGTGGACCTCACATCCAACAGCAACGGACAGGTCGGAGACTCCTCCGAGGATGAGTAGAACACGGGAGGCGGCGGTGCCTATGTCCCAAGTCGGTCGGTCCATCTCCCACTACTAGGAAAAACCCTAGTAGTGATGCGGGTTTAGAGGCTAGCAGTAGGAGTGCATTTTTTTACCCAGCGCTACTGCTACCTATACATATCAGTAGCGCGGGTCTAACCATCGCTACTGCTAATTTTCTGTAGCGTGCATGGATGACCCACGATACTGCTAAACAAGCGTTGCTGCTACTCCACTACCCCTCGCTGTTGCTAAGATTTTCTCTATTCTTTTGCTTATGCATATTTACACTGTATTTGTATTTTTACAGATTTTTTACAATTACAACATACACATACATTGAAACTATATGTAAAAAGAATGCATCATCATCATCATCATTGAAGTGCTACAACATAGTCTCATCATATCATCATCACCATGATCCAGCACAAATGATGTCTCATCATCATCTCCAAATAGCGATACAAGTTATCACATGTCTCCTACATGGTCATCGCATATTCTATCTAAACTATGATATACAAGAGAAGAGTGATGACGATAAGGAAGAGATGGATTATGTAGTACTTCTTGAGGCGTCGGTTCTGAATCCTCTCTTGCGTTAGTGTGAACCTCAAGTAACTAGCTTCAGCTTCCCTTCTGGTATCAAACTCTTTCTGGCTGCCGCCCGGTAAGCGGTACACTTGGGCCTGACACTCTGATCACTCGTCGTACACTCCCGAAACATTCCTTATATACACGGCATACCACTTATTCGCCATCAACGATCTATGTACCTGTTAGAGAAGCATCGTCATAATGTGAATTCAACTATTATTTGCAACATAATATACTTGAGCAACACTTAGAGAAAGAGTTAGCAAATAGAAACAAAATATTAGTAACAATAATATGCAACATAATATACTTGAGCAACACGAATAGAAAGAGTTAGCAAATAGAAGGAAGGAACATATAGTAAACATAATTAACAAAGTTTATCGTACCCAAACTAATTAACTAGAGCGCGACACCGTTTACATCACACAAAGTTTCATCATACAAAAATTCAATGTTTCATCATACTAAAGTCAATCGGTCAATGTTCCATCCTTCCAAATCAGGGAGGATGCACCATAACTTCGCGAAAGGCGTATTGTCCACCTGTTGTAGGGCTAGGCGAGTTCGGACGTCAGCCCGCGATATTGGGCCGCCATAGAACAACCCATTCTTGTCGAGGACTTCGTGAAAGGCGTACTGTCCAGACGTTGTAGGGCTAGGAATGGAAGGAGACCCCTTTCTTTTCTCCATTCAAGGATGGTGCCCGGTGATGTGGACGAATGATGGTGGCTTGGACGTGGATGCCGGCGCGGCGGCTTCGAATGGCGGTTCGCATGGTTGGCTCTCCGGCTGGCACCATGTCGATGGTGGTGGCTCTCCCTCTTGGTCGTGTGGGCGGCAGGAGGGTAGCAGTGGGTGGCTTAGGCGCTCTCTCTGTCTTTGGAGTAGGGTCGCCCTGATCCGGACCTAGGGAGCTAAACTTGTGGCGCTCGACCTGAAGACCTCGTGGTGGCACAGGGAGCTGCCGAGCGAAAGCTCTGCACTTTGTCACCACCAATGGCGCCGCTTACGGGCGTCGTTATCTTCCTGAAGACTTCGTCGTGGTGCTCCTCTTCGTGCCAAGATTCCGGGTGAAAACCCTTGTCCCTTATGGACTTGGCAACGCAACGCTTTGCACCGTTTTCCCTCCTCGGGGCGTTGTCGTGGAGCTTAGGTGTTTAGGGCTTCATGTGGCTTTGTACTCAACTTTCCCAATGTTGTCTTTTGGTAGCGTAGTCATGTGTTCTGCGTGATCCGATTTTCTCGGGATGAGCATTGTATGAGGACTACCTCAACATCTTGTATCATTCGGACGTGTACTTGGTTCGGTGATTACTTTATATATAAAGCGGGGTAAAAGTCCCGGGTCCCTCTCTCAGGCGACTTCAGATGTCCCCACCGCCACTCTCCGGCCGGCCTCTGATGAAGCTATGTACCTAGGGTAGGGTCATGGACCTGTCCAAGATAACCTCCCCAAGGACATCTCTAAAAGAACCAGAGGCATTCGAAGAAAAATCATCATCCACTCGACCATGAAGCTATGTTCCACTCGACAGTCTTGAAGACACTCGACCATGCAGACAATCACTTGACTACCAGGAAATCTAGAGCCACTCCGCTCTACAACGGTCGGGAATTAAGTCATAGCTTTAATGGTCATTATGTATCTTTATTGCTGGCGTTACCAGTAACGCCCCCCTCTTGATGTACATTGAAACATGTGTAACGGAGGGGAGCTGGGGTCCTGGCGCACTCTATATAAGCCACCCCCCTCCTCTGGGACAAGGGTTCGCACCCCCTGTAACTCACACGCATATAATCCAGTCGACCGCCTCCGGGCTCCGAGACGTAGGGTTGTTACTTCCTCCGAGAAGGGCCTGAACTCGTAAAACTTGCGTGTACAACTCCTCCATAGCTAAGATCTTGCCTCTACATCACCTACCCCCCATTCTACTATCAGACTTAGAACCACGATACCTAAGATCTTGCCTCTACATCACCTACCCCACATTCTACTGTCAGACTTAGAACCACGACAGTTGGCGCCCACCGTGGGGCAGGTGTCTTAGTGACTTGTTGGAGAAGTTGCGATTTTTCTGATCCCCATCATCATGGTTTCAGGCGGAGATTTGGCCGAGGGCCGCGAGATCCATCTCGGCGCGCTCGTGTTCGTTGCCGACGACTCCGCTTTGCTCCAAGAAGCTCCACTCGACATCTAGGCGCTCCCCGTCCGCGGGGCAACGCACTTTCACGCGTGCGTCCGCGACGTCCTCTTACGGCAGTCGTCGACTCAGTATTGGTCGGCTCATGTACTGTCCTCTCCCCTTGTAGCCCGCTGGAGCAAGCGTTCCGGTCGATCGAGGCTCCAGCGGTGGGTAGGACATGCGGTGGCTCGCCAGATGGCCACCCCCCAAGTCGCGGCGATCGAGCCCGACAAAACTCTCTGACTGTTCGACACAGCCGACGGGCTCTGCGAATTGCATCCGAAAGCGACAGCGATGACCATGGCGGAAGTCCTGATGGTCAATGGACCGCGCAGTCCTCCTGGCTTCCCCCGCGGTGATGGCGGCGATGGTGGTGGCAATCCGCCGCATGTTCACGAGGAATACCGCCCCGAGCCTCTTTCGTCGCAGCAGCGAGAAGAGCTCCGCCGCCGCTATATGGATGCACTCCACACTCCTATCGTTGGAGAAACCCCCGAGGCCCAGGCCTTGGAGGAAGCGCGTCTGGCAAACTTAGCCGAGCGCTGACTGGAGAATCTCCAGCACGCACTCGACGAGCCCGCTCGACAACGGATTCTGAATCCGATCGGCGACGACTTTTACGCCTCCAACTCAGGTATATCGAACTCCAATCCAGAATCTCACAGCCGCAGCCCGAATAGCAGAGTCAATCCAGCCGTCCTAGTCAGAAGCTGGCAGAGGTTTGATCCAGATCAGGGCTTTACTCCGGGCAGCAGGAGAACAGAATACAGCTGTGTCTCGATCATGAATAGGATCCATAGCGAGATACATTGTAGCGAATCTGATCCGATCGGCCCACAGCCCAAGATCGCCCCGGCGTGAGGGCGTGGAGACGGCGAGATCGATCTGAAACCACGAGCGGTATGATCACCGACTCGATCACGATGATCGTCGTCGAGTGCCCACGCCTCCCCCAAGGAGTGGGTCATACATGCCTCGGCAGCATGATGACAGACGCCCTCACAGTGGTGGTCGAAGGATTCCAGTCGACCCCAGGGAACTGGGCTTTGAAGCGAGATCTATTCTCGTACAAGGTTTGGTCGACTGAAACAGAGCTCACAGAGAAGTCCATGAAAGAGATTTTCCAACCAGCAGCGAGTGCATGTCTCGGGTCGAGTGCTTGGCAGAGCCATCGAGGGCGTGGTGATTCCTCCCAACTTCGGGTTGGCGGCTGAGTCGATAAGTTCCTTTGGTGAGTCCAAGCGACACTTGGCTTGAGGACTACTGAGTGGTTGTTCAGATTGGCGGCGGCAATGATGAAGTGGCCATGAAGCACCTTCCTCTGATGTTGGAGGGCTCGTCCAGGGCATGGTTAAATCAGTTAGCGCCCGGCAGTATTTACAGTTGGGAAGATCTTGCCCGAGTGTTTGTCAGAACATTTGAAGGAACATGCAAGCGGCCAGCAGGGTTTCTGAGCTGCAATCTTGTGTGCGAAGCCAAATGAAACTTTGAGGACTATATCCAGAGATGGATCACGCTGCATCACACGGTGGAAAATGTGTCTGATCACCAAGCAGTTTGTGCCTTCAAGAAAGGCGTCAAATATCGAGAGTTGAATTTGAAGTTCGGTCGGACCGGAGATATGTCTCTGAGTCGGATGATGGAGATTGCCACCAAGTATGCCAATGGTGAAGAGGAGGATCGGCTCCGGAGTGGCAAGCACAAAACATGCGCCTTAAACCGGAGGAGGAACTACGATCGGAGCGAAGCGCAAAGCCGAGCCAGCTGCTCCTGGAGAAGCCTTAGCCGTGAATCAAGGAAAGTTCAAGGGGAAGCCCAAGGGGCCGTGGACCCCTAAGAAAGTAAAATATCAAGATGGGAATGATGTGTTGGATTTGCCATGCCACATTCACACAAAGAAAGATGAGGAGGGTAATCTCATTTACCCAAAGCATACCACTCGACAGTGCGGCTCCTAATCCAGCAGTTCCGAGAGAAATAGCCCAAAGAGAAAGAAAAAGAGTCGGAAAAGGTTGAGGACAAAGAGGAAAGTGATGATGGTTACCCTCACGCCAATTCCACTCTGATGATTTTTGCTCATGTTGAGAGCAAAAGTCGACTGGAAGTCATCAACAGAGAAGTAAACATGGTCGCTCCGGCGACGCCCAGTTATTTGAAATGGTCTCAGACTGCCATTACATTCGACCAGTCTGATCACCCGACGCATATAGCCACCCCCGGGAGGCAAGCATTGGTGGTTGACCCAGTCGTCGAAGGCACTCGGTTGACTAAAGTTCTAATGGATGGTGGCAGTGGCCTGAATATTCTGTATGCGGAGACGTTGAAAGGAATGGGCATTCCGATGTCCAGACTCAATGAAATAAATATGATTTTCCATGGAGTCATTCCTGGCAAGAAGGCTGAGTCACTCGGCCAGATCGCCATTGATGTAGTTTTCGGTGATTCCAAGAATTACGCAAAGAAAATTGACATTTGAAGTTGTGGATTTCGAGTGCTTATCACGCTATTCAGGTAGGCCAGCTTATACACGTTTATGGCTCGACCATGCTATACGTATCTCAAGTTGAAGATGCCTGGTCCTAAAGGTGTGATCACTATCACTGGCAATCGAAAGAAGGCAGAAGAGTGCTTCCAGAAAGGCTCGAAGATCGCCGATGCACAGATGGCAGTAGTGGAATTGCAGGAGTATCAAAAAAATGCAGATCCGAGTGATTTGTTGCGAGCTAAGAAGCCTGCCGCGGATTCAGCATTTCAGTCGTCTGGCGAAACGAAGTCGATCCATATTCACCCGACGGATCCCAATGCTGCTCTGACTCACATTTCAATAACACTCGACTCCAAATAGGAAAAAGCGCTCATCCAGTTCCTCCGTGAGAACTGGGACATCTTTGCATGGAAACCTTCTGACATGCCGGGTGTTCCCAGGGGGCTGGTTGAGCATTGTCTGCGAGTCAACCCAAAAGTGAAACCAGTCAAAGAACATCTTCGACGGTCCGCCGTGCAGAAGAGAAAGGCAATTGGGGAAGAAGTGGCTCGGCTCCTAGCAGCTGAGTTTATCCGAGAGATTTACCACTCCGAGTGGCTAGCTAATGTTGTCATGGTTCCTAAGAAGGACGACTCACTTCGCATGTGCATTGACTTCAAGCATATCAATCGGGCCTGCCTGAAAGATCACTTTTCTCTCACTCGCATAGACCAAATTGTCGACTCAACCGCGGGGTGTGAGCGTTTGTCCTTTTTGGATGCTTATTCGGGGTATCATCAGATCCGTCTGTATGGACCCGACGAGATAAAAACAGATTTCATTACCCCATTTGGGTGCTTCTGTTATGTCACCATGCCATTAACGCTGGAGCCACATTCATGCGGATGATTCAGAAGTGTTTACTCACTCAAATCAGTCGGAATGTGGAAGCATACATGGATGATATTGTGGTCAAGTCACGTAAAGGTTCCGACCTACTGGCTGACCTTGCTGAAACCTTTGCCAACCTCAGAAGGTATGATATCAAGCTTAATCCATCAAAGTGCACATTCAGAGTCCCATGCGGAAAATTGCTCGGTTTCCTTGTTTTCGAACGAGGGATCGACGCTAACCCAGAGAAAGTGGGTGCCATACTCCGGATGAAACGCCTCGTGCGTGTGCATGATGTCCAGAAGCTTACTGGTTGTTTGGCCGCCCTAAGTCGATTCATTTCTCGCCTCGGTGAAAAGGCATTGCCTCTTTACCCACTGATGAAGAAGTCAGATAAGTTCGAGTGGACTCCTGAAGCTGATGCAGCATTCACAGAGCTAAAAGCCCTGCTTTCCACCCAGCCGGTGCTTGCTGCCCCAATCAGCAAAGAGCCATTGCTGCTTTACATTGCAGCAACTGGACAAGTCGTCAGTACAGTACTTACGGTCGAGCGGGAAGAAGAAGGAAAAGTCTATAAAGTTCAGTGCCTAGTATATTATGTTTCTGAAGTTTTGACTCCATCAAAGCAAAGATATCCACATTATCAGAAGCTTGTTTATGGGATTTATATGACCGCGAAGAAGGTTGCACATTACTTCTCTGACCATTCAATTACAGTCGTCAGCGACGTTCCATTGTCAAAGATTCTGCACAACAGAGATGGAACTGTCGAGTGGCAAAATGGGCGATTGAACTCCTTCCCTTACATATCAGGTTTGAGGCAAAGAAAGCTATCAAGTCCCAAGCAATAGAAGATTTCCTCGCCGAGTGGATCGAACGGCAACTGCCGACTCAAGTTCACTCGGAGCACTGGACCATGTTTTTTGATGGTTCCAAGATGCTAAGCAGTTACGGTCTTTGGGTGGTACTGGTATCCCCGAGGAGACAAGCTCAGATACGTCCTCCAAATTCACTTTGATTCCTCCAACAATGAAGCAGAATATGAAGCACTCTTGTATGGGTTACGTATGGGCCATTTCACTCGGCGTCCGTCGCCTTATGGTCTATGGCGACTCAGATTTGGTTGTCAATCAAGTGATGAAGGAGTGGGACGTCAGAAGCCCAACCATGACTGGTTACTGCAATGCAGTGAGGAAATTGGAAAAGAAGTTTGAGGGTTTAGAGCTCCATCATATACCCCGACTGAAAAATCAAGTTGTCAATGATTTGGCAAAGATAGGTTCCTAGAGAGAAGCTATTCCCAATAATGTGTTTTTGGAACACATTCACACACCGTCAGTTCAAGAAGATCCTTTCACTAAAGAGCCCCTGCAGCCTAAGAGTGCCACAGATCCGACTGAAGTCGAGGTCCCAGCCGTGGTCGACCTGATCATGGAGGTTTTGGTCATCACTCCCGACTGGACAGTGCCGTACATTGCATATATTCTTAGGAAGGAACTCCCAGAAGATGAAGAAGAGGCTCGACATATCGTCCGTTGATCCAAAGCCTTTACTGTGATAAGAGGACAACTGTTCAGGGAAGGAGTGACGAGAGTCAGTCAGAAATGCATAATGCCAAAAGAAGTTTGAATGATCCTCAACGACATCCACTCGGGGACCTGTGGTCACCATGCGTCCTCTCGGACCATCGTGGCTAAAGCATACCGAGCTGGGTTTTACTGGCCACGAGCAAATGAAATGGCGAAAGATATAGTCAACAAATGTGAGGGTTGCCAGTTTTACTCCAATATGTCGCACAAGCCTGCGTCAGCCCTGAAGTCCATTCCACTCGTCTGGCCCTTTTCTGTTTGGGGATTGGATATGGTCAGACCGCTGAGAACCGGTAGGAGCGGCTTCACTCACATGCTTGTACCAGTCGACAAGTTTACCAAATGGATTGAAGCTAAGCCTATCAAGAACCTTGAAGCCAGCAATGCTATCAGTTTCATCAAAGAATTGACATTCAGATATGGAGTTCTGCACAGCATCATCACTGACAACGGGTCGAACTTCGATTCTGATGAGTTTAGAGCCTTCTGCGCTTCTCAAGGCACACGAGTCGACTACGCTTCAGTCGCTCACCCCCAATCGAATGGACAAGCAGAAAGAGCAAATGGCCTAATTCTCAAAGGATGAAACCCCGGTCGATCGTGATCTCAAGCGCATGGCAGCGCTGGATGATGAACTTCCATCAGTTCTTTGGGGTCTAGGACAACTCCCAATCGGTCGTTGGCGAACTCCATTCTTCTTGGTCTATGGAGCTGAAGCTGTTCTGCCCAGTGACTTACTTCACAATGCACCACGAGTCGAGCTCTTCTCTGAAGATGAAGCGGAACAGGCTCGGCAGGATGCAGTCGACCTCCTAGAGGAGGAAAGAGAGATGGCTTTGATCCGGTCGACCATTTATCATCAAGACTTGCTCGATTCCACGCCAGAAACGTGAGGGGTCGAGCTTTTCAAGAGGGAGACTTGGTTCTTCGAGTGGATCAACAGAAACCACACAAGCTCGCCCCTGCTTGGGAAGGTCCCTTCATTGTCACCAGAGTTCTCCACAGTGGAGCATACCATCTTTACAATGTCGAGCATCAGAAAGACGAGCCACGAGCTTGGAACGCGGACCTGCTCCACCCCTTTTATACTTAAGAACTCACTCGGATGAGATGTAATAAGAAATACCTTTGTAGTTTGTTTATCAAAGACAAGAGCTTTATAATCTTCCTAAACAATTTTTGTTGCTTTTGTTTGCGTTTGAAATCCCCCAGTGGGTAACTTCGCTGCGAATCCGTTTCGCCTAAGTTTGAAAAATCCTACCGAGTGGTGAGCAAGCCTCTCACTCGGGGGCTTAGCTGCGAATCCGTTTCGCCTAAGTTTGAAAAATCCTACCGAGTGGTGAGCAAGCCTCTCACTCGGGGGCTTAGCTGGCGAATCCGTTTCGCCTAAGTTTAAAAAATCCTACCGAGTGGTGAGCAAGCCTCTCACTCGGGGGCTTAGCTGCAGTCCAGTACTCGCCAAAGTTTAAAAAAATCCTACAAAGTGGTAAGCAAGCCTCTCACTCGGGGGCTTAGCTGCAGTCCAGTACTCGCCTAAGTTTAAAAATTTCTACCGAGTGGTGAGCAAGCTGATAACCCACAAGTATAGAAGATCGCAGCAGCTTTCGAGGGTAGAGTATTCAACCCAAATTTATTGATTCGACACAAGGGGAGCCAAAGAATATTATTGAGTATTAGCAGTTGAGTTGTCAATTCAACCACACCTGGATAACTTAGTATCTGCAGCAAAGTGTTTAGTAGCAAAAGTGGTATGACAATAAAGGTAACGGTAGCAAAATTAAAGATAAATGTTTTTGGGTTTTTGTAGTAGTTATAACAGTAACGAAAAAGTAAATAAGCGAAGAACAATATGTGAAAAGCTTGTAGGCAATGGATCGATGATGGATAATTATGCGGATCGATTCCTCATGCAATAGTTATAACATAGGGTGATATAGAACTAGCTCCAATTCATCAATGCGGCGTAGGCATGTATTAAGTAAATAGTAAATGCGTGCTTATGGAAAAGAACTTGTATGACATCTTTTGTCCTACCCTCCCGTGGAACCGGGGTCCTAGCGGAAACTAAGGGATATTAAGGCCTCCTTTTAATAGAGAACCGGAACAAGGCATTAGCACATAGTGAATACATGAACTCCTCAAACTACGGTCATCACCGAGAAGTATCCCGATTATTGTCACTTCGGGGTTGTCGGATCATAACACATAATAGGTGACTATAGACTTGCAAGATAGGATCAAGAACACACATATACTCATGAAAACATAATAGGTTCAGACCTGAAATCATGGCACTTTTCGGGCCTAGTGACAAGCATTAAGCATAGCAAAGTCATAGCAACATCAATCTCAGAACATTAGTGGATACTAGGGATCAAACCCTAACAAAACTAACTTGATTACATGGTAAATCTCATCCAACCCATCACCGTCCAGCAAGCCTACGATGGAATTACTCACGCACGGCGGTGAACATCATGAAATTGGTGATGGAGGATGGTTGATGATGACGACAGCGACGAATCCCCCTCTCCGGAGCCCCGAACGGACTCCAGATCAGCCCTCCTGAGAGAGATTAGGACTTGGCGGCGGCTCCGTGTCATAAAACGCGATGAAACTTTCTCTCTGATTTTTTTTCTCCCCGAGACGGAATATATGGAGTTGGAGTTGATGTTGGTGGAGGTCCAGGGGGCCCACGAGATAGGAGGTCGCGCCCTAGGTGGGGCGGCGCGCCCCCTATCTCGTGGACAGGCTGTGGGCCCCCTGGCATTAATTCTTTCGCCAAAAATTCTTATAATTTCCAAAAAGTGCTTCCGTGGATTTCCAGGACATTCCGAGAACTTTTCTTTTCTACACATAAAACAACATCATGGCAGTTCTGCTGAAAACAGCGTCAGTCCGGGTTAGTTTCATTCAAATCATGCAAGTTAGAGTCCAAAACAAGGGCAAACGTGTTTGGAAAAGTAGATGCGTTGGAGACGTATCAACTCCCCCAAGCTTAAACCTTTGCTTGTCCTCAAGCAATTCAGTTGAGTGATAAAGAAAAACTTTTACAGACTCTGTTTGCTCTTGTTGTTGTAAACCTGAAAAGCCAGCATTCAAATTTCAGCAAATATTATGAACTAACCATACTCACAATAACACATAGGTCTCACAATTACTCATATCAATAACATAATCAGCTAGCGAGCCATAATAATAAAACTCGGATGACAACACTTTCTCAAAATAATTATAACATGATATTGAAGGAAATATGCCCTAGAGGCAATAATAAAGTTATTATTTATTTCCTTATATCATGATAAATGTTTATTATTCATGCTAGAATTGTATTAACCGGAAACATAATACATGTGTGAATACATAGACAAGCAGATAGTCACTAGTATGCCTCTCTTGGACTAGCTCATTAATCGAAGATGGTTATGTTTCCTAACCATGGACATGTGTTGTCATTTGATTAATGGGATCACATCATTAGGAGAATGATGTGATTGACATGACCCATTTCATTAGCTTAGCACTTGATCGTTTAGTATGTTGCTTATGCTATCTTCATGACTTATACAAAGTTCCTGCAACTATGAGATTATGCAACTCCGTTTACGGAGGAACACTTTGTGTGCTACCAAAGCGTCTGGCGTAATGGGTGATTATAAAGGTACTCTACAAGTGTCTCCGAAAGTATATGTTGAGTTGGCATGAATCAAGATTAGGATTTGTCACTCCGATTGTCGGAGAGGTATCTCTAGGCCTTCTCGGTAATACACATCACATAAGCCTTGCAAGCATTACAACTAATGAGTTAGTTGTGAGATGATGTATTACGGAGCGAGTAAAGAGACTTTCGATAGCGAGATTAAACTAGGTATTGGATACCGACGATCGAATCTCGGGTAAGTAACATACCGATGACAAAGGAACAACGTATGTTGTTATGCGGTTTGACCGATAAAGATCTTCAGTAGAATATGTAGGAACCAATATGGGCATCCAGGTTCCGCTATTGGTTATTGACCGAGAATGGTTCTAGGTCATGTCTACATAGTTCTCGAACCGTAGGGTCCATGCGCTTAAGGTTTCAATGGCGGTTATATTATGAGTTTATGTATTTTGATGTACCGAAGGAGTTGAGTCCGGATGTGATCACGGACATGACGAGGAGTCTCGAAATGGTCGAGACATAAAGATTGATATATTGGATGGTTATATTCGGACACGGAAAGGTTCGGAAGTTTCGGAGAAAACCGGTCTTGGGAGGGTTACGGAACCCCGGGAAGTTATGGGCCTTATTGGGCCAAGAGGGAGAGAGGGCTGCACCAGGAGGTGGCGCCCCCCTCCATGGGGAGTCGAATTGGACTAGGAGGCGCAGCCCCCCCCCTCTCCTCTCCTCTCTTTCCTTCCCCTTCCCTCTTCCTAGTAGGACTAGGAAGGGAGTCCTACTCCTACTAGGAGGAGGACTCCCCCTCCTTAGTCGCCCCAAGGGCTGGCCGGCCCTCCCCTTGCTCCTTTATATACGGGGCAGGGGCACCCTAGAACACACAAGTTGATCTTCGTGATCGTTCCTTAGCCGTGTCGGTGCCCCCTCCACCATATTCCACCTCGGTCATATTGTTGCGGTGCTTAGGCGAAGCCTGCGTGGTAGAACATCAAGATCGTCACCACGCCGTCGTCTTGTGGAACTCCTCCCGACGCTTTGCTGGATCGGAGCCCGGGATCGTCATCGAGCTGAGCGTGTGCTAAGAACTCGGAGGTGCGAATGCGGTGCTTGGATCGGTCGGATCGTGAAGGCGTCGACTACATCAACAGCGTTGATATAGCGCTTCGCTTTCGGTCTCACGAGTGCGTGGGCGGACCTCTCCCTCTCGTTGCTATGCCATCACCATGGTCTTGCGTGATCGTAGGAAATTTTTGAAATTACTCGTTACCCAGATGGCATCCGAGCCAGGTTTTATGCGTTGATGTCATATGCACGAGTAGAACACAAGTGAGTTGTGGGCGATACAAGTCATACTACCTACCAGCATGTCATACTTTGGTTCAGCGGTATTGTGAGATGAAGCGGCCGGACCGACATTACAGCGACGCTTCGCGAGACTGGTTTCACCGCTGTGAGCACTCGTTGCTTAAAGGTGGTGGCGGGTGTCTGTCTCTCTCACTTTAGTTGAACCGAGTGTGGCTCGCCCGGTCCTTGAGAAGGTTAAAGCGGAGTCCATTTGACGAAATATCGTTGTGGTTTTGATGCGAGGTAAAACGGTTCTTGCTCAGCCCATAGCAGCCACGTAAAACTTGCAACAACAAAGTAGAGGGCGTCTAACTTGTTTTTGCAGGGCATGATGTGATGTGATATGGTCAAGACATGATGCTATATTTTATTGTATGAGATGATCATGTTTTGTAACGAGTTATCGGCAATGGCGAGAGCCATATGGTTGTCGCTTTATTGTATGAAATGCAAGCGCCATGTAATTGCTTTACTTTATCACTAAGCGGTAGCGATAGTCGTAGAAGCAATAGTTGGCGAGGCGACAACGATGCTACGATGGAGATCAAGGTGTCGCGCCGGTGGCGATGGTGATCATGGCGGTGCAGCCGGAGATGGAATCACAAGCACAAGATGATGATGGCCATATCATATCACTTATATTGATTGCATGTGATGTTTATCCTTGATGCATCTTATCTTGCTTTGATTGCGGTAGCATTATAAGATGATCTCTCACTAAAATTATCAAGTAGTGTTCTCCACTGAGTATGCACCGTTGCCAAAGTTCGTCGTGCCGAGACACCACGTGATGATCGGGTGTGATAAGCTCTCGTCCATCTACAACGGGTGTAAGCCAGTTTTGCACACGAGAATACTCAGGTTATACTTGACGAGCCTAGCATATGCAGATATGGCCTCGGAACACGGAGACCGAAAGGTCGGCGTGAATCATATAGTAGATATGATCAACATAAGATGTTCACCATTGAAAACTACTCCATCTCACGTGATGATCGGTTATGGTTTAGTTGATTTGGATCACGTGATCACTTAGATGACTAGAGATGTCTGTCTAAGTGGGAGTTCTTAAGTAATATGATTAATTGAACTTAAATTTATCATGAACTTAGTACTGATAGTATTTTGCTTGTCTATGTTTCTTTGTAGATAGATGGCTCGTCTTTGTTGTTCCGTTGAATTTTAATGCGTTCCTTGAGAAAGCAAAGTTGAAAGATGATGGTAGCAATTACGGACTGGGTCCGTAACACGAGGATTATCCTCATTGCTGCACTGAAGAGTTCGTCTGGATGCACCGCTAGGTGCAGGCCTACTCTTGATGCAACCGGCGGCGTTAAGAGCGTCTGGCGAGCAAAGCTGATGACTACTCTATAGTTCAGTGTGCCATGCTACGGCTTAGAACCGGGTCTTCAACGGCGTTTTGAGCGTCATTGAGCATATGAGATGTTCCAGGAGTTGAAGTTGATATTTCAACAGAATGCCGGATTGAGAGATATGAAGTCTCCAATAAGTTCTATAGCTGCAAGATGGAGGAGAATAGTTATGTCGGTGAGCACATACTCAAAATGTCGGGTATTACAATCACTTGAATCAGCTGGGAGTTAATCTTCCGGATGATTGTGTCATTGACAGAATTCTTCAATCACGCCACCAAGCTACAAAGGCTTCGTGATGAACTATAATATGCAAGGGTTAGTGAAGACTATGCTCGAGCTCTTCGCAATGCTAAAAGCTGCGGAGGTAGAAATCAAGAAGGAGCATCAAGTGTTGATGGTCAATAAGACCACTAGTTTCAAGAAGAAAGGCAAAGGGAAGAAGAAGGGAACTTCAAAAGAACAGCAAACAAGTTCTTGATCAAGAGAAGAAACCCAAGTCTGGACCTAAACCTGGCTGAGTGCTTCTCTCGCAAGCGACTGGTCCTTTGAAGCGAAACTGCCCCAAGTATTTGGCTGATAAGAAGGATGGCAAGGTGAACAAAGGTATATGTGATATACATGTTATTGATGTGTACCTTACTAGAGCTCGCAGCAGATGCACTGGTATTTGATACTGGTTACATTGCTAATATTTGCAACTCAAAGCAGGGACTACGGATTAGCGAACAACGGCAAAGGGCGAGGTGACGATGCGGCGTGGGAAATGGTTCCAAAGTCGATGTGATCGCGATCGGCACGCTACCTCTACATCTACCTTCGGATTAGTTTTAGACCTGAATAATTGTTATTTGGTGCGGCGTTGAGCATGAACATTATATCTGGATCTTGTTTGATGCGAGGCGGTTATTCATTAAATCGAGAGAATAATGGTTGTTCTATTTATATGAATAATATCTTTTATGGTCATGCACCCTTGAAGAGTGGTCTATTTTAATGAATCTCGATAGTAGTGATACACATATTCATAATGTTGAAACCAAAAGATGCAGAGTTGATAATGATAGTGCAACTTATTTGTGGCACTGCCGTTTAGGTCATATCGGTATAAAGCGCATGAAGAAACTCCATCTTGATGGACTTTTGGAGTCACTTGATTATGAATCACTTGGCACTTGCGAACCGTGCCTCATGGGCAAGATGACTAAAACCCGTTCTCGGTACTATGGAGAGAGCAACAGATTTGTTGGAAATCATACATACAGATGTATGTGGTCCGATGAATGTTGAAGCTCGTGGCGGATATCGTTATTTTCTCACCTTCACAGATGATTTAAGCAGATATGGGTATATCTACTTAATGAAACATAAGTCTGAAACATTTGAAAAGTTCAAAGAATTTCAGAGTGAAGTTGAAAATCATCGTAATAAGAAAATAAAGTTTCTACGATCTGATCGTGGAGGCGAATATTTGAGTTATGAGTTTGGTCTACATTTGAAACAATGCGGAATAGTTTCGCAACTCACGCCACCCGGAACACCACAGCGCAATGGTGTATCCGAGCGTCGTGTCGCACTTTCTTTGGATATGGTGCGATCTATGATGTCTCTTACAGATTTACCGCTATCATTTTGGGGATATGCTCTTGAGGCGGCCGCATTCACGTTAAATAGGACACCGTCAAAATCCGTTGAGACGGCGCCTTATGAACTATGGTTTAGCAAGAAACCAAAGTTGTCGCTTCGAAAGTTTGGGGTTGCGATGCTTATGTGAAGAAACTTCAACCTGATAAGCTTGAACCCAAATCGGAAAATGTGTCTTCATAGGATACCCAAAGGAGACAATTGGGTACACCTTCTATCACAGATCCGAAGGCAAGACATTCGTTGCTAAAATGGATCCTTTCTAGAGAAGGAGTTTCTCTCGAAAGAAGTGAGTGGGAGGAAAGTGGAACTTGATGAGGTAATAGTACCAGCTCCCTTATTGGAAAGTAGTTAAATCACGAAATCAGTTTACGTAACACCTACACCAGTTAGTGAGGAAGATAATGATAAAGATCATGAAACTTCAGATCAAGTTGTCCTTGAACCGTAGATCAACGAGAACAAAATCCGCACCAGAGTGGTACGGTAATCCTATTCGGAAATCATGCTACTAGATCATGGTGAACCTCACGAACTATGAAGAAGCGATGGTGAGCCCAGATTCCATAAAATGGCTTGAAGCCATGAAATCTGAGATGGGATCCATGTATGAGAACAAAGTATGGACTTTGGTAGACTTGCCCGATGATCGGCAAGCTATTGAGAATAAATGGATCTTTAAGAAGAAGGCGGCGGCGATGGTAATGTAAGCGTCTACAAAGCACGACTTGTTGCAAAAGGTTTTCGACAAGTTCAAGGGGTTGACTACGATGAGACTTTCTCACCCGAAGCGATGCTTAAGTCCGTCCGAATCATGTTAGCAATTGCGCATTTTATGATTATGAAATTTGGCAAATGGATGTAAAACTGCATTCTTGAATGGATTTCTAGAAGAAGAGTTGTATATGATGCAACCAGAAGGTTTTGTTGATCCAAAGGGTGCTAACAAAGTGTGCAAGCTCAACGATCAATTTATGGTCTGGTGCAAGCCTCTCGGAGTTGGAATAAGCGCTTTGATAGTGTGATCAAAGCATATGGTTTTATCTGAGACTTTGGAGAAGCTTTGTATTTACAAGAAAGTGAGTGGGAGCTCTGTAGCATTTCGATATTATATGTGGACGACATATTGTTGATTGGAAATGATATAGAATTTCTGGATAGCATAAAGGATACTTGAATAAAAGTTTTTCAATGAAAGACCTCGGTGAAGCTGCTTACATATTAGGCATCAAGATCTATAAAGATAGATCAAGGCGCTTAATAGGACTTTCACAAAGCACATACCTTGATAAAGTTTTGAAGAAGTTCAAAATGGATCGAGCAAAGAAAGGTTTTTACCTGTAGTACAAGGTGTAAGATTGAGTCGACTCAATGCCCGACCACAAGCAGAAGATAGAGAAAATGAAAATGTTCCTATGCTTCAGCCATAGGCTCTATCATGTATGCAATGCTGTGTACCAGACACGACGTATGCTTAGCTGTAAGCTTGGCAGGAAGGTACCAAAGTAATCCAGAGTGGATCTTTGGACAGCGGTCAAGAACATCTGAAATACGAAAAGGACTAAGGATATGTTTCTCGTATATGGAGGTGACAATGAGCTAGTCGTAAATGGTTACGTCGATGCAAGCTTTGACACTGATCCGGACGATTCTAAATCGCAAACCGGATCGTATTTTTATTAAGCGGTGGAGCTGTCGGTTGGTGCAGTTCTAAACAAAGCGTCGTGGCGGGATCTACATGTGAAGCGGAGTACATAGCTGCTTCGAAGCAGCAAATGAAGGAGTCTGGATGAAAGAGTTCATTTCGATCTAGGTGTCATACCTAGTGCATCGGGACCAATGAAGATCTTACGTGACAATCTTGGTGCAATTGCCTTGGCAAAGGAATCCAGATTTCACAAGAGGACCAAGCATATCAAAAGACGCTTCAATTCCATTAGGGACCAAGTCCAAGTGGGAGACATAGAGATTTGCAAAATACATACGGATCTGAATGTTGCGGACCGTTGACTAAGCCTCTTCCACGAGCAAAACATGATCAGCACCAAGACTCCATGGGTGTTAGAATCATTCTTGTGTAATCTAGATTATTGACTCTAGTGCAAGTGGGAGGCTGAAGGAAATATGCCCTAGAGGCAATAATAAAGTTATTATTTATTTCCTTATATCATGATAAATGTTTATTATTCATGCTAGAATTGTATTAACCGGAAACATAATACATGTGTGAATACATAGACAAGCAGATAGTCACTAGTATGCCTCTCTTGGACTAGCTCATTAATCGAAGATGGTTATGTTTCCTAACCATGGACATGTGTTGTCATTTGATTAATGGGATCACATCATTAGGAGAATGATGTGATTGACATGACCCATTTCATTAGCTTAGCACTTGATCGTTTAGTATGTTGCTTATGCTATCTTCATGACTTATACAAAGTTCCTGCAACTATGAGATTATGCAACTCCGTTTACGGAGGAACACTTTGTGTGCTACCAAAGCGTCTGGCGAATCGGGTGATTATAAAGGTACTCTACAAGTGTCTCCGAAAGTATATGTTGAGTTGGCATGAATCAAGATTAGGATTTGTCACTCCGATTGTCGGAGAGGTATCTCTAGGCCTTCTCGGTAATACACATCACATAAGCCTTGCAAGCATTACAACTAATGAGTTAGTTGTGAGATGATGTATTACGGAACGAGTAAAGAGACTTTCGATAACGAGATTAAACTAGGTATTGGATACCGACGATCGAATCTCGGGTAAGTAACATACCGATGACAAAGGGAACAACGTATGTTGTTATGCGGTTTGACCGATAAAGATCTTCAGTAGAATATGTAGGAACCAATATGGGCATCCAGGTTCCGCTATTGGTTATTGACCGAGAATGGTTCTAGGTCATGTCTACATAGTTCTCGAACCGTAGGGTCCGCACGCTTAAGGTTTCAATAGCGGTTATATTATGAGTTTATGTATTTTGATGTACCGAAGGAGTTGAGTCCCGGATGTGATCACGGACATGACGAGGAGTCTCGAAATGGTCGAGACATAAAGATTGATATATTGGATGGTTATATTCGGACACGGAAAGGTTCCGGAAGTTTCGGAGAAAACCGGAGTGCTTGGGAGGGTTACGGAACCCCGGGAAGTTATGGGCCTTATTGGGCCAAGAGGGGAGAGAGGGCTGCAGGAGGTGGCGCGCCCCCTCCATGGGGAGTCCGACTGGACTAGGAGGGGGCGCAGCCCCCTTCCCTCTCTCTCCTCTCTCTTCCTTCCCCTTCCCTCTTCCTAGTAGGACTAGGAAAGGGAGTCCTACTCCTACTAGGAGGAGGACTCCCCCTCCTTAGTGCGCCCCAAGGGCTGGCCGCCCTCCCCTTGCTCCTTTATATACGGGGCGGGGGCACCCTAGAACACACAAGTTGATCTTCGTGATCGTTCCTTAGCCGTGTCGGTGCCCCCTCCACCATATTCCACCTCGGTCATATTGTTGCGGTGCTTAGGCGAAGCCTGCGACGGTAGAACATCAAGATCGTCACCACGCCGTCGTCTTGTGGAACTCCTCCCGACGCTTTGCTGGATCGGAGCCCGGGATCGTCATCGAGCTGAGCGTGTGCTAAGAACTCGGAGGTGCGAGTAACGGTGCTTGGATCGGTCGGATCGTGAAGACGCACGACTACATCAACAGCGTTGATATAACGCTTCGCTTTCGGTCTCACGAGGGTGCGTGGGCGGACACTCTCCCTCTCGTTGCTATGCCATCACCATGGTCTTGCGTGATCGTAGGAAATTTTTGAAATTACTACGTTACCCAACAGATATAACAAAATGGTATCTCGCTAGCCCTTTCTGAGACCGCAAACATAAATGCAGAGCACCTTTAAAGATCAAGGACTGACTAAACATTGTAATTCATGGTAAAAGAGATCCAGTCAAGTCATACCCAATATAAACCAATAATAATGAATGCAAACGATAGTGTGCTCTCCAGCGGGTGCTTTTAATAAGAAGGGTGATGACTCAACATAAAAGTAAATAGATAGGCCCTTCGCAGAGGAAGAAGGGATTTGTAGAGGTGCCAGAGCTCGATTTTAAATTAGAGATTGAATAACATTTTGAGCTGCATACTTTTGCTGTCAACGCAACAACTATGAGATGGCTGTATCTTCCATACTACATGCATTATAGGCAGTTCCCAAATAGAATGGTAAAGGTTTATGCTCCCCCAACCACCAACAAGCATCAATCCATGGCTTGCTCGAAACAACGAGTGCCTCCAACATACAACAGCCCTGGGGGAGTTTTGTTTAATTATTTTGATTTTCTTTGATCTTTTTGGATCATGGGACTGGGCATCCCGGTTACCGGCCCTTTCTCGTGAATGAGGAGCGGAGTCCACTCCTCTTTAGAAAAACCCACCTTGCATGGAAGATAAAGGCAGCCTAGTTGTAACATGAGCTGCTCAAGCATACAAAACAGAATTTCATTTGAAGGTTTGGAGTTTGGCACATACAAATTTACTTGGAACGGCAGGTAAATACCGCATATAGGAAGGTATAGTGGACTCATATGGAACAACTTTGGGGTTTAAGGAGTTTGGATGCACAAGAAGTATTCCCGCTTAGTACAAGTGAAGGCTAGCAAAAGACTGGGAAGCGACCAACTGAGAGAGCGACAACAGTCATAAACATGCATCGAAATTAACTCACACCGAGAACAAGCATGAGTAGGATATAATCCACCATGAACATAAATATCATGAAGGCTACGTTGATTTGATTCAACTACATGTGTGAACATGTGCCAAGTCGAGTCACTCAATTCATTCAAAGGAGGATACCATCCCATCATATCACATCATAATCATTCTAATAGCATGTTGGCACGCAAGGTAAACCATTATAACTCATAGCTAATGAAGCATGGCACAAGTAACTATAATCTCTAAATGTCATTGCAAATATGTTTACTTCATAATAGCTGACTCAGGAACGATGAACTCATCATATTTACAAAAACAAAAGAGGTCGAGTTCATACCAGCTTTTCTCATCCCAATAAGTCCATCATATATCGTCATTATTGCCTTTCACTTGCACTACGTAGCGATGTGTATAATAATAAGAGTGCACGTGCACTGGACTAAGCTGGAATCTGCAAGCATTCAAATCAAGAGAGAAGACAAGTAATATGGGCTCTAAATTAAATAAACAATCATGCATATAAGAGCCACTAAACATTTTCAATTTGGTCTCCTCCACCCCCAAAAGAAAAAAAAAGAAAAAAAACTATTTACACGGGAAAGCTCCCAACAAGTAAGAAGAAGAACTAGAAATCTTTTTGGATTTTCATTTAATTTATACTACAAGCACGGAAATTAAACTAACTAATTTTTTGGTTTTTTTTATGGTTTATCAAACACACAAGAAGAAAACTAGAAAAAGAGAATTAAACTAGCATGGATAATACAATGAAAGAGTATGAGCACTGACGACTAGTGTGTGAACATGAATGTAAAGTCAGTGAGAAATACGTACTCCCCCAAGCTTAGGCTTGGCCTAAGTTGGTCTAGTACCAAGGACCGCCGCTACTCTCCCCGGTGTAATGGGAGGTGTAATCAGGATACCACTGGCTGGTCATCTCCGGATCCCACTGGACAGATGATGCACGATAAGGGTCCAGTTCAGGTTCCGGCTCAGGTTCAGGTTCTGGAGTAAAAGCTTGAGCTCGATGATTGTTCACCGCTTCCGGTGTGACAAGAAAATTTTCTGCAAGCAAATCAAACAACAAAGGCGCAGGCAAAATAATAATCTCAAAGTGCTTCTTATTGAATCTAAGATTATACAAGAGCATCTTCTCTTCGTTGTCAACAATAAACTTGTGTGCTACCATGCTCTTGTAATCTAAAATGTGAGGAGGTAATTTTGTCTCCTCCTCCTCATGGTGCCTAATGGGTATGTGAAAATGTTCAGCAAGACGTGGAGCATAGATACCTCCAAATATGGGACCTTTTGTACGATTCAGGGCTAGCCGTTTAGCAACGACGGCACCCATACTAAAAGTATTGTCTCCTAGCAAAGCATGTTGAAGAATAATAATATCTGGAACACTCAAATTTCCACTATTTCCACGACCAATCAAGCATCTACTAGCAAATATGGCAAAGTACCGTAAAACAGGAAAGTGTATGCTAGAGACCTTCGCCTCGGAGCCCTTCTTTGGCTCCTCTACAGCAATAGTATTAACAAAGCCACCCACATCTTCACGATGGGGTTCATCTAATTCTCCCTCATAAGGTATCCTACATACCGCGCAAAAATGACGTAAAGACATTTCTTTGAACTCATCATATAAATGAAATGATACTGCAGGCGGTGATTTCTTAGGATAATAATAAAAGTTTTGCACGAAAGTATTGGTGAGTAAGAGATACTAATCGATTCGGTCGTTCATGAAACCGAAGAGGCCTGCAGTCTCGATTAAAGCATAAAAGTCTTCATGAATTCCGACTTCTTTCAAGAAATCCTCACATGGCCATTCGCACGACCGTACTTCCGCTAAGCGAGGAAGATTATACTTGGCTTTTTCCTTCTCTTTGGCTTGTTTTTCCTGAGAGCTTTGGCTAGAAGAGCCTTTAAAAAGCCTCCTTGACATTTTCTGAAAATTTCTGAAATTTTAGTAACTTCAAAATAAAAGTTAATAAAACTAAACAAGATTGATAGCAACTACTCCTACAAGTGCCTAGAGCCTATATCATGCATTGGGATTGCTTGGGACCTCAAAAATTTAACATGCAAGCTCAAGAACATGGTCACCTATGCAGCAAAAATTTGCAATGAGTAAAGCACTAGAACAAAAACTAATTGGACCAATGGAGGAGTCACATACCAAGCAACAATCTCCCAAAGCAGTTTTGCGAATGGAGCTTTAAGCTAAGAGATCGAAAATCGCAGCAAAACGAGCTAGAACTCGTGCTTGAGCTGGATGGGGATTTTTTTGGGTAGAAAATGAAGTGTGTGGGTGCTGGCATAAGTGGAGGGGGGCCACCAGGGGCCCATGAGACAGGGGGCGCGCCCTCCTCTCTCGTGGCCTGGTGCTTGCCCCTCCTGAAGTGTTTTCAGTGCCTAAAATCCTCAAATATTCCAGAAAAAACCATACTGAATTTGTAGGGCATTTGGAGCACTTCTATTTTCGGACTATTTTTCTAATGCACGGATAATTCAGAAAACAGACGGATAATACAATTTTTGCTTTATTTATTCTAAATAACAGGAAGTAAAAAGAGGGTACAGAAGGTTGTGCCTTCTAGTTTCATCCATCTCGTGATCATCAAAATGAACCTACTAACAAGGTTGATCAAGTCTTGTTAACAAACTCTGAATAACACAGAACCGGAGAAATTTCGAATAACACTAAGTTACCTCAATGGGAATATGAAAATCCCCAACAATAAGAATATCATACTTTTTCTTGACGGTAGGGAGAGGAAATTCAAAACCTCCAAAAATGATAGTTGGAACTTTTTCAATAGAATTGATGCTATGGACTTGAGATTGTTTCCTAGGAAAATGTACCGTATGCTCATTACCATTAACATGAAAAGTGACATTGCCTTTGTTGCAATCAATAACAGCCCCTGCAGTATTAAGAAAAGGTCTACCAAGGATAATAGACATACTATCGTCCTCGGGAATATCAAGAATAACAAAGTCTGTTAAGATAGTGACATTTGCAACCACAACATGCACATCCTCACAAATACCGATAGGTATAGCAGTTGATTTATCAGCCATTTGCAAAGATATTTCAGTAGGTGTCAACTTATTCAATTCAAGTCTACGATATAAAGAGAGAGGCATAACACTAACACCGGCTCCAAGATCACATAAAGCAGTTCTAACATAATTTCTTTTAATAGAGCATGGTATAGTTGGTACACCCGGATCTCCAAGTTTCTTTGGTATTCCACCCTTAAAAGTGTAATTAGCAAGCATGGTGGAAATCTCAGCTTCCGGTATCTTTCTTTTATTTGTGATGATATCCTTAATATACTTAGCATAAGGATTTACTTTAAGCATATCAGTTAAGCGCATACGTAAGAAAATAGGTCTAATCGTTTCAGCAAAGCGCTCAAAATCCTCATCATCCTTTGACTTGGATGGTTTAGGAGGAAAGGGCATGGGTTTCTGAACCCATGGTTCTCTTTCATTATCGTGCTTCCTAGCAACAAAATCTCTCTTATCATAACGTTGATTCTTTGATTGTGGGTTATCAAGATCAACCGCAGGTTCAATCTCTACATCATTGTCTTCGCTAGGTTGAGCATCAACATGAACATTATCATTAACATTATCACTAGGTTCATGTTCATCGCCTGATTGAGTTTCAGCATCAGAAATAGAAATATCATTGGGATTCTCGGGTGTGTCTACAGTTGGTTCACTAGAAGCATGCAAAGTCCTATCGTTTTTCTTCTTCTTCTTTTAAGAAGAACTAGGTGCCTCTAAATTATTTCTCTGAGAATCTTGCTCGATTCTCTTAGGGTGGCCTTCAGGATACAAAGGTTCCTAAGTCATTCTACCAGTTCTAGTAGCCACTCTAACAGCAAAGTCATTTTTATTATTCAGTTCATCAAGCAAATCATTTTGATCTTTGAGTACTTGCTCAGCTTGAGTAGCAACCATAGAAGCATATTTGCTAACGCGGTGAAGTTCATCTTTAACTCTAGCCAGATTATCACCTACGCGTCCTATCTCGAAAGCATTATTCTTTAACTCTCTACCAACATAAGCATTAAAACTTTCTTGTCTAGCCATAAAGTCATCAAATTCATCTAAGCATGGGCTATGAAATTTAGTAGAGGGTATTTCAACTTTATCATATCTATAGAGAGAATTTACCTTTACTACCTGTGTCGGGTTATCAAGACAACGTGGTTCTTCAGGCGGTATATTAAGACCATGTATTTCTTCAATAGGAGGTAAATTCTTAACATCTTCAGCTTTAATACCTTTTTCTTTCATTGATTTCTTTGCCTCTTGCATATCTTCAGGACTGAGAAATAAAACACCTCTCTTCTTCGGAGTGGGTTTAGGAATAGGCTCAGGAGTTGGATCAATTGGTTCAAGAATTACTTCAGGAACTGGCTCGGGAAGAGTCAAATTATTTTCATTAGTCAACATATTATTCAATAGTATTTCAGCTTCGTTGACTGTTCTTTCCCTGAAAACACAACCAGCACAACTATCCAAGTAGTCCTTGGAAGCATCGGTTAGTCCATTATAAAAGATATCACGTATTTCATTTTTCTTAAGAGGATGATCAGGCAAAGCATTAAGTAACCGGAGAAGCCTCCCCAAGCTTGTGGGAGACTCTCTTCTTTGATTTGCACAAAATTATATATTTCCAAGGCAGCTTGTTTCTTATGAGCAGGAAATATTTAGCGAGAAGTAATAAATCATATCACAGGGACTATGCACACAACCAGGAGAAAGAGAATTATACCAAGTCTTAGCATCACCCTTTAATGAGAATGGAAATATCTTAAGGATATATAAATAGTGAGACTTCTCATCATTAGTAAACAAGGTGGCTATATCATTCAACTTGGTAAGATGTGCCACAAGAGTTTCAGATTCAAGGCCATAAAAAGGACCAGATTCAACTAAAGTAATAATATCAGGATCAACAGAGAATTCATAACCTTTATCAGTAACACAGATAGGTGAAGTAGAAAAGCAGGATCGGGTTTCATTCTAGCATTAAGAGACTGCTGCTTCCATTTAGCTAATAATTTCTTAAGATCATTTCTATCATTGCAAGCAAGAATTTCCATAGCAGCTGCTTCATTCATAACATAACCCTTAGGAACAACAGGTAATACATAATCATTGGGGGAACCTTCATCATCACTATCATCAGTAATAGGATCTTCAGTAATTTCATTCCCCCTAACTCTAGCAAGTTGTTCATCAAGAAATTCACCTAATGGCAAAGTAGTATCACGCACAGAAGTAGTTTCATCATGCATAGCAGAAGTGGCATCATCAATAACATATGACATATCAGAATTCATAGCAGTAGTAGGTTTAGGTGTCGCAAGCCTACTAATAACGGAAGGAGAATCTAGTGCAGAGCTAGATGGCAGTTCCTTACCTCCCCTCGTAGTTGAGGGCAAAATCTTAGTTTTAGCGTCTTTCAAGTTCTTCATAGTGATCAACAGATATAAATCCCAAGTGACTCAGAGAATAGAGCTATGCTCCCCGGCAACGGCGCCAGAAATTAGTCTTGATAACTCACAAGTATAGGGGATCGCAACAGCTTTCGAGGGTAGAGTATCCAACCCAAATTTATTGATTTGACACAAGGAGAGCCAAAGAATATTCTTGAGTATTAGCAGTTGAGTTGTCAATTCAACCACACCTGGATAACTTAGTATCTGCAGCAAAGTGTTTAGTAGCAAAAGTGGTATGATAATAAAGGTAACGGTAGCAAAAGTAAAGATAAATGTTTTTGGGTTTTTGTAGTAGTTGTAACAGTAGCAACAGAAAAGTAAATAAGCAAAGAACAATATGTGAAAAGCTCGTAGGCAATGGATCAGTGATGGATAATTATGCTGGATGTGATTCCTCATGCAATAGTTATAACATAGGGTGATATAGAACTAGCTCCAATTCATCAATGTAATGTAGGCATGTATTCCGTAAATAGTCATACGTGCTTATGGAAAAGAACTTGTATGACATATTTTGTCCTACCCTCCCGTGGAAGCGGGGTCCTAGCGGAAACTAAGGGATATTAAGGCCTCCTTTTAATAGAGAACCGGAACAAAGCATTAGCACATAGTGAATACATGAACTCCTCAAACTACAGTCATCACCAAGAAGTATCCCGATTATTGTCACTTCGGGGTTGTCGGATCATAACACATAATAGGTGACTATAGACTTGCAAGATAGGATCAAGAACACACATATATTCATGAAAACATAATAGGTTCAGATCTGAAATCATGGCACTCGGGCCCTAGTGACAAGAATTAAGCATAGCAAAGTCATAGCAACATCAATCTCAGAACATAGTGGATACTAGGGATCAAACCCTAACAAAACTAACTTGATTACATGGTAAATCTCATCCAACCCATCACTGTCCAGCAAGCCTACGATGGAATTACTCACGCACTGCGGTGAGCATCATGAAATTGGTGATGGAGGATGGTTGATGATGACGACGGCGACGAATCCCTCTCTCCGGAGCCCTGAACGGACTCCAGATCAGCCCTCCCGAGAGAGATTAGGGCTTGGCGGCGGCTCCATGTCATAAAATGCGATGAAACTTTCTCTCTAATTTTTTTCTCCCCGAGACGGAATATATGGAGTTGGAGTTGACGTCGGTGGAGGTCCAGGGGGGCCACGAGATAGGAGGCCGCGCCCTAGGGGGGCGGCGCGCCCCCCTGTCTCGTGGACAGGCTGTGGGGCCCCTGGCATTAATTCTTTCTCCAAAAATTATTATAAATTCCAAAAAGTGCCTCCGTGGATTTCCAGGACATTCCGAGAACTTTTCTTTTCTACACATAAAACAACATCATGGCAGTTCTACTGAAAACAACGTCAGTCCAGGTTAGTTTCATTCAAATCATGCAAGTTAGAGTCCAAAACAAGGGCAAAAGTGTTTGGAAAAGTAGATACGTCTGAGAAGTATCACAAGCCTCTCACTCCGGGGCTTAGCTGTAGTCCAGTACTCGCCTAAGTTTAAAAAAATCCTACCGAGTGGTGAGCAAGCCTCTCACTCGGGGGCTTAGCTGCAGTCCAGTACTCGCCTAAGTTTAAAAAATCCTACCGAGTGGTGAGCAAGCCTCTCACTCCGGGGCTTAGCTGCGAATCTGTTTCGCTTAAGTTTGAAAAATCCTACCGAGTGGTGAGCAAGCCTCTCACTCGAGGGCTTAGCTGCGAATCCGTTTCACCTAAGTTTGAAAAATCCTACCGAGTGGTGAGCAATCCTCCCACTCGGAGGCTTAGCTGCAGTCCAAGTACTCACCTAAGTTTAAAAAATCCTACCGAGTGGTGAGAAATCCTCCCACTCGGAGGCTTAGCTGCAGTCCAGTACTCGCCTAAGTTTTAAAAAAATCCTACCGAGTGGTGAGCAATCCTCCCACTGGGAGGCTTGGCCGCAGTCCAAGTACTCGCCTTAGTTTTGAAAAATCCTACCGAGTGGAGAGCAATCCTCCCACTCGGAGGCTTAGCTGTAGTCTTATACTCGCCTAAGTTCGAAACATATCCTTATCCGCAAGGACGACGAGGTGCAGGTCGACTGCAACCTTCTCCTTCGGAGCTACGCCACAAATATAATGTGCGCTCCATCCCTATCCGCAAGGACGACGAGGTGCAGGTCGACTGCAACCTTCTCCTTCGGAGCTACGCCACAAATACAATGTACGCCCTATCCCTATCCGCATGGACGACGAGGTGCAGGTCGACTGTAACCTTCTCCTTTGGAGTTGTGCCACTAATACCACGTGCGCTCCGTCCTTGTCTGCAAGGACGACGAGGCGCATGTCGATTGAAGTCTCCACTTCAGGGATGCATCTCAAACACAAAGTTCATTCCAAGTGTAGAACAAATTCCAAAAGCAATCGCAAGCATATCCTGAGATAAATCAAGTTCAGACGAACCCTAAAAGTTCAAGACCGCGGAAGTACTCGGGCATTCAGCCCGAAAGAGTTTAACGGTTACAAAAACCACTTGGCATCCCGAGGCAAATTTAAGGTGGAGCATAAAAGTTTGTTCACTCCGCAGGAGGAGGGCTGGCAGGCTCGATGAATTCATCCAGGTCAATGCCATTGGCAATCAGAGTGGAGGCAGCAATGAAAGTCTCCATGAAGGATTGGAAGTCATGCTTCTTGGTATTGGCAACCTTGATCACCGCCAGCTTCTCTTCTCGCGCTTCCTTGCAATGGACACGAACCAAAGACAGAGCCACATTAGCACCGCACCGGGCAGAAGACTTTTTCCACTCCTACACTCGACCTGGGATCTCGTTAAGTCGAGTCATCAGAGACTCGAGGTCATACTGGAGCGTTGCCCTTGGCCAGAGTGTTGTGTCGATCCGCGACGTTGCGACCTTCAGTCGAGCAAGGTAGTCAACAACACCGTTGATGCGGGATTCCAGTCGGAGCAAGTTCATAGCAGCTTCATCTTTCACGGGGGAGTTGATGGGGTCCAAGCTTGGTTCAATTCGCCCGGTCTCCTCCTCGAAGTCTCGGCAAAACTCTGCATGCACAATCCGAGGGTGAGTCAGTAGTCATATGCCGAGTCAACAAAGATAAACCAGTCGGAACAGAGTATATACCTTCAAGCTTGATGAACAGCTTCTTGGCAAGGCTCCTCAGATAACTTTTCAGATCATCTCTCCTGCGAGAAATGCCTTCCATCCTCTCGTTCAGATTGACCTTGTCCTTCTTCAAGCGGGTTACTTCCTTGTTGGCTTCATCCAGGGCAGATTTTATCTTGGCGTTTTCTTCCTCCAATTGGCCGACTGAAGCCAACTTCTGTTCAGCCAGAGCAGTTTTGTCATCAGCCTTCTTCTGTGCAGCAGCTAGATCTTGATCCTTTTTTGCCAGAGCCTGGTTCAGTTTTTCTGGAAAGAAATGATGCTTGGTTCAGAAAGAGCGGAATGAAATCCAGATCAAAGACAAACCAGTCGACAAGTTTGTCTTACCATTGGCGTCATCCTTGGCTTTCTACAGTTCCGTCTTGGCCAACTCCAGGTCAAGGTTGAGTTGAATCTGCTGTTTCTCCAAGTCAGCAAAGCGAGCTCCAAGATCACAAGATTTCTGCAATCAAGGAATGGGCCAGTCGACTGGATAAAAGATTGGTTATTTCAGAGAGGTAAGAGGATAAAGACAACAAATTCTAAGACTACCGTCGAATCAAACATCCAACAGTAGTCTCGGGGACTACACCCAGTGGGTGCACTCAGCGTGCCCCCACTGGTTCAGTTTACACTCGACAAAACCTTTCCAGCGCGAGTGCAAAAAAAAGACAGAGACAGCAACAAACAGGCTCTTCAAACCATAGTCGACTGCCAGCAGTTGACCACGGTCTCGGGGACTACACCCAATGGGTGCACTTAGCGTGCCCCCACTGGTTCAGTTTACACTCGACATGGCCCGACCAGACCGAGTGAAGGAATTCAAAATTCAAGACTACAGTCGACTGCCCGCAGTCCACCATAGTCTCGGGGACTACACCCAGTGGGTGCACTCAGCGTGCCCCCACTAGTTCAAAAATTCAATCGACGACAACAAAAATTCAGCCCAAAGTATGAATTTGTTCAGTGACAAATCGAAACACCCAGTGGGTGTACAGATGGAAAGATCCTTGGAAAGAGAGTTTTCAGGTACCATATCCTAAACAGAGCAAGCCAAGAGAGTCAGTCGACATTCTGCTAACCTGAACATTGCTCTGGAGAGCGGAGCTGGCATCATAAGTAGCTTGGCTGGCATCCCGCGCCATCTTCATCTTCTCCATCATAATGCCTGCCTGGCGTATAGCTTCCTTGGCAGCACCCACTTCGTCTTCCGGGACGTGGTGTGTAGCAAAAACTGAAGGTGGTTCGGCAGGAGTTAGCGCAGTTGACGCAGAAGGTAGAGCACTCGACAGCGGTATGGCGAAGGAGACAGAAGTCCGATTAGCGTCACCGGCATCCAGAACTACCGGTTCCACTACTCGCGTCGATTGAGGCGTCTTGCCAGCGGACGTTTTCCTGTTCCTCCTCCCCAAAGGCCTCTGTGGCTCGTCCTCATCATCGTCGGGGAGGTCGATGACGTTGGGAGCTGTAAAAAGATCACTCGCCAAAATTACATCGCCCGATTGGATATATTACAGTTCAGTCGACAAAAAGAAGATAGAATAACGAAGATCGTACCCAGGTGGGAGGTGACCGCGTCTTGCATCTCATCATCCTCGTTTTTGTAAGCTGAAGTTCCAGAGGTAGCAGCACTGCCAATTTCAAGATTCATTCGATCAAACCAAAGGAAAGACAAACAACACAGAATGTCAAGTAAATGCGAAAGAAAAACACTCACGCAGAAGCAACAGGGATGTCAATCTTAATCTTTGGCAGCGCCTTCCGAGGCTTCTGCACTACAACCTTGGACTGCTTTGGAGCTTTCTCAGTCGGTGCTGGAGAGGACGTCCGAGGATGCTTTGACGACTCACCAGTTTGAGCGATCGCCTTTTCATGAGCGCTCGCCCGATCTTGGTCGAGCTTGGATCGCCTCTCCCTGCGAGGAGGCGAATCGACCTCTTCCTTGTCACTCGAGTCGTCACTCTCCTCGTTCCCCTCTCCGTCAGAATGCCACTCGCCACTTTCACCTGCGCTTGCCTCCCCCTCCGGATTCTGCTCCTGCTCTCCGTTGGGCATCGAGTACATTTCGGTAAGGCCCTGGAAGAAAACAAGCAGAACAAAGTCAGTCGGCGAAACATAAACAGCTACACGATTGAATCAAGATTGCAGTCGGAAGTTCAGAATTAGACCTTTTCTGGTTCGTAAGATTGGTCAAGCGGAGGAATTCTCCTGGCTCCCCTGGGGTTATCTTTGTTTCCAGTAATACTCATCAGCCACCCCTCCATCGTGGTCTCGTCGACCTCCTCTGGATGGGTCCGAGTGGTGTCATCAGTGCCCGAGTACATCCACATTGGATGGTCACGAGCTTGAAGCGGTTGCATGCGTCGCCGGAGGAAGACCTCCAACAAATCCATACCAGTCACCCCATCACGGACAAGTTGGACTACTCGATCGGCCAGCACCTTGACTTGCGCCTTCTCCTCCGGGATCACCTTCAAAGGAGAAGGCTTCCCCACTCGGGCCATGGAAAAAGGGGGAAGTCCAGTCGACTGCCCTGGAGTCGGCTGGTCTTTGCAGTAGAACCAGGTCGGCTGCCACCCACGGACCGAATCGGGAAGGATCCTGGTTGGAAAGGAACTTTTGCCCCTCATCTGAATCCCAAGGCCCCCACACATCTGAATCACTTGCATCCTCTCGTCACTCGGATTGGCCTTTTTTACCGTCTGGGAGCGACAGGTGAAACTATGCTTGAAAAGGCCCCAATGAGGTCGGCAGCCCAAGAAATTTTCACACAGAGACACGAAGGCAGCAAGGTACACGATGGTGTTGGGAGTAAAGTGGTGGAGTTGCGCCCCAAAGAAATTCAAGAAGCCTCGAAAGAAAGGGTGAGGAGGCAAGGAAAACCCGCGGTCGACGTGAGTGGCGAGGAGAACACACTCACCCTCTCGAGGTTGCGGCTCGGTCTCGTTCCCCGGAAGCCGCGCCGATTCATGGGGAATCAGTCCTCCCTCGACCAGGTCGTCGATGTCATCTTGACGAACCGCCGAGCGGATCCAGTCGTCCTGGATCCAACCCTGCGGCAGGCCGGCCCTCGAGGAAGATCCGCCCCGGCTGGACTTCTTCCCCTTCGCCTTTGCCGTCGCTTTCTTCGCCCGCTCTAGAGCCACCGTCTTCTCTTTCCCCATCGTCGCAGGCGAACATGAACGGAGCAGCGGCACGGGGGCGAGAGTAGGCACGGCGGAGAAGTCTGAGAAGGAGGGGGAAAAATGAAAGCACACTGTTCAAAAACCCCGGTCTGGTGCCTTATATGAGGTTACTTCCGAGTGACTGACTTGTAGGCCCAGACGGTCTTATCAAATCCCGCAACAGTCGTGTGCGCGATTCGTGGCGAAAAAGGCGGCATGGAAATTGAGGCGGCCTTGCCCTGTCCCATCCGATTACTGTGGCCTCCTCCACCCCGCGCGCTTCCCGAAATTCGAATCCCGCGAAATCCGCTGGCAGCAGAACAACTTGTCAGACGGAAGATCTCCTCCACATCATCACTCGGAGCTCTTCCAGTAAAAGTTCACTCGACAAAAACTAGGAATGGATCAAGGCGACTGAAAAAGAAGTTGGTGTCATCACCTCGGTTCATTGATCCAGAACAAGATATACTCATAGCACGAAAAATGGGTCGGGAGTGTTCTCAACTCCTTCCTCACTCAAACCCTGATCCATTCGGGGGCTAATGATGAAGCTATGTACCTAGGGTAGGGTCATGGACCTGTCCAAGATACCCTCCCCAAGGACATCTCTAAAAGAACCAGAGGCATTCGAAGAAAAATCATCATCCACTCGACCATGAAGCTATGTTCCACTCGACAGTCTTGAAGACACTCGACCATGCAGACAATCACTCGACTACCAGGAGATCTAGAGCCACTCCGCTCTACAACGGTCGGGAATTAAGTCATAGCTTTAATGGTCATTATGTATCTTTATTGCTAGCGTTACCAGTAACGCCCCCCTCTTGATGTACATTGAACCCTGTGTAACGGAGGGGAGTTGGGGTCCTCGCGCACTCTATATAAGCCACCCCCCTCCTCTGGGACAAGGGTTCGCAACCCCTGTAACTCACACGCATATAATCCACTCGACCGCCTTCGGGCTCCGAGACGTAGGGCTGTTACTTCCTCCGAGAAGGGCCTGAACTCGTAAAACTTGCGTGTACAACTCCTCTATAGCTAAGATCTTGCCTCTATCACCTACCCCCCATTCTAGTGTCAGACTTAGAACCACGATAGCTAAGATCTTGCCTCTACATCACCTACCCCCCATTCTACTGCCAGACTTAGAACCACGACAGCCTCCTCTAGCCCACCCCTCCCCTCGCCGTCGCCAAAGGAGGCCACCGGGCGAAGCCCCGCGGCGGACGGCGGCGGCGATGCTGCGTGCAGCCTCCTCTCCAGCCTACTGCGTTCTCTCCTTCCCCCTTAGATCCAAAATCCCCCCCCCCCCCACGCCTCCTGCTTCCATGCTTGCTTGGCTACGGTTGCCGGCAGTCTAAATGCTTCGGCTGCCCCTGCTCTGGCCCCATGGTTGCCGGATGTGGCTGCTGGCCCTTGTGGACAGGGTGCTGACCGGTAAAAATTTGAGCTGACGGATTGTGTGGACCACTGCTCGGCATGGCGGCTGAGTGGCCGGCGGTGGCCTTGTGTGGGCCCGCTGGTTCGATGGCGGGGTTGCGGCACTTGGCGTGCTAGCGTGGGGCGTCCTCGTCTTGGTGCGCGCGCCTCGGGCGTGTGGCGCGGTCGTGGTGGCGCCGGTCTTTGGTCTGGCTGACCTGGCGCCGAGTCGGGGAGCTGCGGGGCGAGGTGGAACTGGAGCGACCGGCGCGCCGGCTCCAGATCTGGCAGTGCTCGGAGCTTGCCAAGATCCCCGTCCCCGATCTGGCGATCTTCGAGGCGGTCGGTCATGGGATGGTGCTCGGCGGCTTGGTTGGCGCTACCGGCAGTCCTGGTTTATGCATGGCTTGCTTCTGGCTCGGGGCATGCCGGTCGTGATGGCGGGTGGCCTGGCGGTGATCTCGGGCTGGATCTGAACTGCAGTGGTCCGAATCAGGTCCTGTACGGCGGTGCTCTGGGAGAAATCCCTGCTCACCCATTGTGTGAGCCGACCACGATGGCGCCTCCCCGGCGTCGCATACCTTCCTAGAGGCGTGGTCTTCGAGTTGTTCCGTGTGGATCTGCTTCGGCGTGGTTCAGGCCGTCTTGCTATAGGGATGTGCTCAAACTCCGGGTGAGAACCTTTCATCGACTATGTCGATGTCGGCGGCAGCGGCGTCTATGGACGTTGTCTTCCTCGCAGGAGGTGCCGCTGTGGAGCTCCAGCACCTATGGTATTTTGCTTTGTGGTCTTCGGGTGAAAACTAAGATCGGGCTTGCCGGATCGGATGATGGTGTTGTGTCTTCGGCAGCACTACCTCCTTGGAGGCGTCATCTTGGAGGCCCAAACCACGGCCCCTGTTGCTGTTCTGTGGTTGAGGCTGGTGCGTTTGGTGGTGGTGATGCGGCCAGCGTGGGGCTGACGGTGGTGTGCTTCTTTTTCAGGTGTTTCTCTTGGCTGTCCTTCGCGTGGTCTCCTCCTTGTTGCTATGCATGCTCAAGACCCTCCCATGGTTGCCGTTGTGCTGCGGCGAGCTTTGGGCTCTTGGTGTTGTCTTGGTTCACCTTTGCTCAATGACGACGCAATGATGCCTTCCCAACCTGCTAATCGTTCTGACCGTCCATGGCGGATCTTCCAGTCAAGGTTCGTGTTATGGTTTGGCACTCGTTGATTATGGTTGATCCTCTGTTGTGCCGTGGGGCTCGGTACGCACGCCGGTGCGGTGCGTTAGGTTGTTTGCAGAGTCTTGGTATTGTGATCCCTCGACAGAACCCCACATCTACTTGTGTCTCTCGTGGTGTTGGTCTTTCTGCCTGCTAGCTAGGTCATGCCCTCTCCTGGGTGGCATTTTTTTTCTCATCTTCTGTAACCTTGTTACCTGTATGGTTTTCAGCCCGGTTTCCCTCATAAACGGGGTCAACTTGTTTAGGTTTTTAATCCGGTTTTCCTTATAAACTGGATCAGCCAAAGCTTAAGGGATGACTCTTGGCTTTCGCAGCTTTTTGAGCAATATATTCAGGTGGGGATCCTCTCCCCCGTGACCGTTCAAAAAAAAAGCCTGTTTCGAGAAAGTTGGGATCTCAACAACTCTGGCACGTTCTCGGTTAAATCGATTTACGCCAAGTTGGCTCAAGGCTCGAAAGTTAGGTACGCTAAAGCGTTGTGGGCTGCTAGGGTGCCGCTCAAAGTTCGTATTTGAATCTGGCAAGCGCTGCTGACAAATTTCCTCCGGCCATCAATCTCCAAAGAAGACACGGCCCAGGCATTGCTCTCTTTGTGTTGTGCCTGAAGATGCCAATATGTGCCCTGCCCAATTCCTTTGGAGCTGTTTTCCCTGAAAGTTTCGGCTCGATAGATCAATATTGCTATACATCTGAAATGAAGTTGGCGCCGGAACTGGGTTCCTTAGAGCATCTCTAGAGACTTCTTATAACACGCCAATCCATAAAATTTCCACTGTTTTACGGTTCCCCGAGAAAAAAAGCCCGGACCAGACTTCCTTATCGAACCCTAACCCGTAAAAACTTTTACAGTGCCTCTGAAATCCAACCAGCATACCGCTACTTTTACCATTTCGCAGGCGCGATACGGGCCGCGACCCTTTTCCCCGCCGCTGCGACTTGCGAAATTCCGCCGTTATTTCTCGCCGCAGGCATCGAATCCGCGCCGATTTCGCCACGCCGCCGCCAGATCCGCCACCGCCAAACCCGGATGTGGCGCGGGATGTGGTCCAATGGCCGTGGAGGTGCTTCTCCTGATGGCGGCGACGAAGACCCAAAGCGCAAGCGTTGCGTCATCGCCGACACGGCGCGGAATCGCTCGGCCCGACGGTACTCCAACCACGAGCTCGAGGTACCAGCATCCCTCCTCCGTCGCGAGATGGAGGAGTACGACCGCCTCCATGCGCGGCGCTTTGACGCGGGGAGCTCTTCGGGCGCGCCACCGATTCCGGTGAAGAGGGAGCCCAGCGAGCTTCCACCGCTCCAAGCCATGAAGAGGGGGGCGGGGGAGGAGGCGCCGCCACTCTGCATCATGAAGACGGAGCCGGGGGAGGAGCGCTTGTGTGGCCATGGCTTCATCGGCCCGGAGGACTACCTCGTCGGGCCCGAGGCGGACGCCTTCGAAGCGGTGCTTGTCGAGCGCACTGCGCGTGAGCATTAGGAGGAGGCACGTCGTCGTCGGGATGAGGAGATCAATGCGCTCCTCTATGAGTATGCGCTCGCTGCCGCGCGCGAGTTCGACGCCAAGCAGGCGGGATGGCGCCACAAAGCCAATGAGCAAGACAAGATCTACATCGATCTTCTCCCACGACGACGAGGAGTGAGTGCCAACGCTGCCGCACTCGGAGCGTCACTGCCGCACCAGGAGAGCTCCGGTGAGCTCCGTTTTTTTTTTTTTTTTTTTGCTAGATCTAGGGTAGGGCGGCATCACGATGTAAAATACCTTTGCAATGTATCAATGAACAAACTATCTATGTAGCACTGTGTTCTTCATTTCGCCCAGGAAAGCATTTTTTTAGATTTTACGGATTCAATTGAGGGCTCTGTTCAGCCGCAGCCGATTTCGCCCCTTAAACCGTGGTTTTCTTGGTCCTTATCCGCGGTATAAGGGTTGCAGCTTTAAGGGTCTGCTAGAGATGTTCTTAGTTAACTAGGCTGTTTGTCAGGAATCTCTTTAGTGCTCTTCTTGAGTTACATATGTATCCCAGCTTTTTTACATTTCCGTTTGTGTAACGTTTGAACTTTGAACCATGTTAACTCCATGCTTGTCTCAATGGCAAGTGGCCCCGGCCCCACCCGTCATTGGGGGGGGTGCAAATGATCAATGTTAAAAGTAAAGTGGGGAAAAGATCCAATTTCTCGGTAAACCTCTACGATTTTATTAATTTAAAGCTGGACCCTGTTTATGTCTTTAAAAAAACTAGGGCGTGTGTAATACCCACTGGCGGAGGTTTAGTCTACGGATCATGTCGCATCTTGTGTGTGTGTGTGTGTGTGTTTCAACTGTGACGCGAGTGACAGTCAGGCCGGCCTGTGAAGAGAAGAGACAGAATTGTGTTCGTTGGATGGACGTCTGCTAGCAGCTAATTAATTGCCTGTTGATCTAGCAGGCTGCTTCCGCAGGTTGTCGATCGTGTGGAGGCAATTAACAGAAAAGATAATGCATGATTAGGACGTCTCATGCATATATATAAATATATATATGCATCGGGGACCAACCCAAATTCCCTTTGCCATTGCCCCGTTTGGATTTATGTAAGCAGTCATCCAGCGATGCATCAAAGATTCCGGCCACATCACTATAAAAATTGGCATATTGCTGTTTCATATTGTAAAATGTAAAAGTAAGGCAGCAGTTACATCTTTGTGTGGGGAAGGACTTTATCCATTGATAAAGACGCTGACTATTTTGCTAAAGACGATATATTGAATTATTGATGATGCCCACAATCACTAATTATTGCATGTAAATACAAAAAATCAAATATATTTTCTTTGCGGGTTGAAAAAACCAACTATATATTGCGTGTCAAGTTTACATGCACCACGTTCAAAACACGTGATCTTGTGCGGTAGTCAGTAAAAATGTGGAATACAAGCTAGGAAGAAAACAAAAGTGAAGTACAAGCTAGCTAGCTGCTAGGAATTGACGTGGACTGAGATAGCGTGCACATCGTCAAGGAAACTTTCGGTTGATGAGATGTTGGATTCTCAGCCGTGCAAGGAGTGCTCAATTCAAGAAGATTGACAGTATCCACATATACTTTTGGTGCATCATACGGGATGTGGTAGTATTGCGATTGGAATCCAACAAATCGACACGGCGGCGTGGTAGATGTGTGCGTGATGTTGATACATGACGACCACTCTCTTGTTTCGTTTCCTACTATCCTTTTGTGCGGATAGTTTCCGGATGAATTTTAATATAAACATAACGAATTTCATTGAAAGTGGAATAATCGATGAACTAAAAACCCAAAACTGTGATACACTTCACGGTGACCTCGTAGGTTATGCCGGGCTGGCCGCCAGCTCCTCCTCCATCATCATTGCCCGACCAGGTGTCGGAGTCGTCATTGTCGGTCTTGGGACGATGAAAGGTAGAGATGTCGCGGCAAGGCTTCCCGGCGTCCACCTGACGCTCGCGGATGATCCTCTCCGCCTCCTCCCGCGTCGTGCGCAGTGCAGCCGCGACCACTGAGGGCGTGGGCTGGGGGAGACGGCAGCGGTCGTTGCAGGCGTCATCCTTGGCGGCGCCGCCGATCTCGGTGAGGGACCATTCCTCGCCGTACCTGGCCATCTCTCTGTCGAGGCGGAGGAGACGACGCTTGGCCGTCTTCAATGTCGTCACGGAGGAGTCCAGGGCCCAGGCGTATGTCAGGTCCGGGTCCAGGGCCCGGGCGTACGCCATGCGAAGGGCCGGTCCGCCGCTTCAATGCCACACGGCGGCCAAAGTTGGTTCCTCAGGAACCTGCGTCCGCAGTGAAGCGGCGGCTGCCGAGAGGTCGCGTCGGTCAGCGTCGCCCTCCCTCCCTCCGATCACATCGTGGCATTAATGCCAGCCTCCGCGTGCTCTGAGCTGGCATGAATGCGGCGCGGTAAGCGGCGCGTGCATCGGAAGGAAAAAGCGCAGGAGGGACGTGTGACGGGTTTTTGATAGGTTAGGGAGGTCAGAAGTAGGCTTGAGAGTGGTCCAGACTCTCGCAAACCTCCCTCACTTTTTGTCTCCGGTTTATGAGAGAAATCATATTCGGACTGTGTCACGGACCAATACAGGTTGGCGTTGGATGGCTTCCGTGATCCAGACTACATGGTTCTGAAGGTTTATCGATCGGGCTTGGAATGACCTAACTAAGCTACCCAACGATGGTACTCACTCTCACTGGTCCGTGGGACCGATTGACTCACGAGTTTCACCCGACAGTCCGTGATGCAGCATGCAGCCATGCGTGGGCAAATAAATATAAATATTTTTTGTTTTGCATGTTTGAAGCTGCCATTCATGCCGGATTGTATCTACTCTAGCTAGCTAGGGAAGAAACTTTACGTTCTAGACCCAACCAAAAAGTAACAAGAGACAGATTTTAGGAGTAACATTAAAAAGTGCCTACAAAAAGTGCTTGCACTGCACGCGCGCGCGGATCAGTTGAATATGAGCAAGTCCTCTAAGGCTAATCATAGTGGGAGTAACTTAGCAAGTAACATAGTGCACTTCAAACTTTTTTTTGCTTATGTGACATGTAGTTAATGAAAAGTGGTAATATAATATATTGCTATAACATAGCGCTTTCCAAGACAAGATGAGTCTAAAAGTTAATTAATGAACTCCTCTATGACACTACTACTATGTTATTTTGCACTATGAAGATAGTAACTTATACTAGTGTCATATGCATGACATTAGTCTAAGTTACTCCCCACTATGACCAGCCTAATCTCCCTCCCACCGCCACTGTTTTCAAATAAGTACTCCAATAGTTAAGCAACCCCGCGCCGCACTGCCACACGCAAGAAAGGGAGACTTTGAGTTCTGCATGGAGATCAATGTTTTAAATACCCGGCTATAGCTCCGCTATAGCCCGCTATATAGCCTTTTTAGCAGGGTGTCGCTAAATAGTCCCATGTACAAATAGCTTGCTATAGCCTGTTATAGCCCGCTATAGCTGATTTTGAGGTCCGCCGCTATTTGGCAATAGCCCGCTATTTAAAACGTTGATGGAGATTAGCTAGTGGGAATGAATCTTTTGCTAAACTTTATCTCGAGGGAACACATGCATGCATGTACTATCTACACAAGCTACCGCCCTTAAGTTGAGTGATAAACCACACATTAGCTAAATATCAGTCGACTGACTTTCAAACTTGGGGTCAGTGATTTTAAGAGTTCATCGAAGTGAGCCACAGGGAAGGAAGGAGCTCGCCAGAGGGCTATCCCCATATCTATCTTAGGGTTTAGGGTGGGGGCGGTGGTGGACAGCGGTGGTGGAGATTCGTTGGAGAAAAAAGCTAGATGCGGCGGGGCTAGAGGGATGGCTAGGGCAGCGACAAGACCGGCTGTAGGGAGTGGTTTCTGGGAGGGAGGTCAATCGCGGGCCAATCGGGATTCAAATACTTCGCGAATCCAACTACTTAAAACTTATTGTGTCCTCCTATGAGATCCAACTACTTTGCGAATCGCGGGCCAATCGGGCGGTTGGGCTGAGTTTGGCAGGCGCGTGCCCCTCACCTGCATGTCGTTGTGAAAATTTCCGCATAGTAAGTAGCAAAGACCTTGTCCGAACATATAGCTTCTCCACAAGAAAAGACTCCTGGGCAATTAGGTTTCCTTCTCCTCCCGCCGGTGACGTCGCTGGTCCACCCCGCCCAGATAGCCTTTCGGTCGTGGAGTTGTGGAGGACCTCGGCTTCGCGGGAGGGGCATTGCTTTCGTCCTTGTTAGGTACAACGTCTTCATTAGAAACTTACAGTGGCAGCGATGTCCCTCAATATGAATAATGTCTTCCACGTTTGATCCCCGTCCACATCTTCAATAGGTCTGTTCGAATCAAGTCTTTGTTCGTGTATTCACAAGTTTGATCCTTCCAATCAATGACTCTCTTCATCGACGATAGTTGCTGCTCTGGTACGCTGGTCCTATCGGGCCTTAACAGAAGGACTTTCGGACTGCCTAACACAATAAGGTTTGCCCAATGTCGGTGAGGGAGGCGTGATGACGGCGACACGTTTTGAGCTCGTTCTAGTGTTTATAGTCGTCCCTTGTTGGTCTATGGACCTGGCTGTAATTTTGTTTTGTTACCTTCGATGTGCTCCTACTGCCCTGGATAATTATGAATAGATTGAAAGTTTCCCGCCTTAAAAAATTGTAGCAGAGAGCCTTGCAAAACGTTTCCATAAAAGAAATGAAAATACACCCAAATTAAATTCTTAGGGTGCCGCGCGTCGTTAGCCTTCATCTCAGCAAAATCAAACTTGTTTAAAACCCAAATGAAGTCATCGATGTAGACCAAGACGAAAAGATGCCCATGCGTGGCAATAAAAGAAAGAAAGAGAGAGAGAGAGGGTAGTACCGTACATGTTGCAGTAAGTTTACTTGCTCCAATGAAAAAGGAAGAAAGGAAGTCCACCTGCACCTCCCTGCCTTCCTGCCCTCCCCCTTTTGAAACCAAAATGCAACTGCTACCACGACTCCCTCCCAACCGTGGCACGTACGCCTCGTCCTCACCGACACACGGGCCCTGCCCCGAAACACAGGCCCCCACCTGCGGATCCAACCACTGCACTCACTGCGCTCGCTCGCTCGCTCACTCCGAGCTGAGCTCGTTTCCTTTTGTTGGTTTGCCCGCGTCCAATTTATGGCGATTTAATGCGCCAGCGCAGCGACGAGGAGCAGCAGTGTGCATCAATGGCACTGGCAGCCATGGCCGGATCCATCTGAGCTCTCACTCCCACATCCCCTGTCTCCCTCCTCCACCCATCTTCTCCGCCCGCCATTTCTTTCCTTGAAGGGCGGAAGGAAGGAAGTAGGCGACCACAACACCGCCCGACCCGACCGGAGAGCGCGAGAGATTTTCTTTCTTTTTTGTTTCTTCCTCCCCCATCTTCCCTCCCTTTTTGGTCCGTCTCTCTCTGGTTAATGGCGGCAGCGCTGCTAGCTGCTGCTGTCTGGTAACAGTACTGCCAGTACTGTCTCGACGTGTTGACTTCTCTGCTCCGCCATTGATTTTCGAGATAGATCGGAGCCAGCCAAGGGAGGGAGGGCTTCCAATTCAAATCCACGCGCCGTCGCGTTGCTTGGATTTGCTCCTTCCTTTCTCTGCCGCGCCAGCAAAGCACCTAGGGAGGGAGGCCATGGTGGCCGAGCCGCTGGTGCACAAGGTGCTCGCCATGGCCACGGCCACCCTCTCCAACAAGAAGGCCGGCAGGAAGGGGGACAAGGACGGCGCCAGCACCAGGGTCGGCATCCTGTCCTTCGAGCTGGCCAACGCCATGTCGCGCGCCGCCAGCCTCCACCGCTCGCTCTCCGCCGCCGAGGCCGCCCGCCTGCTCGGCCCGCTCTGCCTCGGCTCCCACGCCGTCCGCGCGCTCGTCCCGGGCGACGACGCGCGCCTCCTCGCCCTCGCGCTCGCCGAGAAGCTCGACGCGCTCAACCGCGTCGCCGCCGTCGCCGCGCGCCTCGGCCGCCGCTGCGCCGCCCCGGCGCTCCAGGGCTTCGACCACGTCTACGCCGACCTCCTCGCCGGCCGCTCCCCTGCCTCGGCCTACCCCTTCTTCGCCCCCGCGTCTCAGTCCGAGGCGGCGCTCCTCCGGCAGCTCGACCGCCTCGCGGCCGCCACGGCCGCGCTCTACGCCGAGCTGGACGCGCTCGCCGACCTCGAGGAGTCGGCCCGCAAACTCCCCACCGACGAGGCCCGCCGCGCGCTCCTGCAGCGCGCCCGCTGGCGGCGCCAGGACGCGCGCCGCCTCCGCGACGCCTCGCTCTGGGGCTGGACCTACGACAAGGCCGTGCTCCTGCTCGCGCGCGCCGTCTGCGCCGTCTACCACCGCATCTGCCTCGTCTTCGGCGACCCCATGCGCGGCCTCGACCTCCTCCTTGTTTGCGACCACAAGGACCGAGAGCACCACCAGAGCAGCCAATGCCACGATGACCAGAGCAGCCGGCAGCTCTTCTCCGGTCCGGTCACCTCTGCCAAGTCGGGGCCGATTATCGACAGGGTCGCCGCCGACGCGGACCCGCCACATCCAAATCGGCTCCGGTCGAACTGCGGGGGGAACATGTTCATGGAGTGCCTAAGCCTGAGCAGCTCGGCGGCATGGAAGGAGGACGACGGCGGGCTGGACGAGGACGACGAGTCCTTCTTCTCCGGGGACGCCAGCAGCTGCATCAGCGCGATCAGGTCAGGGATGCTGGTGGCGCCGCCGTCCAGCGGCGGCGAAGAGCACGACGCAGCCAAGAACGGCGCCGGGAGCAGAAGAAGGAGGTCTCACTGCCACCGGCGGTTCGGGCCGAAGAGCACGGTGACCTCGCTGGCCCCGGCGTCGACCGTGGGCGGCTCGGCGCTGGCATCACACTACGCCAACATCATCATGATCGTGGAGAAGCTGCTGCAGTACCCGCACCTGGTGGGTTCAGAGGCGCGCGACGACCTCTACGGGATGCTGCCGTCGACCCTCCGATCCTCCCTTCGAAAACACCTCCCGCGGAACCTGGGCATCTACGACGCCTTCCTGGCGCACGACTGGCGGGAGGCGCTGGAGAAGACGCTGGCCTGGCTGGCCCCCATGGCGCACAACATGATGCGGTGGCAGGCCGACCGGAGCTTCGAGCAGCAGCACCAGATGGAGGTGCAGCTCAGGGGCGGCAATGGCAATGGCAACGTGCTGCTGCTGCAGACCTTGTACTTCGCCGACCGGGACAAGACGGAGGCGGTGCTCTGCGAGCTGCTCGTGGGGCTCAACTACATCTGCCGCTACGAGCAGCAGCAGAGCGCGCTGCTCGACTGCTCCAGCAGCATCGACTTCGACGACTGCACCGTGGAGCAGTGGCACGCCTCCATGCATCAGTAGCAAGCAACTAGCAAGGTTTTTCTTTCTCCTTGATGATTTCTTTCTTTTTGTTTGTAAGTAGTGTGAGAAAACAAGCAAGCAAACAGAGAGTAGTGCTAGTAGTGGTTACTTGTGTTTTGGTTTGGGTTTCTCTGTCTTCCATTTTTGTGCATGCATGCCATGGGTTCAGCACTTTAGGTAAGATGAGATGAGATCTTCTGTATATCCATTCATGGATAAATGAATGAATGAATGAATGAATGAATATAGGATTTGCCTCATGAAATGTGTGACAGATTTGTGGTTGAAATCAGACCGCCCCTGGCCTCAATGCAGAAAACAGAAGAGGTGAATTTATCCAAACTGTTTGTTACTGGTCTCCCAATCTAATTATTGTAGTATATACTATATGTGTATCATCGAACAAACTTGTGGAAATTGCCAACAACAAAGTCATAAAGTTGTTACTCCCGTGTGTGTGTGTTAGCTACTACTGAATTCTAGCATATGGAATGTGGAGACCTGTCAAGTCACAAAGCGCCTTTTGTCATTGTTAATCGCGGGTCAGCATGGGACTTTTGCCAAAAAGCACACCGAGAAGCGAAAATGTAGGAAAATGCATCCAATGCCTGACACACAAAGGTAGAGTAGAACTTTAGGCATGCATTAGTCTGAGCACGGCGTACATCAGGGTCAGTAGCAGGTGTTGATGCTTACCAACTCATCTTAGGCCTCTTTTGGTTCATAAGATAGGATTATCGTAGGAATAGGAATTTTGTAGGAAATGAGATGACATGTATCTCAAATCCTATGAGTAGGAATAGAAAATGAGATGTCATTTGGTTGACACCAAAGGAATTTTTCCATTGAATCTAGGCTCATTTTTATTTTTCTATGAAATGTGGAGGATAGGAACCAATCCTATGTAGGAATAGGAATCCATTCCTATAAACCAAAGGGCTTTAAAGGAAAAAATCCTATAAAAATCCTATCCTCTAGAATTCCTATGAGATTCCTTCAAACCAAAGGAGGCCTTAAAGGGAAGTACTCCGAGGGAGTAATGTCCTACTCCCTCCATTACACAATGTACTGTGCTCGCTCTTTCTGAGATCTAAGTTTAACCATACATTTAACCAACGAGATTGACTGCGGCCCGAGCAAAAATTATACCACTAAATTCATATCGAAAATACAAATTCGATGGTATAATTTCTGCTATCGCCGCACTCAGTCTTGTTGGTTAAATTTATGATCAAATTTAGATGTCTGGAAGCGCCGCTGACACACTACATTGTGTAATGAAGGGAGTATCATATACCGTAAAGCCAAGCCGCGACAGGTTTAGTTGGTGGGTCAATTAGCAGCTTTGCTTACCTTCTCCTCCTTGTCTCAAGGATCTCTTTTTGTGTAGCATCAGTTGCTCAAGGGGCAGGCACCTTATCTGAACTGAAGATTGGCCAGGATCATTTGTTCAAAGGACAGATGCCCATTTGAAATGAAGGAAATTAGAGACTAATCAATCAATCATCACCACAACCTGCTGCCACATGAACTGTGTGCTCTGCAGTAGGATGCCCCTTTCTGTCTGCCCTCAGAGCCACCAGGCACACACATACAGACATGTACAGTGTATATATATTTGCTGCTCATCTGGGTCTTCATTTGAGTCGTGATTGTGTTGCGGCACGTTGGTAAAGCCAATTTGAAAGAAGAGAGAGACCAATCATCACCACAACCTGCTTGCTGCTACATCTACATGGACTCTGAGTGCTACTCTGTAGCAGGATGATGCCCCTTTTGTTCAGAGACCTGCTCATGTGGGGTGGCCGTGCTGTGCTGTGGCAAGTTGGTAAATAAAGCATGTGCAGTAAACACTCATTAGCAAGCAATCAGTAAAGAGAATGCATACAGGTGCTGCTCTCTCTCTCTCTCTCTCTGACTTCTGTACACACCCTGCCTGTAGTTGCGTGTACATGGTTGCTCACACACACATAGTTTAAAATTCAAACTTTTCTAATTATTTTGCGGGTAAAAGGTACCCTGAAACTGTGCCGAAGATCCTAACTTTTTATTATCTACTCCCTTTGTTTCGAAATAACCATCGCTGATTTAGCACAAAGTTGTACTAAATCAGCAGCGACAATTATTCTGAGACGGAGGGAGTAGTACGTTACATTTGGATATTAGTTGCTAGGCCAATTAGCTTACCTTGTTATCTTGCTCTGCTCTGCTCGCTAGTACCATCTGCTGAACTGAAGATGGCAACGGCGCAAGAGGAAAATAAACTGTAAAGACCAAACCAATGATCAGCACAGCCTGCTTACACATGAACTGCAGCAGGGTCAGGGGCACACACACACATAGATACAGTTGGTTGCTGCTCATCTCTTCCATATGAATGCCTGCAAAGTTAAGTTGGTAAAAAATAAAGCGTATTTGTGCAGTGTACTTTGTCCTCTTTATATTTTCTTCATCCATCTTTAGTAGTACTATGGTCACCAAAACCATCCAACTCCAACTGCCAAATATATGGCTTTCGAGAGCACAGGCACAGTCAAATCATTTCTTGCAAAAAAAAAGGCACAGTCAAATCACAACTTTTAACCAGAGTGACTTAGTTACATTTGTTTCGCATGTCTTACTAGTATTTGAATGACTATATGAATGATAGATGTAGCCTTGGAATTAAGTTTGTTAAAACTATTTACTTTTGTGCATGATATACTATTTTGTTCGCAGGATGGCTCTCAAGCCCCCCTGCTGCGTTCTGCGGTTTTGGCACGTCGGCGCGGCTGGATCTCGACGGTGGCTCCCCGGCGGCGGCTGCCCTCCTCTCCCGCGGTGGTCCTGCTGGGTGGCGTCCCCCCACCCCACCCACCCCCACCGCGTGGCGAGGTTGGCCCCGTGGCGTCCCCTGTGCTGCAGGCGCGAGGCAGTGGCAGCAGGACCTGCGCTCTCCAGGTGCCTCGCTTGTCAGCGTCCTCGGCCGCCGCGGCTCCGGCCCTGGCGTTTCGAAGGCTGCGTTCCTCTCCAGCTTCTTGGTTCACTGGTCCTCGCTGGTGTGGCTCGGTCCGGCCGCCCAAGGCCTGCGCTTTCCGGTGTCTTGGCTTGCGGCACACCTCGCTCACGCGACTCAGACCCGGCGTGCTCGTTGGCTGCGCCCTTCCGGCCTCGTCGACTTGTCGGTGTCTCGTCTGATCCGTCCGTGGCGGACTGCGTTCCTTCCGTGTCCTGTCCTACTTGCGGCGCCACCCTCCTATGCCGGCTTCCGTCGCCTCCCTTGCCCGTCCACCTCCTTGCCTCGTCCACTCGTCGGTTCGAAGCACGTGTGCCCGCAGCTCCCTCCATGTGGTGGCATCTTCGACCTACATGTTGACTTCCTCGGCTCTGATCTAAACCCGGCGGATGTGGGATTGTTCAGACTTGGCGGCGAAATCCTCGCTCGGCTTGCCGATCTTGACAGCGGCGGACTTCGCGTGTGCCGCTTCCTTCTTGGAGGCGCTGTCATGGCCCCTTTCTGTGTCCTTTGAGCATCGGGGGAAACCCCAGGTCCGGCTCTTCGGATCGGACAACGACGGCGCCATAACGTCGTTCCCCTTCTTGAAGGCGTTGTCTTATTTGCTCGGCGTCCTTGGCGTTGGATTTTGAGTTTTGGGAACGATCGTGTCGGTTCGGACTACATCTCATGGCTAGGTGGTTTTAGTTGTGTGTGTTCTCTTTGGGCTGAGCATCCCTCTTCCCTCTGCTTCGGGCACAATACTCGCACCTGTTTGTGTAGTGTGTTGTACTCTATCCTGTACTTTCTCTATCATCTTCTATCAATGTAAAGATACGCAAGCTGTGCGTATTCGCGAAAAAACAGATTTGCCGCTGAAGCATCTGTTGCTGAACACTAAACTTGACTGGCTGCATCAGGTGATACTACTTCATCACAAGAGTACATAAATTAGAATATTTGGTGTACCTAGAAAATCACAAGAGTTAATTTCCTTTGAGTGCACATGTACCCTCACAATCTTTGAATGATTTTCTAGTTAAAACGCTGCACTTAAAATGATGTTTTTGCTGGATGCAGGGGTGCCACCGCCACGGATAACAAAATGTAGTCCGCTTGCAAAAGAGAGTAAAATGTTCACAATAAGCCAACTGGATTTGATGTTGTGCTCTATTGCGGAGTAATGCAACCCAGATTGCACCCTTAAAGTTTTTTTTTTTTGAAGCATCAGATTGCACCCTCAAAGTTCCCGTCCCGTGTAGTTGTCAATGCATATTCACTTGCCTCTTCAAAAAGGAAAGAAAAGTTCACTAATATTCCCTCCGTCCGAAAATACTTGTCATCAAAATGGATAAAAAGGGATGTATCTAAAACTAAAATACATCTAGAAACATCTCCTTTTATGCATTTTGATGACAAGTATTTTCGGACGGAGGGAGTATATAATAACATACGTATAAATCAAATTACAACTATGTCTTCCCTTGGAATTCCTGATATATATGCTTAGGTGTAGATCTCCATATCTTCTCGTGTCATAATGAAAAAGAACAGTGTTGGAGTGAGAGAAACAAACAAACAGAAAATCAGAGTAGAAAGGTTCTGATACTCAGGATTCTTGTATAAATACCGCATCATGAAAAGACAGACCAACGTTGTGACGTTGTATGTGGGGGTCAAACAGTGCGAATTTAAAGCATGTTAATGCTTCTTTGACAAAATTTGATCAACCCGACAACAAAGATAGTTCCATAGTACTCCCTCCGACATTGATGATGACATATCCTGGAAATTTGAGGCGGACTGTGAGTATTCGGCGGCGTATGCTTATAGGATCCAGTTCTTGGGCTCCACGGCGACGACCATGAACAAGACTATTTGGAAGGTTTGGGCACCTCCCAAGGTCAAGCTCTCCTCTTGGCTAGCGATTCAAAACAGGATATGGACAGCGGATAGATTGGAGAAGCGAGGTTGGGAGAATTGCGGCCTGTGCACCCTCTGCAGAAGGGCAAACGAGACATCCGCGCACCTCTTCTTTCGGTGTAGGTTCACCTTGCGCATATGAAGATTGGTAAAGGAGTGGCTTGGCCTAGGGGCTCTCGAGATCCATCAATGGCAGGCGGAGCGCAGCATCAAGCATTGGTGGACAAACATGTCGAAGCCAATACGGCGAACCGGAATGCCATGGCTTCCCTTAATATGCTTGTCGGTTGGGCCATTTGGAACGAGAGAAACGCTAGTTTTTAGGAAGAAACCGACGCCGCCCTTCTACATTCTAAAACTAATCCAAGATGAAGCTAAACTTTGGGTCACGGCAGGAGCTAGGCACCTGAAGCATTATCATGCTGCGAGAGTAGTTATTGTTTTCCTTTTGTTGACAGACGGGCTATGTTGTGGAGCCACTGTTATGTACTCTAAAATTCTCCTCCTTTATTAATGAATTAGGCAAGTCTTTTGCCTCTGTTTCAAAAAAAAAAAACTAGTATACAATAAGATGATATTAGATCATCAGTACGCCTGAATCTGTTTTCAAGAACCGAAGACATGATTTTCTACTGTTGTCCACTCCTATCATAAGAATTTGATCAGTACTCTCCTATATAAGATGATTTAGTGTCTCTTCCAATAGAAGACCAACAATCTATTGTTCAAACAGTAACAATCTAAATTTTGGAATTGCCATAAGCTCTGCTATATAATAAGTAAATTCAAAATATTTTATAAAGTATTAATAGAAGTACAAAAGTAAAGAAAAAGTTACAAAAACAGAAGAAAAGGTTGTGGCCTGCCACACGTGTGGTTCGGCGCATCTCTCTCGCCCCTTCAGCGAGGCGGAAGCTGGACTCTCTGAAGGCGAGATATAGGGGCACCCATTTTTTCCCATGGGAATCATGGGTTCATGGCATGGGAAATATATTTGCGTCCGGGACCATCTCTGCTGTGCTGGCCTTTTCGTCTCTTTCAGGGATAAAGAAAGCCTTTTCTTTCGGAGAAGATCTTGTACCACGGGAGAATGGGCCGGCCCATGATGCCTTTTCCTAGAGTTTAGTTGTGTTTTTCTGTATTTTTTTCATGTTGATTTTATTTTATTTTTTGTTTTCATTTGAATTTGAATATTTTTCTATAGGCAACATACAGTATTACATGGTATACGTAAAAAAAATTGCATTTCGTCAGGCTTATTTGCCCTAGTTAATAAATTAATCACAGTTTTATACATTTAATACATCAAGCACGTTTTAGGCCCTTTTATTGCCTGTGGTGTTTTTTCTCAATGGGTGCGCTGGCCGGAGTCCGCCGCTAGAAAAATACAAATAAAATAAAATAAAAATGATAATAATAAGAAAAAAAATATATTTGTCGAGTATCCTTCTGCTTATACTTGGCAAACATGCTGCATTTTGCTTGGTTGCCACAAGCACCCCAAGGATCCTGATCTTGGTTGTTGGATCCTCCCAGATCTATCGGCTGGCGCCACCCCCCTCTCTTACACACACACACAGGGGCGGAGCAGGGGCCTACCTGGGGAAGCCAAGGGACACCGCAGTCGGTGGACGGCAAGGGCGCCACGCAAGCCGCTACGGCGGCCGAGCAGGGATGCAGCGGCGCGAATTTGTAGGATTTTTGTAGGAATTCCATAGGATAAGATTTGCAAAGAAAAAATTCCCGTGAAGCCCTTTGGTTTGTAGGAATGGATTCTTATTCATATGTAGGATAGGATTCAATCCTTCATGTTTTGGAGAAAAAAATATTAGACTAGACTCAATGGAAAAAATCCTATCCTATGCATCAAATGACATCTCTTTCTCTATAGGATTTGACATGCATGTCACCACACTTCTTACGATTTTCCTATTACTATAGTATTCCTATCCTATGAACCAAAGAAGGCCTAAGGCGTGGATCGCTGGCTTCTGTTGTCTGATTCGTGGATCGCTAGCTTTGGGCCTCCTTTGACTGGGCTGAACCCTAGGCGTGGATCGTATAGTTTTCCCCCTCAAATCTCTCTAGTTGGATCAAATTCCCCCCAAAGTCTAAAACTGGTTAAATCACCCCCTCAACTCTGCAATACCGGAGCAATTAGCCCCTTGAGTGGTTTTGCAAAGGATTGTAGGTGGTTTTGACTAAAGGTTGTTGATCGGGGATATGATCTTGACATGGCAATGAACGAGCAAGACACCGCCGTGTTGCCCGTCTTGCCCGCCATGAACAGAGAGTAACAGCCACCGCGCCGTCCAGTAGTAGTACACGGCTGCCATGGCTGGGCTCGGCTAGCGCCTCGTGTACCATGCACACGCAGCTCTCCTCGTGCTCGACCCGCCGCCTCGCTGACCCTCGCCACCCATGGCCAAGGCCATAGCCCGAGCTTGGCGGCCACGGCCGAGACCACCTGCGGCCGTGTCCGCACCATGAAAGCACGCCCCAGCTGCAGTCGTGCTGCCAAGACTATAGCGCACACACGCCGCGTGTGTCTGCACTCTGCAGATGCCTAGCCGCCCGCGCTTGTGCCCGGCGAGCTCCCTTGGCCCGCCATGGCCAAAATGGCCAAGCTCCGATGCCATGTTTGCATTTTTGGGCTGAACCCCTTGCCTCACATGAACATCCAGCCACCCCGTCGCCATGTTTGCCAAGCACAGCACAACACAAGCAGGAATGCCAACCATGCACGCGTAGCACACTCAAGGTCTGAGCACACTCGACCAACGGCTCGCTGGCCTCGGTGCGGCAGGCTCAGCGACCCACGTTGACATCGCCGGTGATCTCGACTTCTTTTTTGCATCGCGGCCCCGCGCCCTCCGGCCTCGCGGCCCTCATCGCCTCCCTCCCGCCGGTGGACGTGGCGGATGTGGCGAGGCAGCTCGAGGCGCCCGTCGGAGCTGGGCAGGAGAGACACCATCATCATCGTAAGGACGCACCTTGGGCACCTCCTGAGCCCTGGCGACCGCGCCCTCGGCTACAATCTCCGCGGCGCCAAAGCCAACAACCTCAGCCTGGATGAATGGTCAGAGCCACTACTTGCCCGGTGCGATGCTCACTCGTCAAGAACATTGCGTCGTGGGGCACAAGTTAAATGACAAGTCAGCAACCTATAGTCAAAACCGGTTGCAATCCTTCCCAAAACCACTCGAGGGGATTATTGATCTAGTATTGCAGAGTTTGGGGGGTGATTTAACTGGTTTTAGACTTTGGGGGGAATTTGATCCACCTAGATGGATTTAAGGGGGGAAACTATACTTTCTTCAAAAATCTTTACATATACTAGCTGGAAAATTTTCTCACTCCCTGGGCCTGGGCCTTGGGTGCCCGGGGCCCAGCTCCGCCCCTGCTCTCCGGCGCCGAGCATGGCCTCTGGCGACAATCGGCCTTCTTTCCTCTTCTCCAACCGGATCCAGGCCCAAGACGAGGGGCCAGTATGGTTCAAGACCTGGACAACGTGCCTGAAGAAAACTCATGCCTAGATTGAGCCTCAAATGTTGGACAATTTTGCCTGGCCAGGCTAGCCTGGTGGACATGCGTTTGGTTTGTGCCCTGGGCATGCTGTTGATTTACACTACAATTAATACACAGAGAAACCCACATCCATTGATTCTATGCAAAAGAAATACTAATAAACTAATGCCAGGCGTAGCTGCAGGCAAACCCAGGCGTAGGAAACGGGAAGCCTAGCTCAGGCTAACCACGCTGCCGGATGGCCAGGCCAGGCTTGCAGGCCAGGCTTGATTCGTATAGCCCAGGACGTCAACCAAACACGGTCCAGGCAGGTTTCAGGGATGCTCCAGGCTAGGCAAACTTTTACGAGGGAAGCAACCAAACACACCCGAGATCCATGTATAGCAGCTGGAGCACGTGGCGCCTCCTGTTCTCTGTTTTTTTTTTTTTGCCAGGTGCCATTGTTTTATTCTCGGCTTACCTATAAACCCAGTACCCAATAGCTGACACTCGGCTTATAGGCCATAAACCGATACACATTTAGCCAAGTACACAAATCTAGTGTAACACTCGGCTTATACTTCACCATGGTTAAAATGCTATTTTTTTTTCTGTAGTATTTGCACATATTTGTGAGCGTCTATGTCTGTATAGTGTTTTTAAAGAAATGTATTTTTTCCATTTACTTAATTATTTTTTACTGAATTTTAAATAAATTAGAAGTTGGAATAAATAAAAGCCACCAAAAGCATAATTTGAGCAGAGGGGTTTGTTCCTTTCCCTTGTGGTGCAGAATCATATACAGTTCTTTGCTAAACAGGTCCGCGAAGAAAGGTATAATAGCAACTCGGATGTCAATTATACAAGGATATAAGGAAGTAAACTCAGCAAAATTTTGTTCCGTGCGAAAAAAGAAAATTTGTTCCGTGAGCAGCAGTTTATTAGGAGAGGTTGAGTTTGTGTCGGATTCCAGTCCAGTTTTGCGACGAACTCGGGCAGGCTCGGGTTAGTATATGAAGTGGCACCGTGGCAGCCCAAGTTTGAGGTCCCCAGAACAGCAGAAGCGCCATCAGAATCAGATCGAGACTCGATCAAATCACGCGGGTTCGCCGGCCCTTTTCAAGAAGAACGACCAGATCTCGATCGAGACCCTAGTCGCCAAGTCGCCATGCCTGCTTCGTCGTCGTCGGCGTCCTACGAGAAGGCCAAAGAGGTCATGGCCATGGCCACGTCCGTCGCCGCGTCCATGATGCTGGTGCGCAGCCTCGCCAACGACCTGATCCCGCCCGAGGCGCGCAGCCTGCTCTCCTACTGCCTCAGCGGCCTGCAGTCCCGCATGGCGTGGCGCCACACCATCGTCGTCGAGAAGACCGACGGGTATTACACCAACAACGTCTTCTACTCCGTCAAGACCTACCTCGCGTGGCGCATGGAGAACGACAACGCCACCCGCGACGTGCAGCGCCTGCGCCTCAGCAGCGGCGGCTTTGGCCTGGACGACGACGACGACCCCGAGAAGCTCGTCCTGGGCATGGAGGAGGGCGAGGAGCTGATCGAGGTCTACCAAGGCGCCGAGTTCAGATGGAGCCTCCACTCCCACGACCTCCCCGGCGACTCCTCCACCACCCTCGGCCGCGGCGGCGGCAGGCAGTACTACCAGCTCACCTTCCACAAGAAGCACAAGGACAAGGCCATCAAAGCATACGTCCCCCACATCCTCGCCACCGCCAAGCAGATAAGGGACAAGGACAGGCCTCTCACCATCTACATGAACGACGGCTCCGACTGGTCTCCCATGGACCTCAACCACCCCTCCACCTTCGACACGCTCGCCATGGACCGCACGCTCAAGCGCTCCGTCATCGACGACCTCGACAAGTTCATCAAGAGAAAGGCATACTTCAAGAAGATCGGCAAGGCCTGGAAGAGGGGCTACCTGCTCCACGGCCCGCCCGGCACCGGCAAGTCCAGCCTCATCGCCGCCATGGCCAACCACCTCCGCTTCGACATTTACGACCTCGAGCTCACCGGCGTCCACAGCAACTCCGACCTCAGGAAGCTTCTCATCGGGATGACCAACCAGTCCGTCCTCGTCATCGAGGACATCGACTGCACCATTGACCTCAAACAACGAGGAGATGATAGTTCTAGCAGCACTTCTTCTAGTTCTAGCACCACCAAGGACGACAACAGCAACAAGCAGCAGGTAACCTTGTCCGGGCTTCTCAACATCATCGACGGCCTATGGTCCACCAGCGGGGAGGAGAGGATCATCGTCTTCACCACCAACTACAAGGACCGTCTCGACCCTGCGCTTCTACGGCCCGGCAGGATGGACATGCACGTCCACATGGGATACTGCACCACCGAGGCCTTGAGGATTCTCGTCAACAACTACCACTCCATCGACTACCATGCCACCTATCCACAGATCGAGGAGCTGATGGCGGAGGTGGATGTGACGCCTGCTGAGGTCGCCGAGACCTTGATGAGGAGCGAAGAGCCAGATGTCGCGCTCCATGCTCTTATCGACCTCCTAAACTCAAAGAAAGAACTGTTGGCAGAATCTGCCACTACCTGCAGTAAGGAGGAGGAGGAGGATTCTGGTGATGATGCTAAGGACGACGAGGAGGAGGATTCCGATGATGCCAAGGATAATAGTGGCGATGATGATAACGAAGCTGAAAGCTAGTGGTAGTAATGTTCGAGTGGTCTAACAATGATAAGAATCTGTACGTGTGCCTACGAGAGTAATTTTTCTACCGTGCGTGCATCTTATAGCATGCATGATCCACTCTCCATGGTCACCTTGAGATTCAGGCTTTGTTTTCTACTAGTCTTGCCAAAGTTTGTTTTGTTTTAGAGTACGCGTTGTTACAAAAAAGTTTGGTCCAGTTCTTTCGGTGCTAAAGAACGCATGTATCGCTACCTATATCAATAAAAGAAGACTATATCATTGGTTACTTTATCCAGGTTTATCAGTTCTCTTCTTACTACTCTACTTAGGGCATCACAACTCGTTCTGACGTATATCAACAAGTCCCTCCTGCCCCGAATCTCAAAAGGATGCTAATACTAACTCCGTTTCCTTTTAGTCTGTATATAAATTTTGTCTCAAGTCAAACTTTGCAAAGTTTGACCAATTCTATAAAAAAATATTAACAATACGAAATTAATATCATTAAATGCATCACCAAATAAATTATACTATATAACTTTAGTGTTGTAGATGTTGATATTTCTTAAGGTAAATTTGGTCAAACTTTGCTTAGTTTGACATCAGACAAATTTTATACGCAGAGTAAACAAATGGTATGTCTACATAGTTATGTCATCAGTTTTTTCCTTGTTTATTCTTTTCTTTGTGTTTTTATTTTTTGCAGTTGTCCAGGTGCTTGCGGCGAGACGGAAGCTCGCCTCGCCAGTGTCTTGGGGCCCCGTTCAGTTTAGTTTAAGTAGCTTTGTTCGGTTAGGCTAGGCTATCCTCCGTTCTTTTTTCTTTTCTTTAATTTTTTCCGTTCGATGGCTTATCCTTTTACTTCACAAGAAAGTTGTTTCTCGTATAAAATGTATATTCGTCAATAATTTAGAGATACATGAAAACATTCTTTTATGTTCATGTAACTTTTAGAAAAGTGTCCACATGTTTTTAAAATGTTCACCGCAAATTCAAAAAATGTTGACGCAATGTGAATTTTATGTTAGCACATTGTAAACAAATGTTGATAACATTCCAAAAAATTGTTCGTGACATTTAAAAAATGCTCACACGTATCAAGAAATGTATGTGAAACTTTAGAAGAAAAATGTTATACAACCTAAACATGTTCGCGTAATCCAAATGAATGTTTCCTACCATTTAAAAAAATATATGTAATATTTAAAAGGATATGTTTGTGCCATTTAAAAAATGTTTATACAAAGGTAAAATATGTCCATGTAGTATAAAAATGTTTTGTATTTTTCAAACAAATGTTCAATGTTTATTTGAAAAAACAAATAACACATAATGGAAAAACTGTTCAAAACATATATTGGAAAAAAAAAGTTAATCATGTATTTGAAAAACATCAACGTGTATTAAAAAATCCAGCTATATAAAGAAAGAGCACAACGTTTATTTGGAAAGATTATTACAAAAACATGTAAAAAATTGTAATCATGTATTTAAAGAATGTTAAAGACATGCTTGTTGCACTTATATTGAAGACGTGCAGTTGTGCGGCGGGGGCGACGCATGAAATTGAAAGGTGAGGGATCTAGTTGCATGTTCGATGACTGTCATGCAACTATCATTAAAAAATCATGAGTTAAAAAAGGAAAACTTGAAAGAAAAAAGAAAAACAAGGAGGATGGACTTGCAACTAGGACAAAAGTTTATCAGGCCCACCAGTTGCATATCAAGGGTGGAATTGCAACTTGGACAAAAATGGATCGCCCCACAGACCCCACCCCTAGTTGCATATCGAGGGTGGACTTGCCACTGGAATGAAAATGGGTCGGGTTGCATGTCGAGGATTGACTTGCAACTACGACAAAAATGGATCGAGCCCCCTGTTGCGTATCGTGGATGGAGTTGCAATTAAGACAAAAAGGGATCGCCCCACACCCCAGTTGCATGTCGAGTGTGGTCTTGCAACTAGGACAAAAACGGGTCAGGTCTCATTACGTGTCGAGGATGCACTTGCAATTGGGACAAAAATGATTAGGGCCCTCAATTTCTTATCGAGGGTGGAGTTGCAACGGGGACAAAAAGCAACCCCTAATTGCGTGTCGATGATGAACTTTCAACTGGGACAAAAATTGGTGCGACCCCAGTTGCGTGTCGAGTGTGAATTTGCAACTAGGGCAAAAATGGTTCAGGGGAAAGCGCGTATGAAGGATAGACTTGCAACTAGGACAAAAATGGGTCGGACCCCCAAATGCGTCTCTAGGGTGGAGTTGCAACTGAGAAAAACGGGGTCGCCACCACCCCCAGTTGCGTGTCGAGGGTGAACTTGTAACATCGTCCAAAATGGGCTGGGTCCAGTTGTGTGTCGATGATGGACTTGCAACTAGGACAAAAATGTGGTCCTCAGTTGCATATCGAGGGTGGAGTTGCAACTAGGATAAAACACTGCCCCAGTTGCGTGTGGAGGATGGATTTGAAACTGTAATAAAAATGTGTCCCCCACCTATAGGAGATATTCCCTGGAGGCAATGATAATAGTTATTTTGTATCTCCAAGTTTGTAATTGATGTTTGTGTTCCATGCTATAACTGCAATGATTCTCTAGTCTGCAATAACCACGACGCTAGAAGGGAAACTCATGTGTGCATGTGTAGAATAATAAACGGTAAAATGTATACCTACTTGTGTCTCTAAGACTAGCCCAAGTGTTGCATGATGGTTCCGTTTTCCTAATCATGGGCATGACTTTGCCATCAACTTTTGAGGACAAAGTGTTAGAAGAACACTTGTGTTGAATCGACCCAATTTGATGTTATACTATGAGCTACATCTGTCACAAGTTAATGATTAATAACATAGAGGAAGTTAACATTTGCATAATTCCTTAGACCATAAGAGTTTCGAGTTCCTTCGTACTTGCTTAATGAACTTTGGGGTTTGTTCATGTAACAGGGTGGCTGTTATGGCGGCTTACGGGTTCACGGAAAGGCATGACAACTCTTCTTCCAGAAATCCATTCAGGAATGCAGTTTTGACATCCATTTGCCAAATTTCATAATCATAAAATGCGGCAATTGCTAACATGATTCGGACAGACTTAAGCATCGCTACGGGTGAGAAGGTCTTATCGTAGTCAATCCCTTGAACTTGTCGAAAACCTTTTGCAACAAGTCGAGCTTTATAGACAGTAACATTATTGTCAGCGTCAGTCTTCTTCTTGAAGATCCATTTATTCTCAATTGCTTGCCGATCATCGGGGAAGTCAACCAAAGTCCACACTTTGTTCTCATACATGGATCCCATCTCAGATTTCATGGCCTCAAGCCATTTTGCGGAATCTGGGCTCACCATTACTTCTTCATAGTTCGTAGGTTCGTCATGGTCTAGTAACATAACCTCCAGAACAGGATTACCGTACCACTCTGGTGCGGATCTTACTCTGGTTGACCTACGAGGTTCTGTAACAACTTGATCTAAAGTTCCATGATCATCATCATTAACTTCCTCACTAGTTGGTGTAGGTGTCGCAGAAACCGGTTTCTGTGATGAACTACTTTCCAATAAGGGAGCAGGTACAGTTACCTCATCAAGTTCTACTTTCCTCCCACTCACTTCTTTCGAGAGAAACTCCTTCTCTAGAAAAACTCTGAATTTAGCAACAGAAGTCTTGCCTTCGGATCTGTGATAGAAGGTGTACCCAACAGTCTCCTTTGGGTATCCTATGAAGACACATTTCTCGATTTGGGTTCGAGCTTATCAGGTTGAAGCTTTTCACATAAGCATCGCAGCCCCAAACTTTCGAAGCGACAACTTTGGTTTCTTGCCAAACCACAGTTCATAAGGCGTCGTCTCAACGGATTTCGATGGTGCCCTATTTAATGTGAATCGGCCATCTCTAAAGCATAACCCCAAAACGATAGCGGTAAATCAGTAAGAGACATCATAGATCACACCATATCTAGTAAAAACGACGACACGGCGTTCGGACACACCATTACGTTGTGGTGTTCCGGGTGGCGTGAGTTGCGAAACTATTCCGCATTGTTTCAAATGAAGACCAAACTCATAACTCAAATATTCTCCTCCACGATCAGATCGTAGAAACTTTATTTTCTTGTTACGATGATTTTCAACTTCACTCTGAAATTCTTTGAACTTTTCAAATGTTTCAGACTTATGTTTCATTAAGTAGATATACCCATATCTTCTTAAATCATCTGTGAAGGTGAGAAAATAACGATATCCACCACGAGCCTCAACATTCATCGGACCACATACATCTGTATGTATGATCTCCAACAAATCTGTTGCTCTCTCCATAGTTCCGGAGAACGGCGTTTTAGTCATCTTGCCCATGAGGCACAGTTCGCAAGTACCAAGTGATTCTATAATCAAGTGGTTCCAAAAGTCCATCAGTATGGAGTTTCTTCATGCGCTTTACACCGATATGACCTAAACGGCAGTGCCATAAATAAATTGCACTATCATTATCAACTCTGCATCTTTTGGCTTCAACATTATGAATATGTGTATTACCACTATCGAGATTCAACAAAAATAGACCACTCTTCAAGGGTGCATGACCATAAAAGATATTACTCATATAAATAGAACAACCATTATTCTCTGATTTAAATGAATAACCTTCTCGCATCAAACAAGATCCAGATATAATGTTCATGCTCAACACTGGCACCAAATAACAACTATTTAGGTCTAAAACTAACCCCGAAGGTAGATGTAGAGGTAGCGTGCCGACCGCGATCACATCGATTTTGAAACCATTTCCCACGCGCATCGTCGCCTCGTCCTTAGCCAATCTTCCCTTAATCCGTAGCCCCTGTTTCGAGTTGCAAATATTAGCAACAGAACCAGTATCAAATACCCAGGTGCTACTGCGAGCATTAGTAAGGTACACATCAATAACATGTATATCACATATACCTTTGTTCACCTTGCCATCCTTCTTATCCGCCAAATACTTGGGGCAGTTCCGCTTCGGTGACTACCGCTTGCAGAGAAGCACTCGATCTCGTGCTTAGGTCCAGACTTGGGTTTCTTCTCCTAAGCGACAACTTGCTTTCTGTTCTTCTTGTAGTTCTCCTTCTTCTTCCCTTTGCCCTTTTTCTTGAAACTGGTGGTCTTATTGACCATCAACACTTGATGCTCCTTCTTGATTTCTACCTCTGCAGCCTTTAGCATTGCGAAGAGCTCGGGAATCGTCTTATCCATCCCTTGCATGTTATAGTTCATCACGAAGCTCTTGTAGCTTGGTAGCAGTGATTGGAGAATTCTGTCAATGACGCTATCATCCGAAAGATTAACTCCCAGTTGAATCAAGTGATTGTAGTACCCCAGACATCTTGAGTATGTGCTCACTGACAGAACTATTCTCCTCCATTTTGCAGCTATAGAACTTATTGGAGACTTCATATCTCCCAATTCGGGCATTCTTTTGAAATATTAACTTCAACTCCTGGAACATCTCATATGCTCCATGATGTTCAAAACATCGTTGAAGTCCCGGTTCTAAGCCTTAAAGCATGGCACATTGAACAATCGAGTAGTCATCAGCTTTGCTCTGCCAGACGTTCTTAACATCGTCAGTTGCATCAGCAGCAGGCCTGGCACCCAGCGGTGCTTCCAGGACGTAATTCTTCTGTGCAGCAATGAGGATAATCCTTAAGTTACGGACCCAGTCCGTGTAATTGGTACCATCGTCTTTCAATTTTGCTTTCTCAAGGAACGCATTAAAATTCAACGGAACAACAGCACGGGCCATCTATCTACAATCAACATAGACAAGCAACATACTGTCAGGTACTAAGTTCATGATAAATTTAAGTTTAATTAATCATATTACTTAAGAACTCCCACTTAGATAGACATCCCTCTAATCCTCTAAGTGATCACGTCATCCATATCAACTAAACCATGTCCGATCATCACGTGAGATGGAGTAGTTTCAACGGTGAACATCACTATGTTGATCATATCTACTATATGATTCACGCTCGACCTTTCGGTCTCCGTGTTCCAAGGCCATATCTGTTATATGCTAGGCTCGTCAAGTTTAACCTGAGTATTCCGCATGTGCAACTGTTTTGCACCCGTTGTATTTGAATGTAGAGTCTATCACACCCGATCATCACGTGGTGTCTCAGCACGAAAAACTTTCGCAACGGTGCATACTAAGGGAGAACACTTATACTTTGATAATTTAATGATGGATCATCTTATAATGCTACCGTCAATCAAAGCAAGATAAGATGCATAAAAGATAAACATCACATGCAATCAATATAAGTGATATGATATGGCCATCATCATCTTGTGCTTGTGATCTCCATCTCCGAAGCACCGTCATGATCACCATCGTCACTGGCGCGACACCTTGGTTTCCATCGTAGCATCGTTGTCGTCTCGCCAATCTTATGCTTCTACGACTATCGCTACTGCTTAGTGATAAAGTAAAGCATTACAGGGCGATTGCATTGCATATAATAAAGCGACAACCATATGGCTCCTGCCAGTTGCCGATAACTCGGTTACAAAACATGATCATCTCATACAATTAAATTTAGCATCATGTCTTGACCATATCAAATCACAATATGCCCTGCAAAAACAAGTTAGACGTCCTCTACTTTGTTGTTGCAAGTTTTACGTGGCTGCTACGGGCTTAGCAAGAACTGTTCTTACCTACGCATCAAAAACCACAACGATAGTTTGTCAAGTTGATGCTGTTTTAACCTTCGCAAGGACCGGGCGTAGCCACACTCTGACACCCGCCAGCCACCTGTGTGCAAAGCACGTCGGTAGAACCAGTCTCGCGTAAGCGTACGCGTAATGTCGGTCCGGGCCGCTTAATCCAACAATACCGCCGAACCAAAGTATGACATGTTGGTAAGCAGTATGACTTATATCGCCCACAACTCACTTGTGTTCTACTCATGCATATGACATCTACGCATAAAACCTGGCTCTGATACCACTGTTGGGGAACGTAGTAATTTCAAAAAAATTCCTACGCACACGCAAGATCATGGTGATGCATAACAACGAGAGGGGAGAGTGTTGTCCACGTACCCTCGTAGACCGAAAGCGGAAGCGTTAGCACAACACGGTTGATGTAGTCATATGTCTTCATGATCCGATCGATCAAGTACCGAACGCACGGCACCTCCGAGTTCAACACACGTTCAGCCCGATGACGTCCCTCGAACTCCGATCCAGCCGAGTGTTGAGGGAGAGTTTCGTCAGCACGACGGCGTGGTGACGATGATGATGTTCTACCGACGCAATGCTTCACCTAAGCACCGCTACAGTATTATCGAGGTGGACTATGGTGGAGGGGGCACCGCACACGGCTAAAAGATCAAACGATCAATTGTTGTGTCTTTAGGGTGCCCCCTGCCCCCGTATATAAAGGAGCAAGGGGGGTGCGGCCATCCAGGAGAGGAGGCGCGCCAGGAGGAGTCCTACTCCCATCGGGAGCAAGACTCCCTCCCTTTTCCTAGTTGGACTAGGAGTGGAGGGGGAAAGAGGTGGAGGAGAAGAAGAAAGGGGGGGCGCCACCCTCTCCTTGTCCTATTCGGACTAGGGGGGAGGGGCGCATGGCCCTTGCCCTGGCCGCCTCTCTCTCTTCCACTAAGGCCCACTATGGCCCAATAACCTCCCGGGGTTCCAGTAACCTCGGTACTCAGTAAAATCCCAATTTCACCCGGAACACTTCCGATATCCAAACATAGGCTTCCAATATATCAATCTTCATATCTTGACCATTTTGAGACTCCTCGTGATGTCCGTGATCACATCCGGGGCTCCGAACAACCTTCGGTACATCAAAACTCATAATATAACTGTCATTGAAACGTTAAGCGTGCGGACCCTACGGGTTCGAGAACTATGTAGACATGATCGAGACACGTCTCCGGTCAATAACCAATAGCGGAACCTGGATGCTCATATTGGCTCCCACATATTCTACAAAGATCTTTATCGGTCGGACCGCATAACAACATACGTTGTTCCCTTTGTCATCGGTATGTTACTTGCCCGAGATTCGACCGTCGGTATCTCAATACCTAGTTCAATCTCGTTACCGGCAAGTCTCTTTACTCGTTCCGTAATACATCATCCTGCAACTAACTCATTAGTTGCAATGCTTGCAAGGCTTAAGTGATGTGCATTACCGAGAGGGCCCAGAGATACCACTCCGACAATCGAAGTGACAAATCCTAATCTCAAAATACGCCAACCCAACAAGTACCTTCGAAGACACCTGTAGAGCACCTTTATAATCACCCATTTACGCTGTGACATTTGGTAGCACACAAAGTGTTCCTCAGGTAAACGGGAGTTGCATAATCTCATTGTCATAGGAACATGTATAAGTCATGAAGAAAGCAATAGCAACATACTAAACGATCGGGTGCTAAGATAATGGAATGGGTCATGTCAATCACATCATTCTTCTAATGATGTGATCCCCTTAATCAAATGACAACCCATGTCAATGGCTAGGAAACCTAACCATCTTTGATCAACGAGCTAGTCAAGTAGAGGCATACTAGTGACATATTGTTTGTCTATGTATTCACATATGTATTATATTTCCGGTTAATACAATTCTAGCATGAATAATAAACATTTATCATGATATAAGGAAATAAATAATAACTTTATTATTGCCTCTAGGACATATTTCCTTCAGAACATTGCTAAAATGCACATGGCACATTGTTAAAATACACGGTGAATATGTTCTCGACACACATTGCACATTTTTCATAAATGCCATCAACATTTCTTTGAACGTGTGAAACATTTTTGAAGTGTTGAGATTTTAACAAAAAACATGAACTTTTTTAATGATATGATACATTTTTCCAAAGTTGCAACAATAAAAATTTCATTGTATAAATGTTTAATGTCAAGAACAAAATTTTGAAACATGTGAACATTTTCTAAATGTGATTAACCATTTTCTAAATAATATAAACATTTTTTTAAATTACGTGAACATATTTTTTACATTAGATGAGCATTTTTAATGCACATATTTTTTTTGTAAAACTAAGTATTGTAATTTAAAACTATATTTAGATGATTTTAAAATCTAAACAAAAAATGAATAAAAAACACAAAGAAATGAACAAAGCAAACAAACAGCTCTCTACTGGGTCGACCCACTACGGAGGCTCCTTGAGGCAAGCCGGTCGTCCATCTCGCTAAGGCAATTATTGTTGGATAAACAAAACAACAACAAACCAGTTAGGACTTTTCATGGATTATGCTTCACATAACAACACTTCATTGTATGCAACACGAGAAACATATAAAGAAGGAGGCTAGAAGCGAGAAGTAGACGCTCCCATATTTTGGAACAACGCACTACGAGAGGACATATAGGCCCGGCGGGCTAAAAGGACCTACCCATGTGAGGGGTGCATGTGCTATTGTCCGCTATAAGCGGTGCATGCCAATCCTCATGTGGCGCTTCAGGCACCGTTTTATGATGTCCCCACAACTTGGCGCGCACTCCCCTCTGTCTGGGGCTCTGCCCATTTACCTTTTCTTTTAGAAATTCCTTTCGTAACATTTAGTACTAGACCCAGTAACTTCGTGTGCCCCTTGGATTTACCTTTTTTCCTTTATCTGCACCTACGATCTGGTTGTTTTTCTCCCTTTCCCCCCTTTTTGTTTTATTTCTTTGTCAGGAATTTTCAAACTAGAGATGATGCACAGTGGGTTGTTGTGGGAAGTTGTTGGAATTATTTTAGTGTGATTTATTAGTATGAAACATTAGTATTTACTTTAGACTAAACTGAAACAAACATTTAATCTATTATTATATTTTCACATTCTATAGTTGTAGAATATTTATTACACATGAGTAATATGCATGGTGCATTTTATTGCGGGTCTATTCTCATGCGTGGTGGCATGATGAGATGACATATTTGTATGTTAGGAAAAATTTAGTTAGTCGGGATCAGTTATTTAGGTCATGCATGGTGGCATGGTGAGGTGGCATAGTTGTATGTCGAGAGAATTAGATTTAGTGAGGATCACCTATTTATTTACACCGGGTTCGTGAACTTTTTTGTTCAAATCCATGATTTCTTTTCGAACTTTGTGCATTTTTTAGCCCGTGAACTTTTTCCAAATTCGTGAACTTTTTCAAGTGCATTAAATTTTAGCACTAACCTTTATCAAATTTGTGATTTGTTTTTCAAACTTCATGAATATTTTTCTAGATTAATGAACTTTTTTCATATTTCATGAATTTTTTTCCAAATTCGTGAATTTTTAGCTCTGATTTGTTTTCTCAAATTCGTGAAAATTTTCAAACATTGTTTTTTCTAAATTTCATGAATTTTTTCTCAAAACTTCTTGAACTTTTCCTCAAATTCCTGAACTTTTCAGATTTTTTGTCAATGGATTTTCCTTTAATTTGTGAACTATTCTCCATAAACATTTCAAATTCACAAACATTTTTTTGGAATTTGCGATTTTTTTCCTCAAAATCCTGATTCTTCTAAAATTCATGAAAATTTTCAAATGCATGAATATTATAAATGCGTGAACTTTTTTGAACTGTGGAATTTTTTTGAGTTCAGGAGATTTTTCACCTGTATCAAGAAAAGACGGTCCTATGTTTTACAGTTCACAAGAAGAAGTGTTTCTTGTGCTCAATTGTCTATCTCAGTCCAAGATGTTTTCCCAGCTACACCATATTACTTGTAAACATCAGCAATTTTTTTGCAACATATCTTTTCATTATAGAAATGATTTTCCCTTTTTAACCCAACATTTTCTCCATCGTACTTTTTGATCGAAACCGTTCAACGAAATATATCCTCGCTGGAGGAAATGGAATCTTGCTGAAGGAAACAGTTACCAAATCGAATAGCTACTGGGCTTCCCGAATGAATCCCGTTTGGTCCCGTAGCGAGTGCAAGATCAAGAATTCGACGCTGAAAGTGCAGAGTAGGAGCTCTCGCGGTGCCATGCATAGCAGCCCCTTTGGCCTATCAGCTGAAGCGCAACAAGCATGTACATAAGGAACTGATCAATCGTCTTGGCTCCTGATTACTTTGCCAGTTCAATTATCGCATGCATGAGTGTTAGTGTGTCACCTTTTGATCGTCAACCGCCTGCCCTAGTTTCGCAGTTCATTTGTCGTCTCCTCTCCCGATCAGCGACGTGGACGACACAATGAGTCGAGGTGGTACGAGCGACAACTAGCCTTTTAAACCACTGAATTAACCAAAAATCTTAAAAGTCCAGCTGCACTATTAATAGGAAAACGACCACACACCCTTATGTGTTGTCTTCTCTCACCAAGATGATCCATGACGCACAAATAATATTTATTTGATTTATCATACATGAAAAAGTTTGTTTCCTTAATCCTTTCTACGGTTTTTTGCGTTCTTGTACATTTGGGCCTCGGCTTGCGCTATGCCTCGTTCGGACGCCAGTCACATGGATCTGGCTGAGATCTAGTGATCGCTGGCTCCCCTGCGGCGTCCACATCCCCGTCTTGGTCCCCGGCTGGCTTGACCACAAAGGAGTGCACATTATTGGCCTGTTTGGCTTTGTGTCGGCCTCCTTCTCATGGTCATATGTTGGCATGGTTACAACTGGTGATGATACTAAGAACGAGCAGGAGGAGCAGGAGGATTGTGACGGTCCTAAGGAGGAGGAGGAGGATTGTGGTGATGCTGAGGAGGAGGACAGAGATTATAATGACAATAATAAGGATGACGACAAGACATAAGCTGATAGACTGCGTGGATCAGAGTAGTCGTACTCTACTATATACTTCCTCCGTCCAGAAATACGTGTCATCAAAAAGGACAAAAAGAGATGCAACATCTCTTTTTGTCCATTTTGATGACAAGTATTTCCGGACGGAGGACATCTCTTTTTGTCTTTTTTGATGACACGTATTTCTGGACGGAGGAAGTATGTAGCTAGACACTGTAAGAATATTTAATATCAAGTGTGTCCCCTATATAACCGAACATAGATTAAAAGTATTGGAGTTACCAAGTTATACTGCTCTTGCTTGCAAATATATTAAATGATTATATTATTGTGCACATGGATGATAATATATTTGATGAGTACATGAGTCGGTTGTGGATAAACCATGCATGTTGCACATGACCTGAAGGTACACATATTTTCGTTTGAATCATGCACCTATATATGTAGTCTCGAGCAATCAACTACTCATATTTTATGGACTACGAAGGCTGCTCTAGCACAGTATTCATCAAATATCTAGACCAAAGATAATTATAATTTCCGATCAACCTAGGAGAGGAGCATGGGTTTAATCTTCATACGTGTAGTAGGTAGATACACATATCACTGTACCAAAAAAACAACCAATAAATATTGCTCCGACATAGTAGGGAGCAGATCGATCCGATCGAAGAAAGAGTAATGATTCGGATGCAAATGACAATCTGATGCAAAAATGTTATATATAGTTACTAACATTTAACAGCATGAGTGATCGGTGCGGTATACAATTAAACAGATTTGTTTAAGTCACAATATCCATATAATGCAAATATATTTGTATCACAAAAGTTTCAAGTTCACCTCCTGCAGGTATTTCAAAGACTATTTAGAGAACACGGGTAAGGCAAACGGCCGGGGATAACACAGATCCAATACACTTGACGGGAATACTATTATGGGCAGAGCCAGCAGAATTTCGAAGATAAGCACTTCCACCATATTAAACCACCTGAGAAATGGCTCTTGGTACCTAGCAAATAAACACTCTCCTTGGTTAGTCTCCTGAAAATCTTAAATATAATGTAAAATTGTGTGAAATTTTTGTTCATACTAAAACCAAATTATGTATCAAGAACATTATCATCGTGTATTCCCAATCATTAGTTCAACCAGTAACCTATATTTCAATAACCAACATTGCATTTACTATTATAGTAAAGCAATGAAGTTCCATACTTTGTTTTTTGCCATAATCCTTTTTCGAGCATGTTTGTCAATAGCACAATGGTTGAAAATTTGCCCGTGTTGCCAACTGTAATTTTCGAATATTAAAAGCAATATTTGGGTATGGAAATTCACAAGACTTTTGGGAAGGAAATTGTTGGCAAGAGACATTCTGTGATCAAGATAGTTGCTGGGAAATATGATGGCTATGAAGCCAGGCAGGAAAATTCATCTCCAACAACATTACCTTCATAAAACCATGGAAGTATTTTATCAGGATAAAGATTGAGGTGCACATGCGGACAGATGTTATAAATGAAGTTTTTCCTTAACTATATAGAGAGAGATCTACCTTACGATTTTCTGTAACAATGATCCTACTGGACAAAAATAGCGACTAAATTTTACTTATTAATTAAGCATTGGGACACACTAGCAGATCTCTCTATTTATAATTAAGTGATAAGATACCATTGAAAAAGCAACAAAGGGAGCATGGGGCATAGTGGGTCCTCACCTCTGCACCAGTCACCATCACCATATCACTAGTTTTCACCTCCGTCACTTGGAATATTGCTTATTTCACCTACAAGAAATAGAAGAAAAGCAACTGATGGAAAGTTATATGTCTATGGAAAAGAAAAAAAGTACACCAAATAAAATTTGCACAAACCTTAATGTCATTATTTTCCTACTTTACAACATGGTCACCAGTCTATATGTATATATTGTATAAAAATAATCTCCAAACATACATGAAGCTCATCGTAATGAATTAAATATTTCGGTTGCTGCATACATTGCTAGGCTTCTCCTAAAGACAACTTCATAACACCAACGTCATTATGTTCATCATAAGGAATTAAATATTTCAGTTACCGACCTGATTGAATATTGCTGCTCTCCGAGTCTTGTTGTACATCATTAAAAACTATTTTATGAGCTGCAAGAATAAACATGAAATATGTGATCGAGGCCCAATAAAATAGATATAGTATATACTCCAGGAGGAATATACTATGTTTTTGATGGTGACATATACATTTCAAGAAATCAAAATAAGATAAATAAAACACAAATAACTTGTTCATCCACCCAATGCCTTCTCCTTACACTCACATGCCGTCACATGTATCATACATACATAAAAATATTGCATGTATGCTTGTATATATATGTAAAGATGAATTGAGAGGTTCCTATGGTGCAGGTTCATTTGAAACCCTAACCATCAACTCTACCATATATATAAGCCACAAGTCACCTTTTTTTGGCTTAATTGACGCCACCTTTCAAAAGCCACCTCCAAATGTATAAGAGAGAAACACCTTTTTATTGGTTATGTTTAGACATCTTGTTGCTTCAATACAACAAGAGTAGGATGCGTTTTGTTTCTGCAATCTCTAATGGGTGTAATTTATGAGTTTTATATTTCAAGTAGACTTTCACGCAACACATGTATGTAACTGCATCTATTTTATACGATCAAACCACCTCATCTTTTTTTTTCTAAGCTCTATCTAAATAACCTTGTCGCAAATGCAGAACCATATGTTGTTTATTAAAAAAATATAATACTGAAAAGATATTATATATTACTTAAAATTCGATATAAGTTGCTAATATTAGTTAATACTTAAAGATTATGTAATAAGGTTCACAGACTTGTATGTAAAATGGCGGGCACATTCAAAACAATTAATTTTTTTACAAACAATCATAGCCATGCTAATCTATATATATTTGTAAAACAATCCTCATACTCAAACCGGGATTTGGATGATAAGCAGTCATGAGTGTGATAGTTAGATTAAATTAATCTTGTCAATAACAATTAATTTGTACACTGGTTTTCTTTGCGCAAAAGGTTTGATCATGTATGCATATATACGCATTGTGGTAGTGTATGTAAACAGACCTTGTGTCTGCTGCTAGCAGAAGTTGATTGAGAATTAGAATATTATGGACGATGGACCATCTTATAGTGAAATAATAAAAAAGAAAGATACATTATGTATTAATTGAATATATGTCATGCCTTTGCATGATATGGATAACATGAACAGAAGCAGCATATTAGGTGATGACAGGGTGTCGCCATGCAAATATTGCTCAAATCAGCATAACCAATCTGACTATCTTGTATAATATAGTATATTGAATTACGTTGGACCATAAAAATGTGAATACTATATATTCATAAACCATTCAGATAACATTCTATGGACTATGGCTCATTGGCATATACCATGTTAATTATTAGTAGCATTGTGGCTCATTATAAGTAATCACTTGTAGTATGATGTGTGATATAGGAATGCTTAATATTGCATTGGACATTCATTTTCCTCTGATTACATTATCTTGTCTCTTTAGTTCCTCCTGCAATAACACATCTAATCTCATCTGTACATGAGATGGGTCGGGATAAAAATGAAGGACACCCTAGTATCACTAAATAAATTGACCAGTTTCTCAGATAGCTAGACATGTACATACGAAGATAATATATATGCCTTTGAATATAAACACCAAACTAGATGTGTCTCACAGTGTAGTCACTTAACATTAACCATGCGCTGATACAATGATCAATCAATATATCCTGATTCTTTTGAGAAACCATAAAAACTAAGCAAAAAATTTCATAATACTCACTTACTTTTTATATACAAGGCCACTACATATTTCGAGTCTAGATTCGACCATTGATTATATTTAGCCAACAAACTAGTAGTATAAGTTATATGCACTAAATTATAGCTTTGGAATTATTTTTTGATACAAAACAAATATACTTTTGTGGCCTTAATCATATTTTGTTGGTCAAGTTGATGTTGAAAGATAGACAAAAACATGAGGTCCCTTGCATATAAAAACGGAGGGAGTACTACTGAAAAACAACAAATAATGTACCAAGTGCAGAAGCAATATGCGCAAAAATTACACTTGACATATGATCAGTACAGAAGATATTATGTAGTCACAAACCGTGGAAGTCCATCTAGAACAGAAAGTCAACATTCATCGCTTGTCCAATATATATTTTATGCTAGGTAGGCATTCCGAGCTACATATATATCTACCGTAAAGTAAGGATATATACCTGCTGTATAGAATGTGGAATAGGGATAAACACGGGAGAAGTGCTGATCCGTTTCAAGCACACGTTGATGCTGCCCGGACTCTAAGCTGATCATGAACACTCCCGGTTCCGCCTTCAAGAAAATGGAACCCAACTGCTCGGAGAACCCGATCACCTGTGGCCAAGGTATAAAAATTCAGTGGGTATACATACCATTGTATTTGTATATATACTCAAAAATGGAGAAAAGATTCAATCTAATTTCAAAACAAAGTTAAATTATTGTAAAAATTCATTATATTAAATTGATTTTGATAGATCAAAATCCGAAAGACCTTGCCTTTGCTTCTGTTGCGTCGTCGTCATCATCCGAAAGACCATCCTCATCATCAGAGTACGTGGGTATGTCAATACCGAAGAGCCCATCAGCATCGGCATCGGCATCAGCATGGAACGGAAAGGCATCGTTGAGTCTAAGAAGGATACGGTGAACCCAGGCGCCATCATCGTCCCTCGAGAACAACACGACGAAAAAGTTGTCGATCACACCGGCCAAACCCAGCCGCGCGTCCTGAGCCGGCGCGAGAACAAAGTCCTCGCCCCGTGTAGCATCCGGTGTCCCCGTCAGTAGAAGCCTCTCTGTCTCGAGGTGAAATTCGAGCACGTTGCGGCCCTCTCCCATCATCCAGAACACGGAGGCGCCGTTGCCGGAGCCGGACACGGCGCTCGGCTTCCTGTCGAAGTGCAACCCCTCGCGCGCGCGCATGACGGCTGCCGGGCGACCGCCCCAGCTTCTGGTCACGGAGCTGTAGACGTAGACGAAGATGCGGATGGAACTGGGAGGGTGGAAGGGGCCAGGAGGCATGTACTCGCTGTACGGGAAGACGACGCGGAATGGCGACGAGTGGCAGTCGCCGTGGTGGGCGTGATCGGCGTCGCAGACCAGCGCCGCGCCGCAGCTCTGGCCGCGGACGAAACCGGGCGCTGATGGAACGAGGTTATGTTCCTCGGTCAGGGGGTCCCACACAAGGAGCTCACCGTGGCTGTTGTCGTCCCTGGCGGCGTCGAGGAGCACGCGGCCGTGGGTGCAGCCGTAGCCGTGGAAACCAGAGCGGTGGTCCACGGCAGATGCCAACGGCGGGGCCGGCAGATTCATCGCACCTTTCGTGGTGCGGGTGAAGTGAAGCGAGCCGTGGACGTCGTCGGAGTAGAGACCGAGGAGAGGTGGGATGTTGTGGTGGGCCATGCGGAAGGGGCGGAGGAAGTTCTCCTCGTCGTGGACGACGCGCCGCCATGGTTTGTAGGACGAGCAGACAAAGGCGAGGGCGATAGGCTCCGGCGGGAGGCGGTGGAAGACGTTGCGGAGCATGTCGTCGGTGAGGTGCTTGGGTGGTTGCGGCGGCTCGGTAGGCTGGTCGCCGGCATCCAGACGCTCATTCTCCATGACGGCGGGTGCCTAGGGCTAGGGCTTGAGAGTTGAGAGACTAGCTAGCTAGGAAGATGGAGGATGAGACGAGTGAGAGATCTGAATAGAATAGAGAAAGAAACGCAGGAGGGGAAGGCGCTGTAGCCAGCTCGCCCAGCTTTGTCCGCTGAGGAAAGTTGTAAATGCGCCGCGTCGTAGTAACTACTTACTATTCCGGCTACACCCTCTCTTCGCTTTTGCGTTAAGATTGCTGAGAAGAATCTTTGCGTTTTGTTTCTCCAAACTACTGACTTCAACTTTTCAACAAAATACAATATGTTTGCAAAAATAATCCCAAATCCCATTTTTTGGGTAGGCCGTACATATCTGAAAGTGGGCGCTGATCTGCGCCGGTGCGCCGGCCCAACTGTTGGGCCGGTCCAGCACCAACCGTCAGATGCGCGAGCCCTAGCCGTCCGATCTGGGGCCATTGTCTTCCTCCTATCCCCTTCTTTCCTTCCGCGGCAGCGCGAGCGCCACCCTCGGGCCTGCGCGTCCTCTAAGCCGTCGGCTCCTCTCCAGCGTCACTGTTGCCCGCCTGGCCCGCCCCCGGTCCGCCGTGGCTCTCGCCAGCTCCGCCGCATGCAGCTCCTGCCGGCAAAGGTCGCAGCTCCGACGAAGGAGTGCCGCCCCGTCCAGCTTGTAGCCACGCCGCTCACCGCCGATGGCCGCGTCTCCGCGCGAAGCCGCCAGTAGTTCACCGCGGTCCCTCGAGTTCGTCGCCGCTGCAGCTCCGCCGTGAAGCCATTGCATCAATGGTGAGGTGCCAGTCCAGCTTTTTGTCGCCGGGTTGAAGCTTTTTAAAAATATGGTTGAAGCTTTTCACGTCAACGGTTGCAACTTTTTTGTTGTGTACTCGCGGGTTGAAGCGTCCTATAAAGCCAGTTGAAGCTTTTCATAAAACCGGTTGAAGCTTTCACAAAAAATGACGGGTGTGGATTTTTGTTTCATACTGGTCCGATGAAACTTCTCTATTCTGTCGTTTGCAGCTTTCAAACTATGGTTGAAGCTTTTTATAAAACCGGTTGAAGCTTTTCAATTCAACGGTTGAAGCTTTCTTAAAAAATGATGGGTGTGGATTTTTTGTTTCATGGTGGTCCGATGAAACTTCTCTATTCCGTCGTCTGCAGCTTTTCAAACTATGGTTGAAGCTTTTCGTATGAATGGTTGTAGATTTTTTCAGTGCATGGTGTCCGGCTGAAGCTTGATATACCGCTAGTTGAAGCTCTCGAATTGAACGGTTGTAGCTTTTTTGGTCGTCGGTTGCAACATTGATGGATGAGGAAAAAATGCTTCCAAAGTTCGTCTGGAAGCAGATGGTTGCAGCGGTGGGGGGAGGAGGTCGCGCACTCGCACTGCCGTGGTTGAAGCATCTCCGGTAGAGGGTTCCAGCACAGGGGAGTACCAACAGCAGCTCGCGGGTGGTATAATCCATGGCGGGCTTCCAACTCCGGCTTGCCGGGCGCGGAAGGAACCTGCAGCCGGGGGCCAGCGGGAAAGAAGGGGATCTGAAGGATGGAGATGACCTGCGCGGGGTTAGGGCTAGCCGGGGGCGTGATCTGAAGGAGGAAGAAGGGGATCGAGAGGAGCGCGAGGCGTACGATGCGCTTCACCTCGCTTCGATCGAGTGGCCCGCGCGGGACCGGCGGAACGGTTCGGCCGGCACGCCGTTCCTAAACACTTCCCTATCTGAAAAGTGATATTTTACGAACCCACTATGTTTTGGGCAACGCGATGGCTCACTCGACTAATTTCCATCACGTCATCTTCTGCCTCGCACGTGTGACATATGTCCCCGTGAGAAGTCAACCTGGATTGAAACATAATACAAGTTTGAGTCACAAGAAACACGTTCTTCCACCCATTCTATCTCTCGCGCTTGCACGCGCTAAACCCTATGTTAGGGTAGAAGTGGAGGGAATCGATCTATTGCCTCAAGTGTTTATCTCGATCTGATTACAAGCTGGGTTACACGAATGGAGAGGAACGATAGGAAACTAGGGTTCTTGCCGCCGCCGCCGAATCGTGATCCTCTGGATGCCTTGCTCCATCGGGTGGTCTCGTTTAAGTAGCGAGTGCGGCTGGGCTTCACCGAACCCAGTCAGGCCCATAGACTCGAGGGTTGGCCTTGGGCACGCGCTGGGGCCGGCCTCCTTCCGGCCCAGCTTGGTTGTCCCGCAGGCCCGGTATGTCAGTGGTGCTGACATCCCCCCTCCTTGTGTCGAGGCTTGCCCCCAAGCCTCAGCATGTGGGAAGCGTGCCTGTAGAGCAGCTTTGTCTTCTCAAGTGGTGTCCATCTTGTCGCCTTGAGACCACCGAACCTTAACCTGTTCAACCATGCCGCTCGTCCCTTTGCGCCATCGTGATTGCAGAATCTGCACTGGTACTGCCAACATGTCATGATCAATGGATAGTTCTGCGGTAGCCTCCGTACCTGGAAGTAGTGCACGCCGGAGCATCGACACATGAAAGACCGAATGCACGGTGAGGCAGCTGAAGCTTATATGCGACATCGTTGACCTTGGCGATGATTGGAAAGGGGCCGAAGAACTTGAATGATAGCTTGTGATTGACGCGTGGAGCAACCGACGTTTGAATGTATGGCTGTAGCTTGAGGAATACCTTGTCGCCCACTTCAAACTGGCGCCAGGAGCGCTTCTTGTCTGCCTGAGCTTTCATGCATTGGCGTGCGCGATTGAGGTGTTGCTGAAGTAGTTGCTGCACTACTTGTGGCTCCTCCAGCCATGATTGCAGAGCCGGGACCGAGCAGGAAGATGCTGCTGAGATGCCCCAGTGCCTGGGTTCGTAACCAAACAGGGCCTTGAAAGGTGTCATCCCGATCGCCGAGTGATGGGTCGAGTTGTACCAAAACTAGGCAAGTGGGATCCAAAAGCTCCAACGTCGAGGACATGTGTGCGTGAAGCAACGAAGGTAAGTTCCAGGCATTGGTTGACCCTCTCCGTTTGACCGTCTGTCTGCGGATGGTTGGCCGTGCTCAGCCACAACTCTGTTCCAGCATACTTGAAGAGTTCCTGCCAGAAATGGCTGGTGAAAACCGGGTCGTGGTCAGAGACAATGGCTACAGGCAGCCCGTGCAGCTTGTAGACTTGGTTCATGTATAGCAAGGCTACCTTTGATGCAGTATAGGGGTGTGCTAGAGGCAGGAAATGGGCAAACTTTGTCCTCTTGTCCACAATGACCAATAGGCAGTTGAATTTTCCGGATTGCGGCATGCCATCGACGAAATCCATAGTAATCATGTCCCATGGTGCAGTTGGTATTGGTAGTGGGTTGAGGAGTCCAGGACTTGCAGATCTATCTGGCTTGGCCTGTTGGCATATGGAGCAACAACGTACATAGTTGTGCACATGGGTCTTCATTTTCGGCCAAGCAAAGAGTCGCCGGATGCATCGATACGTAGCTGGAATGCCTGAATGTCCCCCCATAGGACTGTCGTGGAATGCTGCAATGATCTTCTGTTGGAGAGCTGCGGACCCACCCAGCCAAATGCGCCCTCTGAACCTGATTAGCCCTTGGGCGAGAGTGAATCTCTCCTTGGGGTCTGGGCGAACTGCAAGCTGTTCTACTAGCCGTTGTGCTTGGGGGTTTGCGTTATAGCTGGACAGGATGTCTTCCAACCACGTTGGCTGGCAGGAGGTGATTGGATTCAGAATCTCGTATGGTTTGGCACGAGAAAGGGCATCCGCAACTGTATTCTCCTTCCCCTTTTTGTATTTGATGGTGTATTCATCAACCATCAACAATTGATGCTCCTTCTTGATTTCTACTTTCGCGGTGTCAAACATCGTGAATACCTCAAGGATCATCATATCTATCCCTGATATGTTATAGTTCATCACGAAGCTCTAGCAGCTTGGTGGCAATGACTTTGGAGAAACATCACTATCTCCACTGGAAGATCAACTCCCACTCGACTCAAGTGATTGTTGCACTCAGACTATCTGAGCATAAGCTCAACGATTGAGCTTTTCTCCCTTAGTTTGCAGGCTAAGAAAATCATCGGAGGTCTCATACCTCTTGACGTGGGCACGAGCGAAATCCCAATTTCAACCCTTGAAACATCTCATATGTTCATGACGTTTCAAAACGTCTTTGGTGCCTCAACTCTAAACCGTTTAACGAACTATCACGTAGTTATCAAAAGCGTGTATGTCCGATGTTCAGTAACATCCACAAGCGACGTTTGGGGTTCAGCACACCGAAGCGGTGCATTAAGGACATAAGCCTTCTCTGTCCGCATAATTGCTCTGTCAACTTTCAACTATATTTTCTCTAGGAACATATCTAAACAGTGGAACTAAAGCGCGAGCTTCGACATAATTTGCAAAAGGTCTTTTGACTATGTTCAGGATAATTAAGTTCATCTTATGAACTCCCACTCAGATAGACATCCCTCTAGTCATCTAAGTGATTACATGATCCGAGTCAACTAGGCCGTGTCCGATCATCACGTGAGACGGACTAGTCATCATCGGTGAACATCTTCATGTTGATCGTATCTACTATCGACTCATGCTCGACCTTCCGGTCTCGTGTTCCGAGGCCATGTCGTACATGCTAGGCTCGTCAAGTTAACCCTAAGTGTTTGGCGTGTGTAAATCTGTCTTACACCCGTTGTATGTGAACGTAAGAATCCATCACACCCGATCATCACGTGGTGCTTAGAAGAGACGAACTTTAGCAACGGTGCAGTTAGGGAGAACACTTCTTGAAATTGTTGTAAGGGATCATCTTATTTACTACCGTCGTTCTAAGTAAACAAGATGCATAAACATAATAAACATCACATGCAATTATATAGTAGTGACATGATATGGCCAATATCATATAGCTCCATTGATCTCCATCTTCGGGGCTCCATGATCATCATCGTCACCGGCAAGACACCATGATCTCCATCATCATGATCTCTATCATCGTGTCTTCATGAAGTTGTCTCGCCAACTATTACTTCTACTACTATGGCTACCGGTTAGCAATAAAGTAAAGTGATTACATGGCGTTGTTTAATGACACGCAGGTCATACAATAAATAAAGACAACTCCTATGGCTCCTGCCGGTTGTCATACTCATCGACATGCAAGTCGTGAATCCTATTACAAGAACATGATCAATCTCATACATCACATATCATTCATCACATTCTTCTTGGCCATATCACATCTCATAGCATACCCTGCAAAAACAAGTTAGGCGTCCTCTAATTGTTGTTTGCATGTTTTACGTGGCTGCTTTGGGTTTCTAGCAAGAACGTTTCTTACCTACATAAAACCACAACGTGATATGCCAATTGCTATTTACCCTTCATAAGGACCCTTTTCATCGAAACCGTTCCGACTAAAGTGGGAGAGCGGCACCCGCTAGCCACCTTATGCACCAAGTGCATGTCGATCGGTGGAACTGTCTCACGTAAAAGAGCGTGTAAGGTCGGTCCGGCCGCTTCATCCCACAATACCGTCGGAACAAGATTGGACTAGTAACGACAAGCATATTGAACATCATCAACGCCCACAACTACTTTGTGTTCTACTCGTGCAAAGAATCTACGCAATAAACCTGGCTCGATACCCTTTGTTGGGGAGCGAGCAGAAATTCAAAATTTTCCACGTGTCACCAAGATCTATCTATGGAGAAACCAGCAACGAGGGAAGGAGAGTGCATCTACATACCCTTGTAGATCGCTAAGCGGAAGCGTTCAAGAGAACGGGGTTGAAGGAGTCGACTCGTCGTGATCCAAATCACCGGAGATCCTAGTGCCGAGCGGATGGCACCTCCGCGTTCAACACACGTACAGCCGGTGGCGTCTCCCATGCCTTGATCCAGCAAGGAGAGAGGGAGAGGTTGAGGAAGACTCCGTCCAGCAGCAGCACAACGGCGTGGTGGTGATGGAGGCGTGGTAATCCAGCAGGCTTCGCCAAGCACCACGGGAGAGGAGGAGGAGGAGAGGCAGGCTGCGCCAAATAGAGGAGAGAAACTCATGTGTTGGCAGCCCCAAAACCTCAAGTATATATAGAGGGAAGGGGCTGCGCCCCTTTAGGGTTTCCGACCCCAAGGGGTGTGGCCAGCCTAGATCCCATCCAAGGGGCGGCCAAGGGGAGGAGTGCCTCCCAAGTCAAGTGGAGGCCTCCCCTTTAGGTTTTTCCTCCCATGCGCATGGGCCTTTGGGGCTGGTGCCCCTGGCCCATTAAGGCTAGGGCGCCCCTACAGCCCATGCTACTGTATTGGACGTGGTGGAACAATTTCCGGACCTCCGGACCCCTCCGGAATCCTCCGGAACCTTCTCGAAGCTTCCCGGTACAATACCGAAAAAACCCGAACTTTTTTCGGAACCCGAACAACAACTTTCCATATATAAATCTTTACCTCCGGACCATTCCGGAACTCCTCGTGACGTCCGGGATCTCATCCGGACTCGAACAACATTCGGTAACCACATACAAACTTCCTTTATAACCCTAGCGTCATCGAACCTTAGTGTGTAGACCCTACGGGTTCGGGAACCATCTGAGACATGACCGAGGCGTTCTCCGGTCAATAACCAACAGCGGGATCTGGATACCCATGTTGGCTCCCACATGTTCCACGATGATCTCATCGGATGAACCACGATGTCAAGGACTCAATCGATCCCGTATACAATTCCCTTTGTCTAGCGGTATTGCACTTGCCCGAGATTCGATCATCGGTATCCCGATACCTTGTTCAATCTCGTTACGGCAAGTCTCTTTACTCGTTCCGTAACACATCATCCGTGATCAACTCCTTGATCACATTGTGCACATTATGATGATGTCCTACCGAGTGGGCCCAGAGATACCTCTCCGTTTACGGAGTGACAAATCCATCTCGATTCGTGCCAACCCAGCAGACACTTTCGGAGATACCTGTAGTGCACCTTTATAGCCACCCAGTTACGTTGTGACGTTTGGTACACCCAAAGCATTCCTACGGTATCCGGGAGTTGCACAATCTCATGGTCTAAGGAAATGATACTTGACATTAAACAAGCTTTAGCATACGAACTACGATCTTTGTGCTAGGCTTAGGATTGGGTCTTGTCCATCACATCATTCTCCAAATGATGTGATCTCGTTATCAACGACATCCAATGTCCATGGTCAGGAAACCATAACCATCTATTGATTAACGAGCTAGTCATCTAGAGGCTTACTAGGGACTTGGTGTTGTCTATGTACCCACACATGTATCTGAGTTTCCTATCAATACAATTATAGCATGGATAATAAACGATTATCATGAACAAGGAAATATAATAATAACTAATTTATTATTGCCTCTAGGGCATATTTCCAACAGTCTCCCACTTGCACTAGAGTCAATAATCTAGTTCACATCGTCATGTGATTAACACTCACACGTCACATCGCCATGTGACCAACATCCAAGAGTTTACTAGTGTCATTAAACTAGTTCACTTCATCATGTGATTAAGACTCAATGAGTTCTGGGGTTTGATCATGTTTTGCTTGTGAGAGAGGTTTTAGTCAACAGATCTGCAACATTCAGATCCGTATGTACTTCGCAAATCTCTAGGTCATATTGTAAATGCTGCTTCCACGCTCCACTTGGAGCTATTCCAAATGGTTGCTCCACTATACGTATCCGGTATCTCTACTCAGAGCTATCCAGATAGGTGTTAAGTTTGCATCGACGCAACTCTTTACGTCGAACTCTTTATCACCTCCATAATCGAGAAACATGTTCTTATTTACTCCGAGGACAATTTTGACCGCTGTCCAATGATCCATTCTTGGATCATTCTTGTACCCCTTGACTGACTCATGGCAAGGCACACTTCCGGTGCGGTACACAACATAGCATACTATAGAGCCTATGTCTAAGGAATAGGGGACGACCTTCGTCCTTTCTCTCTTTTCTGCCGTGGTCGAGCTTTAACTCTTAACTTCATACCTTACAACTCAGGCAAGAACTCCTTCTTTGACTGATCCATCTTGAACACTTTCAAGATCATGTCAAGGTATGTGCTCATTTGAAAGTACCATTAAGCGTTTTTTATCTATCCTTATAGATCTTGATGCTCAATGTTCAAGTAGCTTAATCCAGGTTTTCTATTGAAAAACACTTTTCAAATAACCCTATATGCTTTCTAGAAATTCTACATCATTTCTGATCATCAATATGTCAACAACATATACTCATCAGAAATTCTATAGTGCTCCCACTCACTTCTTTGGAAATACAAGTTTCTCATAAACTTTGTATAAACCCAAAATCTTTGATCATCTCATCAAAGCGCACATTCCAACTCCGAGATGCTTACTCCGGTCCTTAGAAGGATCATTGGAGCCAGCATACCTTTTAGCATCCTTAGGATCGACAAAAACTTTCTGATTGTATCACATACAACCTTTCCTTACGAAGACTGGTAAGGAAACTCGTTTTGACATCCATCTGCCAGATTTCATAAATGCAGCTAATGCTAACATGATTCCGACGGACTTAAGCATCGCTATGGATGAGAAAATCTCATCGTAGGCAACTCTTTGAACTTGTGAAAAACTCTTCGCCACAAGTAGAGCTTCATAGACGGTGACATTACCGTCCACGTCCGTCTTCTTCTTAAAGATCCATTTATCTCAATGGCTTGCCGATCATCGGGCAAGTCTACCAAAGTCATGGATCCCTTCTCGGATTTTATGGCCTCGAGCCATTCGTCGGAATCCGGGCCCACCATCGCTTCTCCATAGCTCGTAGGTTCATTGTTGTCTAGCAACATGACCTCTAAGACAGGATTGTGTACCACTCTGAAGTAGTATGCATCCTTGTCACCCTACGAGGTACGGTAGTGACTTGATCCGAAACTTCATGATCACTATCATAAGCTTCTACTTCAATTGGTGTAGGCGCCATAGGAACAACTTCCTGTGCCCTGCTACACACTAGTTGAAGTGACGGTTCAATAACCTCATCATGTCTCCACCATCCTCCCACTCAATTCTTTCAAGAGAAACTTTTCCTCGAGAAAGGACCCGTTTCTAGAAACAATTACTTTTGCTTCCGGATCTTGAGATAGGAGGTGTACCCAACTGTTTTGGGTGTCCTATGAAGATGTATTTATCCGTTTTGGGTTCGAGCTTATCATGATGAAACTTTTTCACATAAGCGTCGCAGCCCCAAACTTTTAAGAAACGACAACTTATGTTTCTCCAAACCATATTTCAAACGGTGTCGTCTCAACGGAATTATGTGGTGCCCTATTAAAGTGAGTGCGGTTGTCTCTAATGCCTAACCCATGAACGATAGTGGTAATTCGATAAGAGACATCATGGTACGCACCATATCTAATATGGTGCAACTGTGATGTTCGGACACACCATCACACTATGGTGTTCCAGGCGGTATAAATTGTGAAACAATTTCCACTATGTCTTAATAGCATGCCAAAGCTCGTAACTCAGATACTCATCTCTATGATCATATCATAGACATTTTATTCTCTTGTCACGATGATCTTTAACTTCACTCTGAAATTACTTGAACCATTCAATAATTCAGACTTGTGTTTCATCAAGTAAATATACTCAGTATCTACTCAAATCATCTGTGAAGTAAGAACATAACGATATCCACTGCGTGCCTCAGCATTCATTGGACTGCACACATCAAAATGTATTACTTCCAACAAGTTGCTTTCTTGTTCCATTTCACTGAAAAACGAGGCTTTCAGTCATCTTGCCCATGTGGTATGATTTGCATGTCTCAAGTGATCCAAAATCAAGTGAGTCCAAACGGTCCATTTGCATGGGGTTTCTTCATGCATATACACCAATAGACATGGTTCGCATGTCTCAAACTTTTCAAAAATGAGTGAGTCCAAAGATCCATCAACATGGAGCTTCTTCATGCGTTCTATACCAATATGACTCAAATGGCAGTGCCACAAGCAGGTGGTACTATCATTACTATCTTATATCTTTTGGCATGAAAATGTGTATCACTCCGATCGAGATTCAGTAAACCATTCCTTTAGGTGCAAGACCATTGAAGGTATTATTCAAATAAATAGAGTAACCATTATTCTCCTTAAACGAATAACCGTATTGCGATAGACATAATCCAATCATGTCTATGCTCAACGCAAACACCAAATCTCAATGGTAGAGGGATCGTGCGATGCTTGATCACATCAACCTTGGAAACACTTCCAACACATATCGTCAGCTCACCTTTAGCTAGTCTCCGTTTATTCCGTAGCTTTTATTTCGAGTTACTAACACTTAGCAACCGAACCGGTATCTAATACCCTGGTGCTACTAGGAGTACTAGTAAAGTACACATTAACATAATGTATATCCAATATACTTCTATCGACCTTGCCAGCCTTCTTATCAACCAAGTATCTAGGGTAATTCTGCTCCAGTGGATGTTCCCCTTATTACAGAAGCACTTAGTCTCGGGTTTGGGTTCAACCTTGGGTTTCTTCACTAGAGCAGCAGCTGCTTTGCTGTTTCATGAAGTATCCCTTCTTGCCCTTGCCCTTCTTGAAACTAGTGGTTTCATCAACCATCAACAATTGATGCTCCTTCTTGATTTCTACTTTCGCGGTGTCAAACATCGTGAATACCTCAAGGATCATCATATCTATCCCTGATATGTTATAGTTCATCACGAAGCTCTAGCAGCTTGGTGGCAATGACTTTGGAGAAACATCACTATCTCCACTGGAAGATCAACTCCCACTCGACTCAAGTGATTGTTGCACTCAGACTATCTAAGCACAAGCTCAATGATTGAGATTTTCTCCCTTAGTTTGCAGGCTAAGAAAATCGTCAGAGGTCTCATACCTCTTGACGTGGGCACGAGCCAGAAATCCCAATTTCAACCCTTGAAACATCTCATATGTTCATGACGTTCAAAAACGTCTTTGGTGCCTCAACTCTAAACCGTTTAACTGAACTATCACGTAGTTATCAAAACGTGTATGTCCGATGTTCATAACATCCACAAACGACGTTTGGGGTTCAGCACACTGAGCGGTGCATTAAGGACATAAGCCTTCTACTGTCCGCATAATTGCTACTGTCAACTTTCAACTATATTTTCTCTAGGAACATATCTAAACAGTGGAACTAAAGCGCGAGCTTACGACATAATTTGCAAAAGGTCTTTTGACTATGTTCAGGATAATTAAGTTCATCTTATGAACTCCCACTCAGATAGACATCCCTCTAGTCATCTAAGTGATTACATGATCCGAGTCAACTAGGCCGTGTCCGATCATCACGTGAGACGGACTAGTCATCACCGGTGAACATCTTCATGTTGATCGTATCTACTATACGACTCATGCTCGACCTTTCGGTCTCTGTGTTCCGAGGCCATGTCTGTACATGCTAGGCTCGTCAAGTTAACCCTAAGTGTTACGCGTGTGTAAATCCGTCTTACACCCGTTGTATGTGAACGTAAGAATCCATCACACCCGATCATCACGTGGTGCTTAGAAGCGACGAACTTTAGCAATGGTGCACAGTTAGGGGAGAACACTTCTTGAAATTGTTGTAAGGGATCATCTTATTTACTACCGTCGTTCTAAGTAAACAAGATGCATAAACATAATAAACATCACATGCAATTATATAGTAGTGACATGATATGGCCAATATCATATAGCTCCATTGATCTCCATCTTCGGGGCTCCATGATCATCATCGTCACCGGCATGACACCATGATCTCCATCATCATGATCTCTATCATCGTGTCTTCATGAAGTTGTCTCGCCAACTATTACTTCTACTACTATGGCTACCGGTTAGCAATAAAGTAAAGTAATTACATGGCGTTGTTTAATGACACGCAGGTCATACAATAAATAAAGACAACTCCTATGGCTCCTGCCGGTTGTCATACTCATCGACATGCAAGTCGTGAATCCTATTACAAGAACATGATCAATCTCATACATCACATATCATTCATCACATTCTTCTTGGACATATCACATCTCATAGCATACCCTGCAAAAACAAGTTATACGTCCTCTAATTGTTGTTTGCATGTTTTACGTGGCTGCTTTGGGTTTCTAGCAAGAACGTTTCTTACCTACGCAAAACCACAACGTGATATGCCAATTGCTATTTACCCTTCATAAGGACCCTTTTCATCGAATCCGTTCCGACTAAAGTGGGAGAGGCGGCACCGCTAGCCACCTTATGCACTAAGTGCATGTCGATCGGTGGAACTGTCTCACGAAAATGCGTGTAAGGTCGGTCCGGCCGCTTCATCCCACAATACCGTCGGAACAAGATTGGACTAGTGACGGCAAGCATATTGAACATCATCAACGCCCACAACTACTTTGTGTTCTACTCGTGCAAAGAATCTACGCAATAAACCTGGCTCGATACCCTTTGTTGGGGAGCGTGGCAGAAATTCAAAATTTTCCCACGTGTCACCAAGATCTATCTATGGAGAAACCAGCAACGAGGGAAGGAGAGTGCATCTACATACCCTTGTAGATCGCTAAGCGAAGCGTTCAAGAGAACGGGGTTGAAGGAGTCGTACTCGTTGTGATCCAAATCACCGGAGATCCTAGTGCGAGCGGACGGCACCTCCGCGTTCAACACACGTACAGCCCGGTGGCGTCTCCCATGCCTTGATCCAGCAAGGAGAGAGGAGAGGTTGAGGAAGACTCCGTCCAGCAGCAGCACAACGGCGTGGTGGTGATGGAGGAGCATGGTAATCCAGCAGGCTTCGCCAAGCACCACGGGAGAGGAGGAGGAGGAGGCAGGGGCTGCGCCAAATAGAGGAGAGAAACTCATGTGTTGGCAGCCCGAAAACCTCAAGTATATATAGGGGAAGGGGCTGCGCCCCTTTAGGGTTTCCACCCCAAGGGGTGCGGCCAGCCTAGATCCCATCCAAGGGGCGGCCAAGGGGAGGAGTGCCTCCCAAGTCAAGTGGAGGCCTCCCTTTAGGGTTTTCCCTCCCATGCGCATGGGCCTTTGGGGGCTGGTGCCCCTGGCCCATTAAGGCTAGGGCGCCCCTACAGCCCATGCTACTGTATTGGACGTGGCGGAATAATTTCGGACCTCCGGACCCCTCCGGAATCCTCCGGAACCTTCTGGAAGCTTCCCGGTACAATACCGAAAAACCCGAACTTTTTTCGGAACCCGAACAACAACTTTCCATATATAAATCTTTACCTCCGGACCATTCCGGAACTCCTCGTGACGTCCGGGATCTCATCCGGGACTCCGAACAACATTCGGTAACCACATACAAACTTCCTTTATAACCCTAGCGTCATCGAACCTTAAGTGTGTAGACCCTACGGGTTCGGGAACCATGCAGACATGACCGAGACGTTCTCCGGTCAATAACCAACAGCGGGATCTGCATACCCATGTTGGCTCCCACATGTTCCACGATGATCTCATCGGATGAACCACGATGTCAAGGACTCAATCGATCCCATATACAATTCCCTTTGTCTAGCGGTATTGCACTTGCCCAAGATTCGATCGTCGGTATCCCGATACCTTGTTCAATCTCGTTACCGGCAAGTCTCTTTACTCGTTCCGTAACACATCATCCCGTGATCAACTCCTTGATCACATTGTACACATTATGATGATGTCCTACCGAGTGGGCCCAGAGATACCTCTCCGTTTACGGAGTGATAAATCCAGATCTCGATTCGTGCCAACCCAACAGACACTTTCGGAGATACCTGTAGTGCACCTTTATAGCCACCCAGTTACGTTGTGACGTTTGGTACACCCAAAGCATTCCTATGGTATCCGGGAGTTGCACAATCCCATGGTCTAAGGAAATGATACTTGACATTAGAAAAGCTTTAGCATACGAACTATGATCTTTGTGCTAGGCTTAGGATTGGGTCTTGTCCATCACATCATTCTCCAAATGATGTGATCCCGTTATCAACGACATCCAATGTCAATGGTCAGGAAACCATAACCATCTATTGATTAACGAGCTAGTCATCTAGAGGCTTACTAGGGACTTGGTGTTGTCTATGTACCCACACATGTATCTGAGTTTCCTATCAATACAATTATAGCATGGATAATAAACGATTATCATGAACAAGGAAATATAATAATAACTAATTTATTATTGCCTCTAGGGCATATTTCCAACAACGCTTTCCTCTGCCACGGGGTCGCCAGGCATTGCTCTTCTAGATGAATGAGGCTTTTCTGGTTTGTATGGATTGTAAATTCTCCGTGTTGAAGGTAAGGCCGCCATTGATCCACAGCTACTATCACTGCCAAATACTCTTTTTCATATGTTGACAATCCCTGGTATCGAGGTGCCAAAGCCTTGCTCATGAACGCTATCGGATGGCCTTCTTGTTGCAGAACGGCCCCAATGCCGTATTCGCTTGCGTCTGTCTCTATTGAGAATGGCTTGTTGAAGTCTGGTAGCGCGAGGACTGGGGCTGATATCAACTGTGTTTTCAGCAACTGGAAAGCTTCTTCCGTTGTTTGTGTCCATACAAATGGCACACCCTTTTTGAGGAGATTGGATAGTGGCTTGGCAATGACCCCGAAGTTGCGCACGAATCTTCTGTAGTACCCGGCAAGTCCTAAGAAAATGTGGACTTCCTTAACGTTTGTAGGCGCTTGCCAGTTTGCAACTGACTGGATCTTCCGTTGGTCCGTGGCGACTCCTTTCGCGCTGATGACATGGCCTAGGTATGTCAACTGCTGCTGAACAAACAAGCACTTGCTCATCTTGACTTCCAGTGGTCGTGTCGAAGCAACTCCAACGTTTGGCGCAGATGCTGCAGGTGACCTTGCAAGGTCCGGTTGAAAACTAGTATGTCATCGAAGAACAGGAGGACGCAGTGCCTTAGGAGAGGATTCAATGTGAAATGAATGGCTCCATTGAAAGTGGCTGGACCGCATGCGAGGCCAAATGAGACTACCAGAAATTCAAAGTGCCCTGAATGAGTTTGAAACGCTTTTTTGTACTCTTCCCCTTCTGCCAACCTGATTTGGTGGTACCCAGCATGGAGGTCCAGCTTCAAGAACCATTGAGCACCGTGTAACTCGTCAAGCAGCTCTTCGATGATTGGTATTGGAAACTTAGCCACACATGTGAGAGCATTCAAGCGACGGTTATCCACACATAACCTCCATGTGCCGTCTTTGTTCTTTACTAGGATCACCAGAGAAGAGAAGGGACTCGAGCTGCGCTGTATAATGCCCGTGCGGAGGAGTTCTTCAACTTGCTTCTCTATTTCATCCTTGTGCTCTGGTTTGTGCCTGTAGGGTCGGATGTTAAAAGGTTGCGCCCCTGGGATTAGAGGGATCTTGTGGTCACAAGCACGCCGAGGGGGTAGTTCAGTTGGTTCTCCGAACACATCTTCAAATTCTGTGAGTATCTCTTTGATGCAATCTGGCGTGGGGTCAGCCGGCTCTCCATTTGATGGAATGACGTGCAATTGCACCATGTAAGCCACATCATTGTTGTTGCAGAGCCCTTGCAGTTGCAGGTTGTTAATGACCAAGCACTCTGTCGACTCTGCGTCATGCCCTTTCAGCGAAATTGATCCTTGATCTGAAGGAATTTCGATATGCTTGGCCTTCCAATCTACTGTCATTGGGCTATGCTCCTCGAGCCAATCCATTCCAAGTATAGCATCGTATATGCCCAGTGGCAACACCTTCATATCAGTTTGAAATTCGTGCCCTTGAGAACACCAGGAGCATTGAGGAATCACCGACGAGCACTTGAGTTCACCTCCATCAGCTACACGGACTCTGAAGTTCTGGGCAATGGCTCGACTCCTTCCAGGAATGCCGCCAGTTTGTTGTTGACGAAGGTTGTGGAACTGCCTGAATCCACTAACATCAGAACTTCCCTACCCTGGATCCATGCTTGCAATTGAAATGCTTTGGCAGGAACTCCCCCTGATAGTGCTGAACGAGAGATGGCCATCACCACGTCGTCCACTAGCTGTGAGTGGATCTGTTTGTCCAAGGGCTCGTCGAGGCTGAACAATTCCAGCAGTTCTTCGACGACGTGCAGCTGCACGGACATGGGGCACACGTGATCGTGCCCCCATCTTTCCCCGCATTTGAAGGAAAGACCGTGAGCACGTCGGTAGTCGCGCAAGGCCTTGACCTTGGAGGTGTCGGCGCGAGCACCTTCCAGGCCGCGACGATCCGCTGCCGGTGTTGGTGAAGCTGCCGGAGTCGGTCGTGGTGGCGGAGGCAGCGGGAGTGGCGTGCTTGGTCGGAGTATGGCGTCGGCACCGTGTGTGTGTGTGTGTGTGTGTGTGTGTGTGTGTGTGTGTGTGTGTGTGCGCGCACGCGCGTGCGCGTTTTCTTCCATTTTTTGTTCACTTGCAATTTTGTTTTCCTTTTTTAACTTTTCTTTTTATTTCAAAAATTCTAAACATATATAATAATACACTTCACATAAAATTTTGAAAATGTTAATCTTGCATTTAAAAAATGTTAAACGTGTATATATGATTTTTTTATGCATATGAAAAATGTACAGTGTGTATCAAATAAATTAATAAAATCTTCATCATGTGTATTAAAACTGTTAATCAGGCATACGGAAAGTATTTATACATTTATAAAAATGCTAAATTGAAAAAGTGATTCCTTGCATTAAAAATGTATATTACATTTAAACAAAGTTCACAAGTTTCAAAATTGTGTTCGAGACATTTTCAAAAAAGTTTGTATAATGTTCATCTTGAAAATTTTTAATCATGCATTTGAAAAATGCTAAACTTGTATAGAAATTATTAGGTGATAACAGGATGCCATTATGCAAATGTTGCATCAAATTATCATAACCAAATTTGATTGTCTTCAATGATATACTCCATTGACATCTTTTTCAGAGAGTAGATATCGAATTATCTATAATATAGCTAGACAATGTAAGAATATTTGAGGTATCAAGTGTGTCCTATGTAACCAAACATATATTAAAGGTATTGGAGCTACTGAGTTATACTGCTCTTTCTTGCAAATATATTTAAATGATTATATTATTGTGCACATGGATGATAATATATTTGATTAGTACGCACGTCATGTGTTGTGGATAAACCATGCATGGTGCACATGACCTGAAGATAGACATATTTCCATTTGATGTTCATACGTGTAGTAGGTAGAATGGTAGATACACATATCACAGTACCAAAACGACCAATAAATATTTCTCCGGTAGTAGGGAGCAGACCGATGCCATCTGAAGAAAAGGGTAATGAGTCGAATGCGAATGACAACCTGATACAAAAATGATATATATAATAAGTAAGATTTAACCACACGAGTGATCGGCACCGTATCTGAATAATCATAAAATTAAGAAGATTTGTTTAAGTCACAATATACATATAATGCAAATATATTTGTATCACAAAAGGTTCAAGTTCACCTCCCGTAGGCATTTCAAAGAATATTCAGAGAACATGGATAAGGCAAACCATCGGGCATAATACAGATCCAATACACTTGACGGTAATACTATTACTGGCAGGACAAGCCGAATTTCGAAGATAAGCACTTCCACCATATTAAACCACCTGGGAAATGGCTCTTGGTACGAAAGTAAACACTCTCCTTGGTTAGTCTCCTGAATATCATATATATAATTAAAATTGTGTGAAATTGTTGTTCATCATAAAACCAAAATTAAATATCAAGAACATTATCATGGTGTATTCCCGATTATTAGTTCAACCAGTAACCTGTATTTCAATAACCCACATTGCGTTTATTATTATAGTAAAGCAATGACGTTCCATACTCCGTGCCATAATCCTTTTTCAGGCATGCTCAGATTTTGTCAATAACACAATGGTTAAAAATTTATCCATGCCGCCAACTGTAATTTTAGAACACTAAAAAGAAATATGTGGGTATGGAAATTCACAAGACTTTTCGAATGGAAATTGTTGGTCAGAAACATTCCGTGATCAAGATAGTTGCGAGGAAATATGATGGCTAAGAAGCCAGGCAAGAAAGTTCATCTCCAAAAACATTTTACCTTCATAAAACCATGCAAGCATTTTGTCAGCTTAAATATTGAGGTGCACTTCGGCCAGATGTTATACAATGATGTTTGTCCTTACCTCTATATAGAGATATGTACCTTACAAATTTCTGTAACAATTGATCCTACTAGATAAATAGCGACTAAATTTGAATTATTAGTTAGGCATTGGGACAAGCTAGCAGATCTATCTATTAATAATTAAGTGATAAGAGATCATCGAAAAAGCAATTAAGGGAGCATGGGACATAGTGGGTCCTCACCTCTGCCCCAGTCACCATCACCATATCACTAGTTTTCACCTCCATCACTTGGAATATTGATTATTTCACCTAGAAGAAAAAGAAAAGCAACTGATGGAAAGGTATGGAAAAGAAAAAAAGCACACCAATTTTTTTTTTTTGCATAAACGTTAATGTAATTATTTTGTATAAGAACTTTTCCTACTTTACAACATGGTCACCAATGTATATGCACATATGTGTAAAAATAATCTCCAAACATACATGAAGCTCATCATAATGAATTAAATATTTCAGTTGTTGCGTACACTGCTACACTTATCCTAAAGATAACTTCATAACACCAGCATCATTATGCTCATCGTATGGAATTAAATATTTCAGTTGCTGACCTGATTGAATATTGCTGCTCTCTGGGTCTTGCTGTACATCATCAAAAATGGCTTTACGAGCTGCAAGTATAAACATGAAATATGTGAGACCCAATATGTGAGACCCAAATATGTGAGACCCAATAAAATAAAATAGAATATACTATGTTTTGATGGTGAAATATACATGCAAGAAATCAAAATAAGATAAATAAAACACAAATAACTTGCTCATCCACCAGTCCATTCTTTTTACACTCACATGCAGTCACATGTACCATACATAAATGAAAATATTGCATGTTCTCTTTACACCCAATCCATTCTCTTTACACTCACAAGCTGAATTAAAACCCTAACCATCCTCTACCATATATATAAGGCACCAAGTCACGTTTTTGTTGGCTTAATTTATGCAACCTTTCAAAAGCCAGGCAAATGTAAAGGGAGAACCACCTTTGTTTGGGTTATGTTTAGACATGTTGTTGCTTCAATACAACAAGATTAGGATTTGTTAGTAATTTATGTGTTTTGTATTTCAAGTAGACTTTCACGCAACACATGTATGGAATTGCATCGATTTTATACAAGTAGATCACCTCATCTTTTTTCTAAGCTCTATCTAAAAAACCATGTCCCAAATGCAGAACCATCTGTTGTTCATAAAAATACATAATACCAAAGGATATATTATATTGGTTAAAAGTCGATATAGGTTGGTAATATTAGTTAACACTTATAGATTATGTTCACAGACTTGTATGTAAAATGGTGGGCACAATGAAAAATAATTATTTTTGTACAAACAATCATAGCCATGCTGATATATATATAATAATCCTCGTACTCAAACCAGGATTTTCATGATAAGCAGCCAAGAGTGTGCTAGTTAGATTAAATTAATCTTGTGAATAACAATTAATCTATACACTCGTTTTCTCTGCGCAAAAGGTTTGATCATGTATGCTTATATACGCATTGTGGTAGTGTAAGTAAACAGACCTTGTGGCCGCTGCTAGCAGAAGTTGGTCGAGAATTAGAATATTATGGACGATGACCATCTTATAGTGAAATAATAAAAATGAAAGATACGCAATGTGTTAATTGAATGTATGTCATGCCTTTGCATGATAGGTATAACATGAACATAATCAACATATTAGGTGATGACAGGGTGTCGCCATGCGAATGTTGCACAAATCAGCATAACCAATCTGACTATCTTATACTCCCTCCGTCCCAAAATAAGTGATTCAAGTTTGTACTAACTTTGTACTAAAGCTAGTACAAACTTGAGTCACTTATTTTGGGACGGAGGGAGTATAATTAGTATATTGAAGTACATAGGACGATAAAAATGTGAATACTATATATTTGTCATAAACCATACAGATAACATTCTATGGACTATGCCTCATTGTCATGTACCATGTTAATTATTAGTGGCATGGTAACTCATTATAAGTAATCACTTGTAATATGACGTGTGATATAGGGATGCTTAATATTGCATTGGACATTCATTTTCCTCTGATTACGTTATCTCACCTCTTTAGTTCCACCTGCTATTAACACATCTAATCCCATCTGTACATGATATATTTAACCAGTTTCTCTGAACGCGGTTTTTGGCTCGTAGGTGCATATGCACCCATTGTGTAAATACACATTTTGAAAAGTTGAAAATTTCGGAACAGAAATTCCGCGGGTATATCCGGACATTCTATGTGCATGCACAAAGTTTCGATGAAAAACGACGTTTTTTGTGCCTTGCGTAAAAAAGGTAAAGAAATGCCTTGTGAATAGTTATAATGAAGCATCAGAAATTGTCTTTTTTACACAAGCCACAAAAAACCTCATTTTCACTAAAAACTTTGTGTACGCACATAGAATATCCAAATATACACGCGGGGTTTTTGTTCGGAATGTTTCAACTTTTCAAAATGTGTATTTAGACAATGGGTGCATATGCACCTAGGAGCATAGCCAATTACCGTTTCTGAGATAGCTAGACATGTACATATGACGGTAATATGCCTTTGAATATAAACACCAAACTAGATGTGTCTCACAGTGTAGCCACTTATCATTAACCATGCGTTGATACAATGATCAATTATTATATCCTGATTCGTCTTAGAACTCATACAAACTAAGCAATGTTTTTCATAATACTCACTTATTTTTTATATAGAAGGCCACTATATTTTGAGTCTAGATTCGACCATTGATTATATTTAGCCAACAAACTAGTATTATAAGTTATATTTACTAAATTATAGCTGTTGAATTATTTTTTGATAGAAAACAAATATACTTTTTGTGGCCTTAATTATATTTTGTTGGTCAAATTGATGGTGAAAGATAGACCAAAAACATGGGGTCCCTTGCAAATAAAAACGGAGAGAGTACTACTGAAAAACAACAATTAATGTACCAAGTGCAGAAGCAATATGCGCAAAAATTACACTTGACATATGACCTGTACATAAGATATTATGTAGTCACACACCATGGAAGTTGATCTAGAAAATAAAATCAACATTTTTTGGCGAGGAAAAGAAAATCATAATTCATCGCTGACAAAAAAAAACATTCATCACTCGCCCAATATTTTTTCTTATATTATAGCTAGGCTAATCCAAGCTACATATATCTACTGTAAAGTAAGGATATATACCTGCTGTGTAGAATGTGGAATAGGGGTAAACACGGGACAAGTGCTGATCCGTTTCGAGTACACGTTCATGCTTCCCAGACTGTAAGCTGATCATGAGGACACCCGGTTCCGCCTTCAAGAAAATGGAATCCAACTGCTCAGAGAACCCGATCACCTGGTCAAAGGGTACAAAATTTCAGTGTGTACATATCATTGCGTTTGTATACATATACCCAAAACTGAAGACCAGATTTAATCTAATATCAAAACAAAGGTAAAATTCATTATATTAAATGGATTTTGAGAGATTAAAATCCGAAAGACCTCAGCGGCGTCATCATCCGAAAGACTATCTTCATCATCAGAGCACTTGGGTATGTCGATATGGAAGAGCCCATCGGCATCAGCATCAGCATGGAACGGAAAGTCGACATCGTTGAGTCTAACCAGGATACGGTGAGCCCAGGCGCCATTATCTCTCGAGAACAACACGACGAAGAAGTTGTCCATCACACCGGCCAAACCCAGCCGCGCGTCAATATGCGGCGCGAGAACAAAGTGCTCGAGCCGTGTAACTCGCGGTGTCGCTGTCAGTAGAAGCCTCTGTGTCTCCAGGTGAAATTCGAGCACGTTGCTACCCTCTCCCGTCATCCAGAACACGGAGGCGCCGTTGCCGGCCACGGCGCTCGGCTTCCTGTCGAATTGCCACCCGCCGAGCACGCCCACAGTTGCTGCCGGGTGGCCGCCCCAGCTTCTGGTCACGGAGCTGTAGACGTACGCGAAGATGCGGATGGAACTGGGAGGGTGGAAGGGGCCAGGAGGCATGTACTCGCTGTACGCGAAGACGACGCGGAATGGCGACGAGTGGCAGTCGGCATGGTGGGCCGTGGGCGTGATCGGCGTCGCAGCTCTGTCCGCGGACGAAACCGGGCGCTGATGGAAGGAGGTTATGTTCGTCGGTCAGGGGGTCCCACACAAGGAACTCACCGTGGCTGTTGTCGTCCCTGGCGGCGTCGAGGAGCACGCGGCCGTGGGTGCAGCCGTAGGCCCGTAGCCGTGGAAACCAGAGTGGTGGTCCACGGCGGGGCCGGCAGATTCATCGCGCCTTTCGTGGTGCAGGCGAAGTGAAGCGAGCCGTGGATGTCGTCGGAGTAGAGACCGAGGAGAGGTGGGATGTTGTGGTGCGCCATGCGGAAGGGCCGGAGGAAGTTCTCCTCGTCGTGGACGACGCGCCGCCATGGTTTGTAGGAAGAGGAGACAAAGGCGAGGGCTCTGGGCTCCGGCGGGAGGCCGCAAGACGTTGCGGAGCATGTCAGTCCGTGAGCTGCTTGGGTGGTTGCGGAGGCAGGATAGCCAGGTCGGGTCGCCAGCTCTGTCTCTGCTTCGGAAAGTGTGACATATGTCCTTCCCTGTGAGAACTCAGCCTGGATTGAAACATGATCCATGTTTGAGTCATAACACAGCCCCAGAAGAAACGTGTTCTTCCACCCATTCTCTCTTGCGCGCGCACGCGCGAAACCCTATCCCAGCACTGCACACATGGATTGGATCGATGCGGAGCTCGTGCATGCAAGACGAGCATGCAAGCTGCAAGTGCCCCTGGTGGCTGGCATGCCCATGGCCGTCTTCTCCATCACCTTCCACAAGGACGTCTATGGCGGTTGCGGCTCCAGCTGTGACTACTTCGCCAATATGGCACCTCTATCCCGGCCTTTGAGGACGACAACAATGATCTGGCAATAAGCCACAGCGCTTTGCTGAAGTTAAGTTGCTTTTGTGTGTGTGTGTGTGTGTGTGTGTGTGTGTGTGTGTGTAACACACACGAAGTTCATTCCAGAAAAGAATTCTTGATTCATATGGCATGCCCATTATTCACCTTTTTATTCATTAAAAATACAGTTTAGTCAAGGAAAAACTAAAAGCACACAATCTACAACAGAACTCTTAATATGCATTGGTCAACAAGCCCATCCTACATTTGTTAATTAATATACCCATTACTAGCTCTTCTAGTTAGTCTTATCACAGACTGCATACAACTACAACATCTCTCTTCAAGAAAACTCAATAACGCTAAAACAATTAATTGCTCATTGTAAAAACTAGGCAGTTGAGTTGCTAACCAGATTGAATATTGAATATTGTTTTGAAAGACGGAGTTTCCTTTGGCCATTAATAAAAATGATCATTGTTTTACAATACTGTCTCTTAATGTACATCGTTAAAAAATGGCTTTACCGGTTGCATTAATAAACATGAAATGCATAAGATCCATCTAAAAAGATATACAGTTCAGGTGGAGTATATTATTTGTGATGGTGAATGGTGCAATGTATATTAAATCAAGTGCAAGAATAACTAAATAATTTTCTCATCCACCAACTGCATTCATTTTATACTCACATCGGGCACATGCATGTATCATACAAACGTGAAAATGCATATACACTTATATCCAAACATGAACATAGAAGTAGGTTGATTTCAAACTCTATCAATCAAGTGCAAAACCATTTCTGTTTCATTAAACTTAGAGGGGCTATATGTTCCTTAAATTCAACAAGAATATAGAGTGAGTTTTGTTTTCATCAATCTGCAAGGAGTATTTATGTGTTTTGCATATGAAGTTCCCAACTGAACTTTTAGGTAATGGATGCATGCAATTTGTATCCATGTTTCACAATTAGGTCACCACGTAATTTTCTAAGATCTGTCTACACAACCATGTTGCAAATGTAGAACCTTGGTTGTTTATGAAGAATACATAATACAAGAGGAGATAATATATACCTTAATAGTAGATATAAGTTACTAGTTATGATTAAAAGCTAAAAAATGAAAGAAGGTTCACAAATAAGTATGTAAAACTGCAATTAGAATGTATATGACTTGAACTTACTACAAACAATCTAAGAGGTTTATATTTAAAATAATATTCCTCCTGTAAAAATCAAGATTCATATGAAAACCATCAAGAATGCACTAGCTACATTAATTTAATCTAGACAATCGCCAATCATGTGCAAAACTTGAATTAACATTTTGGTAGTGTACTTTAACGGACCCTGCGCCCACTCCTAGCAGAAGCAGATTCGAAATCAATAATCATAGAATAATAAAGGTGACCATCTTATAGTGAATAAATAAAAGTGAAAGATACACATCGTGTTAATTGAAGATATGCTAAGTGTCTTTGCTCGATAAAATATGAACAGATTGCAACATATTAGGTGATATATAAAAGGACAGCCATGCATCTGTTGAACAAATCAGCATAACGAAATCTGATCATCATTTATCATATAGTTTATTCAGTTATATAGGGCCCCTTTAAACAAAATGTGATTAATATATAAATTATATTTTTGGCAACCACACATATATCACATTCTATGGATCAAGGACTCCTCATTATCAAGTACCAAGTTATACATTAATTATATGAAGTCATTTGAAATAACACACGTGATGTTGGAATACAAAAAATCCCATTGTTTGTTCATTTCCCTTGGGGATTATTTAATGTTGTCTCCTTTTCCCACCTGCACTTAAGACATCTAATCCCATATGTTCTTGAAATGGGGCAAGAAAAAGAATCAAGTACCCCATATGACAATAAGAGGAAATTTCTCAATTAGTCAGACATGTATATATTAAGCTAACAAGCCTTTGGATTAAACACAAACTAGATGTTATATATATATATATATATATATATATATATATATATATATATATATATATATATATATATATATATAGCCAGGATCCTCTAGAAACTCAAAAATAAATAAAGCAAAGTAGCTAATTTAATAATGCACTAGAAAAATAGCACAATGCCAAGTATGGAAACAAATTCTTTTAAATTATATTAGACATATGTCATGTAAAGAACATATTATGTAATGGAGCTGTGAAAATCTACAAACAAATGGCTAATGCCATTGAGAACATAAATTACTGAGCTAGATATGTAACCACAAGGTACCCATGAAATGGTAGACCAGGTCCTTTGTTTTCCCAGCTCTTGGCCGAAGCTCCTTACGAAACTTTTCCTATTTAATTAGAAATATCTAATCGAATGGTAGGGTCTCTTCCTTGTCCTACAAAACAAAACATGTAGGTCTCTCCAAAGCAGTCTAGCCATGATGTGCACAAAACTTAAGACATGATGGTCAGTTCATGCATAAGCAATTCCTTTGTCAACATAAACTGCCCACAAAAATTACTATATATAGTAGCTATGTGTTGTCTACATAGGTTTAATGTGAAGTAAGGGTACATAATTGTTGAATAGAAGGCGGAGTTCGGATAAACATGGGACAAGAGCTGAACCGTTTCAACCACTCGTAATGATGTCTGAACTCTAATCTAATCATGAAGACACCTGGTTCTGCTGCCCACAAGTGAATGGGATTCAACTCCTCGGAGGACGCGATGACCTACGGTCAAGCTTCAAAGTTTATCGAAATTGTCCAATATTATATAATATTGGTAGGTTCCGAAATATTTGTAATCTCAGAATGTTTTACTAGATCAAAATATACTTCATGACAAGATTAAATTAGATTAAAAATTGTTTTAAGTGGATTTTGATAGATCAGAATCTGATGGTAATCTATGTCAAAATTGAGAAGCCCATCATAATCATTCTTGTATCAGCATTGCCACCATTCTCGTAACTGACATCAGCATGGAACGGAAAGACATCGTTCAGTCTAAACACGGTACGGTGAATCCGGGCGCAACCGTCCCACAAAAATAACATGACCAATTTGCGGATCACAGCAGCCAAACCCATACACTCGTCCTTAGCCAGCGCGAGAACAAAGTCTTTGCGAAAAGATTTTCTAGCAGACCAGGTTGATGTCATCCATCATTTCTCAGGATGTGTGCTTGTATTACTCTATCAACTGCTATTGTCTAACACATATACATCATACTACCTTCTGTCTTCAATCATCTAACCTTCTTACCCAACTGTGTGACATGTGGGAGATATAGAGAGAAGGCCCCATAGCAAAGTGACTAGTGGGTATGTTTGGAACCGAAAGGTAGTATTACATCGACCCACCCATGCTTTTCAGTTCGATTATATAGTTTGTGTCAATTATATATTTTGAACCAAATATCCTATTCACAAAATGTTCGGATATCAGTATTCATGATATTTAAATCTTCAAAACAAGACCTGTTTTGAACACTTTTCAAAAAAATAAAAATGAAATTATGATACAGTATTGAGCTTATATGAAACTAGTTCAGTTGTGTTTCATTGTATTTTTACATGTTTAATTATTTTTCATTACAAGTTATCATTTCGTGTTTCAAAACTATTTCATTTCTATTTTTAGAGTATTCAAATAAGTTTTCATATAATTTCGTTAAATTATCTTTCATTTCGGCTAGGCCCTAAAAGTGTTCTTTCAACATATTTCTATAGGATTTAATTTCCGTGCCATCGCAAGTTTCCACATATTTTCATTTCTGAGCCGGACACGGCGCTCGGCTTCCTGTCGAAGTGCCACCCTCGCGCACGCACATGACAGCTGCCAGGCGACCGCCCCAGCTTCTGGTTACGGAGTTGTAGACGTAGACGAAGATGCGGATGGAACTGGGAGGGTGGAAGGGGCCAGGAGGCATGTACTCGCTATACGCAAAGACGATGCGGAATGGCGACGAGTGGCAGTCGCCGTGGTGGGCGTGATCGGCGTCGCAGACCAGCGCCGCGCCGCAGCTCTGTCCGGGACGAAACCGGGCGCGGATGGAATGAAGTTATGTTCGCCGGTCATGGGGTCCCACACAAGGAGCTCACCGTGGCTGTTGTAGTGGCTGTTGTAGTCCCTGGCGGCGTGGAGGAGCCCGTGGCCGTGGGTGCAGCCGTAGCCATGGAAACCAGAGCGGTTGTCCACGGCAGATGCCCACGGCGGGGCTGACAGATTCATCGCGCCTTTCGTGGTGCGGGTGAAGTGAAGCGAGCCGTGGAGGCCGTCGGAGTAGAGACCGAAGAGAGATGGGATGTTGTGGTGGGCCATGCGGAAGGGGCGGAGGAAGTTCTCCTCGTCGTTGGGCTCCTGCGGAGGCGGTGGAAGACGTTGCGGAGCATGTCGTCCGGTACGTGCTTGGGTGGTTGCTAGTAGGCTGGTCGCCGGTGTCGAGACGCTCATTCTAAATGACGTCGGTTGCCTAGGGCTAGGGCTTAGAGTACACTTTTTAGAGAACAGTAAATGTTTTTTAATTACAATATGAGCACTTTTTAAACGCACAATGAACGTTTTCTAAATACACGATGAATGGTTGCCTAATTTGTGACGAAACACTTTTTAATGAACGATGAACATTTTTTAAATACACAATGAACAGTTTGTCTAATGTGTGATGAACACCTTTTAAAAAGTGTTGACACAACTTCAAAAATGCTAATGTAATTGTAAAAGTGTTAACGCACAATGACATTTTTTCATGGACATTTTTAAATATACTATAATTTTTATGAGTGACATTTTTAAAATACCTGACAAACTTTTACAAAAGACTCTGAATAAAATATGAACAAGTTTTAAAGACGAGATGAACATTCTTAACACATGATGAACATTTGTTTGTTATGGGTATAAACGTATTTTTCAAAATAAACATGAACATTTTTGTGCCCATAACCATTTTTTATGCACATGAACATTTTTTGAAACATGTATTTTACACGAAGAGCAATGAAAACACATAAATGTAAAAAAAAAGTAAAAGAAAGAAAAAAATAGTGCTCGCTTACCTCTTTTTTACGTTGTGCGTTCCTAGCCTTTTCAGAGGAAGTGTCTCTAGCATTTTGGCTCCTTAAGAAATGATTGTGAGATGTAAACCATCGAGAAGCGGTTTGCCGGACGTCAATTTTGCTGTCTTGGATGCCGTTATCATGGGAGGCAACTACAGCACGTCATGTCTGCAGTGAATGATCGAAACTCAGCTGTGCTGCTATGCATGTGGGTCTGCACGAGGCAATACTTTATTTACGCGTTGCCTGCACCCACGGCCCATATCCCCGTACGAAAATGTGCTCGCCGATTCCGTGAGCACGCGAGCCCGTCCATTCCTATGGATTTTCGGCATGTAACTCTCGATATAGAGGTACCTTATAAAATATTATTGCAAAGCCATCCTACTAGCAGAATTACCAACCAAATTAAACATAATAAAAATTTGAATAAAATAATAGATTACTCTTCACATAATAATAAGTCATAACAGAACTTTAGAAAAGCAAAAAAACAGTGTGCATAGGATGCAGCGGGCATCACCTATGGAGTGACAATAAACTAGCTAGCTATCACCACCATTGCTAGTTTTCACCTCCATCACCTGGAGCAACTATTGTCCCATTCCAAAACAGAATTGGTGATTCATCTGGCATGCCCATTATTCACCTTTTTATTCATTAAAATATAGTTTGGTCAAGGAAAAACTAAATGAACACAATTACATCATCTCTTTTTAAGAGAACTCCATAAATCTACAAAAGAACTCTTAATATGCATTGCTCAACAAGCCCTTCCTCTACTCTTTGTTAGTTAATATACCCATTACTAGCTCTTCTAGTTAGTCTTATCACAGACTACATACAACTACAACATCTCTCTTCAAGAAAACTCAATAAAACTATGCAATTGAGTTGCTAACCAGACTGAACATTGAATATTGTTTTGAAAGACGGAGTTTGCTTTGGCCATTAATAAAAATGATCGTTGTTTTAGAATACTGTCTCTTGATGTACATCGTTAAAAATGGCTTTACCGGCTGGCATTAATAAACATGAAATGCATAAGATCCATCAAAAAAGATATACAGTTCAGGTGGAGTATATTATGTTGTGATGGTGTAATGTATATTAAATCAAGTGCAAGAGAAAATATAATTTTCTCATCCACCAACTACATTCATTTTATACTCACATGCGGGCACATGTACCAAACAAAGTGAAAATGCATGTACACATATATGCAAATATGAACATAGAAGTAGGTTGATTTCAAACTCTATCAATCAGCACTACCATATATATAAGCTATAAAGGCTTAACTGATGTGACATTTCAAAATCCACCTCCCAGTGTCTAGGTGCAAAACCATTTCTGTTTGATTTAATTTAGAGGGGCTAGCTATTCCTTAAATTCAACAAGAATATAGAGTGAGTTTTGTTTTCATCAATCTCTACCAAGAGTATTTGCGTATTTTGCATTTGAAGTTCCCAACTGAACTTGTAGGTAATGGATGCATGCAATTTGTATCCATGTCTCACAATGTGGTTACCACATAATTTTTTCTAAGATCTGCCAACACAACCATGTCGCAAATGTAGAACCTCAGTTGTTTATGAAAAAAATATTATACAAGAGGAGATAATATAAACTTCAATAGTTTATATAAGTAGTACTATTTATGATTAAAAGCTAAAAAATATGTAAGAAAGTTCACAAAGTATGTAAAACTACAATTGGAATGTATATGACTTGAATCTACTACAAACAATCTAAGAGCTTTATATTCAAAATAATATTCCTCCTATAAAAATCGAGATTCGTATGAAAGCCATCAAGAGTGTGCTAGCTACATTAATTAAACTAAACAACTGCCAATCATGTACAAATCTTGAATTAACATTTTGGTAGTGCACTTAAACAGACCTTGCACCCACTACTAGTAGAAGTGTGTTTGAAATTAATAATTGCAGAATAATGTAGGTGACCGTCTTATAGTAAAATAATAAAAGTGAAAGATACACGACGTGTTAATTGAAGATATGCTAAGTGTCTTTGCTCGATAAAACATGAATAGGTGCAACATATTAGGTAATAAAAGGACATCCATTCTTCTGTTGAACAAATCAGCATAACCAAATCTGATCATCATTTCTCATATAGTTTATTGAGTTATATAGGACCCCTTTAAACTAAATGTGAATAATATATAAATTATATTTTGGGAAACCACACATATATTACATTCTATGGATCAAGGGCCCCTCATTATCATGTACCAAGCTATACATTAATTATAAGAAGTCATTTGAAATAACATACGTGATCCGGGAATACAAAATATCCCATTGTCTATTCATTTCCCTTGGGATTATTTAATCTTGTCTCCTTTTCCCACCTGCACCTAAGACACCTAATCCCATATGTTCTTGAAATGGGGCAAGAAAAAGAATCAAGTACCCCATATGACAATCAGAGGAAATTTCTCAATTAGTCAGACAAGTATATATTGAGCTAACAAGCCTTTGGATTAAACACAAACTATATGTAGCTGCCATAGTGTAGCCACATAACATGAACCATGCACTGATACGGTGATCGATCAATATATATATAGCCAGGATCCTCTAAAAACTAAAAAGACAAAGTAGTTAATGTAATAATACACTAGAAAAAAATAGAACAATGCCAAGTATGGAAACAATTTCTTTTAAATTATATTAGACATATGTCATGTAGAGAAGATACTATGTAATGGAGCTGTGAAAATCTACAAGCAGATGGCTAATTCCTTTAAGAACATAAATTATTGAGCTAGATATGTGACCACAAGGTTCCCATGAACAGGTAGACCAGTTCCTTTGATTTCCCAGCCTCTTGGCCCAAGCTCCTTACGAAACTTTTCCTATCTAATTAGAAATATCTAATTGAATGGTAGGGTCTCTTCCTTATCCGACAAAACAAAATATGTAGGTCTCTCCAAAACATTCTAGCCATGATGTCCATAAAACCTATGACATGCTGGTCAGCTGATGGATAAGAAAATGCTTTATCAACATAAACTACCCACAAAATTTAATATATGTATAGTAGCTATGTGTTGTCTACATAGGTTTACTATAAAGTAAGGGTACATAGTTGTTGAATAGAAGGCGGAGTAGGGATAAACAGCGGACAAGAGCTGACCCGTTTCAACCACTCATAATGATGTCTGAACTCTAATCTAATCGTATGAAGACAACTCGTTCTGCTGCCCGCAAGTGAATGGGATCCAACTCCTCAAAGAACGCAATGGCCTGCGGTCAAGATTCAAAGTTTAATGATATTGTCTAATATTAAATAATATTGGTAGGTTCCGAAATATTTGTAATGTTGGAAATTTTTCACTAGATTAAAATATACTTCATGACAAGATTAAATTAGATTAAAAGTTGTTTTAAGTGGATTTTGGTAGAACAAAATCTGAAGGTACTCTACGTCAAAATGGAAGATCCCATCGTAATCATTCTCGTATCGGCATCGCCGCCATTTTCGTACCAGACATCAGAATGGAAGGAAAGATATCGTCGAGTCTAAAAATAATAGGTGAATCCAGGCACGACCATCCAACAAAAACTACATGAGTAATTTACCACTCAAAGCGGCCAAACCCATACACGCGTCCTTAGCCGGCGTGAGAAGAAAGTCATTTTGAAAAGATTTTCTAGCGGAACATGTTGATGTCATCCATCATTTCTCTAGATGCGTGCTTGTATTATTCTATCAATTGCTATTGTCTAACACATATACACCATACTACCTTATGTCTCCTTCAATCCATCTAACCTTCTTACCCAACTAGACGTGTGGGACATATAGAGAGAAGACCCCATAGCAAAGTGACTAGTGGGTGTGTTTGAAGTCAAAATGTAGTATTACATCTACCCATCCATACTTTTCAGTTCGATTATATAATTTGTATCAGCTATACCTTTTCAACCAAATATCGTATTGACAAAATGTTGGGATAGAAGTATGCACGATATTTAAATCTTCAAAATAAGACCAGTTTTGAACACTTATCAAAAAATAAAAATAAAATTATGAAACAATATTGAGCATATATGAAACTAGTTCCTGTGTTTTTCATTGTAATTTTACATTATTAATTATATTTTCATTACTGGTTTTCATTGCTTTTTCATTTCGGGTTTCAGAACTATTTCCTTTCTATTTTTTAGAGTATTCAAATAAGTTTTCATATCATTTTGTCAAATTATCTTTCATGGTTAGGCTAGGCTCTAAAAGTGTTCTTTCCACATATTTCTATGTGATTTGATTTCCATGTCATTGCAAGTTTTACATATTTTCGTATGTTCCCTTTGGCAGGTTTTTGTTATTGTTTCATTCCACTATGCATTATATTTCATCTCAGATTTGATATATGTTTTGTTATGGTTTACTACATACCCTTTTGCATGTTTTCATTATTTGTTCACTTAAGTTTCCTTCATGTATCATCATGTATTTCACATAAGTTTCTGAAGGAAATATGCCCTAGAGGCAATAATAAAGTTGTTATTTATATTTCCTTATATCATGATAAATGTTTATTATTCATGCTAGAATTGTATTAACCGGAAACTTGATACATGTGTGGATACATAGACAAAACACGGTGTCCCTAGTAAGCCTCTACTAGACTAGCTCATTAATCAAAGTTGGTTAAGTTTCCTAACCATAGACATGTGTTGTCATTTGATGAATGGGATCACATCATTAGGAGAATGATGTGATGGACAAGACCCATCCGTTAGCTTAGCACAATGATTGTTAAGTTTTATTGCTATTGCTTTCTTCATGACTTATACATATTCCTTTGACTATGACATTATGCAACTCCCAAATACCGGAGGAACACCTTGTGTGCTATCAAACGTCACAACGTAATTGGGTGATTATAAAGATGCTCTACAGGTGTCTCCGAAGGTGTTTGTTGGGTTAGCATAGATCGAGATTAGGATTTGCTACTCTGTGTATCGAAGAGGTATCTCTGGGCCCTATCGGTAATGCACATCACTATAAGCCTTGTAAGCAATGTGAATAATGAGTTAGTTACGGGATGATGCATTACGGAATGAGTAAAGATACTTGCCAGTAATGAGATTGAACTCGGTATGAGGATACCGACGATCGAATCTCGGGCAAGTAACAAACTGATGACAAAGGGAATAACGTATGTTGTCATAACGGTTCGACCGATAAAGATCTTCGTAGAATAAGTGGGAGCCAATATGAGCATCCAGGTTCCGCTATTGGTTATTGACCGGAGAGGTGTCTCGGTCATGTCTACATTGTTCTCAAACCCGTAGGGTCCGCACGCTTAACGTTCGATGACGATTTGTATTATATGAGTTATGTGATTTGGTGATCGAATGTTGTTCGGAGTCCCAGATGAGATCATGGACATGACAAGGAGTCTTGAAATAGTCAAGAGGTAAAGATTGATATATAGGATGATAGTATTTGGACACCGGAATGGTTCCGGGGCGTTTCGGATATTTATCAGAGTACCGAGGGGTTACCGGAACCCCCCGGAGAAGTAATGGGCTAACATGAGCCATAGGGGGGAGAGAGGGAGCCCACAAGGGTTCCCCCGCATGGGTTGTCAGAATTGGACAAGGGGAAGGCGCAGCCCCCCTTTCCTTTCCCCCTCTCCCTCTCCTTCCCTCTTTCCCCCCTCCATGAGAAGGAATAAAGGGGGGCGAATCCTACTAGGACTAGGAGTCGTAGTAGGACTCCCCCCTCATGGCGCGCCCCCTAGGGCCAGCCTCCTCCCTCTCCCTCCTTTATATATACGTGGGCAGGGCACCCCTTGGAGACGTAACAATTGTTCCAAGCCGTGTGCGGCGTCTCTCTCCACGGTTTACTCCTCCGGTCATATTAACGTAGTTCTTAGGCGAAGCCCTGCGCGGATCACATCACCATCACCATCACCATCACCACACCATCATGCTGAAGAAACTCTCCCTCGACCCTCTGCTGGATCAAGAGTTCGAGGAACGTCATCGAGCTGAACATGTGCAGAACTCAGAGGTGTCGTACATTCGGTACTTGATCGATTGGATCTCGAAGACGTTCGACTACATCAACCGCGTAAACCTAACACTTCAGCATTCGGTCTACGAGGGTACGTGGACACACTCTCCCCCTCTCGTTGTTATGCATCTCCTAGATAGATCTTCCGTGATCGTAGGAATTTTTTTGAAATTGCATGCTATGTTCCCCAACAGTGGCATCCGAGCCAGGTCTATGTGTAGATGATATGCACGAGTAGAACACAAAGAGTTGTGGGAGATAATAGTCATACTGTTTACTGCATTCCTGAATGGATTTCTGGAAGAAGAGTTGTATATGATGCAACCTGAAGGTTTTATCGATCCACAGGGAGCTAACAAAGTGTGCAAGCTCCAGCGATCCATTTATGGACTGGTGCAAGCCTCTCGGAGTTGGAATAAACGCTTTGATAGTGTGATCAAAGCATATGGTTTTATACAGACTTTTGGAGAAGCCTGTATTTACAAGAAAGTGAGTGGGAGCTCTGTAGCATTTCTAATCTTATATGTGGATGACATATTGTTGATTGGAAATGATATAGAATTTCTGGATAGCATAAAAGGATACTTGGATAAGAGTTTTTCAATGAAGGTCCTCAGTGAAGCTGCTTACATATTGGGCATCAAGATCTATAGAGATAGATCAAGACGCTTAATTGGACTTTCACAAAACAAATACCTTGACAAAGTTTTGAAGAAGTTCAAAATGGATCAAGCAAAGAAAGGGTTCTTGCCTGTGTTACAAGGTGTGAAGTTGAGTAAGACTCAATGCCTGACCACTGCAGAAGATAGAGAGAAAATGAAAGATGTTCCCTATGCTTCAGCCATAGGCTATATCATGTATGCAATGTTGTGTACTAGACCATATGTATGCCTTGCTATAAGTTTAGCAGGGAGGTACCAAAGTAATCCAGGAGTGGATCACTGGACAACGGTCAAGAACATCCTGAAATACCTGAAAAGGACTAAGGATATGTTTCTCGTTTATGTAGGTGATAAAGAGCTCATCGTAAATGGTTACTTTGATGCAAGCTTTGACACTGATCCGGACGATTCTAAATCGCAAACCGGATACGTGTTTATATTCAACGGTGGAGCTGTTAGTTGGTGCAGTTCTAAACAAAGCATCGTGGCGGGATCAATGTGTGAAGCAGAGTACATAGCTGCTTCGGAAGCAGCAAATGAAGGAGTCTGGATGAAGGAGTTCATATCCGATCTAGGTGTCATACCTAGTGCATCGGGTCCAACGAAAATCTTCTATGACAATACTGGTGCAATTGCCTTGGCAAAGGAATCCAAATTTCACAAGAAGACCAAGCACATCAAAAGACGCTTCAATTCCATCCGGGACCAAGTCCAGGTGGGAGACATAGAGATTTGCAAGATACATACGGATCTGAATGTTGCAGACCCGTTAACTAAGCCTCTTCCACGAGCAAAACATGATCAGCACCAAGGCTCCATGGGTGTTAGAATCATTATTGTGTAATCTAGATTATTGACTCTAGTGCAAGTGGGAGACTGAAGGAAATATGCCCTAGAGGCAATAATAAAGTTATTATTTATTTCCTTATATCATGATAAATATTTATTATTCATGCTAGAATTGTATTAACCGGAAACATGATACATGTGTGAATACATAGACAAACAGAGTGTCACTAGTGTGCCTCTACTTGACTAGCTCGTTAATCAAAGATGGTTATGTTTCCTGGCCATAGACATGAGTTTTCATTTGATTAACGGGATCACATCATTAGGAGAATGATGTGATTGACTCGACCCATTTTGTTGGCTTAGCACTTGATCGTTTAGTATGTTGTTATTGCTTTCTTCATGACTTATACATGTTCCTATGACTATGAGATTATGCAACTCCCGTTTACCGGAGGAACACTTTGTGTGCTACCAAACATCACAACATAACTGGGTGATTATAAAGGTGCTCTACAGGTGTCTCCGAAGGTACTTGTTGGGTTGGCGTATTTCGAGATTAGGATTTGTCACTCCGATTGTGGGAGAGGTATCTCTGGGCCCACTCGGTAATGCACATCACTATAAGCCTTGCAAGCATTGTAACTAATGAGTTAGTTGCGAGATGATGTATTATGGAACGAGTAAAGAGACTTGTCGGTAACGAGATTTAACTAGGTATTGAGATACCGACGATCGAACCTCTGGCAAGTAACATACCGATGACAAAGGGAACAATGTATGTTGTTATCCGGTTTGACCGATAAAGATCTTCGTAGAATATTTAGGAGCCAATATGAGCATCCAGGTTCTGCTATTGGTTATTGACCGGAGACGTGTCTCGGTCATGTCTACATTGTTCTCGAACCCGTAGGGTCCGCACGCTTAAAGTTTCGGTGACAATTGTATTATGAGTTTTTGTGTTTTGATGTACCGAAGGTTGTTCGGAGTCCCGGATGTGATCACGGACATGACGAGGAATATCGAAATGGTTGAGACGTAAAGATCGATATATTGGACGACTATGTTCAGACACCGGAATGGTTTCGGGGAGTTTCAGACATATACCGGAGTAACGGGGGGTTACCGGAACCCCCCGGGGAGTTTAATGGGCCAAGATGGGCCTTAGTGGAGAAGAGGAGGGGCGGCTAGGGATGGCCGCGCCCCCCCTCCCCCTCTAGTCCGAATTGGACAAGGAGGGGGGCGGCGCCCCCTTTCGTTCCCCCTCTCTCCTGCCCTTCCTTTCCCCCTCCTACTCCAACTAGGAAAATAGGGAGTCCTACTCCCGGTGGGAGTAGGACTCCTCCCTGGCGCGCCCTCCCCTGGCCGGCCGCCGCCTCCCCCTGGTCCTTTATATACAGGGGCACCTCTAGACACAATAATTGATATCTTGATCTCTTAGCCGTGTGCGGTGCCCCCTCCACCATATTCCACCTCGATCATATCGTAGCGGTGCTTAGGCGAAGCCCTACGTCGGTAGCATCATCATCACCGTCACCACACCGTCGTGCTGAAGGAACTCTCCCGTGAAGCTCTGCTGGATCGGAGTTCGTGGGACGTCATCGAGATGAACGTGTGCTGAACTCGGAGGTGACGTACGTTTGGTACTTGGATCGGTCGGATCGTGAAGACGTACGACTACATCAACCGCGTTGTGCTAACGCTTCTGCTTTCGGGCTATGAGGGTACGTGGACAAGACTCTCCCTCTTGAGGGAGTCTTGGATTAGGGGGTATCCGGAAAGCCGGACTATATCCTTTGGCCAGACTGTTGGACTATGAAGATACAAGACTGAAGACTTCGTCCCGTGTCCGGATGGGACTCTCTTGGCGTGGAAGGCAAGCTTGGCGATATGGATATGTAGATCTCCTTCTGTTGTAACTGACTCTGTGTAACCCTAGCCCTCTCCGGTGTCTATATAAACCGGAGGGTTTAGTCCGTAGGACAACAACAATCATACCATAGGCTAGCTTCTAGGGATTAGCTTCTACGATCTCGTGGTAGATCAACTCTTGTAATACTCATATTCATCAAGATCTATCAAGCAGGAAGTAGGGTATTACCTCCATAGAGAGGGCCTGAACCTGGGTAAACATTGTGTCCCTTGCCTCCTGTTACCATCCGCCTTAGACACACAGTTCGGGACCCCCTACCCGAGATCCGCCGGTTTTGACACCGACATTGGTGCTTTCATTGAGAGTTCCACTGTGTCGTCGCTGCAAGGTTCGATGGCCCCATCGATCATCGAAAACGATGCGGTCTAGGGTGAGGCTTTCCTCCCCGGATAGATCTTCGTGTTCGGCGGCTTCGCACTGCGGGCCAACTCGTTTGGCCATCTAGAGCAGATCGAAAGCTACCCCCTGGCCATCAAGTCAGGTTTGGAAACTTGAATTACACCGCTGATATCCGCGGAGACTTGATCTTCGATGGGTTCGGGCCCATGCCAGGTGTGCCGCACGATCACGACGAGCATGATATAGCTCTGCCGTCGGACGGTGTTCGGGAGATCACGCCAGCAACTACTCCGGCCTCTAGTCCGGAGCAGATCGCGCCATCCGAGGACGGGTGGATAGACTCCACCACGGATGCCGCACCCTCAGTGGCGATAGAGCCGAGTACTGACCTTACCCCTCACGAGAGCCGTGTCGCCGAACTGCTAGACTTGTCCTCGGCCACGGACTCCGTACCACCCGCTCCCATACCTATCGAATCCAATTGGGCGCCGATCATGGAGTTCACCTCCGCAGACATCTTTCAGCACTCGCCCTTCGGCGACAGACTTAACTCACTGAAATCCCTCTCCCTGTCCGAAGAACCTTGGCCAAACTATGTCCGGCTAGAGTGGGATGCGGACGACGAAAAAATTCAATCCCCACCCACCACCCACTTAGTAGCCACTATCGACGATTTAACCGACATGCTCGACTTCGACTCCGAAGACATTGATGGCATGGACACCGATGCCGGAGACGAACAGGAACCACTGCCCACAGGGCACTGGACCGCCACCTCATCATATGACGTATATATGGTGGATACACCCAAAGAAAATAATAACAAGGATGCAGCGAAAGATAGCTCCCACGACAAGCAATCAAAACGGCGCCGTAAGCGCCGCTCTAAATCCCGCCTTGGCAAAAACAGCGACAACAGCGCAACAAGAAGCCAAATTGACCGAGCAACAGAGCAGGGTAAGCCAGCAGATGATGAACAAAGTGCGGAGCCGCTGTCCGAGCACGGCTATGCCGAGCATCAAGACAACCAACCCGTCTCTGGTCAGGGGAACAGTCCGAACGACGACGAGCGCATCATCCTGGAAAGGCAGCTGGAGCAAGAAAGGCTTATGGCCACTGCAAGAAGTCTGAAGAAGCAGAAACAAAGGCTCAAAGTCGCACAAAACACACTCAATAGTAGATGGAATAAAGTGCTCGACACGGTAGAAAAGTACGATGGCAGTCGCCCCACGAAGAGCTACCCAAAGCGGAAGCTGCTGCCGGAGTTCGATGACGAGGCCTTCGAATCCTCAGAGCCAAAAAAAACCGCCGATCGGTCGGATCAACGACCTCGTGGCCGCGATAGGGTGGCCAACGAGGCCGCACATAAGTCAGTACATGACCAACGCGAGGACCCACATCAACGGGCCGACGCGACCAGATCCATCTACGGATCAAGGAAACACGCTCCAGCACTCCGCCAACACCAAATACCACAACCGTCCGAATGCCATGGCACAACCAAATACAAGGGTGCCGCACACCCCCTATGCTTCTCCGATGAGGTATTAGACCATGAATTTCCCGAAGGGTTCAAACCAGTTAACATAGAGGCATACGACGGAACCACAGACCCTGGGGTCTGGATCGAGGACTTCATCCTCCATATTCACATGGCTCGTGGAGACGATCTCCACGCCATAAAATACTTACCCCTCAAGCTCAAAGGACCAGCTCGGCCTGGCTGAAAAGCCTCCCGAAAATTCCATTGGAAGTTGGGAAGAGCTCGAGGGCGCTTTCGGACTAACTTTCAAGGGACTTATGTCCGACCCCCGGACGCTGATGATTTGAGTCATATAATTCAACAGCCCAGAGAGTCAGCCCGAAAGCTTTGGAACAGGTTTCTCACTAAGAAGAACCAAATTGTCGACTGTCCGGACGCTGAAGCCCTAGCAGCTTTCAAGCACAGCGTTCGACACGAATTGCTTGCCAAACACCTTAGCCAGGAAAAGCCGAGAACAATGGCAGCCCTAATAAGCCTCATGACCCGCTTTTGCGCGGGTGAGGACAGCTGGTTAGCTCGCAGCAGCACCAACGACCCAAGCACATCCAAGGTCCGGGACGGCAATGGAAAACCGCGACCCAGTAAAAACAAGCGCCGAAATAAGGAAGACAGCCCAGACAACACGGCGGTAAACGCCGGATTTAGAGGCTCTCGACCGGGTCAGCGGAAAAAGCCCTCTAAAGGAAACAGAGATGAATCGACCGGCCTAAACAAAATTCTAGATAAACTATGTCAGATCCACGGCACCCCCGGCAAGCCTGCAAATCATACCCACAGAGATTGCTGGGTCTTCAAGCAGGCTGGCAAGCTAAACACGGAACATAAGGGGGAGGACACTCCGAGCGAGGACGAGGATACGCCTCGCCAGCAAGACACTAGGGGACAGAAAAAATTCCCGCCAGAAGTCAAAACAGTAAATGTTGTCCACGTGACAAAGTGGAGAGGCAAATACGCACTCTGAAATACACGAGCCATAGAGCCCGTCACCCATGAGTCCCGCCACTGGTCGGCCTGCCCGGTCACTTTCGATCGCAGGGATCACCTAATAGGTATCCGGCAGGAAGGATCAGCCGCCTTGGTGCTGGACCCAATAGTAAACGGATACCACCTTACACGAGTCCTTATGGACGGCGGCAGTAGTCTAAATCTAATATACCAAGACACTGTCCGTAAAATGGGAATAAATCTAACAAACATCAGCCACAGTAATACTACCTTCAAGGGAGTAATACCAGGCACAGAGGCTCACTGCATGGGCTCTCTAGTGCTAGAGGTTGTGTTCGGCTCGCCCGACAACCTCCGGAGCGAAAGGTTAACCTTCGACATTGCTCCATTCCGAAGTGGCTACCAAGCACTACTCGGATGAGAGGCTTTCGCCCGTTTCAATGCAATACCGCATTACGCTTTACTCCAACTTAAAATGCCCGGTCCGCGCGGCACCATCGCAGTACATGGAAAAGTTGAGCGTTCGTTCCGAGCAGAAGAACGCACGGCTGCTTTAACAGCTGAGCACAAGACGGCCTCATCACCAGAGACGATGACCGGTCGTTAGGACCGCGGACACGGTTAGACGAGTCCGGCCAATCATTGATAGATATTGGTTCGATGGTTACACCCGTATAGACGGTACCAGGGGCTTCGCCGTAATAATTCGGCTCGTCTTTACCCATCTCGAATTTTTCATGGTTTATTTATAATAACCAAATTTTTGCACAACAACTTTTCACTAAGCACCTCTCTTTTACAGATGACGATCGTGCTACACCCGTCCAGGATATGGCACAACAGAGACACAGGCACAGACGTGCAGCAGGGACCCGTACAAAGGTTTCTCTTTAGATTAAGACCCTGCGTAAACCTTTTTTATTGTCTTTTGTTGTTCACATCCTCTGGATTCTCAATACAACCGAGAAGGATGCTGACGTCTTGGCATGTGGCCATGTCAGAATATTGCTCGTACCTGGACACTATGGGTTCATTATCCAAGGGCATCACCTAAGCCCAGTGTATGTTTCAAAGACCGAACACCTTAGGGAGTGTTCGGCGTCGCGAGTTAGGCCTTATATGCATCAGGTCCGAATCATGTCTTTGGTCAAATGTTGGGTTTGCCTAGCTCCTGTGTTTTGCTACCTTATGTTCCGCTTTATCGGCTAAGGTGGAACCAGGAGAACTACTGCGATTGTGCCCTGGCTAGCCCGGACGAGCACCTCAGTAGAGAAAGCTGAAAACTGACTGTCATGATAAAGCGAGAGACTGGTCAAGCACTCAATGACTTATCGGAATCTTCAGGATTCCTCCACATTAACGAAGGGCCGTTTCCCGGCCAGGCATGACCGCGCCCTGTATTCGGATGAGCGCGGAGCCACCAGGGGCTATATAGTAGCCCCACTGTCAAACTCCTATGGCTAAGTGAAAGTGTTAAAGCAATATAGTCCGATTGCCTAGTTCGCTGCGCTATCACCTCCTTAATGGACCAAGACGTTGGATCAAGTGTGAACATGCGTCTTCTGCGAACACCCCCGCATTGTATGCGTGGGGGCTGAAGCCGACGACTGCAAACTTTCAGGTTATATAAACATATACATAAACGGCCGCACAGGAGGCATCATAACACTTTTAGGCAAAGTATAAAAATAGCCTTTATATAATTTTGTAAAACATTGTTTTTCAATGGGAATACATGTCATTCGAACATAATATTCTTTGAGCACTGCGCTTCTATTGAACAAGCACCTTCAAGGACCTCATCAAAGTAGTGCTCGGCAGCTACTCGGCTAATTGCCGAACTAGGGGCTGCAATTGCGGTGGCTTCCATCTCCGCCCAGTGTGTTTTGACACGGGCAAGCGCCATCCGCGCACCCTCAATGCACGCCGACCTCTTCATAGCGTCGATGCGCGGCACAGCACCAAGGAACCGCTGCACCAAGCTGAAGTAACTGTTCGGCCTTGGCCCTGCCGGCCACAGGTGATCCACAACAGACCTGATGGCGAGTCCGGACAACCTATGGAGCTCGTCCCATTCGGCTATTCGCTCATTCAGAGGAAGGGGACGCGCTGGACCATTAAATTCCGACCAGAACAACTTCTCCACTTCACGATCTCTTTGATCCTTGAAGAACTCGACCGCATCAGCAGCACTCGCCTCCAAATCCAGATAGGCGTCTGCAGAACTCCACAGCCGGTCCAGAGGAGCATACTTAGGATCTACGAACTTCATCCACAGCATAAAGGGCTTCCCAGTCGCGATATCCCCGGCGTGACGCAGCTCCTCCTTCATCGCTCTAATTGTAGAGCGGGATTCCTTGGCGGCTACCATGGCCTTCTCCAGCTCCGCAGCCTTCGCTCGGCTTTCCTTCTCAAGAAGCCGGTATCGGTCGGCGGCATCACTGAACTCAACGGCAATCTTGGCCATCTTCTCCTTACTTTGGCAATGGGCAGCTTGTTCAGCCCTCAGCTCTTCAGCCGCCTTTAGAGCGGCCGCATCACTTTTCCTGGCTTGCTTTTTGGCTCGGGCAAGTTCTGCCCGAAGGGTCTCCACCACCACAACTCCATCTGCATTTCACAACATGTTCAAGATACTGGCATTACGCTGCTCTTACCATATGCTGAAATCCGGAGAAATTACATACCCTGCGCCTCGTCAAGCCGCTTGCTGACAAGCATGATGTCGGCATCTGCCGCATCAAGTTGCCGCGTTAGCTCGGCAACCTCACAAGTCCGGCTAGCCACCGAACCTCCTGCCACCTGCATATGAAGACGCGTGGATTATTACCTGTGACTATGATCCTCTGTTTACCGCCGTTTCCGACGGCAACCAGAGTCTCAGGGGCTACTATCTGCACAGGGCACGTTTTAAACATGTGCGGTACTGTTAAAAATACACGTCACTTTGCGTACCTCAAAACCTTTCAGCAGACTCATAAAGGCTTCATGCAACCCGCTTTCTGCGGATGAAACCCTCTCAACCACCGTGTCCATTAGCGCATGGTGCGCTTCTGAGATAGCCGCCTGCTCTAGCAGATCCTTCAGTGCATCCGACCGCATGACATGCGGAGCCGGACCCTTCCGGTTGCTCTCTCCAAGAGAAGGATACTGAGGACTTTGGGTGGCCAGAGAATCACCCTCTGGCCTTGCCGGATCGGGAGGAGCCCTCCGAGATGACACCTCGGGGTCGCCCGCCTCGTAAGGCGGGATGGTGTGGGGAGGCGTTTCGCTCTCCGTCATCTCCGGAGGAAGATTCCCCGAAGACGAACTCTGCCGAGAAGGGTCACGATCCGGACTACAAGACGGATGTTTCGGTTATTCTCCTCATAAGTAAAGCAGGATGTTTTTTTACCATTAGATCCTTTTTTACTTACAGCTCAATGGAGGGCTGATCCCCTTGCGGGCACTGTACGGCCGGGATATCTCCTGGGCCAGGACCCTCTGGCAAAGATTTCTTCCCCCGTTTAGAGACTATTGTCTCCGGGCCTTCAGAGGCGGTCCTTTTCCTTCCTTGGGGAGAGGGAGCTTTGGCTTCTTCTCCCCGGTTGTCCGCCTTCGCGGAGGCGTTAGCCTCTTTCTTACCACCTTTATCCTCCCCTGAGGGCGCTTGGTAGGGTGCAAGCTCCAACATCCGGACTAGTATCGGATCCGGTGAGACCTCGGGGAGGGGGGCCAGACACCTGATCATCTTCGCCTTTGTTATCCAGTCCTGGCCAAAGAGTGAATTTTCAGAATGATGTCATGATGAATAGAAATACAACGTGTTCGGCCATAGGGCGACTTACTTGGGTATCTGGACGATTGCAGCTCAGACCCGCGTCCTCGGTGGAATCCAGACACACTGCTTGTGGTCCAAAGTACAATTTGTACATCTCCTCGGGCGTTATGCCGAGGAAGTGCTGAATAGGTCATGGTCCCTACGGATTGAATTCCCACAGACGGAGGGGATGACATTTACAGGGCAGGGTTCGGCGAAGTAACATTACTTGCGTTATCGTGACCAGATCAATATCTATTTCGAGAAGATCCCGGATGCGACCCTGTAGTATGGGCACGTCCTTCACTGGCCCCCAATTTAGCCCCTTGTTGATCCATGACTTTGGTCGTGGAGGGTGACCCGAGTGAAAGACAGGTGGGGCCACCCATTTAGTACCCCTGGGAGCTGTGACATAAAACCATTCTTGTTGCCATAAGATGGACACCTCCTGGAAAGAACCCTCGGGCCATGGGGCATCGACGCTTTTGCTTATTACAACACCTCCGCATTCTGCATACCTCCCCACGATTGTCTTCGGCTCCACTTGGAAGGTCTTGAGCCACAGGCCGAAGTGAGGGGTGATGCGGAGAAAAGCTTCGCACACGACGATAAAAGACGAGATGGGAGAATAGAATCCAGAGCTAAATTATGGAAGTCCAGCCCGTAATAGAACATGAGCCCTCTCACGAAGGGATCCAGAGCCAGGCCTAGCCCTCGAAGGACGTGAGATATGAATACTACGCTCTCGCCGGGTTTGGGAGTAGGTATGACCTGCCCTTGAGCAGGCAGCCGGTGCGCAATCTCGCCGGTCAAGAACCTGGCCTCTCTTAACTTTCTGACGTCTTCCTCCGTGACGGAGGAGGGCATCCACCGAGCTTGAAGGTTGGATCCGAACATGGTTGAAGGTTCGAAGCGCCTGACCTGAGCTTTGGGTGTTGGAACTCGAGGCGAGGGAGGGATTCGATTTAGTTCGAGGAATAAAAAAGGATAGGCCTTGGTATCTTTATAAAGAGGGTGAATACCAGGCGTCCTCCTCGTGACCGTTTGGGACTTGCCTATAATCGAGGAGTCATACCAACGGGCACGATTGGGTTACCCACGCCCGTATTGATGAGAATCCCATGATAAGGGGACACGATCTCCGCTTCGACAATATGTGCCAAGGAAACCGCCTCCTGATATGCGCCAAGGCTGGTCGAAAAACACGGTTCAATAATAACCGGGCGATGGCATGATGTCATGGTGTCAAATACGTCAGCAGGTAGGATTTGTGAATATTATTCTCTCTATGGTGGAATGTGGAACTTGTTTTGCAGAGTCGGACAATATCCGTCTGTTCAAGATCTTCTATGGAGTATTCGAGGGAGGAACCCGGCTTGCAATGCCGAAAACAATCTGCGCGGAGGACTCATCATCATTGAAGCCTGGTTCAGGGGCTACTGAGGGAGTCCTGGATTAGGAGGTATCCGGACAGCCGGACTATATGCTTTGGCCGGACTGTTGGACTATGAAGATACAAGATTGAAGACTTCTTCCCGTGTTCGGATGGGACTCTCTTGGCGTGGAAGGCAAGCTTGGCGATACGGATATGTAGATCTCCTTCTGTTGTAACCGACTCCGTGTAACCCTAGCCCCCTCCGGTGTCTATATAAACCGGAGGGTTTAGTCCGTAGGACAACAACAATCATACCATAGGCTAGCTTCTAGGGTTTAGCCTCTACGATCTCGTGGTAGATCAACTCTTGTAATACTCATATTCATCAAGATCAATCAAGCAGGAAGTAGGGTATTACCTCCATAGAGAGGGCCCAAACCTGGGACAACATTGTCTCCCTTGCCTCCTGTTACCATCCGCCTTAGACGCACAGCTCGGGACCCCCTACCCAAGATCCGCCGGTTTTGACACCGACACCTCTCGTTGCTATGCATCACCATGATCCTGTGTGTGCGTAGGAATTTTTTTGAAATTACTACGTTCCCCAACACCATCATCTGTGTTCCTTGTAACGCTTTCGCTTAGCGATCTTCAAGGGTATGAAGATGCACTCCCTTTCTCTCGTTGCTAGTATCTCCTAGATTGATCTTGGTGACACGTAGGAATTTTTTTGATTTATCGCTACGTTACCCAACATTGCTAACATGATTCAGACAGACTTTAAGCATCGATACGAGTGAGAAAATCTCATCGTAGTCAACACCTTGAACTTGTCAAAAATCTTTCGCAACAAGTCAAGCTTTTTAGATAGTAACATTACTGTCAGCGTCAGTCTTCTTCTTGAAGATCCATTTATTTTCTATGGCTTGCCGATCATTGGGCAAGTCAACCAAAGTCCATACTTTGTTCTCATACATGGATCCCATCTCAGATTTCATGGCCTCAAGCCATTTCGCAGAATCTTAGCTCATCATCGCTTCCTCATAGTTTGTAGGTTCATCATGGTCTAGTAACATGACTTCCAGAACAGGATTACCGTACCACTCTGGCGCGGAACGTACTCTGGTTGACCTACGAGGTTCGATTGTAACTTGATCTGAAGTTTCATGATCATCATCATAAGCTTCCTCACTAATTGGTGTAGGCATCACTGGAACTGATTTCTGTGACGAACCATTTTCCAATTCGAGAGAAGGTACAACTACCTCATCAAGTTCTACTTTCCTCCAACTCACTTCTTTCGAGAGAAACTCCTTCTCTAGAAAGGAGCCGTTCTTAGCAACAAAGATCCTGCCTTCGGATCTGTGATAGAAGGTGTACCCAACAATTTCTTTTGGGTATCCTATGAAGACACACTTCTTCGATACTTCTTCGATTTGAGTTCGAGCTTATCAGGCCAAAGCTTTTTCACTTAAGCATCGCAACCCCAAACATTAAGAAACGACAGCTTAAGTTTCTTGCTAAACCACAGTTCATACGGTTTCGTCTCAACGGATTGGACGGTGCCCTATTTAAGGTGAATGCAGCTGTCTCTAATGCATAACCCCAAAATGATAGTGGTAAATCGGTAAGAGACATCATAGATCGCACCATATCTAATAAAGTACGGTTACGATGTTTGGACACACCATTATGATGTGGTGTTCCAGGTGGCGTGAGTTGTGAAACTATTCCACATTGTTTTAAATGAAGGCCAAACTCGTAACTCAAATATTCGCCTCCGCGATCAGATCGTAGAAACTTTATTTTCTTGTTACGATGAATCTCCACGTCACTCTGAAATTCTTTGAAATTTTCAAATGTTTCAGACTTGTGTTCATCAAATAGATATACCCATATATATCTGCTCAAATCATCTGTGAAGGTCAGAAAATAAAGATACCCGCCGCGAGCCTCAACACTCATCGGACCGCATACTTCGGTATGTATTATTTCCAATAAGTCAGTGGCTCGCTCCATTGTTCCGTAGAACGGAGTTTTAGTCATCTTGCCCATGAGGCATGGTTCGCAAGTATCAAATGATTCATAATCAAGTGATTCCCAAAACCATCCGTATGGAGTTTATTCATGTGCTTTACACCAATATGACCTAAATGGCAGTGCCAAAAATATGTTGCACTATCATTATCAACTTTGCATCTTTTGGCATCAATATTATGAATATGTGTATCACTAAGATCAAGATTCAATAAACCATTTACATTGGGTGTATGACAATAGAAGGTTTTATTCATGTAAACAGAATAACAATTATTCTCTGACTTAAATGAATAACTGTATCGCAATAAACATGATCCAATCATATTCATGCTCAACACAAACTGCAAATAACATTTATTTTGGTCCAACACTAATCTCGAAGGTAGAGGGAGTGTGCGATGGTGATTTTATCAACCTTGGAATCACTTCCAACACACATCGTCACCTCGCCCTTAACTAGTCTCTGTTCATTTTGCAATTCCTATTTCGAGTTACTAATCTTAGCAACTGAACCGGTATCAAATACCCTAGGGTTACTATGAACACTAGTAAAGTACACATCAATAACATGTATATCAAATATACCTTTGTTCACTTTGCCATCCTTCTTATCCGCAAAGTAATTGGGGTAGTTTCGCTTCAAGTGACCATTCCCTTTGCAGTATAAGCACTCAGTTTCAGGCTTAGGTCTAGCTTTGGGTTTCTTCACAGGAGTGGCAGCTTGCTTGTCATTCTTTATTGAAGTTCCCTTTCTTTTCCTTTGCCCGTTTTCTTGAAACTAGTGGTCTTGTTAACCAATAACACTTGATTCTCTTTCTTGATTTCTACCTTCGCTGATTTTAGCATCGCGAAGAGCTCGAGAATCGTTTTCGTCATCCCTGGCATATTATAGCTCATCATGAAGTTCCAGTAACTTCGTGATAGTTACTAGAGAACTCTGTCAATCACTATCTTATCTGGAAGATTAACTCCCAATTGATTCAAGCGATTGTACTACTCAGACCTTCTAAGCACATGCTCACTGGTTGAGCTATTCTCCTCCATCTTGTAGGCAAAGTACTTGTCAGAGGTCTCATACCTCTCGACTCGGGCATGAGTCTGAAATACCAATTTCAGCTCTTGGAACATCTTATATGCTCCGTGGCGTTCAAAACGTTTTTCCACTATGCAGCAATAGGTCCTACAATAGGTCCGCCACCTAGCGGTGCATCAAGGACTTAATTCTTCTATGCAGCAATGAGGATAATCCTCAGATCACGGACACAGTGCGCATCATTGCTACTATCATTTTTCCACTTATTTTTCTCTAGGAACATATAAAAAATAAACGGGGAGCTACATCGCAAGCTATTGATCTACAACATAGACATGCAAATACTATCAGGACTAAGTTCCTGATAAATTAAGTTTAATTAATCATATTACTTAAGAACTCCCACTTAGGTAGACATCCCTCAAGTCATCTAAATGATACGTGATCCAAATCAACTAAACCATGTCCGATCATCACGTGAGATGGAGAAGTCATCAATGGTGAACATCTCTATGTTGATCATATCTACTATATGATTCACGTTCGACCTTTCGGTCTCCAGTGTTCCGAGGCCATGTCTGTACATGCTAGGCTCGTCAAGTTTAACTCAAGTATTCCGCAAGTGAAAACTTGTCATGCACCCGTTGTATGTGAACGTAGAGCTTATCACACCTGATCATCACGTGGTGTCTCGGCACGACGAACTGTCGCAACGGTGCATACTCAGGGAGAACACTTATACCCTAAAATTTAGTGAGGGGTAATCTTATAATTCTACCGTCGTAAAAAGCAAAATAAGATGCATAAAATAAAAACATCGCATGCAATCAAAATATGTGACATGATATGGCCATCATCATCTTGTGCCTTTGATCTCCATCTCCAAAGCACCGTCATGATCTCCATCGTCACTAGCTTGACACCTTGATCTCCATCGTACCGTAGTTGTCGTCTCGACAACTATTCTTCTACAACTATCGCTACCGCATAGTGATAAAGTAAAGCAATTACATGGTGATTGCATTTCATACAATAAAGCGACAACCATAAGGCTCCTGCCAGTTGCCGATAACTTTTAAAAAACATGACCACCTCATACAATAACTTATATCACATCATGTCCTGACAATATCACATCACAACATGCCTGCAAAAACAAGTTAGACGTCCTCTAGTTTGTTGTTGCAAGTTTTACGTGGCTGCTACGGGCTTCTAGCAAGAACCGTTCTTACCTACGCATCAAAACCACAACGATTTTCCGCCAAGAGTGCTATTTTAACCTTCAACAAGGACAGGTCATAGTCAAATTAGATTCAACTAAAGTTGGAGAAACAGCCACCCGCTAGCCACCTTTATGCAAAACAAGTTGCATGTATGTCTATTATCGGAGGTTGGCGAGTAAAACAAGTTCCACCTCCGATAATAGCAACGAGAGCGGAGAGTGTTGTCCACGTACCCTCGTAGACCGAAAGCAGAAGTGTTAGCACAACGCGGTTGATGTAGTCGTACGTCTTTACGTTCTGACCGATCCAAGTACCAAACGTACGTCACCTCCGAGTTCAGCACATGTTCAGCTCAATGACGTCCCGCGAACTCCGATCCAGCAGAGCTTCACGGGAGAGTTCCATCAGCACGACGGCGTGGTGACGGTGATGATGATGCTACCGACGCAGGGCTTCGCCTAAGCACCGCTACGATATGATCGAGGTGGAATATGGTGGAGGGGGCACCGCACACGGCTAAGAGATCAAGAGATCAATTGTTGTGTGTAGAGGTCTCCCCTGCCCCTGTATATAAAGGACCAGGGGGAGGAGGCGGCCGGCAAGGGGAGGGCGCGCCAGGGAGGAGTCCTACTCCCACCGGGATTAGCACTCCCTCTTTTCCTAGTTGGAGTAGGAGGGGAAAGGAAGGGAAGGAGAGAGGGGGAAGGAAAGGGGGCGCCGCCCCCCTCCTTGTCCAATTCGTACTAGAGGGGGAGGGGGCGCGCGACCAGCCCTAGCCGTCCCACCACTTCTCCACTAAGGCCCATCTTGGCCCATTAAACTCCCCGGGGGGTTTCGGTAACCCCCCGTACTCCGGTATATGTCCGAAACTCGCCAAAACCATTCCGGTGTCTGAACATAGCTGTCCAATATATCGATCTTTATGTCTCAGCCATTTCGATATTCCTCGTCATGTCCGTGATCACATTCAGGACTCCGAGCAACCTTCAGTACATCAAAACACAAAAACTCATAATACAATCGTCAGCGAAACTCTAAGCGTGCGGACCCGTGAGTGCAGCTGTCTCTAATGCATAACCCCAAAACTATAGTGGTAAATCGGTAAGAGACATCATAGATCGCACCATATCTAATAAAGTACGGTTATGACATTCGGACACACCATTACGCTGTGGTGTTCTAGGTGGTGTGAGTTGCGAAACTATTCCACATTGTTTCAAATGAAGACCAAACTCGTAACTCAAATATTCCTCTCTGAGATCAGATCGTAGTAACTTTATTTTCTAGTTACGATGATTTTCAACTTCACTCTAAAATTCTTTGAACTTTTCAAATGTTTCAGACTTATGTTTCATCAAGTAGATATACCCATATCTGCTTAAATCATCTGTGAAGGTCAGAAAATAACGATACCCGCCGCGAGCCTCAGCACTCATTGGACCGTATACATCAGAATGTATTATTTCCAACAAGTCAGTTGCTCGCTCCATTGTTTGGGAGAATCGAGTTTTAGTCATCTTACTCATCAGGCATGGTTCGCAAGCATCAAGTGATTCATAATCAAGTGATTCCAAAAGCCCATCAACATGGAGTTTCTTCATGCGCTTTACACCAATATGACCTAAACGGCAGTGCCACAAATATGTTGCACTATCATTATCAAGTTTTCATCTTTTGGCATCAATATTATGAATATGTGTATTACTACGATCGAGATTCAATAAACCATTATCCTTGGGTGTATGAGCACAGAAGTTTTTATTCATGTAAACAGAATAACAATTATTCTTTGACTTAAAATGAATAACCGTATTGCAATAAATATGATCCAATCATATTATGCTCAACGCAAACACCAAATAACATTTATTTTAGGTTCAACGCTAATCCCAAAGGTAAAGGGAGTGTGTGATGGTGATCTTATCAACCTTGGAATCATTTCCAACACACATCGTCACCTTGCCCTCAACTAGTCTTTGTTCATTTTGTAACTCCTATTTCGAGTTACTAATCATAGCAAATGAACCAGTACAAATACCCAAGGGCTACTGTCGGGGATATACCCCGCGGTATGAGCTGGCCGGACTTGGCGGTTTACTTGAGACCCGGTTGATACTTGGCGATTCACTGGCGACCTACCCTGACCAGACGGTTTACAAGCAACCTGCCTGAACATTATGACTCACTGGTAACCCGGTGAGCGGGACAGACAGATGACAAGGCCCAGTAGGCTGGTTTATGTTAATGGTGGGCCGGTTTAAGAGGAAAGGCGTGAGGAATATTTCCCTTACAAGGATTCAAGGCCCGGACTTGTATCCGGTTTGTATTAGAAGGTAGACTAGTCCTAATCCTAATAGGACTCCACATGTAACCTGCCCCTTCAACTTATATAAGGAGGGGCAGGGCTCCCCAAAGAGGGACAAGCAAGAAGAAAATAATCTGTAGGGCTAGACACAAGGAGCCGGTTTACCGGCGACTCCCTCGTGATGATAATGAGACCTAGCCACAAACAACATGTAGGGTTATTACCGGATGATGTTTCCCGGGGCCCGAAGCTGTCAAAACCCTTGGCTTGTGTTGCGTCTCTCGATTCCGATCAACCCCTCTCATGGTACCACATAGATGCGTTGGCCTCACGACTAAGTCCTCACACTAGGACATCTGCCGTGACAAATCCACGACAGTTGGCGCCCACCGTGGGGCCTGCGCACGGGGGTGATGAGTTCTTGGAGGGATTTTTCTTAGGGTTCGAGAAGCTTAGTATTTCGTCGGATGAAGAAGAACCGGCATAGAAGTTCCTGTCGTTGACGAACAGTCAAAACGGCCTATTCAATATTTAAAGATCAAGAGGTGATCAGGGCTGCATAAGTCCAAGCGTTGTAACTCGCCGAGATCGAGGGAATTTTTTCGCTGAAGCCAAACTGCTGTGGCAGTCAATAAAAGTTGTCGACAGTTTTCCACTGCGGGATCGGTGGCCATACCCGATTGCTACGGTGTATTTAGTCAATGGTCCAACCGGCCAGGCTATTGCTACTCCATGTAGAGAAATTCTAAGCTACAACTCCCGAAAGGTCAATGGTTGCTCCTACTCCCTCCTTTCCGGTTTATAGGGCTTATCTCAAAATCTTAGTTTTTCCATTTTATAAGGCTCAATTTGGTTGTTCCCCATCACAATTTTAGATTCCAAGGTGCATTAAATAATTGCATGCAAGTATTAAGAGAAAATTGACCAATGCATGTACTTTATGCATGCATGCATTGCAATTAATACATTGGTAAACATAAATTTTTGAGGAAAACAAGAGCATTAATTGGGTGCTTTTGGAAATTATAAAAAGTATTCCACCACTCACCATCTACCTTGGTTGGTGAAATTTTTGAATTGATCCCTATAAACCGGAAAGGAGGGAGTACTACTTTGAGCGTGGAGGCCAAATCAATTCCAAAGGACTCCCACTAAAGCGACTTACCCACGGACTCGGATGCCTCGGTTGACCCGCCCTATTGACCACACGTGTGGGCGTTAGCCAACTCACCCACACGCCTCCATCACCGTCCAGTAACTTTTGCACGAATCTTGGCACGAATTAGCTGATTTTGTATGCCACGTAGGACAACTCACGTGTGTGGTGTGTGAGAGAGGTTGCCCACCCATCCGTTTTACCACACGGAGGGGCCGGTGTGTGGGCGTTTAGCAGTTCGCCCACACACCAGTTTTCAGTCACGCACAAGGGCTGGTGTGTGGGCAGTTTGCCATCTCGCCCACACACCAGTTTTCAGTCACGCACAAGGGCTGGTGTGTGGGCAGTTTGCCATCTCGCCCACACGCCCGCCTCCTCTCCCACACCCAAGCTGCCAGTTGCCATGCGTTTTGCAGTGTACATGGCAACTGCCCTAGTGTGATTGCAAGCAGATGGCAATTCTCTTTTTTTACCCGAACATGACAGTTGCCATATGTTTGGCATGGTACATGGCAAACTGCCCTAGCGTGCACGTAAGCAGACGACAACTCTTTCTTTTTTAAATCGCAACTGCCCTAGCGTGCTTGTGAGCACATGGCAACTCTCTCTTTTACCCAAACATGTTTTTTGCCATGCCTTTTTTTAGCGCTAAATGGCAACTGCCTAGAGTTAGTAGGTGGCAACTCCTAAAGTTTTGAAATCATGTCAACTGCAGTAGACCAGACCACACATGGCAACAGCTGTAGTTGTCCAAAAAATGGCAATCTGGAACTTTGATCCGAGATGGCAACTGCAGTTGAGCAAACATGGCAAGCAGATGGTTGTCCGACATGGCAACCGTAGTTCAGCGACATGGCAACTGCAGTTAAGCGAACATGGGCGAGGTCGGCCCATAGCAACTGCAGGGTAGCGGTAAAGTGTCACGTGGGGCGCGCGGGACCACGAGGTACGAGGCCTGACATACCGGGCATGTGGGCGTTATCTATTTCTCCCACACGCACGCGTGTAAGAGGGACCGGGAGGGAAAAAAGAGGCGTGTGGGCGCTAGTTGTTTTGCCCACACACATACGTGTGGGCTGGTCATCTTAGGCACCACACAGAACGTGTGGGTAGATTCCTTAACGCCCACACGTGTGGCAGTTAGCGGCGTCCTAAATTTTTGAGGAAAACAAGAGCATTAATTGGGTGCTTTTGCAAATTACAAAAAGTATTCCACCACTCCTCATCTACCTTGGTTGGTGAAATTTTTGAATTGATCCCTATAAACCGGAAAGGAGGGAGTACTATTTTGAGCGTGGAGGCCAAATCAATTCCAAAGGACTCCCACTAAAGCGACTTACCCACGGACTCGGATGCCTCGGTTGACCCGCCCTGTTGACCACCTTCATGAGCTGCCTACGTCTCTGGCCGCAATCAGAGTTACGGTTGTCGTCAGCCCTGTGACGCGCCGCCCAACAAACTGCCTCTGAGGCCCTCGCCCAGCTGGCTCCGCCCGCTATCAGCGTGACCAAACCGAGTCGCTGCACCGGCTAGTTCCGGCACGCCCTCGAGTTACCGGTTTACTGCGATCATGCCTGCGGCTCGTCTCGCAGCCTCACTTTGCCACTTCGGATCCTCTTCGCCCGCGCAGGCGTACATCCGCCGTGGCCGCGCCTCCGCCTCTGCCTCACCTCTGATGTTAAACCGCCGGGCGGCGCTGTCTCCGCCGTGTGTATCTCCACACCACCACAAGCTACTGCGGCTTCGAGCCACTCCCGCGCTGGCCTCCCGCACCGTCCCGCCAGCTCAGCCCGACGCCTCATATGCTGCAGCTGCATCCACTACCGCGCCTCGCTGATCCGGCCCGGTCGCAACCCGCCAGCATGCGCTAGTCTTTCACGGAGAGCCGGCCTCTCACGCCCGAATCGCCGCCAGGTCCGCCCGGCGCCTCTTATGCTGAAGTTGCTTCTGCCGCCGCTTGTGCTTCGACCCGCTGCTTCGTGCCTCATCATCGCACTTGAGTCACCATTGCTGAGCTCAGCCTCGCCTTGACGGGCAGCCTTAAATCGCCGGGCTTCAACCCGTTTCAGCGGCCAGTCGATCATCACCATGGCCTCAAGACGGCCTCGAGGAACCACCTTTCTTCAGCGTCCAAACCGCCTTCACTCAACCTGAGACGCCCCTGGTGGTGCGCCTCCGGGCCGCACTAAGCCACACTAGCTTCTTCTCGCCTCTGGCCGGATCCAGCCGCCCTCGGCCTCTCCTCGCCCCTGTTGAACCGCCGCTACTCCCCTTCTGTCTTGATCTAGAGTTCTCGAGCCGGCGTGAGCTACTGCTGAATCTCCACTCCGAGTTACATCCGCCGGATTACAATTACTACAAGCCGCTACCGCCGCGGCTGACACTTGCAGTCTTATCTCGCTTCGTCGCCAAACTGCTGTTGTGCCTTTCCTCCGAACCACGGAGGACCGCCCTAAATCGCCCTATCTCCGGTTCCAACCCGGACCCAGCCTCGCTGAATCGTCGCCGGGCCGCCATGGACTCGCCCCGCTGCCTGGACCTGCCCTGCTGCTTTGAGTCGCCTTGCCGGTTCGACGCCTCTGCCGCGGCCTCTCTCCGAGTCGCCGCCGTGAGCCATCGCACTCGCAGACTTGCTAAACCGCCCTGCCGGCTTGATGCCTCGGCCACGATCGTCTGAATCTGAATCGTCCTCGCTCGGCCTCTACGCAGGCTGTACGCCCGCGGGCCTCCGGTTCGAGTCACCGCCCCTTCCGCCTTGCCCCCATGGCTTTGCGCTAAGTCGCCGTCACCAAATCACCGCAACAAATCGCCCAGTTGGCTCCGCCCCGCCGGATTACCTCTGACCGCTATTGCCCCGCCTGGATTACACCTGTTGTTCCATCCCGCTTCAGTTGTCGCCCCGCTGTGTCACCTCTGTCTGCGGCCGGCGCCTGTTCTGCGCTGTCTGAGTTGCTGCCTCGCCATGGCCTTGCTGCCTTCGCCTCCGCTTCAAGCCATCCGCCTGGCTGGTGTGCCCCTGCTGATGTGGGTTTGTCATTGGTGCATACAAGAAAATCAACACAAGTGTTTCTATACGAGAAGAAACAGGGGAGTTTTGAGCCGGTGGAATAAAACAGGGCCTGGATCCAACACAAGTGTTTCTGTGCCAATGTGTTGAGGCCACTGTACCTTGGCTTCAGAATTTTGCGGAATAGAGAGTCAGATGGGTTAAGCTGAAGATGAGATTACAAAGAAATATAAGGAGGGGCATATCAAGAGTTAGTAGTGCAGATGATGTCCAACATCTGTTTAACGGCAGAGACTTATGTGCATCACAGTGCAGTTTTTAAGTCAACCATGGCAACAGCGCCAGGTTTAATAAGCCACCTGAGGGATTGACATTGTCAGCTGTTCGGACGATTAATACCTCCAAGACATCACTTAAATGGTCATCACAAAGAGGGTCTCGTAAAGGTCAAACTATTACAAGTGCATTCAAAGTACTGCTGCAACAACCACTACCACGTAAAAAGAGTCTATGTACAGATCATCTGTCTTTCAAAGACATCAGGTGATATCTATCTATGTCTGTTTTGTTAGTAAATATTGTTTTCATCAATAAAAATCAATTACTTTGATTCATATATGTTGACATGTAGGACAGTTATTCATTATAAATGTGGTTTACAACATGGGTACAGAGCACGCGCTGGCAACGTCCTGCCCGGTGTCGGTGCGGAACGACACCTATGGGATCACAAGAATCCCTACTATGGTTGCCGGGGCGTAGGGTTGCGAGGAGAGCAGGGCTAGTAGACAACACAAGGATCGTTTACCCAGGTTCGGGCTGCGAGGATGCGTAAAACTCTAGTCCTGCTTTGGTGGGTGTATTTCTGAGAGTTCTTGAGCTCTCGAACTAGTTGTGGTCAGTGCGTGGTTCGGAAGAGCCGAATCCTTCTCCAGTATGCCATGGGCCTCCTTTTATAGTTGAAAGGGGCTGCAACAGTGACACACAGGAGGTGGAAAGGCGTGCAGTGCCCTAAGCTTATCGCTCGTATTACAGGACAAGACACATTTAATGCGTGGCTTAGGTGTCCCCTTGCTTTATCGGGAACGGGGCGAGGCCCATCCCGTCCGTCGCCGCTCCTCCTCGCTTCGACACGCGCCCCGGCCAGTGATGCGTGCGGCTGGGTGGCACGGTGGTGGAGCCTTCACGAAGATCTGCATGCCGCCACGCAGGCGCTTGATGAGTTGGCCTGGGAGCTGCATGTTGCCACGCAGGTGCCCGCCCAGCTGGTTGGGCTGGCAGCTGCATGGGAAAGGCGGCGGAAGCTTGGTTGGCGCGGGACTGGAGGTGGTCCCGCTGGCATCCTTGGTGAGGGCCTTGCCGGGTGGCCCGGCAAGGGTCTTGCCGTGGAGCGCTGTCGTCCCCAGCAAAGGTCTTGCCGGGGGTCTGGTAGTCTTCCTCGGCAAGGATCTTGCCGAGGATCGTCGTCTTCTAATCCTCATCTGATCTTGAATATGTCTTCACAAAGATCTGCATGCCACCACGGAGGTGCCTCCCGAGCCCTGGCCCTACGTGGATGATGGTGTTGGGGATCGTGGGCTCAAGGGTGGCTCGCTCTGTTGGTGTGGGGCGAGCTGTCCCGGCAAAGGTCTTGTCGGGGCTACTGAGGCCGCCCGGCAAGGGTCTTGCCGGGGGAACCTTCTTCGTCCCTCTGCTCTTTGTGGTCTTGGCCTTGGTGTTGCTTTGATTGTCTTGGGCTTCGGTCTTACCTTGGCTCACCTCCCCTGTTCTACTTGGTGTGGTCGTGGGCGCGGCTCTGATTGTCCGTTGATACGTCTCCAACGTATCTATAATTTTTGATTGCTCCATGCTACTTTATCTACTGTTTTAGGCAATATTGGGCTTTATTATCCACTTTTATATTCTTTTTGGGACTAACCTATTAACCGGCGGCCCAGCCCAGATTTGTTGTTTTATGCCTATTTCAGTGTTTCGAGGAAAAGGAATATCAGACGGAGTCAAAACGGAACGAAATCAACTGGTGAAGTTATTTTTGGAAGGAAAGCAACCTGATAGACTTGGAGTGCATGTTAGGGGAGTCCCGGGCTTCCCACGAGGGTGGGGGGCGCGCCCCTGCCTTGTGGGGCCCCCGTAGCTCCACCGACGTACTCCTTTCACCCATATATACCTCGTGCCCTAAAACTTCCGAACAGAAGATAGATCGGTAGTTCCGCCGCAAGCCTCGAGCCACGAAAAACCAATGGGACCCCTTTCCGATTACCTGCGGGAGGGATCCATCTCGATGGCCATCTTCATCATCCGGCTCTATCCATGACGAGGAGGAGTAGTTCACCCTCGGGGCTGAGGGTATGTACCAGTAGCTATGTGTTTGATCTCTCTCTCTCTCTCTCTCTCTCTCTCTCTCTCTCTCTCTCTCTCGTGTTGTCTCTCGTGTTCCATCTATGGCACGATCTTGATGTATCCCGAGCTTTGCTATTGTAGTTGGAACTTATGATGTTTCTCCCCCTCTACTCTCTTGTGATGAATTGAGTTTCCCCTTTTGAAGTTATCTTATCGGATTGAGTCTTTTATGAGAACACTTGATGTATGTCTTGGTGATCAACTTGCGGGTTTCGTGACATTGGGAACCTTTGCATAGGGGTTGGCACACGTTCTTGATTCTTCGGTAGAAACTTTGGGGCACTCTTTGAAGTACTTTTATGTTGGTTGGATGAATCTGAGATTTTGTGATGCATATCGTATAATCATGCCCACGGATACTTGAGGTGACAATGGAGTATCTAGGTGACATAAGGGTTTTGGTTGATTTGTATCTTAAGGTGTTGTTCTAGTACGAACTCTTTTATAGATTGATCCGAAAGAATAACTTTGAGGTGGTTTCGTACCCTACCATAATCTCTACGTTTGTTCTCCGCTATTAGTGGCTTTGGAGTGACTCTTTGTTGCATGTTGAGGGCTTGTTATATGATCTATCTATGTTATTATTGTTGAGAGAACTTGCACTAGTGAAAGTATGAACCCTAGGCCTTGTTTCCTATCATTGCAATACCGTTTACCCTCACTTTTACCACTTGTTACTTTGCTGTTTTTATATTTTCAGATTACAAAAACATTTATCTACTATCCATATTGCACTTGTATCACCATCTCTTCGCCGAACTAGTGCACCTATACAATTTGCCATTGTATTGGGTGTGTTGGGGACACAAGAGACTCTTTGTTATTTGGTTGCAGGGTTGTTTGAGAGAGACCATCTTCATCCTACGCGTCCTACGGATTGATAAACCTTAGGTCATCCACTTGAGGGAAATTTGCTACTGTCCTACAAACCTGTGCACTTGCAGGCCCAACAACGTCTACAAGAAGAAGGTTGTGTAGTAGACATCACCCGTGCACAGGTAAAAGGGTACAAAAGTGTGCCCCTCTTTTTGTACACCGACAGGAGCCCCCGGGCCTGGGCCACACATAAGCGCGACACGTTGTTGGGCCAGGCCCAAAATGGTGCGCGGGCAGGTGGGGCGGTTTTTAGCGTGGTAAGACTCTTTGCGTGCTCCGCTTCCCACGACCCACGTGCGCACTGTGGCGTGGAGGGGTGTGCGTGACGTGGGCGGCATGCGTGGGGCGGTTTTCACACGCATGCGTCACATCGCAGTAAAGAGGCGGCTCACGCCTTCCCCGTAAAATGAGGGATGCGTGGAGGCGCGGCTAATTTACTGAACGGGTCCAGGGTGCGGTCTTCAAGGCGTCCACTCCCCACGATCACGGGGTGGGGAGAGGTCACTTCGCCCGTCCCCTCGGTTCTGCACGTCCGCCACGCGTCCCCCATGCACTTTGGGTAGCAAGCGGCGGGGACGGGAAACCGGGGCGCTGCTGGTTGGGGCAGCGGGTCGGTCCCGGTTCCGCACGCCTCTGGTGGCTGGATTGGCGAGCAGTGCGGCGAGCCCGACCCGCTCCTTTATAAGGAGGGGAAGGGGATGGCGTCCGCACTCTTCTGTCATCTATCTCCTCTTGCTACGCTTCTTCCTTTCACTCGCCATGGAGAAAAGGAATCCTGGTCCGCCGACGGTGGCGGCAAGGGTCGCTGCTTTCGACAACGCGTCCCTCCTCCTCCCGATCCCACGGTGGTGGAGCGGCCGCGAGGAAGGGGAGGGGCGAGCCGTGGGCGAGGCCGGGCAAGGTCACAGTGCTCGGGGAAGAGGAGGGCGGGCGGCGCGCGGCCGCCCGCCAATGATGCCTTTCCCGATGGAAGGCCATGTCGGAGACTAGCCCCGCGAGTTCTTCATCAGGCTGCGCCGGCCTCTGCGTCACCGTCTTCGTCTTCCCGCCTCGTTTGCTCAGGAGATGGAGCGTGACCGGCCCCAATCCCTCAGATTGCACATGAGGGGTTGCGGGAACGGGGGCACGCGGGTTGACGTCGACTTCCCGGCTCCTCAAGTCAATTACCTCCGTCGTGGGTGGAAGATGTTCGCTCCCATCCATAGCCTGACGGCGGGGCTCGTCCTCTACTTCAAATTAATGGAGGACGGCCTACTCTCCGTCAAGATCTTCGGAGAGTTTGGGACTCGCCTGAAGTGCTGTGTGGAGAGCTCCTCCGATGGAGATTCTGACGATGGAAGCTCTTCCTCGAGCGAAAGTGACGAGGAGGACAGCGGGGCGGATAGCGGGGACGAGTCTGACTAGGCATCGGATGCCCCGAGCCAGGGCGGGTGCGGCAGCAGCAGCATCTGCACATGGCCGCTCCTCCAACAGAGGTTTGCCGGGGGCGGGGCCAGCTCCTTGAACTTCTCGGGGCCGTCTCCTTGACCATGTATTGCGTGAAGATTGAAAAAGTTTGAGAACATCAAAAGTATGAAGCAATTGCTTGGCTTGTCATCGGGGTTGTGCATGATTTAAATATTTTGTGTGGTGAAGATAGTGCATAGCCAGACTATATGATTTTGTAGGGATAACTTTCTTTGGCCATGTTATTTTGAGAAGACATGATTGCTTAGTTAGTATGCTTGAAGTATTATTACTTTTATGTCAATATTAAACTTTTGTCTTGAATCTTATGGATCTGAATATTCATGCCACAATAAATAAGAATTACATTGAATTTATGCCAAGTAGCATTCCACATCAAAAATTCTGTTTTTATCATTTACCTACTAGAGGACGAGCAGGAATTAAGCTTGGGGGTGCTGATACGTCTCCAACGTATCTATAATTTTTTATTGTGCCATGCTATTATATTATCTGTCTTGGATTTTTATGGGCTTTATTTTACACTTTTATATTACTTTTGGGACTAACCTATTGACCAAGAGCCCAGTGCCAGTTCCTGTTTTTTCCCTTGTTTTAGTGTTTCGAACAAAAGGAATATCAATCGGAGTCGAAACGGAATGAAACCTTCTACAGAAGTTATTTTTGGAAGGAAAGACACCGGGGAGACTTGGAGTCCAGGTCTAAGAAGCAACGAGGAAGGCACGAGGTAGGGGGCGCGCCCTCCACCCTCGTGGGCCCCTCGTGGCTCCCCTGACGTACTTCTTCCTCATATATATATATATATATATATATATATATATATATATATATATATATATATATATACCCTAAAACGATCGGGGAACAGAATAGATCGGGAGTTCCGCCGCAAGCCTCTGTAGCCACCAAAAGTCCATCGGGACCTGTTAGGCACCACGGAGGGGGAACCCTCACCGTGGCCATCTTCATCATCCCGCGCTCTCTATGGCGAGGAGGGAGTAGTTCACCCTCGGGGCTGAGGGTATGTACCAGTAGCTATGTGTTTGATCTCTCTCTCTCTCGTGTTCTTGATTTGGCACGATCTTGATGTATCCCGAGCTTTGCTATTATAGTTGCATCTTATGTTGGTTCTCCCCCCTCTACTCTCTTGTAATGGATTGAGTTTTCCCTTTGAATTAATCTTATCGGATTGAGTCTTTAATGATTTGAGAACACTTGATGTATGTCTTGCCGTGCGTATCTGTGGTGACAATGGGATATCACGTGATTCACTTGATGTATGTTTTGGTGATCAACTTGCGGGTTCCGCCCATGAACCTATGCATAGGGATTGGCACACGTTTTCGTCTTGATTCTCCGGTAGAAACTTTGGGGCACTCTTTGAGGTTCTATGTGTTGGTTGAATAGATGAATCTGATATGTGTGATGCATATCGTATAATCATACCCACGGATACTTGAGGTGACATTGGAGTATCTAGGTGACATTAGGGTTTTGGTTGATTTGTGTCTTAAGGTGTTATTCTAGTACGAAATCTAGGGCTGTTTGTGACACTTATAGGAATAGCCCAGTGGATTGATTGGAAAGAATAACTTTGAGGTGGTTTCGTACCCTACCATAATCTCTTCGTTTGTTCTCCACTATTAGTGACTTTGGAGTGACTCTTTGTTGCATGTTGAGGGATAGTTATACGATCCAATTATGTTATTATTGTCGAGATAACTTGCACTAGTGAAAGTATGAACCCTAGGCCTTGTTTCCTAGCATTGCAATACAGTTTACGCTCACTTTTATCATTAGTTACCTTGCTGTTTTTATATTTTTCAGATTACAAATACCTATATCTACCATCCATATTGCACTTGTATCACCATATCTTCGCCGAACTAGTGCACCTATACAATTTACCATTGTATTGGGTGTGTTGGGGACAGAAGAGACTCTTTGCTATTTGGTTGTAGGTTGCTTGAGAGAGACCATCTTCATCCTACGCCTCCCACAGATTGATAAACCTTAGGTCATCCACTTGAGGGAATTTTTTTACTGTCCTACAAACCTCTGCACTTGGAGGCGCAACAACGTCTACAAGAAGAAGGTTGTGTAGTAGACATCAAATGCGGCACGCTTTGACAGGTAATCGGTGATTTCGTTCTCCGCTCGGGGGACTAGCTCCGCCTGGATACCGTCAAACAGTTCCTCCAGCTTCCTCACCTCATCTACGTATGCTTCCATCAATGGGATCTGATAATCCTTGTTGACCTGCCTGACAACGAGCTGCGAGTCACTCCTGACGATGAGCTTCTTAACCCCGAGGTCTTCCGCGATCCTGAGACCGGCAAGCATTCCCTCGTACTCAGCGGTGTTGTTGGTGGACATCTCCCTGGAGAAGTGCATTTGGATCACGTACTTGAGGTGTTCTCCGGTGGGTGCGATGAGCAGCACACCGGCACCGGCGCCTTGCAGCGAGAAAGCCCCATCAAAGTACATGATCCAGTTGCGGTCTGCTTCCTTGCCGTGGAGAGTGGTCTCCTGGATTTCTTCGTCAGGCGTCGAGGTCCATTCTGCGATGAACTCCGCCAAGACTCTGCTCTGAATTGTCAAGGTACTTTCAAACCTTAAACCGAAGCTTGACAGCTCCAAGGCCCATTCCACAATCCTTTCGGTTGAGTCTGGGTTGTGCAGTATCCGTTGCAACGGGAGGCGGGTGACGACAGTGATCTCGTGGGCCTGGAAGTAGTGACGCAGCTTCCTCGAGGCCATAAGGAGGCCGAAGAGCAATTTTTGCACGCCGGAATACCTTGACCTAGCCCCCTGCAAGAGGGAGCTGACAAAGTAAACCTGGTGCTGCATCATCTTCTTCTTTGGCACCACTTCACTCGACTGTGCGGGCATTGCCTTGGTGGCACCAGACTCTGCCGGGGGCCGCACCTTGTCGGCACCAGGCCCTGCCGGGGGAATCTTTGGCTTGCCATCCGCTGGTTCTACCGCCATTGCTGCCTCCTCGTCGACCTCCCTCTGTGCCACCAGTGCGGCGCTGACCACTTGATTCATCGCCGCCAGATACAGCAGCAACGGCTCTTGTGGTTTAGGCACAACCAGTATTGGCGTGGAGGAAAGATATTTCTTCAGATCCTATAGTGCTGCCTCGGCTTCTGGGGTCCACTCTATTGGGCCTGCCTTCTTCAAGATTTTGAAGAAGGGAAGGGCGCGCTCGGCGGACTTGGAGATGAATCGGCTCATAGCGGCAACGCAGCCGGTGAGCCGACGCACATCCTTGATCCGCTTGGGCGCCTCGATCTACTCAATAGCCTTGATCTTGTTTGGGTTTGCCTCGATCTCGCACTGCGACACAAAGAACCCGAGAAGCTTGCCAGACGGAACGCCGAAGACGCACTTCTCAGGGTTCAGTATGAGGTTGATCTTGCGCAAGTTAGCAAATGTCTCTTCCAGATCTTGCACAAGAGTTGGCCCATCCTTGGTTTTGAACACTATGTCATCCATGTAGGCCTCCATATTTGTATGGAGCTGAGGTTCAAAACCAATTTGGACTGCTCTTGCAAACGTTGAGCAAGCACTCTTCAACCCGAAAGGCATCCGTAAAAAGCAATACATACCACATGGGGTGATGAATGTTGTCTTCTCTTCATCCTCTCTTGTCATGAAGATTTGGTGGTAGCCTGAGTAGGCGTGGAGGAATGATAACAGATCACACCCGGCTGTGGAGTCAACAATCTGGTCGATGCGCGGCAACGGGAAGGGGTCCTTAGGAGAAGCCTTATTAATATCTGTGTAATCAATACACAGCCTCCACTTCCCATTCGCCTTGCGCACCACTACCGGATTAGCCAACCACGTCGGGTGGAGCACCCCTCTCACCAAACAAGCAGCTTCCAACTTCCTTATCTCCTCTGTGATGAACTCCTGCCTTTCCAGAGCCTGCTTTCTGACCTTCTGCTTGACGGGCCGCGCGTTTGGGCACACAGCTAGGTGGTGCTCAATCACCTCCCTGGGAACACCGGGGATGTCAGACGCTTGCCATGCAAACACGTCGACATTTGCCCGCAGGAAGGTGACGAGCGCGCCTTCCTATTTGCTGTCGAGGGTGGAGCCTATGGTGAAGGCCCCTCCCGTGCCATCCTCCCCGATGGGCACCTTCTTGGTTTGCGGCGGCTCGGCTCTGGATCTCTTGCTCTTGTCGGTAGAGCTCTCCGGCTCGTCCTCAATGGTAGCACAACACTCCGAGGAGGTGCGCTTGCCGGAGTGGGTGCGAGAGGTCTTGCCAGGCTCCTTCTTCCCTCCCGGGCCTTCAATGGCAGGAGCAGGTGCCTTGACGGCAGCTGCTGCAACTGCTTCCCGGTAGAGTTGGTCGGCACAGATCAGCGCGTCCTTCTTGTCGGAGGGGACGGAGATGATGGTCAACGGCCCGGGCATCTTTAGCATGTTGTAGGCGTAGTGTGACGCCGCAGTGAACTTGGCTAGTGCCGGGCAGCCGAGGATCCCGTTGTAGGGCAAGGGGATCTCGGCCACGTCGAAGACGATCCTTTCCGTCCTGTAGTTCAACTCTCCTCCAAATGTCACGGGCAGTGTGACCTTTCCCTTCGGCTGGCTCCTCCCCGGGTTGACCCCTTGAAACGTGCCCGTTTCCTCGAGGTGTCCATCAGGGATTTGCAACCTTTTGATCACGGCAGGTGAGATCAGGTTTAGGCCGGCCCCGCCGTCAACCAACATCTTGTTCACCCTAAGGTTGCGTATCGTTGGCGAGACCAACAATGGCAAACACCCGACCGCGGTAGTGCGGTCAGGGTGGTCCTCGGCGTTAAAGATCAGGGGCGTGCTGGACCACTTCAGCGGCTTCTAAGCGTCGAACGATAGCTCTGCTGCTGTAATCTCGCGCCCACTGCTTGAGCTGGCGGTGAGAGGTATGCAGCGAGGCGCTGGCATCGGCGCACATGGCCTCCGTAGCCTTCTGGAACCCTTGCTCACCAGACTCGTCGTCCTCGTCGTGATCGTCGTCTTATTGTTTCTTGTCGCGGCCCCGGGCGGGCCTCTCTTGCTGGTTGTCCTTGCCGGGGCAGCCTCCTTGGCCGCCACGCTTCTTGCCGGATCCCTCAGCACTATCCTGGTCCTTCTCCTTGTCCCGCCTTTCATACTCAGCCTTTTGCTTCTCAGCAAGCAACTCGACTTGTCGGCAGTTCTGGAGGTCGTGGCCCTTGGTGCGGTGGATCTTGCAGTATTGCTTGCCGAAGCTTCCTCGCTTGTCGGTAGCCGCCAAGGCCCGGCAGGCGGCGCACCCGGCAATCTCCTTGCCGGGGGCGTCTGCCTTCACCTTCTTGCCGGCACCGGTATTGTCAAATCCCTCAACGGCAAGCACGACCTTGCCTTTGCGTTTCCTATTGTGACGCCGGCTCTTCTTCGTTGGGGTGGCGGCGTCTTCATCGGTAGAGTCGGTTTCCGCGCCGGCGTCTTCGCCGGGGTACTTCCTTCCCTCTTCAGCCCGGGCGCACCTATCGGCCAGAACATAGAGCTCGGCCACATCCTTAACCTTGGTCATCGCCAGCTCCTCGCGCATCTTGTGATTGCGCATGTTCTGGTGGAACGCGCTAATCACAGCGGCGGGATGAATGTCGGGGATGTTGTACTGCACCCGGCTGAATCTCTGGATGTACTTGCATATGGTCTCCCCTTCCTTCTAGGGAATGATATGCAGATCAATGGCCTGGTCGTGAGCTTGGTGGCCTTCTGTGAAGGCGCCAATGAACTCATGGCACAGATCTGACCAAGAAGAAATGGAATCCACCGGCAAGTGCATCAACTAAGACATCACATTGGGCTTGAGCGCCAGCGGGAAATAGTTGGCAAGCACCTTGTCGTCGCGAGCCCCAGCGGCCTGCATCACCATGGTGTAGATGCTGAGGAACTTGGATGGATGGGTCTTGCCAGTGTACTTCTCGCCGACGTTGGGCTTGAACGTGCGGTGGGACGGCCACTGGAACTGCCTCAGCTCACGGGTAAAAGCCGGGCAGCCCACCTCATAAGGTAGGCCGCCGGGGCCCCCCGGTGCGGGGTGGTCCATAGCGGGTCCCGCCCGCTTGTCCGACTGGCAGCGCGTTTCGCGCCGGCGCTCGACGGTGGTTCGAGCGTCTTCGTGAGCTCGCTCCCGAAGGACCTGGCGCTAGTCACGGAGGGTCCGCAGGTCGGATGACGCTATGGAGATGTTATCACAAGCGTCGTCACGGCGAACCAGCACGGCGGTGGCGAGGAGGAGGAGAGTGCACCGTGGCGCAGCTCCCGGTCCTCCAGCGCCAAAGATGTGGTGGCTCGGTGGAGCGCCGACCGAGGGCCCCGCCGGTCGCGGATCGTCTTTGTTTGCGACGGCGACGAGGCTCCGGATGGTGGCCCTCCACTCGTCGAGCTTCTCCACAGCAAGAGGGAAGTCGAGGAGCAGCTGTGCGCGCGCCAAAGCTTCCGCTGGCATGGGCGTCGGCGATAGCTGCGTGGATCGTGGTGCGCTTCGACTTCTAACTATGTTAGAAGGAGCTCCGTCACGACCCAGCGGCTGCGTGCCATTTTCACCAACGCTTCGGCGAGCGTGATGAACCCCTTCATCTTGCCGATGACGCACAGGGCTCTTCCCATGGTGGTGCCCAGGGTCACCAACGTGGTGACGCTGCTCCGCGCGCACACCATGGGAAGAATGCGCGATGGTCGCCGGTGTAGGCGTCCTGGAGGTCGCCGCGCCGCCCAAAGTCGGCACAACAATGCCCCTGGAGGGCCCCGCGCCGCCTGCGGGGGGGGCCAGCTCCGCCTTTGGATCCGGCGACGTGTAGCCGGTCGTCTGGCACGCGAACGACGCCACTCGCTAGGCTCCGACTGCATGTGTTATGCTGGTGCTCGCGGGCCGCGGCCCGGGTCCTGTCTGCGACCGGTCCGCTGCTCGTCCGCACCGGCACGGGTCGTTCGGCTCCCAACGACTCGACCGTCGTGACCGTCTTCTTCTTAGGGGCCATGGCGACGAAGAAATGCTAGGCTGACTACTAGACCAGATTCTCACAATTGTGCCCCTTACCTGGCGCGCCAAAGATGTCGGTGCGGAACGACACCTATGGGATCACAAGAATCCCTACTACAGTTGCCGGGGCATAGGGTTGCGAGGAGAGCAGGGCTAGTAGAAAGCACAAGGATCGTTTACCCAGGTTCGTGCCGCGAGGATGCGTAAAACCCTAGTCCTGCTTTGGTGGGTGTATTTCTGAGAGTTCTTGAGCTCTCGAACTAGCTGTCGTCAGTGTGTGGTTCGAAAGAGCCGAATCCTTCTCCAGTATGCCATGGGCCTCCTTTTATAGTTGAAAGGGGCTGCCACAGTGACACACAGGAGGTGGAAAGGCGTACAGTGCCCTGAGTTTATCGCTCGTATTACAGGACAAGACGCATTAAATGCATGGCTTAGGTGTCCCCTTGCTTTATCGGGGACGGGGCGAGGCCCGTCCCGTCCGTCGCCGCTCCTCCTTGCTTCGACATGCACCCCGGCCAGTGATGCGTGCGGTGCCATGTAGGCAGGCATGCAGCTAGGTGGCACGGTGGTGGAGCCTTCACAAAGATCTGCATGCCGCCACGCAGGCGCTTGATGAGTTGGCCTGGGAGCTGCATGTTGCCAAGCAGGTGTCCGCCCAACTGGTTGGGCTGGTAGCTGCATGGGAACGGCGGTGGAAGCTTGGTTGGTGCGGGCCTGGCGGTGGTCTCACTAGCGTCCTTGGTGAGGGCCTTGCCGGGTGGCCCGGCAAGGGTCTTGCCGTGTGGCCTGACAAGGGTCTTGCCGTGGCGCGCTGTCGTCCCCGGCAAAGGTCTTGCCGGGGTTCTGGTAGTCTTCCACGGCAAGGATCTTGCCGAGGATCGTCGTCTTCTAATCCTCGTCTGATCTTGAATATGTCTTCACAAAGATCTGCATGCCACTACGGAGGTGCCTCCCGAGCCCTGGCCCCACGTGGATGATGGTGTTGGGGATCGTGAGCTCAAGGGTGGCTCGCTCTGTTGGTGTGGAGCGAGCTGTCCCGGCAAGGGTCTTGCCGGGGCCGCTGAGGCCGCCCGGCAAGGGTCTTGCCGGGGGAACCTGCTTCGTCCCTCTGCTCTTTGTGGTCTTGGCCTTGGCGTTGCTTTGATTGTCTTGGGCTTCGGTCTTTCCTTGGCTCACCTCCCCTGTTCTGCTTGGTGTGGTTGTGGGCGCGGCTCTGACTGTCGTGCACAGGTAAAGGGGTACAAAAGTGTGCCCCTCTTTTTGTACACTGACACCCGATGTTCATCCGTGCCACATTACCTGGTGAATGGACGCGTGCAAGACAGCGCCTTTACAGCCTGGTTTACATCAACTTGCTAGGACCATGCACGCGATTGACTCCCCCGTCCGTACTGGCTTACAATGTCGCGGCCGACTCATCTGTCTGAGCCGCCTCTGATGCTGCGGTCGTCTTTGTCATCCGTCTCTCGTGGTCTGGTCTACATCAACATACCGGGCCGCACCTGTCTGCATGAGTTATTTATTGAATATGAGCAAGTCACTGCTTGGGTAGCCCGATTTTCTTTCCACAAATTGGAGAAAAAATTATCATTCACTCGCACTCTGCGTTGGATGGCTCAATGGACATGCGCACAAGTTGTCGTCACTACAGTAACTTCGAACAACCAGTTGGAAGGAACCATTGGCCGAGTTGCTGACACAGCTCATACGGGATCATTTATAACCCGCCGCAATCACCTCAACCTTCTGTGGATTTACATCGCGTTATTAACACCAATGATATATACCTTCTGCTATGGTCAAGTACGGAGAATCTCAAGACAACTCCTTGAGTCATCATAAGACTCGGGGGCTATGATGATAGGACGCAACAAGTCTTGCCAGTTTCAGCAAATTCAAGTGCCCCAGGATGTTGAAGGGAAACCCGGTCCCGGAGGCTACTGTTATATTTATGAAAATTTAAAGGCCGTCAGAAAATTTCCGGCTTAGAAAGTATATGACAGTTACAAAATCCCTGCTCAATGAAGAAGTTCCGGGTCATCAGAAAGGATTCCGGTTTAAAATCCGGCTCAAGGGAAGTCAGTCTCACTGAAGCTCTCAAATATCCGGTTTACAATCCGGTTCAAGGGAAATCTGTTCTCCTACAAAGCTCTGAATCTCTCAAATCGGGTTTAAAAAATGTCCGGTTCAAAAAGGAATTAACTTCTCGCAAGTTCGAGTTTTAAGGCCATCAGAAAATTTCTGGCTGAAAATGAAGATTCCGGTTTAAAATTCGGTTCAAGGGAAAGATGTCTCTCACAAAGCGTTGAAGCTCTCAATATCCGGTTCAAAATCCCGGTTCAAGAAGAATTTATCTCTTGCAAAAAGTTAAAGGTTGCCGAAGAGGACCTGCTGCCATGATGCGCGGTTCAAGCATGGGTATCCTGCCTTATTGGCTTATCATATTATTGATCGCGTGGGGGCTTCTGTTCATAAAGAGGAGTCCGGTTTACCCCTTGATCCAGCTTATAAAGCTTTACATAAAAATCACTTGGGGGCTTGGTTGTATTCGAACCATAGCTACACTTATCGATCGGCGCAATGCCACAACATCACTTGGGGGCTTGGTCGTATCCGAACCATAGTCACACCTCTTGATCGGCTCAAAGCCAAATCAATCCGGGGCCAAAGAGAGTGTTGCAAAACAACAACTCAAACATAGGCACCCGTTGAGCACAGCTCAAAATGTTACTTGGGGATTCTTTGCTGTCGAAATGAACAAAGAATCTACACTTGTAATAGGCTATCAAGCCATGGCTTGGAAGCCTGGTGTATACACCTAAAACCCCGGGTTAGCCTGCCTCTTTAAGTAAGTCACTCCGCCCAGGTAAACCTGGTATGACCTATCGAACTTTGACAAGTTACTCTAATAAGACCCTGAACTTGTCAAGTTAAAATAATGATTGGTTAAGGATTGAGGACCATCTTAAAAGGCTTTGTAAAATGGTTTAACTCAGTGGCCTGGCTGCCCATGAAAAGCCTCGAATTTGGGGCCTGGCAGCCCGTGAAAAGCCTCGACTACAAGGGTTTCATTTGCTTTTATTTGCTAACTTTTTCTCCTTGGATGAGATTTCTAATGTTTTGATGAAACGGCGTTCGTTAAACTGGCTTGACTTTCAACTACAAGTTGTCAGTACTGGTTGAAGTTTTTATGAGCATAAGGCAATTTCAAGTCCCAGGTTGATGCAAGCAAGACAACCCGACACTTGGGGGCTACATATATGGAGTATTCAGTTCTTACTAGTGACTGAGATGAACATGGATTTCTTCAAAGTGGCAGTAATCATATTGAAACAAGTCTCAAATCATCACTTTGTGTTGTTCAAGACTTGGAGGCTACAGGTAATATGGATATAAGGGAGAAATATCTTCCAAATTTCAGTTTTGAGCAAACCAGATTGACCCAGCATCACCAATCACTATGACCCGGTGTCTACAACAATCATAAACCGACGTCATCAATAATTATGAACCGGCGTTGGCAACAATCATGAACCGGCGTTGGAAACAATCATGACCTGGAATTATCAGTTTTTATAACCCGGTGATTTTGGAAATCATAGACCGGCAAGTTCTACATTTTCAAACCGGCGGATATCAGTTGAATATTTTAAGACCAATATTTTTGTCAAATCAAAGCATTGAAGGCCGACTCAAATGAATTCTTTATTTACAATAGTTTCTTCTACGAGCAAATTGATTATGAAGCTGGTCTATTCACCCGGATTTTCTAGAAGGAGGAAATGACAAGGATTTAAGGCTGATCAGGTGCCGGCTTACAAAATATTTAACCCGGTGCACAACCTGTCAAATATGTTTTTGTGTTTATGTTGCAGATTAGTTTAACATGGATAAATCCAAATTAAACTGGGGGCTAATGTCGGGGATATACGCCGCGGTATGAACCGGCCGGAAATATGGCCCGGCGGGACTTGGTGGTTTACTTGAGACCCGGTTGATACTTGGCGATTCACTGGCAACCTACCCTGACCAGACGGTTTACAAGCAACCTGCCTGAACATTATGACTCACTGGTAACCCGATGAGCGGGACAGACAGATGACAAGGCCCACTACGCCGGTTTATGTTAATAGTGGGCCGGTTTAAGAGGAAAGGCGTGAGGAATATTTCCCTTACAAGGAGTCAAGGCCCGGACTTGTATCCGGTTTGTATTAGAAGGTATTCTAGTCCTAATCCTAATAGGACTCCACATGTAACCCACCCCTTCAACTTATATAAGGAGGGGAAGGGCTCCCCAAAGAGGGACAAGCAAGAAGAAAATAATCTCTAGGGCTAGACACAAGGAGCCGGTTTACCGGCGACTCCATCGTGATGATAATGAGACCTAGCCACAAACAGCATGTAGGGTTGTTACCGGATGATGTTTCCCGGGGCCTGAAGCTGTCTAAACCCTTGTCTTGTGTTGCGTCTCTCGATTCCGATCAACCCCTCTCAAGCTACCACATAGATGCGTTGGCCTCACGACTAAGTCCTCACACTAGGACATCTGCCGTGACAAATCCATGACAGCTACTATGAACACTAGTAAAGTACACATCAATAACATGTATATTATATAAAACTTTTGTTCACTTTGCCATCCTTCTTATCCGCCAAGTATTTGGGGCAGTTCCGCTTCCAGTGACCATTTCCTTCACAGTAGAAGCACTCAGTTTCAGGCTTGGGTCTAGCTTTGGGCTTCTTCATGGGAGTGGCAACTTTCTTGTCATTTCTTTTGAAGTTCCCTTTCTTTCCCTTGCCCTTTTACTTGAAACTAGTGGTCTTTTCAACCATCAACATTTGATACTTTTCTTGATTTCTACCTTCATCGATTTCAGCATCACGAAGAGCTCTGGAATCGTTTTCGTCATCCCTTGCATATTATAATTCGTCACGAAGTTCCAGTAACTTGGTGATAGTGACTAGAGAACTCTGTCAATCATTATCTTATCTGGAAGATTAACTCCCACTTGATTCAAGCGATTGTAGTACTTAGACAATTTGAGCACATGCTCATTGGTTGAGCTATTATCCTCCATCTTGTAGGCAAAGTACTTGTTAGAGGTCTCATACCTCTCGACTCGGGTATGAGTCTGAAATACAAATTTCAGCTCTTGGAACATCTTATATGCTCTGTGGCATTCAAAACATTTTTGAAGTCCCGGTTCTAAGTCGTAAAGCATGGTGCACTAAACTATCAAGTAGTCATCATATCGAGCTTTGCCAAACGTTCATAACGTCTACATCTGCTCCTGCAATAGGTCTGTCACCTAGTGGTGCATCAAGAAAATAATTCTTCTGTGCAGCAATGAGGATAATTCTCAGATCACAGACCTACTCGGCATCATTTCTACTATCATATTTCAACATATTTTTTCTCTAGGAACATATCAAAAATAAACTGGGAGCTACATCGCGAGCTATTGATCTACACCATAGATATGCTAATACTATCAGCACTAAGTTCATGATAAATTAAAGTTCAATTAATCATATAACTTAAGAACTCCCACTTAGATAGACATCCCTCTAATCATCTAAGTGATCACGTGATCCATATCAACTAAACCATGTCCGATCAACACGTGAGATGGAGTAGTTTTCAGTGGTGAACATCTCTATGTTGGTCATATCTACTATATGATTCACGTTCGACCTTTCAGTCTCAGTGTTCTGAGGCCATATCTGCATATGCTAGGCTCGTCAAGTTTAACCCGAGTATTCTGCGTGTGCAAAACTGGCTTGCACCCGTTGTATGTGAACGTAGAGCTTATCACACCCAATCATCACGTGATGTCTCGGCACGACGAACTGTAGCAACGGTGCATACTCAGGGAGAAAACTTATACCTTGAAATTTAGTGAGAGATCATCTTATAATGCTACCGCCGAACTAAGTAAAATAAGATGCATAAATGATAAACATCACATGCAATCAATATAAGTGATATGACATGGCCATCATCATCTTGTGCCTTTCATCTCCGTCTCCAAAGCACCGTCATGATAACCATTGTCACCGGCGCGACACCTTGATCTCCATCGTATCATCATTGTCGTCTCGCCAACTATTGTTTCTACGACTATCGCTACCACTTAGTGATAAAGTAAAAAACAATTACATGGCGATTGCATTGCATACAATAAAGCGACAACCAGATGGCTCCTGCCAGTTGCCGATAACTCAGTTACAAAACATGATCATCTCATACAATAAAATATAGCATCATGTCTTGACCATATCACATCACAACATGCGCTGCAAAAACATGTTAGACGTCCTCTACTTTGTTGTTGCAAGTTTTACGTGGCTGCTACGGGCTTAGCAAGAACCGTTCTTACCTACGCATCAAAAACCACAACGATTTTTCGTCAAAGTGTGTTGTTTTAACCTTCAACAAGGACGGGGCGTAGCCACACTCGATTCAACTAAAGTTGGAGAAACAGACACCCACTAGCCACCTGTGTGCGAAGCACGTCGGTAGAACCAGTCTCGCGTAAGCGTACATGTAATGTCGGTTCTGGCCGCTTCATCCAACAATGCCGCCGAATCAAAGTATGACATGCTGGTAAGCAGTATGACTATTATCGCCCCTCTTTGTGTTCTACTCGTGCATATAACATCTACGCCTAAACCTGACTCTGATACAACTATTGGGGAACACAGTAATTTCAAAAAAAAATCACCCGGAACCATTCCGATGTCCAAACATAGCCTTCCAATATATCGATCTTTATGTCTCGACCATTTCAAGACTCCTCATCATGTCCGTGATCATATCTGGGACTCTGAACTACCTTCGGTACATCAAAACACATAAACTCATCATACCGATCGTCACCGAACGTTAAGCGTGCGGACCCTACGGGTTCGAGAACTATGTAGACATGACCGAGACTCATCTCCGGTCAATAACCAATAGCGGAACCTGGATGCTCATATTGGTTCCTACATATTCTACGAAGATCTTTATCGGTCAAACCACATAACAATATACGTTGTTCCATTTGTCGTCGGTATGTTACTTGCCCGAGATTCGATCATCGGTATCATCATACCTAGTTCAATCTCGTTACTGGCAAGTCTCTTTACTCGTTCCGTAATGCATCATCCCGTGACTAACTCATTAGTCACATTGCTTGCAAGGCTTATAGTGATGTGCATTACCGAGAGGGCCCAGATATACCTCTCCGAAACACGGAGTGACAAATCCTAATCTCGATCTATGCCAACCCAACAAACACCATCGGAGACACCTGTAGAGCATCTTTATAATCACCCAGTTACGTTGTGACGTTTGTTAGCACACTAAGTGTTCCTCCGGTATTCGGGAGTTGCATAATCTCATAGTCATAGGAACATGTATAAGTCATGAAGAAAGCAATGGCAATGAAACTGTAACGATCATAATGCTAAGCTAACGGGTGGGTCTTGTCCATCACATCATTCTCCTAATGATGTGATCCTGTTCATCAAATGACAACACATGTCTATGGTTAGGAAACATAACCATCTTTGAGAAACAAGTTAGTCAAGTAGAGGCATACTAGGGACACTTCTGTTTTGTCTATGTATTCACACATGTACTAAGTTTCCGGTTAATACAATTCTAGCATGAATAATAAACATTTATCATGAAATAAGGAAATAAATAATAACTTTATTATTGCCTCTAGGGCATATTTCCTTCAGGCCCTTGCTCCGCCAAAGTGGTTTCTCAAGGTGGTGGATAGTCTGCGTCGAGGATTCCTATGGGCGGCAAACGAGACTTGTCCGGCTGGCAGGTGCCTTGTGCGCTAGCGAGACTGATAACCCACAAGTATAGGGGATCTCTTGTAGCCTTCTTCGATAAATAAGAGTGTCGAACCCAACGAGGAGCTAAAGGTAGAGCGAATATTCCCTCAAGTTCTATCGACCACCGATACAACTATACGCACACTTGGCGTTTGCTTCACCGAAAACAAGTATGAAACTATTTTGCAAGAATAAAACTACGTATACTTTGAGAGAATAAAACTATCAATAAATTGCAAGGTAATAAAAAGTGCATAGCTTTTGTCAACAAGAAAGTCATTTGTCCCTAGGTAGTTGATAACAAGTACCGGTAATCATTCTTGTAATTCTATATGAGGGAGAGGCATGAGCTAACATACTTTCTCTACTTGGATCATTTGCACTTATGATTGGACCACTATCAAGCATCCGCAACTACTAAAGATCATTAAGGTCGTGAAACCCAACCATAGCATTAAGTATCAAGTCCTCTTTATCCCATACGCAACAACCCACCTACTCGGGTTTAAGCTTCTGTCACTCTCGCAACCCACCATAAGAAAATCATGAACGTATTGCAACACCCTACAGCGGGGACCCCTCACGTTTGCGTGAGACGGAGGGCACCGTAGGACAACACCATAAATAATATTTATAATCACACCAACCAAGATCACGATTAACCCACAGGACAAAACGGATCTACTCAAACATCATAGGATAGCTAAATATCATTGGGAAATAATATATGAAGTTGAGCACCATGTTTAAGTAGAGATTACAGCGGGGAGAAGAGGTGTTACACCGCTGAGAAAGTTGGTGTTGATGGTAGCAAGATTGTTGATGTAGATTGCCATCACGATCCTTGCCCCGGCGGCGTTCCGACGCCACCGGCAGAGAGGAGGAGAGAGCCCCCATCCTTCTTCTTCTTCTTTGCCCCCTCCCCCCTAGATGGGAGGAGGGTTCCCCCTCTGGTCCATAGCCTCCATGGCGGCGAGGGACGGGAGCCCCTCCGAGATTGGATCTCCCTCTCTGTTCTCTTCTGTTTCGCATTCCCTAGATCTGGCCCTTCACCGTTTCTTAAATTCCCGAAGATCCGTAACTCCGATTACGCTGAAATTTTTACACATTTGTTTTCCATAAATCATCTTTCTTGCACCAGAAGAAGGGCCCCAACAGCCTTACAGGGAGGGCATAACACACCTGGGCGCGCCGGGCACCCCCTGGCGCGCCCTGGTGTATCTTGGGGCCTATGGGGCCCCGTTTACGTTGATTCCACCTCCCAAAATTCACAAATATTGCAAAATAATTCTTCATTAATTTTTATTGCATTTGGACTTCATTTGATATGGATTTTTTGTGAAACAAAAAGCATGCAACAAACAGGAACTGGCACTGGGCACTGGATGTCATGCCCAATATGCAACCCTATCCAAAAGGAACTCGAAGGTCCCACCAAGGATAGACCCGCATATTGAAACGCTTTGCAAGGTGGATATCATTACATCAACATTACATAATAGATGGGGATACATACAAAAGGCATACAATGCCACACAAATGCAACATCACATCATTTACAAGATCAACATCCGACTACGGATGAAACATAAACAGAAACTCAAACAATATCCACCCTGCTAGCCCAGGCTGCCAACCTGGAACCTATCCCTTGATCGAAGAAGCAGATGAAGAACTCCAACACAAATAAACATCGCTCTCGCGTCATGATCATCGCATAACCTGTACCTGCAACTGGTGGTGTAGTAATCTGTGAGCCACGAGGACTCAGCAATCCCATTACCATGGGTAACAAGACTAGCAAAGCTTAAAGGGGTAAGGAAGGGGTAAAGTGGTGAGGTTGCAGCAGCGGCTAAGCATATATGGTGGCTAACATATGCAAATGAGAGCGAGAAGAGAAAACAAAGGAACAGTCGCCAACTGGTAATGATCAAGAAGTGATCCTGAACTCCTGCTTACGTCAGACATAACCCAGAAACCGTGTTCTCCTCTCGATCAACCCCGAAAAGAGACACTCACGGTTACGCACACGGTTGGTGTATTTTAGAAGAGTTTACTTCAAGTTTACTACAACCGTATATTAATAAATTCCCATCTGCCACATAACCATGGCACGGCTCTCGAAAGTTTATACCTGCGGGGTGTCCCAACTTTGCCCATTATAAGCTCTCGCGATCAACGAAGGATATTCCTTCTCCACAGGAAGACCCGATCAGTCTCGGAATCCGGCTACAAGACATTTCGACAAACAATAAAACAAGACCAGCAAGACCGCCCGATGCGCCGACAATCCCGATAGGAGCTGCACATATCTCGTTCTCGTGGCAACACCGGATGATACTAGCTACGAGTAAAACCAGCCCTCAAAGTTGCCTCAAGGTGGCCCAGCAGAAGCTCGGTTCGGACCAGCACTTAGAGAAGCAACGGCCCGGGGCTAAATAAATATGACCCGAGAGAGCGACTCCCAAGGGAAAAAGTAGGTGGTGGTGAGGCAAATGGTAAAACCAAGGTTGGGCCTTCTGGAGGAGTCTTATTCAAAGCGAACTGTCAAGGGGTCCCATAAACCACCCAGCCAGCGTTAGGGACGCAAAATCCGGGAACATAATACCGATATGATGAAACTAGGGCGGCAAGAGTGGAACAAAACACCAGGCATAAGGCCGAGCCTTCCACCCTTTACCAAGTGTATAGATGCATTAATGATATAAGAGATATTGTGATATCCCAACATAAACATAATCCAACATGGAGCAATCTTCGTCTTCACCTGCAACTAGCAACGCTATAAGAGGGGCTGAGCAAAAGCGGTAACATAGCCAAACAACGTTTTGCTAGGAAGGGTGACAAAAGTCAGGGGTTCATGGCAATTTTGGGAGGCTTGAGCAGCAAGTGGTAGGTAAAGCAGCATAAGGATAGAACGAAGCAACTAGCATAGCAATGATAGTAATGAGATCCAAGGTGACGGTCATCTTGCCTGAAATCCCGCAAGGAAGAAGAACGAGCCCATGAAGAAGATGAAGCCACGAAGACGAACCAAGCGTAGACGAACGAATCCTCACGATCGCAACGAAACAGGAACTATCGAGAAGAAGCACACAACATAGTAAACACACCACACATATACAAGACATGATGCACAATCGGTTAATGGCTCTCTCCTCTCCCACCTCCCCTCTCTCCCACCTGCTCTCCACCACCAATGGCGATCTCTAGCTGCTGCCACCATGGAAGGCCTCCTCCATTGGGACTTTGCTCCTGGTTTGTCCCTGGCCGATCAGGTGAGACGTAAATTTGGTACTACGGTGCACTTCTCTTCAACTCGACATACCAAGGAATTCTTTTTGGTGGTCTCCTTCTCCTAGGCTTCTTTTCCTCTCACGCTTGACTCGGTTGGTTTAGCACTACAATGTTGCATTGGGGGAATTGGTTCTGGATTCAACGTTGTTGCTATTACCCCCCGTTCATTCCGCTTCTCTGTGGCCAACAACAAGGTTGGACATTTCATCTATGGGTTAAAGGATCGTGTTTGGACAGATTTTGTATGTCATTTCCATCTGTTTAATGGTCGTTTTGCCAAGCACTTTTCTAGTTCTCATTGGCATGCGGATCAAGAGTTGGTCGAAATCTTGGATCGTCGCCCTGTGGCCATACCTGCTTCCCTTGATTTCCTACGTCATGGCCAGCACAACGACCCATCATCGGCCAAAGAACTCAGCAAGTTCAACCTTGTAAATTTGAAGCACTGGAATTTCTCTAATACTCACGATCATGAGGCCTCTACTTCTTCCTTGGTTGATCGCCATGATAAAATTCAAATTCAATTTGGGACTGTCCCAGCGCCATCTCAGAAGGGCGACGTTAGCGCATTACCAACTGACCGCCTGGCATTAATGGAATATTATCTTTCCCAGGCGGAATCCGAGGCTGATACAATTAATGAGTATATTTTTTTTGGGCAATTCAAATGCCCTGTGCATGCCCAATACCCACCACTCCCGCAAGGTTTTCTCAAATCTGCTTTTCGCTATGCCCCACCCCATGACTTGTGGCCCCCGATACTTAGCGCTAAACATATGCCTGATTTAACCCACGCAGATTATCCCGCGGCTGACATTCATTCTCTGGCGACTAATTGGGCTGCCCTTTGTGCTAGATGCCTTCAATGGGGACACTGTAGGCTCGCTTGCCAAGCTCGCCTAATATGCATTAATTGCTCGAGCCCGGATCATAAAACAGGGGATTGCCCAAAACGTAGCAGCCGTGACACTTGCTCCCTGCCTGAGTCAAACAAGGAGACTGCAATTATTCCCCTGCGATATTTGGGCCATCCTGTTTCCACCAAACGCACGACCATGGCTCATGCGAGGATCGTTCGATGTGCTTTCTGTGGATTCTATGGCCACGTGGCGTCATCCTGCCGAAGGGCTGCTTTCCAAATAAAATGGCAATGGGTTGCAAAGGCAATTTTGCCCCCCACCGCCCCCATTCACGCTTCAGCTTCCGCCTCGAGAACCCAACGGGCTGCTTCCCATCCAGTCCCGTCGCCGCAGTCTGACGCTCCGCTGCAACTTGTGCCATTGCAGTCACATCCCACCTCCGCACCACCCTCCTCTCCTCTGATCCGTCCCACCACAATGGCGAACTACCCCAGAACCTGTGCCTTTCCTCCCGCCGGTTTCATCGTTGAGCGTGGTCGGCTGATCGTCTTGCGCAGCGGCATGGTCGTTGGCCCGATCGCTCCTCTCAGCCACGAGTTCCTGGCCATTGCAGAAGCCAGTGAGTATGTGCCCCTGCATCGCCGAGCCACCGTCCGCCATCGGATCACTACTCTGCTTCAAGAATCACAGCTCTTTCCTAATGAGGTTAGTGATCACCCCCTTGGTGTTGGGATTTTTGGGTTTGTGGATTCCTTTATGAGAGATACTGTCGTCAACATGCCGCTTGAGCTTGAAGATGAAGATCTGCTGATCACCTTCGTCCCACACAATGCGGCTCTTAATCGTAGAGCGGCTCCATTTGGACCTGAGATTTGGATCATGTTCTTCGGCTTTCCGTATGACTACCAAACGGATTATTACATCACTAAGGCCTTGGGTGGATATGGTTCCTTAGTTTCCTGGTATAATCCCCGTCAGGACCGCAGATTCGTCCTTCTGAAAGCCAGAGTACTTAGTCTGCGCCTCGTCCCCAAGAGTTTTGTGGTCTGGCAGCTTGGAGGTGTGCGAGACAGTTGGACTGTAGTAGTCACCATTCTTCGCAGCAACGACTGGAATGGTCTCCTCCCTGACGTACCTGCCTCACCGGAGGAAATGCCACCCCCAGATGGCAACCCACATCCACAGTTTGGCCCTGAACTCACTGCGGAATAACTTTATCAGCAACAAGTTCATAACTGGCTCGTTCAGAATGGTGCACCTGCAGCTGGCAACAATGAGGCCCAACAAGTTGATGACAATGCTGGCTGGGGCACTTGGGATGCACCGGCTACTCCCCCAACACCACAAATGCCGCCCCATTTGGTGAACTACCAAGCCTGGCTTGCTGCACAGGGTCTAACTGTGCAACATGGGTTAGTCCCTGAAAACAATGTCACTGAAAATGCTCTCCAGGCTTGGAATGATTCGATCACTCAGTCTGACAGTTCAAGCACGACCCAGTCTGACATTCTCATCATCGATGACCCACCTATGCAGTTGTCTGATAATGCAAGCCCTGAATCTCTTAACATCACTCTGGAGATCTATGATTAAGGGGTCAGATTCGGTTTATCTGCTCAAGGTAACGAGATCCTTTCCAGGCTACTGAATGACCCAATCCCACGCCGGAATCTCAATACCTTCATATTCCAAGCTGTTAGTCCTATGCTTGCAAATTTTGGACCTTGGAGGGAGGGGTTTGGCCTGAGAACAACCCCGGTACAGGTGTCTATCTTGGTCACGCAGGACTCCACTGGTCTGACCTTTTCCCAGCAATCAAGTTATACTTCTGATTTCGCACCCTCTGCTGTGATCATTGAGGACCTGTCTGAGCATGCCAATATGGACAGTGCTACAGAGCCCGCCATGCTGCCCAACACTGATGTTGCCACTATGGACAAGGAACAAGTTGTGTGCTCTTCACCTCTGCAACTTGCTGTGAGCTCGGAGGCAAATGCTCCCCTGCCCAACGCCGGCCCGCGCCCCCGTAGGGCCAGGGCTGCTGCCCCTATCTCCACAACTGAAGTGCGCCGCAGCCTCCGCTCCAACAAGTACGACGGGTTCAAGGTTCCTCCCCTCTCTGATACTCGAAGGACCATCTCCAAAGTTAAACCACGTGTCATCCCGTTTATTGGCACATCAGCTTCTGCTGGGTCTTCTGCTAATGAGATCCCACCCCCAACTCCTATAGCTACTCTGCAATCCATTGGAGTTAACCGATGTGCTATACCAGTTACTGAACTTTCTGAAGAAGCCCTACTTGCTGTAACTACTACCGCGTCTGAGCCTTCTGCGCCATCGACTAGGAGTGATGATCAGGGAGAGGATCTCTCCCACGACTCTGCTTAATCCTGGGAGTTCTATATGCCGTCGTTGAGCTGCTGGAATGTGCTCTCATGGAATATTCGCAGGCTCAACTCTGAGAAGAAGCATCTGGCTCTGAATAATGCTATCTCTACCAGTGGTTGTGCTATCGTTTGCCTCCAGGAAACTAAGATGCCTGAGGTTACTTTTGCTTTTATTAAAACTTGCTGCCCTAAACAATTTGATCGCTTTGCTTTTGTCCCTTCACGTGGCGCTTCTGGAGGGCTGCTAACTATCTGGAAAAGCTCGGTTTTCTCTGGTTCTGTTCGCTCGTCTGATCCATTTGCGCTAGTCATCGATTTCATTAGCACACAATCATCTAACCGTTGGACGTTAGTTAATGTGTATGGGCCTTGCACGGGTACTGACAGAGATGTTTTCACGCAATGGTTATATGATGCTCAAATACCCAGTAATCAAGACTGGTTACTTTTGGGTGATTTCAACTACATGCGCGCTCCGGACAATCGTAATAAACCTGGGGGTAACATTCAAGATATGATTACGTTCAATGACATAATTCGTAAACAACAACTGATTGAGCTTCCGGTGAAAGGTAGAACTTATACTTGGAGCAATATGCAATCCGATCCATTGCTAGAGCAGATTGACTGGTTCTTCACATCCTTACATTGGACTAATGCATATCCCAAAACGCTAGTCAAACCTCTTGGCAAGCCTGTTTCTGACCACATCCCTTGCGTGGTCACCATTGAGACCAAAATACCCCGATCCAAGCTCTTTCGCTTCGAATCCTACTGGACCTTACATCCAGGGTTTATTGACATTGTCAGAGAGGTTTGGGAATGGCCAGTTTGGAACGCAAACGCTGCTACAATCCTTTGCCGAAAATTCAAAGCGCTGCGGCACGCTCTCGAAATCTGGAGTAAGAATATTTCTCGTTTATCAGTGGCCATCACAAACTGTAACAGTGTCCTGGCGGACCTAGACGAGCTGGAAAATAAACGACCCCTTTCAATTCCAGAAATGAATTTCAAGCGTATTCTAAAGTCGCATCTGCTAACGCTACTCAAATATCAAAAACTCTATTGGAAGAAGCGTTGTACTATTCGTTGGATTAAGTTTGGCGATGAAAACTCCAAGTTTTTCCAAGCTATGGCCATGGAACGTTATCGCCAAAACAACATCTCCTCCCTCAAGCTTGAGGACGGCACCTTGGTCGAAGATCATCCTGCAAAAGAGGCCCTCTTATTTCAAACCTACAAAAACCGCCTGGGCACGGTCTCTCCCTCAGACATGAAATTTGATCTACCAACCATTATCCCCCCCGCTACCAATCTCGACCAGCTCACCACTCCTTTTTCACATGAGGAAATTGATAATGTCGTCAAAAGTATGCCTCCGGATCGCGCACCTGGACCAGATGGCTTTAGTGGGGAGTTTTTGAAAGCATGCTGGCCCATCGTTCGACATGACTTTTATGCACTATGCGCTCAGTTCTATGAAGGTACGCTAGATGTCACTAGCATCAATGATGGTCTCATTACACTTATACCCAAGATCAACTCTCCAGAAACAGTCAATGATTTCAGACCCATTACATTGCTCAACTGCTGCCTAAAGCTAATTACCAAACTGCTAGCAGACAGACTTCAGCGTGCCATTCCCACCCTCATCCACCGAAATCAGTACGGGTTCATTAAAGGTCGCACTATACAGGATTGTCTGGCATGGGCCTATCAATACCTCTATCAATGCCAAAGCTCGGCCCGACCAATCATTGTTCTTAAACTTGATTTCGCCAAAGCATTTGATACTATAGCGCATGAGCCAATGAGTTGCATTATGTAGTAGATGGGTTTCAATGACAAATGGATCTCCTGGATCAAGTGCCTCTTCTCCTCGGGTCGCTCGTCCGTCCTTCTTAATGGGGTCCAAGGCCGATAGTTCCTTTGCCGCTGCGGTGTGCGGCAAGGTGATCCTCTGTCCCCCCTCATTTTTGTCCTGGCAGCTGAGCTACTTCAATGTGCGGTCAACGATGCTTTTCGACGTGGAGATATCAGCCTGCCTTTTCCATGCAATGGGCAAAATGATTACCCAGTGATTCAATACGCGGATGACACCCTCCTTGTCCTGCCTCCCTGCCCGCAACAGGCCGCCCGTGTCAAGAACATTCTTTCGGATTATGCAGCCTCTATCGGACTCAAAATAAACTTTCACAAGTCGACGCCATGCCAATCAACCTAGATGCAAATGCCGCTTCTAGCCTTGCCATTTTGGCTGTTCAGAGGTACAATGCCCTTTACCTACCTTGGCTTGCCGCTTGGCACTACAAGACCAACCATTCAAGAATTCATGCCTCTGGTCTGCAAAATGGAGCGTCGTCTCACTGCCACGATAGCTATGATGTCCTATGGGGGTCGCCTTTCATGTCTCAACGCTTCCGTCACATCCCTTCTAGTGTTTGCCATGTGCACGCTCAAGTTTCCTACGAAACTGATTGAAATTCTGGACAAGATAAGAAGGAGATGCCTCTGGACAAAGAAAACCGACCAAGGTGACAAATGTAATTCACTTGCAGCTTGGGAACTGGTTTGCAAGCCCAAGTGTAAAGGCGGCTTGGGGGTGATCAACATTAAAATCCACAACGAAGCCCTCCTGCTGAAATTCTTGCACAAGTTCTATAACAAATTGGACGTTCCATGGGTCACCATGCTTTGGGAGAATCAGTATACCAACCAGGTCCCTCATGCGGTTGATTTGGTCGGCTCCTTCTGGTGGAAAGACATTCTCAAATTAACACCCATTTACCGAGGGATCACCCGTGTCCAAGTCGTTGATGGCTCTACTACGTTGCTTTGGAAAGATTTGTGGTCGAATGATGTGCTGCAAACATCGCACCCCCGTGCATTTTCGTTTGCTCGGTAGGAAGACATGACGGTCGCTGATTTCTGGGCCAACACTGGACTGCAAGAAACCTTTCACCTACCGCTGTCTGCCCATGCGCTCAATGAGGTGCATGATGTTCAACGCGCGGCATCCCACATACACCCATCCACAACAATATCTGATGTGTGGCTCTACACTTGGGGGACAGCTGAGTACAAACCAAAAGACTTTTATGACAACTTCTTCCGTGATGCAACAGTTCATCCCACTTTCCCGCTCCTTTGGAAATCAAACTGCACGATTAAAATCAAAGTATTTGGGTGGCTGCTGCTGCATGACAGACTCAACACACGTGACATGCTGAGAAGAAGACACTATGACATTGGGAATGACTTCACATGTCTCCTGTGTGGGCAGAATATTGATGAGACTCTCGAGCACATGGTCTTCACTTGCCAGTTCAGTGAAAGGTGTTGGGCCAAGATAGATGTTCATTGGACCGATTTTCAAAACAGGTTTGATGCGTTGCACAACGCACAGCCCAACTGGCCCAATCCCTTCTTCGTTGAAGCATTCTTCACCGCTGCATGGAGTTTGTGGAAGGAAAGGAACAATAAGCACTTCAGAGGTGTAGCCCCAACCATTGCATCTTGGTTCAATCGTTTCAAAGTGGACTTGGGGCTTCTTCAACATAGAGTTAAGGGTACACGTAGAACTGCCCTGCTTTCTTATTGTGACACACTTAGTTGAGTCATGCTGTGTTTTCCCCTACCCTCTTAACTTACTTAGAGACAAGTGTGTAGCAGTAACCATGGCGTAGTTGCCCCACCCCTGGTGGTCCACCAAGTGTGGAGCTCGATGTCTGAGTGTGATATGTCTATGTAAACACCCCATTTATATAGATATATGAAAATACACAGTGGGAGTTCTCTCCCACTGTCAACCTCCTCAAAAAAAATACATGATGCACAACAAGCATGATGCATGACAAAGCTACATGAAGCTACTCATGGAAAGAGATGATGCAAACAAGAACAACACATCAAAGCAAGTTTAAATGAGGTCGGGAACAACATATAACAAATCCAGTAAGTCCTCATATGCATATTTCGAAATTGGTTCAGATCTGAATAAACCTTATGTTCAAGTTGTTAAACAGCAAGTTAAGATGCACCAAGAGAATCTACACGAAATTCTAGTCAAGTTACATATAAAGTTCATTTAATTCGGAGCTACGGCCTAGAAGATATGAGCAAAACAAGTTAAACATGGCATTGATGCAAATGCATACAAACATCAAGCAAACACCTCAAAACAAGGATGCAACATGATAATATGAAACTTCATGCAATTCTAAGCAAGTTTCATATAGAGCACACTCAAAACGGCGCAACGGTTCAACACATACTCTATACAAGACATGACAACAATCTGTCCAAAACAACAACTAGGCATATTGCAAGCACCAAAACAACATGCTACAGCACCTCAACGTAAAAACAACATGCATGGGCATGATGTACAGGTAAAGCATTACAAAACATGAACACTGAGATAACTCCATAAATCACTAGAACATGCTCAAAAGGACATGGCAAGATTGCAAATAATAAAAGTTCAGACTTAGCAGAAATAACATCAGGTTGCAATGTTTAGAGCTATCAAACAACATGCTACAGGAACTTATCATGGAAAACAAAGGCATGGAATGAACCTACTAATTGCATAGAACAAAAGTCCTTTACTGACCATGAGTCAAAAAGGATCAGAAAATATGATGGCACCCATGTAAACATGGCAAATGATATGACAGATTCATACATGGCAGAAACAACAATAAGTAGGCATGTTGGTGAGCTTGAATCACTCACCACAGAGCAATACGTGGCATGGCAAGGCAACTCACAGTAATAAGACATGTTTATGAAGCTAAGAATGGCAAGAGAAAGTTCATAGAGTGCATGGATCACTAGCAAAACACATGGCAAAACTGAACTTAAAGTTAACAGGCTGACAGCAACATTATTTAGCAATTTGAGAGCAAGATTACAACAAGTTACATCAGACTATAAATGCAACCAGGGGCATGAATGGATAGAACATGACATGTGTAACAAAAAATCCTTAGTTAACATCTCCAGATTATGCATATAATGACTTGTAGAAGCAGGTTAACATAGCATCATGATATAGCAGATTCAGACTAGCAAAACAGTAACAGCAAGTACCCTACTTAACAAGCTCGATGCACTCACTACAAGACCCACAAAAATACATGGATGGCACCACTGTGAATATGGCATGATGTAGAACAAAACACATGTAGAGCTCATGCTCATAGGATGCACACACAAAATGCAACAAAAATGACAAATCATCAAGTTATAACAGTTTCAGCAGATTAACATCATATAGCACTCTTGCAACAATGATTCAGGCATCAAGATGAACTCAAATGAACATGATGCAATGTAATGAAATGAAGTGCTCGTCGAGACGAAAAATTTGACATATCACACGCACGAAACGGAGCAGTATGCAGCAAGTTATGGCATGATGAACAGAGCAACAAAATGCAATATATCTCAGGGACTTAGGGAAAATAATGGACCTCGGGGAAAAGTCAACGCGGGCGGATTTCGCCGGAATCTCGCCGGAGAGGAGGGAGATGGCCGGAGATGGGTGGATCCGGGCCGGATCTGACCGGATCCGGTCGGATCCCGGCGCGGGACTGCGCGGGGACGCGGAGGAGGCCGGAGGGAGGGGCGCGGTCGCCGGAGGCACAGCACCACGGGAGGAGCTCGGGCTCCTCGGGAGGAGAGACACGACGGGGAGGCGCGCCACCGGGCGGCGCAGGAGGCGCGGGCGGCGGGACCGGCCGGCGGAGGAGCGCCACTGGCGGCGGAGGGACCGGCGGGCGAGGTTCGGCGCCCATGGGCGGCGGCGGCGGCGTCTCGTGCCGGGAGGCTCGAGCGGAGGCGGGCGCGGGTCATGGCGGGCTGCTGGGCTGGCTCCTCGGCCCAGATCGGCCGGGCGGTGCAGGTCGGGCCCCGGCGGGCTTCGCGGCGGTGGGTGGCGGCGTGCCACGTGGCGGGGGGGCCCAGTGCGGGCGGAAGGCGCGGACGTGTCCGGCGCGGGCGGACACGTCCGGTTGCGGGAGGAAGAGGAAAGGTTAGGGTTAGGGTGGAATTGATCCGCGAATTTCGGGGGAAGGGTGTTTATATAGGTAGAGGGAGCTAGGAGAGTCCAAATGAGGTGCGGTTTTCGCCCACACGATCGTGATCGAACGACCGAGAGCATGGAGGGGAGTTTGCTGGGTTTTGGGCCACTTTGGAGAGGTGTTGGGCTGCAAAGAGAAGGAGGCTTTTACGGTTATTCGTTAACCGTTGAGTATCAAACGGACTCCAAATGGCACGAAACTTGACAAAGCGGTCTACGGTGCTATACCAAGGCCGCTTGGCAAACCTCGGGCCATTCCGAGAAAGTTTAACACCCGCACACGAAAAGAGGTAAAAGAGGGCGCCGGAGGACATAGGAGTGCCGGATTGCAAAACGGACAACAGGGAAATTGCTTGGATGCATGAGACAAACACGGAAGCAAATGCGATGCACATGACGACATGATATGAACTGCAGATGATGACGTGGCAAAGTGCAACACGCAAGCAAATGGCATGGCAACGACGGCGAATAACTGGAAGACACCTGGCGCATCGAATCCGGGGCGTTACAACACTCCTCCACTAACAAGAGATCTCGTCCCGAGATCTTAGGACCGAGACGGAAGAGAAAAAATGATGAGGTGAAACCAGAACTCAAGAGAAGAAGCCAAGAATCGAGAGCACTCGAGAAGAAGAGAGGAACGACGAGAATGACGAGAATCGAAAGCTCACGAAATCAGATAGACTATGAAACCACTCCGGTTAGAACGAGATAAGAAACGAATAAGACTAAAAGGATTTAGGAAGCACTCCGGCTCAAACATGGAGGGCTAGAACACGAGCTTCAGAGGATGGAATGATACTTGATGAAGACATGACACAAAACCTCCGGAAAGAATTGAAAGAGTTGAATGAAAAGAACGGAGTAGAAAATGACAACTTGTGCCACGAATGAAATAGAAAGCATCTTTAGAAGGAAGGTTATAACGAGTTGTTGAGAAAATCAACAACGAAAAGAATAAGCTTGTTGTGGTCTTATAGGTAATGTCTCAAGATCATAAGGTGATAACCGGCCACAAACGGAAATGATTAGATAGCTGAGAAGAACGAAGAAAAGCAAAACTCCACTTCAAAAGAATACGGAGAATTAATTGCACTTCGAGATGCGAGAAGAAAAGATACTTGAACTCCACCAACAAGAATCTTGATGAACTCTTTGGAGAATGAATTAAATCATGACGATCCACCGTGAAGAACTCCGGTAACAAAAGGTGATGATATAGAATGAAGGAGGAAAGAATAAGACTAAAGCCTTGCGTTGATTAAGATGGAGGTTCCGACGAGATGGCCGAGGAAATTTAAACTCCGGAAAAGAAAGGATGAAAACACTTGGAACTAGAATTTATTCAACAAGAACAAACTCCGAAAGAAGGGATTACTCACTAGGATGAAATGAGAATAAGATTTATTGTATGATTATCCTTCATCAAATTAAATTGATGACAAGCAATGGATTTTCGCATACTACTTATTCTTCTTGACAAAGAATTGAGAAGTGACATATCGCAAACTTGAGAAGGTCTTCATGAACCACCGGGAAGAATTCGAAGAAGACTGACGAAAGAGAATGAATCACCGGGAAGAATTCGAAGAACCAATAAGCTAGAGGGGATTTAGATGCAAAAGAACGAAGAGACAATGGGCTGATTAACGAACATTTGAACGAAGCGCCGGGATAAATAGAGAACGATAACTGGAATGATGGCCTCCGGTAAAAGAAACGGAGAAACAACTACTGACATACTCCGGATGGTTGAGAAAAGAATATCTGACAAATGGAATAATTCGAAAGGATAGCATGATGCTAGAACCACGAATCTCGAGAGAATGGGCAAGATTTAGAGGAAAACTCTTCTTCGGTCTTCAAATGACGACGAGCAACACCACAAAAAAAATTACTGAGAAACTCCGGTAGACTGAAAACCGAAAAGGTTGAGCCAACAATGGAAAGAATTGAAATCGATCTTGACAAGGCATGTGACTGATGGAATGCATTCTTACGTCACACTTGAAAAGAAATGAGAATAACTCCGGGGGAATTAGAAGAGTCAGGTAAGATCCTGGAAAAAGACATGTGGGTTAGGGCCCACTGAAGAGATAACACCATTGGAAAGGGATGTTAAACAGATAGATGATGCACCGGAACAATTAATTATTTGAATGAAGTGACAACCTCGAATAAATTCGAACACAGGCGAATCTCTTGAGATGTCTTCCGAACTCCTGAATGATAAACTGGCAAGAGGCGAACGAGCAGGGAAAACACTTCGAAGGAAAAGAATATGATTAACCCGAAAAACTTGAATTGAGTCCACCGGAGAAGAAAAGAGATGAAGAATGACGAACGAGACGAGAATTCACCGGTTGAAATAATTGAGGGAAGACTGAAGAGGCTCCACACGAATGGAATTGATGGTCGGAAGAAACTCGAACTCCGGGAATAATAGGGTGGGAGGGCGGGAAAACAAAGACAACTTGGAAGGGGAAACCGACGAATATCTTGAAGAGAAAACACCGGTTGAAATCATTGAGGAAAGAAAGCAAAGACTTCGCACGAGTAGGATGGATACTCAATTACGGACTCTGGTTTCGAGAAGAAGAAGGGTGGGCGGGTGGGAAAAAACAAGGACAACTTCGGACAGGAAAACAACATCGATTAAAAGAACTGAGGATTGATCTCCCAAAGCCAAAGAGGGTCGAATTAGCTTGACGAGAAATGCGCCGGACAAAAGAGGATGGACAACTCACGAAGCTAACCACGTGATCCTAAAGAAAAAATTTGAACGGGTAGAGGAGTAATTCAAAACACCTACGTCAAGATTCCTGACCAGAGCGACGAAGGGGCTGAGGAGTAAAAAGAATTCCTACTCTCCGATATAACTAGACTCCGAAAACAGTTTTCTTCTAGACTCAACAACGGCCAAACTACACGATCAATCAAGGGGCCCTAGGGTCGGTCGAGGCTCGATACCAACTTAACACGCCCAATATGCGACCCTATCCAAAAGGAACTCAAGGTCCCACCAAGGATAGACCCGATATTGAAACGCTTTGCAAGGTGGATATCGTTACATCAACATTACATAATAGATGGGGATACATACAAAAGGCATACAATGCCACACGAATACAACATCACATCATATACAAGATCAACATCCGACTACGGATGAAACATAAACAGAAACTCAAACAATATCCACCTGCTAGCCCAGTCTGCCGACCGAACCTATCCCCGATCAAGAAGCGGATGAAGAACTCCAACACAAATAAACATCGCTCTCGCGTCATGATCATCGCATAACCTGTACCTGCAACTGGTGGTGTAGTAATCTGTGAGCCATGAGGACTCAGCAATCCCATTACCATGGGTAACAGGACTAGCAAAGCTTAAATAGGTAAGGAAGGGGTAAAGTGGTGAGGTTGCAGCAGCGGCTAAGCATATATGGTGGCTAACATACGCAAATGAGAGCGAGAAGAGAAAACAAAGGAACGGTCACCAACTAGTAATGATCAAAAAGTGATCCTGAACTCTTGCTTACGTCAGACATAACCCAGAAACCGTGTTTTCCTCTCGATCAACCCCGAAAAGAGACACTCACGGTTACGCACACGGTTGGTGTATTTTAGAAGAGTTTACTTCAAGTTTACTACAACCGGATATTAACAAATTCCATATGCCACATAACCATGGCACGGCTCTCGAAAGTTTATACCTGCGGGGTGTCCCAACTTAGCCCATTATAAGCTCTCGCGATCAACGAAGGATATTCCTTCTCCCGGAAGACCCGATCAGTCTCGGAATCCGGCTACAAGACATTTCGACACAATAAAACAAGACCAGCAAGACCGCCCGATGCGCCGACAATCCCGATAGGAGCTGCACATATCTCGTTCTCGTGGCAACACCGGATGAGACTAGCTACAAGTAAAACCAGCCCTCGGGTTGCCTCAAGGTGGCCCCAGCAGTAGTTTCGGTTCGGACCAGCACTTAGAGAAGCACCGCCCGGGCGGCTAAATAAAGATGACCCTCGAGAGAGCGACTCCCAAGGGAAAAAGTAGGTGGTGGTGAGGCAAATGGTAAAACCAAGGTTGGGCCTTCTTTGGAGGAGTCTTATTCAAAGCGAACGTCAAGGGGTCCCATAAACCACCCAACCGCGTTAGGGACGCAAAATCCGGGGACATAATACCGATATGACGGAAACTAGGGCGGCAAGTGGAACAAAACACTGCATAAGGCCGAGCCTTCCACCCTTTACCAAGTGTATAGATGCATTAATGATATAAGAGATATTATGATATCCCAACATAAACATAATCCAACATGGAGCAATCTTCATCTTCACCTGCAACTAGCAACGCTATAAGAGGGGCTGAGCAAAAGCGGTAACATAGCCAAACAACGGTTTGCTAGGAAGGGTGACAAAAGTCAGGGGTTCATGGCAATTTGGGAGGCTTGACCAGCAAGTGGTAGGTAAAGCAGCATAGCGATAGAACGAAGCAACTAGTATAGCAATGATAGTAATGAGATCCAAGGTGACGAACATCTTGCCTGAAATCCCGCAAGGAAGAAGAACGAGCCCATGAAGAAGATGAAGCCACGAAGACAAACCAAGCGTAGACGAATGAATCCTCACGATCGCAACGAAACAGGAACTATCGAGAAGAAGCACACAACATAGTAAACACACCACACATATACAAGACATGATGCACAACAAGCATGATGCATGACAAAGCTACATGAAGCTACTCATGGAAAGAGATGATGCAAACAAGAACAACACATCAAAGCAAGTTTAAATGAGGCCGGGAACAACATATAACAAATCCAGTAAGTCCTCATATGAATATTTCGAAATTGGTTCAGATCTGAATAAACCTTATGTTCAAGTTGTTAAACAGCAAGTTAAGATGCACCAAGAGAATCTACACGAAATTCTAGTCAAATTATATATAAAGTTCATTTAATTCGGAGCTACAGCCTAGAAGATATGAGCAAAACAAGTTAAACATGGCACTGATGCAAATGCATATACAAACATCAAGCAAACACCTCAAAACAAGGATGCAACATGATAACATGAAACTTCATGCAATTCTAAGCAAGTTTCATATAGAGCACACTCAAAACGGAGCAACGGTTCAACACATACACTATACAAGACATGACAACAATCTGTCCAAAACAACAACTAGGCATATTGCAAGCACCAAAACAACATGCTACAACACCTCAACGTAAAAAAAAACGCATGGGCATGATTTACAGGTAAAGCATTACAAAACATGAACACTGAGCTAACTCCAGAAATCACTAAAACATGCTCAAAAGGACATGGCAATATTGCAAATAATAACAGTTCAGACTTAGCAGAAATAACATCAGGTTGCAATGTTTAGAGCTATCAAACAACATTCTACAGGAACTTATCATGGAAAACAAAGGCATGGAATGAACCTACTAATTGCATAGAACAAAAGTCCTTTACTGACCATGAGTCAAAAAGGATCAGAAAATATGATGGCACCCATGTAAACATGGCAAATGATATGACAGATTCATACATGGCAGAAACAACAATAAGTAGGCATGTTGGTGAGCTTGAATCACTCACCACAGAGCAATACATGGCATGGCAAGGCAACTCACAGTAATAAGACATGTTTATGAAGCTAAGCATGGCAAGAGAAAGTACATAGAGTGCATGGATCACTAGCAAAACACATGGCAAAACTGAACTTAAAGTTAACAGGCTGACAGCAACATTATTTAGCAATTTGAGAGCAAGATTACAAGAAGTTACAGCAGACTATAAATGCAACCAGGGGCTTGAATGGATCGAGCATGACATGTATAACAAAACATCCTTAGTTAACATCTCCAGATTATGCATATAATGACTTGTAGAAGCAGGTTAACATAGCATCATGATATAGCAGATTCAGACTAGCAAAACAGTAACAGCAAGTACCCTACTTAACAAGCTCGATGCACTCACTGCAAGACCCACAAAAATACATGGACGGCACCACTGTGAAGATGGCATGATGTAGCACAAAACACATGTAGAGCTCATACTCATAGGATGCACACACAAAATGCAACAAAAATGACAAATCATCAAGTTATAACAGTTTCAGCAGATTAAAATCATATAGCACTCTTGCAACGATGATTCAGGCATCAAGATGAACTCAAATGAACATGATGCAATGGAATAAAATGAAGTACTCATCAAGACGAACAATTTGACATATCACACGCACGAAACTGAGCAGTATGCAGCAAGTTATGGCATGATGAACAGAGCAACAAAATGCAATATATCTCAGGGACTGGGAAAATAATGGACCTCGGGGAAAAGTCAACGCGGGCGGATTTCGCCAGAATCTCGCCGGAGAGGAGGGAGATGGCCGGAGATGGGTGGATCCGGGCCGGATCTGACCGGATCCGGACGGATCCCGGCATGGGATCTGTGAGGGGACGCGGAGGAGGCCGGAGGGGAGGCGCGGTCGCCGGAGGGCGCAGCACCACGGAGGAGCTCTGCCTCGGGAGGAGAGACACGACGGGAGGCGCGCCACCGGGCGGCGCAGGAGGCGCGGGCGGCGGGACCGCCGGCGGAGGAGTGCAACCCGCGGCGGAGGGACCCGCGACGCAGCTTCAGGGCCCATGGGCGGCGGCGGCGGCGCGCTCGTCGCCGGGAGGCTCGGCGGAGGCGGGCAGCGCGGTTCGCCGGCGAGGCGGGCGCTGGCTGGCGGGCTGCTGGCGCTGGCCTCGGGCCCAGACGCCCGGGCGGGCCACGGTCGGTTCCCCGCGGCTTCGGCGGGCGGTGGGTGGCGGCGTGCCACGTGGCGGCGGGGATCTGGTGCGGAGCGGCGGCGCGGACGTGTCCGGCGCGGGCGGACGCGTCCGGTTGCGGGAGGAAGAGGAAAGGTTAGGGTTAGGGTGGAATTGATCCGCGAATTTCGAGGGAGGGGTGTTTATATAGGTAGAGGGAGCTAGGAGAGTCCAAATGAGGTGCGGTTTTCACCCACACGATCGTGATCGAACGACCGAGAGCATGGAGGGGAGTTTGCTGGGTTTTGGGCCACTTTGGAGAGGTGTTGGGCTGCAAAGAGAAGGAGTCTTTTACGGTTACCCGGTTAACCGTTGGAGTATCAAACGGACTCCAAATGGCACGAAACTTGACAGGCGGTCTACCGGTGCTATACCAAGGCCGCTTGGCAAACCTCGGGCCATTCCGAGAAAGTTTAACACCCGCACACGAAAAGAGGTAAAAGAGGGCGCCGGAGGACATAGGAGTGCCGGATTGCAAAACGGACAACGGGGAAATTGCTCGGATGCATGAGACGAACACGTAAGCAAATGCGATGCACATGACGACATGATATGAACTGCAGATGATGACGTGGCAAAGTGCAACACGCAAGAAAATGGCATGGCAACGACGGCGAATAACTGGAAGACACCTGGCGCATCGAATCCGGGGCGTTACACTGGATCAACATGTTAGTCCAAATAAATCATATAAAATATTGTCAAAAGTGTATAAAAGTTGTATAATATACATGAAACAATCAAAATTATAAATACGGCGGATACGTATCAGAGACGTCTACAAACCGAGGGCTTTCGGTGGCTTGGGGATCAGCGACCTGCAGCTGCATGGAGCGGCCCTTCAAGCGCGCTGGCACTGGAGGACCTGGTATGACGATGGTAGGCCATGGTGTGAGCTCACCCTACCCACTGACCCCATGGCCGAATGTGTTTTCAGAGCCTCCACGACGATCAACGTTGGCGACAGCTCCATGGCTAAGTTCTGGCGCTCCCACTGGGCGGACGGATGTGGTCCAGCTGACCGCTGGCCTAACCTCTTCTGGCACTGCAATGGGCGCTGCCTGTCGCTGCGCCAGGCGATCACGGATGACAAATGGATGCAATACGCCAAGGTCAACCCTCCGCTGGCTGCCCTACGAGAACTCTGTCAGCTCTAGGATGCAACACAGACGATTGTCTTCCGGGAGGGCACGCTGGACTCGATAAGATGGAAATGGACTGCTTCGGGGGATTACACGGCCGCGCCAGCTTACCGCATGTTATTCCAGAGATCCATGCAGCCCACGGACAACGAAATCATCTAGAAGGCCAAGGCGGCGCTGCGGGCGAAGGCGTTTGCTTGGCTACTGCTCAAGGGAAAGTGCCTCACGGCGGACAACCTGGCGAAGCGGCAAATCCCTCATGACCCCCTCTGCCCATTTTGTCAGCGAGCTCTAGATATGGCCGCGCATCTCATTGCCAGCTCCCCTTTCTCCATCATGGTCTGGGCAAGAACGGCGGCTGCGCGGGGGCCTCCATTCGACAACATTCAATTGCACGACCGGGGGCGCCTGCGGCAGCGATTCTGAAGGCAGACCTCCTCACTGCCGAAGGCCAACAGGCCCACCTGGAGGGCCGTGTGCCTGCTGGTCGCCTGGTGCCTCTGGAAGGAGCGCAGTGCAAGGATTTTCAGTGCCACGGTGAGCTCTGTAACACAGGTTCATCACAGGATACTAGACAAGTCCAGATGTTGGCTGTATGGCGGGCTTAAGCCGATGTTGAAGTTCTTTGATCCCCCGAGTAGCTCTTAACCGGTTTGTACAGGATGGCTGCCGGTGCCATCTTCCTGTAACAGCATAGACCTACTCGAAAATCCATTTCTGCACCCAAGCTCATCTGCACCCGCGCCGACAAAAAAAAATCAAAACAAATACTAGCAAAATTCAAAAAAATCCAAATAAAATTTGTGTGGTAGACAATTTGATGCGTGAGGCCCGCTCCAAATTTCAAGTCATTTGGACATATGAGCGGCTCTCAGCAAAAAAGACAAATTAAGGGTCTGTAAAAATGTTTACTGTTCATGTACTGTTTTGGCCTGATTTGTCTTTTTGCTGAGTGCTGCTCATATGTCCAAATGACTTGAAATTTGGAGCAGGCCTCACACATCAAATTGTCTACCATAAAAATTTTATTTGGAATTTTTTGCATTTGTTTTAAATTTTTTACGAATTTTTTTCTAACCGGGTGCAGATAGTCTGGGCACAAAACGCCCTCCTCTAGACCTACTTTCCTTCTTCATCAATGAAATTCAGCTCCTGCTGCTTTCTCGTCAAAACAAAAGTCCACTAACAGTATTCTCGCAAAAAAAATGTCCAACAAGAGTAGAAAAATCACAACAACCTTCCGAAGAAATAATGCATATGCAACATGTAACTTTTACAGCGCTGATATACGAAACACAGGTACAAAATATCCATGGATACACACCAGAGTCAAAAACAGGTAAAAACAGAGATAAGGTGCAAAACACTTGCCCTGTTCGGTTTGAGGAGGTTTGGCAGGGATTAGCACGGAATATAGATCAAATTCCAGCCAATCAATTGCTCTTAATCCACGGCAATCCTTGCCAAACCGAACATCCCCTCAAACCATCGGAACTCAAGCACCAAGAATTAACACTCCACGCATAACATGAAAAAGAATCGGACACCGAGAGATGCACGCCAGACCGATGGAATGGAGGATGGCAATCTACTGTAGCATCGCCATGGACGCGGCCACGGCCAATGCCACGGCATAGCCCGCGCGGACGACGCCGGCGCCGTTGGAGTTGGGCGCGGGCGCTGTGGTCGCTGCCCCTCCGTCAGACGTCGTAGCCGCGGCGGGCGGGGTCGAGGCGCTGCTGCCGCTGGTGTCTCCGGCGCGCGGGGACGCCGCGGCCGGCGCCGGCGCGGTGTTGGAGGGCGCCGGGGACGGGGACGGGGCCGAGGAGCGGGCCTTCTGTGACTTGAGCACGCGGACGTTGAGCTTCTGGCCGGCGGCGCAGTGGCCCGGCACGCCGCAGATGAAGAAGCGATGGCCGGGGCTCTTGATGGTGACCTTGTCGTCGCCGGAGGTGTGCGTGGCGATGGGCGTCGAGTTGGTGCAGCTGCTGTAGTCCGCCTTGTTCACCTCCAGCACGTTGTGGATGCCCTGCGGGTACTTGAACTCTGCATGCAGCACAACAAGCAGCCACGTCATTATAATTACCGCCATGATCACATAATTAAGCAGTTCAAACGTGTTTACTCTTTACACCATCTTTTGATCAAGAATAACTTTGCCATGATATTTTCTATTAGACCAAATGGAGGTAATGATCCTTCACGCAAAGCACAAAAGTATTAGCGATGGACCAAAACGTGCAACACAAGGTAGGTAGATCGATCAGTCGACGGAAGGAAATGAGTACACTGGCTTTTCATACCAAAGCTATACCTAGCAAGCTGGTGCACACATGCTTCTGATTTACTCATGATTGAAAGTGTCAAAGTGCTTCACTTTACAACCAATGAGGACTCCAACTACTAGCCTGGAAGATGCAAGTATTACTCATTTCACAGTAGTTTGACAATATGCAAATGATTTCCTAGGGGTATTAGACCTGCTAGGTGCTTATCTACTGAAATGCAACTGGCATGATGTAACGTCGTGAGGCACACCACATGACCGCAGTGCAGTACTGAAGCCATTTCTTACTCTTCTGAGCTAAAAGCTCAGGAAGTGCACTGGCAGATCTAGCAACCAGTGAGAACAATAAATGGGGCAGCACAACTGGCATGATTTATGGCATGTGCAGTTTTGTGAATTCAGAGTTCACTAGGTCAGGTGGTCCATGTAGGTTTTTCTTTTCATTTGAAAAGAAGAAGCAAATGGGGCAGCACAACTCTGCATTTCTTCATAGACCCAGAACAGTAATGCAGAGAGGGTGAGCTAATTTATAGGTCATGGAAATACTGTGCACAGGCAGCATGAAACCTCTGTGAACGCCTTTAAGACCCACCGACCACGCAAAACTTGCAGGTGTGTGCTGCAGCGTGCAGTAAAATCAAAGACAGTGCAGGTAGGTAAAGTGCTATATTTTTTACTCAAATTTTGTTTTTCATGGCATGGTTTAAAGCAAGATTCTTCATCTGGAAGCAAGACACAAAAAAAGAATGACGGTGCATTTCTAAAGTACTCATCTGACGGCGACAAGTCATTACCACTTCATCTTTACATCAGTGATCATGGAGACAGTAATGACAGCAGGTGCCACTCAACTACTCCATTATTTTCTTTAATCGCAAAATAACTACTCTGTTATTTTACTGTTTAAGAAAATTACTACTTCTACTTGGAGGATTTGCAGTTACTTGCATCGTCAAACAAAGAACCTCACAATTTCAGCAAGAAGGAAGCTACCGCAGAGGAACAAAGATGTGTAGCTAGTCTGAAAACTAATCTGAAACGAGGAACTTACCGATGACGTCCCCCACTTTGAAGGTCTGCTTCCCAGCCCAGTCGGCGTAGTTGACGTTGCCGAGGATTGTCCACCCGGAGGAGCCGCCGACCTGGTAGACCGCCGCCGACGAGGTCGCCACCATGGCGGCCAACGCCAGCGCCATCACCACGGCCATGCCCCTCACGCCCTTCATCTCTCTCTCTCTCACACCCTCTGCTCTGCTTCTGTGAAAGGAGGGGTAGATGGAGATGACAAGAGCAGAGCACACGGAACGAATGTTGAGCAGAGCAGTACTCTCTCGCGCTCTGCCTTGCCCTTGAACCAATGTGGCACCAGGGAACGCAATTTATAGTGCCTCGCATTTCCCTTTATTGACGAATTTGCCCCTAGCATCGTGTTCCTTTCTTCCATTTTCATACTGTACTAGATTATCTAATATCTTCGTCAGCAGTACTGTTTAGTACTAGTACTCGAGTAAAATTGGGCTTTTTACCAGCTAATCAAAACCCTGTTTGGTCTGATTTGGTCATGTTTAAAGCAAACTTGATTGGATTTTTTGCTCGAGATGCATGCATGCATGGGTTGGTCCTGCGTGCCCGAGCTTTGGCTGGTCTTTGGTTATTCTCCATGTTCCTTGAGTAAAGCAAACTCATACCAAAAGCTGGCTGTCAATCCAAGTCTTGATCATGAGGCTGTTCGATCGATGGTTAGCTCGATCGGCTTGTGAGTGCATGCTGGTACGTGCTGTCAAGTCCTCTCGACTCGAGATCTTTTTCTTCCTATGGAAGCAACTGCGAGCATGCATATATGCAAAGCGCGCTCTGCTGGTGTAGGCACATCTTCCTTCCTTGGCTGCGGTGCGAATGCGATGGCCATGCATATTCAGTAGGAAAAGCGGGGTTGGCTCAACTTTTGTTTTTGCATGCATGCATGTGAACGATCGAAAGCTCCAGAGATGTGGAGGAGAGGCTGCCTTTTGTTCATATCTGTCTGACCAAAGAGAAGTAAGAGCATCTACAAGCGGTCTTGGCAAATCCGACCCCTTAAACGCCCGCGGACGCGTTCGGACACGTCCCTGGACGCATTTGGATGGACCCTCATATTTTCTTCCGTGCATTCACCTATTTTAAATTCGGACTCTTAAATCCATGCAAATACATGCACGTCGATCATGCAGTACAATGTCGCACGTAAATAACAAATGTTCGTATCAAGCATACATATTATTTGAAGTGTTAAACTCAAGCATTGGCTCCTTGGTTGCCATTCTGGATCCACATGTGCTGCATAAGATCATTGAGTAGTTGTGTGTGCACCTGCTGATTTCGAAGATTCTGATGCATCTACAGAAAGTTTATAAGCTAAGCCGCATCTTAATCTTATGGGATTTCAACTTGTTCTCCGGGTGCTTCGAGATCATGGGTTTGGGCTACTCCATCACCCTCATCCTCGGCAATCATATTGTGCAGAATAACACAACATGTCATCAGCTGCCACAAAGTTTCTGATTCCCACATCATTGCAGCGCTCCGCACAATGTCCCAACGAGCCTGAAGCACACCAAATGCCCTCTCCACGTCCTTCCTAGCCGCTTCCCGCATTGTTGCAAAGTGGCTCTGTTTATTGCCACGCGGCTCGGCTATGGTCTTCGCAAATCCCGCCCACTGAGGATAGATACCATCGGCAAGATAGTACCCTATGTTGTAGTCCCGGCCGTTGATGGTGTAGTTGCACGACGGGGATTCCCCATTGCAAAGCCTCCTGAACACCGGCAATCGTTGAAGCACGTTGATGTCGTTGTGAGAACCGGGCATTCCAAAGAAAGCATGCCAAATCCATAAGTCATGTGATGCCACCGCTTCTAGTATGATGGTGGCCTCTCTGGTGTGACCTTGATACATTTCCCGCAGACCTTTGGGGCAGTTTTTTCATTGCCAATGCATGCAATCAATTGATCCGAACATTTCTGGAAAACCGCTTGCCTCTCCAATAGCCAACAACTTTTCTGTTTCCCGCGCATTTGGTTCTCTGAGATACTCCGGTCCAAACACCTCAACCAGGGCAAGAGCAAATTTGATAGTAGTCTTGAGGCACGTGCTCTCCCCCATCCTGACCATCTCACCCACGGCGTCTGCAGCAGTACCAAGTGCGAGCATCCTCAAAGCAGACGTGCACTTCTGTTTGGCCGAGGAAGAGAGTTGGCCATAACAATCCCGTCTCAGCTTGAAGTAGTCGTCGTGTGCCTCTCCCTCCACAATGCACAAAAATAATGATTTCCGCATGCGAAAACAGCGACGAAACCATGGATCATTCGGAAAAGCAGGTGTGGGAGCAAAGTAGTCATTGTTCAGTAGCTTTGCTCCGGACACTCTGTCCCGGTTGATCACTCTTCTCCCTTTGATTGAGCCCTTGAAGTTGAGAATATGCTCGACTTGCCGGTCTATTTCCTCTTGCATGCTCATGAGCATGATCATGTTCACTTCTTTGTTCGAATCCGACGAATCGAAGAACTTATCTTGAATCATTTGGTCAAGCTCCGTCGGGCCATACTCCTCGTCCGACGATGCATCGGAATCCATCGTTTTCCCTAACAAAATCACAATAATTCCGGTCGGTCAATGTGTCGAACACATCAAGTGCAAGGCAAAGCTGGAGAGTTGCCGGACGTAATATCTAAAGGCTAACTCTGTAAGGTAGTGACCCGATGTTCATGGGGGTGGTGCATTTGTTTTTGCTTTTTTTTAGGGGAAAGCCAGTTCTTTATTGATCAAATTCCACAGAAAGTGGGACAATGCTTACATCATGTGGTTGGCCAAACCACACATGACGCCCAAGTGCTAGATTAAGAGTGTATCCGGCTCCCTGCAGCTTCTTGATGTCCTCCTCCGTGACGGAGGATTTCATCCACTTGCCTCCTGCTCCAGACATGATTGAAGCGGTTCGAGGAGAAAAGGTGCAAGCTTGGGTGTTGGAGCTCGAGTGCGCAAGAATGGATATGCGAGAGGGAAGAAGGCGTGGGTGAAAAAGGTGAAGTCCTTATCCCTTTATAAAGGCGGACGAGACTATGCGCCCCCACTTTCCTAGTAAAACTCGCTTGATCCCCAAGCGCCGTAATTGGTGGTGCGGTTGGGTTACCCACGTCCGTATTGACGAGGATCCCGTGATAAGGGGACACGATCTCTGCTTCGACAAGACGTGTCTAGGAAGCTGCATCGCGATATGTGCGGTGGCTGGTTGTGAAAAAACGGTTCGAATAATGACCGGGCCATGGTGTGATGTCATGCTATAATGCGTCGGCAGATTAGATTCGTGGAAATATTATTCTCTCTACGATGGTATGTGGAACTTGTTTTACAGAGCCGGACACTATCCTTGTGTTCAAGATCTTCTATGGAGTATTCGGAGGAGGAACCCGCCTTGCAATGCCGAAAACAATCTGCGCGCCGGACTCATCGTCATTCAAGCCTGGTTCAGGGGCTACTGAGGGAGTCCGGGATTAGGGGGTATCCGAACAGCCGGACTATATCCTTTGGCCGGACTGTTGGACTATGGAGATACAAGAATGAAGACTTCGTATCGTGTCCGGATGGGAATCTCTTGGTGTGGAAGGCAAGCTTGGCGATACGGATATGTAGATCTCTTTCTGTTGTAACCCACTCTGTGTAACCCTAGCCCCCTCCGGTGTCTATATAAACCGGAGGGTTTAGTCCGTAGGACAAGAACAATCATACCATAGGCTAGCTTCTAGGGTTTAGCCTCTATGATCTCGTGGTAGATCAACTCTTGTAATACTCATATTCATCAAGATCAATCAAGCAGGAAGTAGGGTATTACCTCCATAGAGAGGGCCCGAACCTGGGTAAACATCGTATCCCTTGCCTCCTGTTACCATCCGCCTTAGACGCACAGTTCGGGACCCCCTACCCGAGACCCGCCGGTATTGACACCGACATCCGTCTGCGGATCAAACAGAGCATCAGGGGCTACTGTCTACGCGGTGATATTTCCCTATAATTTAATTACTTACCTCAAAGCCCAACTTCATGAAATGCAGTCATTCATAAGCTGTAATGATGTTATCAGTAATGAGCCTCCCAGGCACAAAAGCAGGCTGCTCCTCTGAGACTATATCCGGCAATACTACCTTAAGGTGGTTAGATATCACCTTCGAAGCTATTTTGTATAACACATTGCATAAACTGATTGGGCGAAATTGCGACAGTAGTGTGGGATTTTTTTACCTTAGGTATGAGAACCAGGATGGTGTTATTTATGCATTCCGCCGACTCAGAGCCCTCCACAATCCTCAGAACCACCCTAGTTACCTCGTCTCCGCACACGTCCCAGTGTCGCTGGACAAAATGTGCTGGAAATCCATTGGGACCCGGCGCCTTAATTGGGAACATCTGGAACAAAGCTAGCTTGATTTCCTCCTGAGTATACGGGGCATTCAGGGATTCATTCATAGCTGCAGTAACCTTTACTGGAACAGTACTGAGCACATGCTCCATGTCCTGCACTCCTTCAGAGGTATATAGCTCTTTGTAGAAAGAGGTTGTCAAAGCTTCCATCTCATCTTTACATCAGTCATTTGTCCGTCAGGGCGCTGCAGTTTTTTGATTTGTCCGTCAGGGCGTTGCATTTGTTTTTTCTGAAAATTAGAAGTGAGCAACATAGCAGGACGGCCCGTCAAGCTTCCTCCCTCATGGACTGCCTTACAATTTTTTATCATCCGACTGTCCGTCTCTTGATGTTGGAATCCTATTCTTGCCTGGGAAAATCTTTATCTCTATATCTATATCTATATACATATACATACTAATAAACACCCCTTCTGAACTTTTGCAGAAAAGCCCCTTTGTTTTTTAAAATTCAATCCGCAGTCCTATTTTAAGTGGGTACGTGAGAAAACACTTCGTATTTACATAAACACCCCTACATTAGTTACAATTCTACCCCGTTTGCCTTCTCCACCGCCGGGCACGAGCCGCAGCTTGCCGCCGGCTTCCACGCCGTAGAAGCCAAGGAAGGGGTGATGTGTCCCGGCAGAAAAAAGGAAGGAGAAGGGAAGTGAGAAGGAGGCGGGGTCGGCCTGCTGGTTTGCCGGGGCTGGAGAGGCTCGTGGTAGGGAGCTCCTCTCCTCTGCTTCGGGTGCGAGGCGGCCGAAGCGCTCGGGCTGCAGAGCTGCGGGGCGGGGCCCGAAGGGTGGCGCGAGCGCTGGATGGGACTTGGTGTAGGTCTCCGGCGAGATGGGGATGGCGTGGAGGGGGTCTGGACGCCGACGTATCCTTGGTCGGCGGCGCTCGGGCATCGGCGCAGAGGAGGACGCCCGAATGAGGAAGCAGCATGTCGTCGTCCTCCACATCGCCCAGCGCGCGGCTTCTTCGGGCGCGGAATTGCCGCAGCTGTTGCTGCTGGCCAGACACCCGTAGCCGCGCACTCACCTGCGGCGAACAGAGGCGGGAGAGGGAGAGTGCCCTGGCTGACAGGGAGGGGAGGAAGAAGGGAGAGGAGTGGTGGTGGAGGAGCAAGGCTGGTTGGACGAGGCATGTGGCCTCTTGCAGTCAACGCGAGCCGCGAGCAGTGGAAGAAGCGAGAATGAGCGACGCGGGATCGGGCGAACCTCTGGGGCACGGCGCAGGTGGCGAAGGCTAGGCGGTCCGAATCCAATTTAGCTATATATCAGTCAGCTGAAAATTTCTTTTTGGGTCAATCGATTTTGTGGCCGTCCGATTCTGCTTTAAGATGTGTATTGCTTTCTTTTTCTGTGTCAATTTGGTGGTGAGTTAGGCTGTGTGGAATCGATTGACCCCAATTTTGGGTCAGTCGAATTGCTTCTTGGGCTCATTTTTGCTCTTGTGAGTCGCGTTTTTCTTTTTCCCTTTTTTTTATTGGTTATTTTTTTGTGCATTTATAGATGAGTGTAATTATCTACATACAAATACTATATAATATGTGCCGAAATTTCAGGATTATATGATTATTTTTTTCATATTATGATAGAGTGAGATTTCGGTGCAAAGTTGTGCGCAAGTTTTTTTTTGTTTTCTCTCTTCTTAAAGGAAATACTAACGCCACTAATTCAATCTTTTTTCAGGAAAATCGTTATTTTGATTTTGTTTTAGTCTTTACTTCATTTTCATCCCACTTTATGGTTAATACCACTTCCACTATTCATTTGTTCTTAGTTTTTTTTTGCAAAAGTTCCACTTTTATGTGCTTACTCTTGCATATTTTAAAAAAAAGTGTAATTTTATGTATATTTCATGCAAATTTTGTCAGCGCTTATTATTGCCTATTTTTAAAAAGCATAAATAGTAATATCAATGCCACTAATTTATTCTTCCTTCAGAAATTTAATTCTTTCTTTTGTGGGTATATTTTCTTTTTATACTATTTTATGTTTCTATGCATTTTATTTTTCCTTTTTCTTTCCATTATTGGTTTTTTTTTGGTTTTTGTTGAGTGTAAGTATATATAAACAAATACTATATAATATGTGCCAAAATTTCTTGATTATATAATTATTTTAGCATATTACGATAAAGTGCAATTTTCGCATAGTTGTGTGCAAGTTTTTTCTTTCTTCTTAAAGTAAAATAAATTATTTCAGTTACACTATGTGTATATTATAGTAGAATTTGAAAAATGCACTATTATATGCTTATTGTTTGCATATTTCAAAAGTGCAATTTCAGTGCTAATTGTGTGCAAGTTTTTAAATATTTTCTTTTTCATTTTCTTTCTTCTTAAAAGGGCTTCATTCTTTCTTAGAAAACTTCATTATTTTCTTTTGTTTTATTTTTGCTGGAAGGCTTATACCAATGCCACGATTTCATTCTTACATAGAAAGTATTATTTATTTTAATTTTGTTTTATTTTTCATTTCATTTTTGATTTTTTAGTTTGCATTTCTTTTCTTTTGTAAGGGTAATACCAATGTCACTAATATATTACTTTTTGGAAAACACTTCTTTTGCAGAAATCTCACTATAATATACTCATTTTTGCTTTATTATTTTGTTTTATGTTTCTATGCGTTTTCCTTTTTCCTTTTTTTCCTTTATTGGTTGTTTTTTGGGGTGTTTGACTGAGTGTAATTATATACAAAAGTACTATATAATATGGGCCAAAATTTCATGATTATATAATTATTTTTGTATTTTATGATAAAGTGTAGTTTTGATGCAAAATTGTGTGCAAGTTGTTTTAATTTTCTTTTTCTTAAAGGTAGTACATTATTTCATTTACACTACATATAAGTTATAGTAGAATGCGACAGATGCACTATTATATTATTCTTTGCATATTTCAGAAAGTGCAAATTCAGTGCAAATTGTATGCAAGTTTTAATGGTTTTTTCTTTTTCATTGCACATATAGTCACTAATGATTGCATACAACACATTGTGTTGCCATTCGGATTCTTTGATTAATTAAATGCTAATGGCCTTTGCTTAATGAACTAAATGTTGCTCATGAGATTCTGCATGCGTCGCATGAAAGTGAACCCACGTGAGCAGCACTATATATAGATCATGCATGGATGGACTCTCAAGATCAACCCATACATGGCTGTGTCCCTCTATTCCCACTTGAAGCAAATCGACTGAAACAAACTTGGGTCAGTCGACTGACCCAAATTTCGTTTTCAGTTGATTGATCTCTTGCCGGTCTCGTCCGAATCAGGTCATAAGCGAGGCTTCTGGCCTGATCCGGAGCACGGGGCCGACGACTGGGGCGGACAGCCAGATCAGGACGAGGCAGAGGAGCTCCAAGGCGCCAGCCATGGCGGCCTCTGGGTTCATCGCCGATTAGGTGGTGCTGCGCTGGCCAGCCACCACGGCCCCGCGCACGTGCGGCTCTTGGCTAGATTGGATGGTGAGAGAAGAAGAAGAGGACCATCGCTGGATTAGGATGAGCGGAGGAATTGGCGATCTGGATAAAAGAAGGAGAGGAGTGGCGATGAGATAAGGCACGCAGTGGGCGGTCAGTGCTTTTCTTTAAAGAAATGGAATGAGATTGGTCTTGTACCGGTCAGAAGCTACTGGATGCACGCGTGCTAGCACCGAATTTTCATTTTCCGGAAGAGCGCCGATTAATACTTGATGATGTTTGTTGTTAGTACATACTCCCTCTGTCATAACATAACTCTTAATACAATTTTATACACAATTTTGTATTCCCCTGTTTCTAAATTTAAGTCTTTTTAGAGATTTTAATATGGACTACATACGGATGTATATAGACATATTTTAGAGTGTACTTTTACTCATTTTGCTCTGTATGTAGTGTTGGAAATATGCCCTAGAGGCAATAATAAATTAGTTATTATTATTATATTTTCTTGTTCATGATAATCGTTTATTATCCATGCTATAATTGTATTGATAGGAAACTCAAATACATGTGTGGGTACATAGTCAACACCATGTCCCTAGTAAGCCTCTAGTTGACTAGCTCGTTGATCAATAGATGGTTACGGTTTCCTGACCATGGACATTGGATGTCGTTGATAACGGGATCACATCATTAGGAGAATTATGTGATGGACAAGACCCAATCCTAAGCCTAGCACAAAGATCGTGTAGTTCCTATGCTAAAGCTTTTCTAATGTTAAGTATCATTTCCTTAGACCATGAGATTGTGCAACTCCGGATACCGTAGGAATGCTTTGGGTGTACCAAACGTCACAACGAATCGGGTGGCCATAAAGGTGCACTACGGTATCTCCAAAAGTGTCTGGGTTGGCACGAATCGAGGCTGGGATTTGTCACTCCGTGTGACGGAGAGGTATCTCTGGGCCCACTCGGTAGGACATCATCATAATGTGCACAATGTGACCAAGGGGTTGATCACGGATGATGTGTTACGGAACGAGTAAAGAGACTTGCCGTAACGAGATTGAACAAGGTATCGGCATACCGACGATCGAATCTCGGGCAAGTACAATACCGCTAGACAAAGGGAATTGCATACGGGATTGCTTGAATCCTTGACATCGTGGTTCATCCGATGAGATCATCGTGGAACATGTGGGAGCCAACATGGGTATCCAGATACCGCTGTTGGTTATTGACCGGAGAACGTCTCGGTCATGTCTGCATGGTTCCCGAACCCGTAGGGTCTATACACTTAAGATTCGGTGACGCTAGAGTTGTTATGGGAAATAGTATGTGGTTACCGAAGGTTGTTCGGAGTCTCGGATGAGATCCCGGACATGACGAGGAGCTCCGGAATGGTCCGTAGGTGAAGATCGGTATATTGGACGAAGGGTATTGGAGTCCGGAATTGTTCCGGGGGTACCAGGTGATGACCAGCGTGTCCGAAAGGGGTTTCGGAGGCCCCGCAAGCTTTGGGGGCCTTATGGGCCAGGGAGAGGGCACATCAGCCCACTAAGGGGCTGGCGCCTCACACCCCATCTCACGTAACACGAGAGGTGGGGCGCCACCCTAGGGCAGCCACCCTCTCGGCTTGGGGGCAAGTTTCCTAGGGGGGGGGCGCCAAAACCCATCTAGGGTTTCCCCTATGGCCGCCGCCCTTCCCTAGGGAACCCTAGGGAGGCTCCTCCTCCTCCCTTCCCCTAGATATAGTAAGAGAGAGAGGGCAACCGCACCCTTCCCCTGCCGCAGCCCTCTCCCTCCTCCAACACCTCCTCCTCCTCCGTAGTGCTTGGCGAAGTCCTGCCGGAGAACCACGAGCTCCATCACCACCATGCCGTCGTGTTGTCGGAGTTCTCCCTCAACTTCTACTCTCCCCTTGCTGGATCAAGAAGGAGGAGACGTCCCCGGGCTGTACGTGTGTTGAACGCCGAGGCACCGTTGTTCGGTGCTTAGATCGGAATCAACCGCGATCTGAATCGCAGCGAGTACGACTCCTTCATCCGCGTTCTTGTAATGCTTCCGCTTAGCGATCTTCAAGGGTATGAAGATACTCATCCTCTCCCTCTCTTGTTTCTAGAATCTCCATAGATTGATCTTGGTGATGCGTAGAAAATTTTGAATTTCTTCTACGTTCCCCAACAGTGGCATCATGAGCCAGGTTTATTGCGTAGATTCTATGCACGAGTAGAACACAAGTTGTTGTGGGCGTTGATTTTGTTCAATATGCTTACCGTTGCTAGTCCAATCTTGTTTCGACGGTATTGTGGGATGAAGCGGCCCGGACCGACCTTACACGTACACTTACGTGAGACAGGTTCCACCGACTGACATGCACTTGTTGCATAAGGTGGCTAGCGGGTGCCAGTCTCTCCCACTTTAGTCGGATCGGATTCGATGAAAAGGGTCCTTATGAAGGGTAAATAGCAATTGACATATCACGTTGTGGTTTTGCGAGGTAAGAAACGTTTTGCTAGAAACCCATAGCAGCCACGTAAAACATGCAAACAACAATTAGAGGACGCCTAACTTGTTTTTGCGGGGTATGCTATGTGATGTGATATGGCCAAAAGAATGTGATGAATGATATGTGATGTATGAGATTGATCATGTTCTTGTAATAGGAATCACGACTTGCATGTCGATGAGTATGACAACCGGCAGGAGCCATAGGAGTTGTCTTTATTTATTGTATGACCTGCGTGTCACTGAATAACGCCATGTAATTACTTTACTTCATTGCTAAACCGTTAGCCATAGTAGTAGAAGTAATAGTTGGTGAGACAACTTCATGGAGACACGATGATGGAGATCATGATGATGGAGATCATGGTGTCATGTCGGTGACGATGATGATCATGGAGCCCCGAAGATGGAGATCAAAAGGAGCAAAATGATATTGGCCATATCATGTCACTTTTTGATTGCATGTGATGTTTATCATGTTTATGCATCTTATTTGCTTAGAACGACGGTAGTAAATAAGATGATCCCTCATTAAAATTTCAAGAAAGTGTTCCCCCTAATTGTGCACCATTGCGAAAGTTCGTTGTTTCGAAGCACCACGTGATGATCGGGTGTGATAGGTTCTAACGTTCACATACAACGGGTGTAAGAAAGATTTACACACGCGAAACACTTAGGTTGACTTGATGAGCCTAGCATGTACAGACATGGCCTCGGAACACAAGAGACCAAAAGGTCGAGCATGAGTCGTATGGTAGATACGATCAACATGAAGATGTTCACCGATGATGACTAGTCCGTCTCACGTGATGATCGTACACGGCCTAATTGACTCGGATCATGTAATCACTTAGATGACTAGAGGGATGTCTATCTGAGTGGGAGTTCATAAGAACTTAATTATCCTGAACATAGTCAAAAGGTCTTTGCAAATTATGTCGTAAGCTCGCGCTTTAGTTCTACTGCTTAGATATGTTCCTAGAGAAAATTTAGTTGAAAGTTGATAGTAGCGATTATGCGGACTAGGTCCGTAAACTGAGGATTGTCCTCGTTGCTTCGTAGAAGGCTTATGTCCTTAATGCACCGCTCGGTGTGCTGAACCTCGAACGTCATTTGTGGATGTTGCGAACATCTGACATACACGTTTTGATGACTACGTGATAGTTCAGTGGGTAATGTTAAATGGTTTAGAGTTAAGGCACCGAAGACGATTTCGAAACGTCACGAAACATCTGAGATGTTTCGAGGGCTGAAATTGGGATTTCAGGCTCGTGCCCACGTCAAGAGGTATAAGACCTCCGACGAGCTTCTTGGCCTACAAACTAAGGGAGAAAAGCTCAATCGTTGAGCTTGTACTCAGATTGTCTAGGTACAACAATCACTTGAATCGAGTGGGAATTAATCTTCCAGATGAGATAGTGATGTTTCTCCAAAGTCATTGCCACCAAGCTACTAGAGCTTCGTGATGAACTATAACATATCAGGGATAGATATGATGATCCTTGAAGTATTCACGATGTTTGACGCCGCGAAAGTAGAAGTCAAGTAGGAGCATCAATTGTTGATGGTTAGTAAAACCACTAGTTTCAAGAAGGGCAAGGGCAAGAAGGGATACTTCATGAAACGGCAAAACAGTTGCTGCTCTAGTGAAAACCCAAGGTTGAACCCAAACCCGAGACTAAGTGCTTCTGTAATGAGAGGAACGGACACTAAAGCAGAACCACCCTAGATACTTGGTAGATAAGAAGGCATGCAAGGTCGACGGAAGTATATTGGATATACATTATGTTAATGTGTACTTTACTAGTACTCCTAGTAGCACCAGGGTATTAGATACCGGTTCGGTTGCTAAGTGCTAGTAACTCAAAATAAAAGCTACGGAATAAAAGGAGACTAGCTAAAGGTGAGCTGACGATATGTGTTGGAAGTGTTTCCAAGGTTGATATGATCAAGCATCGCACGCTCCCTCTACCTTTGAGATTGGTGTTAATAATTGTTATTTGGTGTTTGCTTTGAGCATAGACATGATTGGATTATGTCTATCGCAATATGGTTATTCATTTAAGGAGAAGAACGGTTACTCTGTTTATTTGAATAATACCTTCAATGGTCTTGCACCTAAAATGAATGGTTTATCGAATCTCGATCGTAGTGATACACATGTTCATGCCAAAAGATATAAGATAGTAATGATAGTACCACCTACTTGTGGCATCGCCATGTAAGTCATATTGGTATAAAACGTATGAAGAAGCTCCATGTTGATGGATCTTTGGACTCACTGCTTTTGAAAAGTTTGAGACATGCTAACCATGTCTATTGGTGTATATGCATGAAGAAACTCCATGCAGATGGACCGTTTGGACTCACTTGATTTTGAATCACTTGAGACATGCCAATCATACCATATGGGCAAGATGACTGAAAGCCTCGTTTTCAGTGAAATGGAAGAAGAAAGCAACTTGTTGGAAGTAATACATTTTGATGTGTGCAGTCCAATGAGTGCTGAGGCACACAGTGAATATCGTTATGTTCTTACTTCACAGATGATTTGAGTAGATACTGAGTATATTTACTTGATGAAACACAAGTCTGAATTATTGAATGGTTCAAGTAATTTCAGAGTGAAGTTGAAGATCTTCGTGACAAGAGGATAAAATGTCTATGATATGATCATAGAGATGAATATCTGAGTTACTAGTTTTGGCACGCAATTAAGACATTGTGGAAATTGTTTCACAATTAATACCGCCTGGAACGCCATAGTGTGATGGTGTGTCCGAACATCATAGTTGCACCCTATTGGATATGGTGCGTACCATGATGTCTCTTATCGAATTACCACTATCGTTCATGGGTTAGGCATTAGAGACAACCGCACTCACTTTAAATAGGGCACCACGTAATTCCGTTGAGATGACACCATATGAACTATGGTTTGGAGAAACCTAAGCTGTCGTTTCTTGAAAGCTTGGGGCTGCGATGCTTATGTGAAAAAGTTTCAGGTTGATAAGCTCGAACCCAAAGCGGATAAATGCATCTTCATAGGACACCCAAAAACAGTTGGGTATACCTCCTATTTCAGACCCGGAAGCAAAAGTGATTGTTTCTAGAACGGGTCCTTTCTCGAGAAAAGTTTCTCTCGAAAGAATTGAGTGGGAGGATGGTGGAGACTTGATGAGGTTATTGAACCATCACTTCAACCAAGATGTAGCAGGGCTCGGAAGTTGTTCTGTGGCACCTACATCAATTGAAGTGGAAGTTGATGATGGTGATCATGAAACTTGGATCAAGTCACTACCGAACCTCGAGGGTGACGAGGATGCGCATTACTTGAGTGGTATAGTAATCATGTCTTGAAGGTCATGTTGCTAGACAACAATGAACCCACGAGCTATGGAGAAGCGATGGTGGGCCCGGATTCGACAAATGACTCGAGGCCATAAAATCCGAGAGAGGATCCATGTATGAAAACAAAGTGTAGACTTTGGAAGAACTGCTTGATGGTCGAAGGCTATTGTGTACAGATGGATTTTAAAAGGAAGCAGACAATGATGGTAAGTATCACCATTAAGAAAGCTCGACTTGTCGTTAAGATGTTTTCCGACAAGATTCAAGGAGTTGACTACGGTGAGGCTTTCTCACCATAGCGATGCTAAGAGTCTGTTGGAATTGGATTAGCGATTCATCGCGTTATTTATGAAATCTTGTAGATAGGATGTCAAAACATTGTTTCTCGACAATTTTTTGAGAAAGGTTGTATGTGATACAACCGTAAAGGTTTTGACAATCCCGAAGACGCTAACAAGTATGCAAAGCTCCAGCAATCCTTCTAAGGACTGGAGTAAGCATCTCGGAGTTGGAATGTACGCTTTGATGAGATGATCAAAGATTTTGGGTTTATACAAAGTTTATGAGAAACTTGTATTTCCAAAGAAGTGAGTGGGAGCACTATAGAATTTCTGATGAGTATATGTTGTTGACATACTGTTGATCAGAAATGATGTAGAATTTCTGGAAAGCATATAGGGTTATTTGAAAAGTGTTTTTAATAGAAAACCTGGATTAAGCTGCTTGAACATTGAGCATCAAGATCTATGAGGATAGATCAAAAACTGCTAAATGGTACTTTCAAATGAGCACATACCTTGACATGATCTTGAAGGTGTTCAAGATGGATCATTCAAAGGAGTTCTTGCCTGAGTTGTAAGGTATGAAGTTAAGAGTTAAAGCTTGACCACGGCAGAAGAGAGAGAAAGGACGAAGGTCGTCCCCTATGCTTCAGACATAGGCTCTATAGTATGCTATGCTGTGTACCGCACCGAAGTGTGCCTTGCCATGAGTCACTCAAGGGTACAACAATGATCCCGAATGGATCATTGGACAACGGTCAAAATTGTCCTTGGAGTAAATAAGGACATGTTTTCGATTATGGAGGTGATAAAGAGTTCGCGTAAAGGGTTACGCCGATGCAAGCTTTAACACCTATCCGAGTGACTCTGAGTGGCAAACCGGATACGTATAGTGGAGCAACCATTTGGAATAGCTTCAAGTGGAGCGTGGAAGCAGCATTTACAATATGACCTAGAGATTTGTGAAGTGCATACGGATCTGAATGTTGCAGACCCGTTGACTAAAACCTCTCTCACAAGAAAAACATGATAAAACCCCAGAACTCATTGAGTCTTAATCACATGACGATGTGAACTAGTTTAGTGACACTAGTAAACTCTTTGGATGTTGGTCACATGGCAATGTGACTTGCGAGTGTTAATCACATGGTGATGTGAACTAGATTATTGACTCTAGTGCAAGTGGGAGACTGTTGGAAATATGCTCTAGAGGCAATAATAAATTAGTTATTATTATTATATTTCCTTGTTCATGATACTCGTTTATTATCCATGCTATAATTGTATTGATAGGAAACTCAGATACATGTGTGGGTACATAGACAACACCATGTCCCTAGTAAGCCTCTAGTTGACTAGCTCGTTGATCAATAGATGGTTACGGTTTCCTGACCATGGACATTCGATGTCGTTGATAACAGGATCACATCATTAGGAGAATTATGTGATGGACAAGACCCAATCCTAAGCCTAGCACAAAGATCGTGTAGTTCGTATGCTAAAGCTTTTCTAATGTTAAGTATCATTTCCTTAGACCATGAGATTGTGCAACTGCCGGATACCGTAGGAATGCTTTGGTGTACCAAACGTCACAACGAATCGGGTGGCTATAAAGGTGCACTACGGTATCTCCAAAAGTGTCTCTGGGTTGGCACGAATCGAGATGGATTTGTCACTCCGTGACGGAGAGGTATCTGGGCCCACTCGGTAGGACATCATCATAATGTGCACAATGTGACAAAGGGGTTGATCACGGGATGATGTGTTATGGAACGAGTAAAGAGACTTGCCGGTAACGAGATTGAACAAGGTATCGGCATACCGACGATCGAATCTCGGGCAAGTACAATACCGCTAGACAAAGGGAATTGCATACGGGATTGCTTGAATCCTTGACATCGTGGTTCATCCGATGAGATCATCGTGGAACATGTGGGAGCCAACATGGGTATTCAGATACCGCTGTTGGTTATTGACCGGAGAACGTCTCGGTCATGTCTGCATGGTTCCCGAACCCGTAGGGTCTACACACTTAAGGTTCGGTGACGCTAGAGTTGTTATGGGAAATAGTATGTGGTTACCAAAGGTTGTTCGGAGTCCAGGATGAGATCCCGGACATGACGAGGAGCTCCGGAATGGTCCGGAGGTGAAGATCGGTATATTGGACGAAGGGTATTGGAGTCCGGAATTGTTCCGGGGTACCAGGTGATGACCAGCGTGTCCGAAAGGGGTTTCGGAGGCCCCGACAAGCTTTGGGGGGCCTTATGGGCCAAGGGGAGAGGGCACATCAGCCCACTAAGGGGCTGAGCGCCCCTCCCACCCCATCTCACGTAACCTGGAGAGGTGGGGGCGCCACCCCTAGGGCAGCCACCCCTCCCGGCTTGGGGGCCAAGTTTCCTAGGGGGTGGGGGCGTCAAAACCCATCTAGGGTTTCCCCTATGGCCGCCGCCCCTCCCCTAGGGAACCCTAGGGCGCCTCCTCCTCCTCCCTTCCCCCTATATATAGTAAGAGAGAGAGAGGGCAGCTGAAGGAAATATGCCCTAGAGGCAATAATAAAGTTATTATTTATTTCCTTATATCATGATAAATGTTTATTATTCATGCTAGAATTGTATTAACCGGAAACATAATACATGTGTGAATACATAGACAAACAAATAGTCACTAGTATGCCTCTACAAGACTAGCTCATTAATCGAAGATGGTTATGTTTCCTGACCATAGACATGTGTTGTCATTTGATTAATGGGATCACATCATTAGGAGAATGATGTGATTGACATGACCCATTCCGTTAGCTTAGCACTTGATCGTTTAGTATGTTGCTAATGCTTACTTCATGACCCATACATGTTCCTCGTAACTATGAGATTATGCAACTCCTGTTTACCGGAGGAACACTTTGGTACTACCAAACGTCACAACGAATCGGGTGATTATAAAGGAGTACTACAGGTGTCTCCAAAGGTACTTGTTGGGTTGGCGATTTCGAGATTAGGTTTTGTCACTCCGATTGTCGGATAGGTATCTCTAGGCCTTCTCGGTGATACACATCACTTAAGCCTTGCAAGCATTACAACTAAAGAGTTAGTTGTGAGATGATGTATTACGGAACGAGTAAAGAGACTTACCGTAACGAGATTGAACTAGGTATTGATACCGACGATCGAATCTCGGGTAAGTAACATACCGATGACAAAGGGAACAACGATGTCGTTATGCGGTTTGACCGATAAAGATCTTCGAGAATATGTAGGAACCAATATGGGCATCCAGGTTCCGCTATTGGTTATTGACCGAGAATGGTTCTAGGTCATGTCTACATAGTTCTCGAACCCGTAGGGTCCGCACGCTTAACGCTTCGATGACAGTTCATTATGAGTTTATAAGTATTGATGCACGAAGGTTGTTCGAGTCCCTGATGTGATCACGGACATGACGAGGAGTCTCAAATGGTCGAGACATAAAGATTGATATATTGAAGCCTACATTTGGACATCGGAAGTGTTCCGAGTGAAATCGGAATTTATCGAGTACCGGAGGTTACCGAACCCCCGGGAACTACATGGGCCATAGTGGGCCTTGGTGGAAAGGAGAAAGGGCCAGCCCTAGGTGGTCGCGCCCCTTCCCTAGTCCTATTAGGACTAGGAAAGGTGGGCCGCCCCCTCTCTCTTTCCTCCGGGAATCCTAATCCAACTAGGATTGAGGGGAATCCTACTCCCGGAGGAGTAGGACTCCCGCGCGCCCCTCTTGGCCGGCCAGCCCCTCCCCTTGGCTCCTTTATATACGGGGCAGGGGCACCCTAGAACACACAAGTTGATCTACGGATCTTTCCTTAGCCGTGTGCGGTGCCCCTTCCACCATATTCCACTTCGGTCATATCGTCATGAGCTTAGGCGAAGCCCTCGCACCGGAGAAGTCATATCGTCGCGGAGCTTAGGCAAAGCCCCGCGCCGGTGGAGCATCAACATCGCCACCACGCCGTCGCGGTTGACGGAACTCATCCCCGACACTTTGCTGGATCGGAGTCCGGGATCGCCATCGAGCTGAACGTGTGCGTAACTCGGAGGTGCCGACGCTCGGTGCTTGGATCGGTCGGATCGTGAAGACGCACGACTACATCAACCGCGTTGTTATAACGCTTCGCTTTCGGTCTCACGAGGGTACGTGGACGGACACTCTCCCTCTCGTTGCTATGCCATCACAATGGTCTTGCGTGATCGTAGGAAATTTTTGAAATTACTACGCTCCCCAACAATGGCATCCGAGCCTGGTTTTATGCGTTGATGTCATATGCACGAGTAGAACACAAGTGAGTTGTGGGCGATATAAGTCATACTGCTTACCAGCATGTCATACTTTGGTTCAGCGGTATTGTGAGATGAAGCGGCCGGACCGACATTACGCCAGACGCTTACGCGAGACTGGTTTCACCGCCCGAGCACTCATTGCTTAAAGGTGACCGCGGTGTCTGTCTCTCTCACTTTAGTTGAACTGAGTGTGGCTACGCCCGGTCCTTGCGAAGGTTAAAACAGCACCAACTTGACAAACTATCGCTGTGGTTTTGATGCGAGGTAAGAACGGTTCTTGCTCAGCCCATAGCAGCCACGTAAAACTTGCAACAACAAAGTAGAGGACGCCTAACTTGTTTTTGCAGGGCATGATGTGATGTGATGTGGTCAAGACGTGATGCTATATTTTATTGTATGAGATGATCATGTTTTGTAACCGAAGTTATCGGCAATCGGCAGGAGCCATATGGTTGTCGCTTATTGTATGAAATGCAACGCCATGCAATTGCTTTACTTTATCACTAAGCGAGAGCGATAGTCGAGAAGCAATAGTTGGCGAGAAGACAACGATGCTACGATGGAGATCAAGGTGTCGCTACCGGTGACGATGGTGATCATTGACGGTGCTTGGCGATGGAGATCACAAGCACAAGATGATGATGACCATATCATATCACTTATATTGATTGCATGTGATGTTTATCCTTTATGCATCTTATCTTGCTTTGATTGACGGTAGCATTATAAGATGATCTCTCACTAAAATTATCAAGAAGTGTTCTCCTCGAGTATGCACCGCTGCCAAAGTTCAGAGTACCCGCACACCACGTGATGATCGGTGTGATAAGTTCTACGTCCATCTACAACGGTGCAAAACAGTTGCACGCGCTGAATACTCGGGTTAAACTTGACGAGCCTTGCATATAACAGATATGGCCTCGAACACGGAGACGAAAGGTCGAACGTGAATCATATAGTAGATATGATCAACATAGTGATGTTCACCATTGAAACTACTCCATCTCACGTGATGATCGGACATGGTTTAGTTGATTTGGATCACGAATCACTTAGATAACTAGAGAGATGTCTGTCTAAGTGGGAGTTTTTAATATGATTAATTAAACTTAAATTTATCATGAGCTTAGTACCGATAGTATTTTGCTTGTCTATGTTTATTGTAGATAGATGGCTCGTGCTGTTGTTCCGTTGAATTTTAATGCGTTCCTTGAGAAAGCAAAGTTGAAAGATGATGGTAGCAATTACACGGACTGGGTCCGAATTTGAGGATTATCCTCATTGCTGCACGAAAAATTAAATCCCGAAGCACCGCTGGGTGACAGCCTGCTGCAGAGAGCTGAGCCGAAGTTGTGAACGTCCGCAAAGCAAAGCTGATGACTACTCAATAGTTCAAGTGTGCCATGCTTTACGGCTTAGAACCGGTCTTCAACGACGTTTTGAACGTCATGGAGCATATGAGATGTTCCAGAGTTGAAGTTAATATTTCAAGCAAATGCCCGGATTGAGAGATATGAAGTCTCCAATAAGTTCTATAGCTGCAAGATGGAGGAGAATAGTTCACAAGTGAGCACATACTCAAAATGTCCGGTATAATAATCACTTAATTCAGCTGGGAGTTAATCTTCCGGATGATAGTGTCATTGATGAATTCTCCAATCATCGCCACCAAGCTACAAGAGCTTCGTGATGAACTATAATATGCAAGGGATGACCAAAACAATTCCCTGAGCTCTTCGCAATGCTAAAAGCAGCGGAGGTAGAAATCAAGAAAGAGCATCAAGTGTTGATGGTCAACAAGACCACTAGTTTCAAGAAAAGGGCAAAGGGAAAAAGAAGGAAACTTCAAAAGAACAGCAAGAAAGTTGCTGATCAAGAGAAGAAACCCAAGTCTGGACCTAAACCTGAAGGCGAGTGTTTTACCGCAAGCGATCGACATCGAAGCGGAACTGCCCCAAGTATTTGGCGGATAAGAAGGATGGCAAGGTGAACAAAGGTATATGTGATATACATGTTATTGATGTGTACCTTACTAGAGCTCGTAGTAGCACTGGTATTTGATACTGGTTCATTGCTAATATTTGCAACTCAAACAGGGACTACGGAATAGACGAGCACCGCAAAGGACGAGGTGACGATGCGCGTGGGAAATGGTTCCAAAGTCAATGTGATCGCGGTCGGCACGCTACCTCTACATCTACCTTGGGATTAGTTTTAGACCTAAATAATTGTTATTTGGTGCCGGCGTTGAGCATGAACATTATATCTGGATCTTGTTTGATGCGAGACGGTTATTCATTTAAATCGAGAGAATAATGGTTGTTCTATTTATATGAGTAATATCTTTTATGGTCATGCACCCTTGAAGAATGGTCTATTCTTGTTGAATCTCGACAGTAGTGATACACATATTCATAATGTCGAAGCCAAAAGATGCAGAGTTGATAATGATAGTGCAACTTATTTGTGGCATCGCCGCTTAGGTCATATCGGTGTAAACGCATGAAGAAACTCCATACAGATGGACTTTTGGAATCACTTGATTATGAATCACTTGGTACTTATGTAACCGTGCCTCATGGGCAAGATGACTAAAACACCGTTCTCCGGTTATATGGAGAGAGCAACAGATTTGTTGGAAATCATACATACAGATGTATGTGGTCCGATGAATGTTGAAGCTCGTGGCGGATATCGTTATTTTCTCACCTTCACAGATGATTTGAGTAGATATGGGTATATCTACTTAATGAAACACAAATCTGAAACATTTGAAAAGTTCAAAGAATTTTAGAGTGAAGTGGAAAATCATCGTAACAAGAAAATAAAGTTTCTACGATCTGATCGTGGAGGAGAATATTTGAGTTACGAGTTTGGTTTACATTTGAAACAATGTGGAATAGTTTCGAACTCACGCCACCCGAACACCACAGAGAAATGGTGTGTCCGAACGTCGAATCGCATTTTACTAGATATGGTGCGATCTATGATGTCTATTTCCGATTTACCGCTATCGCTTTGGGGTTATGCTTTAGAGACGGCCGCATTCACGTTAAATAGGACACCGTCAAAACCGCTGAGACGACGCCTTATGAACTGTGGTTTGGCAAGAAACCAAAGTTGTCGTTTCTTAAAGTTTGGGGCTGCGATGCTTATGTAAAGAAACTTCAACCAGATAAGCTCGAACCCAAATCGGAAAATGTGTCTTCATAGGATACCCAAAGGAGACTGTTGGGTACACCTTCTATCACAGATCTGAAGGCAAGATTTTCGTTGTTAATTCGGATCCTTTCTAGAGAAGGAGTTTCTCTCGAAAGAAGTGAGTGGGAGGAAAGTAGAACTTGATGAGATAATCAGATCGCTCCCTTATTGAAAGTAGTTCATCACAAGAAATGGTTCTGTGACAACTACACCAATTAGTGAGGAAACTAATGATGATGATCATGAAGTTTCAGATCAAGTTACTACTGAACTTCAGAGGTCAACCAGAGTAAAGTACGCACTGAGTGGTACGGTAATCCTATTCGGAAGTCATGTTACTTGACCATGGCGAACCTACAAACTATGAAGAAGCGATGGTGAGCCCAGATTCGCAAAATGGCTGGAAGCCATGAAATCTGAGATGGGATCCATGTATGAGAACAAAGTATGGACTTTGGTTGACTTGCCCGATGATCGGCAAGCCATTGAGAATAAATGGATCTTTAAGAAGAAGACCGACGCCGATGGTAATATAACTGTCTACAAAGCTCGACTTGTTGCGAAAGGTTTTCGACAAGTTCAAGGGGTTGACTACGATGAGACTTTCTCACCGTAGCGATGCTTAAGTCTGTCCGAATCATGTTAGCAATTGCCGATTTTATGATTATGAAATTTGGCAAATGGATGTAAAACTGCATTCTTGAATGGATTTCTAGAAGAAGAGTTGTATATGATACAACCAGAAGGTTTTGTCGATCCAAAGGGTACTAACAAGGTGTGCAAGCTCCAGCGATCAATTTATGGTCCGTGCAAGCCTCTCGAGTTGGAATAAACGCTTTGATAGTGTGATCAAAGATATGGGTTTATATGAGACTTTTGGAGAAGCCTCAGATTTACAAGAAAGTGAGTGGGAGCTCAGAGCATTTCTAATATTATATGTGGACGACATATTATTGATTGGAAATGATATAGAATTTCTGGATAGCATAAAAGGATACTTGAATAAAAGTTTTTCAATGAAAGACCTCGTGAAGCTGCTTACATATTGGGCATCAAGATCTATAGAGATAGATCAAGACGCTTAATTGGACTTTCACAAAGCACATACCTTGATAAAGTTTTGAAGAAGTTCAAAATGGATCGTGCAAAGAAAGGTTTTTACCAGTATAAGGTGTAAGATTGAGTCGACTCAATGCCCGACCACAGCAGAAGATAGAGAAAATGAAAGATGTTCCTATGCTTCAGCCATAGGCTCTATCATGTATGCAATGCTGTGTACTGACCTGACGATGCTTAGCTGTAAGCTTGGCAGAAGGTACCAAAGTAATCCAGAGTGGATCATTGGACAGCGGTCAAGAACATCTGAAATACCGAAAAGGACTAAGGATATGTTTTCGATATGGAGGTGACAAAGAGCTAGTCGTAAATGGTTACGCCGATGCAAGCTTTGACACCGATCCGGACGATTCTAAATCGCAAACCGGATACGTATTTTTATTAAACGGTGGAGCTGTCGGTTGGTGCAGTTCTAAACAAAGCGCCGTGGCGGGATCTACATGTGAAGCAGAGTACATAGCTGCTTGGAAGCAGCAAATGAAGGAGTCTGGATGAAAGAGTTCATTTCCGATCTAGGTGTTATACCTAGTGCATCGGGACCAATGAAGATCTTCTCGTGACAATATCGTGCAATTGCCTTGGCAAAGGAATCCAGATTTCACAAGAGGACTAAGCATATCAAGAGACGCTTCAATTCCATTCGGGACCAAGTCCAAGTGGGAGACATAGAGATTTGCAAAATACATACGGATCTGAATGTTGCGCACCGCTGACTAAGCCTCTTCCACGAGCAAAACATGATCAGCACCAAGACTCCATGGGTGTTAGAATCATTACTTGTGTAATCTAGATTATTGACTCTAGTGCAAGTGGGAGATCAAGGAAATATGCCCTAGAGGCAATAATAAAGTTATTATTTATTTCCTTATATCATGATAAATGTTTATTATTCATGCTAGAATTGTATTAACCGGAAACATAATACATGTGTGAATACATAGACAAACAAATAGTCACTAGTATGCCTCTACAAGACTAGCTCATTAATCAAGATGGTTATGTTTCCTAACCATAGACATGTGTTGTCATTTGATTAATGGGATCACATCATTAGGAGAATGATGTGATTGACATGACCCATTCCGTTAGCTTAGCACTTGATCGCTTAGTATGTTGCTAATGCTTACTTCATGACCCATACATGTTCCTGTAACTATGAGATTATGCAACTCCTGTTTACGGAGGAACACTTTGGTACTACCAAACGCCACAACGAATCGGGTGATTATAAAGGAGTACTACAGGTGTCTCCAAAGGTACTTGTTGGGTTGGCGATTTCGAGATTAGGTTTTGTCACTCCGATTGTCGGATAGGTATCTCTAGGCCTTCTCGGTGATACACATCACTTAAGCCTTGCAAGCATTACAACTAAAGAGTTAGTTGTGAGATGATGTATTACGAATCGAGTAAAGAGACTTACCGTAACGAGATTGAACTAGGTATTGGATACCGACGATCGAATCTCGGGTAAGTAACATACCGATGACAAAGGGAACAACGATGTCGTTATGCGGTTTGACCGATAAAGATCTTCGAGAATAGGTAGGAACCAATATGGGCATCCAGGTTCCGCTATTGGTTATTGACCGAGAATGGTTCTAGGTCATGTCTACATAGTTCTCGAACCCGTAGGGTCCGCACGCTAACGCTTCGATGACGAGTTCATTATGAGTTTATAAGTATTGATGCACCAAGGTTGTTCGAGTCCGGATATGATCACGGACATGACGAGGAGTCTCAAATGGTCGAGACATAAAGATTGATATATTGAAGCCTACATTTGGACACCGGAAGTGTTCCGAGTGAAATCGAATTTATCGAGTACCGGAGGTTACCGAACCCCGGAACTACATGGGCCATAGTGGGCCTTGGTGGAAAGGAGAAAGGGCCAGCCCTAGGTGGTCGCGCTTCTTCCCTAGTCCTATTAGGACTAGGAAAGGTGGGCCGCCCCTCTCTCTTTCTCCGGGAATCCTAATCCAACTAGGATTGAGGGGAATCCTACTCCCGGAGGAGTAGGACTCCTGGCGCCCCTCTTGGCCGCCAGCCCCTCCCCTTGGCTCCTTTATATACGGGGCAGGGGCACCCTAGAACACACAAGTTGATCTACGGATCTTTCCTTAGCCGTGTGCGGTGCCCCTTCCACCATATTCCACTTCGGTCATATCGTCATGAGCTTAGGCGAAGCCCTGCGCGGAGAAGTCATATCGCCGCGAGCTTAGGCGAAGCCCGCGCCGGTGGCGCATCAACATCGCTACCACGCCGTCAGGCCGACGGAACTCATCCCGACACTTTGCTGGATCGGAGTCCGGGATCGCCATCGAGCTGAACGTGTGCGTAACTCGGAGGTGCCGTGACGCTCGGTGCTTGGATCGGTCGGATCGTGAAGACGCACGACTACATCAACCGCGTTGTTATAACGCTTCCGCTTTCGGTCTACGAGGGTACGTGGACGGACACTCTCCCCTCTCGTTGCTATGCCATCACAATGGTCTTGCGTGATCGTAGGAAATTTTTTGAAATTACTACGTTCCCCAACAGCAGCCGCATCCTTCCCCTGCCGCAGACCTCTCCCTCCTCCAACACCTCCTCCTCCTCCGTAGTGCTTGGCGAAGCCCTGCCGGAGAACCACGAGCTCCATCACCACCATGCCATCGCGGTTGTCGGAGTTCTCCTCAACTTCTCCTCTCCCTTGCTGGATCAAGAAGGAGGAGACGCCCCGGCTGTACGTGTGTTGAACGCGGAGGCACCGTTGTTCGGTGCTTAGATCGAATCAACCGCGATCTGAATCGCCATGTAGTACGACTCCTTCATCCGCGTTCTTGTAACACTTCCGCTTAGCGATCTTCAATGGTATGAAGATGCTCATCCTCTCCCTCTCTTGTTGCTAGAATCTCCATAGATTGATCTTGGTGATGCGTACAAAATTTTGAATTTCTGCTACGTTCCCCAACATGTAGTCCATATTGAATCTTTAAAAAGACTTATATTTAGGAACAGAGGGAGTATTGTTAGTTTTTTTGAACCAATAAGACTTTATTCATCAAATAATAGCCAGGTCATTTACAATGGTGTGAGAAATAAAGTCAGGGATAAACGATTCCCAGAAAATAGAAGATTTATCACGAAAGGATTTTTGTGCTAATCTATGTGTCACCTCATTCACCTCGCGGAAGCAATGTGAGTATTCAATACTAGCAAAATCCAGAGCTAGCTGCTTACACTCTGCCACCATAACCGCATCAAGTCCAGCATGAGCATCCAGATTTTGTACTGATTCAACCACAAAGTTGTTGTCTGATTCAATTAGGATCTTATTGCATCCGATCTTCCCCGCTAAGTATAGGGAGTATTGTTAGTTAGTACAAGGTCGAGACACTTATTTTGAGACGGATGGAGTATAATGATTAAAAGTGAATGAAATATTGAAAATAAATATTTCTTAGTGGAGAATATATTTGAAGCTCGTCGATACTTGATCAAGATATTCCTCAACTCTGTATGTCGTCGATGTCATTAGTAAGATAAGAATGAGAGCAAGGGATGGAGAATAGAGAGAGTGCGACAACAGTGCATCCTGCTCGCACCATGTTTCGCCCCGCACTATAGCTGGGAGGGGGAGCACTACCCTCTGTTGTACCATGTGTCCCACGGCTCTGCATCCCCTAATCCTGATACTCATCGAGGCCCAATGATAATGTCCAGGGAAGTGGTCATGTTGGCATGGAGAGTGTGTTCCTACTGTTGACGGCACAACAAAAGTGTCGCAAGTATTGTAAATTCTTTACTTTCTGGTCATCATATTTTTGAAATGAGAAAGCATAAATATGAATTAATGTTAATAGGGATTGTGAGATAAAGGGATGCAGATATGATCTGTTTGAAACTGTTACAGGTATGCCAATGATGCACAATTACTTTCGCATCAAAGCAGTGGCCGTTGATCGATAAATGGTTAGATTGTAATTATTTTTGCATAGGGTTGTTAAATAACAACAACTTATTACACACAATTCAACTTTTTTAGAGCGAGTTGAAGTAGGTTTTATTAGTACAAAAAAAGATTACGAGCTTTTGAAATACAGTGAGATCTTCATAAAGTGGATATTTATGAGTTTAACAAGCAATTTAATTGGAAAATCTTATTATTCATCATGATAGGTAAACACTTGAATACCATATGAACTCTGAGATTTATTTTATACCCGGTGCAACGCACGGGCATATTTTGCTAGTCTATATGACGCACATTGCGTCAAATTGTCAATGTTTCGGACATACAAAGCAACCAAACAACTGAATCTCAGCCCGCGCGTGTAGTTGTTTAACGTGTACAGGGATTCCACTTTTGGAAAGTTTCCTACTCCGGTTTTCCTGGTTTTAGGAAACTTCTATAAGGTTCCTAACTATTTTTTTTCTTTCACTTTACATGTTTCTTTTATTTTTGCAAAAATTTCTCAACATGTTTTGAATCAATAACAAGGTTTAAATCTACAAAAGTTGGGTTCGGTGATTCCATGAAGTCCAAACATGCCAGGCAGTCAGCAGAGAAGGAGCTAGTTTACCGACGTAATCCGCCTGCCCATTATTACTCCCAGTTTCATATCTGAAGATTACCTCTCGATGGTTGTGACGCGGACGTTCATAGGTTTTCCTTTTAGTGGTAAACCCGACTTTTATTGATTATTGTTTTGGTTTACAGGAATAACAAAGGGATCATGGGGTACTCCCAGCCACACATGGCGCCCTTGAACTAAAGAAGTAGAAAACTTTGCTAAATTATGAGCATCTATATTCCCTTTTCACGCGGACGTTCATAGGTGGATACTGCATTTGTTTGCTAATTTTTTTAAAATAATATATTTTTTAATTAATTTGCACAAATATTACGCCGATATTTTTATTTTCAAAATTAATATCCAATCAGCCAGCAGCAGGCCGATTGGCCCTAGTCGGCCAACCGCAGGCTGATTGGCCTCCTGTCGGCCTACAGATGGCTGATAGGCCAGTCGGCCAGGAGGTGATGAACCTGTCGGCCAACTGTGGGCTGATTGGGTCCTGTCGGCCAACTGTGAGCTGATTGAATTTTTTTATTTGTCCCATTAATATTCCGTAATAATTCGTACTATATGTGGATGTGAAATATTTAGGTGTGTCAGTATTTGAAGTTGCTTCGGCAATATCCGAAATATATGTAGATGTCAAACATTTAAATCTGTCAATATTTGTAGTTGCTCCCCTAAATATTCATAATATATTTGTATGTGTGTGAATTTTTTTAGTTGCTCCGTCAATATTTCGTAATAATCCGTACTATATGTGGATGTGAACTATTTAGGTGTGTCAGTATTTGAAATTGCTCCGGCAATATTCGAAATATATGTAGATGTCAAACATTTAAATCTATCAATATTTGTAGTTGCTCCCACAAATATTCGTAATATATTTGTACGTGTGTGAATTTTTTTAGTTGCTCTATCAATATTTTATAATAATTCGTACTATATGTGGATGTGAAATATTTATGTGTGTCAGTATTTGTAGTTGCTCCTGCAAATATTCGTATTATTTTGCAGGCATGTGAATTTTTGTAGACAGTTAATATTCCGTTATATATATATATATATATATATATATATATATATATATATATATATATATATATATATATATATATATATATATATATATATATATATATATATATGTCTAATATTTAGTAGTGCAGATATTTTAAGTTGCTGCTTAATACTTGCCTGTCGTTGTTGAAAAAAAATTATGTGAGCCAAGACATTGACAGGACCCAATCAGCCCACAGCTGGCCGACAGGGTTGGCCTACTGGCCTATCGGCCATCTGTAGACCGATAGGAAGCCAATTAGCCTGCTGCTGGCTGACTAGGCCAATCGGCCTGCTGCTGGCTGATAGGATTTTATTTTCGAAAATAAAAATATCAGCGTAATATTTGTGCAAAATAATAAAAAAATGTATTATTTTAAAAAAATTAGCCATTTGTTTGTGTTGGAACATAGCAGGCTGGCCTGTCATGCTTCATCCCTCATGGGCCGCCCTATCACGATTCCTATCCGTCAGTGCATCCGTCGTCTGTCGATGTTGTTTCCTTCTCAACCATACCTAAATCCTATATGACGCACACTGCAGGGCAACAGCGCGATTGAATCTGGGCAGACCCATTTACTTTTTTAAGGTGTACAATCATTGCAGCTATCGAAAGTTTCATACTCCGGTTTGAGTAAAATGCACGGTTGGTCATTAAACTTGTTGGGTACGTTCACTTTGGTCATTGTACTTAAAAATACGGTTAATACGGTCACCATATACGTGTTGAGGTAATTATACGGTCACTGGCAGATTGTATAGCTCCGTATGCATCCATTTTGACCGGTCAACCAGCCCACATGGCGCCTCATTAGCTCTCTTTATCTCTCTGTCATGCGGGCCGTACCTGTCAATGGGTGAAAGAAAGAACTTGAGGGAAAAATAATTATTTTGCGCAGGTGGGGAGTCGAAGCCCATCTGCGAGCATGCTAACCAGCTGCACCAGCTTCAAGTTATTATTACATAGAGGAGCATGTACTTTTATACCCTGGCCGAATTCACGTGACAACCGTTGACTGTTTTCTTTTTCTCGTGGGGGAGCCATTATTAGGATTTAAATCCTAATTGTTTCATGTGGCTTCAGTGGTTGGGCCTTTCGGGTTTATGATTATGATTGTCAACATATTCAGCCATTGGGATTTTTTTTCTTGCCTTGTGGTTTGTTTCCAACGTATGCAGTCTGAATGTTCAAAGAATAGTAGGTATGTCTATACTGAACACAATAAATTTAAGTGCTAATGCAATCTTGACGGTGAACACTAAGGATATAAACAATATACTCATTTTAAGATATTTCAGTTATATTACCCTGTCGTCCACGTCCAAGCCGCTGAGTGACTTTTCGGCTGAGCCGTGACCATAGAGGGACAGTTCGTCCGCGCGAAAGCCGAAGTGGTCTCTTCGTTTCTACCTGGCCGAAGAGCTATACTTCGTAGTCCACTAGGCCGAAAAGAGGCCTTCGTATCACCGCACCACACAAACATTCTGTTCAAAACATAGCCACTCGCGTGACTCGTGTTTATCTCAGCGATTCTTTCAGCTCGTGGCTATCCATGTTTACATGTCGGCCGGTGCGTGAGTATCAAGTATGTACATGTATGTTGGCATTCGAATACGTAGTACGCACACGTACCTATCGGCCACACTGAGTCTTTGCGTGCATGCACTTAGGAATACGTAGGCAGTCGTGGCCTGCTAATCTGAACAATGCATGTGCTGATGTGCAAATGCACTAGTGTGTGCCGGTGTGCGTCTAACCAGCTAGTTTACTGGTATACTTACAGGTATTATCCACGTTAAAGCTAATCTGGACTAGGTTTGTACGTGCATGCATGGCACTGTGCTTTTCGTTTTTGCCGGCAACGAAGAACACGTCTTCGGCCAACAGGCGAACGAAGAGATACTCTTCAGCCAGGACGTGAATGCAGGCATGCAGAGAGTATAAAAAGTACTGTTTCCTCATAGTAATCAAAGAGCTTCACTGGTGTAGTTGGTTTGTTCGTGTCCATAAGCGTGAGGATTCCGGTTCGAATTCCACTCGCCCGTAATTTTGTTTTGGCTCTATTTTTTCTTCCACTCACTGATAGGTAGGACCCACATGACAAAAAGAGAAAGTGAGCTGGCCATGTGGATTGTTTGACCGGTCAAAATAGATAAAATATGGAGCTATACGATCTGGCAGTGACTGTATAATCACCTTAACACGTATATAGTGATCGTATTGACCATATTTTTAAGTACAGTGACCAAAGTGAGTGTATGTGACAAGTTTAATGACCAACAGTGCATTTTACTCCTCCGGTTTTTCTGGTTTTAGCAAACTTCCAGAAGGTTCCTGACTATTTTTTCTTTGCATGTTCAAATTTGGGTTTTATTTTCTATTTTTTCGGAAAAAAAACTATTTTTATGGAATTCTAAGAAATGCATTTAAAAAATTGTGTTTAAAAAATTCTCAAAAATATTGAAAAACTACTCATTTTATCCAAAATGTTTGTGTTTTAAAAACTGTTCGCAAATTTTAAAACATATTTACATTTCTAAAAGATTTTTAAAATTATAAAAATGTTCGATGTTTAAAAATTATTCGAAAATATTAAAAGTTTACGTTTTTAAAAAAAATGCTGAATTTTTTTTCAAAAACTTCTTAATTTTTTAGGAAATATATTCACTTAAAAATAATTTTCAATGCCAAAAAAGAAAAATAAAAGGCACTAGACTAAGCGAGCCACTATAGTGTCAGACCGCAACAATATATGCTCGCTATAGGACATGCTCACTACAGTAGGCACATACTCGCTACATGTGCAGACCGAGTCGTGGGGGGTCGTGTGCGGATCAAAGGCCAATTTGATGCAGAGAGAGTTCGTTAGGACGAAATCACTAGTTAATGGTAAGTCGTCACTTTCCTAATCGCCAATTTGATGCAGAGAGAGTCGTGTGCGGATCAAAGGTAAGTCGTCACTTTTCCAAGCGGCAACAAGAGGCACACTGCATGTGTGACACTTTTTGCAATCTGGATTTTTTTTACCTTTTTCATAGATTCGTTGATTTAAAACGTTTTATCTCTTGAATCGTGCGTCCAAATACTGAACCATTTTCACCGTTGGATTTCTCGTGCCGTGATATTCAAAATTAGATCTCATGTCAATATGTTTTGACAAACTTTTTTTAACGGAAAACCTTGAAACCAGTAAAAAAATCCAAAAGAAAGGAAACCGAAAATACCGGCAATAAAAAATACAAAAAAAGGAAGAAAAAAACAGAGCCCAGAAGCAACATTGCAGTTTTTAATTTTTTTTAGAAAGCATAGACTATTTTTTTCCTTTTTGGGGGGAAGCATAGGTTGTTCTTCTCACAGAAGCACATGTTGTGCTATTCCCTTTTGAGAAGTTCAACTATGCTTGTCGTGAAAGAACAAGTTGTGCTTCGCACAGAAGCATAAGACGTGCTTCTTACCAAAGCTCAGCTAGTTTTTTCATAAAAAGTAAATATGTGCCTTCACGAAAAATACATTTTCTTTTCTAGAAGCAAGTTGTGGTTCACAAAGAAAAGATCATTGTTTCCTCTCCAAAACCAAGAAAAATCTGGCAAAAAGCAAAAAAAATTAAAATACAGATAGAAAATATAATAAAAAAGAAAATTCAGAGAAAAAGCCAATATGCGACACGTGGCAACGTCTGAATGCATCACTTGGCACACTTCCAGGGCCAAGAAAGTGACCCTTAACGGAGGCCCAAGATTAACCGTTGGTTAGTTGCTTCCCCTTAAGAGCTCCCTCTTGCATGTGCACCAAAATGTCGTCTCGTAAATTCTTATATAGAGAGAGTGAGCGAACTTGTCATGGTTTTGGATAGCAGTTTTATGTTACTAAAAAAAATGATAGCAGTTCTCGGTTATCTTCCAATTTTGACTAGGATGTTTTTTCTTTCTGCTTCTTTCATTTGATTTCTACATTGTTTTATGTTCTGTTTTTTTGGGTTTTCTTTTAAAAGTACTAAGTTGTTTGTAGAAAACATTTATGAAATATAAAATATATTGCCAATTTCAAATAAATTATAATGAATTTCATTTATATATCTAAATTTTAAAAATGAAAAAATCTTAAATATTTTTTATGTTTTATAAATGTTCATAAGTTTTACAAAATGCTCAGAATTTTCAAATATATCCATTTAGTTTTTACAAAATTATGCACATTTTAGAAAATATTCTCATACTTCTATAAAAAAATGTTTGCACACATTTTCTTAAAACAGACCAATGGCCAACAAAACCCCCAAAAAGGAAAAGTGATCATTAAAGCCGGAAAGAGTAGGAATCTCATGTATGAGTTTCTTCCAATCTGACCATGGCGGCAGCACATCGCCGTTCGACTTCTTTCCAGGCATCATTTTTAAGAGCTTGATCTGCTTTAGATGACTTTGCCTTGTGCCTTCTCACCAGCCCTTGGAGCAAGATAGCAGGGCAATGTTGTCGACGCCCAACGATGCTCTTTCGTGACCATCTGGTGACGACATCTCCAACGTGAACCCTCAGAAAATCCGCATTCATCCGGATCAAGCGGCCCAGATGCATCCAACCCACTACCTCATCGGTCCATCGACGGGTCTGAACATCTGTTTTCCTGCAAACCGGAGGAAAAACCAGGGTGGCTTTGCGGTCGTTCGGACTGTTGTCTTGTACGATTCTGATAGCCCGGAGACACCCCAAAAACTCTCTCGTGCTCACGCACTCTCTCGCGGGAAGCGGTTTCCGTGCATGCGTGTCGGTCAGTACCAACACCGCATTAATGTTGCGAATGCAACCTCTCACTAGAGCCTGCATTGAAGTGGTGCGCTGTAGAAGCAACGTGACCGGACGGTTCTCTCTGCATTCAAACTGGTTGTCATTCGTCCGCCTTCCGACACTAAATAAGTGTGGCTGCCGAGAAAACTACTCCACCAGCCCAGATTCACAGAACATACCGCTTGGCCGAAACAATCCGCACCGCACCGCACCACCTCTGCTCCCGATCTCCTCAAGCTCCAAAGCGTCATGGGACAACCTCTCCACCGAGCAGAAGAAGCGGGAGCTGGCTGTCATTACGGTCGGCTGACATGCCTATCGTGGCAATCAGATAGCGGCAAGCTTTTCGACGAGATTGACGGAAGGCAGCGCTACGTAGAGACGATGGACGAGGTGTACAACGACGAGCACACGCCTCTTCCCTCGCCGCTCCATACTGTCATAACATTGGAGCAGGCGCAGGCACACTTTGACGCCGTAATGGCGAAAGAGCTGCAGGCGCCACTGGTGTCTGCGCTCCGGCAGGTGTAGGAAGATGAAAGCTGCAACCACTGGCAAATTGATGAGCACTGGCTTGCGGGGAGGGGCGGGGGAGGGGGGTGAATCACCCGTGGAGCAGGCGGATGATAATGTCGCCGTGGCCATGGTCGCCGAGGATCCGAGCTTCCTGAATGAGAAGCGGACGTTGTACCAGTCCATAGGCAGTGCTCGCGAGATCCGACGCGAGCGATGGTGGCTGCATGTCACGCGGGTGAAGAGGAACACCCTATTCAAGGAGATCAACGCTGGGGTTGCCAAAGAGGAGGCGCAGGTGACCACATACGGCCCCGGATCCGCGTCGGTTGTGGCGCTAGCACGGTTCGCACAATCATTATCTCCAATAACTATCGAAATCTGATTTAAGTGTTAGATTTTGACCTTGATCTTGCACACATGAATTTGCGGACGCAAACAAGGCAGCACACACTATGAATCAGAAGAATAAACACACCGTTACCACAAGGCAGGCTTTTGCGACATGTATTTTACTTCATAATCCATCTATTTATGCGGTGCAACACTCGTCCATGAACACGATCCAAACATCTAGCGCCATCACACAGACTAAGATCATCAAACCTCACCTAAACACCCAAACCAAAAGGAGGATGAGCAAAAGATCAATTTCTTGAATGAGCTTTCAGAGCGTAGATCACTAAGCCCAGGGCCTTGGCTAGTTATGGGAGACTTTAACTTTATCCTATACGCGGCATACAAAAGTAACTCCAACTTGGACAGGAGAATGATGGGGAAGTTCATGCGTTTCGTAGATGATAACGCGCTCAAGGAGCTCTTTTTGCATGGACGCAAGTACACGTGGAGCAACGAAAGGGAACCACCCACGCTCACAAAGATAGACCGAGCCTTTGTTTCCGTCGATTGGGAGCTTGATCATCCGGAGTGCTTGCTGCAAGTGCTATCTACTGAGTACTCCGATCACTGCCAGCTTCACCTTGCGCTTCATGAGCACATGCATGTCAGGAGGAGGTTTCGGTTTGAGAAGTTTTGGGTCAAGATGGACGGGTTTTTGGATGTTGTCAAGGAGGATTGGGTATGTGCCCCGGATATCACTGATCCTTTCAGGCGACTTGCATCATGCTCTGTAACACAACCCGAGCGCTTGCAGCATGGGGACAAAAGGAGATAGGCAACATAAAACTGCAAATCGCAATTGCCAACATAGTCATCTCGTGGTTTGACTGTGCTTAGGAGAGTCGAGCGCTAACGGAGGAGGAGAGATGGCTTAGAAGGACTCTTAAGAAGCTTGTACTAGGGCTGGCATCCCTAGAGAGGACCATTGCGAGACAGAGATCGAGAATCACTTGGCTGAGAGAAGGAGACGCAAACACGCAGTTGTTCCACTTGGTTGCAAATGGGAGACGAATGAAAAACTACATTACCCTCCTTGATCATGGACGGGCACATCATCACAGATCAGAAAGGCAAGGAGGAAGCTTTCTACAAGGCGTACAAAGAGTTGCTCGGCAAGGACAGTGCCCGAGACTTCACGCTCGATCTGGAGGACCTGGGTGTCATGCGTATTGATCTTTCAGAGAAAGATCGCGTGTTCTCTGAAGAAGAGATTTGGGAGGCAATCAAGGACCTACCTTCGGACAAGGCACCTTGGCCGGACGGGTTCATTGGCCTATTCTTTCAAAAGGCTTGGGAAATAATCAAGGAGGATATAGTTGTGGCGGTCCATAAACTTTTCCTTGGTAACGGGAGGGGGTTTGGAAGGCTTAACCAAGCGTTGATCACACTTATACCGAAGTCCCCGGAGGCGTGTGCTATGTTTGATTTCAGACCTATATGCCTTGTGCACAGTATGCCCAAGATAGCATCCAAATTGCTGGCAGCCAGGCTAAGGCCACGCATGGGAGAGCTCGTTCAAACAAACCAGTCCACTTTCATCAAGGGCAGATGCTTACACGATAATTTCCTCTTGGTTCGGCAAATGGTGTGTTCGATGTATAGGAGGAAAGCCAAGGGAGTGTTGCTCAAGCTTGACATATCTAAAGCCTTCGACTCTCTGGCGTGGTTGTTCCTGTTTGAGGTGTTAAGGGCTAAAGGTTTTTCGGAGCGTTGGATCTCTTGGATTGCGATTTTTCTTACTACTGGTAGCTCGAGAGTTTTGGTGAATGGCTTCGTGGGCGACAAATTCATGCATGCCAAAGGGCTTAGGCAACGGGACTCGATCTCCCCCTTGCTATTTGTTATTGCCATGGACGTACTAACGGCTGTTAAGGCATATCTCTCTCGATGTGGTTTTTTTTTTGAAAAGACAGTAGGAAAGGCTCCTACTGGTTGTATATATTTCTTGCTTTGTAACTAGTTACATGTGTGTTACAGAGAAAAGTACATGGTGGTGTTCTACCATCCCTCCACCCCGGAGGGAGTGGAGTTATAGATGAGCACCAAAACAAGTGTTCACTACACAAAGATCAGGGAGGGAGTTTAGGCTAGTGAGTCACAAAAGTAGTTACAAAGATCTTTGCGCCTCCTTCACCCTGTATTGAGGAGGACAAAATCACCCTTGAAACGTGTCAACCAGAATCAGTCCGGGTTGACCCTCCAAGTGTTTGTTATTGCATTCCTTCCACAAACTCCAAGCTGTTGTGAGGAAAATTTCCATGAAGAGATGTCCACGCCGACTCATTGATTTGTGCGCCAGATCAAGCCCGAGTCAAACTCCGCCATGCAATGTCAATCTTCTCCCAAGAAGCTTTATCGAACGGGCGGTGAAGATCATATGGTCCACTGTTTCTTCAATATGTTGTCCACAGAGAAGGCAGTCAAAAACCTCACCAATGTTGTAGTGGCGACGCTTCAAAGATGTTCCTTGTGTTCAAAGCGGTCAAGAAGTAGCAGCCATCCAAAGATTTTGATTTTCATGGTGCTTTTAGATTTCCAAAGAGCTCAAGGTTGGGTGTCTTGGTGCCGCCTAAAGCAGAATTTGTAGTAATCAGCAGCTTTAAACTCTGCTTGCCCCGTGTATAGTGCCAAACGTCCGTGGTAGTCGTGGATGGGCGCATGTGGGTGGTTAGGGTTTGCATATCACGGACTTCCAAAAGTGCTTCAGGAGAGAGCGGCAAGTGAAAAAGGTCATGCAGTGACGTGCTCTTCAAGAAATCCTTGACGGACGCATCTTCATGCAAGGCAAAGGAAAAGGCCCGAGGGTGCGATGTCTCAAAGGTGTTGTCAAGCCATAGATCTTTCCATATGAGAGCAGTTTTCCCGTCAACCACTTGGACACACGAAATGCCGCGGTATTTAGGTGCAAGTTTAAGCACGTCTCGCCACCAGAACGAGCCCACCGCGTCCAAGGCGTGCGAAATTTTGCCTGTGTAGTAAGTGTCCCAAAGCAGGTGCACCCATGGGACATCCTTCTTGTTATAGAACTTGTGTAGGAATTTCATGAGCAAAGCTTCGTTTTGAAGTTTCAGATTAATCACTCCTAGGCCTCCATTTTTCTTGGGCTTGCAGACCAAGTTCCAAGCGGCTAGTGAGTTGCATTTATCCCCGTGTTCGGTCTTCTTATTCCAAAGGCAGCGGCAACGGATCTTATCCAACATCTCAACTATTTGTGGGTGTAACTTTAGTGTGCACATGGCATAAATAAGCAGGGACATGACGGTCGCATTAAGCCATGAAAGCTTCCCCCCATACGACATCATGGAGATCGTGGCAGTGAGGCGTCGTTCGGCACTGCAAACAAGAGGCATGGGATCTTGCACCTTAGGTTTTGAGGTACCCATGGGAAGCCCAAGATACGTAAAAGGCATGGTGCCAACCGAACAGCCAAAGATGGCAGTGAGCTCAGCAGTTGAAGTATCATCAAGGTTTATAGGGATAAGTGTGGACTTGTTGAAGTTGATCTTGAGACCAATGGACAGTGCATAGTCCGAGAGAATTTGCTTGATAATTTCAGCTTGACGTGGGCATGCGGGGAGGGCCAGGATGGTATCGTCGGCATACTGGATGACAGGATATTTAGATGGACCAGGGCAAGGGAAAGGCAGCTCGATCCTCCCCTGTCGATGTGGTTTTGGTGATTGATGACAACATGTTTACGGACTAATCGTGTGCCTTGAGTATTTCAGAGATCCATCTTTGGCATGAGACGATTTCTTTCCCTCGGAGTGCCATTCAAGACGGTTTAGCTCTTTCATTTCTTTTTCGGTGGACTAGTTTCGTAGAGGGCACCGTACTATCAAGAGGGGGGCCGCTTTGGTAAGGCTAGGGTGGAATCAACACGTACACATCCTTTTCACACCCTCTAAGCCTTTCCGCTTCAATGGAGAGCTCTTCCTTCCTTCTTTGGGCGTTGTCTGGTCCCAGCGGTAGTACCGCTTAGGGGTCACAGGCGGCAGTACCGCTCTGCAGTGGTAGTACCGCTGGTGGGTCCTCAGCCATAGTACCGCTGCGGTGCCAGGCCCCTACCACGTCGATTCGAGGGGGTCGATTCTTGTGTCGGATTGTGTGGTACTATGCAGCGGCAGTAGAGCGGCAAGACGCCATGAGCGGTAATGCCGCCCTCACCGCATGGGCAAGACCGCCAGTCCCTTTCCCCGCCTTCCAGATCACATGGCAAGACCGCTGTGGGGAGCGGTAGTACTGCCCTCTGCGGGGCTATTTGGGAGGGGGGAACGGTTGGATTGTTCCCCCCACTATATAAGGAGGTCTTCTTCCCCAAAGTTGACCTATCTCTTCCCCCAAAAGCTCCATTATTGCTCCAAGCTCCATTTTCGCCCGATCTCTCCCTAGCCAATCAAACTTGTTGATTTGCTCGGGATTGGTTGAGAAGGCCCCGATCTACACTTCCACCAAGAGAAATTTGATTCCCCCACTAATCCCTAGCGGATCTTGTTACTCTTGGGTGTTTGAGCACCCTAGACGGTTGAGGTCACCATGGAGCCATAGTCCATTTTGGTGAAGCTTCGTGGTGTTGTTGGGAGCTTCCAATTAAGTTGTGGAGATTGCCCTAACCTTGTTTGTAAAGGTTCGGTTGCCGCCTTCAAGGGCACCAATAGTGGAATCACGACATCTCGCATTGTGTGAGGGCGTGAGGAGAATACGGTGGCCCTAGTGGCTTCTTGGGGAGCATTGTGCTCCACACCGCTCTAACGGAGACGCATTTCCCTCAAAAGGAAGGAACTTCAAGAACACATCCTCGTCTCCACCGGCTTCGCTCTTGGTTAACTTATCCCTTTACTTGTGCAAGCCTATTTGTGTTATATCCTTTGCTTGCTTGCTTGCTTATGGTTGTTGCATCATATATGTTGTCCACCTAGTTGCATATCTAGACAACCTACTTTGATGCAAAGTTTAATTTGGTAAAGAAAAGCTAAAAATTGTCAGTTGCCTATTCACCCCCCCTCTAGTCAACTATATCAATCCTTTCAATTGGTATCAGAGCCAGGTTTCTTTATTAAGGACTTTGCCGTCCGAAGAGTATGGTTGACACCGTAGACGGAGTGGAGGAGCACTCCGGTGTGAATCCAATCTCGTCTATGGCCGATGGGGAAACCTCGATCTCCCATGAGGAATTCAATGTGGCTTTGGACACATTGAAGACCTCCATGACGACCGAGGTTGAATGCATGTTTAATAAATACATAGAAGGGCTTAAACTTTCCACTGCACCGTTGAAAGTGGGTGATCCCGCTAACAAGGTGACGGATGCTAACCCCGACAAGGGGGAAGCTATTAGTGAGAAAGCTCCTTCTTCTAGTGGTAAGAATGGCACCAGCATCTTTGCCCATGTGGAACCTCCACCCGTTTATGGTGGACCGATTCCTTCTACTCACTTGAATCATGCCGGTCCTCCCCCCAAGATTGATAAAAGGGAGGACCTTGATTCTTGGGTCTATCGTTTTAAGCGTCATTTAAATCATGTGAATACTAATCTTTGGAGAATCATTGAAGAAGGGTTTTATCCACACGACCGAAGCAATTTCACTCCTAGAGAAGCCGCGGATAATCAATTCAATGAGAATGCTCTCTTCATCATCCAAGATGCAAGTCCACCCGAAGATCTTCCTCACCTCCGGCCCTACGCCATGGCCAAAGATGCATGGCTCCAAGTTGTGTCCCTCTGTCGAGGAAGCGCAAGCATTCAACGCTCCAACTATGAAGTGGTGCAAGATGAAACCGACGAGTTTGCAATGAAAGAGGATGAAGAACCTCGTGAGCTTTATCGGAGAGTAACCAAACTCGCGGTTTCACTCCGAGATCATGGGAGCAAGGACACGGATGACAATTGGATCAAGCCAAAATTCCTCAAGGCAATGATGCCTTACCACAAGGCCATGTCCTCCGTCATTCGTCAATGACCGGACTTCCACACCTTGACCTCAAGTGAGGTGTTGGATGAGTTTGTGGCTATCAGGATATTGGACAAGACCGCCGACAATGCGGTACTTCGCTCTCAAAGAGCAAAGAAGCCCAACCTTGCATTGAAGGCCAAGGTTTGTGTTGAAGAAGAGGAAGAAGAGGAGAGCAACCCCAAAGATACAAAGTATGACTATCATGAACACATGGCCCTTGCGTCTAGGCAATTTTGGAATAAGAAGAACTCAAGGCCCAACTTCAAAAAAAGCAACTCAAGTGGCGCTAAGGTCAAGCAACGTCTGAGAACTTGCTATAATTGTGGCAATGTGAGTCACTTTGTTGCGGAGTGCCCTTATGAGAAGAGGGAAGACAACGGTGGCAAGCTCATCCGAAAGGACAAGGCCAAGTCTTTCCCCAACAAGAGCAACTTCACCAAGAAGACTCCTCACAAGGCGTTGGTGGTACAAGAAGAGTACAGTGAAGAAGAAGATGATGATTAAGATGGTGGGTCGGTTCCCATGGCCTCCGTTGCCATTGCGACGAATCCACGGGTGTCTCTCTTCGATTCTCCTAATGAGAGCATCATCGCCAAGTGCCTCATGGCTAAGGCCACCAACAAGGTAACCTCCAACATCAAAACTACCTTCATTGATCGTCCCTCTTTGACGGATTGCATTGATGAACATGAGGGGTCTAAGGTGGAGGAGAATGAGTTTGAATCCTTTATGGGTAAACTCAAGGGTAAATCCAAGAAGCACTTTGTTGCTCTCTTGGAGAAACTTGGTGAAGCCAATGACATGATCGTGGCTCACGAAGATACCATCTCTAAGATGGAGGGGAATAGTCGAGACTATGCCGATGAGATTTCGGATCTTTCCAATGCTCTTGAGGAAGTGCGCGGTCTTCGTTTGGCTCTTGAGGAGTCACACAACGATGATCATGCTAAATTAAAGAAAGTTCTTGATCATGCTCTTGTTGTTTCTCGTGTGCTAAATTCCGAGAAGGCGAAACTTGGGGTTGATCTTGCTAGACTCAAGGAGGAGTTTGATATACTTGACAAGGCTCACAAGGCCTTGAAAGGTACTCATGCTAGCCTCAAAGAGTCTCATGATCAACTCCAAGCGAAGCTAACTAAGGAGAAAGCCACTTTTCCTCATATGGTTTTAATTGATAATGCAAATGCTACTAACCCATGTTGTGAGCATGTGCATCTTATTGAGGAAAATTCTAAGTTGAAGGAGCAACTTGAGAAAGGCCTTGTGTCATGCATACAAGGTGAGAAGAACCTCAACGACATTTTGAGCAATCAAAAGGAAGTTGTGGCCAAGGAGGGGATTGGGTTCGCACCCAAGCCCAAGAACAAGAAGAAGAATGACAAGACCAAACGACCTCCTCCTCTCAAGCAAACCTTTGTGAAAGATGGAGAGGGTGCTTCCAAGGAGAAGAAGAACAATGCGTAGGGTGATAGTGTCAAGAAGGGCAATGCCATTCTTCCCAACAAAGCCGACGACTTTAACCCTTCTTATGTGTTGTACCTTGCTAGTGATGGGCATGTTTATGCCAAATTTGTTGGTTCTCCTTATGAGTACATTGAATGGTCTATTTGGGTTCCTAAGACCATTGTCACTAACATCAAAGGACCCATTATAAAATGGGTACCTAAAACCAAGCATTGATCTCTTGTAGGTGTCTGCTTCCGGTGGGGGATCGTGGTTGCTCGATAGTGGAGCTACAAATCACATGACCGGAAGCAAGGACTTGGTGGTGGACGTACTCAAGACTCCATCTATGCCCACCAATGTTGAGTGGGGTGATGCCTCATCTTCTAAGGTATTGGGACTCGGCAATATTGTCATTTCTCATGATCTCACGATCGAGAAGGTCATGCTCGTTGAGTCCCTTGCATACAATTTACTTTCCGTTCGCCAGCTTGCAATCATGGGCTTTGCCACTTTCATTGATATCGATACCGTGGCCCTCTTGTGGAGCAAGACTCTTAAAGTAGCCTTTGTTGGGCATGTCGAGAACGGTCTATATGTGATTAACTTTTCGGAGCGACCCACTAAGACTTCTACATGCCTAATGGCTAAAGTTGACATGGGATAGCTTTGGCATCGCTGCCTAGCCCATGTCAATATGAGATCTTTGCAAAGTCTTGTCAAGGGGGACCATGTCCGTGGACTAACGAATGTTAGTTTTGCTAAAGATTGTGCTTGCAGTGCTTGTATCGAAGGAAAGCTACATGAGAAGGTTCACCCTCCCACGACTATCATTTACTCGAAGAGGCCTTTGGAGCTCCTTCATTTGGATCTCTTTGGGCCTCCATCCTTTGATAGTCTTGGGGGAAGGAAGTATTGCTTGGTGATTGTGGATGATTATTCAAGATACACTTGGGTGTATTTCTGAGGAAGGCGAGACCCAACAAACCGTCATTGACTTTGCAAATGAAGCCCAACGTCAACACAATGCAAAGATCTTGACAATAAGAAGTGACAACGGCATCGATTTCAAGAACTACACCTTGGATGAGTTTCTTAGTGATGAGGGGATCAAGCATCAATATTCCGCACCTTACACCCCTCAACAAAATGGTGTTGCGGAGAGGAAGAACCGGACGTTGATGGATGCGGCAAGGACCATGATGGCGGAGTTCAAGTCTCCCTACAACTTTTGGGCTGAAGCCATCAACACATTGTGTCATGCTTCAAACCGGCTCTATCTCCGCAAAGGCCTGAACAAGACTCCATATGAGATACTCACCGGTAACAAGCCCAACCTCAAGTACTTTCGAGTGTTCGGGTGTAAGTGTTTCATTCTCAAGAAAGGTGTTCGTTTGTCTAAATTTGAGGCTAGAGCTTATGAGGGCATATTTGTTGGTTATGCTACAAACTCTCATGCTTACCGTGTTCTCAATAAGTCCACGGGACTTATTGAGGAAACGTGTAACATGGAGTTTGATGAAAATAATGGCTCCCAAGTGGAGCAAAGTGGTACTTGTGATGTAGGTGATGAAATTCCTCCCCAAGCCATAAGAAGAAGGGTGTTGGCTTTATCCTACCCATTGAGGAACCCCTTGTGGCCGAAGGAGAAGGACAATGTTCCACTCAAGTGGAACCATCACCAACTCAAGACCAACACGCTTCTGAAGAACATAGTGAAGCCCTCAACCAAATGAACAAGACCAAGGGCAAGATCTCTCTCAAGATGGTGGTGAACCACCACATGATGCCCAAGGTCAAGTTCTCTCCTCCGAGCAAGTTCAAGATCAAGAGCAAGCTCAAGATCAAGAACAAGCTCATGACGGGGCTCAAGATGATCAAGTTTCCTCTCCTCATCTCACTTCCGAGGAGGAATTGGAGCGTCGTGCCGCCAAGATTGCTTCCAAGCTCACCACCAAAGGGCACACCATGGAGAATGTGCTTGGAAGCTTAACAAAGGGGGTAAGCACTCATAGACAATTAGCAAACTATTGTGAACATCATGCGTTTGTCTGTTGTGTGGAACCACAAAAGGTTTATGAAGCTCTCGAGGATCCGGATTGGCTCAATGCGATGCATGAAGAACTCAACAACTTCGAGCACAACCAGGTGTGGAGATTGGTGCCAAGGCCAACCGGGAACCATAATGTCATTGGAACCAAGTGGATATTCAAGAACAAGCAAGATGCTCATGGAATTATCATTCGCAACAAGGCTCGTTTGGTGGCACAAGGCTACTCCCAAGTCGAGGGTATCGACTACGGTGAAACCTTTGCTGCCGTTGCTCGCCTTGAGTCCATTCGCATGTTAATTGCATACGCTTCTCATCATAACTTTAAGCTACAACAAATGGATGTGAAGAGTGCTTTTCTTAGTGGTCCCATTAATGAGTTGGTTTACGTCAACCAACCCCCCGGGTTCGAGGATCCCTACTTTCCCGATCATGTGTATCAACTCGATAAGGCACTCTATGGCCTTAAACAAGCCCCACGTTCATGGTATGACCACCTTACCGAGTTGCTACAAGATCGTGGATTTGAAGTTGGGCTAATCGACCCCACTCTTTTTGTTGGAAATATGCCCTAGAGGCAATAATAAAAGGATTATTATTATATTTCCTTGTTCGTGATAATTGTCTTTTATTCATGCTATAATTATATTATCCGGAAATCGTAATACACGTGTGAATACTTAGACCACAACATGTCCCTAGTGAGCCTCTAGTTGACTAGCTCGTTGATCAATAGATAGTCATGGTTTTCGACTATGGACATTGGATGTCATTGATAACGGGATCACATCATTAGGAGAATGATGTGATGGACAAGACCCAATCCTAAGCATAGCACAAGATCGTAGTTCGCTTTGCTAGAGCTTTTCCAATGTCAAGTATCTCTTCCTTAGACCTTGAGATCGTGTAACTCCCGGATACCGTAGGAGTGCTTTGGTGTACCAAACGTCACAACGAATCGGGTGACTATAAAGGTGCACTACAGGTATCTCCGAAAGTATCTGTTGGGTTGACACGGATCGAGGCTGGATTTGTCACTCCGTATTACGGAGAGGTATCATGGGCCCACTCGGTAGTGCATCATCATAATGAGCTCAAAGTGACCAAGTGTCGGTCACGGATCATGCATTACTGATGCGAGTAAAGTGACTTGCCAAGCGAGATTGAACGAGGTATTGGGATACCGACGATCGAATCTCGGGCAAGTAACATACCGCGTCGACAAAGGGAATTGTATACGGGTTGCTTGAATCCTCGACATCGTGGTTCATCCGATGAGATCATCGAGGAGCATGTGGGAGCCAACATGGGTATCCAGATCCCGCTGTTGGTTATTGACCGGAGAGCCGTCTCGGTCATGTCTCACGTGTCTCCGAACCCGTAGGGTCTACACTTAAGGTTCGGTGACGCTTAGGGTTGTATGAATATGAGTATGCAGCAAACCGAATGTTGTTCGAGTCCGGATAAGATCCCGGACGTCACGAGGAGTTCGGAATGGTCCGGAGGTAAAGAATTATATATAGGAAGTGCTATTTCGCCATCGGGAGAATTTGGGGTTACAGTATTGTCTGGGACCACCGGAAGGGTCCGGGGTCCACCGGGTGGGGCCACCTATCCCGGAGGGCCCGTGGGCTGAAGTGGGAGGAACCAGCCCCTGGTGGGCTGGTGCGCCCCACTTGGGCCCCCCCTGCGCCTAGGGTTGGAAACCCTAGGGTGGGGGGTGCCCCACTTGCCTTGGGGGGCAAGCCTCCCCCCTTGGCCGCTGCCCCCCTTGGGAGATTGGATCTCCAGGGCCGGCGCCCCCCCAGGGGGCCTATATAAAGGGGGGGGAGGGAGGGCAGCCGCACCCTGCAGCTTGGCGCCTCCTTCTCCCCTGCTACACCTCTCCCTCTCGCAGAAGCTCGGCGAAGCCCTGCTGCGGTGACTGCTGCATCCACCACCACGCCGTCGTGCTGCTGGATCTTCATCAACCTCTCCTTCCCCCTTGCTGGATCAAGACGGAGGAGACATCACACTGACCGTACGTGTGTTGAACACGGAGGTGCCGTCCGTTCGGCGCTAGGATCTCCGGTGATTTGGATCACGACGAGAACGACTCCCTCAACCCCGTTCTCTTGAACGCTTCCGCACGCGATCTACAAGTGGTATGTAGATGCATTTCTCACTCGTTGCTAGATGAATTCATAGATGGATCTTGGTGAAACCGTAGGAAATTTTTTATTTTCTGCAACGTTCCCCAACAGTGGCATCATGAGCTAGGTTTATGCGTAGTTCTCTTTTGCACGAGTAGAACACAATTTGTTGTGGGCGTAGATGTTGTCAACTTTCTTGCCGCTACTAGTCTTATTTTTCTTCAGCGGTATTGTGGGAGTTCATTAAATAATTTGATCAGATGAACTTAATTATCATGAACATTAGTCTAAAATCTTTGCAAAATGTCTTGTAGATCAAATGGCCAACGCTCATGTCACCATGAATTTCAACGCGTTCCTAGAGAAAACCAAGCTGAAAGACGATGGCAGCAACTATTCGGACTGGGTCCGGAACCTGAGGATCATCCTCATATCAGCCAAGAAACAATATGTCCTAGAAGCACCGCTAGGTGAAGCACCCATCCTGCAGAACCAAGACATTATGAATGCTTGGCAGTCTCGTCTTCGATGATTACTCCCTCGTTCAAGGCGGCACGCTTTACAGCTTAGAACCGGGCTCCAAAAGCATTTTGAGCAACACGGAGCATATGAGATGTTCGAGGAGCTGAAAATGGTTTTCCAAGCTCATGCCCGGTCGAGAGATATGAAGTCTCCGACAAATTCTATAGTTGTAAGATGGAGGAAAATAGTTCATCGGTGAGCACATACTCAAAATGTCAGGTTGCACAACCGCCTTGTCCCAGCTGGACATTAACCTCCCGGACGAGGCGGTCATTGACAGAATCCTTGATCGCTCCTACCGAGCTAAAAGAGCTTTGTGATGAACTACAATATGCAGGGGATGGTGAAGACCATTCTGAAGTATTCTCAATCTGAAGTCGCAGAGGTTGAAATCAAGAAAGAACATCAAGTGTTGATGGTTAATAAAACCACTAAGTTCAAGAAGGGCAAGGGTAAGAAGAACTTCAAGAAGGACGGCAAGGATGTTGCCGCTACCGTAAGCCGATTGCCGGAAGAAGTCAAAGAATGGACCCAAGCACGAGACTGAGTGCTTTTATTGCAAAGGAAGGGTCTTTCGAAGCGGAACTGCCCCAAATACTTAGCGGACAAGAAGGCCGGCAACACTAAAGGTATATTTGATATACATGTAATTGATGTGTACCTTACCAAGACTCGTAGTAACTCCGGTATTTGATACCGTGCCGTTGCTCATATTTGTAACTCACAAAGCAGGAGCTGCGGAATAAACGGAGACCGGCAAAGGAAGAGGTGACGATCGCGCGCCGGGAATGGTTCCAAGGTCGATGTGATCGCCGTCGGCACGCTACCTCTACATTTACCTACGGGATTAGTTTTAAACCTCAATAATTGTTATTTAGTGCCAAGTTTGAGCATGAACATTGTATCAGGATCTCGTTTAATGCGAGATGGCTACTCATTTAAATCCGAGAATAATGGTTGTTCTATTTATATGAGAGATATGTTTTATGGTCATGCTCCGATGGTCAATGGTTTATTCTTAATGAATCTCGAATGTAATTTTACACATATTCATAGTGTGAATACCAAAAGATGTAAAGTTGATAATGATAGTCCCACATACTTGTGGTAATCGCCGCCTTGGTCACATTGGTGTCAAGCGCATGAAGAAGCTCCATTCGATGGACTTTTAGAGTCTCTCGATTATGAATCATTTGACACATGCGAACCATGCCTTATGGGCAAAATGACCAAGACTCCGTTCTCCGGAACAATGGAGCGAGCAACCAACTTATTGGAAATCATACATACCGATGTGTGCGGTCCAATGAGCGTTGAGGCTCGCGGAGGATATCGTTATGTTCTCACTCTCACAGATGACTTAAGTAGATATGGGTATGTCTACTTGATGAAACACAAGTCTGAGACCTTTGAAAAGTTCAAGGAATTTCAGAATGAGGTAGAGAATCAACGTGACTGAAAAATAAAGTTCTTATGATCAGATCGTGGAGGAGAATATTTAAGTCACGAATTTGGTACACACTTAAGAAAATGTGGAATCGTTTCACAACTCACGCCCTGGAACACCTCAGCAGTAACGGTGTGTCCGAACGTCGAATCGCACTCTATTGGATATGGTGCGATCTATGATGTCTCTTACAGATTTGCCGCTATCATTTTGGGGATACGCTCTAGAGACAGCTACATTCACTTTAAATAGGGCACCGTCTAAATCCGTTGAGATGACACCGTATGAATTATGGTTTGGGAAGAAACCTAAGCTGTCGTTTCTAAAAGTTTGGGGATGCGATGCTTATGTCAAGAAACTTCAACCTGAAAAGCTCGAACCCAAGTCGGAAAAATGCGTCTTCATAGGATACCCTAAGGGAACCATTGGGTATACCTTCTACCTTAGATCCGAAGGCAATATCTTTGTTGCCAAGAACGGATCCTTCTCGAAAAGAGTTTCTCTCGAAAGGAGTAAGTGGGAGGAAAGTAGAACTCGATGAAGTACTACCTCTTGAACCGGAAAGTAGTGCAGCTCAGAAAATGTTCTGTGGTGCCTACACCGATCGGAGAGGAAATTAATGATGATGATCAAGGTACCGGATCAAGTTACTACTGAACTTCGAGGTCCACAAGGACACGCTCCACACCAGAGTGGTATGGCAACCCTGTCCTGAAAATCATGTTGTTAGACAACGGTGAACCTTCGAACTATGAAGAAGCGATGGCGGGCCCAGATTCCAACAAATGGCTTGAAGCCATGCAATCCGAGATAGGATCCATGTATGAAAACAAAGTATGGACTTTAACAGACTTGCCCGATGATCGGCGAGCGATAGAAAACAAATGGATCTTTAAGAAGAAGACGGACGCGGATGGTAATGTTACCATCTATAAAGCTCGACTTGTCGCTAAAGGTTATCGGCAAGTTCAAGGGATTGACTACGATGAGACTTTCTCTCCCGTAGCGAAGCTGATGTCCGTCCGAATCATGTTAGCAATGGCCGCATACTATGATTATGAGATATGGCAAATGGACGTCAAAACGGCATTCCTTAACGGCTATCTTAAGGAAGAACTGTATATGATGCAGCCGGAAGGTTTTGTCGACCCTAAGAATGCTAACAAGGTGTGCAAGCTCCAGCGATCCATTTATGGGCTGGTGCAAGCATCTCGGAGTTGGAACATTCGCTTTGATGAGATGATCAAAGTGTTTGGGTTTATGCAGACTTATGGAGAAGCCTGCGTTTACAAGAAAGTGAGTGGGAGCTCTGTAGCATTTCTCATATTATATGTAGATGACATACTTTTGATGGGAAATGATATAGAACTCTTGGAAAGCATTAAGGCCTACTTGAATAAAAGTTTTTCAATGAAGGACCTTGGAGAAGCTGCTTATATATTAGGCATCAACATCTATAGAGATAGATCGAGACGCCTCATAGGTCTTTCACAAAGCACATACCTTGATAAGATATTGAAGAAGTTCAAAATGGATCAGTCCAAGAAAGGGTTCTTGCCTGTATTACAAGGTGTGAAATTGAGCTCGGCTCAATGTCCGAACATGGCAGAAGATATAGAAGAGATGAGTGTCATCCCTATGCATCAGCCATAGGTTCTATTATGTATGCCATCTTGTGTACTGACCTGATGTAAACCTTGCCATAAGTTTGGTAGGAAGGTACCAAAGTAATCCCGCAAGGAACTTTGGACAGCGGTCAAGAATATCCTAAAGTACCGAAAAGTACTAAGGACATGTTTCGTTTATGGAGGTGACGAAGAGCTCGTCAGAAGGGTTACGCCGACGCTTAGCTTCGACACAGATCTGGATGACTCTAAGTCACAAACCGGATCGTGTATATGTTGAATGGTGGAGCAAGGCTGGTGCAGCTGCAAGCGAGCGTCGTGGCGGGATCTACGTGTGAAGTGGAGTACATGGCAGCCTCGGAGGCAGCACATGAAGCAATTTGGGTGAAGGAGTTCATCACCGACCTAGGAGTCATACCCAATGCGTCGGGGCCGATCAAACTCTTCTGTGACAACACTAGAGCTATTGCACTTGCCAAGGAGCCCAGGTTTCACAAGAAGACCAGGCACATCAAGCGTCGCTTCAACTCCATTCGTGAAAATGTTCAAGATGGAGACATAGAAATTTGCAAAGTACATACGGATCTGAATGTCGCAGATCCGTTGACTAAACCTCTTCCGCGAGCTAAACATGATCAACACCAGAACTCTATGGATGTTCGGTTCATCACAATGTAACTAGATTATTGACTCTAGTGCAAGTGGGAGACTGTTGGAAATATGCCCTAGAGGCAATAATAAAAGGATTATTATTATATTTCCTTGTTCGTGATAATTGTCTTTTATTCATGCTATAATTGTATTATCCGGAAATCGTAATACACGTGTGAAAACTTAGACCACAACATGTCCCTTGTGAGCCTCTAGTTGACTAGCTCGTTGATCAATAGATAGTCATGGTTTCCTGACTATGGACATTGGATGTCATTGATAACGGGATCACATCATTAGGAGAATGATGTGATGGACAAGACCCAATCCTAAGCATAGCACAAGATCGTGTAGTTCGTTTTGCTAGAGCTTTTCCAATGTCAAGTATCTCTTCCTTAGACCATGAGATCGTGTAACTCCGGATACCGTAGGAGTGCTTTGGGTGTACCAAACGTCACAACGAATCGGGTGACTATAAAGGTGCACTACGGTATCTCGAAAGTATCTTGGGTTGACACGGATCGAGATCGGATTTGTCACTCCGTATTACGGAGAGGTATCACTGGGCCCACTCGGTAATGCATCATCATAATGAGCTCAAAGTGACCAAGTGTCTAGTCATGGGATCATGCATTACGGTACGAGTAAAGTGACTTGCCAGTAACGAGATTGAACGAGGTATTGGGATACCGATGATCGAATCTCGGGCAAGTAACATACCCGTCGACAAAGGGAATTGTATACGGGTTGCTTGAATCCTCGACATCGTGGTTCATCCGCTGAGATCATCGAGGAGCATGTGGGAGCCAACATGGGTATCCAGATCCGCTGTTGGTTATTGACCGAGAGCCATCTCGGTCATGTCTACGTGTCTCCGAACCCGTAGGGTCTACACTTAAGGTTCGGTGACGCTTAGGGTTGTATGAATATGAGTATGCAGCAAACCGAATGTTGTTGAGTCCGGATGAGATCCCGGACGTCACGAGGAGTTCCGGAATGGTCCAGAGGTAAAGAATTATATATAGGAAGTGCTATTTCGCCATCGGGAGAATTTCGGGGTTACGGTATTGTCTGGGACCACGGAAGGGTCCTGGGTCCACCGGTGGGGCCACCTATCCGGAGGGCCCAGTGGGCTGAAGTGGGAGGAACCAGCCCCTGGTGGGATGGTGTGCCCCACTTGGCCCCCCGCGCCTAGGGTTGGAAACCCTAGGGTGGGGGTGCCCACTGCCTTGGGGCAAGCCTCCCCTTGGCCGCCGCCCCTTGGGAGATTGGATCTCAGGGCGGCGCGCCTCGTGGGGGCCTATATAAGGGGGTGGGCGAGGAGGCAGCCGCACCTGCATCTTGGCGCCTCCTCTCCCGCTACACCTCTCCTCTCGCAGGCTCGGCGAAGCCTGCTGCGGTGACTGCTGCATCCACCACCACACCGTAGTGCTGCTGGATCTTCATCAACCTCTCCTTCCCCCTTGCTGGATCAAGACGGAGAAGACGTCACGCTGACCGTACGTGTGTTGAACGCGGAGGTGCCGTCCGTTTGACGCTAGGATCTCCGGTGATTTGGATCACGACGAGAACGACTCCCTCAACCCCGTTCTCTTGAACGCTTCCGCACGCGATCTATAAGTGGTATGTAGATGCATTTCTCACTCGTTGCTAGATGAACTCATAGATGGATCTTGGTGAAACCGTAGGAAATTTTTTTATTTTCTGCAATGTTCCCCAACACTTTTTACTAAGAAGGTCAAAGGGGAGTTGTTTGTGTGCCAACTATATGTTGATGATATTATCTTTGGTTCCCCTAACAAAGCTTTCAATGAGGAGTTTGCCAATCTCATGACCTCAAAGTTCAAGATGTCTTCCATGGGAGAGTTGAAGTTCTTCCTCGGATTCGAAGTGAAGCAAAGAAGAGAAGGAACCTTCATCAGCCAAGCCAAATACACTCAAGACATGCTCAAAAGATTCAAGCTAAGCGATGTCAAGCCGGCTTCCACTCCAATGCCCACCAAGTGCCAACTTGACATTGATCCCAATGGTAAAGCGGTGGATCAAAAGGTATATCGCTCCATGATTGGCTCCTTGCTTTACCTTTGTGCATCTAGACCGGATATCATGTTGAGTGTGGGAATTTGTGCACGGTTTCAAGCCGCACCTAAGGAAAGCCAATATGTGGCGGTCAGTTTAATCTTTCGATATTTGGCTCATACCCCAAACTTTGGCTTATGGTACCCAAGAGGAGCAAACTTCAAGCTTGTAGGATATTGGGACTCCGATTGGGTGGGAGACAAAGTGGATAGGAAGTCCACTTAGAGGTGCCAATTCCTTGGTTGCTCTTTGGTGAGTTGGTCTTCCAAGAAGCAAAGTTGTGTGTCTCTCGCCCACCAAGCGGAGTATGTGGCGGCCGGTAGTTGTTGTGCACAACTCCTATGGATGAGGCAAACTTTAAAGGATTACGGTGTCATTTGTGACAAAGTTCCTCTTTGGTGTGACAATGAAAGTGCCATCAAGATTTCTCTCAACCCGGTGCAACACTTCAAGACGAAGCATATTGAGATTCGGTATCACTTCATCCGGGATCACATTAGGCGAGGGGAGATCAAGCTCAACTATGTCAACACTCATGATAACCTTGCAGATATCTTCACGAAGCCTTTGGATGAAGCAAGATTTCATGAGTTAAGGCATGAGCTAAATATCATTGATTCGAGCAATGTTGCTTGAACCCTTGCACACCCCACCATACTCAACTTGTTATCTTGTTTAGGTGTAGGCATGTAAATAGGGGGAGTGGTGTTCTCTCAATGAACTCTCCCTCCCCCCATTATGCATAAATTGATCAACTCTTTCACATTAGCCATTTTTATGGTACTTGTGCTTCAAAGACGAGTTTTGGTCATGGGCCCAAGGATAATTCTTCGCGGTGCCATACCAATTGACTCAAACATAGGTGGCCTCGGCCACCGCCCACTCTTAGAGAGGTGTGAGTTTCTCGCTCTCCTTGCTGGTTTTGGGTGTGTGTTTGTTCCCGTTTTTCATCTCGTTCTTCTCTCTTGAGCTAAGCCCTTTTTGGCCTAGTCCTTCTTGCGGCTGAGCGGTACTACCGCTGCGTGCGCGGTACTACCGCTTATGAGGGTCAAGCGGTACTACCGCCCGCACCAGCGGTACTACCGCTGCGGGGCGGGCGATGGGGGTTATATCGGGGCAGGGGGAGTTATTTTCTTCCCCATACCCATTCGCCCCCACTCGCTCGTCTTCCCTGTCGCTCCAGCGACATCTCGCCGTGGGAGGGCTCCGGCCGGCCGCCGCTTTCGGGCCGTTCCTCTCCATTTCCTCTGGTGGAGTCGTTCCCCACCACGTCCTCCAGCCATGGATGCCAGTATTGCCCCCGTTCCCGCTTTCTCTTTGCCTAGATCTTGCATCTAGTTCTTAGGGGCAATAGGCATTGTTTTCTCGTTTTTTGGCTATGAAGAGGCTTGAGTAGGATGGAGATAGCTTCTAGGCCCTTTAGATTGATGTTTGGTAGGATTAATTTTTGAATTTGGCATCCCGGTAGTGCCGGATCTGTCCACGGCAGTAGGGAACCACCGTTTCCCGTCTTGAGTGGTACTACCGCTCATCTTGAGCGGTACTACCGCGGGTAGGTCACGGTACTACCGCCGGATCCCCAGTTCCATCATTGTCTACGACACCTTGATCCTTGTTGCTTCGTTTGGTGGCTTATGCTCTTTCTTTCGTGGTGTTTTTGTTGCTCGTGTGTTTGGTTCCAGGTGATGATCTTCCTGAGCAGCAAGCCCGCCGTATCAACCCCGGTCGCGCTTCATCAAAGCGCTACCGCACTTCTGAGTCAGCAGGTGGTTCCTCTAGTGCTCCACCACCTCCTGCGGGTGCTTCCTCCAGTGTGCCATCTCTGCCTCAACTCCAGAAGAAACCTGCCAACAGGCCAAAGCCAAGGGGCAAGACTGTGACTGAGATGACTGCCAAGGAGTTCTGGGAAAAGCGTCGCCGTTACCCCTATGCGGAAGCCCAAGAACCCAATTTGGTCAACCGCCCGTTCTGGAACCGCTTTCAGTTTGCTATCTTCTTTGATGTGATCAAAGCCAAGAAGAATCTCTACGTTGATATTCGCTCCATCGACACGGATGCCATGGAAAAGGATCCTGAGTACTTTGGTGAAGCTCTTCAGATGTGTTCTCAGCTGAACATTCTCAAGATCATGCAGTTCAATAAGGATTTCGATGCTGATTTGGTGGCTCAATTCTATGCCACTGTCCATCTTGGGACTGATGCAGAAAGGACTCTGACTTGGATGAAAAATGGCAAGTTGCTCTCTGTCAACTGGAAGGCCTTCATGGATTTACTTGATGTGGAAGATCACGGGCTTGAGACTCCTGTTGGCTTCCGACCTCACCGCAATGCAAACTCTACTCACAAGCAAGCACTCTGGACCTACTGTACTGTGTAGGTTCACCCTGTGACTAAGAAGGAAACCTATGAGCTGTCTACCTTTCTGGATATCCTTCATCGTGTCTTCCGAGAGACTCTCTTCCCTCGCATCGGGAATCTGGATATGGTTCACTCTTATCTCGTGGAAATGCTTCTTTTCTGCCAGCATGAGAAGGAAGCAAACACTGGCGAGTCTCTGGACATTTCTCATGTGATGCAGTCTGAGCTTCTTTCTGCCGTTCCTGAGCGCAAGTGCCCGATCTATGGTCCGTTCATCATGTTGCTCATTGAGAAGGCTTGGGCACGCGTCTATCCCAAGGTTGGGCTAGAAACTGGAGATTTGGTGTCTCATGAGATCAAGCGTCTGAGGAAGAAGGACAATTGGGGCACTCCCGCTCCTAAATCCGGGGGTCCATCTACTGCTGCTGACATGGAGACCGAGGACGGCGCTGAGACCGATGATGACGATGAGGATTATGAGCCTTCTGGGACAGAGCCCTCTTGGGCAAAGAAGCTCAAGCACAAGATGAAGAAGCTCTTCTGCATGAAGTCTCACGGTCAGTACATGACTCATGTCACTACAACACGACTGACATTACAAGGCGGTCGAAAATGCCTCCAAAAGTCACAAGAACTCCGTTATATATGTGCCGGGGCGTTTCTAAAAATCGCTAGAGATGGACGCGAAGGCGAATGCTAGCTAAACTTGGCTGCCTTCTGTCTCTCCATCTTTTAATATTTCATTTAATCGGAAAAGCCAACGGAAGGCTCTCTTTCTCTTACCTCCCAAGCTCGACTCAAGGTGGGCTGTCAAATCAAATAATGGCACCGCGCTGGTCATGCCCATTAGCGTAGGCCGCCTCTCTTGTAGTAGCTGATTTCTGAAGCTAGTTGATCGTTTTCTGTTTATAAGAAAGTCAAACACTTGTTCCCTAAGCGGTATGGGACTAAAACTGATCAGGCGGAGAGAGACGCGGTCAAAGAACTGACGGGTCAAAGGCCGCCGCCAAATTCCTCCGCCTAGGATGGAGCTGTCGACCTCGACCACCAGCTGTTACGCTCCAGACGCAAATACGTACAGTAAAAGATTGCAGTCGCTCTCGTCCGATTGCAGCCTAATTTTTTGTTCAAGCTGATCAAAGCTCGTTCGTTGCGAGGCGTTCTGGGAAATGCCTCCAAAGCTCTTCAATGCAAGGCATTCTTGAAAAAATGCCTCCGAAGCTTGTTCGATGCGAGGCGCTCTGAAAAAATGCCTCCGAAGCTCGTTCGATGCGAGGCGTTCGGCAGAAAGGCCTCCAAAGCTTGTTCGATGCGAGGCGCTCTGAAAAAAGTGCCTTCGAAGGTGCGTCTAGATAGAGGCGATTTTGAAAAATGCCTTCTAATACATAGGTTTGAGGCATTTAGAGAAAACGCCTTTAATAAAGTGCCTTCTAAAGACGTCTGTCCTGTAGTGTGTGGCGGAGAAGAAGGCCAGGGGCGTCACAAGGAGCTCATGCGTCAGTTGGGTGCGACCGTTGTCAGTGGGTCGGAGGGTCAGATCACTGAGGAAGAGGAGTGGATTCAGCAACATTGCCCGTGGACCGATTCAGACGCCGAGCAGTTCCCGACCGGTGACAGCGGTGCAGACGATCCCGCAGGGATGTGATGCTTGTAATCCTCAGTTTGCTATCACCTGGAGCCGTAGCATTGCTCTTTGCCCTTTTGGTGTCTCGATGCCAAAGGGGGAGAGATTTTTAGGGATTTGTGTCGTTGCCGTGTTGCGAGAGTGTCTTTGTGTTTTGTGTTTGCCATTTGCTTTGCTTTGTTTGGTTCTATGCCTATGAGACCTAAGTTCTAGACATATGGTGTGAGACATATGCTACCTTTTCTTTATCTAATCTATGTCTATCTAGTACCTTGGTATCTTATGAGTTGCATGCTTATCTTGTTATACTTACCCTGCTCTCATATATCCTTTGCTTAGTTTGTTAGACTAATAAATATAGGGGAGTGTTGATCCTAATGTGTGTGTCGTGCATTCCAAAGGCACTTGTTTCTAGGTGCACACATTCAGGGGGAGCCCGTCTATATTTTGTAGTCCTAAGTATCTTTACTTTCATGTCTTATCCTTGTGCAAATCCCTGGTTGTCATCAATTCACCAAAAAGGGGGAGATTGTTAAGGCATATATCTCTCGATGTGGTTTTGGTGATTGATGACAACATGTTGTAGCGACCCGACCCGAATGGATCAAGTCTCTGTGCTTAGGTCTCATCCCTGGATTGGTATGCTGACACACACAGTACTCGAAGGATTTATAACAGAGGTAAATCACATGTATAAAGTAACGTAAATACTATTACCTCAATCCATAATATAGCGGAAGCAACAAGGTTGTGGATTCCCATCAACACCAACGGCAAAGTTGAGTATAGGAAATCGTAACCCTAACGTATCACTTACTGTCGTTCGAAAAGTGCGCAACATGAAAAGTTGCAGCCCAAAACGGGTCAACACATGGAATATCTTGGCAATGTAACACATAGAGAGTAATGAAGGAATAAGCCTATACTACATGCATATATGGCTGGTGGAAAGCTCTATGGTTACAGTTTTGCGTAAAGCCAATTTTTCCCTACTGTAAAGGAATAAATTTATTTAACTATCATGGTGGTTGTTAAACATTGAGAATGGTTGACAGCATCCTCAATCCCAATTAAAAGTACTCATTAAAAACCCAACAATATTAATTAGAGTAACATGATGAGATCAACAAGATAATCCAAGAACTAGATACTCAAGATGTCCATAACCGGGGACACGGCTAAACATGATTAGTTTATACACTCTGCAGAGGTTTGTGCACTTTTCCCCACAAGACTCGATCGCCTCCGTTTGGTTTCTCGCACTACATGGTGTTTGAGAGACGGATGACCGAGACATAGTCTTTCAGAAGTGTTTGCACCTTACGATGGGTAGACCGTACCACCTACAACCCCTACATCGCTAGTCTACCACCGTAAGAGTTCACACAACTTAATCAACTATGCGAGCCCATAATGGCTTGTGGCTGCACACGGAAGTTACTAGCATGAATGATCTTATGATCCCTTTGAGCACAGGTGGCGGTCCAAGAAATCAGTGCAAGTCACGAAACCTGTGTGCCTAGACAGCAAGTCATGGAGTAACCAGTGCCTCAATCCACCCAGATGTGTGTTTAAATTGCCACCTTAGATAAACCATTAATTATCAATCTCACATCATCATGGATATTCACTCAAACCCAATCCACGCTCACGAGCATAGCATGGCAAAATAAGCAAACATAGAAGTAACTCCCAAGGGTTTGATAATAAAACAGGTAATAGGTACTACCTCAAACTACTTCCCATCCCACAATTTAATTAGATCCTAATCATGCAAGTGTTTGAGGTTTGATCTAATGCATAAAAACTGGGTATGAGAAGGGTATGATCAAAGTGTTACTTGCCTGCAATGTTGATGAAGATGATTCGCACTCAAACTCTTGATAGTTCTACTCGTCACACTCCGGTCAATCTATCGTAAGCAATCAACAAGTAACCACACATAAGCAATCACTCAAAAGATCGGAAAGAACGAAGAAATCGATTCGGAAAACATCAAAACCAAGCGAATAACTCTCGCAACATAAAGCAATTTCTAACAGTACCAAAATCATGTGTATTTGGCCTTATCAGAAAGTTTATGTCAAGAGCTTCGATTTGCAAAAGAATCAACTAAATCGAGTTACTGAAACTCAAGTTATGATCGAACGAAGTTTGAATACAAATCTGTTTGAATTCAAATTTTAAAACTTTCAAAAACATGTTTGAGTTGGATTACTGGATAGAGGAGATCGTAACGAAGAAGTGGGCGTTGGTTTCGTTGAATTTGGACTAACGAGTAAAAAGTTATGAATGTTTGAAAATCAGGGACTAATCTGTAAAGGAAAATCATCACAGATAGGTCCCTGGCCGGAAATTAAAAATAAAAGAAAAATCTATCGAGCTTAACGCCGCTACTCTGTAACCTAAACCGACGAAAACCGTTCGCTAAGGAGATCTAAACAGCGAACGCTCACTATATAAACTAACCAAATAAAAAGAAAACGGGTTTTTTTAAATAAAACCGAAACCCTAAAAAAACCGAACTTAAAGAAAAGAACCGAGGTCGGTTTATACCGTTCATGGCGGTTTCTGAAGAAAACCGGCGGCGACAGCGAGGTCGAACTCCGCGAGATTTGGCTGGGCTCGCGGGCGGCTCGGTCGTCGGAGGAGACGGCGAGGCGACGGGAGGGAGGGCGGCGGCAAGGCGGTGGGTGACGACGGTGGGCATAGGCGGCGAGGGTGGCGGCTTGGCGGGCGTGGTCGGATCTCGGGCGGCGGCGACTTGGGGCGGCGGCGGCGAGCGAGAGAGGAGAGAGGGGACCGGGCGTCGTCCTTTTAAGGGCGTCAGGCGAGGTGGTGGCGTGAGGAGGGGCAAGGCGGCGGGGTGGCGGGTCGGTCCTGGCGGCGGCGGCCGGCGTCTTTCAGGTGGGACTCGCCGGGTCGGTGGCGAGGGCTGGCTGGCTGGGCCTTGGCTGGCGGTTGGCGAGGGCCGACCGGTTAGCGGAAGGATTTTTTTAAAACAGAGAGAAAAAAAAAAACGAAAGAAATAATAAAAAATTTATAGGCATATAATATATCAAAATTTGCGAAAAAGATTTCCTACATGATGAACATTATTTTAGCTTCAAATAAAATCCACAAAATTCTAATAATTCACACGATTACTCTGGTCCAATAAAATCCAATAAAAATCATTTTAAAATACCAAAATGACTTCAAATTAATTTCTCTCCAATTTTACGATGTAGGGAATCATGTTACCCTATTTTCCATATATTTTGTTTTGGATAAAAATAATTTGAATAAAACTCAAATAACTCCAAATTGGAAATGAATTCAAAAGAACTTTGAATTTAATTCTTTTAAACTCCCAACCCATATTTCATATAATTTGAAGAAGTCATTTTATCTTCGCTCGTGAAAATCATTAAGTTGCATAAAGTTTCAGAATTGGAAATATTCTCAAATGAAATTCAAATATTTTCAACACCCCTTGTCATTTAAATAAATGGAAGAAGTCATGTCATCTTCTCTCCGTGGTTTTGTGATGATAAGAATTTGAATTCTCAAGATCATAAAAGAAAATGAAAGTTTGGGAAAGTCCTTTTATTCCCTCTCATTTAACTTTCAAAAAGTTTCGAATTCACTCACTTTCAGTCAATCAATCAAGCAATCAATCAAATCTATCTATTTATTATAACATTCCAAAATTTAGAATTTTGGGATGTTACAAACCTACCACCCTTAAAAGGAATCTCGTCCTCGAGATTCGGAGAGGCTAGAAAGAAATAGGTTATGGTTTGGGGGTCTTCTCAAAATCCATCGATCATCTCCGGGGTCTCGGGTGCTACCACCCTTAGAAGCATGGTTACAGTTCCATCAAAAACTCATATACTCCATCCTTATTACTGACAGTGTCGGTCCTCTCAGATCGTAAGGATAATTCCTTCTCTAGGCTCTTCTCCGGTAGTGGCATAACCTTTTCCTCAATTCCTTTATCCATTCCTCTTGGTAAGGTTATTTCGAGATTGGGTCTTCATAGCTGACGGGTCTGGCGCCAATTCTAAACAACTATCGATATCTCATGGTGGTCATCAATTTATGGTTTCTCCTGCAGAAAACGGGTCTGGGTTGAACCTCACCGTATAACCTATGGTTGGCTAAAGCTGCCTTGTACAAGGGAAAAAACGCTTATACCATTCTAAGGTGCAACAAGGTTTTGATCATCGTCTCACTACTATAGGTAAGTCACTCAGATTTACCATCCCATATAGCAAAGCGAATAATAAGAGTAAGTCGGTATGGTGATCAATCCATCCCGCACCCAAATCATTACCTTGTACATGGTTTAGCGAATCTCGTATTCTAACACTCGGTCATCCTCACAAGCATTGCAGAATTTCTCTTGTCGACGAACCAAGTTCGGAAATCCATTGATTCTGCAAGCCAAACAAAACATCTATCGTTCCTTAACAACTCTCAGGTTTTGCGTAAACTCCTATAAATTCGTCGGTCGATAGAATCGTAACTTCTTCCAGGGTTTTTCCTTCAGCAATAGTGTGCTTGCTTCTTGGCAAGTCCTGGGGCCTGTGGGTTATGGCCCATCTCATCACTTAAAATCCTTGAACACATCATCTGGGCAACTGATCATTATCCCAACATCCAACTTCCTGGCATACTTAAAATCCATCCAATTGCACTGTCTCTTTTCCTTATATTTGCACCAAACGGGGACATGATTACTCAGACTCATCATGGAATTTCCATCGATCCATATTTCCAACATCATACCTCCTTTATATCCAATAGTAATTCATCTCTTCATCCTCGTGGGATATCCCACATACCGAGATAAAAACTTATACTTATGAAGTCCATACTCCACTTCGTGTGACATCATTATCCTTTCCAGGGTCAAGCGTCCTTATATGGGAATATTGGCCATCTCTGCATGGCACTTCTTCAACTGGGAAACGTGAAACACCTCATGAACTCCCGACTGTCCTTCGGGTGATTTCAACTTGTTAGCCAATTCTCTCATACGTTCCAAAACTCGGTATGGTCCTACAAATCTCGGGGCTAACTTTCCCTTAACTCCAAATCGTTTAACTCTTCGCAGAGGTGGCACACAAAGATATGCTCTGTCTCCAATTTCATAGACTACCTCCTTACGTTTCGAGTCAGATAACTCTTCCGCTCGGGTGAGCTACCTTCAGTCTATCTCGAATCAACTTAACATTCTCTTCTGACTCCTTGATCACATTTGGTCCAAACAACTGACGGTCTCCAACGTCATCCCACACTCTCTTGGGGTATCAAACATATCGAGACAAAACTCATCTTCATTTTGTCTGAATTCCATTCAGTGGGTATCCTTATATTTTCCACGGGTCAACGGTTCTTACAGGGTACTACCACCCTTAAAATGTTCCAATATTCCATAGACCATATTTATCATATCCTCGAAATTGGTCAACATCTTTCCTCATAGGGTAACTCATAAAATCCACAGCAGTACCTACACTGCTAACTTTATTGATTCTTAAATTATTACAATCATCTCGCTCTTCCATTACATGTCTCAACTTAACCCCTCAATAAAAGAAAAAGCTCTCACTTGTACTACTCCATTTATTCTGTTACAAATTCAACTATATATCATCGGTCTCCTTCTCCTTCGGACAATCTCCGCAAAGTGGTTGCTTCATCACAACGGAAACATATTACTTCTGACAAATATCGAGGTTTCCTTGTGATTATATAGCCTCCTGGGTCCTTATCTTCCCTCTTGGGCAATCATTGAAGTAGTGCCCTGAATTTTTGCACCTGAATCATGTGATATGACTCAGGTCTTTATTTGTGGAAATTGGGTTGTTCCTGGAATCCAACCTACTTCTCTTTTTGGACCTTTCCGTTCCAATCAGGGCCTCTATTTCCTGTGGGTCATACTCTACTTCCTCTGTTGGGAATTCTACTAAATCTCCATTCAGACAATCTTGGGAGATGTGTCCCTCTTCTCCACATGAATAGCATGACTTGGTGCTGGCTTTAATTTTGTTTCCTTTGTGTGTGTCCTCAACATCTTCCTTCGTGACAGGTTCTTCTAACATCTCCATGAGGGATCCTTTCATTTCTTCTTTCTTCTGCTGGATGGTTCTCTGTACCATAGTGTAAATGTGACACTGAGCAGGGTAGTGGGTAGTTCCTTCACACAAGAAACAAGTAATCTGTCTAGTTGGGCGTTCTTCAGTTGGGTGACTTCCTTCACAATTTGGGCATTCATCCTTGTGTTCGTTATGGGTGTGTCCTATTTCTCCACAGAGCTTGCATGCACAAGGGTTCTTCATAATATTTTCATAAGGCTCCAATTTCTGGGACACAAACCGAGACTTTGGCAAAGTCAACTTAAATTCTTTCCAAGTGGTTACTTCTTGCCATCCATTCATGGTTTGGTACATCCTCCACCAAGTAGCGTCACCTCTTTCAAAGCATTGTAGAGCATCTTTGGGCCATATCCTTTCGGGTATAGGGTTATTCTCCATGTGATCCTCCATGTTCGAATCCATTGGTCCGTCTTCAATTGACTCATCGGTCCCAAAATACGAGCTCATCTCCATTCATCATCTATTGGGTCCAAGGGTTTTGGGGTGAGATAAGAGAGATAGACAGGGAGGGATACACACAATGCAAACAATTGTTTTGAAAAGACAGATTTTATTGTGGCTGTCGGAAAAACATCAAACAAATGACAGCTCACAATCGTCACATCTAACGTAGGTATGTAACAGGGGTTGGGTCTTCTAATGGTCTATAGATCTCAATGTCATCAAACTCTTCAAGTCTTGTTCATGTCTCCGATGGCTTCTTCCAATCGTGCTTGTCCTGCTCAAGTTCTTTTGCCAGATCATCTCTGTTGACGCAAAGTCTCTCGCGACGTCCTTTAATATTTCTGGAGTGGCATTCCAAACTTCTGACTTCAACTTCCTTGACATGAACCATGATCCTAGTGTCTTTCAGTCCTAACGAATCTCCGGTATCTCGAGGTTTTGTTCCTCCAGTTTGGTTACTTCAGCATTCTGGATCCTGAGTTCTTCACGAAACGCTTCCTTATCAAATACTGCTTCTTGTAGGTCCATCTTAACTCCTTGATGTAACACTCCAGATCCTGGTGATGCACCAGTTATGTTAAAACTGCATCCTTCGCTGGCAGATGCTCCTTCAGCCTTCTACCATCCAATCCTTCCATGCATCTGCATGCTTAACTCAGCACAGTGACAATAGCATAAGAACTAAGACCATGGTCAGCCATGTCTATGCCCATGTTACTGCCATGAGCTTCATTCCATAGTTGACATCTCCTGCCTTAGGGCTTTCCTGACAAAATTTTTGAGTTCTAATGCTCCATGTTCCGGTCTTACTCTAATACACCTTGATCTCGGGTATTCTTCAGAGCCTTCAAATTCTCCTAGTCTTCGGAGTCTTCAACAGTTGTAGTTTCCACTTACACGGTAAAATCCTATTCATTCCAAATGGTCTTAGTTGTCCGATATCTTATCTCCTTGGAGTGGTCTCATCAGCCGAATCTCCGAGCGGACAAAAGGGAAAAGGGGTATGGTCTCTCTAAAAGGGAATATTTGAATAAGCTCAGAAGAGAAGAGAGGTAAAAGATTCTTTTGAAAAGAAAGTTGTAGAGAAAAATCTTTCTATGGGCTTGCCAGTTTCTAGGGTGACGTCCTACAGTCAACATGTGCTCTGATACCATCTTGTAGCGACCCGACCCGAATGGATCAAGTCTCTGTGCTTAGGTGTCATCCCTGGATCGGTATGCTGACACACACAGTACTCGAAGGATTTATAACAGAGGTAAATCACATGTATAAAGTAACATAAATACTATTACCTCAATCCATAATATAGCGGAAGCAACAAGGTTGTGGATTCCCATCAACACCAACGGCAAAGTTGAGTATAGGAAATCGTAACCCTAACGTATCACTTACTGTCGTTCGAAAAGTCTCGCAACATGAAAAGTTGCAGCCAAAAACGGTCAGCACATGGAATATGCCGCAATGTAACACATAGAGAGTAATGAAGGAATAAGCCTATACTACATGCATATATGGCTGGTGGAAAGCTCTATGGTTACAATTTTGCGTAAAGCCAATTTTTCCCTACTGCAAAGGAATAAATTTATTTAACTATCATGGTGGTTGTTAAACATTGAGAATTGTTGACAGCATCCTCAATCCCAATTAAAAGTACTCATTAAAAACCCAACAATATTAATTAGAGTAACATGATGAGATCAACAGGATAATCCAAGAACTAGATACTCAAGATGTCCATAACCAGGACACGGCTAATCATGATTAGTTTATACACTCTCTGAGGTTTGTGCACTTTTTCCCACAAGACTCGATCGCCTCCGTTTGGTTTCTCGCACTACATGGTGTTTGAGAGACGGATGACCGAGACATAGTCTTTCAGAAGCGTTTGCACCTTACGATGGGTAGACCGTACCACCTACAACCCCTACATCTGCTAGTCTACCACTGTAAGAGTTCACACGACTTAATCAACTATGCCAGAGTCCATAATGGCTTGTGGCTGCACACGGAAGTTACTAGCATGAATGATCTTATGATCCCTTTGAGCCTGGGTGGCGGTCCGAAGAAATACAGGCAAGTCCTGGAAACCCAGGTGCCTAGACAGGCAAGTCCTGGAGTAACCAGGTGCCTCAATCCACCCAGATGTGTGTTTAAGTTGCCACCTTAGATAAACCATTAATTATCAATCTCACATCTGTCATGGATATTCACTCAAACCCAATCCACGTCTACGAGCATAGCATGGCAAAATAAGCAAACGTAGAAGTAACTCCCAAGGGTTTGATAATAAAACAGGTAATAGGTACTACCTCAAACTACTTCCCATCCCACAATTTAATTAGATCCTAATCATGCAAGTGTTTGAGGTTTGATCTAATGCATAAAAACTGGGTATGAGAAGGGTATGATCAAAGTGTTACTTGCCTGCAATGTTGATGAAGATGATTCGCACTCAAACTCTTGATAGTTCTACTCGTCACACTCCGGTCAATCTATCGTAAGCAATCAACAGTAACCACACATAAGCAATCACTCAAAAGATCGGAAAGAACGAAGAAATCGATTCGGAAAACATCAAAACCAAGCGAATAACTCTCGCAACATAAAGCATTTTCTAACAGTACCAAAATCATGTGCATTTGGCCTTATCAGAAAGTTTATGTCAAGAGCTTCGATTTGCAAAAAGAATCAACTAAATCGGAGTTACGAAACTCAAGTTATGATCGAACGAAGTTTGAATACAAATCTGTTTGAATTCAAATTTTAAAACTTTCAAAAACATGTTTGAGTTGGATTACTAGATAGAGGAGATCGTAACGAAGAAGTGGGCGTTGGTTTCGTTGAATTTGGACTAGTAAAAAGTTATGAATGTTTGAAAATCAGGGACTAATCTGTAAAGGAAAATCATCACAGATAGGTCCCTGGCTGGAAATTAAAAATAAAAAGAAAAATCTATCGAGCGAACGCTCGCTACAGAACCTAAACCGACGAAAACCGTTCGCTAAGGAGATCTAAACAGCGAACACTCACTATATAAACTAACCAAATAAAAAGAAAACAGGTTTTTTTAAACAAAACCGAAACCCTAAAAAAACCGAACTTAAAGAAAATAACCGGGGTCGGTTTATACCGGTTCGCGGCGGTTTGCGAAGAAAACCGGCGGCGGCGGCGAGGTCGAACTCCAGCGAGACGGCTGGGCTCGCGGGCGGCTCCGGTCGTCGGAGGAGAGGGCGAGGCGACGGGAGGGGCGGGCGGCTGGGCTTGTGCGGTGGTGACGACGGCGGTGGGCATAGGCGGCGAGGGTGGCGGCGGCGGGTGGTCGGATCTCGCCGGGCGGCGGCGACTTGGGCGGCGGGCGGCGAGCGAGAGAGAGAGGAGAGACGGGACGGGGCGGCCTTTTAAGGGTGTCGAGCGAGGTGGTGGCGTGGAGGAGGGGGCAAGGCGGCGGGGTGGCGGGTCGGTCACCATGGCGGGCGGCGTGTGTAGGTTGGGACTCCGCCTCGGTGGTGAGGGGCTACTGGCTGGGCCTTGCCCGGCGGTTGGTTGGGCAATGGGCCCGGTCGGCGAAGGATTTTTTAAATCAGAGAGAAAAATAAAACGAAAGAAATAATAAAAATTTTATAGGCATATAATATATCAAAATTTGCAGAAAAAGATTTCCTACATGATGAACATTATTTTAGCTTCAAATAAAATCCACAAAATTCTAATAATTCACACAGTGCTACTGGTCCAATAAAATCCAATAAAATCATTTTAAAATACCAAAATGACTTCAAATTAATTTCTCTCCAATTTTCTGATGTAGGGAATCATGTTACCCTATTTTCCATATATTTTGTTTTGGATAAAATAATTTGAATAAAACTCAAATAACTCCAAATTGGAAATGAATTCAAAAGAACTTTGAATTTAATTCTTTTAAACTCCCAACCCATATTTCATATAATTTGAAGAAGTCATTTTATCTTCGCTCGTGAAAATCATTAAGTTGCATAAAGTTTCAGAATTGGAAATATTCTCAAATGAAATTCAAATATTTTCAACACCCCTTGTCATTTAAATAAATGGAAGAAGTCATGTCATCTTCTCTCCGTGGTTTTGTGATGATAAGAATTTGAATTCTCAAGATCATAAAAGAAAAATGAAAGTTTGGGAAAGTCCTTTATTCCTCTCATTTAACTTTCAAAAGTTTCAATTCACTCACTTTCAGTCAATCAATCAAGCAATCAATCAAATCTATCTATTTATTATAACATTCCAAAATTTAGAATTTTGGGATGTTACAAACCTACCACCCTTAAAAGGAATCTCGTCCTCGAGATTCGGAGAGGCTAGAAAGAAATAGGTTAGGGTTTGGGGGTCTTCTCAAAATCCATCGATCATCTCCGGGGTCTCGGGTGCTACCACCCTTAGAAGCATGGTTACAGTTCCATCAAAAACTCATATACTCCATCCTTATTACTGACAGTGTCGGTCCTCTCAGATCGTAAGGATAATTCCTTCTCTAGGCTCTTCTCCGGTAGTGGCATAACCTTTTCCTCAATTCCTTTATCCATTCCTCTTGGTAAGGTTATTCCGAGATTGGGTCTTCATAGCTGACGGGTCTGGCGCCAATTCTAAACAACTATCGATATCTCATGGTGGTCATCAATTTATGGTTTCTCCTGCAGAAAACGGGTCTGGGTTGAACCTCACCGTATAACCTATGGTTGGCTAAAGCTGCCTTGTACAAGGGAAAAAACGCTTATACCATTCTAAGGTGCAACAAGGTTTTGATCATCGTCTCACTACTATAGGTAAGTCACTCAGATTTACCATCCCATATAGCAAAGCTTAATAATAAGAGTAAGTCGGTATGGTGATCAATCCATCCCGCACCCAAATCATTACCTTGTACATGGTTTAGCTTAATCTCGTATTCTAACACTCGGTCATCCTCACAAGCATTGCAGAATTTCTCTTGTCGACGAACCAAGTTCAGAAATCCATTGATTCGCAAGCCAAACAAAACATCTATCGCTCCTTAACAACTCTCGTGTTTTGCGTAAACTCCTATAAATTCGCCGATCGATAGAATCGTAACTTCTTCCGTGGTTTTCCTTCACAATAGTGTGCTTGCTTCTTGGCAGGTCCTGGGGCACGTGGGTTATGGCCCATCTCATCACTTAAAATCCTTGAACACATCATCTGGGCAATGATCATTATCCCAACATCCAACTTCCCGCATACTTAAAATCCATCCAATTGCACCTGTCTCTTTTCCTTATATTTGCACCAAACGGGGACATGATTACTCAGACTCATCATGGAATTTCCATCGATCCATATTTCCAACATCATACCTCCTTTATATCCAATAGTAATTCATCTCTTCATCCTCGTGGGATATCCTACATACCGAGATAAAAACTTATACTTATGAAGTCCATACTCCACTTCGTGTGACATCATTATCCTTTCCAGGTCAAGCGCCCTTATATGGGAATATTGGCCATCTCGCATGGCACTTCTTCAATCGGGAAACGTGAAACACCTCATGAACTCCCGATCGTCCTTCGGTGATTTCAACTTGTTAGCCAATTCTCTCATACGCTCCAAAACTCGGTATGGTCTTACAAATCTCGGGCTAACTTTCCTTAACTCCAAATCGCTTAACTCTTCGCAGAGGTGGCACACAAAGATATGCTCTGTCTCCAATTTCATAGACTACCTCCTTACGCTTTCGAGTGCAGATAACTCTTCCGCTCGGGTGAGCTACCTTCATCTATCTCGAATCAACTTAACATTCTCTTCTGACTCCTTAATCACATTTGGTCCAAACAACTGACGGTCTCCAACGTCATCCCACACTCTCTTGGGGTATCAAACATATCGAGACAAAACTCATCTTCATTTTGTCTGAATTCCATTCAGTGGGTATCCTTATATTTTCCACGGGTCAACGGTTCTTACAGGGTACTACCACCCTTAAAATGTTCCAATATTCCATAGACCATATTTATCATATCCTCAAAATTGGTCAACATCTTTCCTCATAGGGTAACTCATAAAATCCACAGCAGTACCTACACTGCTAACTTTATTGATTCTTAAATTATTACAATCATCTCGCTCTTCCATTACATGTCTCAACTTAACCCCTCAATAAAATAAAAAGCTCTCACTTGTACTACTCCATTGATTCTGTTACAAATTCAACTTCATATCACCGGTCTCCTTCTCCTTCGGACAATCTCTGGCAAAGTGGCCTGCTTCATCACAACGGAAACATATTACTTCTGACAAATATCGAGGTTTCCTTGTGATTATATAGCCTCCTGGGTCCTTATCTTCCCTCTTGGGCAATCATTGAAGCAAAGGTGCCTGAATTTTTGCACCTGAATCATGTGATATGACTCAGGTCTTTATTTGTGGAAATTGGGTTGTTCCGGAATCCAACCTACTTCTCTTTTGGACCTTTCCGCTCCAATCGGGGCCTCTATTTCCTGTGGGTCATACTCTACTTCCTCCGTCGGGAATTCTACTAAATCTCCATTCGGACAATCTTGGGAGATGTGTCCTCTTCTCCACATGAATAGCATGACTTGGTGCTGGCTTTAATTTTGTTTCCTTTGTGTGTGTCCTCAACATCTTCCTTCGTCATGAGTTCTTCTAACATCTCCATGAGGGCTCCTTTCATTTCTTCTTTCTTCTGCTGGATGGTTCTCTGTACCATAGTGTAAATGTGACTTTGGAGGGGTAGTGGGTAGTTCCTTCACACAAGAAACAAGTAATCTGTCTAGTTGGGCATTCTTCAGTTGGGTGACTTCCTTCACAATTTGGGCATTCATCCTTGTGTTCGTTATGGGTGTGTCCTATTTCTCCATAGAGCTTGCATGCACAAGGGTTCTTCATAATATTTTCATAAGGCTCCAATTTCTGGGACACAAACCGAGACTTTGGCAAAGTCAACTTAAATTCTTTCCAAGTGGTTACTTCTTGCCATCCATTCATGGTTTGGTACATCCTCCACCAAGTAGCGTCACCTCTTTCAAAGCATTGTAGAGCATGCTGGGCCATATCCTTTCTGGGTATAGGGTTATTCTCCATGTGATCCTCCATGTTCTGAATCCATTGGTCCGTCTTCAATTGACTCATCGGTCCCGAAAATACGAGCTCATCTCCATTCATCATCTATTGGGTCCAAGGGTTTTGGGGTGAGATAAGAGAGATAGACAGGGAGGGATACACACAATGCAAACAATTGTTTTGAAAAGACAGATTTTATTGTGGCTGTCGGAAAAACATCAAACAAATGACAGCTCACAATCGTCACATCTAACGTAGGTATGTAACAGGGGTTGGGTCTTCTAATGGTCTATAGATCTCAATGTCATCAAACTCTTCAAGTCTTGTTCATGTCTCCGATGGCTTCTTCCAATCGTGCTTGTCCTGCTCAAGTTCTTTTGCCAGATCATCTCTGTTGGACGCCAAGTCTCTCGCGACGCCCTTTAATATTTTCGAGTGGCATTCCAAACTTCGACTTCAACTTCCTTGACACGAACCATGATCCTACTGTCTTTCAGTCCTGACGAATCTCCGGTATCTCGAGGTTTTGTTCCTCCAGTTTGGTTACTTCAGCATTCTGGATCCTGAGTTCTTCACGAAACGCTTCCTTATCAAATATTGCTTCTTGTAGGTCCATCTTAACTCCTTGATGTAACACTCCAGATCCTGGTGATGCACCAGTTATGTTAAAACTTCATCCTTCGCTGGCAGATGCTCCTTCAGCCTTCTACCATCCAATCCTTCCATGCATCTGCATGCTTAACTCAGCACTGTGACAATAGCATAAGCAATAATACCATGGTCAGCCATGTCTATGCCCATGTTACTGCCATGAGCTTCATTCCATAGTTGACATCTCCTGCCTTAGGGCTTTCCTGACAAAATTTTTGAGTTCTAATGCTCCATGTTCCGGTCTTACTCCAATACACCTTGATCTCGGGTATTCTTCAGAGCCTTCAAATTCTCCTAGTCCTCGGAGTCTTCAACAGTTGTAGTTTCCACTTACACGGTAAAATCCTCTTCATTCCAAATGGTCTTAGTTGTCCGATATCTTATCTCCTTGGAGTGGTCTCATCAGCCGAATCTCCGAGCGGACAAAAGGGAAAAGGGGTATGGTCTCTCTAAAAGGGAATATTTGAATAAGCTCAGAAGAGAAGAGAGGTAAAAGATTCTTTTGAAAAGAAAGTTGTAGAGAAAAATCTTTCTATGGGCTTGCCAGTTTCTAGGGTGACGTCCTACAGTCAACATGTGCTCTGATACCATCTTGTAGCGACCCGACCCGAATGGATCAAGTCTCTGTGCTTAGGTGTCATCCCTGGACCGGTATGCTGACACACACAGTACTCGAAGGATTTATAACAGAGGTAAATCACATGTATAAAGTAACATAAATACTATTACCTCAATCCATAATATAGCGGAAGCAACAAGGTTGTGGATTCCCATCAACACCAACGGCAAAGTTGAGTATAGGAAATCGTAACCCTAACGTATCACTTACTCGTCGTCTGAAAAGTCTGCAACATGAAAAGTTGCAGCCCGAAAACGGGTCAGCACATGGAATATGCTGGCAATGTAACACATAGAGAGTAATGAAGGAATAAGCCTATACTACATGCATATATGGCTGGTGGAAAGCTCTATGGTTACAATTTTGCGTAAAGCCAATTTTTCCCTACTGCAAAGGAATAAATTTATTTAACTATCATGGTGGTTGTTAAACATTGAGAATTGTTGACAGCATCCTCAATCCCAATTAAAAGTACTCATTAAAAACCCAACAATATTAATTAGAGTAACATGATGAGATCAACAGGATAATCCAAGAACTAGATACTCAAGATGTCCATAACCAGGGACACGGCTAATCATGATTAGTTTATACACTCTACAGAGGTTTGTGCACTTTTTCCCACAAGACTCGATCGCCTCCGTTTGGTTTCTCGCACTACATGGTGTTTGAGAGACGGATGACCGAGACATAGTCTTTCAGAAGCGTTTGCACCTTACGATGGATAGACCGTACCACCTACAACCCCTACATCTGCTAGTCTACCACTGTAAGAGTTCACACGACTTAATCAACTATGCCTGAGTCCATAATGGCTTGTGGCTGCACACGGAAGTTACTAGCATGAATGATCTTATGATCCCTTTGAGCACAGGTGGCGGTCAGAAGAAATACAGCAAGTCCTCGAAACCTGTGTGCCTAGGCAGGCAAGTCTGGAGTAACCAGTGCCTTAATCCACCCAGATGTGTGTTTAAGTTGCCACCTTAGATAAACCATTAATTATCAATCTCACATCTGTCATGGATATTCACTCAAACCCAATCCACGTCTCTGAGCATAGCATGGCAAAATAAGCAAACGAGAAGTAACTCCCAAGGGTTTGATAATAAAACAGTAATAGGTACTACTCAAACTACTTCCCATCCCACAATTTAATTAGATCCTAATCATGCAAGTGTTTGAGGTTTGATCTAATGCATAAAAACTGGGTATGAGAAGGGTATGATCAAAGTGTTACTTGCCTGCAATGTTGATGAAGATGATTCGCACTCAAACTCTTGATAGTTCTACTCGTCACACTCCGGTCAATCTATCGTAAGCAATCAACAGTAACCACACATAAGCAATCACTCAAAAGATCGGAAAGAACGAAGAAATCGATTCGGAAAACATCAAAACCAAGCGAATAACTCTCGCAACATAAAGCATTTTCTAACAGTACCAAAATCATGTGTATTTGGCCTTATCAGAAAGTTTATGTCAAGAGCTTCGATTTGCAAAAAGAATCAACTAAATCGGAGTTACGAAACTCAAGTTATGATCGAACGAAGTTTGAATACAAGTCTGTTTGAATTCAAATTATAAAACTTTCAAAAACATGTTTGAGTTGGATTACTGGATAGAGGAGATCGTAACGAAGAAGTGGGCGTTGGTTTCGTTGAATTTGGACTAACGAGTAAAAAGTTATGAATGTTTGAAAATCAGGGACTAATCTGTAAAGGAAAATCATCACAGATAGGTCCCTGGCCGGAAATTAAAAATAAAAAGAAAAATCTATCGAGCTTAACGCCGCATGTAACCTAAACCGACGAAAACCGTTCGCTAAGGAGATCTAAACAGCGAACGCTCACTATATAAGCTAACCAAATAAAAAGAAAAAGGGTTTTTTTTAAACAAAACCGAAACCCTAAAAAACCGAACTTAAAGAAAAGAACCGGGGTCGGTTTATACCGGTTCGCAGCGGTTTGCGAAGAAAACCGGCGGCGGCGGCGAGGTCGAACTCCGGCGAGGCAGCGCTGGGCTCACGGGCGGCTCGATCGTCGGAGGAGACGGCGAGGCGACGGGAGGCGGCGGCTGGGCGGCGGTGCAGTGGTGACGACGGCGGTGGGCATAAGGCGGCGAGGGTGGCGGCGGGCGGCGGCGCGGTCGGATCTCGCCGGCGGCGGCGACTTGGGCGGCGGGGCGGCGAGCGAGGGGAGAGAGGAGAGACGGGGACCGGGCAAGGCGTCCTTTTAAGGGCGTCAGGCGAGGTGGTGGCGTGGAGGAGGGCAAAGGCGGGGTGGCGGGTCGGTCACGGCGGGCGGCGGCCAGCGTGGTTTCAGGCGGGACTCCGCCGGGTCGGTGGCGAGGGCGCTACTGGTGGGCCTTGGCTGGCCGGTTGGCTGGGCCGCCCGGTCAAGTGAATGATTTTTTAAACAGAGAGAAAAAAAACGAAAGAAATAATAAAAATTTTATAGGCATATAATATATCAAAATTTGCGAAAAAGATTTCCTACATGATGAACATTATTTTAGCTTCAAATAAAATCTACAAAATTCTAATAATTCACACAGTGCTACTGGTCCAATAAAATCCAATAAAAATCATTTTAAAATACCAAAATGACTTCAAATTAATTTCTCTCAATTTTCGATGTAGGGAATCATGTTACCCTGATTTCCATATATTTTGTTTTTGGAGAAAATAATTTGAATAAAACTCAAATAACTCCAATTGGAAATGAATTCAAAAGAACTTTGAATTTAATTCTTTTATACTCCCAACCCATATTTCATATAATTTGAAGAAGTCATTTTATCTTCGCCGTGAAAATCATTGAGTTGCATAAAGTTTCAGAATTGGAAATATTCTCAAATGAAATTCAAATATTTTCAACACCCTTGTCATTTAAATAAATGGAAGAAGTCATGTCATCTTCTCTCCGTGGTTTTGTGATGATAAGAATTTGAATTCTCAAGATCATAAAAGAAAAATGAAAGTTTGGGAAAGTCCTTTTATTCCCTCTCATTTAACTTTCAAAAAGTTTCGAATTCACTCACTTTCAGTCAATCAATCAAGCAATCAATCAAATCTATCTATTTATTATAACATTCCAAAATTTAGAATTTTGGGATGTTACACATGTTTACGGACTAATCGTGTGCCTTGAGTATTTCAGAGATCCATCTTTGGCACAAGACGATTTCTTTCCCTCGGAGTGTCATTCAAGACGATGTAGCTCTTTCGTTTCTTTTTCGGTGGACTAGTTCCGTAGAGGGCACCGTACTATCAAGAGGGGGTCCGCTTTGGTAAGCCTAGGGTGGAATCAACACGTACACATCCTTTTCACACCCTCTGAGCCTTTCCGCTTCATTGGAGAGCTCTTCCTTCCTTCTTTGGGCGTTGTCTAGTCCCAGCGGTAGTACCGCGGTACCGAGCGGTAGTACCGCTTTAGGTCTTCTTCCCCAAAGTTGACCTATCCCTTCCCCCAAAAGCTCCATTGTTCTCCAAGCTCCATTTTCGCCCGATCTCTCTCCCTAGCCAATCAAACTTGTTGATTTGCTTGGGATTGGTTGAGAAGGCCCCGATCTACACTTCCACCAAGAGAAATTTGATTCCCCCCACTAATCCCTAGCGGATCTTGCTACTCTTTGGTGTTTGAGCACCCTAGACGGTTGAGGTCACCGTAGAGCCATAGTCCATTGTGGTGAAGCTTCGTGGTGTTGTTGGGAGCCTCCAACTAAGTTATGGAGATTGCCCCAACCTTGTTTATAAAGGTTCGGTTGCCGCCTTCAAGGGCACCAATAGTGGAATCACGGCATCTCGCATTGTGTGAGGGCGTGAGGAGAATACGGTGGCCCTAATGGCTTCTTGGGGAGCATTGTGCCTCCACACCGCTCTAACGGAGACGTACTTCCCCTCAAAAGGAAGGAACTTCGGTAACACATCCTCGTCTCCACCGGCTCCGCTCTTGGTTAACTTATCCCTTTACTTGTGCAAGCCTATTTGTGTTATATCCTTTGCTTGCTTGCTTGCTTATGGTTGTTGCATCATATAGGTTGTCCACCTAGTTGCATATCTAGACAACCTACTTTGATGCAAAGTTTAATTTGGTAAAGAAAAGCTAAAAATTGTTAGTTGCCTATTCACCCCCCCCTCTAGTCAACTATATCGATCCTTTCAATGGCTGTCATAAGCAAGGCACATGAGGCCAGAGTGCTGAGTACCATCAATGAATGTAGCCCTATGCAGCGCATGTCCTTGTACGCGGATGATGTGGTGCTCTTCATAAAGCCCACTTGGCCAGATCTTATGTTCGTTAAGGAAATTCTCACCATATTCGGAGTGGCATCAGGGCTCAAAGTAAACTATGCCAAATCAGCGGCGATCATGATCAGAGCTGAAAGTGAGGATGAGGAGCTTGTCAAGTCTGCACTGCCATGGAAGATCGATGCCTTCCCGTGCAAATATCTAGGGCTCCAGCTAAGCATAAAACAGCCCAAAAGATTCGAGTGGCAGCCCATTGTTGATACCGCACTTCACATATTGCCAGGATGGCAAAGAGGCCTGGTGACAAGGCCTCGAAGGCTCATACTTGTTAACCAAGTTATGAGGGCGCATGCTACACATCACCTTATGATCGCGGAGGCACCAAAATGGGCTCTGGAAAGAGTGGACTAAGGTTGCAGGGCTTTTTTCTGGGCCGGGACTGAGGCGGTGAATGGGGGCAAATGTGTTGTCTCATGGACTAAGGTGTGCAGGCCAAAGCACATGGGAGGGCTTGGAGTCATTGACCTGTCTAAACACGGCATTGCATTACGAATGAGATGGGAATGGCTCCGACGCACGAATGAGTCTAGGCCTTGGCAAGGCCTCAATTTGACCGCGGACAAAAAAGTGGATCAAGCCTTTGGGAGCCTAGTTAAATGGAAAGTTGGCTCGGGAGACAAGACCTTGTTTTGGAAAGATCGATGGATACATGGTGCAACAATCGGAGAGATTTCCCCATTGGTGGTGGCAAAGGTGCGAACACAAGTAGCTAACAGGAGACTCGTGCGGGATGCGATGTACATGCATACATGGATGGACGACCTTGTAGGAAGTCTTTGCACTGAGGGCCTCACCCAGTTCATTGGGCTTTGGGAGATCCTCATGGAGGTCCAGCTGGATGATCAGATTGAGGACCGTCCTATCTGGGCTTGGAATGCATCGGGCGTGTACACTGCATCTTCGGTGTATAAGATGCTGTGTGAGGGAGGAACTAGATTCCACTCCTTTGGAGCCATATGGAAGTGTTGGGCACCTCTTGCATGCAAGATTTTCATGTGGCTCGCTGTGCAATACCGACTGTGGACATCAGACAGGAGAACCAGGCACGGATTGCAAGACCAAACCTCAAAATGCTACATGTGTGACCAAGAGGAGGACACGGTTGATCATATATTGCTGCAATGCGTCTTCTTGCAGCAAGTGTGGTTCCGTTGCATCGACAGGATGGGTTTGACGGTAGATCTATGCCCTACTAACAACTCTAGTCTGGTGCAGTGGTGGACGTAAGGTAGAAAACGGATAGATAAGCAATCCCGGAAAGGTTTTGACACTTTCGTAATGCTAATTTGCTGGACGTTATGGAAGCAAAGGAATGCGAGGGTGTTCAACAACGGAATGGTCAAGAACGAATGGGATACGGTGGACATGATCTTCGATGATCTCAGGACCTGGGCAAAAGCAGGAGCGTTTGGAGGACAACCAGTCATAGAGTAGTCGAGTAGACCTAGGGAGTGGTGTGGAGGGTTGGTTAGGGTCGGCTTGTGACACCTAACTAGCACATAGGATTAGTATTACTTTCTACATGCACCACATGTTGCCTCACTTCAATCTAAGTCATGTTTAGGCATAGCAGTAGCAGTAGCACGGAGATAAGAGAGGACACATCTCTCTATTAGCTACCTATACCAACCTAAATTAACCCCCAAAACCCCTAAACCACCTCCTTTAAAAAAACCGAGCCGCTGAAATGCTGACGCGTGGAAGCTTATTGATCCCGGTTGGTGCTACCAACCGGGACCAAAGGCCCTCCTGCTTGGGCTCGCCGGAGCGGCCACGTGGAGGCTCATCTGTCCTGGTTTGTATAAGAACCGGAACTAAAGGCCTAGGGCACTAGTAACGACCCTTTAGTCCCGGTTCCCCAACCGGGACAGATGGGCCTTATGAACTGGGACAAATGGGCCTTTTTCTACTAGTGTGTGTTGCAGTTTGCTTCTTTCAAAAAGACGAGGTGTTCTAGAATGATTTGCTTATCTGCTTTATGCATGATCATCCATTTTATAGATTATATAGGGTGTTGGTATCTTTCTGTACACTGGCATGATCTCTAAAACAAGTCTCAGGCCATAGATAGGATTGTCATCATGTATGTTATTTAGTTATATAGAAAAACGAAGCACATAACTGCACAACACAAAACAATACTGCTTCTGAACGGATGTTTCCATTGATAATAAGGTTACTAATGTTAGTTGGTGTCGGCTCTAGGGTGTATAGTTTACACTCTATGAATCATGTCAAGGTTCCGTACAAATCGGTTATGTGTTTCAACATTTTACAATGTTAGTCGTTTATCTATTATGTTCTACTCCCTCCGTTCCTAAATATAAGTCCATTTAGAGATTTCAATATGGACTATATACAGAGCAAAATTGATGAATCTACACTCTAAAATAAGTCTATGTACATCCGTATGTAGTGTGTATTGAAATCTCTAAAAAGACCTATATTTAGAAACGGAGGGAGTAATTTGTATCTATGGGTTTCTCAAAATAATTGTATGTACTGGGAGAGGAGGTTTCCATGACTATTGATCATTGATCAGTTAGAACTTCTGCTGAAGAAAGGTGCCCTTTGGTTAACATTTCAGATATATAACATACGACGTTGGAATTTCCATTGAATCTTTTAAGGAAAGTACAACAATAGAATGGCCTTTCTTCCGGTGGCCACCCCCTCCCGCCTTTCTGTTGCGTATATTCATTTTGGATATTGACCACGGTTGCATAAATTTAAGTTGCTTGTGATCTTCTGTCTATTTCCTGTTAATTATAAGTAATCAGAACCATCTCTGATCAGTACACCATAGCACAATACCACACGGATGCTTGGTAGTGCTTTTCATAAATTGGTAGTTTTTGCTTCGGTGCAGAGCTTTTGACGAATTACTGGGTATGCAAATCTTGGTTTGATCCTTCTACTAATTTATACTCTAATGACATGGAAGTTGATAGCGTGAAATGCCTAGCTGTTGACATCCCCCCTCGGAGTTCTCTAGAGAGGTGAGCAATTTATAATAACAAAAACATAAATTATTTTTGTTGCAGTTCCCGTTTGTTTTAATGAGATGGCTCTTGTTCCATTGAATTCAAATCTGTTACAAGACTTCCCTTGCATAATTTTTTGAAGGAAGAGTGAATTTCGTCCTGAACTTGACTGAACCAAACTTCTGATCATGTCATTCCACTCCTTTCATTGATGCTATTTGAAGGTTTTGTGTCGAGTCATTGACATGTAATGTTTTAGACATAATGGATGAAATCATGTTAATTCTAGCTCTGGTTCTTATGTCGTGCTATGCATGCCGCTGACCTTTACGTTTTCCATTATTTTGCAGAGAATTTGTACATGCAAATTTTATTCATAGTGAACCTACGTGGTAGTTTTTGTTCTGAATATATGCGTTCTACTCTGCTTGCATCAGGCCAGTTCATGCTTCCAAATTTGTGGTTTTGATCAGTGGCAAGCATGTACATAGCTGTAGCAGAATTCATTAGACATGGTTAGCAGTTTGTGGATAGGTTGCAATATCTTTTATCTTATCAATATATTTGATGTTCGTTCGTTTGTGGATAGGTTGCAATATCTTTTATCTTATCAGTGGCAAGCATCCACTTTGTAAGACTGTTATCTCTTTGTTAATATAGGCCTATTAGATAGCTCTCCTTATCAGTGAATACTCTACTGCTGCTGCAGTTCTATTCCGTGCATTCTTATTTTAACAACTCGTGCTCATTTGTATTGCATATAGATGTACAAATGCGCCCGCTGCATGTTTATATGCCTTATAAGTATTCACCTACAGCTTGATATGCCACAAGAGGAGATTTATACATGTTTCTCAAGTATTTTCACTAAACTATGCATGCTATCATACAGTGACACTAACAAATACGACAACGTGATTAGTGCGTACAGTTCCGCCTCTAGAGACGCGCCCTGCGACTATATGCACTATTGTTAGGGTCTTGGTTTCTGTGGTGGGCGCTATGATACTCCTAGGCATCCTTTATTTTGAACGCTTCAAACTTTGTGCATGGAGGATTATTAAAATTCAAACATTGTTTTAAGTGTCTGATTCCATTGTCATATGCGTTTTGAAGCAGATTGTATATATACTTGTGTCTTGCTTCAGTTTCTCATGTAATGTTTACCATAGTGTGCCTGACACGGTCTCAATGATATTATCTAAGCAAATTGTTTTATAATTCTCACTTGATGATGCCAATAGTTCATTAATTCCATCTGAATTTATTTGTCTGGTCTTGTAGCTATCACTAAGCTTGCTTGCTTGCAATTTTAGGATCAGCAGCAAGCTGCGTGACTGATGATGCAGAGCTATTCCTTGTGTCTGATGATGCCATTTTAGGATCAGTAGCAAGCTGGCATGACTGATGATGCAGAGCCATTCCTTGTGTCTCGACGATTTGGTCAAATTTTATTTACTGAGAAATATTCTCCATTATGCATGATGCATTTGGTTCTTATAGCAGATTTAATATTATGGCATTGCTATATGTGATTATGAACAAAGTTGATTTGGGAATTTCCGAAAGATTATAGTGGTCCTGCATCATTTAGAGTATTCATAATTTGGGTTTATGTAAAGGTCTATGGAAGAGAGCATATTTTTGCTAAATAATATGTGATGCATCCTTCCGCGCACCTGGCTGCCTACTTAGAAAATTAATTAAAATTAGTTGCATTTGCCTGTACTTAGAAAAATAGAGGGCAAAATAGTTGCAGGCTTCCTTTCTACTAATCACTTTTATTTACACTTTAGGAAGCTCATCTATAAGTACCCAGAATAACAACAGGTTGATATTAAGGTGATATTAGTACATCGATTTTTTATAGAAAGAACACAATATCAGAATCTTTTAAAGAATAGAAGTTTGTCGACAGGGACTTTGAGGCTATCATTGATGAGGTATCCTGGAGAGCTGCAAGCTATTTGTCTTGTTTCAAATCATGCTCCTGGTGTTATCTCCCTGCTGAGAATGTATTATGTGGGTGTATAATCATCATGCTCGAGGCCATATATAGAGTTACAACTCTGTTTTCTTGAAAATTGACCCTGTAAATTCCTGTTTTCTTAGAACTGATCATCTAAATTCATTCCTATATTTTAATAAAGCTTGGAGTCTGGCCCTTTGAGATAACAGCAACTGGGACATGTCAAACTATTATTAGTTGCTACTAATTGTGGTAAAGCTCACCCATTTTGTTAGAGGCAGACATAACGCAAAAAAGAAATTGAAATGGGTGCAACCTACCTGGCATCACAGAGCTTCTGCTTAGGCGGCGCACCAAGGGTGCGCCCCACAACTAGTTAGGTTAATAGCATGCTTAAAATATCTCAAGCTAGCCCATGGTACGGCTGGCGAGCAGCCTGAACCGTAGCGCTGCACTTCTCTCTCCTCCTTCCTCACTATCATTGAAGGATGTCACTAGACATAGGCCTCACTACATCGCACCAGTTACGTTCATGGTGGCCCATCCACATAGTTGTTTCTTGTGCACCTGCATCGGTGGTGTGATCGGCTTGTTCCGAAGTGGAGGTGGAAGGGGCCATCACTGGGTAAAATCCCTTTCTAGAAATTTGATAGCGTCCCTCATTGGCGCCACACAACTCCATGGGGATGTGGTGTTTTCATGAGGCGCTCCTACTCTCCTCTTCATATCGCTATTGGAATTATCGTCTTTGCTGAGTGGTCAGAAAACTCGGCAAAGGGCAATTAATACTTGGCAAACACTTTGTCGAGTTTAGCTCTTGGCATAGGGTACTCGGCTTACACTCTTTAGGAAAAGGCCAGTTACCAAATGGAAAAAATATCACATGATACCACCTCTTAGGTGATACCATGATACCATTTAAAAAAATTCAATTTTAAATGTTTCAAAAAATTCTGAAAAATTATGAATGTTCATGTCACATGGATGTACAATCTCTAAAAATTTCAGATCCAAATTCAAAATATACATTGAGAAACAAAAAAGACAAATCCAGCATCAATAGTGTCAAAAAAGACAAAAATTAAAACGCCATTATTCACATCCAGATTTATCTTTTTTATTTCTCAATGTGTATTTAGAATTTGGACCTGTAATTTTTATGGGCCATGCATTCATGTGATGTGAACATCTATAATTATTTTCAGAATTTTTTGAAACATTTAAAATTAAAATTTTTCAAATGATATCATGGGAGCATTTAGAAGGTGGTATCACCTGATACTCTTTCGTTACCAATTTTCGTCTGCCGGGGACTCGACAAACACATTGCCGAGGGCCACATGGATTGACCGACCTCCATCAACTTGCTACTCACAAAGTCCAATGCACACGAGGGCTCGACGTGACCTCCCATCTTCATCGAGCTCTTGCGTATGGTTCTCGGCTAACAAAGTCTGTTGTGTACGTTTGCCAAGAGCTGGTACTCAATGTAGAGTCGACTGTCGTGCCCCCGGCTCTCATTTGCCGACAGTTGTTTCTAGATACTCAGCAAAGCATCTCGTGAGTGACTAGAAAGCAACACATGACATTATTATGATATCGGCTCTTGGCAATGTGTTTTGCTAAATTCTGCACTCGACAAAGCATCTGTTATCAGTTTTTTTATAATTAATCGGTAGGCCCTACAACAAAAATACTCCTCCGTTTCTAAATACAAGTCTTTTTAGATATTTCAATATGAACTACATATGGATGTATATAGACATAATTTAGAGTGCAGATTCACTCATTTTTCTCCATATGTAGCCCATATTGGAATCCCTAAAAAGACTTATATTTAGGAACGGAGGGAGTATATAGCAATTATATCATTATCCACATATCACAAGCACTACCACATTATGGCTAAAATCACATACATTCCATCAATATCACAAAGCATAACATATGGTCCACATAAGCATTATAACAAGTCACCGCTAGTCACTTAACCCCAATGTGGCCAATTCATTTTACGTAAGATCATATGATAAAAGCCACACCACAGTTAGGACAAAGTGGACGAAGATTATCAAGTTCTTCAGCCCACTTAACCCGATCTGGCATGCACTCTTACCTACTTCATGATCCCTTTCTATTTGATTGCATACTTGGAGTAATCATCCTCTGTCTCCTCTCTACTAACCGAACACTTTTTCATGGCATGTCAGCCATGAATCATAGACTTTGTATATCTCACCACATAACACTTCATCTACAAAGAAATATGTACATGATTTCAACAAGCATACCAAGCTGAGAAGAACACATGGAACATAAGGAACATAAGCATTAATGATTCATATACCCAAAAGAATCACAAGTTCTACTCTGAGTCGACATCACCAGCTACATAACTACATCCCTACATCGACAAAAAGTATCACTACAAGAAATGAGTCAACTTGTGACCTTCTGTCAGTGACACTGGAAGAATTGGTCATAAATCTAGGACCATTTGAGACCAATTGGTCATAAGCTATTCGGGGGGCTCCAAACCCTAAACCATAATGACCATTTTTGTCAGAAAGATCGTAATTTCATTACACGAAATGGTGGTAAAGCAAACAACACTGGTCTGCTGCCTTATTTCTAGCTGATCACGACCAATATAGATGGTCATAGCCTTGTAAATTGTGGTGCATTGCTATGACTAGGCGCTACTTCATCAGTTTTGCCTATGTGTCAATTTTTGTCCTAGGTTGTGAAGCAGCCTATATTTCTGTCATTCCCAAAATTCCCCAACAAAAATTGGGCATTCTTTACTATCCAAACCATTGCCTCATGACAAAATTCAGTTCCATTTGCCTAGTAAATCTTCCTCGGCAAATTTCCAAAGCTTCTGTTCAACTAGAACCGTTGTGAAAGAAGTACTAGCTAGGCATATCCTAATGAGCTAAATTTTTGCCACATCTTCTATATTCCCAAATCATAACTCTCCAAAAAATTTGAGCCCCATCTAATGACCCATGTGAGCTAACCATCAATCTTTGTTTCTGATAATATTTTCAGCTTTTGAAGCAACTAAATTTTATGTTAATTTATAATTGCACACAACTTACCAGGACATGACCCTTCCCATAGAACGTCCCTCCACCAAATTTCAGCTCATTTAATCTAGCTAGCCAATTTCCCTCAACATCTTTCCCAATTTTCTATTCAGTGGAGAGCACCGTGAAGGAAGTACCATTTTCATTTATCGAAACTGTATGCAATTTTTACAGTGCCTTCATATGCCCAAATTATCATCCTCCTCCAAATTTCAGATCAACCCATTCTTTCATTTGAGTCCAGCTTGAAAATTCATATTTCTATCGAGTGTGGTACTTTGCGAAGCAAGTGACACCTAGGCTCCTCTATTTGAGCTGCAATTTTTCCTAGACAGTGTCCGTAGTAGATGATCATCCTCGGCCAAAACTCATGCCCATTGGCAATGTTCATTTTCCCCACCACTAATCAAACAATTGGCTGCTAATTCATGTATGAGCTTAGTTCAGTCTCCTCCTGAGATTCTTCTATTGGCTTGTTCTTCCTAACACCTAACAGGGGAGTGCCCAACCCACTAGACATGCCTAGGCGGCCCAGAACGCATGGGAACACCATGGTCATGCGGTGACCACGCGACGGGCATGCGAGTTTACGCACTTTGGAGTTGGGGCCCTCGACCACCATCCAAACCTCGACGTATCGCCACCAAACCATGTATTTCTGATTAAATAGATACTTATGTACCTAGAAATGATTTTTGGAAAAAAATAAGGAGCAAACTATAAGGCAGGTGCAGTTCAAATTTGATCCGCTTCCTACTGAATCGACGAAAATTTGTCTTTTTCATGAGAGGTCGACCAAAACTTTGGACACCCAACCATTTGGTCAATTGTGCATTAATGTCCTAGTATTTTAGAAAATTGATTTGATACAATTTTGCAACAAATATATGGTAGGACCTTCATAAAAAATTCATTTTGGGCACTCGAAAAATGGAAAATGAAATTCCCGTCCAAAGAAAATGAAAACTTCCTTAGACGACATTGTTTGCCATTCCAAGATGCACCCTTGTGCACAATATTAGATCATTTGAACAAACTATGCCATGAATGTGGCCATAAGATTGATCATTTGGCTTGAAAGCTATAAATCTTCACACATGATAGCTCATTTCTAAGAAATCGTTTTTTAATATTTTCGTATTGGTCACATATAATGACACAATGCGAAGGTTTTCCAATTTTTTATTTTTTTATTTTTTATGCGCATTTCAAAATGCAGTCAAAACGGCGGGCATGACCGTTCCTAGCTAGTGGTTGAATCATGGAACTTTTTTGGTGTATCTCTGATTAAATAGATATGTTTGTAACTAGAAATAATTTTTGGAAAAAATCATGAGCAAACTATGAGGCAGCTGCAGTTCAAATTTGAGCCGCTTCCTACTGAATCGGTGGAAATTTGTCTTTTTCACGAGAGGTGGATCAAAGCTCTTGACATCTAACCATTTGGTCAATTGTGCATTAAATATGGCCTAGTATTTTATAAAATTGATTTGGTCCAATTTTGCAACAAATATATGGTAGGTCATTCACAAAAAAACTTATTTTGGGTAGTCGAAAAATGGAAAAAGTTCGCTCAAAGAAAATGAAAACTTCCTTAGGCAACATTGTTTATCATTTCAAGATGCACCCTTATGTAGAATATGAGATCATTTAAACAGACTATGCCATGAATGTGGCCATAAGATTGATCATTTAGCTTGAAAGTCATTGATCTTATAGTTTTTTATTTTTCCTGGTAACTCGGTCACATATAATGACACAATGCGAAGGTTTTCCAACTTTTTTATGCCTGTTTCAAAATGTGGTCAAAAGGGCTGGCATGACCGTTCCTAGCTAGTGGTTGGATCATGGAAACTTTTGATGTATCTCTGATTAAAGAGATACTTTGGTACATAAAAAGGATGTTTGGAAAAAAATAAAGAGCAAACTATAGGGCAGCTGTAGTTCAAATTTGACCCGCTTCTAGCTGAATCGACATAAATTTGTCTTTTTCACGAGAGGTGGATCAAAATTTTCGGCACCCAACCATTTGGTCCATTGTACATTAAATATGGCCTAGTATTTTAGAAAATTGATTTGGTCCAATTTTGCAACAATTATTTGGTAGGTTCTTCATAAAAAAACTCATTTTGGTCACTCAAAAAATGGAAAATAAAATTTCCATACAAAGAAAATGAAAAACTTTCTTAGCCAACATTTTTTGCCATTCCAAGATGCACCCCTATGCAAAAAATACAAGCGAAGGAAAAAGAAAAAACACAAGTACATAAGCTTTGTTCTCATTGGTTTAAATGTTTGTGCCATGGATCGATGACATGGCACTCATCCATCCATCCATCCCATTTATCTAAAGAAAAAACGGAGAAAAAAGAAAAAGAATACCCCACCCGCAGCCCACCTACCCCAAACCCTATCTCCCATCGATCCTCTCTCATCTTCTCCCCCGATTCAGATCGACCCCGCCGCCCTATCCCCTCCTACCCCCAGCCGCCGCTCCAGCTCTCTCCCGCCCCGATTCCGGCGAGTTCCACCATCCCTCACCGCCCGATCCGAGCTCCCCTGCCTTCGTTGCTCCCTTTCCTCCAGGCAGATCCGCCTCTCGTGGCTTCTACTGCTCACCCATGTCCCTGCACGTGGCTACTAGGGTTTCGGTCGCTATGTCGCCCCATCCCCGGATCCCGATCTTCGTCGTGTCCCCCTCCCCTTCCCTTCCACGCCGATGCGATGGCCCGTGCGTCCTCCTCCGCCGCAGCCGCCTTCCTATGGGCGCTCGCATGCCTCGTGGCGGCGGCCGGCTCTCCTTGTCATTTGGGTGAGTCTGCATATGCTTTGCTTCATTTCTGCGCATCATCCCCTTTTGTGCTAATGATGTTTTGCTTCGTCCTTGCTGCAGCTGCTTGATTCCGCTAGCGAAGCGAGGAGCGGCAGGCCGGCCGCACTATGGCAACTGGCAAGGTAGACAGAGGGCACCAGTGAGCACTGGGATGACCAATGTATCCTGAGTGCACGATGACCAGATCGATCGTAGGACTGCAAGTGTCGAATCCCCAAGAACGGTAATCCCCAATCCACTTACTCCAAAACTACTAGTTTGACAACACAGGGATTATAATAATATTGAAAGTGTCTTCTGCAAGCAACTAAAACAGTAGATCCACAGCATCCAAGATTACAGTTAACAACAGCTACAGTTAAACTAGGCAACATCACAGTTCGATTTATCATGCTCCGCCTCTGAATTAAACTAGGCAACATCACTGCCATGCTAGGCATCTGAATTAAACTAGGCAACATCACTGCCATTCTAGGCATCTGAATTAAACTAGGCAACACCACAGTTTGCTACAACATTGTACTACTATAGATCAAACACCTTAACTTTCAGCTACACGGACAGCGTCTTGATTCAGTGTTTCGTTCATGACTCCAACATCAAACTACATGCACCTCCTACAAGATCAACATCCTGTTGAGTCCATCAATTCAGGATGTTAGTATTTTGCTAATGCTGCTGTTGATGCACTTTTGGTCTTTTCATGTGCTGAAATTAAGTGGTAGCATCAGATGCAAATTGGTCAGTGATGATCCATAGCTGTCAATCATTGGTTTTAATATGCAAACAACAACAGTGCAAGAGATGCTACAATATATTTAATGTATACTTTGTTGTAAGTTCTTGCTTACATTAGTGTCTTTCATTTTTGTCCTAATTAATGTGCGACTGAGAACATATTTCTCTCTTTTTAGACTGCTAGATTGTACAAGTTGAACGATCTTCTCTAGTTTAAACAAGTAGAGATCCATAAATACAGTAGGACTTTGTTTGTGTTTCACCTAGCTTGTAACTAATATCCTTACTGCTAATTTACCTCAAGTTTATCTGAACATGGTTGAACTGAGCGCTGCAAATTTTTATGTCTAAAATCAATTTTACCCCAAGTCCTTAAGTAATTATTTTCATTACATTATAGTTAGCTGAAAATATTGACTTGAATATTTTTTGTATGCCCTGATGCATGTACACATACGGTTGAGCAAATACTGAGCTGCAGTGGAACAACCTGGACTTAGAGAACTTCAAGGACAAGATCAATGAGGTGACCGGCATTATGGCGGCTGTGTACGGCGGCGACCACAAGTTCTTCGGTGAGTTGGATCCATCTCCTACCCCAAGCTCCCTCTTTTCTACTCCTATAGCATGCTCTGTTGGTTTAGAATACTAGCAGCAGGAGTCTACCATGTATACATACTAAGCAATAGGAGCTCAAGCACCCCGTGTACACAAGCAGCTTGATTGGTTCTATATACACTAGCAGCAGTACCTCATGTACATGTAACTGGACTCCCAGGTTCTTTCCAGGGTGTTGTTCTTGTAAATTCTTCCATGTCTTGCTCTTTTGCTGGTGCTAGTACACATGTTAGATTGGTAGTTGTACTTGTTTCCATCTCAAATTACTTGGGGTGTCATTCATATGTATAACATAATTGTATTGCAAAAGAATCTTCTTTGTAAATTATGTTGACTAAATTAAGCTATGTACGACACACACACAAATAGGCAATAGGCAATCTTCTTCTGTTTCCATTTTCAATATGTTATTTACATAATTTCTTCATTGTGGATTGCTTCTCCTTACTGCCTCCTAGCCCCCTTTTCTTTGTGTTGTCACTTTTGCTTGTGGTAGCCGTTACGTAGCAGGATCATGCCCGTCTACTAATTATTAGTTAATAGTATTTGGCTTCTAATAGTACTACCACTAGTAGAAAACAGGGCTTTGGTCCAAGCTCAATCTACACATTAGTCCCGGTTGCATTACAAACCGGGACAAATGTGAGCATTAGTCCCGGTTCGAGCGGCTAGCGTGCTAGGAAGGCATTAGTCCTGGTTCAAATGGGTCCTTTAGTCCCGGTTGGAGCCACAAACCGGGACTAAAGGGTGCGATGTCCTTTAGTCTCGGTTGGTGGCTCGAACCGGGACTAAGACCTTTAGTCCCGGTTCGAGCCACGAACCGGGAGTAAAGGGTTCTGAAATTAGTTTTTTGTTTTTCCACTTGTTTTTTGTTTTTTGTTTTTGTTTTATTATATCTTTTAGGATATTTGATGTTTTTGAGTGGTTTTTTTTTGCATTAGATTCAAAATTTTGCCTAGTTTCTGTTTGTGCCATTCATTTTCAAATTTGATTGATTGAAATATGAATTTGTTCAAATTTGCTTCAAATCCTAGATTGTGAATAATTTGAGTTTGAAAATAGTTTTAATTTAATTCTTTTTCTCCTAGTCACATGTTAGATTGTTGTCACAAGAATATTTATTTGGTTATTTTAGGATATTTTAAATTAGGGTTTTAGTTAAAATAGTATTGTTTTGCTTATATAGTTGTTTTAGTCCTTTAATTGTTGTTTTCAGTTATTTTTAGTTAGTTCTTTCTGTAGATTTTTTAACATGTTGTAGTATGCTTCTGTTAGACAACAGTAGATAAATTTTAGTTAGTTCTTTCTGTAGATTTTAACATGTTGTTTAGCCTTTAATAATAGTTGATAGAATTAGTTTTGCCATATTAAAAAGTAATTCCTTTTGCCACTTTAATAGAGCGTGACTCTGGCTTGGTTAACCTTAGTTGTGACTCTGGCTGGGACGAGGCTAGCAGATGTAGTTGACAGTAGGATTGGATGGACACCATCCCGGACTAAAGGGGTTCTGCAATTTTCAAACTCTACCCCCCAATCGCCATTTCAGTTTTGAAAAAAAAACAAAATAAAATGATAAAGACTTCAAAAATTAAAATCCTTCGAGATGTAGTTATGTTACTACATCTACTAGTTAGGAAAATGAAAAAACATAAATTTTGACATGTTTTGCAAAAAAGTGTTACAAAAAAGTAAAACAGTTATAACTTTTGCATACGATGTAAAAAAAGTATAATATATCAAAATGTTCAGCACGAAAACTGGTTCCGCTTTTGACTGTCGTAAGCCGTTTTGGAAATTTTTAGAATCCTCAAATTCTTAAAGGAAAAAAGTTATCCTCATATTTAAGTTTTTTTGAATTTTTTGTCAAACTCTAGTCAAATTGTGGTCAAAGTATGGTCAAACTACTTATTCAAGAAATATTGGTGTTACTAAATAATTATTGTTTTTTAATAATAGTTTCAAACTCAAACGGTGAAACGTGTGACTTCATGCGCAAGTTCAACTCCTAAGGGTTATAATAGGAATGACAACTTAGTATTGTGAGGAAAACAACAAGAGCAGACTTGAAAACTAGGGGGAATAGAACTCGAAAGTTAAGCGTGCTTAGGCTGGGGTAGTGAGAGGATGGGTCATCAGCCGGGAAGTTAGACGAATTGGAACGAGTGGTCCATATTTGAGCAGTGATGAGGGGTGATTAGATATTAAATTGTCAAATAATTCAGAAATTTGAAAATCGGAAAAAATCATTTTTTTTAAATTCAAAACTTTCTTTTTCAAAAAAATTCGTAAGAACAAAATTTCAAAAAAAATCCTTTAGTGTTACCAGCCGGGACTAAAGGTGGACCTCCAGACAACGGCCACAGGGTGACCCTTTAGTCCTGGTTCGTAAGCCAACCGGGACTAAAGGTTTTGCGCATTAGTCCCGACCCTTTTGTCCCGGTTCCAGAACCGGGACTAAAGGCCCTCTTGAACCGTGACTAAAGGCCCGTTTTCTACTAGTGTACATTTATTCTTATATTCTTGGTTGTATACTTTGGAGATTTACCATGTAACATCTTTTCATCTAGTAGTGGTACTACTACTGGTTTATGTATAGCCATATACATATAGTACAATTTTCATCTCTAAGATCAATTTGGTATCCCAGGTCCTACCGTACTTTGATTACATCAATGCTAAAAACGCGCAGACGAGATCTTCTTCAACTACAACCCCATCCACAACATTTACACGGAATTCAGGTATCTACTTATCTTCTTGAACATATGCCTGATGTTTGGTGCATGTAGGATGTGCTCCGTGTGGATATCTATGCATTTGTTAAGATTTTTGTAGCACATGCTATGGCCTCAAAGTTTGTTTATTTTATTTTTGTTCATACATGAGCACAGTTTCTTATTGCCTTCAAGGGGTGAATCTATCTGATCGTTAACATGTGGCTGGATGTGATGTTTTGCAGGTTGAAGGCGCTAAGGTGTTGGAGACGTCCATGTACTTGTTGAGCGTTTTATCTGTAGAGTGTTATATTGTGATTGGTGGAATATTGTATGGTTATATTGTGATTGGTGGAATATTAAATTGTCAAATAATTCAGAAATTTAAAAATCGGAAAACAAATCGAATTTTTTTTTGAAAAAAAAAATCAAAATTTTCTTTTCAAAAAATTCATAAGAACAAAAATTTCAAAAAAATTCCTTTAGTCCCAGTTGGTGTTACCAACCGGGACTAAAGGTGGAACTCCAGACAACGGCCACATGGAGATCCTTTAGTCCTGGTTCGTAGGCCAACCGGGACTAAAGGTTTTGGGCATTAGTCCCGACCCTTTTGTCCCGGTTCCAGAACCGGGACTAAAGGCCCTCTGGAACCGGGACTAAAGGCCCGTTTTCTAGTAGTGTACGTTTATTCTTATATTCTTGGTTTTATCCTTTTCAGATTTACCATGTAACATCTTTTCATCTAGTAGTGGTACTACTACTGGTTTATGTATAGCCATATACATATAGTACAATTTTCATCTCTATGATCAATTTGGTATCCCAGGTCCTCCCATACTTTCATTACATCAATATTAAAGATGTGTGGATCTTTTCATCTAGTAGTAGTACTACTACTGGTTTATGTATAGCCATATACATATAGTACAATTTTCATCTCTAAGATCAATTTGATATCCCAGGTCCTACCGTACTTTGATTCATCAATGTTAATGACGCGTGGACAAGATCTTCTTCAACTACAACCCCATCCACAACATTGACACGGAATTCAGGTATCTACTTATCTTCTTGAACATATGCCTGATGTTTGGTGCATGTAGGATGTGCTCCGTGTGGATATCTATGCATTTGTTAAGATTTTTGTAGCACATGCTATGGCCTCAAAGTTTGTTTATTTTATTTTCGGTCATACATGAGCATAGTTTCTTATTGCCTTCAAGGGGTGAATTGATCTAATCGTTAATATGTGGCTGGATGTGATATTTTGCAGGTTGAAGGCGCTAAGGTGTTGGAGACTTCCATTTACTTGTTGAGTGTTTTATGTTTAGAGTGCTATATTGTGATTGGTGGAATATTGTATGGTTATATTGTGATTGGTGGAATATTGTAATAAACTTGATTGGTATATCGGTGATTTGGCTATTATTTGAATATATTTTAAATGTGTTCTCTGATGGTATATCGTTGAGTTACAAGCTACGAAAAATTGAAAACTGATGATTGGGACCTAGTGCCTAGAAGATCTGACGATGTGCACCCAGTTGACTACAATAATCAAAAAATTGATTGTAAAAAAACAAAGAAAAGCTAAAAATAGAAATTATATAGAATGCGAAAAGGCTACATCTTAGAAAGCAAAAAAGGTCGAATTAATGGCCCAAGCTCATGTAGCTAGCGAAAATTAACAGGAAAAAATATATATTAAAAAGCCTGAATTATTGTGCTCGGCCCATGTAAAACACCGAATTGGACTGAGCTGATTCTTATCAAGGACCAATTCAATTGGTCGCAATTTTGCCACGTCAGCTTGACACGTCGGATCCGACGTGGCCTGGGCAGATAACCAGTGACCAAAACAATTGGTCATAGGACCAACGAACCTTTATTTTGGTCGTAGCCTTGTACGACCTTATCACAAAGAAGGTCGTTAAGTTTCATTAAAGACGGTCAGCTTTTGACCAACTGTTTTTTGTCACAAAAAGGTCGCGAACCAAAAACAATGACCATTCAGCAACCAATATCGATTGTCGCAAGTTAGTATATTTCTTGTAGTGTATCTACCTAGATTACTACGAGAATGGAGCTCATTAACGCGTGGAAAATAGTGAACCCTGACATTTTGAGGGAGAGTGTTCAATTTGTACACGAGGTGCATCAAGTTTTTGCCGTAACGATCTAATTTTTTTACGATACCGTACATGGGTCCAATGAAGTCACCATGTCAAGTTTCATCACATTCGAAGCTCGTTTCCATGCACTTTCTAACCAAAGAGTGCTCTACTCTTTTTAGTTGTTGAAAAATCAGTTAATGCCTGGAAAGTAGCAAACATACTAGAAAAAGGCCAAATTTGAGGATGGAGGTTTGGATGGGGGGGGGGGGGGGTACTAACCATGGAATTTTTTTGAAGTCCAAATGATTTATAAAAATGTAGTTGTGTGTGTAAGGCGGCGGTTTCCATTTGAAAACCTGACACTTTGAGGGAGAGTGTTCGATTTGTACACGAGGTGCATAATGTTTTTGCTGTGACGGTCTGAAATTTTTACCACACTGTACATGGGTCCAATGAGGACATTATGCGAAGTTTCATCCATATCTGACTTAGTTTGCATGCTCTAGGCTTTTTTGTGAAAATTGATTAATGCCACAAAAATAGCAAACCAATTGAAAAAGTGGTAAATTTTGAGCACGGGGCTCTGGATGCTGTTTGCTAATCATAGAGAAGGCAACATGTTATAATTGTTAAAAAAATGTATGTTCAATGTATGAGGAGGATGAAGTAGGCATTCCTTAGCAGTGGCGGGGCTAGCAATCGCCCGCCACCGATCTAGCCCTTTCGGGTGGCGGGCGTTACTTAGTGTCCGTTACTGCATTTTCCTACCACACGTATGCGGAATTTTCACCTAAAAAGGGTTCCCCTCAATTACAGCCATCCCCCCCTCCGGCGCTCCCACGCCCCTCCAAATCAATCCCCTCCTTGCCGCCGCGGGCATGGCCTCCTCCTCCACACTAGAGGCATATCCACTCTGTTGGCACCGAGCTCCTCCCCGTTGGTTAGCCCTGCCGCTATCTCACCCTTATCCACAAACATCGGAGGCCTCGCGCCACCTTCGAACTCCAACCGCGCCACATCTCTGGTATTTTCACAATCGTGTTTAGGGTAAATAAAAGTAGTTTAGAAATACATGCTAATGTTTCTTAGTGTTAATTGTTTTAGGGTAAATATAAGTACAGATTTAATCATTTTTTTACGTAGGTTAAATTTGAGTATTGTGACTTAGTTTTGTTTGTGCTTAGAGTGTCTTAGTGTTATTTGAGTATTGTGTCTTAGTGTTATTCTGCCTAGGATCCATTGTAATGTGGTTGGCTTATATTAGCAGGTATTGACATGCGTGCCAATGTTTTCGCGAAACGTCGGTTCATTTCTGTTTCGTCGAATTTCTGACACTCGTTATGTCATCTTTTTAGGAAAGGTCACGCCGAATTTTTTCTTTCATATTCTGCCTAGGATCCATTGTAGTGTGTGGTTGTATTATATTTGCATGTATTGACATGCGTACCAATGTTTTCATGAAACGCCCATTCATTTCCATGTCGCCGAATTTCTGACACTCGTTATGTCACCTTTCTAGCAAAGGTCATGTCAAAATTTTTCTTTCATATTCTACCCAGGATCCATTTTAGTGTGGTTGGCTTATATTTGCAGGTATTGACATGAGAGCCAATGTTTTCATGAAATGTTGTTTCATTTTTAGTTTTGCCGAATTTTTGGCACTCTTTATGTCATATTTTTAGCAAAGGTCATGTCAAATTTTTTTTTCTTTCATATTCTGCCTAGGATCCATTGTAGCATGGTTCTCTTATATATGCAGGTATTGACCTAAGTGCCAATGTTTTCGTGAAACCTCGAGTCATTTCTGTTTCGCCGAATTTCTCACACTCATTATGTCATCTCTTTAGCAAAGGTCATGTCGAATTTATTCTTTCATAATTTTTTATGCTTTATGACTCATAATTGCCACACTAAATTTTAACAAAGGCAACAAATGGATTTCGGAGAATCATCTTCTATGAACCCCACAGCTAAGAATCATAAAAGGGGAGAACTCGGAAGAAGGAACCAGCCAATGAACCTACCGCCAATAAGGCACCAAAATAAGATGTGGTGAATGTTTCAGCCCGTTCACATGTGTGGCGAATGTTATGCCCGGACATCTGATGTTACCACAACACAAGTGAGTGCACTAAGCATTGAAACTCAACTTCTACAGAAATACGTAGTATGTTATAGACGGTCTTGGATTTGTCCACGTGTTCTCTACTGATAAAATATATCTTGGGTTTGAGAGTGTGGTCAACGAGAATATTTTCTATGTGAAAGTAGTCAGGCCATCCGAGGTTTGGTTACTCTCGCATGATACAAATCTATTAGTCCATAATGGAGAAGTTGCCTTCCTTGATACGTATCTCATGTATTGTGCTAATGTGGATTTTGATGAAGGCCAGTGTGCCATCGCGACTTAACTCCACCGGACCATTCTTCAAAGTCCTCGGTCCAAGGACAACTTTATCGTTCCTTACATCGAAACGTAAGTTCATTCCTTTATGCTTTCACATATAACTGACTACTTCGATGTAAATCTCATTCATGTTGCACATTGTTCATTTGTTTTGCGCAACAATGAACACTAGATCGTCATTGCACTAATTCCCCGGGATGGCCGAGCTTATTTCTTCGATTCTAGGAGAGACCCTAACAAGCCGTGGACTGATCTGAAGAGAGTCCTCAATGTTGCTCTTTTGATGTGTCATAAGTCTGACCGTAAGAAGATGTCGTATCCGCACTATAAATTTGACACCAGTTTCTTTTGCCAGCAAAAACCGAAAGACAAAATCATGCACAAGTCTGGCTACTATGCCATGGTCCTCATGGATAACTATGTGCATGCAAAACCACTATTGAGAAGTCATTCATGTTGCAGGAATGGTCTAAAGAGAATGAGAAGAAAGTTAAGCTAGCTCACTATTGGACAGAGCATGAGTGCCTTCAGAGGGTGCTCACAAATATAATCAATCGTTAGGTAGCGAGGGATGAGGGGATGTTCTACTGCGGGGCAGAGAGCCAAGAAGAAAGGAAGTTGAGATATTATCGCTAAAGGATATAGATATATGTGCTACTTTCAAAAAACTTGTCAAACTTTAAATTAGGTCATGACACAATGCTTATTGCCTTGCACTACTCTATTAATTACCTTGTGATCTTTAGTTTATATGTACGTGTGTCATATGTTCTTATGAATTACCTTGTGATCTCTAGGTTATATGTACTTGTGTTATATGTTTATATATTTACCTTGTGCTCTTTTCTATATGTATATATTATTAATGTTATTGTATGCTAAAAATAACAGACGGGACCATGAGAAGAATTTTGGAAGGGGGTCTCTGCGGCTGACATGGAGAAACACTATCTATGTAGGTGGGACAAGCATCGGGTAGAGCACCTCAGGGACGCAATGTTAGCTTGGGTCAGAAGTGTTCCAGCGGTTCAATATTCTCTCCCAACGATGGAGAAAATACCAGAGAGGTGGTTCAATGACCTCACAGTGTGCAAACTTACGGAGGCGACCATGATACGTCTCCATCGTATCTACTTTTCCAAACACCTTTGCCCTTGTTTTGGACTCTAACTTGCATGATTTGAATGGAACTAACCCGGACTGGCGCTGTTTTCAGCAGAATTGCCATGGAGTTATTTTTGTGCAGAAATAAAAGTTCTCAGAATGACCTGAAACTTCACAGAGAATATTTTTGGAATAAATAAAAAATACTGGTGAAAGAATCAAGACCAGGGGGCCCACATCCTGTCCACGAGGGTGGGGGGCGCGCCTACCCCCTGGGCACGCCCTTTGTCTCGTGGGCCCCCTGAGGCTCCACCGACCTCAACTCCAACTCCATATATTACCGTTCGGGGAGAAAAAAATCAGAGAGAAGGATTCATCACGTTTTACGATACGGAGCCGACGCCAAGCCCTAATCTCTCTCGGGAGGGCTGATCTGGAGTCCGTTCGGGGCTCCGGAGAGGGGAATCCGTCGCCGTCGTCATCATCAACCTTCCTCCATCACCAATTTTATGATGCTCACTGCCGTGCGTGAGTAATTCCATCGTAGGCTTGCTGGACGGTGATGGGTTGGATGAGATTTATCATGTAATCGAGTTAGTTTTGTTAGGGTTTGATCCCTAGTATCCACTATGTTCTAAGATTGATGTTGCTATGACTTTGCTATGCTTAATGCTTGTCACTAGGGCCCGAGTGTCATGAATTCAGATCTGAACCTATTATGTTTTGATGAATATATGTGAGTTCTTGATCCTATCTTGCATGTCATTAGTCACCTATTATGTGTTATGATCCGGTAACCCTGAAGTGATAATAATCGGGACCACTCCCGGTGATGACCATAATTTGAGGAGTTCGTGTATTCACTAAGTGTTAATGCTTTGGTCCGGTACTCTATTAAAAGGAGGCCTTAATATCCCTTAGTTTCCAATAGGACCCCACTGCCATAGGAGGGTAGGAAAAGAGATGTCATGCAAGTTCTTTTCCATAAGGACGTATGACTATATTCGGAATACATGCCTACATTACATTGATGAACTGGAGCTAGTTCTGTGTCACCCTATGTTATAACTGTTACATGAAGAATCGCATCCGACATAATTATCCATCACTGATCTAATACCTACGAGCTTGTCACTTATTGATCTTCGCTTAGTTACTTTATGGTTGCCACTGTTACAATTACTACAAAACTGCTACTGTTACTTTTGCCACCGTACCATTACTTCCATACTACTTTGCTACTAAATACTATGCTGCATATATTAAGTTATCTAGGTGTGGTTGAATTGATAACTCAGCTGCTAATACTTGAGAATATTGTTTGGCTCCCTTTGTGTCGAATCAATAAATTTGGGTTGAATACTCTACCCTCGAAAACTATTGCGATCCCCTATACTTGTGGGTTATCAAGACTATTTTCTGGCGCCGTTGCCGGCGACCATAGCTCTATTATTGGAGTCACTTGGGATTTATATCTGCTAGTCACTATGAGGAACTTGAAAGACGAGAAAACCAAAATTTATCCCTCAACTACGAGGGGAGGTAAGGAACTACCATCTAGCACTGCACTTGATTCTCCTTCTGTTTTGAGTAAGCTTGCGACACCTAAACCTGCTTCTGCTATTAATTCTGATATGTCGCATGTTATTGATGATGCCACTTCTGCTATGCATGATACTTATGATGAACCTACTTCTATGCTTGATAATACTGTGCCACTAGATGAATTTCTTGATGAACAACTTGCTAGGGCTAGAGAGAATGAAGTTATTGAAACTGATAATATTGATGAAAGTGATGATGAAGATTCTCCCCCTAGATATGAGTTGTCTGTTGTGCCTGAGGGTTATGTTATGGATGAAGAAACTACTAGAGATTTTCTTGCTTGCAATGATAGATATGATCTTAAGAAATTATTAGCTAAGCTGAAAGAAAAATCTTTGAATGCTAGAATGAAATATGACCCTGCTTTTGCTACTTCACCTATCTCAGACATCGATAAGGATTATGATTTCTCTGTCGATCCTGAGTTAATTACTTTGGTTGAATCTGATCCTTTCTATGGCTATGAATCTGAAACTGTTGTGGCACATATTACTAAATTAAATGATATAGCCACCCTATTCACTCATGAGGAAAAAATTCGTTACTACTATATACTTAAGCTATTTCCGTTCTCATTAAAGGGTGATTCTAAAACATGGTTTAATTCTCTTGATCCTGGTTGTGTGCGTAGTCCCCAGGATATGATTTATTACTTCTCTGCTAAATATTTCCCTGCTCATAAGAAACAAGCTGCTTTAAAGGAAATATACAACTTTGTGCAAATTGAAGAAGAGAGTCTCCCACAAGCTTGGGGGAGGCTTCTCCAATTACTTAGTGCTTTGCCTGATCATCCTCTCAAGAAAAATGAAATACTTGATATCTTTTATAATGGACTAAGGGATGCTTCGAGATACCACCTTGATAGTTGTGCTTGTTGTGTTTTCAGGGAAAGAACTGTTGATCAAGCTGAATCGCTATTGAATAATATGTTGAGTAATGAAAATAATTGGACACTTCTAGGACCAACTCCTAAGCCAACTCCGAAGAAAAGGGGTATTCTATTTCTCAGTCCTGAAGATATGCAAGAGTCAAATAAATCTATGAAAGAAAAGGGTATTAAAGCTGAAGATGTTAAGAATTTACCACCTATTGAAGAAATACATGGTCTTGATAAGCCGACACATGTAGTAAAGTTAAATTCTCTCTATAGATTTGATGAAGGTGATATTCCTCGTTATAAGTCCGCTAGCCAATGCTTAGATGAGTTTGATAATTTTATTGTTAAACAAGAAAACTTCAATGCTTATGTTGCTAGACAATTGAAACGCAATGCTTATATGATTGAACATTTGAGTGATTATATGTCTAGAGTTAAAGGTGAACTCAAACTTATTAGCAAACATGCTTCTATGGTTACCACTCAAGTAGAACAAGTGCTTAAAGCTCAGAATGATTTGCTCAATGAATTAAATAAGAAGAAAAATGATAATGCTGTTAGAGTTATGACTAGAAGGGGTAAAATGACTGAGGAACCTTTGTATCCTGACGGCCACCCTAAGAGAGCTGAGCAAGATTCTCAGAGAACTAATGTTGATGCACCTAGTCCTTCTAGGAGGAAGAAAAAGAAAAATGATAAGACTTTGCATGCTTCTAGTGAACCTGTTGTTGACACACCTGAGAATCCCAATGATATTTCTATTTCTGATGCTGAAACACAATCTGGTGATGAACATGAATCTAGTGATAATATTAATGATGATGTTCATGTTGATGCTCAACCTAGCAATGATAATGATGTAGAGATTGAACCTGTTGTTGATCTTGATAACCCACAATCAAAGAATCCACGTTATGATAAGAGAGACTTCGTTGCTAGGAAGCACGGTAAAGAAAGAGAACCATTGGTTCAGAAACCCATGCCTTTCCCCCCTAAACCATCCAAGAAAAAAGATGATGAGGACTTTGAGCACTTTGTTGAAATGATTAGACCTATCTTTTTGCGTATGTGTTTGACTGATATGCTTAAAATGAATCCTTATGGTAAGTATACGAAGGATATTGTTACAAATAAAAGAAAGATACCAGAAGCTAAAATTTCCACCATGCTTGCTAATTATACTTTTAAGGGTGGAATAACAAAGAAACTTGGAGATCCAGGAGTACCAACTATACCATGCTCCATTAAAAGAAACTATGTTAAAACTGATTTATGTGATCTTGGAGCTGGTGTTAGTGTTATGCCTCTCTCTTTATATCATAGACTCGATTTGAATAAGTTGACACCTACTGAAATATCTTTGCAAATGGCCGATAAATCAACCGCTATACCTGTCGGTATTTGTGAGGATGTGCCTGTTGTGGTTGCAAACGTTACTATCTTAATGGACTTTGTTATTCTTGATATTCCCGAGGACGATAGTATGTCGATTATCCTTGGTAGACCCTTTTTGAATACTGCAGGGGCTGTTATTGATTGCAACAAAGGCAATGTCACTTTTCATGTTAATGGTAATGAGCACACGGTACACTTTCCGAGGAAACAACCTCAAGTCCACAGTATCAATTCTATTGGAAAATTTTCATCGATTACTATTGGAGGTTCTGAATTTCCTCTTCATACTATCAAGAAGAAATATGATATTCTTATTATTGGGGACGTGCATATCCCAGTTGAGGTAACCTAGTGCTATTCGAAAATTCTCCGGTTTCATGCGATTCGGAATGAGTTTGTTGACAAGACTTGATCAACCTTCTTAGTGGATTCCTTTTGATGAGCATGAGATGGATGAAGTTAGAAAGCACAACTCGCTGTACCCTCCTTTTAATTTTTGTTAATTAGATTAAATAAAGAAAAAAATAGTATTTTCTGTCTGTCTTCTGAATTATCCTTGCAATAAAAAATACCCCGAAAATAAAAGTTCTCCAACTGTCCTGAAAATGAAATATGATTTTTTGTAGAATATTTAAGAATTACTGGCACTGAGAACACACCAGGGAGAGCCACCACCTGGCCACAAGGGTCCAGGGCGCGCCCACCCCCCTGGGCGTGCCCCCCTGCTTTGTGGGCCCCACGTGGCCCCCTCCACTTATTCCTGCACCCACACACTTCGTCTTGCTCCAGAAAAAAATCCCCACACATCTCAAACTCGTGTTCTAGCTCGTTTTGCTATGATTTTCGATCTCCTTGCTCAAAGCTCCACTCACAAAACTGCTTTGGGGGATTGTTCTTCGGTATGTGACTCCTCCAATTGTCCAATTAGTTTTTGTTCTAGTGCTTTATTAATTGCAAATTTTTGCTTCTTAGGTGACCCTGTTCTTGATCTTGCATGTGAAATTTATATGGTCCCAAGTAGTTATAATGCATGATATAGTCTCTAGGCACTTGTGGGAGTAGTTGCTATCGATTTTGTTGAATTTGGTTCACTTTTATTTTAAGTCACTAAAAATTTCAGAAATTTTTCACAGGAAGAAATATGTTTAGGAAAATGTACCAAGGTGGTTCTTCAAGGAAGCAAGCACCAAGGCTCGCGATACGTGAGCCGGACTATGAACTACCAAGAGAAGCTCAAGTGCGGCCTTGTGAATGGCCGTCAAAAGATTTTATGGTCCGAGCAGGCATTAAGGAGGAATTAGACGCGTATGTGCGTAATGCTGAACTTGAGGGCTTCGTGTCAGATAAGTGCCCCCAACATTACTACCTAACTGACTCCTTTGTGAGAAGGTTTAAATTTACATCATCACGCAATTCTCACATGGTTCTGTTTGATCTTTATGATAAATCTTATACCATGGATTTAGAGGATTTTAATACTGCTTGTAAACTCCCGCAGTGGGGTTATGCTAGTGAACCTCGCAAATCTGAATATAAAGACTTTCTTGCTAGTATAACTATGGGGGAATCTAGGGAAATCACGCAAGCTACCATAGGGAGCATTCGTTTTCCTGCCATACATTATTTTGCTCTCTTTATAGGTAGATGCATTAACAGTAAGGACGAGACATGTCACATGTGCGTTCGCGAACTTAGTGTTCTCAAGAATGCTGTATTAGGAGATAAACAATATAACTTGGGAGCTATTGTTGCACGAAGGTTGAATCATAACAGTATTAGCGGAGATTTGTTTGGGGGAATTTATGCAACTCGTTTAGCTAATTTTCTTGAGGTGCCCATTCGTGAAAATGATATGGATTTGCCTTCTGCTTATCTAGATTTTAATGCTATAGTTCGTCATCAGTTTGTTGAGAGGAAGGAACAGTCTCTCCAGTACCGACTAATCTTTGACAAACGTCGCGCTGTCCATATTGCTTTCCCTGCTCCTACTTTCTTTGACTTTCAGGCAAAAAGGACATATGTTATAACCAGGGAGGAGGCGAATGAGTACGAGAGGAGGACGGAGGCATCTCGCCTCCAAGCTGCAGCTCTTGAGGCAGTAGCTGATGCATCTCAGTACGACCCCAGTTAGAACTTCGGATATCCGCCAGGCCATCCATGGGCATAGACCAACTTAGGCCAAAAGCCTAAGCTTGGGGGAGTACATATTTCTCACCGACATTACATTCATGTTCACACACTCATTCTAGTTGTCAGTGCTCATACTTTTTCATTGTACTATCCATACTAGTTTATTTTCCTTTTTCCCGCTTTCTTCTTGTGTGCTTGAATAGCCTTAAGAGAAAAAAATTAGTTGTAGCTTTTAGCTAGTTTACTTTCCATGCCTGTAGTAGTAATAACTAAAACAAAACCCAAAAATATTTATCGTTCTTCTTTTGCTTGTTGGGAGCTTTCCCGTGTAAATAGTTTTATTTCCTTTCTTTTCTTTGGGGGTCGAGAGGAGAAGACCGTAATGAAAATGTTGATGTGGCTCTTATATGCATTATTGTTGATTTAACCAAGAGCCCATATTACCTTGTATTCTCCCTTGAATTAAATGCTTGCAGATTCCAGCTTAGTCCAATGCACGTGCACTATTATTATTATCCACACCGTTTGGTCATGCAAGTGAAAGGCAATAATGACGATATATAATGGACTGATTGAGATGAGAGAAGCTGGTATGAGCTCGACCTCTCTTGTTTTCGTAAATATGATTAGTTCATCGTTCCTGATTCAGCCTATTATGAATGAGACGTGTTTGCAATGACAATTAGAGATTATAGTTGCTTATGCCATGCTTAATTAGCTAGGAGTTTATAATGGTTTACCTTGCGTGCCAACATGCTATTAAAATGGTTGTGATGTGGTATGATAGGGTGGTATCCTCCTTTGAACGATTCTAGTGGCTTGACTTGGCACATGTTCACGCATATAGTTGAAACAAAATCAACATAGCCTCCACTATATTTATGTTCATGGTGAATTATATCCTACTCATGCTTTCACTCAGTGTTGATTAAACTTAATGCATGTTCATGACTGTTGTCGCTCTCTAGTTGGTCGCTTCCAGTCTTTTTCTAGCCTTCACTTGTGCTAAGCGGGAACACTGCTTGTGCATCCAATTCCATAAACCCCAAAGTTATTCCATATGAGTCCACCATACCTTCCTATATGCGGTATCCACCTGCCGCTCCAAGTAAATTTGTATGTGCCAAACTCTAAACCTTCAAATGAATTTTTTTTATGCTCGAATAGCTCATGTATCAACTAGGGTTGCCTGTATCTTCCATGCTAGGCGGGTTATTCTCAAGAGGAGTGGACTCCGCTCCTCACTCACGAGAAAATGGCTGGTCACCGGGATGCCCAGTCCCATGCTCAAACCAAATCAAAAATAATTGCAAACAAAACTCCCCCAGGACTGTTGTTAGTTGGAGGCACCCTTGTTTCGGGCAAGCCATGGATTGATGCTTGTTGGTGGTGGGGGAGTATAAACTTTACCATTCTGCTTGGGAACCGCCTATAATGTGTGTAGCATGGAAGATATCAAGATCTCTCGGTTGTTATGTTGACAATGAAAGTATACCACTAAAAATATTATTTATCTCTATTTCAAAAACCGAGCTCTGGCACCTCTACAAATCCCTGCTTCCCTCTGAGAAGGGCCTATCTATTTAATTTTATGTTGAGTCATCCTCCTCTTATTAAAAAGCACCAGTTGGAGAGCACCGCTGTCATTTGCATCCATTACTATTAATTTATATTGAGTATGACCATGACTGGATCTCTTTTACCATGAATTACAATGTTTAGTCAGTCCTTGATCTTCAGAGGTGCTCTGCATTTATGTTTGGCAATCTCAGAAAGGGCTAGCGAGATACCATCTTGTTATATCATATCATATCATGATTGTTTTGAGAAAGTGTTGTCATCCGAGATTTATTATTATTGCTCGCTAGTGGATTATGCCATTGATATGAGTAAAAATGAGACCTAAGTGTTATTATGAATATGATTGGTTCATAATCTTTGCTGAAAACTTGAATGCTGCCTTTACATATTTACAACAACAAGAGCAAATAGAGTTTGTAAAAGTTTTTCTTTATCACTTTCAGTTTGTCAACTGAATTGCTTGAGGACAACCAAAGGTTTAAGCTTGGGGGAGTTGATACGTCTCCATCGTATCTACTTTTCCAAACACTTTTGCCCTTGTTTTGGACTCTAACTTGCATGATTCGAATCGAACTAACCTGGACTGACGCTGTTTTCAGCAGAATTGCCATCGTATTATTTTTATGCAGAAATAGAAGTTCTCGAAATGACCAGAAACTTCACGGAGAATATTTTTGGAATATATAAAAAATATTGGCGAAAGAATCAAGACCAGGGGCCCACACCCTGTCAACGAGGGTGGGGGCGCGCCTACCCACCCTGGGCGCGCCCCCTGTCTCGTGGGCCCCCTGACGCTCCCCTCGACCTCAACTCCAACTCCATATATTCCCGTTCGGGGAAAAAATCAAAGAGGAGGATTCATCACGTTTACGATATGGAGCCGCCGCCAAGCCCTAATCTCTCTCGGGAGCGCTGATCTAGAGTCTGTTCGGGGCTTCGGAGAGGGGAATCCGTCGCCGTCGTCATCATCAATCTTCCTCCATCACCAATTTCATGATGGTCACCGCCGTGCGTGAGTAATTCCATCATAGGCTTGCTGGACGGTGATGGGTTGGATGAGATTTATCATGTAATCGAGTTAGTTTTGTTAGGGTTTGATCACTAGTATCCACTATGTTCTGAGATTGCTGTTGCTAGCTAAGCTTAATGCTTGTCACTAGGGCCCGAGTGCCATGAATTCAGATCTGAACCTATTATGTTTTCATGAATATATGTGAGTTCTTGATCCTATCTTGCAAGTCATTAGTCACCTATTATGTGTTATGATCCGGTAACTCCGAAGTGACAATAATCGGGACCACTCCCGGTGATGACCATAATTTGAGGAGTTTGTGTATTCACTAAGTGTTAATGCTTTGGTCCGGTACTCTATTAAAAGGAGGCTTTAATATCCCTTAGTTTCCAATAGGACCCCGCTGCCACGGGAGGGTAGGACAAGAGATGTCATGCAAGTTCTTTTCCATAAGCACGTATGACTATATTCGGAATACAAGCCTACATTACATTGATGAACTGGAGCTAGCTCTGTGTCACCCTATGTTATAATTGTTGCATGAAGAATCGCATCCGACATAATTATCCATCACTGATCCAATGCCTACGAGCTTGTCACATATTGATCTTGCTTAGTTACTTTACCGTTGCCACTGTTACAATTACTACAAAACTGCTAGTATTACTTTTGCCACCGTATCGTTACTTCCATACTGCTTTGCTACTAAATACTTTGCTGCAGATATTAAGTTATCCAAGTGTGGTTGAATTGGAAACTCAGCTGCTAATACTTGAGAATATTATTTGGCTCCCCTTGTGTCGAATCAATAAATTTGGTTGAATACTCTACCCTCGAAAACTGTTGCGATCCCCTATACTTGTGGGTTATTAGACCATGGATGAGAGGCGGAGGATCTGGCTCGGTCAGAGTCTAATCACCATACCCACGCCGAGTGAGGTAGCTGAATGGGCTCTCTGAGAGCCCAACTATCCGATTTAAGAGCAAGCGGCCTGTTGGTCCCCGTTTGTTCCATCCACTAGTCATTCATGTAGTATGGGCGGCTTCTACTAACAGTCTATGTGTTGAACATCGCCTGACACTCATTTCAGTCCTAAGCAACTCATCAAACTCTTAATTATGTGTGATGAGCGACATATGCTTGTTATTGTTGTTATATTTTCTTTACTACTACTTTTAATTAATCTGACATAATGTGATGCGTGTATGTGGATCAATGTTAAAACTAGAATTTGTATAACTCATGCAACCTAATGATCCGATCCAGGTGCAATATGCTACAATAGCATCAATTTGGAATGGATCAGTACCAGTGGCGGGCACAACATTCTTAGCAGGTTGTACAAAGCGTCTGTCATTCCTAGATCAAATTTCTGTGGTGGGACCCCACCATTGCTAGATCAAATTTCTGTGGCGGGCGGCCGCCATTGCTAATGGGCTACCATTGGCGGGTTGGCGCCCACCACTGAGAGCCTTGCCCGCCATTGATAAATTTTTTCGACCGCCACTGCTAGGCATTCCTGCAGTAGTGGTACCACATTTCCACAATTTAATTAAGCATTAAACGAAGTCCAACATAATCAACATTGTACTCAATATAAAAATTTCTCATACACATTTCATACATTGCACATACACATTTAATACAATAATTGAACATACACATATCACATAGACGTTTAATACAATAGTTGAGCATACATATAACATACACATTTTCAATACCTTTATCAATTTGCGACGTTCCAAATATCTGCCATTGCAATGTGGTTACCCTCAACAATGATGTTTTCCTAGAATGAGTTGTGGCATCTCCATCATCAAGATCGGATGTCGTGCTTGCTAGAGGGAGTTTACCTTGCCCTCGCGAATGTCTTTCCAAGAACCTGATTGATTTTCGACATTTTGAACATTAACCTCAAGGGAGTGCGTCTTCTTGTTTATGGTCACCACCTCTTCATTTCACCTCGCCCTTGTACCGACTGGTTCATGGTGGAGGATGTCGTGCCCTCATCAATGTCGGCCCTTCTTATTCCTCTTACTAGGCAAGATCCGTCTGTCCAACACACATATTCATTTTCCCTTTTCCATCTCCTCCGGTTAAGCCACATAAACAAATGCAACAAAAGTTGTTGTGAGTCGTACCGTACTGATCTCAAAAGAATAGTGGACGACCAAGATAGAGGTACGTCCATTTTGCATCATGATTTCATACTGTTATTTATAATGTTTTTATGCATATTAATGATTTATGGAGTAATTCTAATGCCTTTTCTCTTATAATATGCAAGGTTTACACAAAGAGGGAGAATGTCTGCAACTGGAATTCTGGACCTAAAAAAGCTACGTCAAAGTTACCTATTCTGCACATCTCCAAATGAGCTGAAAATTTACAGAGAAATATTTTGAAATATATAAAAAATACTGGAGCCAGTTTCATAAGTAAACAGCTATTCGAAATAAGAAGGTTTTTGACCCCTATACTACCATTTTTTGTTTGTGAACGATTCTCCAATGAATAAGACACTTGGCCCCCGTGCAAGTTTCCTCCTAAAAGAAATCTCTGCGAATTGTGTCAACTACTTCGGAAATTTTCCAAAGCTTGGAAGAAGGGAAGCATATTGTGCTTTATAGAGTGTCAATACTTCCGGTGGAAAGCCGAGCCAGAACCATCCGGACCGCGGCTAGCAAGAGTACACATCTGCAGGAAAGCCTCATGAATTTCCTTGTCGGTGAAGGGTGCCCCGAGGATTGAGAGTTGGGGTAAGTGGGTGGCACATAAGTCAGCGAGGGAAAAATCTCGACACATTATGTTTAGGGATGCCAATTAGAACACGATAAAATACTTTGAGAAGGTGAGCTTTCTGGAAATGGGAGAAGTATTACTCCTCCATTGCTTCGAGAACTACAATTTTAATATGCCAAAAACATTGGGAGGCAGCAACAAGGAAATACTCAGTGTTCTCACTACAATTAATGGCAACGCGGATCTTTCATACTTTCAAGTAAAAATTCGTGTAGATTAGAAATGTGATGGTCACTTAGCCTTTTTCCCATGAAAATGGACAAGAGAGAGAGAGAGAGAGAGAGAGAGAGAGAGAGAGAGAGACATGGGCACCTCAGTGAAAACTAGAATATCAGGCACAGATACTTGAAGTCTTTACATTCCACAATTCAGACTTACTAGGATAATACTTTAGAGAGAGAGAGAGAGAGAGAGAGAGAGAGAGAGAGAGAGAGAGAGAGAGAGAGAGAGAGACGAATCATGCAAATCTAAATGTGGTGAGGGAGCACTAGCACGTACTCATGGACTAGCTAGATTAAAGATAAATATAATATCCGATCAGCCTAGGATATAGTATTGTAGTAGCTAGATACAGATATCATGGTATCGAAACAACTACTACATAGTATTTATGCTGACATTTAAGGGAGCCGATCGATGCCATATCCAAAATCTGTGACCTAAATCCTATCTTTTAGATGGATAGTGTTAAGAAGAGTACCAATTTTTTTTATTAATGTTATCTAGAAATATATCATAAACATTACATGGGCAGTATTAATCACATAATGATTTCCAACCAGGTACGCAGGTACACATGTACTAATCATATAGTAGAAACATTTATCTACATAGCTAGTATTGCTAAAACAGAAATAAATAGGAGCAGGATAAATGAGTTATACCCTCCAATCAGCCAAGCGTTGGCCGTAGCGGCGGCAGTGGCAATCTCTTCGGCAGCCTTGTCATCGGTGGCCTTCTTGTCGGCTTCGGATTGCTGGCTCATGGCGATGACAGAGACGACGACGGCGTGGACAAAGTAGTGGACATATATGAACGGCGGCGTGTTAGTCGCGTAGGATACGCTCCCCAAAAACCTAATATGTCCTCTCCCTTAGAGGATCTTTAGAGGTGGGGTTCGGAGGCCTGCTCTCCCGTTAACCGATTACTCAGTGGATGGGATGGGATCACCAGTGGCAACAGCAAGGAATGGAATGACGGTGGGCAGTGTGCGTGGAGGCAGAGCAGATGTGATATGTTCATCATGGCGGCTAGGCTTGGCCATCGCCTCCATTATATAGGTGCGGCCGGGTGGAGAAACGTGTGTTGGACCCACGTTCGAGTTGGCAATAGCCCACGACCCGACGTCTTAGGTCGTGGCTCGTCTTAAATGGTTGCAGTCTTCGGGCGAAAGCCTAGGTTTGGAGTTGAACCGGCGCGATGGTGGCGTTCTTAACGTCGCTACTCTGTTGGGTGCATCCCGCTTGATGACACGGTCTTGAGGTTCCATGTGGTGCTACTTCTGGTGCTTGTCGTTGTCCAAGGTGATCTTCAGTGGCGCAATGTACGTCATCGCCGGTGAGTCCAAGACGGTGGCTTTAGTGAACCGACCAAGTTCCTCCATCTACTTGCCACCTCCTTTTTCGCATCAAGGGTGGATGGTGCATCGACAAAGGAAGTTCAATCGGAGTTGGTGTGGTCTTCGGAGGTGACCAGCGTTGATCGAGACGCGGCGATGTTGCTCAGTTTTGGACAAGCTCTTTTTTTGCTTTGTAGTTGTTTTTTCGGAGGTGGTGTTGTCTTTCAGTCGGAGTTCGCGTTGTCTACGCTCATTGTTCGCAACAAGTTGTAGTCTTCTTGTACTTGAGATTCTTCGTTCTATAAAAACTAGATGATTCCCCGTGCGTTGCGGCGGGACATTATAGCACTCCAATCAGCTCGTGTGAAGGGTGCACATTGAAAAAGAAAAAGAAGGAAAAGCAAGAGAAAGTATTGTTAATGTGGTGGTACAATGTTTTCTCACCTATATGAAATTGAGGATAAACTCACGATTAACTAACATGCAATTTAGAAAAAAAGTCTTCTCAAATGACGTTACTTAGTATGACTGAGTCATCTGATCGACTATACAATCCTATGTGCCTATATATGGAATAAACTTTGAGAACATTGCATGCCTATATGTAAATAGACTTCAAAAGCAACAATGTATTACAAAGAAAAGGGGCGCAAAATTGTTAATATTGGTAATCAATGATGACGTATAGAAAATGCCACTCAAATAAAATCCAGGAGTATTTTCTCTATTAACATTGGAAACCAACGACGACAAAGATAAATTTCATGAGTATATTCTATCTCGACCCAAATCCTGCAACAACATACATACCCGAAAAAAAAAAACAAATTGAGAACCCTCTATATCTGCAAAGGTGAAAGCATAAGAACTAAATTTGAAAGGAGCCCCATCCATCAAGAAAAGGTCCAAACCTAAAATGATTCATGTCTTAGAATGGACATGCATGTAAAATAAAGCAAAGCTGAAACTAAATTAACAGGAATGGTAGTGTAAAAGAATCATCAAAGGGGCAACCACGGCCAAATCACATCAAACTGAACCAATTATTTATTTCCGACACAAAACTTATAATTATACAGTTCAAGGAACATATACCTAGAAGAATAACGGAACCCAATTTAGTTAATCTAATCAATAAAAAATGTTAGACATGAAAAATATTACCGTACAATAGTCAACTGGCTCAAGGTCTTGAGGGACGGGCATGTAGCTCAAACAACTGAATCTTAGCAAGCAAAATCATCAACGATGGCCAAATCAGTCCAGCAGGGCCGGTGTTGAGATTTCAGGTGCCCCGGGCGAAACTAAAACCCGGGCCCTTAACATAAACATCAAAATAATGGGCTATGAAGAAAGTAGACAATGGTGCGTGATGCAAAGTCATGTTTAATGTCATGCTTGAACTATACATGTAGAAGTATATTATTTTAAGTAACAAAAGGAATAGAAGACTCCAAGAATAGCACTAAAAAATTTGCATCCAAAATGGATAGTTGAATTCTCATTTTGAGTTCTTGTAATGACTATGGTAAGACTGTTACTACAAATAGAAGTATATGAGAAATTAGATAGATGAGCGCAAATCCATATGAGCGACGGGGAAAATATTTTTTCATACCTTCCAAGCTTAAATACCTTCATATCTTTAAAAACCAAATTTATGGTGCCGCGATAGTGAAAAGTTACTCATATCTAGTTGTGCTGATGATTAAATCAAGAGTTAATTACCCAATTATGCCGTCATTGCTCAGTTCATCTAAAAACTAACAACCATGAGCAGCATCGAGAACTTATTTCTTCTCTTCAGATCTATAGCACCACATGAACATCAGTATCAAACCGTAGAACCGGAACAATTAATTGTACAAATAGTCAAAGATGTCGACCGGCCTGTAATACTCACCTCTATAATTGAAACACGGCAGCACTGATCTGCCGCTGATCTCCTGCGTACACCGTGTCCCTTGATATCCCGACCTCCTCTTGAAAAAGCTCTGCTGGTTCATCTACCACGATCTGGCGTAAGATGAAATGGCGTCGCCTGCTGCATCCGTTATGGCGATGCATGCATGTATTCCTGGATCCTGCGAGTCAATGGTTGGGTTACGGCGATGTATTAGACTTTTCATATACGATTGCTGCTACTACTTTTGCAATGGGCTAGCCCCAATTGTCTTTATTTACCGCGGACATAAATTGTAGGCCTAATAATGCAAAGAAATACTTACATACTTGGGGGGCCCTTCACCTTGTTCGCCGCCTAGCACTCACACATACATTCGCCTCTGCCCAGCAACGCACGAGCAGCCATCCCGGATGAGCGACAGATGCACCGCTCTGCCGCGCGCAGAAGTGTAGCGCGCATAGCCGCACCTGTCGGATCCGCTTCCGCTCACCTGTCGCAAATAACAGAAACTAAATCAAGTCCCGCTGGAATCAGGGCGCACCTGGATGGCTGTGTCCGATCCATCCCTCCTCCTGCTCTGGCCACAGGTGTGGAGAAGCCGCCTAAGCGAGGACAGGAGGGGTCGAAGCAGAGCAACGTCGTGAGGGATCAACTCCTACTGCAACTGGGGCGCGCCGGGATGGCCGTGTCTGATTTATCCGAGGCCGCTCCTCCTGCTCTGACCACAGGCCGCTGGCGTGAGGAGGGGTCAAAGCAGAGCAACGTCGGTAGAGAGCTCCTCTGGCTATGACCTGCGGCACGGGGAAAGATTGAGGGTCGGGGAGGGGAAAGAAGGGGGCAGATGGATCCGGGAAAGGCTGAGAACGCATGACTGGGCTCAATCCAGGGAGAGAGACAGTTTGCCTAGCCTGTGGCCCGTTCCCTTTTCAGCTAGTAACTGACGGTGGTGTGGCCATTTCAGCTCATTGTGGGTCCCTCTTGTAAGTCGGTAGTGAATCGCTGATGTGGCTGTCTTGCTGATGTGGATAGGCTGTATGTTAACAGAAATAGGATAGTGGGGATGAACTATTTAGGTATTATAGATTATAGATATGGTACGCATTTGCGTACTCTGGAAAAAAAAAAGATCATGGCTCGTCTGCTAAGCACTCTCGGTTGCTGACCAGCAAAAGTTAAGCACAAGCTCCGTTTCTAACCGGCAAAAATTAAGCGCAAGCATTTGATGTCCAACTCTTTCTCCGAATCCGAATGGTACTAAACTTCTGCTACATCCCTTGTCATGTCACCTACGTGCGCCATTAGTGATTTTTCTGAAATTTTTGGATGGGCCTAAACTGTTGTAATATGCAGATCGTTAGCAGACCAAAGAAAATTATAATATATTTTTTTTGCTGGGGAAAGATAATTATAATTTTGATCAGCCTAGGAGATGTTTAGTAGCTAGATACACGTACAAGGGTATCAAAACAACTGCTACATATTTCTGGTCACATATAAGTTCCATACCACAATTTAACATATTTGCTTTATGTCACAATACATTGCAAATAAATATCTCAATCCAAAATGTTTAATGTTCACTTCTTGCAGGTATAATGTCCCAGGAATATTAGGGACCATAGGTAAGGAAAATCGTCAAGGATAACACAGATCCAATTCAGTAAATAGGAGAAACTATTATGGGCATAGAAGTACTATATTTTGTAGGACAAGTTCAATTTTGACGCTCAAGCAATCATATGTCCATTATATCAAATCACCTTAGAAGCCGTTTGGTACCTAAAAATCAATAAATATCTTGTTAGTATCAATAAAAATGTATAAATCCTAAGATAGTAAGCATGGTGAAGACTATCATGTGTATTCACACTCCTTAATCCAGCCGGTTAAATATATTTTGACAATCCAAAATTATATACATTGTTGTGGGAAAGAAACACTCTGTGATCAAGTAATATGATGGCTAAAAGGCCAAGAAAGGAAATTCATTTCCCGCAAACATTTCACCTTCATAAATTGATGAAAATATTTTATTAGGATAATGATTGAAGTGCACTTGCGCCCAGATACTCTGCAATAAAGCTAACCTATAACTCGACTTATTGAGAGGTACCCCTACGAAGTATTGTAGCAAGTGATCCTTCATTAAAATAAAAATGACAACTAAATCAACTTATTTCAAGATTAGGTCATAGGAAACATTCAAATTACAAAAAAAGGGTGCATATGATACAATCAGTCATCACCTCTTTATTGAACAAAAACTAGTCAGCACCGCCACCGCCACTTTCACCTAGAGCACTGATTTCTCCACCTACAAGAAATACAAGAATAGCAAATTAAGGATGGAAGCATCTGGAAAACAAGCAAGAAATACACATACACAATACTTATCCAAACATGTGTACAAATTCTTTGCATGACATGATGTACTGTAGCACAATATCACCATCAATATAAATGAAAAAAAAAAGATGTGTAAAGATAAGACAACCGAAACTGATAGGTAGCAGTTGCTCATTAGTGTCTATACTATCTGAAATCTATAACAAAGCTTTGATTTATAAGGGTCAAAGCTCCCATCACCACTTTGTTTAATTAACATATGATTTAAGTCGATGAAGTTACCTAGCCATTACTAGCTCTGCAGTTAATCCAAACATGTGACATCGTTGAGCTCATCATAAGGAATAACACACTTGAGATGCATGCTGACCTGATTGTATATTGTTGTTCTGTTGGTCCTGTTGTACATCATCAAAAACTGCTTTACCAGCTGCATGAATAAACAAGAAAGATACAAGACCCAATAAAATATCAGCAGATATACTTGACGAGGAATATACATACATGTTGTGATGATGAAATATACATTTGAAGAAGTTGAACTGAAGAAGTCAAATGTGTATACATGCATCATATATACACACATGAAGATACATGTACACTTGTATGTACACATAAACTGAGGAGGTCCTGCGGCGAACGTATATTTCAAACCCTAACAAACAATTTCACCATATCTGTAAACTACTAAGCCTTGGCTTGATTTATGTGACATTCTGAAATCAATTTCCCAATGCATAAAGAAACCACAGTTTTCTCTAATTTTAAACGGAATGTTTCTTTGGAGCAGCACGCAAGAATAAGATGTGTGTTTTTACAATGTATTGAAATTGACATGTGTGTTTCGTATCTTTTCTAGATTTCTATATAGCATAATAATTTGAACCCATTATATGACACTTCCAGATAAAATTACAGAGAAGCACTATGCGAAAGTCCATACTGTTAATCAATACTATTAATTTAAGGCCCCGCAAGTGGAAGACTTGCTAATTAATACTATTAATTTATGGCCCCGCAAAAATAAAATGCTATTAATTAATTAATGGAGATGGAGAGATATGAGAAACTATGCATATACTAGCTATTTCGTACCTGCTGTATAGAAGGTGGAGTAGGGATAAACACCCGAGAAAGACTGATCCGCTTGAAGAACTCGCTTATGCTGCCCAGACTCTGAGTTGACCATGAAAATACCCATCTCCGTCTGCAAGAAAATGGTGCCCCCTTCCTCCGAGACCCCAATCACCCGCGGCTCAGTCCAGTCATCTGCCAGTTCATCTTCCTCCTCATCACCGTACCCCATCTCAAAAGGCAGAAGCCCAATGCCACCATTCTCAGCAGGACCAGCGGGCAGTAGATTGTCCAGTCTAGCTACGATACGTGGAATCCAGCCTTCAACGCCATTCACCCTGGAAAGTAACACCACACAGTTCTCAATCACGCCGGCGATGCCGACGGGCGCGTCCTCCACAGTCGGCGCGAGAACAAAGTGGTCGCCGCGTAATTCATCTGGTATCTGTGTGAGTTGTAGAGTTCGTGTGTCGAGGTGGAATTCTAGGAGTAGGTCTTGCACTGCATTGCCCTCCCCAGCCGTCATCGTCATCCAGCTCACGGCCACGGCGGCACCTTTGCCAACCACGGCGCTCGGCTTCGGATCGAAGTAGCATTTGACGCCCATGGCCGCCGCCGGGCGGCCACCCCAGCTTCTTTTCTTTGAGCTGTACACCCAGGCGAAGGTGCTGATGAGAGCCATGGGCGGGTGCCAGCCGCCGGGTGGATAGTCCTCGCTATATGCAAAGACGACGCGGAACGGCGATGAGTGGCAGTCCTCGCCCTTAGCATGGTTGGCGTCGCAGATCAGCGCCGCGCCGCAGCTCTGCCCGGGGAGAAGGCCAGGCGCCGGCGGGATGGAGTGCTCCTCCCCGGTCAGAGGATCTCGGACAAGTAGGAGGGCGCGGTCGCCGTCTCTGCCGCCGAGGAGCAGACGACCGTGCATGCAACCGTAGACTTGGAACCCAGCGGGGGCGGGGGGCAACGGCGGGGTAGGAGGCGTGGTCGGGGTGAATTGGAGCACGCCGTAGAAGGGGTCGGAGTAGAAGCCGATGAGTGGTGGGATGCCGTGGTGTGCCGCGCGGAAGGAGCGGAGGAAGTTCTCCTCGTCGTGGACGACGCGCCGCCAGGCATTGTAGGACGAGGAGACGACAGCGAGGGCGCTGGGATCCGACGGGAGGCGGTGGAAGATATCTCGGAGCATGTCGTCGGGAAGCTGCTGGGGTGGTGGCGGCGGGTTAAGCTGGTGGCCGTCGGCGTGCTCGTCATTCTCCATGGCCGACGGGAGGAGGGGAGGGCTTCAGGCTAGCGAGAGAGGAGGGAAGGCTAGCGAGAGGAGGGGAGGAATTGAGTTCTTTCTTCAGTGTAGAAGGAATGGCGATCTCGGCGAGAATGAAACGGCCGAAACGCGAGTTTCGACTTTGAGTCGAGTGGGGAAGGGATCCTTGGCGAGGAGATGGAGAGGACAGAGGGCGGTTGCGATCGGTGGCTTGTGGGTGGTGTACTGGTATCCGCGGCGTGTTCCTGGGGTATATGTAGGCGACGGAATTAATGCGCGCGCTGGCCCCTCGCCAGGCTAACACGCACACAGACACAGCGCTTGATTACCAGTTTCTCTCGTCTTCGCGAATATATCCCGTTGGTTTCCTGCCTCTATCTGACCGCACCGCTCGCTAAGCAATCCTTTTTTTTTTGCACGACGTCGTCTGTTTTAGTATTTTATGTTCGGTGCGAGCCATTTCGCTTTTTTTTCTCTAAAATTATGAAAAAAATTGCACGACCTCGTCCAATATGTTGTTTAACTGCGACCCTTCAAATTGACTAGTAATCATGTACTTGCATTAATGCACGTTAATATTAAGCAATATATGTTGCATTGCACATTAATTGTGTTGTTCATCCAATCCGTTGTTTAATTGCAACCCCTCAAAATGACCAGCAATCGTGTGTGTGCATTAATGCATGTTAATATTAGGCAATATGTATTGCATTGCACATTAATTGTGTTGTTCATCCAATGCGATATGTGGTTTAACTGCAACCCTCGAAATTGAATTGTAATCGTGTATGTGCATTAATGCACATTAATATTAGGCATTATATATTGCATTGCACATAATTGTTTGCCTACAATGCATTTTAATATTATGTAATGTATATTGCATTGCACATTAATTGTGTGCCTACAATGCATGTTAATATAAGGCAATAGATAAATTATGTTGCACACTAGTATTTCATAGGATATTGATTGCATATTGATATTAGGCACGATATAATTAAATGGTTGGTGCTAGCATGGATATCGGCTATGCTAATAATGATATTAATTAGGGGAGGATTATGTGAGGGAGGTCGTGACTACGGATTGGAGACCCCCTCTCACTCCGCCGAGGCGTCGGAGCTCCTCGCGTGGGGCCCCTTCTTCACCAAGAAATTAACTTACACAAAGTTTTATTCCAGCCAACTTACAAATAGCCCCTGTAGAAAAGTACAGGACAACAATGAGAGAAGTATCAGAAGTGGGAAGAAGAGATCTACTATGGGTCCTTTATGCAAAATGTTCATTTATTCAGTTGTCCTTGGTGGGAAATGTATCGATATGTCAACTGCAATATGCCACATGAGCATGTCAAACTTTGCCCATGCAGTTAGGATCGAACATGCACAACATACCAAACTTTATTTCCAAAATGTGCACTTTTGAAGTTTTAGGACTAACTTGACACCCCTCAAATAGTTATGACGTATGAGACCTCAGATGCATTTCACTTTTCTTTTTTCAATAAATGAAATCTAGTAAAATTCCGCAAAGGAAGCTGAATCTAGAGTTTGTGAAACATCAAAGTAAAAAAGTTCCAATCTCCAAAGTGGTTTGACATAATGACTTTTTCTAGTGTCAACAAAAGAATAAATTCATCAAAAAAAAAGGAATTTCAGAACGAAGTACAAAACCATGTGGATGAATGGTCTTTCTTACATCATTTCATCCAAGTCTATTGCATCTCATACGTACAAACTCTCTAGTTCAATTTCACGGAGGGTATCATGCTAAAAACAGGACCACAATAGTAGTTGGGGAAGTAAACATAAGATTAGATACAACTATGATCAAAATGTGCTATCCAACTTGACCCTTTGATACCCCCGCAAAATCAAAGGTTGACCCTTTGATACATCTCATCCCATTATAATTTTCGATTGTTTCATGCTATTATAATATAACTTTTGTATACTTTTTATACCAATTTATATTTTTATTCCGGACGAACCTATTAATCCAGTGCCCTTGTTATTTTCTGCATGTATTTGACATTTCAGAAAATCAATATCTATGGAGGTAAAAAAACCTTAGGATTTAATAAGTTTTTTCGGGGCATGAAGGTTCGAGAAAGCAGTAGAGGCAGACGAGAGGACCCATAAGGAATCCACATGGGCATGGGTCATAGCCAGGGCCTTGCCCGCTCCCCAAGGCCGTGTGGGGCCTCTGTGCACTGCCTTCAACTCATTCTTCCACCTATAAATTTTATATATTATGAAACCATCTCGCAATTTTTCTTTGATTTTTCCGCCGTCGCAAGTTTCCGTTCAGAGAGATCCAATCTGGAGGCCTGTTTCGGCACTCTACCGAAGGGGGAATCCAACATGGGAGGCTTCTTTGCCGACCTTGTTGTCTCCATGACTATGTGGGAGTTGTTCCGTTAGGACCTTAATTAGGGTCTCTCTCTCACCCGCTCTCTCTCTCTCTCTCTCTCTCTCTCTCTCTCTCTCTCTCTCTCTCTCTCTCTCTCTCTCTCTCTCTTCAATACAAAGTTCCCGTGAGCTTTCTCACATGATCAGGATCAATTAGATGTAATCGCTAGTGTGTTTGTTGGGATATGATGAATTTTCACTTTATGATCAAATTGCTCATTAGACTCAATTGAATCTTTTGAAGTTTCTTTGTTGTATAATGAAAAAGCTTAGTATGCTCTCCGATCCATCTATCTTCTTCGGCCATGTTTGAAGGGCATTTCTTCAAAGGAAGTGGAGCATTGTAGAGGGTTCTAATCTTGTGGTGGTCCATAACGACAAGACAAGTATTGTATTGTTGCCACTAAAGATAAAACGATGGTTTCCTGTCATATTACTTGGTATTTTACTGTCTACATTACGTCATCTTGCTTATTGCGATGCTCTATTTGTCATGAACTTTATACTTCGAGATGCATGATGGATATCGGTCTTGGAGTGGAGTATTAGTTGTTGGTGCAGTTGGATAATGGTCTGCATATCACGGCGTAATGCCTATATGACATTATGCCATGAATGATCATAGTCATAAATATAAATATTGCAATTTAATCATTGCTCAACTGTAATTTGTTCACCACACTACAGTGTTATATATGCTTATGAGAGATGCCACTAGTGAACCCTATGGCCCCCTAGGTCTTTTCTCAATTACTCAAAACTTCCACAAAAATATTATTTTTTGCTATACCGTCTCTTTTATTTTACCTTTTTACCAATTACCATTATCCTGTGCATTTTAATCTTGTAAATAGCAAGACAAGAAGCTTCACAACCTTCTTGACATGTTGGTTACAAGATTTTTTTTGAGTTTCGTGTGCAGGTACTAGTGACTTTGTTTGTTGGACAAACTATTTTTGGTTTGATAAACCTTGGTTCTCAAATCGAGGGAAATACTTATTGCTAGGTTACTTCACACTTACACTTGGGCGTTACCCAGCCACTCTTAAAAGAGACCAAGCAACATTCCTAATGTCGTTGCCAGGGAGTTTCTCCTCGAACAAACATGTCCTACACACTATCACTCTGCATTTCTGTTACCTACCTTGCCTATTTACTTTTTATTTATTTGTTAGCTTGCATCTTTGCTTGCCAATTTATTTTCGAAAATACCAAAACTATCTTTACTTGTTACTTATATTCTACCTTAAAATCAACTGAATCTTTTGAATTTCTTTGTTGTATAATTAACTAGTTTTGTATGCTCTGTGATCCATCTATCATATTTGGCCAAGTTTGATTGTTATTAGTTCAGAGGGAGTGGTGCATTGTAGAGTTTTCTAATCTTATGGTGATCTATATCGACAAGACACGTATTGTATTGTTTTTTTAGAGAAAGCAAAGCTTTATAACTTAACGGTGATCGGACAAATCGCCCAAAACACAAAGCGCCACACAGGGCGGTACATCAGAGTCCCACATCATACACTCATTCGGTAGGAAATCTCGCCCGACCTGAGCAAGTTCATGCGCTACAGTGTTTGCTTCACGACGACACAGGAGCACCTGATGTCTAGAGAACCAAATTTTAAGTTGGATTTAGAGTCTTCGATCATAGCCGCAAATGGAGAAGAATCCACCTTGCCAAGATCCAGTGCTTCTTGTAGGATCTTGGAGTCTGTTTCAAACACCACCCGGAGAGCTCCAAGTTCAGTGGCCGTGCTGATTGCTTGGGTGAAGGCTATCACTTCAGCACCGAAGAGGTCAGCCACCTGCTCGGTTCTGCCTGCATGATCCGAGATCACATCCCCAGACTTATCGCGAACCACCACTCCCCAGGTTGCTGAGTCCTCACCTTGAGGGTGCCGGCACTTGGTGGAGTCCATCTCAGCTTCTCCTTTTGCCTCACTTTGTTGCTGAAAATCTGTATATACTCCATGGTGTTGGACAGTACACGCCGGGTAAGCTTCCTCGCAGGCTACGGCTGGTTCTCCTTCACGTACCTTGTTTCGGTTATTCCACCAGTGCCACCACATGGTGAGTATCTGCACCCGCTTATTTTCATTCAGCCCCCACAAGTAGTCAAGCATGACATGCACAGAAGTTATGGCTTCTAGGTCTCTCTCCTTCTCCAATCCAATTGCTCGCCACACCGCTTTCGCTGACTTGCACTTGCACTACAAAAAAATACACTTCCGTGATGATACGTGTTTGTCACAGTAGGTCGCGTTTTCTGTCATGCATGTACATCCATGACGATTTTATGACAGAATCAAGATAGTCATACTGTCTTTGTCGAGAGGTGTTCCATGACATTACCAAAATTATCATCACGGAAGTGTCCACTTCCATGACGATAAATCGCGCGTCACAGAAGTGCTTTCGTCAAGGGTGACCGACACGTGGCATCCACCGTAATGGAACGCCGTTAAGCTATCGGGTCAGGTTTTGGATCCGATAACCCGTTAACAGCCCCGACCAATGGGGATTTTCCACGTGTAAAATTATCATTGGCTGGAGGAAACACGTGTCTGCTCATCGTTGGGACAAATGTCATCCACTCATTGGACGTAAGGCGCCGATGATACGTCGACACGTGGCACGGCCCAACAGAGGCCCATTCCTGTGAAAAGGCCGGCCCGTTTGACTTGGTCAAAAGGTGGCGGGCGGGCCCATGGAAAGCCTGTTAACGGCATGTTCGCATATAGCCCATTTACAGCCCGCTAACCCAAGGCCCGTTACGCCCTATCCGAATTAGGCCCAGTAGCGTCATCTAGGCCATCCAATATGATTCCAGCCCGTTTTCACTTTTGACGCATGTATGGCCCATGACGTCTTTCGGCCCATATGAGGCCCTATGTAACTCTTGGCCTATTAACGACCCATGGTGAAACTGGCCCGTAATGAACAGTGTATCACTTTACACCCATTAACGGCCCGTGGTGAAACTGGCCCGTAATGAATAGTGTATCACTTTATACCCATTAACGGCCCGTTATTCCGTTGGGTCGTTTCCAGCCCATGTTATCTTTCGGCCTTCTCAGAGCCCATTTATTCTTGGGCTCATTTCCAGCATTCGTTCACTTACGGCCCGTTACTGTCATTTTCTGCTTGTGGGCCAAATTCAGCCCGTGGTTACAGTCGGCCCGTTTGTGGTCCGTTAATACGTTGGGCCATTTCATAGCGTCATCAAATACGGCCTATTAACGATGGCCCGTTATGGTCGGCCCATGAACGGACGATTCCAACTCTAGCCCGTTTACGGCCATAATGCGGTCTGTTTGGCCCATGTTTGGCCAATCGATCATACGGCCCGTATAAGGCCCATTGATGATACGGCCCGCAGAAAGCCCATTGTTTCTACGGCCCGTAGAAGGCCCATTGTTTCTACGGCCCGTAGAAGGCCCACTGTTTCTACGGCCAGTAGGAGGCCCAGTGTCACTACAGTAAATATTAGCCCATGGTTATTGTGGCCTAGTTTTAAAAAATAGGTTATTGCAGCCACTAGCAAACCGCGGAAAAAGAACTGCAATGACTACAAGCAAACAAATAAACAAGACAACAAGGAAATAAATAAGCAAGCAAATAACGCTAGGCTATCAAGCCTATTACACATATTACATCCACTGGGCATCAAAGTTCGCCACCAGTGCAAATATAGGAAACAAAGCAGCATATCATATACATTGGTTGTCAAAGTTGGCGACCAGCGCAAATAAACGCCGCAGCAAAACAAATCCAGAACTGGAACCACTTCAGAAGATCTCAAGAAACAATATCATGGGTACCCATAATGCTGGCAAGATGCTTAGCAAGCTTATTAACTTTCTCTTGTTTGGTGCTTAAGTCCTCCAGTAGCTTGTCTTTGTTGCACCGGAAAATATGCATCTGAATTCTGCGAGGACTTCCTCGGTCCTTGACTTCTGTCGTCAGCAAAGCACATCGATCGATGTCTTTCAACTTGAAGTTGAGACTCAAGAAGACGAACTGATTCAGCAGCGAGTTCGAAGAGCTTGTGCCAGCAGAGTGGCCGAGAACTCGAACACTACATCAAGACAGGACTTTTGGGTTCCCTCACTGTCGTCAAGATAGTTTTTATCAGCTTTCTTGGAGACCAACAGGGGATGTCTCACTATCTTGAACCTTATCTGCATCACTTCCTTTACCATTGGATAACGCGGTACTGTTCTCCAATATTTTGTCCGCATTCTAAAAGAGAAACAAGCAAACACATCACATGTTTACCATGTTGTATATGAAACTCATTTTGGTAAATGAGTTCGGTAGTAAAGTGGACAGGATAACAGCATGAAACAAACATATATCTATGTACCATGGTCACTTTATGGTCTATATCATTCTAGTTTTTGTTGCCAAATCAAGATAGAGACACAGTTCAAACAATATTTGTTCAAGACAAAGCAGAATAGACAGAATATAAGTGTCGGTAACTATAGAGCAATAACAACACTTGTAATGTGCATGACATGAGAACATAACTGTTTATTCAATTGAAACTAAATTCAACATAGAGCAGGTTACAACAGCAAACCAGTTAAAGAAACGGGTCTAAAACATACCTGTTGCGCCATTGGAGTTTCAATTCCATCCTTGAAATTTGAAAATAGTTGGTATGAGTAAATACAGTAATGCAACAGCAAAGGAGTATGAACCATAGCTACAGAACCTGACCTAAGAACAAATCTTCTTCTCCTTTAAGCGTTGAGTTGGGATTCGGAGTGGTGGTCCTCATGCTTTGGGCACTGCAGTTCCCTTACTAACTGCTCGTGTTTGGGTGCTCTGTGGTGGAGACGGTGTTGTGTCAACTGGAACTGGGTTACTATCTGCCGGGGTTGGGGTTAGAAGGGGTGTCGCTGGTTCTCTCGTCCAAGCTGGGTAGGGGTAGAATCTGCGAGTCTGGGTTATGTGTGGTGGATCTGGTCCTTGGGCAAGTACAACCGTGGTTCTATCTGCATCAACTGGTAGCACTATCTTTTCTGAAGACCGTGTTGTTACTCCCTTAGATACCGCCATCATGCTCTCCAATTCAAATGGTTGATAAACAAGAAAATTAATTAAAAGTATAAACATTGTATGATAGACAGGTGCAATGGATAGTGGGGAATAAAAGAGGGCATGAAATAATTCATATTTATGTTGTCTAACCAAACAGGATAGCATGACACAATTTCACATATATGATGGCTAACTAAACAGGATAGCATCACACAATTTCACATTATGATGGCTAACTAAAAAAGATGGAAATACATAGTTCAAAATATGAGACTATGTAAACAGGATGACATGACATAACTATATAATGTGTTTATTAAATAGGTTGGCATGCCATAATTCACATACATTCACGGATAGAATGCCATGCCATAATTCACATACATTCACGGATAGAATGCCATAATTCAAAATATGATGACTGTAAACACTAAACAGGATGAGATGATATAACTATATGATGTCTTTATTAAATGGGTTGCCATGCCATAATTCAGATAGATGATGTGTATGTACTATGTAAACATGATGGCATGATATAATTCAAATATATGATTTATATAGTAAGCAAGTAAGCAGATGACAATCCATATATGATGTAAAAACTAAGCAATGCAAGACGACATGCATGACATGGGTAATATAACCCAGCCAAGTTTGAGAATAGACCTCAGGGGGGAAATAGGACTAGTCATCAGTCTCGAATCCTCCTCGAGGAGCTCTCAGTAACCAACAAGATGTACGCTTCAGCGAGTAGCATTATCTGCTCTGAATACCTTATTTTCACTCAGATACTTCCATCACCGCTTTAAATGGCTGATGCACAGGAAGAGTAGTTGAATATACAAAAGTTGTCGACAAATGGAACACGTAATACAAAAAAATGATAGCATGATATAATTCACATACATGATGATTGGCTAAACAGCATGGCATTGCATAATTCACATATATAATGCCTTTGCAACAAGATAGCATTGTATAATTCACATATATAATGTCTTGCAACAAGATGGCAATGCATAATTCACATATATGGTAATTAGACACTGAACAGGTGGCATTCACACAAAGCATGTCTAAACAAATCAAATGACATAGCAATGCGAGACACCATATGCACGATATGAGCAACATAACCCTGCCAAGTTAGAGCATACACCTCGGGGGATAGGGCTGGTCATGTGTCTCGAATCCTCCTCGAGGAGCTATCCGTAACCAGCAAGATATGCGCTTCGTCAGATAGCATAGTCTACTCTGAAGACCTTGTTTTCACTCCAGAATTTGCCATCACCGTGTCAAATGGCTGATGCACACGAAGAGCAGTTGAATGTACTAACATTGTTGACAAATGTAATATGTAACGCAAAAAAAAGGATGGCCTGATATAATTTACATATAATATGACTGGCTAAGCAGGATGGCATTGCAAAATTCACATATATGATGTCTTGCTAAACAAGATGGCGTTGCATAATTCACATAAACGATGAATAAACTAAACAGATGGCATTCACACAAAGGATGTCTAAACTAAGCAGATGACATATTTGATTTATAAAGTAAGCAATGCAAGACACCATATGCATGATATAACCAACATCAGCATGCCAAGTTAGAGTGAAGACCTCAGGGGGTAAATAGGATTTGTCTTCTCCTTCTGAATCCCCCTCAGAACAGATATCTTCCTCTCGATTACAATCCGAAATGCGTGGAGGGGGGCTGCCTTTGCGCCTACCATGGAGCGACGTCTGCATGAAATTTTATTGCCATGCAAGGCTCGTCTCTTTTGCTCTACATGTTCAGTTCCATTGTTTACAATAACTGCCATGCATAGGAATAAACCATAGTGAGATTATGTAAGGAGTGCATGCAGAAATCCTGAGTGATGGTAGCAACCTATGGATAGACCCAAAACCAATAATAGCAGGCAGATAATGGCTTCAGTTAAAAATACAGATAATGGCTTCTTTACTGTTTGTTTCCCACCCAACATGAAACTCATAGTAGACACCGGAGATTAACCAGATAGTAGATAGATACTATTGATAGCGGCCCTGATATGTACTGCACAACCATTTAAAAACTCAAGTTTGACCATTAGTTTGGAGCTGACTCAGAGTCTAATCGGTGAACAGGACGATAAAGTAGCATGTAATATTAGCGATGCATAACGAAGCGGAACACGAAAGAGTGCGACCTCTCTTGCGGACCCGTGTAGTCCTCGAGGTCATCTGCTTGGTTGATGATGGTAATGCAGTTTTCATGGCTGCCAGCGACGGGGAAGAAGATCTGAGGCGGCGAAAGATAGTCTGGAGGCCGAATCCCTGCTGTGCTGGACCCTTCTGTCGTTGGAGCAGCTAAGCTGGGGTGGACGACGGCGCAGCAGGAGCGGGACAAACCACGCAAGGTTTTCTTTGACAACTATCTGTAAGAGAAGTAATTATGTAAGTGCTCGTTTGAATTGGAGGATTCCAACAATGCAGGCATAGAAATAGACAGGAATAGGATAGGAATGCACGTGCAAAACAGAGAATTTAGAAACACAGGATTTCTTCCAATCTGGGTGTTTGATTCACAACAATTGGAAGATCACAGGATGCAAAGAAGCATGGTGAGATTAAGTTAAACCACAAGAAAATGTACGGTTATAATGCTATTATGCTACTATCTCTTAGTATTCTGCTTCATGAATAGGAATTTGAAAAGGAGGACACGTGAAAAATTAAAATTCCTACGTTTTTTCTTTCAAGGAGACACTAAAGGAACAAATTCGTGTGCTCAGTGGACAATATATATAACATGTAGAGTAAAAAAGAGATGCAACAAGTGTACAACCTCTTTGGCGAAGCCATGTCGATCTCAGCGTGATTGGGTAGGCCGGTGAAGATGCTCCGGCTGACTTTGACGTCGGAGGAGGGGAAGAAGATCTTAGGCGTCTGGAGATGGAGCCCGAGGTACTGCTCCGCTGTGATGGAAGGTTTCGTCGTTGGAGCAGCTCCGGTGAGTTGTACGACGCCGAGGCTGAAGCAGGACAAGAGAGACAACGAACAACGTTAACGTGAGTGGAATTCTAATAGCATCTCCAAAACATGACGTAAAATACATAACCACAAAGTGCTAGATGTAAAATACATCATCCGCTCATCTCTGAACTTAACTGTCGAAACTGAACTTAACTGTCGAAACTGAATTTTGCTGTCGAAACTGAACGCACTAGAAAGATGAGGCTACAGGTCGGTCGACTAACTTTTTCATCTCTGGTCAGTCGATTTTGCAGCCGTTGGATACGAAATCAAGGGCCTGCAGTTCATCTTCAACATCCACCCCACTGAGCCGCCAGCCACCACCGGCCAAACAACAGCCCCCGCCGCGCGCCAGTGTCGCCGCCCGCCCTTCGCCAAAAACACTCCCTCCCCGTCCGTCGCCGCCCCGGCCATCTCTCTAGCCCCCCCCATGCGAGCTTTTCTCCGGCGATCCCCACGCCACCGCCCCGCCGCGCCACCGTCGGCGACCACCGCCCCCATCCTGAACCCTAAGATAGATAGTGGGGTACCTCTCCGGCGAGCCCCCCTCCCTGCTGCGGCTGGTTCTTCCTTCACCAGGCAAGCCCCCCCCCCCCTGAAAGTCGACTGACCCAAAAGTCGATTCAGTCGACTGAAGTGTAGCTAAATCGGAGCAGCATCGCAAGCAAGAGCAAGAGCGAGAGCAGCAGCACGAGCAAGAGCAATAGCAAGAGCAGACCAGGCAGGGGACCGAGAGCAAGAGCAGAGCAGCAGCGCTAGCGAGAGCTAAAGCAGCAGCAGCTCCTACTGATGTGGACGTCGCCGCCGAGGGAGCGACGCCGTGGAGGAAGTGGCCGGCAACGCCGCCGTGGATGGAGCCGCGCCGTGTCGGCTCGGTACCGAGCGCCAGCAGCACCGTGAGATCGAATCAAGAAGAAAATGCGGCGATTAGTGTACAACCTCTTTGGTGGCACCGATTAGGCCGCAGCTTCATTCGAGGAAACGGTGATGATGATGTTCTTCCGGTGGTGCAGGTGAAGACGGCGGTGTGGGAATGGAGGTGGCGCGAAAGACGAGGGGAACATCGGGGTAGCTCCTTGGAGGTGGAGGACGGGGTGGCTGAACCGGCGGGACGATGAGGTCGACGACGGATCCTCATCCGGTACGGTGGATGAGGGACGTCGAGGTGTTGTTGTGGACGATGTCGCCGGGGAAGAGGCTCTGGCTGGGTGGCGGACGGAGCAGGGTGTGGGGTTTCGTCGCGGGTTTTCGCGGCCTCGGTGTACGAATGGGTGGGCGGATGGGATGGCAATGGGGAACCATGGCTTAGAGACGCGCTTGTCCGAAATGTGGGGTAAGTTACGAAAGTACCCCCACCGATTTGAGGCGGTTCTTTCGGTTCAGGGGTACCACGGGCATTTCACATGTCGGGATTTCACAGGAGGTGGGAGTTTTCGCGCGCGTTGTAATTTCGAAATAGCAAGGCGTGGGTTGAGATGGAGGGAGTTGTCGGAGCACAACGAGAAAAAGATATATCTTAAATATTTCGGGCTAACAAGGCGCGGGTTGAAATTTCCGGACAAGCCTAACGTGTACTGTACCAAATCAATGCGCACTACAAATGTCATTCAAAACTTTGAAGTCATGTTATGTTCAATTAAAATATTCTGCTACGTGTATAATGCATGCAACATAGTACTCAAATGAACGTTTTAGTGCATTCCAAACGTATATACTACCGCTTCAATATGAACTAAATTTGAATTCATTTCTCTATTTGAATAAGATCTACAGTGATGATTGTTGTGAAGTCAAAGCATTTGAATTCGTTTCTCTGTTTTAATAAGATCTACAATCATCATTATTGTCAAGTTAAACCATCGTTTGTGTATTATCTTCACAGCACACCACATGATTAGTCTCGAGTTACATATGAACTATGTGTACTATATGAACTCGAACTAGATTTTTTGAATCCACTTTATTTTTATTTCAAATCACATTACATATCTATCTCTAGCTAGATCTTCATAATCTAAACCATGTCTCATATGTATAATGTGTTTATCACATTATGTATGCTGCCCCGCCCCCTACGCCTACAAGTATTTAGATGTGAGTTGCAAACACCACACATTACCACAAATTCAAATAAAATGTGAGAATGTTCGATATATAGTATTGTTTAGATTGTTCGATATTTAGTTGTAAGCTGCAAACGCTACACATTATCACAAATTCAAATAAAATGTGAGATTTTTTGATGTATAGTATGGTTTAGATTGTTCGGCATTTAGTTGTGAGTTGCAAACGCCATGCATTATCACATTATGGTATAACATGTGCACAGTACGTGTATCACCGCTATATTCATGCATGCAATGTTTAAAACACTATGATCTCCTGTTCAAATATATGAATCCGCTTTCATATCAAATTATGATCTTTGTTAGTCTCTTACACCCACACAATCCTCTAACGTTTGTAGCTACCACTAACTTTCTCTCATGCATGCACACGCCCTCCTCGCCCTCCCCCTCCCTCGGCATTCTATCCACCGGGCACATTCATTTTTTTCTTTAGGTCGTTCTCCCAGAGTACCCACAACTCCTTTCCGACACACACTGATCGATAAACCTCTCCAGCGATGCCTGCCTACAACATACACACACACCTTCAATCTCCTCCTTTATGTGTCCTTGCCTCATGTCTCTCATATGGTCAGACACACGTGTAAACTCTCGCCCCTCTTTTCATCGATCTCACAACCGCACACTCCTCCCCCTATCTAGCTAGTAGTTGGGCCTCTCGCACCACCTCCTAGCTCCATTCTCTCTGTCTATCCGTCTCGCTGGGCCTTATTTGCCTCTAACAAATGGACGTACACCGACCGGTCTCTCGCTATACATATAGCTAGCTAGGTCCTTATAACTCGTTTTTACCCACACGTCGATCGATCTACCTCATTAGTTGTGTCTCTCCCTTCCTCCGACAAACAACAATTGATCTACCGATCTAGTTAGGTTTGCTTACCAAACACATGGTTCCCCTTCATCATCCATGGATGTGTCCCGACAGATCTATCACGCACAGGCACACACAGAAACACATCCCCACTCTTATTGATAACATTGCAGTTCCACCCTCAGTTTGTCTAGTAGGCCTCTCCCACCATCTCCGAGAAGCAACTCCATCACCCATCCAGCACTCTACCCCTCTCCCTCCCTCTCCTCCTCTCTCTCTCTCTCTCTCTCTCTCTCTCTCTCTCTCTCTCTCTGTCCCATCATATTTCCGTCCTTGCTTATGTATGGATGTCGACCGATCTCCCTCAAGACATAGCTGGGTCTCTCCTTCTCAACACATATACGAGTCGTTCTACCTCTATAGTTAGGCCTCTCCCTACCCCTCCCCCACCCCCCCCCCCCCCCACACACACCGATACATCGAGCGCTCTAGTCATGTCTCCCTGCCACACACAAACTTGACATGTGCCCTCTAACGTTCCGGTAGGCCAGTCGCCCTATATCTTTGACTTGCACACACACACAATTTCGATGGCTCTCTTCATCGATCTCGCACCCACCCACTTGATCCTCTCTTCGACTCAATCGATAGCTATGACTCCTCACTCTCTTCTCGTGGATTGCCCGACCCTCTATGTATGATATGGATAGGCCTCCACATCACACACATTGCATGCAAAATTTTGTTTGAGATGTCATCGACACATATTCCCACAAATAATTCACGAAATCAACCCCCCACCCCACCCCCACCCCAAAACAAAAAACACTCGCGAACGCGGTTTGTATCTCTCACACACACCCATGTAGGTGGGGGACGTGCAGGAAGAGAAGAGGTGCATGCACGGTGCACGTACTCCTGTCTCTTTCCCAACCACACTCGCGTGGGTACATGGTGGAGCTCAATTCTGTACGAAAAAGGTAGCCCGCGTGGTAATTTGGCACATGTACTGGTTGTCCACTTGGTGGAGGGAGGATCGTCTACCACGGGTGAACAAACAAATTGCGACTTGACGTGTTATGTTAAAAAAATAGGCAAACCATGTGGGGCCTACCTTAGAGGCAAGACTTTTGATGTGTCCCGTCAACTCGCAGAATGAGGAGAAGCTTGCTTAGTATGCCGTCTCCCCCGCCCACGGGCGCGGTGGCTCGCAGGATGAGGTGAAGCTTGCTCCACCTTATGCCCGCTCCCTCGCCCATGCGCGCGGTGGCTGGCAGGACGAGGATAAAAATTTACTACTCCCTCCGTTTACTCCTCGTCCCTACTACCTTGGTTATAGAGATTATATCATATTGTTTGGAATATATATGTCCTTTAGTAGATTTCAATATGAACTACTAGTGCATACTCCAAACACTGATGTATATAGACGTATTTTAGAGTGTAGATTCACTCCTTTGGCTCCGTATGCAGCACTCTCCCTCGCCCCTCGACCCTCGCCCATGTGGTGGACTTGCAGCAATTCATTCGGTCTCATATAGCCAGAACGATATATACTGCACTACCATTATTGCTCGACTTCCCGAAGAGGCGAAGAGCCAATCGCAAGGTTAATATTTTGGAGATGCCAAGCGGAAGGTTATAGGAGAACGAGTAGTAGGTGCCGCGTCATTTATAAATAAAGTTTTTTTTCTTCAGTGGCACGTACGCAAGATGATAGGTTCATATGGAGAGAAAAGGAAATCGCTCCACTATATACATAGTCAGGACGGGCCAGCCTACACGGTTGCTTGCTGGGGTTGCTCTCTTCACACTTTCTCGCACAAAACGACTGTGGCCACATCTCTAACATCCCGGCGGATCACGTCCTCTTGGGGAAGGGGTGGATGCTTAGTGTAGATGCGGTGGCCGTCGCCGACGGCGAAAACCCACTGTCGGCACGTCCCGATCAGGGGTCCCCGCCGTTCTCTCTCACAAAGCCGGTGAGGTTGCCTTCGTCCCTTTCTCCTTTGCCATGACGTGGGCGTTGCCGCCTCCGCCGCCCTCCTTAAGGTTGAGCTACGTCCCTCGTGTACAACTCCCTTTACAGCCGGCTTGCACCATCTGCTCCAGCTGCCCACATCACTCCTCGTGGATATTTCTCTACTTCTTTGCCCCGCACATACCTCTCTGGCTTCTACGTACTGTATTTGTGATGAGTTTATGTCTCATCAACTAGTCCCAGTAATCTTATTCTCACGCTTCTTCAATTTCTTTGCCACAGGGATGCTCATCTCTATTTTGGTGAAACTGCACAAAATGATCCGATGGTCAAAAGGTTGCAAACTTCATTTATTAGGAAGCTCGAACGTTGCCAGCAAATTGAAGGCTAGTCAGGGTTCACGGTTCAAGGGCTAGGGACTGCATGGATCGTTTTTTTCTTTAGCTGCCTCTATTCCAAAATAAGTGTCAACTTTAGTAGTAGTACAACTTTGTACTAAAGTTTGCACAAAGTTGAGACACTTATTTTGGAACGGAGGGAGTACATATTTGCTATGATCTGTCAATCATTGAGATGCAATAGCATGCATGTTAGTCTCCTTTGTATTTGATGAAATATTGCAACGGGAAACCTTGGATGCAAGATACATGTAACATAAGCTGGAAGCTTCATAGCATTGTACAAATTTATCTCGCTGATAAATTACAGTACGTACTATACTAGTACTTCCTCCGTTCCTAAATATAAGTCTTTGTAGAGATTTCACCATGAACCACATGTGGATGTATATAGATGCATTTTAAGTGTAGATTCATTCATTTTGTTCCTATGTAGTTCACCTAGTGGAATCTCTACAAATACTTATCTACTAGTAATAGCTAGCCCCCACTACTAGGAATTCTCTATCCTCTCCTTGAGCCACATCATCAAAATTGATATAGTCATTAGATGAAGTAAATTAGTCCATAATAGCCGTCTGATCTAGACGTTGAGAGGCTCCGCATTAAGCCACATGCAAGCATGCAGAAATAACGTGGCACATGCATGTGAGTGGGTTTTAAATCACATCAACATGTCTGCATGCAAGCATGCACCGGTAGCATGCATGTAAGTGAGCTTTTAAGTCCTATTAACATGTCAAAAAGAAAAATATAATCCCATTATGCAGTAGGAGTTGGCTGATCTTTTTTCCTTACGTGGGATGATCTAAATGATGATGGGAGTTTATTTAGTTTGGCTACCACATTTTTCATGCGGTTATAGAGTTTTTTTAGTTCTATGAAATCGATAATTTTTGAGAGAGATATATCGTTGTTCATGGCAACGCTGGGACTCATCTAGTAATATTTAGGAACGGAGGCAGTACTATGTAAAGAGTTAGGTGCCGCACGGTGATAGTGTGAGGTGAGCCATGTAATCACTGAGCCTGCGTGTTTTGACTGCTCTTGCACTCCTCCGCTGTAAGAATGGAGAATATTGTAATCTAGTAGTAGTAGTACCTCCTTTCGCCGAAAGCGTGGGACATCCAGCAGTCCTACCACCTCAGTAATAAAGACCAATGAGCCGTCAAATCACATAGACCCAGCTGTAAGTTGGACGGACGAAGCAACCATCACTCTTGCGCCAGTGAGAGGTCGCGTCCGCTCTGCCGGGGCATGAATGCGTCACCGATTCTTTGGAGCGGCACTGACCGTTTCGGGCGGGAAGCGCGCGCGGGCGATGGAGGGGCTTTGGATGGGCCAGGCTGGTCAGGAGCGGGCGTGGAAGCTGTCCGCATGTCCCTACCGGACACGCCCGGAAACGAGAGGATGCACCGACTCTCGCGGCTAAAATCGTACACTACACACCATCTCTCTGTAGGAGTAGGTCGATCTGTCGCACTCTCTAACACACACATGTTGTTAAACACACACATGCACACGCACGCACCTTGGTCTCGTTGCACCTTCTAACGTGACTTATTACACCTAGACGGAGGGAGTAGTTAGTATACGAGATACGGTGGCACACTGACTTAAGTCGAATACAAGTGCCCAAAATTTGTGTGCATGTTATAGTAGTGATTCACTTAAAATAGTACATGAGTGAACAGAGGAATCAATTGGACAGTGTTCCCGAGCAGTAGCGAGATGGGTGAGGTAAGATACACTGCTGGCGCTTTTAATTTTTCTTTTTAATTTGTTTGTTTCACCCTCTGACTGGTGGGACCCAACGTACTACGTGGAGAGAGGTAAGGTGACTAAGGCTGCATTATTTCTGCACCACTGTGGATAGTCTTACCACCAAAGCCACATGACACGATTATGATTGAAATCCCAATGACTCCCACACACACACAAAAAACACGCCATGCTTGTCACACGAATGCAGGAATGTATAAAAGGTTATTTTCCTCTCGTTGAACATAACGGGAGGGTTGTGTAGCTAGTTAGCCGGTTCGCTCATCAAACTTGAGGTCTCGGGTTCGATAACTACACTTGAGCATAATTTTTTCCAGGAGGATTCTTTAACTGGTCAAAATGTTTTCTAGGGTTTGCACGCTTCACACTCTCTCCCCACTATATATATACACGCTGGAGCCTCAGCGCTTGTAGTTGCTCTCTTCACACTCTCTCGCCCTCTCCCGCTGGAGCCTCGGTGCTTGTAGTTGCTCTCTTCACACTCTCTCGCCCTCTCCAGATCTAAACAAGACTTCGTTGGCCTCTCTCTCTCCCCTCACTGCTGCTCAAAGAGCCGGCAGGATCCGTCCGCCGGGAAGGGAAGGAGGCTTAACGATGTCGCCGTCAGCGAGGGAGGGAATCCACTACCGGCGCAGCTGTTCACTTTCCACCCAGCGGTGGCGCGGGAGGGCCTCCGACCCCTTCTTCTCCGCCGCCGTCCCGTCGCCCACCGAACCACGCCCCAAGAACCTTAAGGTATAATTTACTTACTCCACATGCATTGCTCTAGCTGCATGTATACCATGAATCTAGGACGTGATTCAAAGAGGAAAGGAGTGGGGGAAAGTAGTGGGAAAAGTTGTACTCCCTCTGTTCCTAAATATAAGTCTTTGTAGAGATTTTACTAGGACTACATACGGAGCAAAATGAATGAATCTACACTCTAAAATGCATCTATATACATCCGTATGTGGTTCATAGTGGAATATTTACAAAGACTTATATTTAGGAAAGGAGGAAGTATATAGCATGAATCTAGGACGTGGTTCAAATAGGAAATGAAGGGGGAAAGTTGTATAGCATGAATCTGGGACGTGGTTCAAAGAGGAAAGGAATGTGGGAAAGTAGTGGGGAAAGTTGTATCGAATAAATCTAGGACGTGGTTCAAAGAGAAAAGGAAGGGGCGAAAGTACTAGTTCAAAAAGGAAAGGAAGGGACAAGGTTGTAGAGTTTGAGCAGGACTAGATTTGTTGTGCTCACATAAGGAAAGGTGTCTAAAGATAACAAAACTGGGACCAACACAAATATGCTCCTTGGTTGTTTGTTCTTTGTTGCAACAGACTGTGCATGACCACAGTACATCGGTAGATGCACATGGTGCTGGTGCGTCCACTGTCCCGTGCAAATCATTAGTTGTTGTTAATCTAAGGCCCTATTTGGTTAAAAACTCCCTAGTCCCTACCTGCTTGGTTCCAGGGACTAAACATGGACTATAGGTTATTAAATGACATGCTAAAAGACCATGTTACCCCTAGTAATGAACTAATATAAACAAGGTGCGATGCGTGGCAGGGGCAACTGTTGGAAAAAGTCCCAAAAAGACTCCCTCGTGGTCTTCTTTCTTTAGTCCCAAATGCCCACTTTTAGTCCCTAAAAGTCCCTCCTGTTTGGTTTAGATGGGACTGACACGGAGTTTTTTTAGTCCCTACACCAAAATGTCCCTGTAAACAAACACCCTCTAATAATGCCGCTGGAAAATTGATGCAATGCCACAGTTAAAAGCAAATTACATGTTTAACGAATTTTATTGTTAATATAAACTTTATGTTAATATTAATCAATGCCCCCGTTTGAGAAATGCTACTGTCTTGCTTTCTTTCCCATTTAGATAAGGTAGATGCTTCTTTTTGTTGGCTTCTATGTCATCCACCGTTATTGACCACTAATTGTTTCCTTTGCACCTCTGTGTAAACAGGGTTATCTACTTCACCTCGTTGCCATTGTGACCTTTTGTTGCACTACACAAAACACTTTCGTTTTAAGAGTTTTTGGTGTAGTTCAACCAAAATGTCACACTGACAACGTTGCTTGATTGCTTGATCCTATTGGAACTGCACAAGAGGAGATCTTACTTCCTATCCGTTAAGGCGAATTTGGTTCAGATCTTCTTCTTGTGAGTTGTTTGAATTCCGCATCATGAGAGGTCAGTACTAGCCTTCTTTCACATGATTCTGCAGTGTGCTTTCATATGTTGTGCTACTTGTACGATAATGTTTCTTGATTTTAGTGAACTGCACAAATGGAGACAAGACTCCAATCTGTATGTGTAACGTAATATCCTAAGGATATTTCACAACTGTTGGCCTGTATTTTGCCACTTTCATCAGAAAATTAAGTTTAGTACTATACTTGTGCTCCCTAATTGACATGCCAAATCTTACATTGAAGGCGAAGTTTGTGCATTATTGAACCAAGTGATGAAGGGAAGAACAAGCGGAAGAAAACAAAATCAACTCCGGTGCTGTAATGAAACCTTTGGAACTGTGATGACACAAGTAATGATATAGTTTTGCATCTTAATTTATTGCTATGGCTGGAATGAGCAATTGTTGTGCCACTGATTTGATGCCATACGTAATTATCTCTACTTGTGCAAACATGGATCTTCTTTGAAGATACCATATATTTTAGTGGAACTGCACAAGAAGATGTTGGAAACATTAAACTAATCGAGGAGTATATAGTAAGCATGGCCACCCCCGTAGATAGCAACAGATGGTTCCGGAGAAGTGCTTCATCTGTATGCTCTACACAATCAGCCTCCTGGCAAAGGTTGGTACTCACCCACTGATTTCATCCATATGATTGAGCTTTGTCATCTCTATTGGTGTTGTGCTACTGTTTAGATACTGTCATGAAAAAGTGGTATTGTTCTTGAGAAGTGCTTCATCTGTGCCGTTTTAAATATTTCCTTTCCTTTTTTTCTAGCAAACATGGATGCTAGCATTTAGTAGTCCTCTTGTCTTTGCACAACAGGATCATCTTCCTCTGAAGAAGAATATGGAGTACGTGAAGTGACTAGTTCCGATTATGCCAGGATGAAGAAGCCCTGTCTATCTTCTCATTAGAAGGAGCAGTTGAAGGATGGTTACATTATCCCCACAAGACCAAACTAACTTCAGCTCAGAAGGACTGACAAATCTCCATTTTTTTGCTGTGATGCGCGAGTACAATGTTGTTCTAGGATTCTTTCGGTGAGTTCCATTTTTCTAAAAGTGTGCTCTACATGGACCATGTATGTGCTGTTGAAACTGTCAAATCATAGTACAGTTTGCTTTATACTAATCACTTTTTTGTATTTGTGCAAACAGGGGTGCTCAGCTTGATTTCAATGGGAACTGCACAAAATGTTCATGAATACATCGAATCATTCATTTCCACCACAAGAAAGGAGGTGTCGATAAGTTCAAGGTGTTGCAATATATAAGGGCGAAATCATACAAGCTACGCGTGAATTTGGTTGATTTTGGTGGAACTGCACAAAAAGAACAGCTGGTTTATTTAGCACGAGGTGCCATGTCAATGTCCGAACTGATGGCAAACCCTGCCCATTCCACAATCGTAGGCATTTGATATTTTGGAATGGGACAACCTTGTCAAATTTTGCTCATTGATTTTAGCAAGACATGCGTTTGATATTTTCGAATGGGACGCCTTTTGCTGTCAGCAGCATTGATCAATTTTTTCTTTATTATTTAGTTGTGAAGTAAATATTGCCTCTCACATGTGAGTCGCTGAGATGCATAATCATCAATTGTTTTGAATGTTCTCTATGAATTGCCAGGCCTGTGTGTTTGATTGCAATGTACAGAAATGCTAAAAAGCTGCTCAAACTCTTTGTACTCCTTTTGTTCCTTTTTACTTTGCACATTGTGAAAGTGCATACTTTTTTGTATAAGATTTGTCAAAGTAGAGATACTTTGACTGCAGACAAAACTTGTATGCAGACTAGAAAGGACCAGAGGGAGTACATGTGAAACTGCTGCAAACGAGGTGATCACCCTGGGAATAATGCTAGTACGTATTGTTTTGCATGTTCATCCAATGCCAGTGATACAGGAATTCGAACTAATCGAAATAAATTCATTAATACACGGTCGGATTTCATATAAACATGCTAGATTTCATTACATTTCATACATTCTTCAACTAAAAAGGGGTGCGCTGGAGGTATAATTAATTAACCGAAGCTACCCACCTGTATCCCGCTGAGCCGAACAGAAGCTTCAGTGACTTAACTGCAGGTGCAGTTGCGTAACTGACATGTGGCCTGTTGGGCCCATGTGTCAGTCAGCCAACTTCACCAGCAGTTAAGTAGAAGCAGCATTCTTCTCCAGCGCAGCTCTCCGCGTCCACGTCGTCACCAAGAAGCTAACTGGCCGTCAATGGTCAACCCGCCTAGCTTGGCTTCAATCGGAGGGTAGCAGCGGTGGCCTTACTTGGACCCGAGCGGCGACCACCTACCGTGTTCTACTCTTCCTCGTTTTCTATGTGGCGCGGCCTCGTTGGCAGCGGGGAGGGGCCTCGGCGGAGCCGGCGATGTCCTCTGTCTCATTGCCGGTGGGCGGCGCCTCAGCGGAGTGGTGGAAATCCTCCCCCACGTTGCCGGCAGGGTGGGGCCTCGGCTGAGCCGGCGATGTCCTCTGCCTCGTCGACGCCAGCGGAGCAGGGACTCGTCGGAGCCAGCATCGTCCTCTGCCTCGTCCTCGATCTCGCCAAACAGCGCATCGCCCGCTTCATCGCCCTCATTGCTAGCCTCTTTGTAGGCGGCCGCAGCCTCCGCCATCCGCATGCTGTACCGCCAGCGCTTGAGGCGGCCCTTGCGGTCGGAGCAGTACGAGTCGAGCAGCGCCTCCTGCTCCGCCCGCTCCGCGGTGATCTGCTCCTCCACTGCGCAGTGCTCACGGAGGAGATGGTGGTTGTGGCGGCATCGGCCTGCGCCTCCCGGAACTGCTCCTCACGCATCTGCCTCACCCTGTCCATATATTGGGCACGGGCCTCGCCGATGGTCATGGTGCAATGCACCGGCGAGGATGGCACGGAGGAGGGGGTTGGCGCTAGATCGTCGACTACCATGTTCTCCATTGGGACGTCGTCGTCCTCTGGCTGCCTGCCGGCCAGCCAGTCGGCAGCAATGGTTGCCATCTCCTTGTGGTCCGTCGTCCGCCCGTCCCGAAGAGCGCTGGAGCGCGAGGAAGCCATGGTGGGTAGTAGTTGTGTGGACAGGAGAAAGGGAACGGATGCGGATGACTGCGGCTATGGCCGGCGCAACAGTTTATATAGCAATGGTGGGCGGGCGGAGGGACGGACGTGTGGCGCCGGAGTAGCTGCCTCGGCAACCGCATATCATTAATGTGGGCAGTAGATGGACGGACGGACGACACTTGTGTCGTTTGAAGGCGGAGCAATCGCCTGCACCGGGAAGCGAAAGCGGCGCTATGCTGTAAGTGAGCGGAAAGCGGCGAGTAGATGACTTTACTTGGAGAGGATGACAATGGGGACCCACCAGGTCCATAGCCTCACGTACACAAGTGCCTCCTTATTTTATATATATATATATATATATATATATATATATATATATATATATATAACTATAATTTATTTTGCTTCCTCCTGGTTTCCTGACATCACGGTCCCACACCATTGTCAACCTCCTGCAGTAGTCAATAAACGAGAGAATTGCACAAGAAGCGGCCGACGGCTCGGACCAAGCAGCTCGAGCAGTATTTGTGCAGAGTTTTTTGATGTTTAGCCCAGATATTAATTTTTCTCCTCTGAACAACAACGAAAACATCGCTGCAGGTATTAACTTGGCGGGCTGTGGCCCGTCTAGCCCAGGCCAGATATCCAGCCCAGATATTAATTTTTTTCAAGCTGAAAATGGCTAGCCCAGCTATACTTCCTTTTAGGAATACCCAGGCAAGGTCAAGTTGTTATTCTCCGCCCCGTTGGGCTGCAAATCTTTCCTAGGAGGGATGCATTAGGCTTAACAAGAAAATGGGCTTTAAGAAATAATAAATGAGATGTAATTGTAAAAACTGGGCAGTAACTATAAAAAATGCACCAAACACGTGATTACTTTATAAATTATTATTTTTGGATATTAAAATTTTTAATTTTATTAGTTGTTGTGAGCGCAATGTTTCATTGGATTTTTACGTAATATAAATTTATATTGAAATTGTATTTAATCTGACTAGAAATTTCGGGGGAAAATATTTCGGATCCCATCAAAATGTGGGAAATTCTATTGAATTCTGTTTTGAACGGTTGGTTGAAATGGGTTGTAGTACTTTTAACAAACTGTAAATGGGCTGTAGTAAATTCCATTAGAATTCAAAAATGGGCTACACATTCTTACAAATCTCAAATGTGCTATAAGTTCTCTGCCACACACTTCTGGCCTTACTAAGTTGACGCGTCCCCTAAAAAATACAGAGTTGACGCGTATGCAAGGCTTTGTCAACTTATAGTCAACACACGGTTCTAGCAGCAATGGCCGTTGCATGTCCATCCAACGGATGCCGTGCTTCTTCTTCAATATCGGATATTCTAGCTTTACCCGCCCAAAAAATGATTCATCCCCCTGACATCTGGGGCGCACCGTTTTGAAAGCTGACCTGTGGGCCTACTAAGTTGACGTACCAAGGGATTTGTCAACTTAGTCAATATAAACGATCCTAGCTGCAGTGACCGTACGATGTCCATCCAACGGCCGTCGTGCTTCTTCAACCTCTGGTCTTCTTGCTCCAGCCGCCCAAAGCAGTGCCGGTCGTGTCACCGCTTGCTCCGCCTCTCGTGGCGGCTGTCTTTGCCGCGGAGGCCTCACCGCCCCTACTACTCCCACCGCTGGCAGGCCATCCCTCCACTCACCCACACCCCGTTATTCATGGCGGCGGCAGCGGTGCAGCCGAACCATGAACCCTTGTACTCCTCTCGCGTGTGCATCCACTACGCGTCTTCCCGGCTCCACGTCGTCCCCTTCCTAAGCCTCGCCGTCGCCCATCGCCGTGGTGCTCTCGGCTGGCGTGGTCAATGTGGTCAAGGCGACTTCCATCGGACGTGGATATGACGTGGAGAGGCGGATATTGGGTCCACGGCAGCCGCAAGGAAGTGCCTCCTTATTACGCGCAAAATAATTATTCCTCCACTCGACAGGGACCCACCGGACGGGCCACCGTATTTCATGAAAAAAATGATTCGCCCCCTGATTGCTGGAACCCACGAGCTACATCTTCGCACGCAAGGAAGTGCATCCGGGAAAAAAACGATCTGCCCCCCTAACTGCTGGGACCCACCAGCTACATCTTCGCACGCAAGGAAGTGCGTCCGGAAAAAAACGATTCGCCCCCCGACGGCTGGGACCCACCTGCTATACCATCGCACACAAGGAAGTGCGTTCGGGCAAAAAAAAACGATTCGCCCCCTGACTGCTGGGACTCAGCAGCTACACCTTCGCACGCAAGGAAGTGCGTCCGGGCAAAAAAACGATTCGCCCCCCTGACTGCTAGGACCCACCAGCTACATCTTCGCATGCAAGGAAGTGCGTCCGGGCAAAAAAACGTTTCGCCCCCTAACTGCTGGGACCCACCGGCTACATCTTCGCACGCAAGGAAGTGCGTCCGGGCAAAAAAAAAACGATTCACCCCCCTGACTGCTGGGACCCACCAGCTACATCTTCGCACGCAAGGAAGTGCCTGACAGTCGGGACCCACCTGGTCGAAGCGTACGTAGTGTTGTCATTCTGGTGGCGAACGTGTACGTACTTACTGGTCGTTGTAGAGGCGCGCACGTGTCATTGTAGAGGCGCACACGTAGCATGTACACGTACGTACAGCGGCCAGGGTGCAAGAAAGACGATACTGCCACTTATGTGTACATACGGGCGGGGTCTCGAACGCCTACTCGCGCATACGTACGGCCAGGGCTCGTGTACATGGCTGGGTCGGAACAGAGAAACAGCGTCGTCGTCGTGTTCATGGGGAGGCAACGGAGTGCGTCGTGTTCATGGGGAGGCAACGGAATGTGTCGTGTTCATCGGGAGGCAACGGAACGCGTGGGAGCCAACCGGCTGGGTCGAAACGGAATGCGTGGTCGTGTTCATCGGGAGGGCTTGGACGGAACAGGCGATGGAAACGAGGCCTGGCGTACCGCACAATGGAGGGAACAGACCTCCTATGTTCGGAACGGGGTCCTGTTGATCGGGAGGGGTGTGGCGTACCGCAAAATGGAGGAAACGGACCTCCTATGGTCGAAACGGGGGTCTTGTTGATCGAGAGGGGTGTGGCATACCACAAAACGGAGGAAACGGACCTCCTCTGATCAAACGGGGTGGAGGGTGTGGCGCATCGCAAAACGGATTTAAACGGACTTGTGTTGGGCGCCACGGTCAAGCGGGGTCCTGTTCATCGGGAGGGGTGTGGCATACCGCAAAACGGGACTCCACGGGATATTCTTCATCTCCACTGTCGACCTCCTCCAGCCTCCATGGACTCCTGTTTATCCAGCCTCCACCGCGCGCTACTCCACCGGCTACTGTTCAACCACCCTTCCACGGGCACCCCTCCACCGTCTACTGTTCATCCAGCCCTCCACACCACGGGGTCCTGTTCAACCACCCCTCCACGGCCATCCCACCGTCTACTGTTCATCCAGCCCTCCACACCACGTGGTCTTGTTCATTTAGAGGCAACACCACGCGCCTTTGTTCATCCACCCCCCGCAGCGCTCCTGTTCATCCAATCGATCGGCTTCAGTTAGCGTAGTAGCGAAGGAATCACTCGATCGGGTTCAGTTAACAGCCATCGATCGATCGCTCAGGTTCAGTAACGCGTAGCTTGCAGTGCAATCGCTCGGGTTCAGTTAGAGCCCAACGCCTTGCTCGGGTTTAGTTAGAGCCAACGCCTCGCATGTGTACGAGAGAAACACGCATCGCTTGGCCCCCGACCTCCCATCGTAACCGGGAACTACCCAAAATTTTCCTCCCCCTCGCTTCTACCACGGTTTTTTCTGTCATGGACGGCCCAAAGAATGTCATGCAGCTGCGTCTCCGGCCCGCCCAGGACGAAAAGCCCATTTTCTGTCATGATTTTTTATCATAGAAGTAGGAGCCCACCACATCTATGATGATACCGGGTTTTGTCACAATTATCGTCATAGAAGTGTCATATGTATGACAGAAAAAAATTCGTTCGGCCCAAAATGTCACGGATGTGTCTTTTTTGTAGTGTTGATAAAGAGATGCGCCCCATCCTCGTCAACGCAGCCGCAGAACAAACACTTTGTGCTTTCTAGTTTCATTCCCCTCCTCACAAGATTTGTACGGAAGGCTAAAGATTCATGTTTCGGGCGTCAAGTAAACATCTGGATCTTGCGTGGACATGGGAGCTTCCATATTCGCTTCCAAGACTGGTATGCACACTCATTTAGATTGCCAGCTATAGAATTGCTGCTCCCGGCGTTTCCTGGGCTATCATTTCTGCCGAGCTGAACCTGTAGCTTGTATGCGTTGCGGACAGAGTGATGTCCCTTGCTGTCATAATGCCAGGCAATAAAGTCACTTAATCCATCCCGAAACGAGATTTGCAGGATATGACGAGCATCGTCCGGCCAAAAAGAGTCATTTATCAACTGAACATCCCATGAACCCGTGACCGGACAGATGAGCTCACTAACATTAGTTAGGATATTCTGTCCTCGTGGGGTGATAACTTTGCGCGACCATGCCCTAGGAATCCACGGGTCCGTCCAGATTTTCACTTGTGTGCCATCTCTGGTGCGCCAAATGTATCCTTCTTTGACTAGCTCAAGCCCATGCAGGATACTCCTCCATGAGTAAGATATGCCATCGCGAGGTTCGGCTTCCAGCACGGTACAGTGAGGGAAGTAGCGTGCCTTCAGAATGCGAGCACATAGACCGTCGGGGTTTTGCACGAGCCGCCATCCCTGCCGGGAAAGCATTGCGACGTTGAAGTCATGCATGTTCCTAAATCCCAGTCCGCCCAAGGCTTTCGGTTTACTAAGCGTTTCCCAACTGATCCAATGCATTGTCGCCTCCTTATCCTGCTGGCTCCACCAGAATTTGCTCAGAAGCATGTCTAGCTATTTGCAGAAACCCTTGGTGAGATCAAAGTAGGACATGGCAAAGGTGGGAATAGCCTGCCCGACCGCTTTAACCAATGTTTCCTTACTGGTTTTTGCCAACAGACGCTCCTGCCATCCATGCATTCTCCCACATAAATTTTTCTTGATGTAGCCGAACACTTTGCGCTTTGATCTGCCCACATGCACAGGTAAACCCAGGTATCTATCATTCCAGTTTTCACTGTTAATGCCTAGCTCTGCCTTCACCTCGTCCTTGGATTGCACTGGAGTGTTCTAGGAGAACATGATCGCGGACTTCTCAAGATTAATGCACTGCCCCGAGCAGTTTTCATAAAGATCCAATGCCTCCCATAGAGCTCTTGTCTCTTCTTGGTTTGCTTTAAGTAAGATCATTGAGTCTTCAGCAAAGAAAAGGTGTGACACAGCCGGTGCAGAATGGCATACACGGATCCCAGTGATTGTTCCTTCCCTTTCCGCTTCATGCAGTAGTGCCGACAGTCCTTCCGCACAAATGACAAAGAGATATGGCGACAGCGGATCCCCTTGCCGCAATCCACGGGTTGGGAAGAATTGGTCAGTGAGTACCCCGTTCACTTTAATCTGATATCGTACTGTGCGTACACACTTCATGACGAGGTTAACCCATCTGGACCGAAAACCTAGCTTGCGCAGCATGGCTTCAAGAAAATTCCACTCGACCCTATCGTATGCTTTGCTCATGTCCGCCTTGACTGCAGCCACCCCCACACTTCCGTTCCTCTTATTTCGAATGAAATGTGTAATCTCATATGCTATTAACACGTTATCCGTTATGAGCCTGCCCGGGACAAAGGCACTTTGGTTTTCAGATATTATATCCGGGAGCACTACTTTGAGCCAGTTAGCAATAACTTTTGAAATGAGCTTGTACACCACGTTGGAAAGGCTGATGGGCCTCAAATCTTTTATCTGGTCGGATCCTTCACCTTGGGGATGAGAACCACCAGGTATCATTCCACCCTCTGGCATATCAGCACCATTCAGAACTTTGAGCACCTCATCCACCACATAGTCTCCCATGAAATGCCAGTGACGCTTGAAGACGATAGATGGCATGCCATCCGGTCCTGGAGCTTTGAGATCACCAATATGGTCGAGGGCTGCCTTCACCTCTTCTCTCGTATAGCTCGCATCTAGAACCTCATCCATAGCATCGGTGACAGGAGGGTTAACCTTATCAATGAGCTCGTTAACACGATCACCCGCGGCGGAAGTAAATAGATCCTGAAAAAATGAGCAGACATAATTAGTGAATTCTTCTTCTTCTACTACGAACCATCCTCCCTTCTGAGCTCCTTGATCCTATTTGCCTTCTTCCTCCCGACGCCACCAGATGGAAATAGCGGGTATTTGGTCCCCATCAACTAGCCACCATACATGTGCACGTTGTTTCCACATTGTATTTTTCTTCTCCTCAAGCTCCTCTACCAAGCACCTCAACCTTGCTTCCTCAATGACTTTTTCATGGGTTACCCGAGCTTGCATGCACCTCTCAAGGTCTTGTTTTGCTTTCTTTAATCTGCCTTCCAACTCGCCAACCACGTTTTATCCCACTCCCTCATCGTTTCCGCCACCAACCTCAACGCCGCTGCCACACCCCCCGATCTGTTTGTCCAACTCCTCTCCCAAGCCTCCCTAATGATCTCCTCACATCCCTCCTCTTGCAGCCAACGGGCCCCAAACTGAAAGCCTCTGTCTCCTCTCATCCACTTCTGATCCTCACCCTCTATGCGGACGATGATGGGCATGTGGTCTGAATGCCGAGGTATGCCATTAACCACCGTGTGATTTGGGAACTGTGACCTCCACTCCTCATTTCCCACAGCCCTGTCCAGTCTCTCACAGATATATGTACTCAAATCTTTGCTATGATTCCTCCAAGTGAAAACATCCCCGTCGAACCCTAGGTCAGCCATCTCACACACCTCCAATGCCTCCCTAAACCCGTTCATCATGTGGTGTGCCCTAGGGGCACCACCCACCTTCTCTACCTCTGACAAAATCTGATTGAAATCACCAACACAGAGCCATGGCCTCCCATGTTGATGCTATTGTTTGAGTATCTTCAGAGTTCTCCATGTTTCCTTCTTCCTCTCCATAGCTGATTCTCCATACACGCCTGTGAGCCTCCATACAGGATTATCTCCCTCCTTCACATCTACATCCACGTGTCTCCTCACATAAGATCTAAGTGCAACATCAACCCCCCTTCGCCAAAACATCGCAATACCTCTGCTCCTCCCCTCCGGGTTCCACACCGACAGATTCACTAGCCCCAGCTTCCACCTTAAGTGTTCCAGTTCCTTCTCATATAGTCCAGTTTCAGATAAAAACAACACATCGGGATCCTCCACCCTCCCCAATTCAAGAAGGGAACAAACTGCCGGGCCATTCCCGAGCCCCCGGTAGTTCCAGCTTATGATTTTCATTGGTCCCGGTGGGGCTGTTCTGACAGCCCGGCCGATGGAATATGTTGGTTTTCACTTCCTGACTCGTCTACCACCTGAACTATACCTCCATTTCATGTTTTCCCTTTCTTTGCTTCCAATATAAGCCCATCCTCTCCCTCATTGTCTCTCTTCTGCCCCAGAATTTGTTTGTTGGTGTGACTCCCACAAAACTCGCCTCCCTTGCCTTCCCTGTGAATCCTCTTAAATTTCTTTGGCACATGGGTCTGTTCGTCCTTCTCTCCCCCCTCAACTTTGCCTACGTCACCCGTATTCTCTGATGGGAGTGCAGCCTTTCCTACTTATTTTACTTGGGCCACAAGTTGCTTGTTACCTCCATCCCCATGCTCGCCGTCCCGTACCACCCCTTCTTCCATATTGAGTTGCTTTGGATTACCGGTGCTTCTAGAATCATTTGCCATCTTCTGTGGGTTGTTCGCCTCCTTGGCTTTCTCTGTCAGTTCTTTCCTTCCCCCACTTCTACTATCATCCCCCTTACACCACGACAGACTGTCACTCCCACTTCCTGACCTGTCTCCTGATCTGCTAAAGCCATAGTTCCGGTGGTTGTCTCCCCTGCTCTTGCCTTCCAGCCACCACTGTCCATAGTGCCCCCCTTCTTCCTCCCCATATCTGCCTTCAACCAACTACCAAACTGAGCCTTCTCTCCTTTCGCCAGTTTAGTTGCACAGTCTTTTTCGCCATGGCCAATTATACCACATGTGTAGCAGAAGTCAGGCATGAATTCATATTTGAAATGGCACCACCTTCAGTCCTCCTCCTCCTCATCTTGCCCCGTACTATCAATGTTCATCTTCTTTCTCTACTATTTCTATTTTTGTTGGTCCTCATCCTCCTCTAGGGTAAATCCCCTCATGATCGGCCTCTCAATATTCATCCTGACCTTCACCCTCATGAACTTGCCAATGGCTTTCCCATCCGCTCCTGCGTCCACTTCCACAAAGCTACCTATGATATTCCTGATCTCCTCTGCTGCCTCTTCATTCATCATGCATAGGGGTAGGTTGTAGACTCGCACCCAAATGGGTATGTTGTTAAATTCATAATCCTCTAGCCTTTTCCCCGGATCAAAGTCTTCCACCACCACTAAATCCTTGTTAAACATCCACGGACCGTCCTCCATTGCTTTCCTCTTCCCCGACTCCTGCTTGAAGGTGAACAGGAACAGATTGTTGCCTACCTCCTTACAATCAGTACCCCTAATGGGGCACCAGATCCGCCCCAGGGTGAGGCTAATCGCATCTTGATGGACAGGCTTCTCTGACAGCACCTTCCCCATGGCTTGTGGCTCCATGCACTTCCCTTTCTCCTTCGTCGACGACCGGATCTTCACTCCCTTCCTCTCCTCCTCAGACAGCTTCAGCCTCCCCATCATGTTTCCCACTCCTTCCATCCTCCTTCCCCCACACCTCCTTCCAACACTCTCCTCCTAGGTCAAAGGTGTATTACGACCGTGCGCCTAGGGCACACGGAAGGCTTTGATTTGGATCGGTTTGGGATGGAGCACGGGCGTGCGCTACTTCCACGAGAGAGATGACGGTAGCGTAGATCGATCAGGGGCGCGGTGTAGACAAGGGTCAAGGAACCCCAAGCCCTAATCGCCCCGTGATCGCCGGACCAGACGCGAACCGTCACCTAGCGGGACGGACTAAAAACTCCCGCACTCACAATGTTGTTGCCACGTATTGTATTGTTGCCACTAAGGATAAAATGATGGTTTCTTGTCATATTGCTTCATATTTTACTTTCTACATTTTGTCATCTTGCTTATTGCAATGCTCTATTTGTCCTAAACTTTATACTTCGAGATGTATGACGGATAGTGGTCTTGGAGTGGAGTATTAATATAGATGCAGTTGGATAACGGTCTACATATCTCGGACGTAATGCTTATATGAGATTATGCCATGAATGATCATAGTCATAAATATATGTATTGTAATTTAATCGCTGATCAACTGTAATTTTTTCACCACACCACATTGTTATATATGTTCATGGATTATGAGAGATGCTACTAGTGAACCTATGGTCCCCTAGGTCTATTCTCAATTACTGAAGACTTCTACAAAAATATTATTTTTTGCTATATCATTTCTTTTATTTTACCATTTTATCAAATACCATTATCTTGTGCACATTAATCTTGTAACTAGCAAGACACGAAGCTTCACAACCTTCTAGACGTGTTGGGGACAAGATTGTTTTGAGTTTTGTGTGTAGGTACCAGTGACTCTGTTTGCTCAAAGAAATCTTTTCGGTTTTATAAACCTTGGCTTTCACATCGAGGAAAATACTTATTGCTAGGTGATACGACTCCAACGTATCTATAATTTTTGATTGCTCCATGCTATATTATCTATTGTTTTGGACAATATTGGGCTTTATTATCCACTTTTATATTATTTTTGGGACTAACCTATTAACATGAGGCCCAGCCCAGATTTTCTGTTTTTTCCTATTTCAGTGTTTCGAAGAAAAGGAATATCAAACGGAGTCGAAACGGAACGAAATCAACTGGAGAAGTTATTTTTGGAAGGAAAGCTACCGGAAAAGCTTGGAGTGCACGTCAGGAAAGAAGGGAGGTGCCCACGAGGGTGGAGGGCGCGCCCCCTGCCTCGTGCCCCCCCCCCTTCGGTCCACCGACGTACTTCTTTCACCCATATATACCTACGTATCCTAAAACCTCCAGAATAGAGATTAGATCGGGAGTTCCGCCGCTGCAAAACCTCCAGAGCCACCAAAAACCAATCGGGACCCTGTTCCGGCACCCTGCCAGAGGGGGGAACCCTCATCGGTGGCCATCTTCATCATCCCGGCGCTCTCCATGACGAGGAGGGAGTAGTTCACCCTCGGGGCTGAGGGTATGTACCAGTAGCTATGTGTTTGATCTCTCTCTCTCTCTCTCTCGTGTTCTTGATTTGGCACGATCTTGATGTATCGCGAGCTTTGCTATTATAGTTGGATCTTATGCTTCTCCCCCTCTACTCTCTTGTAATGGATTGAGTTTTCTCTTTGAAGTAATCTTATCGGATTGAGTCTTTAATGATTTGAGAACACTTGATGTATGCCTTGCCGTGCGTATCTGTGGTGACAATGGGATATCACGTGATTCACTCGATGTATGTTTTGGTGATCAACTTGCGGGTTCCGCCCATGAACCTATGCATAGTGGTTGGCACACGTTTTCGTCTTGATTCTCCGGTAGAAACTTTGGGGCACTCTTTGAGGTTCTATGTGTTGGTTGAATAGATGAATCTAAGATTATGTGATGCATATCGTATAATCATACCCACGGATACTTGAGGTGACATTGGAGTATCTAGGTGACATTAGGGTTTTGGTTGATTTGTGTCTTAAGGTGTTATTGTAGTACGAACTCTAGGGCTGTTTGTGACACTTATAGTAATAGCCCAACGGATTGATTGGAAAGAATAACTTTGAGATGGTTTCGTACCCTACCATAATCCCTTCGTTTGTTCTCCGCTATTAGTGACTTTGGAGTGACTCTTTGTTGCATGTTGATGGATAGTTATATGATCCAATTATGTTATTATTGTTGAGAGAACTTGCACTAGTGAAAGTATGAACCCTAGGCCTTGTTTCTTATCATTGCAATACCGTTTACGCTCACTTCTATCATTAGTTACCTTGCTGTTTTTATATTTTCAGATTACAAAAACCTATATCTACCATCCATATTGCGCTTATATCACCATCTCTTCGCCGAACTAGTGCACCTATACAATTTACCATTGTATTGGGTGTGTTGGGGACACAAGAGACTCTTTGTTATTTGGTTGCAGGGTTGCTTGAGAGAGACCATCTTCATCCTACGCCTCCTACGGATTGATAAACCTTAGGTCATCCACTTGAGGGAAATTTGCTACTGTCCTACAAACCTCTGCACTTGGAGGCCCAACAATGTCTACAAGAAGAAGGTTGTGTAGTAGACATCAAGCTCTTTTCTGGCAATCGAAACTTTTTGTTTCTTGTTTTATCACTAGTTAGTTTATAAAATAAAACTACAAAAAAATGGAATTGAGTTTGTCTCATACGCTTCATCTTTTTAATATCTTTCGTGAGTACGATGGAAAGGAAAATTGTGCCAAAGTGTTAGAAGAAGAATGCATTAAAATGTTTGGCACTAAATATTTGAATGATGAGCATGATTGCAATGTTGTTAGTATGAATTCCTTGAATATCCATGATGCTAATGATATGCAAAGCCACAAGCTATGGGAAGCTATGGTTGATGAAGATGATATTTTTTGTCCCCCAAGCTTTGATGAGAAAATTTACTATGATGAAAGCATGCCTCCTATCTATGATGATTATTGTGATGACACGTATGCTTTAAAGGATAATGATAACCATGAAACTTGTCATCTTGATCTTAATTCTCAATCATATGATAGTTATTTTGTTGAGTTTGCTCCCACTACTATTCCGAATGAGAAGAATTTTGCTTATGTGGAGAGTAATAAAAATTCTATGCTTGTAGATCATGAAAAGAATGCTTTAAGTGCTGCTTATATTTCTGAATTTATTCATGATGCTACTGAAAATTATTATGAGGTAGGAATATATGCTTGTAGGAATTGCACTAATATCAAGTTTCCTCTCTATGTGCTTAAAATCTTGAAGTTATGCTTGTTTTGCCTTCCTATGCTAGTTGATTATTGTTCCCATAAGTTGTTTGCTCACAAAATCCCTATGCATAGGAAGTGGGTTAGACTTAAATGTGCTAGTCATATTCTTCATGATGCTCTCTTTATGTTTCAATTCTTATCTTTTATGTGCGCATCATTGAAATCATCATGCCTAGCTAGGGGCGTTAAACGATAGCGCTTGTTGGGAGGCAACCCAATTTTACTTTAGTTTCTTGCTTTTTGGTTCTTTTTAGGAATAAATAATCCATATAGCTTCTGTTTAGATGTGGTTTTGTGTTTTAGTTAGTGTTTGTGCCAAGTAGAACCTTTGGGAAGACTTGGGTGAAGTCTTTATGATCATGTTGTAAAAAAACAGAAACTTTAGCGCTCACGAGATTAGCTAAAACTTTTTACTGGAGAGTGCTATTTAGTTTATTCTTTTTGCAGATCATTACTAGACAAATTCCTAAGGTCCACCAATTTATTTTAGAATTTTTGGAGTTCCAGAAGTATATGTTTGATACAGATTACTACAGACTGTTCTGTTTTTGACAGATTCTGTTTTCATTGTGTTGCTTGCTTATTTTGATGAATCTATGGCTAGTAAACTAGTTTATAAATAATAGAAAAGTTGGAATAAAGTAGATTTAACACCAATATAAATAAAGAATGAGTTCATTAAAGTACCTTCAAGTAGTGTTTGGTTTTCTTTCGCTAATGGAGCTCACGAGTTTTCTGTTAAGTTTTGTGTTGTGAAGTTTTCAAGTTTTGGGTAAAGATTCGATGGACTATGGAATAAGGAGTGGCAAGAGACTAAGCTTGGGGATGCCCAAGGCACCCCAAGGTAATATTCAAGGATAACCAAGCGTCTAAGCTTGGGGATGCCCCGGAAGGCATCCCCTCTTTCATCTTCGTTCATCGGTAACTTTACTTGGAGCTATATTTTTATTCACCACATGATATGTGTTTTGCTTGGAGCGTCATTTTATTTTATTTAACTTTGCTTTCTGTTCGATTAAAGTATCAAGATCTGAAATTCTTAAATTTTAGAGAGTCTTCACATAGTTACATAATTATTCGACTACTCATTGATCTTCACTTATATCTTTTGGAGTAGTTTGTTGTTTGCTCTAGTGCTTCACTTATATCTTTTAGAGCACAATGGTGGTTTTATTTTGAAGAAATAGATGCACTCTCATGCTTCACTTATATTATTTTGAGAGTCTTAAATAGCATGGTAATTTTCTTAAATAATCTTAATATGCTAGGTATACAAGAATAATAAAATATTTCTTATGACGGTGTTGAATACTACGAAAAGTTTGATGCTTGATGATTGTTTTGAGATATGGAAGTAATAATATCAAAGTCATGCTAGTTGAGTAGTTGTGAATTTGAGAAATTCTTGTGTTGAAGTTTGCAAGTCCCGTAGCATGCATGTATGTTAAACGTTATGTAACAAATTTGAAACATGAGGTGTTCTTTGATTGTCCTCCTTATGAGTGGCGGTCGGGGAATGACGATGGTCTTTTCCTACCAATCTATCCCCTAGGAGCATGCTGGCGTAGTGCTTTGGTTTTGATGGCTTGTAGATTTTTGCAATAAGTATATGAGTTCTTTATGACTAATGTTGAGTCCTTGGATTATACGCACTCTCACCCTTCCATCACTGCTAGCCTCTTCGGTACCGTGCATTGCCCTTTCTCACATTGAGAGTTGGTGCAAACTCATCCAAACCCCGTGATATGATTTGCTCTTTCACACATAAACCTCCTTATATCTTCCTCAAAACAGCCACCATACCTAACTATTATGGCATTTCCATAGCCATTCCGAGATATATTTCCATGCAACTTTCCACCATTCCGTTCATCATGACACATTCGTCGTTGTCATAGTGCTTAGCATGATCATGTAGTTGACATAGTATTTGTGGGAAAGCCACCGTTCATAATTATTTCATACATGTCACTCTTGGTTCATTGCATATCCCGGTACACCGCTGGAGGCATTCATATAGAGTCATACTTTGTTCTAGTATCGAGTTGTAATCATTGAGTTGTAAATAAATAGAAGTGTGATGATCATCATTTTCTAGAGCATTGTCCCAAGTGAGGAATAAAAAAAAGAGAAAGGCCATAAAAAAAAGAGAAGGCCCAAAAAGAATAAAAAAAGAGAAAGGCCATAAAAAAAGAGAAGGCCCAAAAAATGAGAGAAAAACAGAGAAGGGACAATGTTACTATCCTTTTACCACACTTGTGCTTCAAAGTAGCAGCATAATCTTCATAATAGAGAGTCTCTTATTTTGTCACTTTCATATACTAGTGGGAATTTTTCATTATAGAACTTGGCTTGTATATTCCAACAATGGGCCTCCTCAAGTGCCCTAGGTCTTTCTGAGCAAGCAAGTTGGATGCACACCCACTTAGTTTCTTTTGATGAGCTTTCATACATTTATAGCTCTAGTGCATCCGTTGCATGGCAATCCCTACTCCTTGAATTAACATCAATCGATGGGCATCTCCATAGCCTATTGATTAGCCTCATTGATGTGAGACTTTCTCCTTTTTTGTCTTCTCCACATAACCCCTGAGGGAGTCCTGGATTAGGGGGTGTCCGGATAGTCGGACTGTAACCTTTGGCCGGACTCCTGGACTATGAAGATACAAGATTGAAGACTTCGTCCCGTGTCCGGATGGGACTTTCCTTGGCGTGGAAGGCAAGCTTGGCGATGCCGATATGTAGATCTCCTCCCATTGTAACCGACTCTGTGTAACCCTAGCCCTCTCCGGTGTCTATATAAACCGGAGGGTTTTAGTCCGTAGGACGAACAACAATCATACCATAGGCTAGCTTCTAGGGTTTAGCCTATCTGATCTCGTGGTAGATCTACTCTTGTACTACCCATATCATCAATATTAATCAAGCAGGAGTAGGGTTTTACCTCCATCGACAGGGCCCGACCTGGGTAAAATCATCGTGTCCCTTGTCTCCTGTTACCATCCGCCTAGACACACAGTTCGGGACCCCCTACCCGAGATCCGCCGGTTTTGACACCGACATTGGTGCTTTCATTGAGAGTTCCTCTGTGTCGTCATCTTTAGGCCCGATGGCTCCTCCGATCTGTTGGGGAACGTAGTAATTTCAAAAAAATTCATACGCACACGCAAGACCATGGTGATGGCATAGCAACGAGAGGGGAGAGTGTCCGTCCACGTACCCTCGTAGACCGAAAGCGGAAGCGTTATAACAACGCGGTTGATGTAGTCGTACGTCTTCACGATCCGACCGATCCAAGCACCGAGCGTCACGGCACCTCCGAGTTACGCACACGTTCAGCTCGATGGCGATCCCGGACTCCGATCCAGCAAAGTGTCGGGATGAGTTCCGTCGAGACGACGGCGTGGTGGCGATGATGATGCTCCACCGACGCAGGGCTTCACCTAAGCTCGCGACGATATGACTTCTCCGGTAGCGAGGCTTCGCCTAAGCTCATGACGATATGACCGAAGTGGAATATGGTGGAAGGGGGCACCGCACACGGCTAAGGAACGATCCGTAGATCATCTTGTGTGCCATGGGGTGCCCCCTGCCCCCGTATATAAAGGAGCCAAGGGGAGGGGGTGCGGCCAGCCCTAGGGGAGGCGCGCCTGGAGGAGTCCTACTCCCACCGGGAGTAGGACTTCCCCCCCTCTCCTAGTTGGATTAGGATTGGAGGAGGGGGAAGAGGGAAGGCGCCCCCCTCTCCTGTCCTATTCGGACTAGAGGGGAGGGGGCGCGCCTGCCTGGCGGCCCTTCCTCTTCTCTCTTATGGCCCATCAAGGCCCATAGAGCCCCCGGGGGGTTCCGGTAACCTCCCGGTACTCCGGTAAATTCCCGATTTCACTCGGAACCTTTCCGATGTCCAAATGTAGGCTTCCAATATATCAATCTTTATGTCTCGACCATTTCGAGACTCCTCGTCATGTCCGTGATCACATCCGGGACTCCGAACTACCTTCGGTACATCAATACTTATAAACTCATAATGAACTGTCATCGAAATGTTAGCGTGCGGACCCTACGGGTTCGAGAACTATGTAGACATGACCTAGAACCATTCTCGGTCAATAACCAATAGCGGAACCTGGATGCCCATATTGGTTCCTACATATTCTCGAAGATCTTTATCGGTCAAACCGCATAACGATATACTTTGTTCCTTTGTCATCGGTATGTTACTTACCCGAGATTCGATCGTCGGTATCCAATACCTAGTTCAATCTCGTTACCGGTAAGTCTCTTTACTCGTTCCGTAATACATCATCTCACAACTAACTCATTAGTTGCAATGCTTGCAAGGCTTATGTGATGTGTATTACCGAGAAGGCCCAGAGATACCTCTCCGACAATCGGAGTGACAAAACCTAATCTCGATTCATGCCAACTCAACATATACTTTTGGAGACACCTGTAGAGTACCTTTATAATCACCCAGTTACGTTGTGACGTTTGGTAACACACAAAGTGTTCCTCCGGTAAACAGGAGTTGCATAATCTCATAGTTGCAGGAACTTTGTATGAGTCATGAAGAAAGCATAAGCAACATACTAAACGATCAAGTGCTAAGCTAACGAAATGGGTCATGTCAATCACATCATTCTCCTAATGATGTGATCCCATTAATCAAATGACAACACATGTCTATGGTTAGGAAACATAACCATCTTCGATCAATGAGCTAGTCTTGTAGAGGCATACTAGTGACTATCTGTTTGTCTATGTATTCACACATGTATTATGTTTCCGGTTAATACAATTCTAGCATGAATAATAAACATTTATCATGATATAAGGAAATAAATAATAACTTTATTATTGCCTCTAGGGCATATTTCCTTGATCTCCCACTTGCACTAGAGTCAATAATCTAGATTACACAGTAATGATTCTAACACCCATGGAGTCTTGGTGCTGATCATGTTTTGCTCGTGGAAGAGGCTTAGTCAGCGGGTGCGCAACATTCAGATCCGTATGTATTTTGCAAATCTCTATGTCTCCCACTTGGACTTGGTCCCGAATGGAATTGAAGCGTCTCTTGATATGCTTGGTCCTCTTGTGAAATCTGGATTCCTTTGCCAAGGCAATTGCACGATATTGTCACAGAAGATCTTCATTGGTCCCGATGCACTAGGTATAACACCTAGATCGGAAATGAACTCTTTCATCCAGACTCCTTCATTTGCTGCTTCGAAGCAGCTATGTACTCCGCTTCACATGTAGATCCCGCCACGGCGCTTTGTTTAGAACTGCACCAACCGGCAGCTCCACCGTTTAATAAAAATACGTATCCGGTTTGCGATTTAGAATCGTCCGGATCGTGTCAAAGCTTGCATCTACGTAACCATTTACGACTAGCTCTTTGTCACCTCCATATCGAGAAACATATCCTTAGTCCTTTTCGGTATTTCAGGATGTTCTTGACGCTGTCCGATGATCCACTCTGGATTACTTTGGTACCTTCCTGCCAAGCTTACAGCTAAGCATCGTCAGTCTGGTACACAGCATTGCATACATGATAGAGCCTATGGCTGAAGCATAGGAACATTTTCATTTTCTCTCTATCTTCTGCTGTGGTCGGGCATTGAGTCGACTCAATCTTACACCTTATGTCTGGTAAAAACCTTTCTTTGCCGATCCATTTTGAACTTCTTCAAAATTTTATCAAGGTATGTGCTTTGTGAAAGTCAATTAAGCGTCTTGATCTATCTCTATAGATCTTGATGCCCAATATGTAAGCAGCTTCACGAGGTCTTTCATTGAAAAACTTTTATTCAAGTATCCTTCTATGCTATCCAGAAATTCTATATCATTTCCAATCAACAATATGTCGTCCACATATAATATCGAAATGCTCTGAGCTCCCACTCACTTTCTTGTAAATCGGGCTTCTCCAAAAGTGCATATAAAACCATATCTTTGATCACACTATCAAAGCGTTTATTCCAACTCGAGAGGCTTGCACGGACCATAAATTGATCGTTGGAGCTTGCACACTTTGTTAGCACCCTTTGGATCAACAAAACCTTCTGGTTGCATCATATACAACTCTTCTTCTAGAAATCCATTCAAGAATGCAGTTTTACATCCATTTGCCAAATTTCATAATCATAAAATGCGGCAATTGCTAACATGATTCGGACAGACTTAAGCATCGCTATGGGTGAGAAAGTCTCATCGTAGTCAACCCTTGAACTTGTCGAAAACCTTTTGCAACAAGTCGAGCTTTGTAGACAGTTACATTACCATCGGCGTCGGTCTTCTTCTTAAAGATCCATTTATTCTCAATAGCTTGCCGATCATCGGGCAAGTCTACCAAAGTCCATACTTTGTTCTCATACATGGATCCCATCTCAGATTTCATGGCTTCAAGCCATTTTGTGGAATCTGGGCTCACCATCGCTTCTTCATAGTTCGTAGGTTCACCATGATCTAGTAGCATGAATTCGAATAGGATTACCGTACCACTCAGTGCGGATTTTATTCTGGTTGATCTCTGATTCGTGACAACTTGATCTGAAGTTTCATGATCATTATCATTATCTTCCTCGCTAAGCTGGTGTAGTTGTTACGAAACTGATTTCTGTGATGAACTACTTTCCAATAAGGGAGTTGGTACTATTACCTCATCAAGTTCCACTTTCCTCCCACTCACTTCTTTCGAGAGAAACTCCTTCTCTAGAAAGGATCCATTCTTAACAACGAATGTCTTGCCTTCGGATCTGTGATAGAAGGTATACCCAATTGTCTCCTTTGGGTATCCTATGAAGACACATTTTCGATTTGGGTTCAAGCTTATCAGGTTGAAGTTTTTCACATAAGCATTGCAACCCCAAACTTTCGAAGCGACAACTTTGGTTTCTTGCTAAACCATAGTTCATAAGGCGTCGTCTCAGCGGATTTTGACGGTGTCCTATTTAGCGTGAATCGGCCGTCTCTAAAGCATAACCCCAAAGCGATAGCGGTAAATCGGAAATAGACATCATAGATCGCACCATATCTAGTAAAATACGATTATGACGTTCGGACACACCATTACGCTGTGGTGTTCCGGTGGCGTGAGTTGCTTGAAACTATTCCGCATTGCTTCAAATGTAGACCAAACTCGTAACTCAAATATTCTCCTCCACGATCAGATCGTAGAAACTTTATTTTCTTGTTACGATGATTTTCAACTTCACTCTGAAATTCTTTGAACTTTTCAAATGTTTCAGATTTATGCTTCATCAAGTAGATATACCCGTATCTGCTTAAATCATCTGTGAAGGTGAGAAAATAACGATATCCGCCACGAGCTTCAACATTCATCGGACCACATACATCTGTATGTATGATTTCCAATAAGTCTGTTGCTCTCTCCATACAACCGGAGAAGCGGTGTTTTAGTCATCTTGCCCATGAGCCACGGTTACTTAAGTACCAAGTGATTCATAATCAAGTGATTCCAAAAGTCCATCTCGTATGGAGTTTCTTCATGCGCTTTTACACCGATATGACCTAAGCGGCGGTGCCACAAATAAGTTGCACTATCATTATCAACTCTGCATCTTTTGGCTTCGACATTATGAATATGTGTATCACTCTTGTCGAGATTCAACAAGAATAGACCATTCTTCAAGGGTGCATGACCATAAAAGATATTACTCATATAAATAGAACAACCATTATTCTCTGATTTAAATGAATAACCGTCTCGCATCAAACAAGATCCAGATATAATGTTCATGCTCAACGCGGCACCAAATAACAATTATTTAGGTCTAAAACTAATCCGAAGGTAGATGTAGAGGTATCGTGCCGACCGCGATCACATTGACTTTGGAACCATTTCCCACACGCATCGTCACCTCGTCCTTTGCGGTGCTCGTCTATTCCGTAGTCCCTGTTTGAGTTGCAAATATTAGCAATGAACCAGTATCAAATACCAGTGCTACTACGAGCTCTAGTAAGGTACACCTCATAACATGTATATCACATATACCTTTGTTCACCTTGCCATCCTTCTTATCCGCCAAATACTTGGGGCAGTTCCGCTTCCGATGTCGATCGCTTGCGGTAAAACACTCGATTTCAGGCTTAGGTCCAGACTTGGGTTTCTTCTCTTGATCAGCAACTTTCTTGCTGTTCTTTTGAAGTTTCCTTCTTCTTTCCTTTGCCCTTTTATTGAAACTAGTGGTCTTGTTGACCATCAACACTTGATGCTCTTTCTTGATTTCTACCTCCATGGCTTTTAGCATTGCGAAGAGCTCGGGAATTGTCTTAGTCATCCCTTGCATATTATAGTTCATCACGAAGCTCTTGTAGCTTGGTGGCGTGATTGAGAATTTCATCAATGACACTATCATCCGGAAGATTAACTCCCAGCTGAATTAAGTGATTATTATACCCGGACATTTTGAGTATGTGCTCCTTGTGAACTATTCTCCTCCATCTTGCAGCTATAGAACTTATTGGAGACTTCATATCTCTCAATCCGGGCATTTGCTTGAAATATTAACTTCAACTCCTGGAACATCTCATATGCTCCATGCGTTCAAAACGTCGTTGAAGACCGGTTCTAAGCCGTAGAGCATGGCACCTTGAACTATAGAGTAGTCATCGACTTTGCTCGCAGACGTTCACAACTTCGGTGTTGCTCTGCAGCAGGCACTGGCACCAGCGGTGCTTCGGGGCGTAATTCTTACATGCAGCAATGAGGATAATCCTCAAGTTATGTACCCAGTCCGTGTAATTGCTACCATCATCTTTCAACTTTGCTTTCTCAAGGAAGCATTAAAATTCAACGGAACAACAGCATGAGCCATCTATCTACGATAAACATAGACAAGCAAAATACTATCGGTACTAAGTTCATGATAAATTTAAGTTCAATTAATCATATTAAAAACTCCCACTTAGGCAGACATCTCTCTAGTCATCTAAGTGTTTCGTGATCAAATCAACTAAACCATGTCCGATCATCACGTGAGATGGAGTAGTTTCAATGGTGAACATCACTATGTTGATCATATCTACTATATGATTCACGCTCGACCTTTCGGTCTCCGTGTTCGAGGCCATATCTGCATATGCTAGGCTCGTCAAGTTTAACTGAGTATTCTGCGTGTGCAAAACTGGCTTGCACCGTTGTAGATGGACGTAGAACTTATCACACCCGATCATCACGTGGTGTCCGGGTACTCTGAACTTTTAGCAGCGGTGCATACTCGGGAGAACACTTCTTGATAATTTTAGTGAGAGATCATCTTATAATGCTACCGTCAATCAAAGCAAGATAAGATGCATAAAGGATAAACATCACATGCAATCAATATAAGTGATATGATATGGTCATCATCATCTTGTGCTTGTGATCTCCATCTCGAAGCACCGTCATGATCACCATCGTCACCGGCGCGACACCTTGATCTCCATCGTAGCATCGTTGTCGTCTCGCCAACTATTGCTTCTCGACTATCGCTCTGCTTAGTGATAAACTAAAGCAATTACATGGCTTTGCATTTCATACAATAAGCGACAACCATATGGCTCTGCGCGATTGCCGATAACTTCGGTTACAAAACATGATCATCTCATACAATAAAATATAGCATCACGTCTTGACCACATCACATCACAACATGCCCTGCAAAAACAAGTTAGGCGTCCTCTACTTTGTTGTTGCAAGTTTTACGTGGCTGCTACGGGCTGAGCAAGAACCGTTCTTACCTACGCATCAAAACCACAGCGATAGTTTGTCAAGTTGGTGCTGTTTTAACCTTCGCAAGGACCGGGCGTAGCCACACTCGGTTTAACTAAAGTGAGAGAGCAGACACCGCCGGTCACCTTTAAGCAACTAGTGCTCGGGCGGTGAAACCAGTCTCGCGTAAGCGTCTGGCGTAATGTCGGTCCGGGCTGCTTCATCTCACAATACCGCTGAACCAAAGTATGACATGCTGGTAAGCGGTATGACTTATATCGCCCACAACTCACTTGTGTTCTACTCGTGCATATGACATCAACGCATAAAACCAGGCTCGGATGCCCTTTGTTGGGGAGCGTAGTAATTTCAAAAAATTCCTACGCACACGCAAGACCATGGTGATGGCATAGCAGCGAGAGGGGAGAGTGTCGTCCACGTACCCCGTGAGACCGAAAGCGGAAGCGTTATAACAACGCGGTTGATGTAGTCGTGCGTCTTCACGATCCGACCGATCCAAGCACCGAGCGTCACGGCACCTCCGAGTTCGCACACGTTCAGCTCGATGGCGATCCCGGACTCGATCCAGCAAAGTGTCGGGATGAGTTCCGTCAACCGACGGCGTGGTGGCGATGATGATGCTCCACCGGCGCGGGGCTTCACCTAAGCTCTGCGACGATATGACTTCTCCGGCGCAGGGCTTCGCCTAAGCTCATGACGATATGACGAAGTGGAATATGGTGGAAGGGGCACCGCACACGGCTAAGGAACGATCCGTAGATCAACTTGTGTGCCATGGGGTGCCCCCTGCCCCCATATATAAAGGAGCCAAGGGGGGGTGCGGCCAGCCCTAGGGGAGGCGCGCCTGGAGGAGTCCTACTCCCACCGGGAGTAGGACTTCCCCCCCTCTCCTAGTTGGATTAGGATTGGAGGAGGGGGAAGAGGGAAGGGGGCGCCACCCCCCCTCTCCTTGTCCTATTAGGACTAGAGGGGGGAGGGGGGCGCGCGGCCTGCCTGGCCGGCCCTTCCTCTTCTCTCTTATGGCCCATCAAGGCCCATAGACCCCCCGGGGGGTTCCGGTAACCTCCTGGTACTCCGGTAAATTCTCGATTTCACTCGGAACCTTTCCGATGTCAAATGTAGGCTTCAATATATCAATCTTTATGTCTCGACCATTTGAGACTCCTCGTCATGTCCATGATCACATCCGGGACTCGAACTACCTTGGTACATCAATACTTATAAACTCATAATGAGCTGTCATCGAAGCGTTAAGCGTGCGGACCCTACGGGTTCGAGAACTATGTAGACATGACCTAGAACCATTCTCGGTCAATAACCAATAGCGGAACCTGGATGCCCATATTGGTTCCTACATATTCTCGAAGATCTTTATCGGTCAAACCGCATAACGATATACTTTGTTCCTTTGTCATCGGTATGTTACTTACCCGAGATTCGATCGTCGGTATCAATACCTAGTTCAATCTCGTTACAGTAAGTCTCTTTACTCGTTCCGTAATACATCATCTCACAACTTAACTCATTAGTTGCAATGCTTGCAAGGCTTATGCGATGTGTATTACCGAGAAGGCCCAGAGATACCTCTCCGACAATCGGAGTGACAAAACCTAATCTCGATTCATGCCAACTCAACATATACTTTTGGAGACACCTGTAGAGTACCTTTATAATCACCCGATTACGTTGTGGCGTTTGGTAACACACAAAGTGTTCCTTGATGGCGGAGTTGCATAATCTCATAGTTGCAGGAACTTTGTATGAGTCATGAAGAAAGCATAAGCAACATACTAAGCGATCAAGTGCTAAGCTAACGAAATGGGTCATGTCAATCACATCATTCTCCTAATGATGTGATCCCATTAATCAAATGACAACACATGTCTATGGTTAGGAAACATAACCATCTTCGATCAATGAGCTAGTCTTGTAGAGGCATACTAGTGACTATCTGTTTGTCTATGTATTCACACATGTATTATGTTTCCGGTTAATACAATTCTAGCATGAATAATAAACATTTATCATGATATAAGCAAATAAATAATAACTTTATTATTGCCTCTAGGGCATATTTCCTTCACGATCATCAACAAAAATGCGGTCCAGGATGAGACTTTTCTCCCCGGACAGATCTTCGTATTCGGCGGCTTTGCACTACGGGCCAATTCACTTGGCCATCTGGAGCAGATCGAAAGCTACGCCCCTGGCCATCAGGTCAGGTTTGGAAGTTTGAACTACACGGCGGACATCCGCGGAGACTTGATCTTCGACGGGTTCGAGCCACAGCCGAGCGTGCCGCACTGTCACGATGGGCATGATCAAGCTCTGGCGCCGAACAGTGCCCTGGAGGCCGCACCCGTGTCCGCTCCGACCCCTACCTCGGAGCCGACTGCGCCAATCAAGGACGGGTGGCTGGACACCGCCTCAAGGGCTGCAATCTCTACGGTGATCGAGCCGAACACCAGCCTCGTCCTCTGTGAAGCTCGTGATTCCAAGGTGCCGGACTCCTCTCCGGACTCCGAACCTTCCGCGCCCCTGCCGATCGAATCCGATTGGGCGCCGATCATGGAGTTCGCCGCCGCGGACATCTTTCAGCACTCGCCCTTCGGCGACATTCTGAATTCACTAAAGTCTCTCTCTTTATCAGGAGAGCCCTGGCCGGTCTATGGTCAGCAAGGTTGGGATGCGGACGATGAAGAAATTCAAAGCCCACCCATCACCCACTTCGTATCCACTGTCGATGATTTAACCGACATGCTCGACTTTGACTCCGAAGACATCGACGGTATGGATAACGATGAAGGAGACGTACAGGAACCAGCGCCTATAGGGCACTGGACAACCACCTCATCTCACGATGTATACATGGTGGACACACCTAAAAGAAACAACGACGAGGAACAAAGGGACACAACGAGGATCGTTCCCTCGGCGATCAAAGCGGTGGCGTGGCGCGCTCTAAACCCCACCTCGACAGAGACAACAGCCATACAGACCCAGCCACAGAGCAGGGCGAACCGGCGGACGATGAACATGCCATCGAGCAACCGTCCGAACAGGGAAACTTGGATAAACAAACCGAACAACCCGTCCCCGGCGAAGATAACAGTCCGGACGACCTCACGCCGGACAAGTTGCTGGAGCAGAAGAACCTCCACAAAAGGCTCGTCGCCACTGTGTGTAGCCTGAAAAAGAAGAAGCGGAAGCTCAAAACAGCGGAAGATGCACTCAGAATTAGAAAGAGCAAAGTACTCAACACCGCAGACAAATACGGCGACAGTCGCCAAGCTATCCGAAGCGAAAATTACTGCCGAAATTTGATGAGGAGGCCTTAGAGCCCCCGCAATCAAAAAATAAGGAAGCCACCCGGTTGGATAAACAACCCCATGGCCAACATAGAGCGGCAAATGGCGCCGCACACAAGTCGGCACGCGATCCGCACAAGGACTCGCATAAAAAAGATGGCCCAGCCAGATCTATCTACGGGCCAAGAAAGCAAGCTCTAGTAAGCAATGCAACGCAACAAGTATCTGAACATCACGGCACACCCAAATATAGGGGTGCCGCACACCCCCTATGTTTCACCGATGAGGTGTTGGACCATGAATTTCCAGCGGGATTCAAGCCCGTAAACATAGAGGCATACGACGGAACAACAGACCCTGACTCTGGATTGAGGATTATATCCTCCACATACACATGGCTAGAGGCGATGACCTCCATGCCATAAAATACTTACCCCTCAAGCTCAAAGGGCCAGCCAGGCATTGGCTTAAAAGCCTTCCCGAAAACACCATTGGAAGTTGGGAAGAGCTCGACGATGCTTTTCGAGCAAATTTTCAAGGGACCTATGTCCGACCTCCGGATGCAAACGATTTAAGTCATATAACTCAACAACCCGGAGAGTCAGCCCGAAAATTCTGGAACAGATTTCTTACTAAAAAGAACCAAATAGTCGACTGTCCGGACACCGAAGCCTTAGCAGCTTTCAAACACAATGTTTGAGACGAATGGCTCGCCAGACACCTCGGCCAAGAAAAGCCAAGAACAATGGCCGCATTAACAAGCCTCATGACCCGCTTTTGCGCAGGAGAGGATAGCTGGTTGGCAAGATGCAGTACCAGCGACCCAAGTACATCCGAAGTTAGGGATGGAAATGGGAAACCGTGATGCAGCAAGGACCAGCACCGGACCAAGGGAAATAGCTCGAAGAGCACGGCAGTCAACGCCGGATTCAAAAGCTCTCGGCAGAATCAGAAATAGCTGCCCCTCAAGGATAACAGGGACGAGCTATCTAACCTAAACAAAATCTTAGATAAGATATGCCAAATCCACAGTACTCCCGGGAAGCCTGCAAACCATACGCACAGAGATTGTTGGGTCTTCAAGCAATCTGGCAAACTCAACGCCGAACACAAGGGGCTCGATACACCAAGCGAGGACGATGACGAACCCCACAAGCAGAGCACCGGAAAACAAAAGAATTTCCCACAAGAAGTCAAAACAGTAAACTCACTTCACGTAACAAAAGGGAAAACAGAGTGGCGCCTATAGAGATACGCGCCATACGGCCTATCCCAGAGGAGTCCCGCCACTGGTTGTTAAAACCAATCACCTTCGACCATCAGGATTACTCTAGAAGTATCCTGAATGCAGGCTGGACTGCCTTGATATTAGATCCGATAGTTGACGGACTCCACTTTACACAAATCCTAATGGACGGCGGCAGTGATCTAAACCTGCTATATCACGACACAATCCACAAAATGGGGACAGACCCAACAAAAATTCGCCATAGCTACACTTCCTTTCAAGGGGTAACGCCAGATGCCCATTGTACGGGTTCTCTCCTGCTAGAAGTTATGTTCGGCTCCCCCGACAACTTCCGCCGCGAAAATCTAACCTTCCACATCACCCCATTTACAAGTAGCTATCAAGCACTACTGGGGCGCAAAGCTTTCACCCGCTTTAACGCAATACCGCATTATGCATCTCTTACGCTTAAAATGCCCGGACTGCGAGGCATCATCTTATTAAAGGGAAATATCGAGTGTTCCTCGAGCGCGGAAGACTGTGCGGCTGCCTTGACAGCCACACACTAAACCGGCTTCACTAATCAAAGCACCTAAACAGGTTGTTCAGACCCCGGACATGGCTAGACGAGTCCGGCGTAAACATACAAGGGCTTACTAGCTGCATACCCCAGTACAAGGGGCTCCGCGCATTTACAACAAGAGACAATAAAGCTCAATTTTACCCATTTTTTGAATTATACTTTGTTTATTTAATATAACATACATTTTCACACGATCTTTTTCAACTAAGTTCCTCTCTTTTACAGATGAACACTGTGCTACACCCGTCCAGGATACGACACAACGGAGACACAGGCCCAGACGTGCAGTAGGGACCCGTTCCAAGGATTCTTTTTAGATTAAGACCATGCGTAAACCTTTTTCACTGTCTCTTGTTGATACACATCCCCCGGTTTTTTTTGGTATAACCGAGGAGGAGGCTGGAGTCTTGGCATGTGGCCACGTCAGAATTTTGCGCGTACCTGGACACCAGGGGTTTATCACCAAGGGTGTTGTTCAGCCCGTTTTCATAAAGACCGAATACCTTAGGGAGTGTTCGGAGTCGCGAGTTTGGCCTTATATGCATCAGCTCTGAATCGTGTCTTTGGTCAAATGTTGGCTTTGCCCGGCTCCTGTGATTTGCTGCCTTACGTTCCGCTCTATCGGCTAAGGCGACACCAGAAGAACTACTGCTATTGTGCCCCGATTCGGCCAGGCGAGCACCTCAGTAGAGAAAGCCGAAAACTGACTGTCATGATATAGCGTGAGAGTGGTCAACCACTCGATGACCCGCCGAAATCTTTAGGATTCCTCCGCATTAACGAAGGGCCGTTTCCCGGCCAGGCACACACGCGCCCCGAATTCGGATGAGCGCGGTGCCCCTAGGGGCTATATAGTAGCCCCACCGTCAAACTCCTATGGCTAAGTGAAAGTGATAAAGCATTATAGTCCGGTTGCCTAGTTCGCTGCGCTATCACCTCCTTAATAGGACCAAGACGTTGGATCAAGTGTGAAAATGCGCCTTCTGCGATCACCCCTGCATTATATGTGTGGGGGATGAAGCCGAAGACTGCCATCTTTCAGGTTATATACACATATACATTAACGGCCGCACAGGAGGTATTTTAATTCTTGAAGGCACAAGTATGAAAAGCTTTTATATTCACTCGAAACATTGTTTTACAATAATACATGTTATTGAACATAATATCCTTGAGCTCTGCGTCTCTATTAAGCAGCGCCTGCAGAACTTCACGAAAATAGTGCTCGGCAGTACTCGGCTCCGTCCGAATCTTGGGATGCAACAGCGATGGCATTCATCTCCGCCCAGTATGTTTTGACACGGTGCTCTTGCCGCGCACCCTCTATGCACGCTGACCTCTTCATTGCATTGATATGCGGCACCGCACCAAGGAACTGCTACACCAAGCTAAAATAACTCTTGGCTCGGGCCTTTTCGCCACAGATGACTCACGACATACTTCATGGCGAGTCCGGATAACCTATTCAGCTCCGCCCATGCGTAAGCGATCGGTTAATGGAAGTGGGCGCTCGGATTGTGGAACTGCGACCAAAAAGCTTTTCCACTTCGTGATCCTTTTGATCTCGGAAGTGTTGATCGCGTCCGCGGCTTTTCGCCGCCAAGTCCAGATAAGTGTCCGCCGCACTCCATAGCGGTCCAGCGGAGCATGTTTAGGATCCCGAACTTCATCCGCAGCATAAAGGGCTTTCCGGCCGAGATATCTTGATGCAGCGTAGCTCCTCCTTCATAGCTCTCATCGCAGAGCGAGTATCCTTAGCCTCGATAGTGGCCTTCTCCAGTCCTTCATTCCGCCCGATCTTCTTTTTCAAGAAGCTTGCAGCGGTCGGCAGCATTCTTCAACTTCACAGCCATCTCAGCCATTTCCTTCTTGCTTCGGCAGTGAGTAGCCTATTCGGCTTTCAGCTCTTTAGCAGCCTTTAAGGCAGCCACATCGCTTTTCCTGGCCTGCTCCTTGGCTCGGGCAAGTTCCGCCCGAAGGTTCTCCATGGCAGCGGCACCATCTGCATCAAGCATACATGTTGTAAGATGCGGGCATCAAGCTCCTCTTACCAGGTGTCTTCGGAGAAATTACATACCTTGTGCCTCATCAAGCCGCTCGTTGACAAGCGCGATGTCGGCATCTGCCACGTCAAGTTGCCGCTTTAGCTCGGCAAATCCATCAGTCCGGCTAGCCACCGAACACTTTGCCACCTACATAGGAAGGGCGACATATTATACCTGGGATTATGATCCTCGGCGCGCCGTCATTTTTGACAATGCACAGAGTCTCAGGGGCTACTATCTACACAGGGCGCATCTTATATGTGCGGAACTGTCAAAAGGTACACCATTTCGCGTACCTCAAAACCTGTCAGTAAACCCCTGACGGCCTCGTACAACCCACTCTCCGCGAATGAAATCCTTTCAATCACCGTACCCATCAACGCACGGTGTTCTTCTGAGATAGACGCTCGCCCGAGCAGATCCTTCAGCTCCTCCGATCGTGCACCGGACGGTGCCGGACTCGTCTGATGGCCTTTTTGAAGGCGGACACGAAGGGCTTTGGGGACCATCGACGCCTTCCAGCCCTGCGGATTCGGAGAAACCCTCCATGACGACACCTCAGGGTCGCCCGCCTCGCAAGGCGATGCGGCAGGGGGAGGCGTTTCGCTCTCCATAATCTCCGGACGAAGATCCCCTGAAGATGAGCTCTGCTGAGAAAGGCTGAGATCCGAACTACAAGGTAAAATTTGGTTATCTTCCTCGAAATAGAACAGGATGTCTCTCATTTTAAAACTCCCCCTCTACTTACGGCTCGGTGGAGGCTGACCCCTTAGGGGCACAGTCTGGCCGAGGCATCCCCGGCCGGACCCTCGGCGAAGATTTCTTCCCCGCTTTGAGACCATCGTCTCCGGGTCTTGAGGTGGTCCTCTTCTTCCCCGGATAGAGGAATTCTCGATTCCTCCTTTCTGACAGCCTCCTTCGGGAGGCGGTAGCTCTTTGTCCCCCCTTCGCCTTCTTCCAAAGGCGCAACCTCCAAACATCTGGTTAACACGGGATCCGGGGTGGCCTCAGGGAGGGGGGTCGGACACCTGATTAGCTTTGCTTTCGCTATCCACTCCTGTTTAAGGGACAACTCTTTTAAGGCCAATTTTATGATAAATATACGGATAGCGTGTCCGGGTACAGGGCTACTTACTTGAGTATCCGGGCGATTGCAGCTCAGACCTGCGTCCTCGGTCGAGTCCGGTCCCTCCGGATTAAACTCCCACAGGCGAAGGGGGCGACGTTTGCAGGGCAGGGTGCGGCAAATCAACATGACCTGCGTCACTACGACCAGATTGATGTCTCTTTCTAGGAGATCTCGAATGCGGCCCTGCAACAAGGGCACGTCCATGGACGGCCCCCAGTTAAGCCCTTTATTGACCCATGACGATAGCTGTGGTGGGGGACCCGAGCGAAAGGCAGGTGGCGCCACCCACTTGGTGCCCCTAGGAGATGTGATATAAAACCACTCTCGTTGCCGTAATTTGAACTCCTCTTGAAAAGAGCACTCGGGCCATGGAGCGTCAGCGTTCTTGCTTATAACGGCACCTCCGCACTCTGCGTGCTGCCCCTCAATCATCTTTGGCTCTACTTTGAAGGTCTTAAGCCACAATCTGAAGTGAGGAGTAATACGGAGGAAGGCTTAGCACACGACAATGAACGATGAGATGTGGAGGATGGACTCCGGAGCCAAGTCATGAAATTCCAGCCCATAATAAAACAGGAGCCCCCTCACAAAGGGGTCCGTCGGGAAGCCTAGCCCCCGAAGGAAATGAGACACGAACACCACGCTCTCGCCAGGCTTGGGAGTGGGAATAACCTGCCCTTGAGTAGGCAGCCTATGCGGGATTTCGCCGGTTAGATACCTGGCATCTCTTAGCTTTAGCACGTCTTCTTCCGTAAGGGAGGAAGGCATCCACCGGCCTTCAAGGTCGGAGCCGGACATCATCGAAGGTCCGAAGCGCCTGAATCTGGAGCTTTGGGTGTTGGAACTCGAGGCGAGAGGCGGATTCGATTGAGATTGAAAGAAAGGAGTAGAGGCTTGGTCTCTTTATAAAGAGGTTGAATACCAAGAGCCCTCCCCGTGATCGTTTGGGACTCGCCTTCGATTGAGGAGGCATACCAACGGGCACGATTGGGTTACCCACGCCCGTATTGATGAGAATCCGGAATAAGGGGACACGATCTCTGCTTGACGAGATGTGCCAAGAAACCGCCTCGCTAAACGCTGAGGTGGGACAGTAAAAGCGATTGAATAAAGGCTTGGCGTGGTGTAATATCACGCTGCGGAATCGTCGGCGAGTTGGATTTGTGTAAATATTATTCTCTCTACGGTGGTATGTGGAACTTATTTTGCGAGTCGGACACTATCCTTGTGTTCAAAATCTTCTATGAAGTATTCGGAGGAGGAACCCGCCTTGCAATGCGAAGACAATCTGCGCCCGGACTCGTCGTCATTGAAGCCTGGTTCAGGGGCTCTTGAGGAGTCTGGATTAGGGGTGTCCGGATAGCTGGATCAGAACCTTTGGTCAGACTCCTGGACTATGAAGATACAAGATTGAAGACTTCGTCCCGTGTCCAGATGGGACTTTCCTTGGCGTGGAAGGCAAGCTTGGCGATGCGGATATGTAGATCTCCTCCCATTGTAACCGACTCTGTGTAACCCTAGCCCTCTCCGGTATCTATATAAACCGGAGGGTTTTAGTCCGTAGGACGAACAACAATCATACCATAGGCTAGCTTCTAGGGTTTAGCCTCTCTGATCTCGTGGTAGATCTACTCTTGTACTACCCATATCATCAATATTAATCAAGCAGGAGTAGGGTTTTACCTCCATCGAGAGGGCCCGAACCTGGGTAAAAACATCATGTCCCTTGTCTCCTGTTACCATCTGCCTAGACGCACAGTTCGTGACCCCCTACCCGAGATCCGCCGGTTTTGACACCGACAACCCCCATCATCATATTCTATTCCACCCATAGTGCTATGTCCATGGCTCGCGCTCATGTATTGCGTGAAGGTTTATAAGTTTGAGATTACTAAAGTATGAAACAATTGCTTGGGTAGTCATCGGGGTTGTGCATGATGAGAGCATTCTTGTGTGACGAAAATGGAGCATGACTAAACTATATGATTTTGTAGGGATGAACTTTCTTTGGCCATGTTATTTTGAGAGGACATAATTGCTTAGTTAGTATGCTTGAAGTATTTTTATTTTTATGTCAATATGAACTTTTCTCTTGAATCTTTCGGATATGAATATTCATATCACAATTAAGAAGAATTAAAATGAAATTATGCCAACTAGCATACCACATCAAAAATTATCTTTTTATCATTTACCTACTCAAAGACGAGCAGTAATTAAGCTTGGGGATGCTTGATAGGTCTCCAACATATCTATAATTTTTGATTGCTCCATGCTATATTATCTACTGTTTAGGACAATATTGGGCTTTATTATCCACTTTTATATTATTTTTGGGACTAACCTATTAACCGGAGGCCCAGCCCAGATTTGCTGTTTTTTGCCTATTTCAGTGTTTCGAAGAAAAGGAATATCAAACGGAACGAAATCAACTGGAGAAGTTATTTTTGGAAGGAAAGCTACCGGAAAATCTTGGAGTGCACGTCAGGAAAGAAGGGAGGTGCCCACGAGGGTGGAGGGCACGCCCCCACCCCTAGGGCGCGCCCCCTGACTCATGGCCCCCCTTCGGTCCACCGACGTACTTCTTTCATCCATATATACCTACGTATCCCAAACCTTCCAGAACAGAGATTAGATCAGGAGTTCCGCCGCTGCAAAACCTCCAGAGCCACCAAAAACCAATCAGGACCCTGTTCCGGCACCCTGCCGGAGGGGGAAACCCTCACCGGTGGCCATCTTCATCATTCCGGCGCTCTCCATGACGAGGAGGGAGTAATTCACCCTCGGGGCTGAGGGTATGTACCAGTAGCTATGTGTTTGATCTCTCTCCCTCGTGTTCTTGATTTGGCACGATCTTGATGTATCGCGAGCTTTGCTATTATAGTTGGATCTTATGCTGCTTCTCCCCCTCTACTCTCTTGTAATGGATTGAGTTTTCCCTTTGAAGTAATCTTATTGGATTGAGTCTTTAATGATTTGAGAACACTTGATGTATGTCTTGCCGTGCGTATCTGTTGGTGACAATGGGATATCACGTGATTCACTCGATGTATGTTTTGGTGATCAACTAGCGGGTTCCGCCCATGAACCTATGCATAGGGGTTGGCACACGTTTTCGTCTTGATTCTCTGGTAGAAACTTTGGGGCGCTCTTTGAGGTTCTATGTGTTGGTTGAATAGATGAATCTGAGATTGTGTGATGCATATCGTATAATCATACCCACGGATACTTGAGGTGACATTGGAGTATCTAGGTGACATTAGGGTTTTGGTTGATTTGTTTCTTAAGATGTTATTCTAGTACGAACTCTAGGGCTATTTGTGACACTTATAGGAATAGCCCAACGGATTGATTGGAAAGAATAACTTTGAGGTGGTTCCGTACCCTACCATAATCTCTTCGTTTGTTCTCCGCTATTAGTGACTTTGGAGTGACTCTTTGTTGCATGTTGAGGGATAGTTATATGATCCAATTATGTTATTATTGTTGAGAGAACTTGCACTAGTGAAAGTATGAACCCTAGGCCTTGTTTCTTATCATTGCAATACCGTTTACGCTCACTTTTATCATTAATTACCTTGCTGTTTTTTATATTTTCAGATTACAAAAACCTATATCTACCATCCATATTGCGCTTGTATCACCATCTCTTCGCCGAACTAGTGCACCTATGCAATTTACTATTGTATTGGGTGTGTTGAGGACACAAGAGACTCTTTGTTATTTGGTTGCAGGGTTGCTTGAGAGAGACCATCTTCATCCTACGCCTCCTACGGATTGATAAACCTTAGGTCATCCACTTGAGGGAAATTTGCTACTGTCCTACAAACCTCTGCACTTGGAGGCCCAACAACGTCTACAAGAAGAAGGTTGTGTAGTAGACATCACTAGGTTACTTCACACTTACACTTGAGGGTTACCCAACTACTCTTACAAGTGAGCAAGCAACATTTCTAGTGCCATTGCTAAGGAGTTTCTCTTCAAACAAACAGGTCCTTCACACTATCAATCTACATTCTAATTATCTATCTTGTCTAGTTTGTTTTATTTATTTGTTAGTTTGCATCTTTGCTTGCCATTTTTGTCAAAAATACCTAAAAAGTCTTTTTTGCTACTTTTGTTGTACCTTAAATTCAATTGAATCTTTTGAATTTTGTTTGCTATATAATGAAATAAATTTGTATGCTCTTTGATCCATCTATATTCTTCGGCCATGTTTGATCGGTATTTCTTCAGAGGGAGTGGTGCATTGTAGAAGGTCCTAATCTTGTGGTGATCTATATCGACAAGACACGTATTGTATTGTTGCCAGTAAGGCTAAAACAATGGTTTCTTGTCATATAGCTTGATATTTTACTGTCTACATTATGTCAGTGCTTATTGCAATGCTCTATTAGTCATGAACTTTATACTTCAAGATGCATGATGGATAGCGGTCTTGAAGTGGAGTATTAGTTGTATATGCAGTTGGATAATCATGGTCTACATATCACAGACGTAATGCCTATAAGAGATTATGCCATGAATGATCATAGTCATAAATATAAATATTCCAATTTAATCTGATCCAATGCTTTCTCGTCTTGTTGTTGTATGTCCAGATCATGATGTTTTCTATGGTTTACACGAACCAGGTAAGACATCATAGTACTGGGTGCATGAAATGTTAGATCTGTTTTTATAATAAAAAATGTAGGATCGACTCCACTATTGTGCCTATCATAAGATGATTTATTGGCAGGGTTCATTTTTTGGGTACTGCTAAGGAGAACATGTGCTTGTATATGGTCACGCTTATGGGAGCTAGGAGGTGAAGCCGCCAGAGTAAATGGTGTCGGCGGACCTGCTGGAGCAGGTGCATGGAAACAACCTTCCGTTGGATGACATGAGTCATTTCGAGTGTCTCTCATTCATCACAAGACATGTCAAGTCGTTGCTCAGGTACATCACGCACTACTATGGTGCTTACTCTTACATGAACATCACTTAAAGTTACATGCATATACTTCTTTCACAATTTCAAAGGTACACAACATGCATTAAACATTTTTCTTTAAATGCATGTAACACATACGTCAATATGTTCTATTTATGCATGAGAAAAAGGTAAGAAATTTGATGACCCGTCAAGCATTTAGAAGATGATCCATCATCATGAGTCGTGTATGTTGAGTTTGGCCAAAGTTCAAAGCATGGAACTCTGACTAGTAATTTGTCCATGAAAACAATGTGCAATTCCTATGCTTTTAAACAAGACTATAAAAGATTTTGAAAAGAAGTACATAATATGTTGCTCACTTCTATTCTATTTTAATTATGTGTTGACAAACGGGAGGGAGAAAACAACAATAGTAGACCAGTCATCCTGCACAACACATTTTTGGAGCTTCATTGTTAACTAAAGCTATTCTTATCTTGGACGATGTTGATCTTCTCTATAAGTAATTAGATTTTACTGCTTGGCTCCACCATGCATAAAGAATGCCATGTGTGGAAGTTCTATATATTGCTTGCACATCCTAGTTCTAATTCAATAGTGTTGCTTTACCTTGTGTTTCAAATTAAGTAATCAATATGATGAGCAATTTCCTAATCTCTATGAAATATTCACTCACTCTTACAATGCCCTTTGGACCCCAACAAGTATGACACGGTGTCCAGAATTGATGCATATTGTGTTCAATGCAAAGAGACTATACCAATCCTGCTGAAGAAAATGTGCCACTATCTTTAGACATAATGCAATATTTATCCAATCAAAATAGATACTCTAGGATACATGGTAAAGAAAACATGTTGCTCTCTCAGGACACAGTGCAAAACGAAGCTATAATCGAACATTTTGTGAAACTTTTTCTGTTTGATACCATGCGAATGGGTTTTGCATCTACTATAACATACTTCATCTGTGATCGGTGGTTACATGGAAAATCCATGAATATATCTGCCACTAAGTGGCACAGGTTGAGCATTATAAGTTTCTTAACTGGAACCACAAAGATATCAGAGTAGGATACAATATGCAACCTTATTTTATCAGTGTATGAATCACATTCATATGAAAAATGCTCAACTACAAATAGTGGGAGAAGCATTCATTATTTTCACATTTATTCCGGATTAACTACAATAATCATGTTTACAAACTTTACTGTCTTTTTAAGATAAGTCTATGTTTCTATTCTTGCTAAGAGGTGAGCTCAGTGCTTGCATGCTCTTTTAATAAGATTTTGGTCTCAAATATTTGAGTGTTCCTATGTACTTGGTGCAAGGGGTAAATTTTCACTTGTCATAACCTTAGACCATCGGCTTTGGCTACGATTCTTTCCTCGAGATCTGTAACCTCCACAGATTTACCAGGAGGTAGAATACGGTGGTGAACAATGGGTAGACTGCTAGCAACCTCGCATATGGAGGCCACGACTATAGGAAAGGTGTCCGGAGGTTGTTAGTAGTTAGGATTTTGTTCAATATAGATTCCTACATTCTCCACGGGCGCTACCATTTTTCTCTCACATGATCTACAGATAATGGGCCATCATGTTGCCACCCACTCTATTATCATTGGCAGAGGGGAGCAATAAGACAATTTTTTGTTGTGGTTAAGATAAATGGACTTACGTGTCGGATGTGAGCATGCCATTGTAGAGACTATATCACCACCGGCTGTACAAACAACATTGATTTGGAGATCTACTTTTACGCAAGTAGGTAGAATTGGATGATAATATAAGGGTAGTTCATGTCCTTCGAGCCATGTGCAATAGCCGCAAGATGGGCTAGCCCAATGGATATATAGAGAGTGTTTCATCAATGCATATGGAATATCAACATTATATCCTTTTCTCAATGAAGAGGGGTCAAGCTTATGCCTTTTCCTAAAAAACTACCAAATATGTAGGTCTCTCCAAAAAAATGAGCTCGCCACACAAGAGCACATGTGATGTACTGATACGTCTCCAACATATCTATAATTTTTTATTGTTCCATGCTATTAAATTATTATTTTTGATGTTTTATATGCATTAATATGAAGTAAATATGCCCTAGAGGCAATAATAAATTTGTTATTTATATTTCCTTATATCATGATAAATGTTTATTATTCATGCGAGAATTGTATTAACCGAAAACTTAGTACATGTGTGAATACATAGACAAACAGAGTGTCTCTAGTATGCCTCTACTAGACTAGCTCGTTAATCAAAGATGGTTAAGTTTCCTAGTCATAGACATGTGTTTGTCATTTGATGAACGTGATCACATCATTAGAGAATGATGTGATGGACAAGACCCATCCGTTAGCTTAGCACTATGATCGTTCAGTTTATTGCTATTGCTTTCTTCATGACTTATACATGTTCCTATGACTATGAAATTATGCAACTCCCAAATACTGGAGGAACACTTAATGCCCTATCAAATGTCACAACGTAACTGGGTGATTATAAAGATGCTCTACAAGTGTCTCCGATGGTGCTTGTTGAGATGGCATAGATCGAGATTAGGATTTGTCACTCCGATTGTCAGAGAGGTATCTCTGGGCCATCTCGGTAATGCACATCACTATAAGCCTTGCAAGCAATGTGACTACTGAGTTAGTTACGGGATGATGCATTACGGAACGAGTAAAGAGACTTGCCGGTAACGAGACTGAACTGGGTATGGTGATACCGACGATCGAATCTCGGGCAAGTACCATACCGATGACAAAGGGAACAACGTATGTTGTTGTGCAGTTTGACCGATAAAGATCTTCGTAGAATATGTAGGAGCCAATATGAGCATCCAAGTTCCGCTATTGGTTATTGACCGGAGATGTGTCTCGGTCATGTCTACATAGTTCTCGAACCCGTAGGGTCCGCACGCTTAATGTTCGATGACGATTCATATTATGAGTTTATGTGATTTGATGTACCGAAGGTTGTTCGGAGTCCCGGATGAGATCACGGACATGACGAGGACTCTCGAAATGGTCGAGACATAAAGATTGATATATTGGACCACATTATTCGGACAAGGGAAGTGTTCGGGTTGGTTTCGGATAAAACCGGAGTACCGGAGGGGTTACCGGAACCCCCCGGGGAAGTAATGGGCCTTAGCGGGCCTTAGGGGAGAGAGAGGGCAGCAGCCAGGACCTGGCGCCCCCCCCCCCCAAGGGGAGTCGGAATATGACTAGGGGAGGGGGCGCGGCCCCTCTTTTTTCTCTCCCTCTCCCTCTCCTTCCTTCTGCTCCTACTTGGACTAGGGAAGGGGGAAACCTACTCCTACTAGGAGTAGGAATCACCCCTTGGGCGCGCCCCTTTTGGCCGGCCCTCCTCCTCCTCCCCTCCTTTATATACGGGGGAGGGGGCACCCCATAGACACACAATTTGATCTTTAGCCGTCTGCGGTGCCCCCCTCCACAGTTTTCCACCTCGGTCATATTGTCTGCGGTGAAGTCGCCATATCCTCGGCCGAATCCCCATCTCCTCCCCCAAATCCCTCCTCTCTTCCACCACTCCCTCCTCTCACTTTCAATACGCTCTCACATGGACCTCTTGCCAATGCACCCATCCTCCTCCATGGCGCCGAAAGAGGCCGCCGCCTCACGCCACCGGCGTCTAGGAGCTCGCCGGTCTTCCACCGACGTCTAGGAGTCCACCGCCCCGCGCCACCACACCGGAGCACCTCGCCACCGGTGACTAGCTCCGCTGCTCCCTACATCACCTTCCTCTCTCCCTCAGTTTTCCTTTTCTTTCTCTCCCTCTGGTTTGACTCACCCCCCCATGTCCATGCCCGTGCAGGTCGTCGCCATGGATGACCCGGAGCTATCTGGCATGGTCGGGAAGAGGAGCCCCACTCCGCGGCCTGGCTCTGCCATAGAAACGGGCCCTCTCCAAAACCACTGCTGGATCTGGTCTTCCGATGTCCGTTCATGCCTCCGGCGACGCCAATCATCGCTAGATCTTACCATTGCTGCCATTGAAAGCACGCACGGGATCGAGATCTTTTTTTTGTTTTTGAAAGTAATAGCAGTAGTGCGGGGTATAAGACCCGCTACAGCTAATTAGCAGTAGCGCTGTTTGCAACGCACGCTACAGCTAACCATGTATAGCAGTAGCGTGTCTCAACATGCGCTACTGCTACAAGTTAGTTGTGGCGTCGTATCAGTAGCGCGGGCACCCGCGCTACTGATACACCCAAAACCCGCACTGCTGCTAGGCTTTTCCCTAGTAGTGTGAGTATGCACCATTGCTACAGTTCGTCGTGTCGAGACACCACGTGATGATCGGGTGTGATAAGCTCTACGTTCACATACAACGGGTGCAAGCCAGTTTTGCACACGCAGAATACTCGGGTTAAACTTGACGAGCCTAGCATATGCAGATATGGCCTCGGAACACTGAGACCGAAAGGTCGAGCGTGAATCATATAGTAGATATGATCAACATAGTGATGTTCACCATTGAAAATTACTCCATCTCATGTGATGATCGTACATGGTTTGGTTGATATGGATTACGTGATCACTTAGATGATTAATTGAATTTTAATTTATCATGAACTTAGTACCTGATAGTATTTTGCATGTCTATGTTGTTGTAGATAAATGCCCCTTCTACTGTTCCGTTGAATTTTAATGCGTTCCTAGAGAAAGCTAAGTTGAATGATGATGGTAGCAACTACACGGACTGGGTCCGTAACTTGAGGATTATCCTCATTGCTGCACAGAAGAATTACGTCTTGGAAGCACCGCTAGGTGCAAGACCCGCTGCAGGAGCAACGTCGGACGTTGTGAACGCCTGGCAGAGCAAAGCTGATGACTACTCGATATGTTTAGTGTGCCATGCTTTACGGCTTAGAACCGGGACTACAACAACGTTTTGAACGTCATGGAGCATATGAGATGTTCCAGGAGTTGAAGTTAATATTTCAAGCAAATGCCCGGATTGAGAGATATGAATTCTCCAATAAGTTCTACAGCTGCAAAATGGGATTTTTTTGTCGAAAGAGACCACATGCGGAATTGAATTGTCAGAAAAGACCCCCTCTGAGATGAATTGGCGAAAAGGACCCCCCTCGACCGTGGCGGCAGGCGCGCTAGGCGACACGTGGCACCTGTCGCCATGGCGCGAGGCGGCAGGCCCTGCCGCCAGCTGACCAGGCGGCAGGCTGCGGGTTACGATTTTCGACGCTGGCGACGGAACGGAAATGGCATGTGGGTCCGGCCGCCTCGGGGCTGGCGGCAGCTTGGCCTCATATTTTAATACGGTGTTCTGGAGTCTGAAGCACCAGAGGTTGATCCATCAAGTCGCCGTGCGTGCGCATGCGAGGCAATGCGAGAAGCAACACGAGCAGCAATACACACTCTACTATTTCCTCCTTGATTTGTCTTGCTTATCCGATATTGTCGTGAAGTTTGATTTCAAATGCGCGAAACGAGGCCGCCGCAGCAGCGCATGAACAGTCTTGCCGCCAGCCCCTGAGGAGGCAGGGGCCCACATGTCGTTCCCGTTCCGTCGCCAGCGCCGAAAATCGTAGCCCGCAACCTGCCGCCTGGCTGGCTGGCGGCAGGGCCCACCGCCTAGCGCCGTGGCGGCAGGTGCCACGTGTCGCCTGGCGCGCCTACCGCCACGGTCGAGGGGGTCTTTTTTGCCAATTCGTCTCAGAGGGGGTCTTTTCTGACAATTCGGTTCTGCCGGTGGTCTCTTCCGACAAAAATTCGCAAAATGGAGGAGAATAGTTCTGTCAGTGAGCATATACTCAGAATGGCTGGGTACCACAATCACTTGACTCAGCTGGGAGTTAATCTTCCGGTTGATAGTGTCATTGATAGAGTTCTTCAATCACTGCCACCAAGCTACAAAAGCTAAATGATGAACTATAATATGCAAGGGATGGATAAGACAATTCCCGGGCTCTTCGCAATGCTAAAGGCTGCGGAGGTAGGAATCAAGAAGGAGCATCAAGTGTTGATAGTTTACAAGACCACTAGTTTCAAGAAAAAGGGCAAAGGGCAGAAGGGGAACTTCAAGAAGAACGGCAAGCAAGTTACTGCTCAAGTGAAGAAGCCCAAGTCTAGACCTAAGCCTGAGACTGAGTGCTTCTACTACAAAGCGACTAGTCACTGGAAGCAGAACTGCCCCAAGTATTTGGCGGATAAGAAGGATGGCAAAGTGAAAGGTATATTTGATATACATGTTATTGATGTGTACCTTACTAATGCTCATAGTAGCGTCTGGGTATTTGATACTGGTTCTGTTGTTCACATTTGCAACTCGAAACAGGGGCTACGGATTGAGCGAAGATTGGCTAAGGACGAGGTGACGATGCGCGCCGGAAATGGTTCCAAAGTCGATGTGATCGCCGTCGGCACGCTACCTCTACATCTACCTTCGGGATTAGTTTTAGACCTGAATAATTGTTATTTGGTGTCAGCGTTAAGCATGAACATTATATCTGGATCTTGTTTGATGCGAGACGGTTATTCATTTAAATCGGAGAATAATGGTTATTCTATTTATATGAGTAATATCTTTTATGGTCATGCACCCTTGATGAGTGGTCTATTTTTATTGAATCTCGATAGTAGTGATACACATATTCATAGTATGAAGCCAAAAGATACAAGTTTAATAATGATAATGCAACTTATTTGTGGCACTATTGTTTAGGTCATATTGGTGTAAAGCGCATGAAGAAACTCCATGCTGATGGGCTTTTGGAATCACTTGATTATGAATCACTTGATGCTTGCGAACCATGCCTCATGGGCAAGATGACTAAGACTCGATTCTCCGGAACAATGGAGCGAGCAACAGACTTGTTGGAAATAATACATACTGATGTATGCGGTCTGATGAGTGCTGATTCTCGTGGCGGGTATCGTTATTTTCTGACCTTCACAGATGATTTGAGCAGATATGGGTATATCTACTTGATGAAACATAAGTCTGAAACATTTGAAAAGTCCAAAGAATTTCAGAGTGAAGTGGAAAATCATCGTAACAATAAAATAAAGTTTCTACGATCTGATCATGGAGGAGAATATTTGAGTTATGAGTTTGGTCTTCATTTGAAACAATGCGGAATAGTTTCACAACTCACGCCACCCGGAAGACCACAGCGTAATGGTGTGTCTGAACGTCGTAACCGCACTTTATTAGATATGGTGCGATCTATGATGTCTCTTACTGATTTACCGCTATTGTTTTGGGGTTATGCTTTAGAGACGGCTGCATTCACGTTAAATAGGGCACCATCTAAATCTATTGAGACGACACCATATGAACTATGGTTTGGCAAGAAACCCAAGTTGTCGTTTCTTAAAGTTTGGGGCCGCGATGCTTATGTGAAAAAGCTTCAACCTGATAAGCTCGAACCCAAATCAGAGAAATGTGTCTTCATAGGATAGCCAAATGAAACTGTTGGGTACACCTTCTATCACAGATCCGAAGGCAAGATATTCGTTGCTAAGAATGGATACTTTCTAGAGATGGAGTTTCTCTCGAAAGAAGTGAGTGGGAGGAAAGTAGAACTTGATGAGGTAATTGTACCTTCTCTCGAATTGGAAAGTAGTTCATCACAGAAATCCGTTCCAGTGATTTCTACACCATTTAGTGAGGAAGCTAACGATGATGATCATGAAACTTCTGATCAAGTTACTACCGAACCTCGTAGGTCAACCAGAGTAAGATCCGCACCAGAGTGGTACGGTAATCCTGTTCTGGAAGTCATGTTACTTGACCATGACGAACCTACGAACTATGAGGAAGCAATGATGAGCCCAGATTCCGCAAAATGGCTTGAGGCCATGAAATCTGAGATGGATCCATGTACGAGAACAAAGTGTGGACTTTGGTTGACCTGCCCGATGATCGGCAAGCCATAGAGAATAAATGGATCTTCAAGAAGAAGACTGACGCTGATGGTAATGTTACTGTCTACAAAGCTCGACTTGTTGCAAAAGTTTTTCGACAAGTTCAAGGAGTTGACTACGATGAGATCTTCTCTCCCGTAGCGATGCTTAAGTCCGTCTGAATCATGTTAGCAATTTCCGCATTTTATGATTATGAAATTTGGCAAATGGATATCAAAACTGCATTCCTTAATGGATATCTTAAAGAAGAGTTGTATATGATGCAACCAGAAAGTTTCGTCGATCAAAAAGGAGCTAACAAAGTGTGCAAGCTTCAGCGATCCATTTATGGACTGGTGCAAGCATCTCAGAGTTGGAATACACGCTTTGATGGTATGATCAAAGCATATGGTTTTATATAGAATTTTGGAGAAATCTGTATTTACAAGAAAGTGAGTGGGAGCTCTGTAGCATTTCTGATATTATATGTGGATGACATATTGTTGATCGGAAATGATACTGAATTTCTGGATAGCATAAAAGGATACTTGAATAAGAATTTTTCAATGAAAGACCCCGGTGAAGCTGCTTATATATTGGGCATCAAGATCTATAGAGATAGATCAAGTCGCTTAATTGGACTTTCACAAAGCACATACCTTGATAAAGTTTTGAAGAAGTTCAAAATGGATCAAGCAAAGAAAGGGTTCTTGCCTGTGTTACAAGTTGTGAAGTTGAGTCAGACTCAATGCCCGACCACTGCAGAAGATAGAGAGAAAATGGAAGCCATTCCCTATGCTTCAGCCATAGGTTCTATCATGTATGCAATATTGTGTACCATACCTGATGTGTGCCTTGCTATTAGTTTAGCAGGGAGGTACCAAAGTAATCCAGGAGTGGATCACTGGACAGCGATCAAGAACATCCTGAAATACCTAAAAAGGACTAAGGATATGTTTCTCGTTTATGGAGGTGACAAAGAGCTCGTCGTAAACGGTTACGTCGATGCAAGCTTTGACACTGATCCGGATGACTCTAAGTCACAAACCGGATACGAATTTATATTGAATGGAGAAGTTGTAAGTTGGTGCAGTTCCGAGCAGAGCATCGTGGCGGGATCTACGTGTGAAGCGGAATACATAGCTGCTTTGGAAGCAGCAAATGAAGGAGTCTGGATGAAGGAGTTCATATACGATCTAGGTGGCATACCTAGTGCATCGGGTCCAATGAAAATCTTTTCTGACAATACTGGTTCAATTGCCTTGGCAAAGGAATCCAGATTTCACAAGAGAACCAAGCACATCAAGAGATGCTTCAATTCCATCCGCGATCAAGTCATGGAGGGAGACATAGAGATTTGCAAGATACATACGGATCTGAATGTTGCAGACCCGTTGACTAAGCCTCTCTCACGAGCAAAACATGATCAGCACCAAGACTCCATGGGTGTTAGAATCATTATTGTGTAATCTAGATTATTGACTCTAGTGCAAGTGGGAGACTGAAGCAAATATGCCCTAGAGGCAATAATAAAGTTGTTATTTATATTTCCTTATATCATGATAAATGTTTATTATTCGTGCTAGAATTGTATTAACCGGAAACTTAGTACATGTGTGAATACATAGACAAACAGAGTATCCCTAGTATGCCTCTACTAGACTAGCTCGTTAATCAAAGGTGGGTTAAGTTTCCTAGCCAAAGACATATGTTGTCATTTGATGAACGGGATCACATCATTAGAGAATGATGTGATGGACAAGACCCATCCATTAGCTTAGCACTATGATCGTTCAGTTTATTGCTATTTCTTTCTTCATGACTAACACATGTTCCTATGACTATGAGATTATGCAACTCCCGAATACCGGAGGAACACTTAGTGCGCTATCAAACATCACAACGTAACTGGGTGATTATAAAGATGGTCTATAGGTGTCTCCGATGGTGTTTGTTGAGTTGGCATAGATCGAGATTAGGATTTGTCACTCCAATTATCGGAGGGGTATCTCAGGGCCCTCTCGGTAATGCACATCACTATAAGCCTTGCAAGCAATGTGACTAATGAGTTAGTTGCAGGATGATGCATTACGGAACGAGTAAAGAGACTTGCCGGTAACGAGATTGAACTAGGTATGATGATACCGACGATCGAATCTCAGGCAAGTAACATACTGATGACAAAGGGAACAACGTTTGTTGCTGTGCGGTTTGACCGATAAAGATCTTCGTTGAATATGTAGGAGCCAATATGAGATCCAGGTTCTGCCATTGGTTATTGACCGGAGATGTATCTCGGTCATGTCTACATAGTTCTCAAACTTGTAGGGTCCGCACGCTTAACGTTCGATGACGATTCGTATTATGATTTTATGTAATTTGATGTACCGAAGGTTGTTCGGAGTCCCGGATGAGATCACGGACGTGACGAGGAGTCTTGAAATGGTCGAGACATAAAGACTGATGTTTTTTTTTGACTAACTACTGTGGAGCAAAGCCCCACAGCCCTTTATTCCATATAAGAAAAGAAAAGGTACAGTTACAAATTAACTTATAAACAGAACCAAAAAAGAACCTACCTCAAACTTACCTATACACTAAGGTAGGGAGTTAATCCAAGCCAAAAGAGAATCTTTTGTGGGGCTAGCTAACCTATGAGATAATAGGGTTACATCATGTACAAAGTTACATTTCCACCTAGCAAAGGTGGCTGATTCTCCTCGAAAAGTTCTGCCATTGCGCAAAATCCAAATGTTCCAAGTAGCAGTAAGCATAACTTCGAAGAAGAAGGTGTGTCTGAAGGATCTCCTTGCATGAGAAATACAATCCTGCAAATCTGCCCCACCAGACCAATCAAGTCCCAGGTAGTTACTCTGATGCTGAAAGTGCAATTCATAAAAAGATGTAGTCTGTCTTCAAAATCCTGACTAGCACAAATGACACATTGATTGTCATCATCAGGCAACCTCCAATGTCTTCTGACAAGCATATCCTTGGTGTTAAGACGATCAAAGAATAACAGCCAACCAAAAACTTTAATTTTCAAGGTGCACCTACTCTTCCAGAGCCATTTACAAAGATGATGTATTGGACCATGTTATTCGGACACCAAAAGTGGTTGGGTTGGTTTCGGATAAAACCGGAGTACCAGAGGGGTTACCGGAACCCCCCGGGGAAGTAACGGGCCTTAGTGGGCCTTAGGGGAGAGAGAGAGAGCAGCAGCCAGGAGGTGGCGTCCCCCTCCCCCCCCCCTCCCCAAGGGGAGTCCTAATAGGACTAGGGGAGGGGGAGCGGCCCCTCTTTCCCTCTCCCTCTCCCTCTCCTTCCTTCATCTCCTACTTGGACTAGGAAAGGGGGAAACCTACTCCTACTAGGAGTAGGAATCCCCCCTTGGGCGCGCCCCTTGTGGCCGGCCCTCCTCCTTCTCCCCTCCTTTATATACGGGGGAGGGGGCACCCCATAGACATACAAGTTGATCTTTAGCCGTGTGCGGTGCCCCCTCCACAGTTTTCCACCTCGGTCATATTGTCGTAGTGCTTAGGCGAAGCCTTGCGTCGGTAACTTCATCACCACCGTCACCACGTCGTCGTGCTGACGAAACTCTCCCTTGGCCTCAGCTGGATCAAGAGTGTGAGGGACGTCAGCGAGCTGAACATGTGCAGATCGCGGAGGTGCCGTGCGTTTGGTACTTGATCGGTTGGATCACGAAGACGTTCGACTACATCAACCACGTTACTAAACGCTTCCACTTTCGGTCTACGAGGGTACGTGGACACACTCTCCCCGGTCGTTTCTATGCTTCTCCTAGATAGATCTTGCGTGATCGTAGGAATGTTTTTTGAAATACTACGTTCCCCAACATAATATGCTACTTTATATTATTTTTGGGACTAACCTGTTAACCTAGAGCCCAGTGCCAGTTCCTGTTTTTTTCCTTGTTTTAGAGTTTCGCAGAAAAGGAATACCAAACAGAGTACAAACGGAATAAAACTTTCGCGATGATTTTTATTGGACCAGAAGACATTCAGAGGACTTGAAGTGCAAGTCAGAGAAGCCACGAGGCGCCACAAGGACGGAGGGTGCGCCCAGCGGGGTAGGGCGCGCCCCCCACCCTTGTGGGCCCCTCGTGACTCCACCGACCTAGTTTCTTCGCCTATATATTCTCATATATCCCAAAACCAACAGAGAGAACCACGAAAACACTTTTCCACTACCGCAACCTTCTGTACCCGTGAGATCCCGTCTAGTGGCCTTTTCCGGCGTCCTGGCGGAGGGAGGGTTCGATAACGGAGGGCTTCTACATCAACACCATTGCCCTTCCGATAAAGCGTGAGTAGTTTACCACAGACCTACAGGTCCATAGCTAGTAGCTAGATGGCTTCTTCTCTATCTTTGATTCTCAATACCATGTTCTCCTCGATGTTCTTGGAGATCTATTCGATGTAATGCTTTTTTGCGGTGTGCTTGCCGAGATCTGATGAATTATGGATTTATAATCAACTTTGGGTTCAATCTTGCGGTGTCCTTTCCCAGTGACAGTATGGGCAGCAAGGCACGTATTGTATTGTTGCCATCGAGGATAAAAAGATGGGGTTTTCATCATATTGCTTGAGTTAATTCTTCTACATCATGTCATCTTGCTTAATGTGTTACTCTGTTCTTTATGAACTTAATACTCTAGATGCATATTGGATAGCGGTCAATGTGTGGAGTAATAGTAGTAGATGTAGAATCGTTTCGGTCTACTTGACACGGACAAGATGCCTATATTCATGATCATTGCCTTAGATATTGTCATAACTTTGCGCTTTTCTATCAATTGCTCAGCAGTAATTTGTTCACCCACCATAATATGTTCTATCTTGAGAGAAGCCTCTAGTGAAACCTATGGCCTCCGGGTCTATTTTCCGTCATATAAGTTTCCAATCTAAAATTTTAGTTTCCAATCTACTCTTTTTGCAATCTTTTACTTTCCGGTCTATAAACCAAAAATACTAAAAATATTCACTTTACCATTTATCTATATCTATTAGATCTCACTTTTGCAAGTAACCGTGAAGGGATTGACAACCCCTTTATCTCGTTGGGTGCAAGTTGTTTGATTGTTTGTGCAGGTATTTGGTGACCTGTGCGTTCTCTCCTACTGGATTGATACCTTGGTTCGCAAACTGAGGGAAATACTTACTCTACTTTGCTGCATCACCCTTTCCTCTTCAAGGAAAAACCAACGCAAGCTCAAGAAGTAGCATCTACATGAAATTTAAGACTTCCTAAATGAGCTAGCCACACAAGAGCATATGTGATGCACTTGTGGTCCGCCGAAGAGCTAGCCACATTGAGTGTTGTCACCACCATCAACGGCAGTACAGAGCATACTTGTAAGGACAAATTGATGTAGAATAGAAATGTGCTAGTCAATGAGCCTACTGCCCATGAAAATGGAAAATTTATATTCATCTCTCATTTCATGGATTATGAGTGAGCACTAGGACAAATTCATTGACTAGATAGACCCAAGATAATTATAGTACTCGATCATTCTAGGATATATTCTAGTAGCTAGATACACATATCCTAGTATCGAAACAACTACTACATATTTATGATGACATAGAAGGGAGCAGATTCATGCCATATTCAAAATATGTGACCTAAAACCTATCTTTAGATGGATACCTGTTGTAATATGCAGATCGCTAAAAGCCCAATGATACTTATTTTTTATCAGGCTAGGAGATGTATAGTAGGTAGATAGACATATACTGGTGTTGAAAGCTACATATTTCTGGTGACATATCAGTTCCATACAACATTAGCTACATAAGTGCACAAAATTAAACAAATCTGTTTAGGTCACAGTATCCTAAAAGTTTAAAGCTCACTTCTTGAAGGTATAATGTTCCAGGAATATTAGGGACCCTTCTAGGGAAACTCATCGAGTATAACAAGATCCAGTTCAGTAAATATGATAAACGATTACAGGCATAGAATAGTTATATTTACTAGGACAAGCCCAATCTTGACGCTCAAGAAATTATGCCCATTGTTTCAAATCGCCTTAGAAGCTGCTTGGTACCTAAAAATATATAAATATCTCGTTAGTATCATAAAACTGTGTGAAAATGTTATACTACCTCTGTCCGGGTCTATAGGGCATGCGTGTAGATCTAGGTCGACCATTTAACTAGGCAAATATGTATTATATGTGACCAAAAATATATGTTTCGAAACTACAACCGCATACAAACTAGTGATATACTATTGATAACATATAACACATATTTAGTTAGTCAAATCGACGACCTAGAACTGCACGCGCCCCCTTTACACATGGATGGAGGCAGTACATGCTAAATCAGCAACCATGGTGAAGACTATCATGTGCATTCACACACCCTAGTCCAACCGGTTAAATATATTTTGACAATCCAAATTTTTATACATTGCTGGGGGAAGAGTCCCTGTGCTGCCCAGTTCGGCACCCTCTTCACGCAACAAGTGAGATACCACTACGACACTTCTGCACCCAAGACGGCACATTCTCTACATCCCCTGTGGCAAAGGTGGGATCCCTTCACGACACAATTTGAAACTTCCCTTGTGGTGTATTGCCAAGAGTCTCTACCACGGTGGAGAAGCGGGATGCGAATAAATTCCTCCACGGAGCTGAGGCAATATTCAATTTAGATGCTCCACCTGAGGGGATATGGCTAGGATACCCTCCTGTAAATCTGCAAAAGGCAAGGGTGGAATTATAATGTCTTCATCCTCTCTCATCCACCATATAAATAGGAAAACCTGGTGATCACGATGGAAGCTCCTTTTATGCAACCCTAATTATCATAGAAATAAAGAGCATTTGTTCCATTCCAGCGACACTAGTTGATCTCCAAATGCTCATTCTTGGAGCAACTAAATACACATAGGCGTGTTGCATTACAACTTCCCGTCCACTACCACGACAATCTTTATAGTCGAGCCACTGTCCCAAAAGTTTATTGTCCGGCCTCGTATCCGTTGACATGCATTAAACATCAAAGCAAGGGAGTTCAAGCTCAATTTTTATGCCATAATATTTTTGTGTTGGAATCCTCTCTCTTTTTAAAATGAAACTCGATGGCTAAAAATTTGCCGCCTTATCCATTATAATCCTAAACTCGTAGAAACAAATGCCGGTCTGCCCTAAGTACATGTACCTTTTGTAGGGTAGTAAATAATTGGTAGGAAAGATTTTGTGATCACGAAATATGATTGCTAAGGGGCCAAGAAAGGAAATTCATTGCCAACAAACGCTTCACCTTCATAAACTGATGCAATTACTTTATTAGGATAATGATTGAAGTGCACTTGTGGCGGGATCCTATGCAATAAAGCTAACCTATAACTCAACTTATTGAGAGGTACCCCTACTAAATTATCAAGTGATCCTACAACAAAATAAAAATGGTAACTTAATTAACTTATTTCAAGATAAGGTCGTTGGAAACATTCAGAAAACAAAAAAGGGTGCATATGATACAATCGGTCATCACCTCTTTATTGAACGGAAACTAGTCAGCACCGCCATCACTACTTTTCACCTAGAGCACTGATTTCTCCAGCTAAGTGAAATATAAGAAAAGCAAATTAAGGATGGAAACATATGGAATACAAGCAAGAAATACACACAGAAAACTTATCCAAACATTTGTACAAATTCTTTGCAGATCATGTACTATTGCACAATATCACCAGCATATAAATGAAGAAAGATAGTGTAAAAAGATAAGACAAACGAAGCTGATAGGTAACATTTGCTCATTAGGGTCTATACTATCTGAAATCTACAACAAATCTTGACATATAAGGGTCAAAGCTCCCACCTCCACTTTGTTTAATTAACATATGATTTAAGTCAATGAAGTTACCTAGCCATTACTAGCTCTGCCGATAAATCCTATCACAGACTGCATGCCAGTTCAACATCTCCCCTAAGATAACTAGTAACATCATTGAGCTCATCATAAGGAATAACACACTTGAGTTGCCTGCTTAGCTGATTGGATATTGTTGTTCTGTTGGTCCTGTTGTATATCTTCAAAAACTACTTTATCAGCTGCATGAATAAACATGAAAGATACAAGACCCAACAAAATATTAGTAGATATACTTCACAAGGAATATATATACATGTTGTGATGCTAAAATATACATTTGAAGAAGTCGAACCGAACAAGTCAAATGTGGATACATGCATCATATACACTTGAATATACATATGTACTCTTGTATGTACACATAAACTGAGGAGTTCCTACGGTGAAGGTTTATTCAAACCCTAACAATCAATTTCACCATATCTGTAAGCTACATACTAAGCCTCGGCTTGATTGGATATTGTTGTTCTGTTGGTCCAGTTGGTTCTCGACCGGTCCAATCGCCACGGCGATTTGCTGAAGTTAAGTTGCTTGTGTGTGTGTGTGTGTGTGTGTGTGTGTGTGTGTGTGTGTGTGTGTGTGTGTGTGTGTGTGTGTGTGTGTGGGCGCGCACGCGCGTGCGTGTTTTCTTCCATTTTTTGTTCACTTGCAATTTTGTTTTCCTTTTTACACTTTTCTTTTTATTTCAAAAATTCTAAACATATATAATAATACACTTCACATAAAATTTTGAAAATGTTAATCTTGCATTTAAAAAATGTTAAACGTGTATATATAATTTTTTTTATGCATATGAAAAATGTATAATGTGTATCAAATAAATTAATAAAATCTTCATCGTGTGTATTAAAACTGTTAATCAGGCATACGAAAAGTATTTATACATTTATAAAAAGTTAAATTGAAAAAGTGATTCCTTGCATTAAAAAATGTATATTACATTTAAACAAAGTTCACAAGTTTCAAAATTGTGTTCGAGACATTTTCAAAAAAAGTTTGTATAATGTTCATCTTGAAAAAATTTAATCATGCATTTGAAAAATGCTAAACTTGTATGGAAATTATTAGGTGATAACAGGATGCCATTATGCAAATGTTGCATCAAATTATCATAACCAAATTTGATTGTCTTCAATGATATACTCCATTGACATATTTTTCAGAGAGTAGATATCGAATTATCTATAATATAGATCACTGCAGCCAGCTTTGCACGCATATAATTTTTTATGGACCTATCGCCACTCACTGATTGTATCAGATTATCCTGAACACAGTTAGTCAAACTTGAAACAAAACATGCACTCCAGAATTCTAAGTATCCATTGGATGTTCACCTTTCTTGAGGATAAAAGTAAAAACTATCTTTATCTTTTTTTTTTCTCCAGTCATCAATTAACATATGTAATCCATATGTTCAGGAATGTGAGAAAATAGAGATCAACTACTGCATAGGAAAATGAAATATTTGCTCAATTAGGTGTACATCTGTACATAGGAATCTCCTTTGAACATAAACACACTTGATGTGTGACCTTCCATATAATAGTATTGTGCAGACATGTTCTAAGTTGCCAGATATAAGAAACTATGCACTGATACAGTAATCGATCAATATAGCCAGGTCCTTCTAAATAATCAAACAAATAAACCCAAAAAAGGAGGTTTAATAATACAAATGAAAAACAGCACAATACCAAATAGACAAGCACTATGCTTAAATTTCCATTAGACATGTGTCATGCACGTGGAAGATACTACAAAGCATAGCTAGTCACGGTGCGAAAGTCTAGCTAGCAACAAAAAGTAGGTCACTGATTAATATCAAAAGTTAATTAAGATGAGCAAAACTCTAATACATGTTTCCATGCGTGTCATTGTTGCTTATTAGATATGCACTGGGAACAAAAGGATACCAGATTTCAAAAAAAATTACGCAACTAAAATGGGGCGGGAAATACACTTTGGTTCCTGGTTGTATATACACCCTATATGAGATTTTTTTTAATAATTAAACAAAAGTCAAAATAGTTAAGAACTATTTTTAGAATAAACTTCACTTAGTTGTGCACTAGTATATAAATTTTCACAAAAAAAAAGACCAATGTTGAGTTCACAGCAAAAAAGTACTAAATTTATTTGCTATTATAGGTCCCTATTCGCGCTATTTTGACCAAAAATTTGTCTTTTTTGAAAATAAGTCAAAGAGGAATTTTCTTTTTATGGAATTTTTCTCACGAGTACAATGGAAGGTCAAGTTTATATCAAAAATATTTTTAATTTTTTTTAACTTTTTGTTGAATTACTAAAAAAATCTATATAGGATACATATGTACCCCATAGACCAACCCTCAACCCTAACACACCACACACACACACTTCTCTACATTGTGACGGATGAATAAAAGGCTTTCTGGGTTTGCCTCAAAAAGAAAAACTTCTCTACATGTTTTTGCATACGTTACCAAATATAAATTACTCCGTAGCTAGCTCTAACTGTTGTAAAGTAACAGTACCTGCAGTATAAAAGGTTGAGTAGGGATAAACACAGGAGAAAGGCAGCTGGTCCGATTGAAGAACTCGCTGATGCTGCCCAGACTCTGAGTTGACCATGACAATACCCATCTCCGTCAGATCGAAATAGCATTTGACTTTGACGGCCATGGTGGCTCCCGGACGGCCACCCCAGCTTCCTTTTTTTTGAGCTGTACACGCAGGCGAAGGTGCTGATGAGAGCCGTGGGCGGGTGCCAGCCGCCGGGTGGAACATTCTCGCTATTTGCAAAGACGACACGGAACAGCGATGAGTGGCAGTCTTTGCCTTTGGCGTGGTCCGCATCGCATACCAGCGCCGCGCTGGAGCTCTGCCCTGGGAGGAAGCCAGGCGCCGGCGGGATGGAGTGCTCCTCGCCGGTCAGAGGATCCCTGACAAGAAGGAGCTCGCGGTCGCCGTCTCTGCCGCCGAGGATCAGACGACCGTGCGAGCAGCCATAGCCACAGAACCCAGCGGGGGCGGGGGGCACCGGCGGGGTAATAGGGGTGGTTGCGGTGAATTGGAGCACGCAGTTGAAGGGGTCGGAGTTAGAAGCCGATGAGTGGTGGAATGCCGTACGTGGTGTGGCGCACGGAAGGAGCAGAGCTGCAGAGGAAGTTCTCCTCGTTGTGGACGATGCGCCGCCAGGCATTGTAGGCGGAGGAGACGACAGCGAGGGCGCTGGGATCTGACGGGAGGCGATGGAAGATATTTTGGAGCATGTCGTGGGGAAGCTGATGGGGTGGTAGTGGCGGCGGGTTAGGCTGGTCGCCGCCGAGGGGCCGGTCATTCTCCATGGCTGCTAGCTGTGTAGGTCGTTTCAGGCTAGCGAGAGGAGGGGAGGAAGTGGAGCTCTTTCTTCAGGGTAGAAGAAACGGCCGAAACGCAGTCGAGTTTTGACTGAGTGGAGCGGCCGGGGAAGGTGGTCGCGCAGCGCTCGCCAGGTTTGTTTGTATGCGGTGTGCTTGCTAAGCAATCTCTGTTGAAGATCCGTGCGAAGCATTTCGCCTTTTTTTCTGCAGAACGACAAAACTTATAAACTTGAAACTTTACAGTTCAACGAAACAGAAAAAATACCATGTTTTACAGAAAATTCTAGTTTCTTGATATGGTAAATCTCTAAACTGTGATTCTTACAATCAAGCTCTACAATTTGAAGTTTATATATCATACAGAAAATATAGGTGTTTTCAAACACATTTTTCATCTGATCTGTTGTTTAACTGCAATCATTCAAACGGACTAATAGTCGTGTACGTGCAATGCACGTTAATATTAGGCAACATATTAAAACATTAGTTGTGTACCTGCAATGCATGTTAATATTAGACAATAGATTAATTGTGTTTAACACTAATATTTCAAGAGATATGAATTGCATGCTGATATTAGGTACTAGGATATAATTAATTGATTGGCGCTACCATGGGTATTGGATATGCTATTGATTAGGGGTGGACTATGTGAGGAAGGTCGTGACTACGTGATTGGGGCGGGACGTGCGTGGACTATGGCAAAACAATGAATATGATCCTTCGTATCGGATGGCAGACCATGAAAGCAACGCCAACTCCTAGATTTAATTAGATGGATTAGATCGCAAAGTGTGGGTTGTTCTGGGTACACTAATTTTGATGGCTTTAAAAGAATTGGAACTCACACTTTTATAACTAAAAAGATTTATGTCCTGATGAAAAAAGTTTCAGTTATGAAACAGAGATCTTGATGCAACCTTGTGCAGAGCAACTGCGTGGGTAAAAAAATGTTCCCAAGCTTCAAAAATGTGTTCGAGACATTTTTCAAAAATTGTTTGTGCAATGTTAATCCTGAAGAATATTAATCTTGCATTTGAAAAACTGTTAAACATGTATAGAAAAAATGTATTTGTCATATACAAAAAATGTATAAATGTGATGTAAAAAGTAAAGAAATGTTAATCATGTATACGGAAAATGTTAATCATATGTACGAAAAATGTGACAAATATAAAATGGCGCACATTTCAATACAAATGTATGTGATATCTTTTTGCCGGAAAATGTATGTGATATTTGAAAAAGGGTTATACAATCTAAAAATATTCATGTAATTTGATAAAATGTTTTATATATTCAGAAAATGTAATTCACATTTGTAACTTCACAAGTTTCACAAATGTGTTCATGGCATTTTCAAAAAATGTTTATACAATGTAATAAACTGTTAACATAGTGCAAAAAACTTTTTTCATTCATTCAACATGTATTTGGAAAAACTATTTAAGTCGATTTGAAAAAAAATCAAAGCATGTTTCCGTAAAAAGATGTTAAATATGTATTTGAAAAATGTTAGACGGTACAAAAGAATTATTTGAAATATAGATGAAAAATGTACAACCTGTATGAAAAAAGTATACATGTATTGAAAAAACAATAAAAAATGAACAAACAAACAAAAGTAAAAATGAAGAAACCAAAAAAACCGAAGAAAATTCATAAAGAAACGAAGAAAACCAAAGTATAAAGAAGAAGAAACAAGAAAACAAAAAACCATGAAAAAAACCTAAGCCTAAAAGAAGAAAAAATAGGAAAAATAGGAAACCGGTGAAGAAACAAAAAAATCAAAGAGAAAACAAAACAAAACAAAGAAAAAAGGAAAAAAAATGGAGCAAGCGAACTCTACTGTGAGCACTACACACAGAACTAATAAGCAAACTTACACGCGCAGCACCGCGCTACAAAGTCGGACGGCCCGCTACTATCGCCCATATTAGATTAGCATTACGAATCAGTATGGGAGTTTCTGAAAAAACGAATCGCATGAACTTGGATCATAGCATTAGCTGTCAAGTATGACATGGGTTGTGATTTAATTATTTTTCAAGTATGACACGGTTTAGAATTGGAACAGTCAAGCGTTCGTTATTACTTTTTGCACATTGTAGTAGTATGGCACATGACACATCGTAGGAAGAAAATGTTTTTTTTTTTTCTAAAAAGAAAAGAAGAAACAGAATTAGTTTATGAAATTTGTGCAAGCATTCGATCTCCCGCCTCGCTGGTTGTTGTTTGTTTGTCCCGCATCCTTTTGTTGACATGTTTGGCTTTGCTTTTCTCGGCCCATTATCGCGCCGCGCCGGTAATCCATTTCGTTATGTTGTTTCTAGGTCGTGGTGTATAATGAAATGAGACAACAAAAGGCAGCTCTATTGCGGCCATTGCCTTCCTGGTTCATTTCGACATTGTTCCCATTCCTTCTAAGCTTCATTGAGATGAGATTTAGCAATGTCTCATGTAAGTTGTTGTCCTTTGGATCTTGTTGTAATTTTCAAACAAACTATTGATCTCGTGTCGTCGGCCAATGTATTCCCGTGTGTCCTTGTTCTGTTTTGTCCACATGTTAGTCGGTTCATGTTGCACGTGTGGTTTTTTATCGGGCCATTTTTTTTTGCACTCTTGTGGCCCATTTCATGTGCATGTGCTGTGGAAGTGGAAGATGCATGCTATGTAGCTTGTCTTTGTCTATTTCTATTTTCTTTCAAGTTTGATGTCTAAGAGATAATGCTCTTCGAAAGAGATAGGCTCCAGGTTGCGCTCGATAGCCAACTAGGTCCAGCTAATTTCTCTCCATTTATAAGTTCATCCTCGACATGCACTTGAGCCCGTCCCTTTTTTGTCCTACTTTCAACTCCATCTCTAACATTCATTTTTTTTGTCCTAGTTATAAGTCTACCTTCAATACACAACTAGGCCTGGCCCATTTTTCTCTCAATTGCAAGTCCATCCTCGACACGGAACTTGGGGTAACCTTTTTGTCTGAGTTACAGCTCCAACCCCCGACAAGCACCTAGGGTGGTGCGCCTTTTTTGTCCTAGTTGAAAGTCACCCTCGATACACAACTGGGGTCTAAACCCCTTTTTTGTCCTAATTTTAAGTCCACCCTCGATAGGTAATGGGGAAGGGGACCCTTTTTTTCTTAGTTGCAACCCCACCCGAGAGAAAGTACACCCTCGGCAGGCAAATAGGGGCGGGGGCACCCGTTTTTGTTCCCAGTTGCAATTGCAACTCCAACATGCAATTGGCGGCCTGCCTTTTTTGTCCCAATTTCAAGTCCATCCTCAATACGCAACTGGGTTCAATCCATTTTTGTCCTATTTGCAAGTCCACCCTCAACACACAACTGGAGACTCAACCATTTTTGTCTCAGTTGCAACTCCATCCCCGATGTGTAATTGGGGGGCCTGGCTTTTTTCTTGTCCCGGTAGCAAGTCTTACGAGGAAGATTGAAGGAATAGCTTGCAAGAAAGTAAAGGGAGCTCCTCCCTAATGTTGTGATGTTCACATCCACCAGCTTGTCTCCTTCAACCTATGACTCCACTATCTTTGGTGAGATTCTTTCAATCCATAGCTCTTTAGCCCCAAATCTTGTTGTTACCGTCTAAGATTGTCAGATCACTACTGCAGGAATGCCTAGTAGTGCCAGGTGAGCCTCTTAGGGCCGCCTGCCACTGCTAAAGTAGCATCAGTGGCAGGCACACACCCGCCAGTGGTAGCTTCCAAACAGTGGCAGGCAGTGTAAATTGCCCGCCAGTGTAATCAATCGCGTAGCAGTGGCCGACAACCTTATCAATGGCAGGCCAGTTGCAACACTCGCCACTAGTGTGTAAAGTATGTGCGGTGGACGCTTATTAACACCCGCCACTGCTTGTCGCACCAGGCTAGAATAAAAAGACGCTGCCATGGCAGCATCAGTGTTAGCTGATGGAAATAGAGAACAGCTCTCAATAAATGGGAGTAAATTAGGAATAAAACTAGTGGTAATAATTCAGATAAAAAATGAGAAGTACATTGAGAATAAATGAGTAACGCAAAATACATCGTCATCAAATATGGTCTGCTGATAAAGTTAAACAACATAGTTAACAGGCCAAATATGTTTAGTCACGGTTGCAGTTGTGCCCGCTTCAATAAGCTAGGTTAGGCCTTTTGTTGGTTGGACTCATCTTCTTCGGTGTTATTATAGAGTTTGTCGGACGACGAGCGGACCTCCTTCTTTATGATAGTCATGAACTTGAGTTGTAGTTCTTCGAGCACTGCGTGAACTTCGGTTGAATTGTTTTGTACTTCTTGACCCCATTTGAGAATTTTATCATGCTGCTCTAACGTCTTCGCGGACCATATGAATTCTTTCATGTGAATGCAGACATAGAAGCCACAAGTCAGACTAGTCGTCGGTTGTTGCGTACAAGATAGATTGTTCCATCTGGAGGCAATCATTTTCTTGCCACTTGCTTTGTAGTTTTTTTTTTCAACCGTGAGGCCTCCTCTATTATTCCAATCAAAAATAGAATCATCGGAAAGGTCCTTGGGGAGCGACTAGTATTTTCCGGGCTCTTCATGGAATCCACCAAGTAACAATTGCATCTTTGCGGTCTTAGCACTAGGAGAATCAAATGGTTGCTGCGCAAAATAGAATAAACATACCGCGAACATGAGAAAGTTACAAATTTTGAGACGTGAAAACATATATGAAGGAAAAGGGTACAAAAGCGAAAGCGTAAAGCCAAAAAAGAACGTACATGGGTTGGTATGGCACGAGGACGAAGTTTTTAAGCTTGTTCTGTTGCATGAAATCCAGAAGCTAATTCTTCATGCACCGCCTCCCTTCCTCATTTATTTAGGTTTTCCTCGTTCATGAGATAAGGGTCAGCTATGGCGACATCGGAAATATTCTTACTTCTTACCTTAGTGGGTTGAAAAAGCACCCATAGCCTCATTAGGCAAGTTTCAAGACTACAGAATCTGAACATATAGAAGATCTCTTTGAAATCTACATATATTTTGTCCCCGCTGAATTTTTCAAAGAAAGTATATCCCTTTGGCACCTTTGCAGTGTAATGTGTTGGGTTCCCGATGGATCATTGCTTCTTATTGGCTAGCTTGGAATCCAGAATTTTTTCATGTAGAATCTTCGTCTCAAGCCTAAGGTGCTCAGACACTTTGTCTGGTAGCATTCTCTTACCCGAGATATGGACAGGTGCTTTTGGGTTGTCAGCATATTGTTCATATGCTAAGGACTTCTTTGGTGCCTTCTTATTTATCGTTGGTCTACCATTTCCATGTGTGGTGGCAGAAGTGTTTGCCTTAGTATTCATTTTCACACACTTTAGATGTGTGTTTCTTTTCTTTCACCGGTTGCACGGAAACGGGCGGATAGGACATCGCTTCTTGGGCCACCAAATTCTTTAGTGTCGTTGGAGTAAACTTTGGTTTTTTGGAAGGTTGCGTCTCGAGATGAGCTGGTGGCGTCTCCTTATCTGCAGCATAATCAGGATTTTGTTATTCTTCAAGCATGTACTCTTCCTGCACATTCGTAGCCAATACAGGGTTGCAAAGACCTAGAGGAGATCTTCTAGGTGGCGATCCAATGCCATGGATGTTCGGATATGGTGATGGTGCTGTAATGCCGAGGATGATCGGAGACGGTGTTCTGTTTGAGGATGGCTTGTCCATTATGATATGCATTGCAGGCCACTTGAGGTAACCAGCAAAGTATTATGAAAGGGTTTGTGGCTCATCTCCCTCTTCCATAATGTTTTGTGGCAGAATCAAACTTCGTATTGTGGGAACACCCTAAGAAAACAAACCTCCCGCACGTTTTCATCTAATTTGTTATTGTGCATGACATTTCCTATAAAGACTATAGGTTTTGCAACCTCCAACAAGTCGCCACTCACTCTAGCTAGGAGATGTTGGGGAACGTAGCATGCACTTTCAAAAAAATTCCTACGCTCACGCAAGATCTATCTTGGATATGCATAGCAACGAGAGGGGGAGAGTGTGTCCATGTACCCTCGTAGACCAAAAGCGGAAGCGTTTGACAATGCGGTTGATGTAGTCGAACTTTTTCTCGTTCCGACCGATCAAGCACAGAACGTACGGCACCTCCGATTTCTGCACACGTTCAGCTCGATGACGTCCCTCGAACTCTTGATCCAGCAAAGTGTCGAGGGAGAGTTCCGTCAGCATGACGGCGTGGTGACGGTGATGGTGAAGTGATCCGCGCTGGGCTTCGCCTAAGCACTACGTGAATATAACCGGAGGCGTAAACTGTGGAGGGGGGGGGGGGCCGCACACGGCTAACAATGCTTGTTGTGTGTTCTAGGCGCCCCCTCCTCACGTATATATAGGTGGGAGGGGGAGGAGAACAGCCCTAGGGCGCCCCAAGTAAGAGGAATCCTACTTGGGGGCCTAGTCCAATTCGCGCCCCCCCCCCCTACCATGTTTTCCGGAGGGAGAAGGAAGGAGGAGGGGGAGAGAAGGAAGGGGGAGGCTGAATCCCTCCCCTTCCTTTCTCTCTTCCCCTTTTTCCTTCCCCTTCCTATTCGGCCTACATGGGGGCGCAGCAGCCCATGCTGGCTGATGTGTTTCCCCTCTTGGCCCAATAGGCCCATATCTTTGCCGGGGGGTGCCCGGAACCCCTTCCGATGACCCGATATGTACCTGGTACCCCCGGAACACTTCCGGTGTCCGAATATTATCGTCCTATATATGAATATTTACCTCTTGACCATTTAGAGACTCCTTGTCACGTCTGTGATCTCATCTGGGACTCGCAACAACATTCGTTCACCAAATCACATAACTCATATAATACAAAATCGTCATTGAACGTTAAGCGTGCGGACCCTACGGGTTCGAGAACTATGTAGACATGACCGAGACACTTCTCCGGTCAATAACCAACAGCGGAACCTAGATGCTCATATTGGTTCCCACATATTCTACGAAGATCTTTATCGGTAGTACCATAATGACAACATACGTTATTCCCTTCGTCATCGGTATGTTACTTGCCCGAGATTCGATCGTCGGTATCTTCATACCTAGTTCAATCTTGTTACCGGCAAGTCTCTTTACTCATTCCTTGATGCATCATCCCACAAATAACTCATTAGTAACATTGCTTGCAAGGCTTATTATGATGTGCATTACCGAGAGGGCCCAGAGATACCTCTCCGATACTCGGAGTGAAAAATCCTAATCTCAATCTCTGCCAATCCAACAAACACCTTCGGAGATACCTGTAGAGCATCTTTATAATCACCCAGTTATGTTGTGACATTTGATAGCACACAAGGCATTCCTCCGGTATCCGGGAGTTGCATAATCTCATAGTCAAAGGAATATGTATATGACATGAAGAAAGCTATAGCAATAAAACTGAACGATTATTATGCTAAGCTAACGGATGGGTCTTGTTCATCACATCATTCTCCTAATGATGTGACCCCGTTCATCAAATGACAACACATGTCTATGGTTAGAAAACTTAACCATCTTTGGTTAATGAGCTAGCCTAGTAGAGGCTTACTAGGGACATGGTGTTTCGTCTATGTATCCCCACATGTATCAAGTTTCCGGTTAATACAATTCTAGCATGAATAATAAACATTTATCATGATATAAGGAAATATAAAATAACAACTTTATTATTGCCTCTAGGGCATATTTCCTTTAGTCTCCCACTTGCACTAGAGTCAATAATCTAGTTCACATCACCATGTGATTTAACACCAATAGTTCACATCACCATGTGATTAACACCCATAGTTCACATCGCCATGTGACCAACATCCAAAGGGTTTACTAGAGTCAATAATCTAGTTCACATTGCCATGTGATTAACACCCAAAGAGTACTAAGGTGTGATCATGTTTTGCTTGTGAGAGAAGTTTAGGCAACGGGTCTGCCACATTCAGATCCGTATGTATTTTGCGAATTTCTATGTCTACAATGCTCTGCTTGGAGCTACTCTAGCTAATTGCTCCCACTTTCAATATGTATCCAGATTGAGACTCAGAGTCATCTAGATTGGTGTTAAAGGTTGCATCGACGTAACTCTTACGATGAACTCTTTATCACCTCTATAACCGAGAATTATTTCCTTAGTCCTCTAAGGATAATTTTGACCGATGTCCAGTGATCTACTCCTGGATCACTATTGTACCCCTTTGCCAAACTCATGGCAAGATACACAATAGGTCTGGAATACAGCATGGCATACTTTATAGAACCTATGGCTGAGGCATAGGGAATGACTTTCATTCTCTCTCTATCTTCTGTCATGGTCGGGTTTTGAGTCTTACTCAACTTCATACCTTACAACTCATGCAAGAACTCCTTCTTTGACTGATCCATTTTGAACTCCTTGAAAATCTTATCAAGGTATGTACTCATCGAAAGTCTTATCAAGCGTCTTGATCTATCTTTATAGATCTTGATGCCCAATATGTAAGTATCTTCACCGAGGTCTTTCTTTGAAAAACTCCTTTCAAACACTCCTTTATGCTTTTCAGAAAATTCTACATCATTTCTGATCAACAATATGACATTCACATATACTTATCAGAAGGGTTGTAGTGCTCCCACTCACTTTCTTGTAAATACAGGCTTCACTTCAAGTCTGTATAAAACTATATGCTTTGATCAACTCATCAAATCGTATATTCCAACTCCGAGATGCTTGCACCAGTCCATAGATTGATCGCTAGAGCTTGCACACTTTGTTAGTGTTGGGGAACGTTGCAGAAAATTAAAATTTTCCTACGGTTTCACCAAGATCCATCTATGAGTTCATCTAAGCAACGAGTCATGCGAGAGCGATTGCATCTACATACCACTTGTAGATCACGTGCGGAAGCGTTCAAGGGAACGGTGATGATGGAGTCGTACTCGCCGTGATTCAGATCACCGATGACCAAGTGCCGAACGGACAGCACCTCCGCGTTCAACACACGTACGGAACGGACGACGTCTCCTCCTTCTTGATCCAGCAAGGGGGAAGGAGAGGTTGAGGAAGAAGGCTCCAACAGCAGCACGACGGCATGGTGGTGATGGAGTGACAGTTCTCCGGCAGGGCTTCGCCAAGCACACGCGGAGGAGGAGAGGTGTTGGGAGGGAGGGCTGCGCCTTGAAGTGTATTGCAGCCTCCCTCACCCCTCTATTTATAGGGAAAGGGCAGGGGCCGGCCCTCTAGATGAGATCTAAAGGGGCGGCGGCGGGAGGGGCTTGCCCCCAAGCAAAGGGGCGCCCCACTAGGGTTCCCCAACCCTAGGCGCATGGGCCCAAGGGGGCGCCCAGCCCTCCAGGCTGGTTCCTGCCCCTGTGGCCCATGAGGCCCTCCGAGAGGGTGGCACCTCCGGTGGACCCCGGAACCTCTCCGTGGCCCGGTACAATACCGATATGACCCCAAAACTTTCCGGTGTCCGTTTGACAACTTCCCATATATAAATCTTTACCTACAGACCATTCCGGAACTCCTCGTGACGTCCGGGATCTCATACGGGACTCCGAACAACATTCGGTAATCACATACAAGTCTTCCTAATAACCCTAGCGTCACTGAACCTTAAGTGTGTAGACCCTACGGGTTCGGAGACATGCGAACATGACCGAGACGGCTCTCGGTCAATAACCAACAGCAGGATCTGGATACCCATGTTGGCTCCACATGCTCCTCGATGATGTCATCGGATGAACCACGATGTCGAGGATTCAATCAATCCGTATACTATTCCCTTTGTCGACGGTATGTTACTTGCCCGAGATTCGATCGTCGGTATCCCAATACCTCGTTCAATCTCGTTACCGCAAGTCACTTTACTCAGATCTTGTAATGCATGATCCCGTGACCGACACTTGGTCACTTTGAGCTCATTATGATGATGCACTACCGAGTGGGCCCAGTGATACCTCTCCGTAACACGGAGTGACAAATCCCAATTTCGAACCGTGTCAACCCAACAGACACTTTCGGAGATACCGTAGTGCACCTTTATAGTCACCCGATTACGTTGTGACGTTTGGTACACCCAAAGCACTCCTACGGTATCCGGGAGTTACACGATCTCATGGTCTAAGGAAAAGATACTTGACATTGGAAAAGCTCTAGCAAAACGAACTACACGATCTTGTGCTATGCTTAGGATTGGGTCTTGTCCATCACATCATTCTCCTAATGATGTGATCCCGTTATCAATGACATCCAATGTCCATAGTCAAGAAACCATGACTATCTGTTGATCAACGAGCTAGTCAACTAGAGGCTCACTAGGGACATGTTGTGGTCTAAGTATTCACACGTGTATTACGATTTCCGGATAATACAATTATAGCATGAATAAAAGACTATTATCACGAACAAGGAAAAATAATAATAATCCTTTTATTATTGCCTCTAGGGCATATTTTCAACAGTCTCCCACTTGCACTAGAGTCAATAATCTAGTTACATTGTGATGAATCGAACACCCATAGAGTTCTGGTGTTGATCATGTTTTGCCCGCGGAAGAGGTTTAGTCAACGGATCTGCGACATTTAGATCCGTATGCACTTTGCAAATTTCTATGTCTCCATCTCAAACATTTTCATGAATGGAGTTGAAGCGACGCTTGATGTGCCTGGTCTTCTTGTGAAACCTGGGCTCCTTGGCAAGTGCAATAGCTCCAGTGTTGTCACAGAAGAGTTTGATCGGCCCCGACGCATTGGGTATGACTCCTAGGTCGGTGATGAACTCCTTCACCCAAATTGCTTCATGCGCTGCCTCCGAGGCTGCCATGTACTCCGCTTCACATGTAGATCCCGCCACGACGCTTCGCTTGCAGCTGCACCAGCTATCGCTCCACCATTCAACATATACACGTATCCGGTTTGTGACTTAGAGTCATCCAGATCTGTGTCGAAGCTAGCGTCGACGTAACCCTTTACGACGAGCTCTTCGTCACCTCCATAAACGAGAAACATGTCCTTTGTCCTTTTCAGGTACTTCAGGATATTCTTGACCGCTGTCCAGTGTTCCTTGTCGGGATTACTTTGGTAACTTCCTACCAAACTTACGGCAAGGTTTACATCAGGTCTGGTACACAGCATGGCATACATAATAGAACATATGGCCGATGCATAGGGGATGACGCTCATCTCTTCTTTATCTTTTTTCGTGGTCGGGCATTGAGCCGAGCTCAATCTCACACCTTGCAGTACAGGCAAGAACCCTTTCTTGGACTGATCCAATTTGAACTTCTTCAAAATCTTATCAAGGTATGTGCTTTGTGAAAGACCTATGAGGCGTCTCGATCTATCTCTATAGATCTTGATGCCTAATATATAAGCAGCTTCTCCAAGGTCCTTCATTGAAAAACTTTTATTCAAGTAGGCCTTAATGTTGTCCAAGAGTTCTATATCACTTCCCATTAAAAGTATGTCATCTACATATAATATGAGAAATGCTACAGAGCTCCCACTCACTTTCTTGTAAACGCAGGGTTCTCCATAAGTCTGCATAAACCCAAACGCTTTGATCATCTCATCAAAGCGAATGTTCCAACTCCGAGATGCTTGCACCAGCCCATAAATGGATCGCTGGAGCTTGCATACCTTGTTAGCATTCTTAGGGTCGACAAAACCTTCCGGCTGCATCATATACAGCTCTTCCTTAAGATAACCGTTAAGGAACGCTGTTTTGACGTCCATCTGCCATATCTCATAATCATAGTATGCGGCAATTGCTAACATGATTGGACGGACTTAAGCTTCGCTACGGAGAGAAAGTCTCATCGTAGTCAATCCCTTGAACTTGCCGATAACCCTTAGCGACAAGTCGAGCTTTATAGATGGTGACATTACCATCCGCGTCCGTCTTCTTCTTAAAGATCCATTTGTTTTCTATTGCTCGCCGATCATCGGGCAAGTCTGTCAAAGTCCATACTTTGTTTTCATACATGGATCCTATCTCGGATTGCATGGCTTCAAGCCATTTGTTGGAATCTGGGCCCGCCATCGCTTCTTCATAGTTCGAAGGTTCACCGTTGTCTAACAACATGATTTCCAGGACAGGGTTGCCATACCACTCTGGTGTGGAACGTGTCCTTGTGGACCTACGAAGTTCAGTAGCAACTTGATCCGAAGTACCTTGATCATCATTAATTTCCTCTCCAGTAGGTGTAGGCACCATAGGAACATTTTCCTGAGCTGCACTACTTTCCGGTTCAAGAGGTAGTATTTCATCGAGTTCTACTTTCCTCCCACTTACTCCTTTCGAGAGAAACTCTTTTTCCAGAAAGGATCCGTTCTTGGCAACAAAGATCTTGCCTTCGGATCTAAGGTAGAAGGTATACCCAATGGTTTCCTTAGGGTATCCTATGAAGACGCATTTTTCCGACTTGGGTTCGAGCTTTTCAGGTTGAAGTTTCTTGACATAAGCATCGCATCCCCAAACTTTTAGAAACGACAGCTTAGGTTTCTTTCCAAACCATAATTCATACGGTGTCGTCTCAACGGATTTAGACGGTGCCCTATTTAAAGTGAATGTAGCTATCTCTAGTGTGTATCCCCAAAATGATAGCGGTAAATTGGTAAGAGACATCATAGATCGCACCATATTCAATAGAGTGTGATTACGACGATCGGACACACCGTTACGCTGAGGTGTTCCAGGCGGCGTGAGTTGTGAAACGATTCCACATTTCCTTAAGTGTGTACCAAATTCGTGACTTAAATATTCTCCTCCACGATCTGATCGTAAGAACTTTATTTTTCGGTCACGTTGATTCTCTACCTCATTCTGAAATTCCTTGAACTTTTCAAAGGTCTCAGACTTGTGTTTCATCAAGTAGACATACCCATATCTACTTAAGTCGTCTGTGAGAGTGAGAACATAACGATATCCTCTGCGAGCCCCAACGCTCATTGGACCGCACACATCGGTATGTATGATTTCCAATAAGTTGGTTGCTCGCTCCATTGTTCCGGAGAACGGAGTCTTGGTCATTTTGCCCATGAGGCATGGTTCGCATGTGTCAAATGATTCATAATCGAGAGACTCTAAAAGTCCATCAGAATGGAGCTTCTTCATGCGCTTGACACCAATGTGACCAAGGCGGCAGTGCCACAAGTATGTGGGACTATCATTATCAAATTTACATCTTTTGGTATTCACACTATGAATATGTGTAATATTACGCTCGAGATTCATTAAGAATAAACCATTGACCATCGGAGCATGACCATAAAACATATCTCTCATATAAATAGAACAACCATTATTCTTGGATTTAAATGAGTAGCCATCTCGCATTAAACGAGATCCTGATACAATGTTCATGCTCAAACTTGGCACTAAATAACAATTATTGAGGTTCAAAACTAATCCCGTAGGTAAATGTAGAGGTAGCGTGCCGACGGAGATCACATCGACCTTGGAACCATTCCCGATGCGCATCGTCACCTCGTCCTTCGCCAGTCTCCGTTTATTCCGCAGCTCCTACTGTGAGTTACAAATATGAGCAACGGCACCGGTATCAAATACCCAGGAGTTACTACGAGTACTGGTAAGGTACACATCAATTACATGTATATCAAATATACCTTTAGTGTTGCCGGCCTTCTTGTCCGCTAAGTATTTGGGGCAGTTCCGCTTCCAGTGGCCCTTCCCTTTGCAATAAAAGCACTCTGTCTCAGGTTTGGGTCCATTCTTTGACTTCTTCCCGGCAACTTGCTTACCGGGCGCGGCAACATCCTTGCCGTCCTTCTTGAAGTTCTTCTTACCCTTGCCCTTTTTGAACTTAGTGGTTTTATTGACCATCAACACTTGATGTTCTTTCTTGATTTCAACCTCTGCTGACTTCAGCATTGAGAATACTTCGGGAATGGTCTTCACCATCCCCTGCATATTGTAGTTCATCACAAAGCTCTTGTAGCTTGGTGGGAGCGACTGAAGGATTCTGTCAATGACCGCCTCGTCCAGGAGGTTAATGTCCAGTGGGACGGCGGTTGTGCAACCTGACATTTTGAGTATGTGCTCACCTTGTGTAACTGTTTTCCTCCATCTTACAACTATAGAACTTGTCGGAGACTTCATATCTCTCAACCGGGCATGAGCTTGGAAAACCATTTTCAGCTCCTCGAACATCTCATATGCTCCGTGTTGCTCAAAACGCTTTTGGAGCCCCGGTTCTAAGCTGTAAAGCATGCCGCACTGAACGAGGGAGTAATCATCAGCACGAGACTGCCAAGCATTCATAATGTCTTGGTTCTCTGGGATGGGTGCATCACCTAGCGGTGCTTCTAGGACATATTGTTTCTTGGCTGCTATGAGGATGATCCTCAGGTTCCGGACCCAGTCCGAATAGTTGCTGCCGTCGTCTTTCAGCTTGGTTTTCTCTAGGAACGCGTTGAAGTTCATGGTGACATGAGCGTTGGCCATTTGATTTACAAGACATTTTTGCAAAGATTTTAGACTAATGTTCATGATAATTAAGTTCACCTAATCAAATTATTTAATGAACTCCCACTCAGGTTTGACATCCCTCTAGTCATCTAAGTGTTACATGATCCGAGTCGACTAGGCCGTGTCCGATCATCACGTGAGACGGACTAGTCACCGTCGGTGAACATCTCCATGTTGATCGTATCTACCATACGACTCATGTTCGACCTTTCAGTCTCTTGTGTTCCGAGGCCATGTCTGTACATGCTAGGCTCGTCAAGTTAACCCTAAGTGTTTATGCATGTGTAAAACTGTCTTACACCCGTTGTATGTGAACGTAAGGATCTATCACACCCGATCATCACGTGGTGCTTCGAAACGACGAACTTTAGCAACGGTGCACAATTAGGGGGAACACTTTCTTGAAATTATTCTAAGGGATCATCTTATTTACTACCGTCGTTCTAAGTAAACAAGATGCATAAACATAATAAACATCACATGCAATTATATAAAGTAGTGACATGATATGGCCAATATCATATAGCTCCTTTGATCTTCATCTTCGGGCTCCATGATCATCTTGTCACGGCATGACACCATGATCTCCATCATCGTGTCTCCATGAAGTTGTTTCGCCAACTATTACTTCTACTACTATGGCTAACACGTTTAGCAATAAAGTAAAGTAATTTACATGGCGCTGAATCAATGACGCGCAGGTCATACAATAATTAAGACAACTCCTATGGCTCCTGCCGGTTGTCATACTCATCGACATGCAAGTCGTGATTCCTATTACAAGAACATGATCTCATACATCACAATATATCATTCATCACAACTTCTGGCCATATCACATCACATGACAATTGCTGCAAAAACGAGTTAGACGTCCTCTAATTGTTGTTGCATATTTTATGTGGCTGCAATTGGGTTCTAGCAAGAACGTTTTCTTACCTACGAATAACCACAACGTGATTTTGTCAACTTCTATTTACCCTTCATAAGGACCCTTTTCATCTAATCCGCTCCAACTAAAGTAGGAGAGACAGACACCGCTAGCCACCTTATGCAACTAGTGCATGTCAGTCGGTGGAACCTGTCTCACGTAAGCGTGCGTGTAAGGTCGGTCCGGGCCGCTTCATCCCACAATACCGCTGAAGCAAGAAAAGACTAGTAGCGGCAAGCAAGTTGACAAGATCTACGCCCACAACAAAATTGTGTTCTACTCGTGCAATAGAGAACTACGCATAGACCTAGCTCATGATGCCACTGTTGGGGAACGATGCAGAAAATTAAAATTTTCCTACGGTTTCACCAAGATCCATCTATGAGTTCATCTAAGCAACGAGTCATGGGAGAGAGATTGCATCTACATACCACTTGTAGATCGCGTGCGGAAGCGTTCAAGGGAACGGTGATGATGGAGTCGTACTCGCCGTGATTCAGATCACCGATGACCAAGTGCCGAAAGGACAACACCTCCGCGTTCAACACACGTACGGAACAGACGACGTCTCCTCCTTCTTGATCCATCAAGGGGGAAGGAGAGATTGAGGAAGAAGGCTCCAACAGCAGCACGACGGCGTGGTGGTGATGGAGTGACAGTTCTCCGGCAGGGCTTCGCCAAGCACACGCGGAGGAGGAGAGGTGTTGGGGAGGGGAGGGGCTGCGCCTTGGAAGTGTATTGCAGCCCTCCCCTCACCCCTCTATTTATAGGGGAAGGGGCAAGGGGGGCCGGCCCCTCTAGATGAGATCTAGAGGGGGGCGGCGGTGGAGAGGGCTTGCCCCCAAGCAAAGGCGCCCCCACTAGGGTTCCCCAACCCTAGGCGCATGGGCCCAGGGGCGCCCAGCCCTCCAGGGGCTGGTTCCCTGCCCCTTGTGGCCCATGAGGCCCTCCGAGAGGGGTGGCCCCTCCCGGTGGACCCCCGGAACCTCTCCGGTGGCCCCGGTACAATACCGATATGACCCCGAAACTTTCCGGTGTCCGTTTGACAACTTCCCATATATAAATCTTTACCTCCGGACCATTCCGAACTCCTCGTGACGTCCGGGATCTCATCGGGACTCGAACAACATTCGGTAATCACATAAAGTCTTCCTAATAACCCTAGCATCACCGAACCTTAAGTGTGTAGACCCTACGGGTTCGGAGACATCTGAACATGACCGAGACGGCTCTCCGGTCAATAACCAACAGCGGGATCTGGATACCCATGTTGGCTCCCACATGCTCCTCGATGATGTCATCGGATGAACCACGATGTCGAGGATTCAACCAATCCCGTATACTATTCCCTTTGTCAGACGGTATGTTACTTGCCCAAGATTCGATCGTCGGTATCCCAATACCTCGTTCAATCTCGTTACGGAAAGTCACTTTACTCGCATCCGTAATGCATGATCCGTGACCGGACACTTGGTCACTTTGAGCTCATTATGATGATGCACTACCGAGTGGGCCAGTGATACCTCTCCGTAACACGGAGTGACAAATCCAGTCTCGATCCGTGTCAACCCAAGCAGACACTTTCGGAGATACCTGTAGTGCACCTTTATAGTCACCCGATTACGTTGTGACGTTTGGTACACCCAAAGCACTCCTACGGTATCCGGAGTTACACGATCTCATGGTCTAAGGAAAAGATACTTGACATTGGAAAAGCTCTAGCAAAATGAACTACACGATCTTGTGCTATGCTTAGGATTGGGTCTTGTCCATCACATCATTCTCCTAATGATGTGATCCGTTATCAATGACATCCAATGTCCATAGTCGAAACCATGACTATTTGTTGATCAACGAGCTAGTCAACTAGAGGCTCACTAGGGACATGTTGTGGTCTAAGTATTCACACGTGTATTACGATTTCCGGATAATACAATTATAGCATGAATAAAAGACTATTATCACGAACAAGGAAATATAATAATAATCCTTTTATTATTGCCTCTAGGGCATATTTCCAACAGTTAGCACCTTTAGGATTGAGAAAACCTTCTAGTTGCATCATATACAACTCTTCTTTAATAAATCCATTAAGGAATGCAGTTTTGACATCCATTTGCTAGATTTCATAAAATGCGACAATTGCTAACATGATTCGGACAGACTTTAAGCATCGATACGAGTGAGAAAATCTCATCACAATCAACACCTTAAACTTGTCCAAAACCTTTTGCGACAATTCTAGATTTGTAGATAGTAACACTACTATCAGCGTCCGCCTTCCTCTTGAAGAGCCATTTGTTCTCAATGGCTCGCCGATCATCGGGCAAGTCAATCAAAGTCCATACTTTGTTCTCATACATGGATCCTATCTCAGATTTCATGGCCTCAAGCCATTTAGCAGAATCTGGGCTCATCATCGCTTCCTCATAGTTTGTAGGTTTGTCATGGTCTAGTAACATGACTTCCAGAACAGGATTACCGTACCACTCTGGTGCGGAACGTGCTCTGGTTGACCTACGAGGTTCTGTAGTAACTTGATCCGAAGTTTCATGATCATTATCATTAGCTTCCTCACTAGTTGGTGCAGGCATCATGGGAACGGTTTTCTGTGATGAGCTACTTTCCAATTCGAGAGAAGGTACAATTACCTCATCAAGTTCTACTTTCCTTCCACTCACTTCTTTTGATAGAAACTCCTTCTCTAGAAAGGATCCACTCTTAGTAACAAAGATCTTGCCTTCGGATCTGTGATAGAAGGTGTACCCAACAGTTTTTTTTGGGTATCCTATGAAGACGCACTTCTCCGATTTGGGTTCGAGCTTATCAGGCTGAAGCTTTTTCACATAAGCATCGCAACCCCAAATTTTAAGAAACGACAGCTTAGGTTTCTTGCAAATCCACAATTCATACGGTGTCGTCTCAACGGATTTAGACGGTGCCCTATTTAACATGAATGCAGCTGTCTCTAATGCATAACCCCAAAACGATAGCGGTAAATCTGTAAGAGACATCATAGATCGCACCATATCTAATAAAGTACGTATACGATGTTCGGACACACATTACGATGTGGTGTTTCAGGGTGGCATGAGTTGTGAAAATATTCCACATTGTTTTAAATTAAGGACAAACTCGTAACTCAAATATTCGCCTCCGCGATCAGATCGTAGGAACTTTATTTTCTTGTTACGATGATTCTCCACTTCACTCTGAAATTCTTTGAACTTTTCAAATGTTTCAGATTTGTGTTTCATCAAGTAGATATACCCATATCTGCTCAAATCATCTGTGAAGGTCAGAAAATAACGATACCCGCCGTGAGCCTCAACACTCATCGGACCGCATACGTCGGTATGTATTATTTCCAATAAGTCAGTGGCTCGCTCCATTGTTCCGGAGAATGGAGTTTTAGTCATCTTGCCCATGAGACATGGTTCGCAAGTATCAAATGATTCATAATTAAGTGATTCCAAAAATCCATCCGTATGGAGTTTCTTCATGCGCTTACACCAATATGACCTAAACGGCAGTGCCACAAATATGTTGCACTATCATTATCAACTTTGCATCTTTTGGCATCAATATTATGAATATGTGTATCACTACGATCGAGATTCAATAAACCATTTACATTGGGACATTGGGTGTATGAACATAGAAGGTTCATGTAAATAGAACAACAATTATTCTCCGACTTAAATGAATAACCGTATCGCAATAAACATGATCCAATCATATTCATGCTCAACGCAAACACCAAATAACATTTATTTTGGTCCAACACTAATCTCGAAGGTAGGGGGAGTGTGTGATGGTGATCTTATCAACCTTGGAATCACTTCCAACACACATCATCACCTCGCCCTTAACTAGTCACTGTTCATTTTGTAATTCCTGTTTTGAGTTACTAATCTTAGCAACTGAACCAGTATCAAATACCCTGGGGTTACTATGAACACTAGTAAAGTACACATCAATAACATGTATATCAAATATACTTTTGTTCACTTTACCATCCTTCTTATCTGCCAAGTATTTGGGGTAGTTCCGCTTCCAGTGACCATTCCCTTTGCAGTAGAAACACTCAGTTTCAGGCTTAGGTCTAGCTTTTGGTTTCTTCACGGGAGTGGCAACTTGCTTGCCATTCTTTCTTGAAGTTCCCTTTCTTTTCCTTTGCCCCTTTTCTTGAAACTAGTGGTCTTTTTAACCATCAACACTTGATGCTCTTTCTTGATTTCTACCTTCGCCGATTTTAGCATCGCGAAGAGCTCGGGAATCATTTTCGTCATCCCTTGCATATTATAGTTCACCACGAAGTTCCAGTAACTTGGTGATAGTGACTAGAGAACTCTGTCAATCACTATCTTATCTGGAAGATTAACTCCCACTTGATTCAAGCGATTGTAGTACTCAGACATTCTGAGCACATGCTCACTGGTTGAGCTATTCTCCTCCATCTTGTAAGCAAAGTACTTGTTAGAGGTCTCATACCTCTCGACTCGGGCATGAGTCTGAAATACCAATTTCAGCTCTTGGAACATCTTATATGCTCTGTGGCGTTCAAAATGTTTTTGAAGTCCCGGTTCTAAGTCGTAAAGCATGGCGCACTAAACTATCAAGTAGTCATCATACCGAGCTTGCCAAACGTTCATAACGTCTGCATCTGCTCCTGCAATAGGTCCGTCACGCGGTGCATCAAGGACATAATTCTTCTATGCGGAAATGAGGATAATCCTCAGATCACGGACACAGTCCGCATCATTGCTACTATCATCTTTCAACTTATTTTTCTCTAGGAACATAACAAAAATAAACGGGGAGCTACATTGCAAGCTATTGATCTACAACATAGATATGCAAATACTATCACGACTAAGTTCATGATAAATTAAGTTCAATTAATCATATTACTTAAGAACTCCCACTTAGATAGGCATCACTCAAGTCATCTAAATGATAGTGATCCAAATCAACTAAATCATGTTCGATCATCACGTGAGATGGAGTAGTAATCAATGGTGAACATCTCTATGTTGATCATATCTACTATATGATTCACGTTCGACCTTTCGGTCTCCAGTGTTCCGAGGCCATGTCTGTACATGCTAGGCTCGTCAAGTTTAACCTGAGTATTTCGCATGTGCAAAAATGCCTTGCACCCGTTGTATGTGAACTTAGAGCTTATCACACCCGATCATCACGTGGTGTCTCGGCACGACGAACTGTCGCAACGGTGCATACTCAGGGAGAACACTTATACCATGAAATTTTAGTAAGGGGTCATCTTATAATTCTACCGCCATACTAAGCAAAATAAGATGCAATAAACATAAACATCACATGCAATCAATATATGTGACATGATATGGCCATCATCATCTTGTGCCTTTAATCTCCATCTCCAAAGCACCGTCATGATCTCCATCGTCACCAGCTTGACACCTTGATCTCCATCGTAGCGTCGTGGTCATCTCTCCAACTATTCTTCTACAACTATCGCTAATGCATAGTGATAAAGTAAAGCAATTACATGGCGTTTGCATTTCATACAATAAAGCGACAACCATAAGGCTCCTGCCAATTGCCGACAACTTTTACAAAACATGATCATCTCATACAATAACGTATATCACATCATGTCTTGACCATATCACATCACAACATGCCCTGCAAAAACAAGTTAGACGTCCACTACTTTGTTGTTGCAAGTTTTACGTGGATGCTACGGGCTTCTAGTAAGAACCGTTTTTACCTACGCATCAAAACTACAACGGTGATTTATCAAGTTTGCTGACCTTCAACAAGGACCGGCCGCAGTCAAATTCGATTCAACTAAAGTTGGAGAGACAGAAACCCGCCAGCCACCTTTATGCAAAACTAGTTGCATATCTGTCGGTGGAACCGGTCTCATGAACATGGTCATGTAAGGTTGGTCCGGGCCGCTTCATCCAGCAATACCACCGAATCAAAATAAGATATTGGTGGTAAGCAGTATGATGATCACTGCCCACAACTCCTTGTGTTCTACTCGTGCGTATCATCTACGCATAGACCTGGCTCGGATGCCACTATTGGGGAACGTAGCATGCAATTTTAAAAAAATCCTACGCTCACGCAAGATCTATCTAGGAGATTCATAGCAACGAGAGGGGGAGAGTATGTCCACGTACCCTCGTAGACCGAAAGCGGAAGCGTTTGAGAACACGGCTGATGTAGTCGAACTTCTTCTCATTCAGACCGATCAAGCACCGAACGTACGGCACCTCCGAGTTCTACACGCGTTCAGCTCGATGACGTCCCTCGAACTCTTGATCCAGCAAAGTGTCGAGGGAGAGTTCCATCAGCACGACTGCGTGGTGACGGTGATGGTGAAGTGATCCGCACAGGGCTTCGCCTAAGCACTACGTGAATATGACCGGAGACGTAAACTGTGGAGGGGGGCGCCGCACACGGCTAACAATATTTGTTGTGTGTTCTAGGCGCCCCCTCCCCATGTATATATAGGTGGGAGGGGGACAGCCCTAGGGCACCCCGAGTAGGAGGAATCCTACTTGGGGGCCTAGTCCAATTCGCCCCCCCCCCCACCCCTACCATGTTTCCCGGAGGGAGAAGGAAGGAGGAGAGGGGAGAGAAGGAAGGGGGAGGCCGAATCCCTCCCCTTCCTTTCTCTCTCCCCCTTTTTCCTTCCCCTTCCTATTCGGCCTACATGGGGGGCACAGCAGCCCATGCTGGCTGCTGTGTTTTCCCTCTTGGCCCAATAGGCACATATCTTTGCCGGGGGGTGCCCGGAACCCCTTCCGGTGACCCGATATGTACCCGGTACCCCCGCAACACTTCTGTTGTCCGAATATCATCGTCCTATATATGAATCTTTACCTCTCGGCCATTTCGAGACTCCTCGTCATGTCCGTGATCTCATCTGGGACTCCGAACAACATTCGGTCACCAAATCACATAACTCATATAATACAAAATCGTCATCGAACGTTAAGCGTGCGGACCCTACGGGTTCGAGAACTATGTATACATGACCGAGACACTTCTCCGGTCAATAACCAACAACGGAACCTGGATGCTCATATTGGTTCCCACATATTCTACGAAGATCTTTATCGATCGTACCGTAATGACAACATATGTTATTCCCTTTGTCATCGGTATGTTACTTGCCTGAGATTCGATCGTCGGTATCTTCATACCTAGTTCAATCTCGTTATCAGCAAGTCTCTTTACTCGTTCTGTGATGCATCATCCCACAACTAACTCATTAGTCACATTGCTTGCAAGGCTTATTATGATGTGCAATACCGAGAGGGCCCAGAGATACCTCTCCGATACTCAGAGTGACAAATCCTAATCTTGATCTATGCCAACCCAACAAACACCTTCGGAGATACTTGTAGAGCATCTTCATAATCACCCAGTTACGTTGTGACGTTTGATAGCACATAAGGCATTCCTCCAGTATCCGGGAGTTGCATAATCTCATAGTCAAAGGAATATGTATATGACATGAAGAAAGCTATAGCAATAAAACTGAACGATCATTATGCTAAGCTAACGGATGGGTCTTGTCCATCACATCATTCTCCTAATGATGTGATCTCATTCATCAAATGACAACACATGTCTATGGTTAGGAAACTTAACCATCTTTGATTAACGAGCTAGTCTAGTAGAGGCTTTCTAGGGACACGGTGTTTTGTCTATGTATCCACACATGTATCAAGTTTCCGGTTAATACAATTCTAGCATGAATAATAAACATTTATCATGATACAAGGAAATATAAAATAACAACTTTATTATTGCCTCTAGGGCATATTTCCTTCAGGAGAGTGGAAGGAATTTGTTCCTCCAATGAGTGTGGTGACCCACCTCCATGACATTAATGACCGAGGAGCTTCTGATCTTTGTGGGAGCAAGGGGCGATGGTGTATGGTATCCACCATTTGTGGCATATTTGTCGACCCTTTGGACTTAATATGCTTTTGAACCTCTGCCAGAAAATCAGGTAAGACTTCCTTTAACCTTTTGTTGGCAAACTGATCTATTTTTCGTTTGTCCCTTTCGCTTTCTGACTTAGTCATTCTTTTCTTGGAGGATAGTAGGCATCCCAGAAAGTACTGCCGGCGCCGAGCGGCTGGCCTCTTGTGGGCTCTCTCTTCCTTTGGAGGGCGCATAGAATTGGGTCGGATGACCACCTTGGAGCATCCGGCGACTCTTCAGAGCTTGGTGTATTTGGGGTAAAATTTTCTTGCATGAACAAACTAATATCATTTAGAAATATATCCTAAACATATATGATGGAAAATGGTTGTATAGGCTAATTATGTACCACTCTTTCGACCGCCTTCGCCACCTCAGAGTCCTTAAAGTAGTAGAGTCAAGTTCTTTAATAAGCACTGCTAGGGATCGACAATATTTCTTGGCACACGGGTCCAGGATATTACTAAAGGGCGCCAGTTGACCTTGTGAAGAAAACATAGCATCATGCTTATCCCAGATGGGTTGCTTACCTTCATAACCATGGGTGCCTAGATTGTGGTTCCCTACCATTTGGATTTGGAGCTTCGCAAACTTCTCTTTGTCTTGTTTGTATGCATCTGAGTCTCGGTAATCAAGGAACTCCTTCCATTCCTCATCGGTAGTACTAGGATATAGCTTTTTGATGCCCTCTAAATCATTCTCATCGTCTAGTAGCTTGTTTGCATGGTATCTATTAGTACTCAAGGCCTTAGTGAACACGCGCATGGCATGGATTTCTCCAAGTGCATTGTCTCGGTCGTTCAACTTGAAAATATATCTCATCTTTCCTAACAGGAGGTTGGATCATTGTTTGTTTCTAGGGCCCTTAAGGATCTAAGGTTGATGCCACAGTTTTCACGGGCGATGGCACCTAGGACATTACCACATTTTGTTGCGTTCTTGATCGGACTAATGGGTCTACCTTCTTTGTTAATCCATTTTATTACGTAAGTAGTTGTAGGCACCTTATTCCGTGACCTACGCTGTCGCGGCTGAATTTCCAAATCAGCTTCTGCACCATCCAGGTCTCCTTCCTCTTCAGCATCATCCAACTCTTCTTCCAAATGTTGGCCTTCGTCTTGAAGACCATCATCGGAATAATGTTCCCGATCTTGCACTTCCTCTTCAGCACCATTTGAATCGTATTCCCCATCTAGCCTCCATCTGCAGCACGATCGATCTCCTCATGCAACTCATAGGCATCATCAGTATGAGAGGTGTGCTCATTGCATGCCCAATTTGGCTCATCCTATTGGGAAGTCAAAGCCTCACTCCGATACCGTGTACGTCTCGCCATCTTTTCATCTGCAAAATGAAGATTGTGTCGGTAATGAATAAAAAAGAAATAGAAATTAAAAAATAGGCAAGAGGAGTACTAAAAGAAGTACATATTAAGTGCCATAAATTCGACGAGAAGGAAGTCAATCAACATTTCAAACCGCGAGAAATAGCACACGATGGGTAAACAAATTACTGTTGGGCAACTGATCGAAAATCGAATAATTATGACGATATCCAAGGCAATGATCAATATATAGGCATCACGTCCAAGATTAGTAATCCGACTCCTGCTTGCATCTACTACTATTACTCCACACATCGACCGCTATCCAGCATGCATCTAATGTTTAAGTGGAGAAACGGAGTAATGCAATAAGAATGATGGCATGACGTAGACGAGATCTATTCATGTAGGAATAGCCCCCATCTTGTTATCCTTAATAGCAATGATACATGCGTGTCTTGCTGCCCCTTCTATCACTGGGAAAGAACACCGCACGACTGAACCCATCACAAAGCACCTCTTCGCATGGCAAGAAAAATCGATCTAGTTGTCCTAGCTAAACCAAAGATTCGAAGAAGAAATACGAGGATATAAATAATCATGCATATAAGATATCAAAGAAGACTCAAATAATATTCATGCATATATATCTGATCATAAACTCAAAGTTCATCGGATCCCAACAAACACACCGCAAAAAGAGTTATATCGAATAGATCTCCAAGAGACCATTGTATTGAGAATCAAAAGAGAGGAAGCCATTTAGCTACTGCCTACGGACTCGTAGGTCTATGATGAACTACTCACGCATCATCGGAGAGGCACCAATGACGATGATGAACCCTTCCACGATGGTGTCTAGATTGGATCTCGTGGTTCTGGAACTTGCGTTGGTTGGAATTGTGTTTCGTCGACTCCCCTAGGGTTTCTGGAATATTTGGGTATTTATAGGGCGAAGAGGCGGTGTGGGAGGCCACCAAAGTGGGCACAACCCATCTGGGCGCGTCTGGGCCTCCAGGCACGCCCTGGTGGGTTGTGCTCCCCTCTGGTACTTCTTTGGCCCACTCGATATCTTTTGGTCCAATAAAATTCTCCAAAAAGTTACGCTGCGTTTGGACTTCGTTTGGTACTGATATTCTTTGAAGTAAAAAAATAAGAAAAAAACTACAACTGGCACTGGGCACTATGTCAATAGGTTAGTCCCAAAAAATGATATAAAGTTTCTATAAAATGATTGTAAAACATTCAAGAATGATAATATAACAGCATGGAACAATCAAAAATTATAGATACGTTGGAGACGTACCACTTTCCTCCACGTCAGCCCACAAATCCTTCCTAATTTTGAGTGCTTATAGGTCTTTTCTTGAGCTCCCCATATCTTTCATCTTGTCTGGGATGTTCAAAATGGTAGCAACCATACTCTCGCAAACATTCTTCGCGATATGCATGACATCGATACAATGGAGCGTGGAGAGATACTTCCAATATTCCAATTTCCAAAATGGACTCCGCATATTTCCATACTTTTAAGAGTGACTCCACTCTCTTTCGTTTCTTTCCAAACTCTGTACACTCTTCCCAGTTGTTCAGCGTTTCTAGGATTTCTGTTCCACTCCTCTTGTGTGGCTTCGCTCGCTTTTATTTTGTGTTATCAAACAAATCTTCTCAGTTTCTCCATTCATCATTTTTATTAAGCCATCTTCTATACCCCATGTGAACTGTTATGAGAGGCCTTCAGATATAGAGAATGAGTTTCATCCATACACCTAAAACATGCACAGTTCCTGTGGCAAACCTGGCCCGAATTATAACCGTATGTCGGATAGCCTTGCACTGTCATGAGCAGCACAATTTTCATAGGGAAATATGTACCCGTTTTAGAGTCATGTGTCTGCACCCCTTTGTCTGACCATAAAATTTCTAGCTCCTCCTTGAATAGCCGCAAATACAAGTTCAGATCACTACCCTATTGGCCTGGCTCTTGAATTAGCATGACCATGTGTAGGTCCTTCCGCTTCATGCACACCCAAGGGGTCTGTAGATGCATACAACCACGGGCCAGGTGTTGTGCACGTTGTTTTGGTTGCTAAAGGGATTCAGACCATCCATGCTATAGCCTAGCATGGCATTTCTATCATCTCCACTGAAATGAGGGAACTCATCATTGATTGCTTTCCACTGTCGACCATCCGCAATGTGTCTAATCACTCTGTCATCCTTCTTCCTCTTAGAATGCCAAAGCATAAGCTTTGCCTACTTCTTGTGCGTACAAACGCTTCAGGCGTGGAATGATCGAAAAGTACCATACAACCATATAAGGAGTACCGCTAGCGGGTGCTCTATCATCATCATTGTCTTACCGACTGTTATTTCCCAGCTTGAATCGGGGAAAATTACATATCTGACACCTTGTTAGGTTGGAGTGCTCATTCCGGTAAATGATGCAGTCATTTTTGCATGTGTGGTATTTTATTGGCTTCATATCAAGAGGAGACAATACCTTCCTTGCCTCGTCGATATTTTTTGGCAACACGTTGCCTTCACTAAGAACATCATGCAAATACTTCAAGTTCACATTGACGGAAGTTTATGTGCTATTGGTTTTTGCCTTAATGTCCATAAGATTCATCGTGATACTTAGTCGGGGTGTCTTTTGCCTTGCAAACAGCGTACAAAGGAGTTGTTTAGTTCTTCACGAGAGTCGCTAGTTTGGTAGCCTCTCTATGAGAAGTTGTCTCGGTGCTAGTCTCTTTAGCAGGCAACTCTTGCATGTATTCGTTGTGCACCATTCCCGCCAATTTACCCCGATGATTTCCCCGTCTGCTAGTGGTGGTTGCTAGGGAGCGTCCGCCACTGCTGGTTCATGTACCTGTGGCGGGCGTTAGTTAGTGCATGTCACTGTTGAGTTACGCAAACAACTCCCACCCGGAAGATTATACCTGTGGCGAGCGACAAAAAGTGTCCACCACTGTTACGCCCTTAACTGTGTAGGGCCCTTTTTGTTGCCCGCCACTGCTAGTTTTTCAAAATAGTTGTGGCGGGTAACTCGTCGCACCCACCACTCATTTGAGTTCACCTATAAGGCTTTTCTCAGTGGTGGATCTTTATGTATGAGAACCTCTAGTGCTATCCGAAGAAAAACTTATAATCCCACTTTTTGATTATAGTGGAAGAAGATTTGGATGGCTTCGCCTCATGTTTTTTTCTTCAGTTTGGTGGTTTTCCACATAAAAATAATGGTGTTCATCCATGTTCATTTTTCGCTATTGTTCTCTGTATTTTCGCTTTGCACCGGACACTTCGAGGTGGATGTCTGAGGTGTAGCACCACACTGGAGAAACTTATAGAAAGTATCGAAGTTTTGTCCTAAGTTTTGACTCAACCCGGCAATCCGGCCCATGGGTCCGTCCACCCATGGGCACCCGATCCAAATGGGTAGGTTATGGGTAGTCGACTTCGCCCATAGGCTTACCCATGGGTAAACCTATTAGTCATGAGTAGGATGTGGCTTTAAGTTTATGCCCGTAGGTCACCCAACGGGTCACCTAACTAGTAGTAATAATTAAATAAATTAGTTGTTCTCTATTATGCCCGTAAGGTAAAGCCCGATGCGCTCCCTCGTCAATGTCATTAATAACCTGCTTCGAATCCGAAGCTACGATGAAGTCTCTTATGAGGGGGGGCTCCTATTTGGTGTGCGAGGCGCTAGGCGCACCCTCGCTCCTCCCGGACGCCCCTATTGGGCCGGCCCATGATTGGGGTTCGGCGCCTCGGTTTCTTTAATCCGTATTATTTATTTATTTTCTCCTTCAAAACAATTCGGAATATCAGAAAAGTTTAGGAAATCCAACAAAATTTAGGGAAAATGTTCCAGAAATCATAACATGTTCGTGGTTTAAAGAAATGTTCGTAATTTTGAGAAAAAATGATCGCATATTGAAAAAATGTTCGTGGATTCAAAAGATTACAATAAATTGCAAAACAGTGTTTGCTAATTCAAAATTTGATGAACTTTTTTTGAACCTGATGAACAAAAACTGTATTCAAGAAAAAAAATCCAAAAATGGATGACCATATTTCTAATTCAATGGACATTTTTGTAAAATCAATGAAACAAAATTTTGAATTAGATTAACATTTTTCAATTTGGAACATTTTTGAACTTGATGAACAATTTTTAAATTCGATGAACAATTTTTGAATTTGAGAACATTTTTTTACATTATTGAACATTTTTTATCTGATGAGCAGAATAATTTTCACGAATTTTTAAATAATGTTATTAAAAAATTTGAAAAAAATAAGAAAATAGAAAAATAAGAAACCAAAAGAATTAAAAAGGAAAAGGAAAAGGAAAAAAGATAGATAGAAAAAGAAAAATAAAAATAAAAGGGAAAATGAAAAAAAGAAGGAAAAAACGAGAGGAAAACGAAAACCAGTTCGAGGAAGGTTCTAGAACCTTCCCAAAACCGATGGGTATAAACACTATATTGGGCCGGCGCTAACACTCGATATGGCGCCGCGCGATATCGCTAGTGGGTACGAGCACATCTCCGGGCCTTTTGCCACCTCTCATTCACATGTTTGGTACGGCCCAATTCTGACTATAGCGTGGCCCATGCAAAATCACATGTTTGATACGGCCCAATAATCACTTCTCATTCACATTCCTATTTGGCGCTGCAGGCGCCAGTTTCTACTGTTTTCGCTAACCGGCGTTCGCCTGCAGCAGGTACTCACGGGCCGGCCCATCTTGCCCCCGTTTTTCTGCCCAAAACACCACCGCGCCAGCATGCCCGAAGTGATAACCTCTTCTGCCAACATTTCTTATATCTTCTTTCCTTTTTCCTTTTCCTTTTTGCTTTTTCATTTTTTGTTCTTTCTGTTTCTGTTTTTTATTTTTTCTTCTTCCTGGTTTGACGATTTCTTTCAAATTCAAGAAGTTTTATTAAATGGATGAACATTTTTCTCAAAATTTTTTTATTAAATTCAATGAATTTTTTTTTCAAATTCAATGAACTTTTTCAAATTTGCTGATATATTGAAAATCCTTGAACTCTTATCAATTTTGATGAACTTTTTTTGAATTGGATGAATTTTTTGAAAAATGGATGAACATTTTGCAAATTTGATGAACTTTTTCCAAATTGATGAACTTTTTCAAATTTTTGAATCTTTTGAAAATTCAAGAACTCTATTAAATTTTAATGAAATTTTTGAAATTAGATGAAGTTTTTTTTAAATGGGGGAACTTTTTCAAATTTGATAAACTTTTTCCAAATTGATGAATGTTTTTTTCAAATTTGATGAAAGTTTTTTAAAAAATCGATGAACCTTTTTCAAATCAATGAACTTTTTTCAAATTCAATGAACTTTTTCTCAAAATCGATAACTTTTTTCAATTTTGATGAACTTTTCAAAAAATTGATGGAACTTTTTTTTCAAATTGGTAAGCTTTTGTCGAAATGTGATGAAGTCTTTTTCATAAATAAATAAATTTTTTCAAATTGTTTTCAGATAATTCAGAAATCTAATAAATAGTGCGGATACAATGATTCTTTAACTTTCGCGTTCCTATCAATCACTGGTGCTTAACAGCTCTGGTGGTTAACAAAACACTTCGTTGATTGTCCTGGCATGGCGCGGGTTTGATATCTAGTACACGCACCTTTTCTGTGTGTGTTTTTCGCGAGACATTTTTTTACTATGCTGCACATTCGTCGTGGGCTGGCCCATGAGGTGACGAGGTGGGCGCACTGCAGGCACCAGCTACCTGTTCGGATGCTTAAGGCGCCGAACAGGAGCTCCCAAGTTGCACTGCTCAGCGCCACACAAATGCATTATTTTTAGTAACACAAGTGATGCAATCCATTAGTACCACCTCGCCTATTCGAACGCATTGGAATGGAAGGGGAGCTCCACCTATAAGGCAGACTGTTGGTTCCGTGTTTTGTCCGAGCATCTATAACCGAACTTGGCAAATCCGGCCCCTCAAACGTCCGCAGATTTGTTGGGCATGCTCACGGATCCATCTAAATGGCCCCTCATATCTCATGTTCGGTATTCATATATCTCAAATTTGGACTCTTAAATCCAAGCAAATCCATGCACGTCCATTATACACGCCAATGTCGCACGTAAATAACAACTGTTGGTACCGAAAATACATAGTTCTTACATAAAATTTATTTTAAGTGCGCAACTCAAATATTAGCTCTTAGGTTCCCATTGTGGGTCCACATATGCTCCACTAGATCATTGAGTAGTTGCATGTGCACCTGATGATCTCAAAGATTCTGATGCATCTGTAGAAAGTTCATAAGCTAATTTGCATCTTGATCATCCGGGATTTGAACTTGTTCTCCAGGCGCTTCAAAATCATTGGTTTGGGCAACACCATCATCCTCGACAATCATATTGTGCAAATAACACAACTTCTCTAGGCGCAGAGGCTCGGGGCAGCTGTGGAGCGCGCGCGGCAGCGGAGCTGCTCGACGGACAGTGCTAAGGAGGAAGAACAGAGGAGAAAGAAAATCGATCCGATAGGTTAAGGGGTTGGATTTGGTAGAATTTAAGGTGGGTAGGGCCGTCGGTTCTGACGTGGCAGACGCGCATGGGCGAGCCCGGGAGCCCCCATATCCACCCTAGATTTGGGTTTGATATGAGGGGTGTCGGTTAGCCCGGGCGTTTGAGGCGCCCATCTAGGTCATATTTTCACGAGCGGTCAGTGACCGGGCCGTCCACCCGGGCATTTGAGGCAGGTTTGGGGCGTCCGACTATAGATGCTCTCACTTGGTACTGGGTCCACCCCTCACGACCGTCAAAATATAAATTGTGCCACAGCTAAATAAATATATAAATAATAATTAAACCTTGTCAGACCCGCTGGTTTCCCAATAGTGTCGGGTTAACCATTGGGTTCGGGTGTGGGTCTATGTCTAGACCTATGGCTAGGGTCGTGGGTGTAGGAAGGACCCACAGTGTTCTAGGGTAGAGGTCGACCTGACCAAACCTGACCTGATTTGTGCAGTATTTTAGATCAATGTTAAGTGTGCGCCAATTCCCGACACAAAGGACAATGGGGTAGTGGCCTCGGGATTGAGGTGGACCCCTCCCCCCCCCACACACACACACACACACACACACACCACCACCACCACCACCACAGTTGGGGCAGTGATCTTTGGTGGGAAAATGTCTCACCCTTCCGCTAGCACCATCTCGGTCTAGCGGGGGAGCAATGGATGACATGACAACCGGAAGATTCATCATCCAGATAGTGATTAGAACACCATTTCATGTCCAGGGTTAAGACTCTTGTTCTGGCCTTGATTGATGGACTCATCGGCAAGAAATTTGCGTTGTTATTTTGTCGGAGGCGGCATCTTCTTAGTGATGTGTTGGCCTTGAGTGGTTGATCTCGGTAAATAGGATGAAAATCCTGGTCTTGGCCATTTTGGCTGGACATAGCGAGGGCTTTTACTCCTTGAAGGTGTTGTTGTGGAAGAAGTTGACTCAGTTGCACCTGCTAAATTCATATATTGTAATGATTATGTTGTAGTTACCTATGTTATATACTCCGTTGTTGCTGATTTTAATATCTACTACTATAAAAAAATTGAGTTGGTGATCGTGGTGTGCGATCGTGGTGTGCCTACCATCTTGCGTCTAGGATCGACGAATCTGCATCTAACGCACAACACAAAGCAATCTTTGCAATTTTACAGAAAGACGCCCGATTGTCCTCATACATTTGCAGATAGCCCCTCCAAGTCCCATCTCTCCCCAACTCATCCAAATCCATCCAGAAGGCGCTGGAAGAACCCCCCGCTCGACGGCACTGGAATCGATCTCGTGCAACGGCCGCTGCCAATGTCGTACACCCCATGCCTCACAGGCCTGCTCACATCAGCCCCAACGCCCACCACCAACACAAGCCCCTCCTCCTCGCCATCACCTCCGCCCCCTTTTGCCTGTCTCCTCTGGTGCCGACCTCGGCAAGCACGTACGCCGCCGATGTCGTCCGTCCGCCGACGCGTCCTCATGTTATGCCGTGGCACAACCAATGAGCATCTCCACCATGCCGCCCTCTTTTGCGTCATCCCTGCCATTCTACCATCTCCTACGATTCTACTCCCACAAGTACGCCACTACCATCGTCCGTGCCCCGGCCCCTCTCTTAGTTCCTCCCTTTCTTGCTGCAGGAGCCCCACCACCCACCGACACCACCTCACCCTCCTCCTCATCGCCATCTCCTCCGCCCGCTCCCCGTAACCTTCGATGCCGACCTCCAGAAGTACGCCGCCAGTTGCGCCGCCACCTACTACTACCCCGTCCCCGCCAACGCACTCTACGGCATGTCCTGGTGTGATGAACATGGACACGTGCTCTGCTCAGCTACTGCCTTTGCTTACCAAACCTCATCTTGCCCATCCTCGCACCAAGGTGGGACTATCTAGAAACATGTCCTGCAGCCAAGTAATAGAGTGGGCAAGTAGATGAGACTCACTCTGGTCGAACCACATCCCAAGAAGCCAACATGCTCTCACATTTTAGACCAAACAGAGTGTAAGGAGGTGGGATTCTGTAGGACCTTGAGAAGAGGTGTCTAGAGGGGGGATGATTAGACACTAAGTACCAAAGTTGTAGTTTTTAAGTTTCTTTAAAGTTTGAGTGGAGTTTAGGCACAAGTTTAACATTCATAACATATAGCAAGCAAGCATGCAAAGAGTATATGAGCAGCGGAGAATAAAGCATGCAACTTGCAAGAATGTAAAGGGAAGGGATTGGAGGATTCAAACGCAATTTGGAGACACGGATGTTTTTGGCGTGGTTCCGATAGGTGGGGCTATCGTACATCCACGTTGATGGAGACTTCAACCCACGAAGGGTAGCAGTTCTTGAGTCCACGGAGGGCTCCACCCACGAAGGGTCCACGAAGAAGCAACCTTGTCTATCCCACCATGGTCGTCGCCCACAAAGGACTTGTCTCACTAGCGGTAGATCTTCACGAAGTAGGCGATCTCCTTGCCCTTACAAACTCCTTGGTTCAACTCCACAATCTTGTCGGAGGCTCCCAAGTGACACCTAGCCAATCTAGGAGACACCACTCTCCAAGAAGTAACAAATGGTGCGTTGATGATGAACTCCTTGCTCTTGTGCTTCTAATGATAGTCTCCCCAACACTCAACTCTCTCTCTCATAGGATATGGATCTGGTGGAAAGAGGGTTTGAGTGGAAAGCAACTTGGGGAAGGCTAGAGATCAAGATTCATATGGTAGGAATGGAATATCTTGGCCTCAACACATGAGTAGGTAGTTCTCTCTCAGAAATAGTAAGTTGGAAGTGTAGGTTCGTTCTGATGGCTCTCTCCACAAATGAAGAGGAGGTGGAGGGGTATATATAGCCTCCACACAAAATCTAACCGTTACACACAATTTACCAAACTCGGTGGGACCGAATCATTAAACTCGGTCAGACCGATTTAGCAAATAATGTGACCGTTAGGGTTTTCGGTGGGACCGGAATGCAACTCGGTGGGACCGATTCGGTTAGGGTTAGGGCATAACGTAATCTCGGTAGGAGCGATTACACAAACTCGGTGAGACCGATTTTGGTAATAAGCTTTCCAGAGAGTTGGTCAGGCAAACTCGGTTTGACCGATTATCAAACTCGGTGGGATCGATTTTGATAATAAGTTAACCAGAGAGTTTGCATTGTAAACTCGGTAGTACCGATTGCTCAAACTCGGTGAGACCGATTTTGATAATGGACATACACAGAGAGATTACAATCCCATCTCGGCGAGACCGAGATCCCTATCAGTAAGACCGATTTGCCTAGGGTTTGTGGCAGTGGCTAAGACATCCAAACTCGGTGGCGCGGATAGAAAGAATCAGTGGGGCCGAGTTTGACTTTAGGTTTAGGACATATGTGTGGAAGTGGGAAAGTAGCTGAGGGTTTCGGAGCATATCACTAAGCACATGAAGCAAGAGGCTCATTAAGCAACACATCATCCCTCCTTGATAGTATTGGCTTTTTCTATAGACTCAATGTGATCTTGGATCACTAAAATGTAAAATGAAGAGTCTTGAGCTTGAAGCTTGAGTCAATCCTTTGTCCTTAGCATCTTGAAGGAGTTCCCACATCCTTTAGTCCATGCCACTCCATTGTTGAACTTATCTGAAACATACTAGATAAAAGTGTTAGTCCAACAAGAGATATGTTGTCATTAATTACCAAAACCACCTAGGGAGCACTTGTGCTTTCAATCTCCCCCTTTTTGGTAATTGATGGCAACATACATCAAAGCTTTAGATAAAGATATAAAGAATAGCGAGTAAAGCTTTGGAAAGACATGTAACAAGCATAGGCTCCCCCTACATGTATGCAATCATGTGAATATGAAATATAGAAGCATGTGATAGCATAACTATGATAGAGCAGGCAATGTGTTACATGTATCTTGGCTATATGCATCAGAGCAAAACGTATTAAAGAGCTTACCTTCATGCCCATGAGTCATTCTTGCAAACAGTATGTACATCAGCAAGAATTCCTCATACACATGATTGTGATGCATATACTTACCTTGTGGTCTTGAGTTGGCTTAGGATGGAATGAACCTGCGTAAACAAGGTTAGATAACACAGATACATCTACTAGCCAGAGCAAACAGAAGAAACCACAAGAATACCAAGACTGGGATGACATGTAGAGAGTGAGTACTAAGTACCACATTGGATTAGACATGTCCCCAAGAGTAAAGGTATGCAATGAATTTAAATGATCTATTTCCCTTAGATGTCTTGCTCCCCCTGAATCTAACATGGGATACTGGGAGAAGATAGGGAACAGAAAATCAGAGCTGAAGGAAAACAGAGCTGAAAGATATGAATGATGATCAGAGCTAAAGTTCAGAGCTAATGTATGCTAATGCAAAATTGAGCACAACAGATCATATGAACATGTCTCTCCCCTCAAGAAGACATGTGGCATCTCTCCTCTTGAACACCAAGCATCTGGGATCCTTGAGAAATACTTTCTACTAGTATTCTCTCTCCCCCTGAAGGATCTCTCTCTCCTTCTCTGATGTGATCTCTCTCTCTAAATGATAAGCTTTGATGTGATCTCTCTCTCCCCCCTTTGACATCAATTTCCAAGAAGGGCTTGATAAAGATGTAATCTCTCTCTCCCCCTCTGGAATTTGTCGTGAATGGGTTTGATCCTTGAGTCACATCATAAAGCAATGATAAAAATGTGATGCTTGTAGAGGACAAGATTCATTGAGTGGAGCTGGATCAGAAGAAACACAGAATATGTGGCAAAGAGTTTTTCCTATTATGAAATCGGTGGCACCGAGTGGTATGCTTTGATCGTGCGAAAAGATTGATTGGTCCGAAAATAACAAATTGGTGTAACCGAGTTCATTCAGAGAGAACACTTGTCACCTCAGCTCACTAGACTAGTAAGATCTCACAAAGATTTGCAAGGAATTAACTGAAAGATATGCAAGGAATTAGATGCGAAAATGCAGAGAAAAGCAGAAAGAAATCTAGATGAAGTTTTTTTGAAAGGGAAACACAAATGCGTGAGACAAATGCAAAAACTCAGAAAAGAACACAGGAGAACTTCATCTAGAGATGGTCGGTGACAAAGTCACCTATGTTAGAGTATATTGACTTAGGAGTCAAGTGAGATCACTTGATCATAGGCCATACTCATCGTTTAAGCTCAAAATGGGGTTGCCATTTTTCATTTAAGCATCTTGATGTATTCACATCTTGTCAAGTTGCTTTATCTCATGACTCGGAGTAAAGCTTCTCTAAGATGGAATAACATACCTTGGTTGGTGGTGTTGTCCATGTAGTTGAACTTGCGTGGGTTGCTCAAGGTTGATGTAGCTCATCAAGAATTTGGAGCACCACTTGGAATTTGAGTCCATCTACCTACATGGGTTAGTTCTTGCAAGGAAGTGCACTTGTATATCCAAAAATGACAATCGTGAAACTCAACATAGAATTTGTCAAAGGATATGTTTGAATGGTTTCGTGCTTCCTTGTCTTCAACCACCTTGTGTAGAGACTTAGTGATGTAGAGATTGCTCAAGATATGAGTAGGTTTCAACCTCATGGAATTTGACTCAACCAAGTACCTACATGGGTTAGATAACATGCAAGATACAAATATATCCAAGACATAAGTTTTTAATCATAAGAGAAATATCAAGGATTAGTCATAAGCTCATGTCTTGCATGTATCCAATGGAGTATCTACTCCAAGTTTGAAGCATCAATGATGTTCAATTCTCCTCTTAACCTGCAAAACACTTTCTCATCAAGAGGTTTAGTGAATATATCCGCTAATTGCTTTTCGGTGCGAACATGCTTAAGATCAATGTCACCCTTAGCAACATGATCTCGAATGAAATGATGATGAACTTCAATATGCTTAGTTCGAGAATGTTGCACAGGATTATGACCAATTTTGATAGCACTTTCATTATCACAAAGCAATGGAACATGTCTCACATATATCCCATAATCTTTAAGAGTTTGGGTCATCCAAAGTAATTGAGCACAACATGAACCAGTGGCAATATATTCAGCTTGGCGGTGGATAAGGATACGAGTTTTGTTTCTTGGAGGACCAAGACACAAGAGATCTACCAAGAAATTGACAAGTACCCGAAGTGGACTTTCTATCAACCTTGTCTCCGGCATAGTCCGAGTCGGAATAGCCAACAAGATCGAAAGACGCCCTCTTAGGATACCAAATGCCAAAATTTGGTGTATGGATTAAGTATCTCACTATACTTTTCACGGCCTTAAGATAACATTCTTTAGGGGCAGCTTGATATTGTGCACACATGCACACACTTAGCATAATATCGGGACGTGAAGCACATAGATATAACAATGAACCAATCATAGAGCGATAAACCTTTTGATCAACCGGTTCACTATCTTTGGTTAAGTCAAGATGTCCACTAGTAGGCATGGGTGTAGTCATACCTTTGCATTCTTGCATATTGAACTTCTTGAATAAGTCCTTGGTGTACTTTGTTTGCGAGACAAAAGTACCTTCCTTAGTTTGTTTGATTTGCAAACCAAGAAAGAATTTGAGTTCACTCATCATAGACATCTCAAACTTCTCCGACATTAGCTTCCCAAACTTTTCACTAAAATGAGGGTTAGTTGAACCAAATATAATATCATCAACATAAATTTGGCACACAAAGAGTTCACCATTAACCCTTTTAGTAAAAGAGTAGAATCAATTTTCCCAATTTCAAAGCCTTTTTCAATAAGGAACTTGGTCAAGCATTTATACCATGCTCTAGGAGCTTGTTTAAGTCCATAAAGAGCTTTGTGAAGTTTGTAAACATGATTGGGTTTCTTAGGATTGACAAAGCCGGAGGTTGTTTAACATAAACTTCCTCCTCTATTTCACCATTTAGAAAAGCACTTTTAATGTCCATTTGGTACAAGGTGATATCATGGTGATTAGCATAGGCAAGTAAGATGCGAATGGACTCAAGTCTAGCAACGGGGGCGTAAGTCTCACCATAGTCCATACCTTCGACTTGTGTGTAGCCTTGGGCGACGAGACGTGCTTTGTTGCGAACTACTTGTCCATCTTCATCTTTCTTGTTGCGAAACACCCATTTGGTACCGATGATGTTGTGGTTGTTGTCGGGCTTCTCAACCAATGTCCAAACTTGGTTCCTCTCAAAGTTGTGTAGCTCTTCATGCATAGCATTTATCCAATCCGGATCTTCCAATGCTTCTTCGACCTTCATAGGTTCAATGCTAGAGATGAAAGAATAGTTTTCACAAAAGTTAGCTAAACGAGTTTTAGAGCGAGTGATTCTCCCGGTTTGAATATCATTGTAGATTTTCTCGACGGGGTGGTCTTTAGCAATTCTTGCTCGAACTCGTGAAAGCTTTTGCTTGGGTCTTCGTTGAACATCTTCTTCATCTTGTTCTTCTTCTTGGCCTTCTTCATTGTTGGCATTGTCGTTCTCTTGTCGTGGTGGAGAAGGAGGTTGTTGACGTTCATCTTGATGCACTTCCTCGTTTTCTTCATCTTGGTGTGTCCCACTTGTGGATGCTTCCGTATCAACTCTTGGTTCACCTTGTCGTGAAGTAGAAGCTTCCACTTGGACGGACGAGGTACTCTCCTTCACCTCCGTTGGACGGACCTTGCCCATAGACAAGTCTTGGATTGCTTAGAAGGATCTTTGTCTCCTACATCAATTGGCAATTGCTCTACTTGCGAGCCGTTAGATTCATCAAACTTCACATCTACCGTCTCTTCAACCTTTGGGTGAAATTGTTGTAGACACGGTAAGTGTGAGAGTTTGAGCCATAACCTAGTAGGAAACCTTCATGAGACTTAGGAGAAAATTTAGAACGACGATGCTTATCAAGAATGTAGCACTTTGAGCCAAATACTGAAAGTATCCAACTTGGGGTTTGTTACGGTGCGTAGCTCGTATGCCGTCTTGCCGAGTAGCTTGTGAAGATACAAGCGATTTGTTGCATGACAAGCTGTCTCAACCGCTTCGCCCAAAAGTGCTTGGCGTCTTGTACTCATCAAGCATCGTTCTCGCCATTTCGATGAGCGTCCGGTTCTTCCTCTCAACAACTCCATTTTGTTGAGGTGTGTACGTAGTCGAGAACTCGTGTGAAATCCCTTCTTCGTCAAGAAAGGTGTCCACATTTGCGTTCTTGAACTCCGTTCCGTTGTCGCTGCGAACCTTCTTGATCTTCACTTCAAATTGGTTTTGGGCCTTCCTAGCGAAGTTTTTGAAGATCTTTTGGACCTGCGATTTATCGTCGAGAAAGAACACCCACGTAAATCTGGAAAAATCATCAACTATAACTAGACCAAAAGAATTTCCACCGAGACTCTTGTAAGAGTTGGGACCAAAGAGATCCATGTGAAGTAGTTCGAGTGGCTTCTTCATGGTCATGATGTTCTTCACGGGATGCCTTCCTCCAACCTGTTTACCTGCTTGACAAGCACTCAAAGTCTATCCTTATCAAATATGACATCATTAACTCCAAGGATATGATTCCCCTTAATAAGCTTGTCAAGGTTTCGCATACCAACATGACCTAATCATCTATGCCATAACCAGCCTTTTGAGGATTTAGCAATGAAGCAAGTTTTAGGTTGAGCCTTTTAGTGAAATCAACAATGTATAGATCACCTCTCGCACACGGTAAAGACCATTTTATGATTATCTCGACGAAACACTTGGCAATCTACTTGATAAATAGAACATTGAAACCAAAATCAGCAAGTCTAGAATCTGAAAGTAAGTTGTAACCAAGAGATTCAACGAGCATAACATTTTGTATGGAGCTATCATGTGAGATGGCCACCTTACCGAGGCCAACCACCTTACCCTTTGAGTTGTCACCGAAAGTGACAAACTTTCGAGGACCATCATTTTCAGCAAGCTCACGAAACATGTCTTTATCTCGGTCATGTGATCGGTGCATCCACTACCAAGAACCCATTCCTTTCCTCCTGACATATATCCCCGAAGATTTGCCATAAGACCAAAATGTCTCATTGCATCATCAAGATCGAAGTCACTATCATCATCCTCATCATAGTATCCATGTTCAACATCGTCATGTGGTGGATCAAATCCTAGAGAGGGTGATTCATTAGAATGAGTTTGACAATAATCTTTTCTATGAATTCTTATAGCTTCGGAAATAATGTCACTAATAATACCAACATTTCCTTTGGCACGCATAAGGTTTGTAAGCTCAAATAGACGATCACCAAACATAGGATCACTAGTATTCATTTTACTCAAGGCAATAGACTTATGGAGAATTTCATCTAGATTTTTCAAGGAATAATCTGGAAATCGTTCCTCAAGAAATTTCCATATAGTGTAGGCACACTCAAAAGTAGGCAAGATTCTAATCAAGTTTCTAGGCAAGCCTCTAGTGATAAGATTAACAGTTCTAAGATTTCTAGTCATGTCAATAGCTCCATCAAGGGTAGGATGCATAGGATCAACATAAGGTGCACAAGGGCTAGCAATGTACTTGTTAAAATGATATTGATTGAAAATAACAAGCATCTCATTTTTCCACTCACGAAAATACTCTCCATCAAGAATAGGCACTCTATGTCCAAGACTCCCCAAAGTAGACTCATCCATCTTCCTCCAATGGTGATTAAACCAAGGCAATGGAGACCAATGCTCTTATACCACTTGTAGGACCTTGAGAAGAGGTGTCTAGAGGGGGGATGATTAGACAAAAAGTACCAAAGTTGCAGTTTTTAAGTTTCTTTAAAGTTTGAGTGGAGTTTAGGCACAAGTTTAACATTCATAACATATAGCAAGCAAGCATGCAAAGAGTATATGATCAGCGGAAAATAAAGCATGCAACTTGCAAGAATGTAAAGGGAAGGGATTGGAGGATTCAAACGCAATTTGGAGACACGGATGTTTTTGGCGTGGTTCCGATAGGTGGGGCTATCGTACATCCACGTTGATGGAGACTTCAACCCATGAAGGGTAACGGTTGCGCGAGTCCACGGAGGGCTCCACCCACGAAGGGTCCACGAAGAAGCAACCTTGTCTATCCCACCATGGCCGTCGCCCACGAAGGACTTGCCTCACTAGCGGTAGATCTTCACGAAGTAGGCGATCTCCTTGCCCTTACAAACTCCTTGGTTCAACTCCACAATCTTGTCGGAGGCTCCCAAGTGACACCTAGCCAATATAGGAGACACCACTCTCCAAGAAGTAACAAATGGTGTGTTGATGATGAACTCCTTGCTCTTGTGCTTCAAATGATAGTCTCCCCAACACTCAACTCTCTCTCATAGGATATAGATCTGGTGGAAAGAGGGTTTGAGTGGAAAGCAACTTGGGGAAGGCTAGAGATCAAGATTCATATGGTAGGAATGGAATATCTTGGCCTCAACACATGAGTAGGTAGTTCTCTCTCAGAAATAGTAAGTTGGAAGTGTAGGTTCGTTCTGATGGCTCTCTCCACGAATGAAGAGGAGGTGGAGGGGTATATATAGCCTCCACACAAAATCTAACCGATACACACAATTTACCAAACTCGGTGGGACCGAATCATTAAACTCGGTCAGACCGATTTAGCAAATAATGTGACCGTTAGGGTTTTCAGTGGGACCGGAATGCAACTCGGTGGGACCGATTCGGTTAGGGTTAGGGCATAACGTAATCTCGGTAGGACCAATTACACAAACTCGGTGAGACCGATTTTGGTAATAAGCTTTCCAGAGAGTTGGTCAGGCAAACTCGGTTTGACCGATTATCAAACTCGGTGAGACCGATTTTGATAATAAGTTAACCAGAGAGTTTGCATTGTAAACTCGGTAGTACCGATGGCTCAAACTCGGTGAGACCGATTTTGATAATGGACATACACAGAGAGATTACAATCCCATCTCGGTGAGACCGAGATCCCTATCGGTCAGACCGATTTGCCTAGGGTTTGTGGCAGTGGCTAAGACATCCAAACTCGGTGGCGCCGGATAGAAAGAATCAGTGGGGCCGAGTTTGACTTTAGGTTTAGGACATATGTGTGGAAATGGGAAAGTAGCTGAGGGTTTTGGAGCATATCACTAAGCACATGAAGCAAGAGGCTCATTAAGCAACACCTCATCCCTCCTTGATAGTATTGGCTTTTCCTATAGACTCAATGTGATCTTGGATCACTAAAATGTAAATGAAGAGTCTTGAGCTTGAAGCTTGAGCCAATCCTTTGTCCTTAGCATCTTGAAGGAGTTCCCACATCCTTTAGTCCATGCCACTCCATTGTTGAACTTATCTGAAACATACTAGATAAAAGTGTTAGTCCAACAAGAGATATATTTTCATTAATTACCAAAACCACCTAGGGAGCACTTGTGCTTTCAGATTCACTGTCTGTCGCCTTCTGATCTGCTTTGTCGAGGAACAAGGTATGTTGTAAAAGCTCCTATATATCTCATCAACTCTTGCTTCATCTCTGTAGGCAAATGTGACTTAATGCAGGTCTTGATTAATAAATGAATTACAAGTGTTGCATGAAAAATATGAACAGGAGTGCATGCTCTAATTTTGTGTTAAAAGAAGTCTATTTTTTTCTATCCCAAAATTTACTAATGATCTTAATAGAAGGCTCTGCTTAACGCATTATGCATCTTGTCAATGTATTTGATTTTCCCACTACAAGCTGCAAGTTGTGACCCTTATTGTTAGGTTAGCTTGTTGTGATAGTCTCTTGGGGAATGTTGTGAAATTCCATACTTAGCTAGCAGAGTGCCCATTGCGTTGCCATGGAACAACAAATAGGTGAAAAGGACACACGTCAAAGGATTCCATTTAACTGCCACAAAAAAGCAAATGGATGTAAAATACATATGTCCAAGGGTTCTATTTAACAAATACATCCAAATGGAGCATAAGGTATTTTTGGTCCAACATCAAGTATTGTTCACGGAGAGCCTTTGCCAAAGAATGCTTCATCTGGAAGTATGGTTTGTATTCCTAAAGTAGTTATTCATAAAACAGCTAATACCTTCGATGGAATGTAAAAATCCAATGTCATAGCAGGATAATCGTTAACGGATAATAGATGTGTGAATATCAAGTACTATCTTTTCTACTTTAATTTTGAAGTATTCATAGAAATAATATGATCAATGCAAAAAATAGTTCTTCTATATGAGTGTGAATGCAATTTTTATGAAGCCATTACAGGCTTATTGCATTGTTGATTGCAATTTTTTCTTAGAAATACCACACGCTTATTGTATTATGTATTGAATAATTTAGATATAAAAATTTATAGAGGCTTCTAAAGTACTAAACCCAGAGGATCGGAATCAGTTGAGCTCCACTATTGATTAAGTTATTGAACTACATCCTGCAGGAAACATTAGAGGTCATATGACCATTTCTTCCTGGTGCTAAACCCATAATACTCTATTGCAACATAAGTTGATCAAGTACACCCTTACCTAATACCCGAAAAAATCAGAGAGTAGTAGAACATCTATTCCTGATGCTAAATGCTCCTTTGGTTTGTCGGTTCGATCAATTCTATCAATTTTCTTATCATGTTAGAGCCATCATGTCCTGAGATTGCCAACCGAAGTACTGCTAAACCCAACGATAGATAATTAACCTTCAGTTGGCAACATTTGAGAAAAAGGGTTTCCCCCCGCTTTGTATTCCAAAGCAACCATCCGATACATCCAACGATAGGTGCTGGGGCGGAAGCAGCACAAGCATGCCCAAAAGAAAAGAAAAGGAAAAAGAAAAGAAACAAATGCCGATAACGGCGGATCGACAAAAACGAAGAAGCCTCGCGACCGCTGCGTCCACCGGAGATCGCCCACCAAACTCCGAGACTCCGAAGCGCCGGTACCAATCAACACCTCCAAGAAGGAACGCGACGATGATGACGCTGCTGCCAAGGGTTTCCCCCGGTACGTGGCGAGGAGAGAGGAAGGGTAGCCCCGACGCCCTTCAGGAAGGTCTGGCGGCACCCTCAAGCGCCACCGCGTCGGTGTCGGCCAAACCAACAGGGATTTCTCCCGATCCCATCCTCTACCTCAGGCACTTCAGAGTTCGCCACCAAACCGACCACCATCCAGCGCCAACACGGACACGAAGCTTCCCACGCTGTCTCACCACAGCACCGCAAAGATGGCCTGCACAACGAAGAAGAGGAGCCGGGACTAGTGCAGCAGCCCCGCGAAGTTGGCAACATTTAAACATGCCTATAGTGTGACCTTTACATCTACTCAACACATTATTCCAAAAGCCTAGGATTGATCAACTCGCATAAAAGAGACTGGACATAATTGGCACTTTCTTTGGGCTAACAAGTAGCCTTTTCACTTCTATGTGTTTTCTCTACCTTGGTTTGTGCTTGATCTGCTTGCAGCTTCCACTGATCAGAGATGAATGACAGCAAGGGAGTAGCAGCAGTTGGTAGGCTCAGCCAAGGACTTGGAGACTGTAAGTTAATTGGTATGATACCGTGGTATTAGATACCCTTCTGCAAGAATAGCTTATTGAAATGATTTGGCATGACTTATATTTTTGTAGTTGTATTAGTGAGCAACCATCATGTGCTGAGTACGATTGTTGCAAGTTACTGATATTTGTGTTGTTTGCCGATGAGGTCTCGAGAGAGGAATTGTTGTATGAACCCATGTATTTATGGTCTACCTTTGTTCTTTCTTATTTATGGACCCAAGTTTTCCTTTCATTCACTCGTGAGTTTACTTTTTTCTGGCAATTTTGATGATGTTATCATGTGGCGACATCAGATGCTTAGGCCCTGTTTGGTTCATTAGTCCTAGGACTTTTTCTAGTCCCAACTAAAAAGTCACTAATCCCTAAAAAGTCCCTCCCTGTTTGTTTCCGGAGACTAAAAAGTCTCTACTCCCTCCCTAGAGGTTATTAAATGACATGTAAAAGACCATGTTACCCTTAGTATACAGAAAAATAACAACCAAACAACACCATGGGGCGGCGAGGCAATGGGTGCAGGGAGGGGCATTGTTGGAAAAGTCCCAAAAAAGACTCTCCTTGAGAGTCTTCTTCATTTAGTCCCAAAAAGCAACTTTTAGTCCCTAGTAGTCCCTCCTGTTTGGTTAAAAAGTCTCTAAGAGGGACTTTTTCTAGTCCCTACACCAAAAAGTCCCTGGAAACAAACACCCCCTTAGTCAATTCTGATCTTTACTCCTATAAAAAATTCAGTTGGTTGTGATGGTGTGTTTGCCTCTGCATTTCTATGAGCTTTTATTTTTGGTTGTCAGAAAACCAGCCAGTAGAACAAACCACATTCACAAAAACAATACGTAGAGAAGGCGTTGCCCACACATGCTGCGGGTTACCGTGTTTATGTGCTAGGTTGAATGGTTTAAACATCGTATGCTTCATCTCTGGCCAAAAGGACAAAAAATAGTGGACGCGTGTAACAAATTACTACTCATCATCAACATAAAAAGAAGCCGATCATGCATATGAACAACGTTACCATACAGCAGTATCATCATCAAATTACCATGTACATATAATAACGTGATGCATCATTATCACCGATCGAATCCATCATTCAAACTCGACAATTAAAATTACAGGACGTCCATCATCATCGCCACCCGCCAATAACTACCGGTCGATGAACTAGCACGTACGCATATACGACGTACTACGAGATTAGATGTCGAAGGAGTTCTTGCCGGTGAACTTGACCTCGATGGGGCTGACGTTCTTGCCGATGCTGCGGAAGTTCTGCCCCACGCCCTGCCTGCCGGCGTTGACCTTCTCCGGGTAGACGCCGTCCTTGGGGTGGAGGTACTGCACCTCGCCGTTGGGGAAGACGCGGTAGAACTGGTAGGCGATCTTGTACTTGGAGCGGAGGCGGTTGCCGAGGGCGAGGCACTGCTCCTTGCGGGCGAGCTTGAGGAGGTTGGGGCCCTCGCGCATGATGGCGGCGCCGCCGGTGGGCATCTCGAAGACCTGCTCCTTGGGGGAGGTCCAGGTGATGACGTAGAACTCCTCGACCTGGGCCTTGCGGAGGAGGCCGCCCGTGCTGCCGCCGAAGATCGGGGACGGGGTGGACGGGTCGAGCTGCGGCGGCACGAAGCCCGCGGGGGCGGGCTCCGCCGGCGGCGCGGCGGGGGCGGGGGTGTCGGACGCCGCGGCGCAGAGCGGGGCCGGGCCGCGGGCTGAGGATGGCATGGCCAGGGTGGCGGGGCGGGGCTTGGCGGAGGGCGACCAGGCCGCGGTGATCAGGTGGCGCGTCGCCGCCGAGGCTTGCGTGGCCATGGCCATGGCGGTGGCGCTCCAAGCTCGGTGGTTCTTGGCGAGAGAGGAGATGGGGAGAGAAGCCGAGGCCACACGCGCGCGCGGGAGATGGAGTGGTGTCTGGTGGTGATGAGTAGGAGAGGTGGCTCAGCTAAGAGGTACGGGGGCTTGGGGTGGAGGGGGTGGGGGAGTGGATAAGGTGATATGGCGATATGAGGCCGGCCAATGGGGAGTGCCGATTTTGATACGGCCGGGCTCTCCGCACCGCCACTACACACATGTGCAGGTATGCGCACGACCGGGTCCCGGATGCCAATGACATGGCATGCAGCGGCCACGCGACGATCGATGTTCGGATCACTCTCCACGAGTTCAAGGGTATGTTCCATTTACGTTCATGGGGCGACGGGCGAAGCAAGAAAAATACACCCGCGGTATTTGATCATGGCAAATCAAACGTTTTCGATGAAAATTTTAATGATGCGAAGATGGCAAGTTTAGTCGACATGCACCGTAATTTTTTTGGCAAAAATACACTAAGCATGAATTTGTTATGCTTGCTAAGTAAACTTATCATCCTCACGTTATTAATATTGCCATAAAAATGTTTGATTTGTCATAGTCAAAAAAATAACGTGTCGGCGTTATCGGGGTCCTTTTTTAACATAGTACAGACGCAAATGTTCATACATACGTACATACACTCACTCATATGAACGCACGTACGCACATCCTACCCCTATGAGCACCTCGTAGAGGCGAGTAAGCACATCATCTTCAGAGTGATGAAATCAGATAGGCGCCTCCGTAGTCCACGGAAATGTATCCTCTCATTGAACGAGTATCGTCGGAAAGTCTGGAATAAATCCAAAAAAATGCGAGCATCAATGTCAAGTCTAGGACTTGAGTCCTGGTGGTGGCTTGCCAACTAAACTTGTCATCCTCAAAAAAAACCTGTCATCCTCATGTTATTAAAATTGCCGTAAAAAATGTTTGATTTGTCATGGTCAAAAAAATAACGTGTGGGCGTTATTGGAGTCCTTTTTTAACATAGTACAGACGCAAATGTTCATACATACGTATATACACTCATTCATATGAACGCACGTACGCACATCCTACCCCTATGAGCACCTCGTAGAGACTGAGTAGGCACATCATCTTGAGAGTGACGAAATCAGATAGGCGCCTCCGTAGTCCACGGAAATGTATCCTCTCATTGAACGAGTATCGTCGGAAAGTCTGGAATAAATCCAGAAGAATGCGAGCACCAATGTCAAGTCTAGGACTTGAACCCTGGTGGGATGGTTCCACCACAAAGAAACTAACCATCTGAGATAGGCAAGTTTCTGAATATAACATGTCACATTTCTGAATATAACAGTGTCACAATAGGTCTCTCGTTGATATATACATTAAGGCCTCCTTTGGTTTGGAGGTATTGTATAGGAATTCTATAGGAAAAATTCCTTTAGTCTTTTGGTTTGTATGATAGAATCCTATTTGTATGGAAGAATTCTACCTATCCTCTACATTTCATGGGAAAATAAACATTAGCCTAGGCTTAATGAAGAAAAAAATCGAATGATGTGAACCAAAGGGCATATCTTTTTCTATCCCTACTAATAGGATTTGAAATACAAGTCATCTCATTTCCTATGATTTTCCTATTCCTATGATTTTTCTACCCTATGAACCAAAGAAGGAGCCTCCTTTGGTTCGTAGGAATTTTGTAGGAATTTTGAAGGATAGGAATTTTGTAAGAAAAAAAATCCTTTGGAGCCCTTTTGTTTGTAGGAATGAATCCTTATTCATATGTAGGAGAGGAAGCAATCCTTCACATTTAAAAGGAAAAAAACATTAGCCTAGACGCAGTGGAAAATTCATATCCCATGCATCAAACGATATATCTTCTCTATAGGAACTGAGATACATGTCATCTCACTTCCTATGATTTTTCTATTCTTGTGATATTTCTGTCCTATGAACAAAGGAGGCATAAAGGAACTGAAACGATGTGAGGTAATCTAGAGTTGATTTCAGGTTCAGCGTGCAAATCTTTGGGGTAAAATGACTTCGGGAAGCTCATGGGAAGAAAAAATCGAATATACACCGTGTTTCTTTAAGTTTCTTTGGCAATCAATTTTTTTGCCACGAGCTCTACGAATGTTATTTGACCACAAAATTCGCACTCAGCTAGCTCACCTGAGCATATTGAACACCTAAAATTTTCAGATTTTTTCAAATATTTTTACTATTTTCTTTGAATTTACTGTCCATGAATGGGTGTGGGTGATCCTGCGCTCGGAATCGGTGCTCTCAACAATGAATCTCTTATCATCAAAGAGGGAAAAACATAGTTCTTATTTGGATAACTAGACGGTGGTGTGCAACGGCCACACAACGATATTCGGATCACTCACCACGGTTCATCGTCTGTCGATACCTGGAACGTTCACTTTGTTTAAGCTAGTGGCACATCAGGATCCGGAAAAATACACCTTCGATGTGACTTCTCTAACTATAATGGTGCCACGGTTTTTTCTAAAAAAAAGCATTGGGTATCTCATCGACTTTCTTTAAGGAAATTGAAACAGTGAGCCTCTTAACAATTCTATCAAAGAAACCACAACATGTGTTGGGGATATTACCACTGGATGTAAACCGGCCAGGAGAGACCGGGTTAACCCCATCAATGGTTCGTCATATCTGAAGCCCATGAAGACAGACGGTGATGCTTTATGAAGGCCGAGGGCACGGAGCCGGTTTAAGGCCTGTAGACATAAACCGGTATTAGTATGTAAACTTGTGTTGTAAGATAGAAAGAGCAGAGACCAAGCCGGACACGTTTATGAGCCGGTCTCGGTACTCTGTAAACCGACGGGTGTCAACCCATGTATATAAGGGGACGAACCGGCGGCAGTTCAAGGACAACAAACAACAACTCGAGACTCAGGCAAAGCGTATTCGCTCCCTGGTCATCGAAACCCCAGCAATTCCATCACAACTAGACGTAGGCATTTACCTTCATCGTAAGGGGCCGAACTAGTATAAAACTCTCTTGCGTCCCTTGTCCGCTTTAACCGCTTTAAGCTAACCCGTAGCAATGGCTCCACGACTAAGTCCTTTCACGAGGACATCTGCCGTGACAAAACCACGACAGTTGGCGCCCACCGTGGGGCTATAGCACGATGGTTTCAAGTTCTTGGAGGGCAGCTTCGAAGGACTCAAGGGTTATGATGTGGGCCGGATGACCAAGAGTCGTCACGGCAAGCTCTACATCGACGACGCAGGCTGGGGCCCCGAGGCCGGCTCGATTGAGTACGGGTACGTCAACAACCCGTTGGGTGCGCCGGGTTTCAGAGATTTTGCATTCATCGGACCGTATCAATGCTGATACCGCATTTTTAACATTGGAAGGCAATTGCCGGTTTGAACCCCTGAAGTTGACGTTGGGACGGCTCAAACGTCATTGTAATGACATGGGAACTCTCATGGCCGCTCTGGTGAAGTATGCCGACTCTGATAGTACGAAGGATCCCGAGTTTGATGATGATAAGACTGGGAAGGGAAAAAGGAGCGGCAATGCCAAGGGGCAGCACCACAACCCGACGGGTCATGGAAACGGCGGCAAACGTAAGGCAGATCACAGTTTAGACTTTGTGGCTAATACCAACACACATGACAAGGGCCAGCGGCGTAAGGGTAAACCGCCCCTGCGCGCTGGAGGATCGAGTCCTAACCCGGACCGCCTGTCTTATCTGTTGAACCAGCCTTGCCCAAAGCATGGGACGAAGGAAGTACCATCCACGCACCTCTGGAAAGATTGTTATATCATGCAGGAGTTCAAAAATTCTGATCTTTTTCGGTATGATCATGGACCGGGTGGCGGTTTAGGCCCCGGATCTCATGGGCTGGATTATGGCGGAGGAAATTCCGGTTCAGGATTCCATGGTAATCAGGGTGGACATAACAATCAAGTTAATCAGGGCAACCAAGGGGGCTATAATCATCAGGGCAAACAGCAGCAGCAGCAGTCGGGTTACCAGAGCAACCCGAAGCAGTTGAATAGCGGACAGTATCATGTCTTCACCACTAGCCTGGACAAGCGCGATCAGAAGCTTCATAAAAGGGCGGTGAATGCCGTTGAACCGGCGGTGCCCCGTTATTTGCGCTGGTCCGAGCAGCCGATTGTGTGGAGTAGAGAAGATCATCCGCCCCGGGTTGACAATCCGGGTCATCTGGCACTGGTGGTGGCACCTCAGGTGGGAGGTTATAAGTTCACTAAGGTACTCATGGACGGAGGGAGTAGCATCAATATCCTTTATTATGAAACTTTCCGTCGCATGGGGTTAACAGATAAAAATCTTAAACCGTCCAATACGGTGTTCCATGGTGTGGTGCCTGGTAAATCGGCATATCCTGTTGGTAAGATAGCCTTGGAGGTGGCTTTTGGAGATGAGTATGATTCAAGATCAGAAACTTTGACCTTTGAAGTGGTGAAAATCAAAAGCCCGTATCATGCCCTGTTTGGACGGCCAGCTTATGCTAAGTTTATGGCACGGCCTTGTTATGTCTATCTGCAGCTCAAGATGTCGGGTCACAAGGGAACTATAACTATGCATGGGAGCCGCAAGATCGCTCTGGAGTGTGAAGAAGGTGATGCGGCTTATGCTGAGTCGGTTTGTGCAACAGAAGAGTTGAAGTTTTACAAAGACAATGTTGATCCGGCAGATATGACTTCATTGAAGAAACCAACTACAGAGCATGATCCGGCCCTGAAGTTCAAATCAGCTGATGAGACTAAACTTGTTGACTTCACGCCTGGCGATTCTTCCAAGCAGTTTAGCATCAGCACTAATTTGGATCCGAAATAGGAAAGCACGCTCATCGAGTTCATCCCTGAGAATCGGGACATCTTTGCATGGAATCCTTTTGACATGCTAGGTGTACCGAGGGAACTCGCTGAGCACACTCTCAATGTTGATCCCAAGTATAAACCGTTCAAACAGTTTCTCCGCCGGTTCAATGAAGAAAGACGCAAGGCCATTGGAGAAGAAGTAGCTAGGCTCTTAGCGGCTGGATTCATTGTTGAAGTATTTCATCCTGAGTGGTTGGCTAATCCGGTGCTGGTCCTTAAGAAGAACGACACTTGGCGTATGTGTGTGGATTACACAGATCTCAACAAAGCTTGTCCAGCAGATCCTTTTGCCCTCCCCCGTATTGATCAAATTATTGATGCTACGGCGGGTTGCGAGCGTTTAAGCTTTTTGGATGCATATTTTGGTTATCATCAGATCAAAATGGCAGTTAAGGACCAGGAGAAGACAGCCTTCATAACTCCTTTTGGAGCCTTCTGCTATGTGTCCATGCCCTTTGGGCTCAAGAGTGCCCAGGCAACTTATCAACGGTGTGTGCAGAATTGTCTTCATAAGCAGATCGGCCGCAATGTTCACGCTTATGTGAATGATATTGTGGTGAAATCAAGGAAGAAGGAGACATTGATCGATGACTTGAAGGAAACCTTTGATAACCTGCGGGTTTATAAAATGATGCTTAATCCGGCCAAGTGCATTTTTGGTGTACTGGTAGGCAAGCTCTTGGGCTTTTTGGTGTCTAACAGGGGGATTGAAGCTAATCCGAAAAAGATCAAAGCCATTACTTCCTTGGCCAAACCGAAGTGTATCAATGATGTTCAACGCCTGGCAGGCCGGATCACCGCGTTGAGACGGTTTATCAGCCGCCTTGGCGAGAAGGCCATCCTTTGTATCGAGATCAAGAAAACGGATAACCGTGCGAGTGACGCCGCTAATGAAGCATTTGATGACTTAAAGCGGCAGTTGGCCAATCTGCCGGTTCTCGCTGCTCCGGTTGACAAGGAGCCATTGTTGTTATATGTGGCAGCTAACGCCCGGGCTGTTAGTGTGGCTATTGTGGTGGAGCGTAAGGAGGCCGGAAAGGAGTATCCGGTTCAACGTCCGGTTTACTATATCAGTGAGGTACTTAATGAGTCCAAGCAGAGGTACCCGCATTGGCAGAAGTTGGTACATGGAGTTTTCATGGCAAGCCGGAAGCTTAAACAATATTTCCAAGGTCATCCCATCACGGTGGTCAGCTCTGCTCCTTTGGGGGATATAATCCAGAACAGGGAAGCAACTGGCCGGATTGCTAAGTGGGCTATTGAGCTCGGGCCTCACGGGTTGAAATACATACCCCGAACGGCGATCAAATCTCAGGCACTTGTGGATTTCATCAATGATTGGACGAAACTACAAGCGCCAGAAGAGAAACCGGATCATACTTATTGGACTATTCATTTTGATGGATCCAGGCAATTGGAGGGCTCGGGGGCTGGAGTCGTATTAACTTCCCCACGAGGTGATAAGTTTTGTTATGTTCTCTGTTTAATGTTCCCTTGCACTAACAATGCAGCTGAATATGAGGCCTTACTCCATGGTCTTCGGATGGCTAAGGAGATGAACCTAAGCCGTGTTAAGTGCTTCGTTGACTCAGACCTGGTGGCTCAACAAGTGTCCGACACTTGGGATTCTAAGGACCCACTCATGGCGGCATATCGTCGTGAGGTGGATATTGTTGCAGGTCACTTCAAAGGTTATCAGGTGGATCATGTGGACCGGCGGAAGAACGAAGCGGCGGATGCTTTAAGCCGTTTAGGTTCCCAACGTAAACCGGTTCCACCTAATGTCTTCCTGGATGTGTTGCATAATCCGTCCATTAAGCTCCCTGGTGAAGAGGATTTGGTTATTCCTGATCCGGAAGCTCAATTGGTGGCGGCTTTTCATGTTATCCTAGATTGGACGGTTCCATATCTGGCGTATATGAACCGGGGAGAGTTACCAGAGGATGAAACTTTGGCCAGGCAGATAATCCGGCGGTCCAATTCCATGACTATTATAAATGGAGAGTTACATCATTGCAGTGTGACAGGGGCGTTTCAACACTGTGTGTCTCCTAAAGAAGGCCGTGAAATTTTGCGTGATCCACAAAGGAGATTGTGGTCACCACGCCAGTTCAAAGTCTTTGGTGGCCAAGGCGTTTCGTCACGGTTTCTACTGGTTGACAGCTCATGCTGATGCCGAGGACTTGGTTAAGAGATGTGAGGCTGTCAGAAATTCTCAAGGCGTGCTCATGTACCGGCTCAAGAATTGAGGATGATTCCAATCACCTAGCCGTTTGCGACTTGGGGGCTGGATATGGTTGGGCCTTTCAAGAGGTCCAAGGACAAGAAGACCCGCCTTTTGGTGGCGGTTGATAAGTTCACGAAGTGGGTGGAGGCAGAGCCAGTTAGTAAGTGTGATGCAGCCACGGCGGTTCAATTCATCAAAAAGGTGATCTTCCGGTTTGGCTTTCCACACAGCATTATAACAGACAATGGTACCAATCTATCAAAGGGTGCCATGAAGGAGTTCTGTCAACGTGAGCACATCCGGCTTGACGTGTCATCAATGGCTCACCCCCAATCCAACGGTCAAGCGGAGAGGGCCAATCAAGAGATCTTGAGAGGCATCAAACCCCGACTTATGGTTCCTTTGCAACGGACGCCGGATTGTTGGGTTGAGGAGCTACCTTCTGTGTTATGGAGCATCAATACCACACCCAACAGATCAACAGGATACACACCGTTCTTCATGGTTTATGGAGCAGAAGCGGTTCTTCCTAGTGACATCCGTCATGACTCACCTCGTGTAGCGGCATATGTTGAAGCTGACAACGAGAAGGCACGGCAAGAAGCTCTTGACCTGTTAGATGAGGAACGTGACATGGCGGCAGCCCGTTCGGCGATTTATCAACAGGATCTGCGTCGTTATCATAGCCGCCGGGTTAGAACCAGAACCTTTCAAGAAGGCGATTTGGTGCTTCGACTCATCCAGGATCAGACGGATATGCACAAGCTATCCCCCCCCCCCCCTTGGGAAGGACCCTTTGTGGTCAGCAAGAATTTGCACAACGGGTCATACTACCTGATTGATGTTCGAGAGCGCAAAGACTCATGTAAATCAAAGGAGGAGACCAACCGGTCGTGGAATATTGCTCATCTTCGGACCTACTATACTTGAGCCATAGGCTTGACTTATGTACATATTATGACTATGTATATATTATGATCAATATAATAAACCGGAACCTCAGCTAAAACGGGGTATCTGTTGTTTTCTTACATCATGTGTGGTTACATGGAGCTTCTTTTTATAAAACGGCGTCCGGTTTACCCCTTGATTTAGCTTCTCAAAGCTTTATATTACATCACTTGGGGGCTTGGTCGTATTCGAACCATAGCTACACCTCTTGATCGGCGCAATGCCGCAGCATCACTTGGGGGCTTGGTCGTATCCGAACCATAGTCACACCTTTTGATCGGCTCAAAGCCAAATCAATCTGGGGCCAAAGAGAGTGTTGTAAAACAACAACTCAAACATAGGCACCCACTGAGCACAGCTCAAAACGTTACTTGGGGATTCTTTGCTCTTGAAATGAACTTAGAATCTATACTTGTAATGGGCTATCAAGCCATGGCTTGGAAGACTGGTGTATACACCTAAAACCCCGGGTTAACCTGCCTATTTAAGTAAGTCACTCCGCCCAGGTAAACCTGGTATGACCCTTCAAACTTTGACAAGTTACTCCAAAAAATGACCCTGAACTTGTCAAGTTAAAACGATGATTGGTTAAGAATTGAGGACCATCTTAAAAGGCTTTGCAAAAATGGTTTAACTCAGTGGCATGGCAGCCCATGAAAAGCCTCGAATTTGGGGCCTGGTATCCCATGAAAAGCCTCGACTACAACGGTTTTTATTTGCCTTTTGCTAAGTTTTCTTTGTTTTTATAAGATTTGTGCTGTTTTTAAACCGGTGATTATCAACCCGGTCAACTACAAGTTGTCAGTACACAATGAAATCCGAAGACTATCATCCCGGTATGGTTTTGACTCAAAGTCACCAGTATGGAATAAACCGGTGTTTATTATAACCCGGAACAGTTTTATTGTAAACCGACGTCATATAACAAGAGTTATTTACCCTCCAAAGTAGGGTTATGACCCTCATTACAACGTTGGTCAGCCAACATTATGCCTAAAGGTCACAGGTATTATATATTTCCATATTTGGTTATCTTTTACAACCTTGGTTATGTATATATATTTGGGTATCATGACCCGCCTGGGGGTAAACCGCCAGGGCGCTTTAAGCTTTTTATCTGCAGGAACAGATTGAATAAATAGCTATGGATTATGAATATCATATATTCAGCATGTCGGATTAAGCAAGCATCAGTCACAGATAAAAATGCACAAGTATTTTTTCTAGCCTATTACAAGGCGTTTCAATGCCCAAAAAGATAATTGTTTTCTCAAATACATGTTACAGCATGTTGAAGACTAAACCGGCCTCCGGTTCATGATTGGTCACCAGCTTGGCCTGACGGTTGCGGATCATCTCGCGCCGGTTCAACTCCCTCCTCTCTACCCAGTGGCTGGAAGTCAATAGTTGCCGAGTCGATCCCAGTTAGGGCTTGGAATACAGCTTTGTCGCTTATAAGCGTGGACGGTTCAATATCAGGGGCATAAGTGTGCTTACGGATTGGTGGGATAAGATTTTGAGCTTCTGGAATTGGTGCAGCAACCTGTTTGTTCTTGTCATCATAACTTGCCTGATAGTATGAAAGGTCCGCCTCTTCAACCAGTTGACAAGCCAATGGGCGTACTTCCCGGTTTATGATTCGGAGATCATCATTGCCAAATTATGTTCCGTCTTCCTTCAAACTAGGATAAACTTGGGCCGCTTCCACTGGATCAAAGTCAGGTACCCATGCTTTTGCCCGTGTCAGTGCGGCCAAAGTGCCCGTTCTAGCATCAGACTTTTTTAGCTCGTCTACCCGGGCAGGAAGCATAGATAACATTTCTAAGGTATCTTTGATCAAGGTGGGAGGAGGATTATTGTGTGAAGTGGTATAGATGATCTGTTGCGCACCGATATACAGCTGCTCTATCAGAGTATAGGCCGCTTTCAACTTCTTCTTTATGTCAGAGCCCAGATGGTTAATACGAGTTCCTACATCATTATGCACGTCAGTAAACCGACAACATATGGTAAGATACGTTGGAAGTATTAAGGAAAAGATGTTTACCGAACACAACAGCAGTCATGGCATGAATTTGCCGCTTTATGCCGGTCAGTTCATCAACCACCGGTTTAAGAGCCGCTTCTGCGTTTTCAGCCCTTTTTATCAAAGCGGATTTTTCAGTCTCCCAATCCGCCCGCTCCTTGTTAAAGACCTCTTTCAATTTCTCCATAGTGCCTAGAGCACTGGTTAACTCTTCCTTGGCTTTGGAGGTTTCGGCTTGCTGAGATTTAAGGTTCTCTTGCAGATCAGCAGTGTAACATCCCAAATTTCCTATTTGGAATGTTTTACAATTATAGCTAAGCATCCTATGCATCCTGTTTGAATTTGAATGCCATTTGGAGTTTCAGAGAAATTTTGAGTTTTGAATTTGAATTCAAACTTTGGCAAGTGGGAAACATTTCAAAAACTAAGCCTGATAAATACTTGATCAAAAGTATGAGAGGAGTAAACATGACACTCCAAAAATATCAGAGGAAAACATTGCCAAAAGATTTGGATTCAAATCTGAATTTTATTTGAATTTGAAAAAATGGATTTTTATAAAGTTTGGATTTTGCCTTTGGAAAAATGTTCAAATGAAAGGGAATATTCCCCTGATCATTTTGGTATATATATACCCTATATAAAATATTTATAGTTATTGTTTTATCTCTGTTTTGTTTTATTTTAAAAAAATAAATTTCAAAAAAGGAAAAAAAAACCCTCTGGCGCTGACCATTGAATCCCCCACCAAAGCCCGCCCACTGCTGCCCACACAGCCACTGGCCAGCCAATACCGACCAGGCTCCCCTCGCCGAATCCTTCCGCTTGGCCGACCGCCGCTCGCCTCTCTCTCTCTCTCTTGATCATGGACCCACCCCATCGTCAACCCCCCCTCGCCCACGCCACACTGTCGCCATCATGGATCGCGGATCGAAGGATCCGGATCCCGATCGCCTCGATCGCCTCGGCCGCCCGAGGCCCCTGGCTATAAAAGCCGACGCCCGCACCCCATTCCCCCTAGCCCTCACCGAACCCCTCTCCCTCCTGCTCGAGCTCGCTGGAGTTCAAGCTCCCGCCGCCATACTCGCCGCCGCCGCCCTAGACCACCCTTGGCCACCCCGACCCCACCAAACCCTCCCCGAGCTCCTCAAGACCAAGACGGCTACTTCCCGACCTCCCGACGATCGAACCTCGCCACTCTCGCCGCCCGCTTGCCGCCGTCGGACGCTGGTAAGTCGCCGAGACACCCCCGTCCGATTCATAACGAACGGCTAGGATTAGACCTCAAGAAATACGTTTTATAAAAAGACCGCCCGGTTCTTCCGGTTTAATTAGTTAGGTTTATTTGTTTTGAGCCGCCCGCTTTAGTTTAAACCAATAGGCCCGTTTAGGTTATTTAAGGCCCAGTGCACAGTTTAGGCCCATTAGGCCTTTTTCTTTTATTTTTGTTTTTCTGTTTTAACAGAATAGTTTCTGTTTTGAAAAATTCATATCTTTTATTCTGTTTAATATTTTTAGATGATTCTTTTTTTGTTGGTTTGGAAATTTCATGTAGTTTCTGTAGAATATATATTTAGCTATGTTAAAATTAATTAAAATTGCTTTAATTTAGTTTTCGTCAGAATAGTAAATCTGCTATAACTTGAGTTAGAAAAATTATTTTGGATGATTCTTTTGTCCCAACTTTATTTTAACATTGCCAAACCATAAAAATTAATTTGGGTATTTTAGGATTAATAAAAAAATAGTTTTAGGCAGAATCTTGTTAATCCTAATTAATTAACTAGCTCCTGTTTTCCTATTATTTTAAATAGTAAATAAATTTATTTTTAACATGTGATTGATTATTCTAGGATAGTTTCTGTCACTTTATAGGATGAACTTTTATTTATAATTAATAAAAGTTTTATTTTATTTTTCTTAATAGAAATTGAATTAGGCCTAATAGGAGTTTCTTAATAGATTTTAAATTAATTCTTTTTGCTCCTAGTTGTTTAATGAAATCTTTTCTGTTAAGTTAACTTAAAACCATGATTAGGTTATCTTAATAAAATTTTTGTTATATAAAAACTATTTTTTAGATATTGTTTGTAGTAGGAAAACTTTGAGTGGTTTTCTTTGAGTTTTTCCCTTTGGATTTTGCTTTGTTGTTTTGGTGTGTTATGTTACTCTTGTTATGATATTGAGTTATGTGATCCCATTGCTATATGCTTATTGTGATTTGTTTGTCTCGGTAGAGTTTCCGGAGGGCGAAGCTTGCTACTACGAATCTTTAGCTTACGAGGATCATCAGCAAGGCAAGTTTTGATCATGTTATTTCTATACCTATGTTTTTGTGCATTAGTAATTGTCACCACCCCACCATGCATGCAGTAGTGAAAATTTGAAGTTATTAAACTTGAGTAGTATCATGTGGTAGGATGAACCAATCCCCTTGTTACCTTGACCCCGGGACGAAGTAGTTACTTTGCTATGCTCGTAGACGGGTTTTGGGTTGAGTGAAATTCATAAGCAAGATGTGAGAGTCAATGATGATGACAACCCCATGAACTACAATGATCAAGATGGACTTCGGAAATTCACTACCGGGTGGAGGGCGGTTGACGGGCACCTGGAGAACCAGTGGTGGCGGGATGCATGGAGAAGTGCCATGACATCTTGCCGAAAGCTTCACCCAGCCACGAAGAGAAGGATGGATGCCCCATGACCGAAGCTTACTGTGCAGCCGCAAGCCATTATGGGCTCTGGCTGGGTTGACCCTAGTAGTGACGCTGGCTGGACGGTACTACGAGATGTAGAAGAACGGTAGGATTGATGGGTACCGCAGTAGCAGAAGAACTCTTTGAAGACCTGTTTCATTCGTCCGTTTTCAAACACCATGAAGTGCGAAGACTTTAAAGGAGGAATGATTCTTGCGGGAAAGTGCGCAACCCTCTGCAGAGTTAAAGATCTAATCGATTAGCCGTGTCCCCGGTTACGGACATTTGAGCCTCTGGAACTTGGAAGTATTCGGATATCTCAACACTAAAACTAATGAATCAATTTGAGGGGTTTATGACTTAATAATTTGGGAATGAGATTTTGGTTGGCGGAACCATCTCAATAACTACCAACAATTGTAGTAATTTGCAAGCAAGTCCACTGTAGTAGGAGAAAATTTGCTTTTCGCAAAATGATGAAACTTAGAGCCCCACAGCCAAAATGCATATAGTGTTAGTAACTTTATTATTGTTATTCTTCATGACTTGCCAGCTTATTCCAAAAGCTGACCTACATGGCTGCAACGTCTTATGTTGCAGAGGTATATTCCGATCAGGAGTGAGGCTACGCCCGCGCTTGGCGATTGCCCTTGGAGTCGGATGGACTCGCTTTATCTTTGACCTTCTTCAGAGTGTTATTAGTTTATTTCTCATGAGTTGGCCTTGAGCCGAATTTATTCCCTTGTAATAAAGACTCTATATGAGAATCGCTTAATGATATTCAGGTGTGATTGAACTTTGATTACTTTATCGATGTCCGTGAGTACCAAAGATGATCTTGGGATGGTATGCATACGTAGATTTGACCGATTTTTGGTCGGTCGCTCTGAGAGATGGTATCGAGCACACACGACCGTAGGATCGTAACCCCTAGGATCGGAAAGCCATAGGAAGAGACCATTTGCTTTTATCCTTTTCATTCCGTAATTCTCCCCTGTTCAATTCTGACTCTTCTCCTATTTTCAACATTCTAGATGGCCGTCGAGTTCACCCCAGTTTTGCTACCGGAGTTTTGCTAGCCCGATGAGACGATGCCCTTCGGAAGGAAGCTGGTCCAGATGGTGAAGCAGCTGAAGATCGCTCTACCCTCGATCACCGGGAAGCCAACCAATGCACTTCCGACGGACACCCGCTATAGGATTGAGGTGCATATCCCAGGGAGAACCTTCGGAGGACACACGGAGCATATAGTCTTTGAGTTCACCGAGTTCAACTGGATCATCGGAAGGGATGTGGCGATCTATCGAGCACTTGGACATCTCCGAGAGGAGTACAGGGCCGAGCTCGATCTCTCAGACCTTGCCATGGTTTCTCGCAGGGCAAGGAATGGAGATATCATCCGTACCGTGGAGGATGATTCCACTCTCTCTTACATCCAGACTTGGAGTGTCTTCTCGTGAAACGGGAGATTCAGACTCGCCGTAACTCAAGACACACCGGAAGCTTTTGTTCCATGAATCGGGCGGAGGAGAAGGCACGCGCAGACTTCCTTGGCCATGAGGAAGAAGTCGCGGACTTCATGGAGACAATCGACGACACGAAGATGAAGCTTGCCGCGATAGAGGAAAGGATGGACTTGGGAGAGGACCTTTACCCGAGTGGAGATGAAGGACCCTCGTGAGCAATGATCAGGATTTTGAAGGAGTACCACGAAGGAAGCCACAAGAGGAGGCGCCATCGATGTAGACTTTTTAGTCGACCACCATGTTATCTTTTACTTTTTCGTCGATCAGTTAGGCCGATGTTTTTCCTTCGATTAGTCATGAGCTTTTGTAATCGAGTTTGAACCATGTTTGAGTGGTATGAATAAATGATTGGTGTGTTCTATGTTTGTGCATTCATATGGGTAGTGTTACTTTCTCATAGACCATTGTTCTATTCTAATTTTCTCATCCACTCCAAAAACACCAGATGCCTCCGAGACGTGACACTGGTTTCCCGCCGGAGCTCACCCAGCTGCTCAAAGCAGCAGAATGCATCGATGCAGCTACTTATTCAGAATCGTAACAACAATGCCAACAATCCACCGCCACCACCCCTCGTGGACAACTTGACTCGATTTCGAGGCTGAATCCGCCGATGTTCTCTAGTAGCACCGAGCCGATTGTTCTTGATGATTGGCTCCGCAAAGTCGGAAGAGAGCTAATCACCGTTGGATGCACCGATCTTCGAGAAGGTGCGCTTGTCAGCGCATCAACTTGATGGACCTGCAGCTTCTTGGTGGGAGAACTACACCGCCACTTTTCCCATTGGTGCCATCACATGGGATCAATTCCAGCAGCCTTCCGCACCGCTCATGTCTCAGTTGGAGCCATGAGTCCAAGAAGCGTGAGTTCCGCAACTTGCGCTGAGGGGAACCGTCATGTGGCACAAGACGTGGATGAATTCAGCAAGCTCGCTCGCTATGCCCTGCATGATGTGGCCACAGATGCCACCAAGCAGGAGAAGTTCCTTGAGGGACTCAATGATGAACTGAGCATGCAGCTTATTGTGGCTACCTTCAACAACTACCTGTGAGCTGGTAGACAAGGCCACCATTCTTGAAGGCAAGCAGCAGCAGATCGAAGTCGCAAGCGGAAGTACAGCCGGGAAGCACAACTCGGGAGCTCAGCGAAGCCCGCTATGCACCATACTCGGGAGGGCACACCCATCATAACCATGGAGGTCATAACCATGGAGGAAATGGGAACAACCGCAGTCAGACAACAAGTCGGCCATGGTAATGGCAATGGCAATGGTAATGGCAATCAGCATCATTCGCGCCTCATTCAAGGATCTGAGCCACATCACCGCTTCAAGTGTCGGAAGACAGGCACTATGCCACCGACGCCGGAGGCCAAGCAGAGGAATGGAAACGGCAATGGAGGCTCAGCGAAGAAGCCCAATCCTGCTCCTCGTGCTCGGGTGAACCACATCGACGTGGAGGACGCCTATGATCAGCCGGATAATCGTGGTTGGTAAGTTTTATTGAATTCACGCTCAGTTTTGGTACTCTTTGATTCGGTGCAACGATTCATTCATATCAAGGGTAGTTGTGGAAAAGTACGGGTTGCCCACTAAAACCCTTAGAAGCCCCCTTCGTCGGAGTTCGCAGAGGAGAAATGATGGCAAAGCGAGGGCTGTCATGCAACCTCAACATCGGGAACCACAAATTTCCCGCAGACCTCATAGTGTTGGAAACCCAGACCTTGGATGTAATCCTAGGCATGGATTGGTTGTCAAAGTTTGAAGGAACATAGATCGTGCTCAAGAAGTCTATTCGCTCACCACCCGGAGCGTAAGAGGATCAAGTATGTAGCCAGCACAGCCAGATGAAGAATCAGTGCATTCCCTCACGGAGTTGTTCAGAGGAAGTGCCAGAGTGCAAGATTTTCCCGATGTGTTTCCGGAGGAATTACCAGAATGCCACCGACAGGACATTGAGTTTCGATTGAGCTATTGCGGCACAGCCCCAATATCCAAGAGACCTTATCGGATGCCACCGAATGAGTTGAAAGAGATCAAGGATCAAATTAATGAGTTATTGGAGAAAGGATATATTCGCCCAAGCTCATCACCTTGGGGAGCCCAGTTCTTTTGGTAGAGAAGAAGGATGGAAGCTTGAGGATGGTTGTGGATTATCGTGTGTTGAACGAAGTAACCATCAAGAACAAGTACCTCTGCCGATGATTAATGATCTGTTTGATCAGCTAGTTGGAGCCAAGGTATTTTCTAAGATCGATCTTCGATCGTGGTATCATCGATTGAAGATCCGTGAAAAGGATATACCCAAAATAGCATTCACTACTGTGTATGGTTTATATGAGTATACCGTCATGTCATTTGATTGACTAATGCTCCTGCATACTTCATGAATTTGATGAACAAGGTGTTTATGGAATATTTGGACAAGTTTGTCGTGGTGTTCATCGATGATATATTGATTTTCCAAGAGCGAGGAAGAGCATAAGGAACATTTGCGCCTAGTTCGAGAAACTTCGAGAACATCAGTTGTATGCCAAGTTCAGCAAATGTGAATTTTGGCTGAAGGAAGTTGGATTCTCTGACATGTTATTTCAGGAGAAGGAATAGCAGTTGATCCCGCCAAGGTTGAATCACCACCGATTGGCGATCACCCACCTCACCAAGGAGATCCGCAGTTTTCGGACTCGCAGGATATTATCGGAGGTTCATTAAGAACTTCTCGAAGATTGCCAAGCCCATGACTGAGCTGTTGAAGAAGGAAGCCAAGTATGTTTGGACCGAGGAATGTGAAGCCGTTTGTGAATTAAAGAAACGGTTGGTCACAGCCCAGTGTTGATTTTGCGGACATACACAAGGAATACCAGGTTTATTAGACGCTTTCGCCAAGGACTCGGAGGAGTATTAATGCAGGAAGGTAAAGTTGTAGCTTATGCCTCCGCACAGCTACGACCTCATGAGATGAATTATGCCACACATGATTTGGAGTTAGCAGCCGTGGTGCATGCACTCAAGACACAGAGACATTTCCTCATCGAAAATCGCTGTGATGTTTACAGATCACAAGAGCTTGAAGTATATTTTCACGCAGAAGGAATTGAACCTCGTGCAGAGGAGATGGCTAGAGTTGATAAAGGACTATGACATGAGATTGCATTACCACCCGGTAAAGCTAATGTTGTAGCAGATGCTTTGAGCCGTAAGAGTTATGTGAATACTCTTACAAGCAGGAGGATTACCCTGTGAGTTAGTCGATGACCTCGTAGATCTCCGATCGGAGATAGTTCCAAAGGATTTGTTGCAACTCGAAGTTCAGTCCACTTTGGCCGAAAGGATTCGTGAAGCCCGTAAGTCGGACAAGGAAATTGATGAGATAAAGCAAAAGATGGAGGAAGGAAAAGCTAAAGGATTCCGTAAGGATGAACACGGAACTATATGGTTCGAGGATCGTATCTATGTGCCCAATGATCTCGAGCTCGTGAAGCTAATTCTTCAGAGGCTCATGATTCACCAGACTCGATTCACCCCGCAACACCAAGATGTACTGGATTTGAAGGAAAGTTTCGTGGTGGTATGAAGAAGGATATTGCCGAGTACGTAGCAAGATCGATGTTTGTCAACGTGTAAAGGCGTAACATCGAAGCCAGCAGGTTACTTCAACCTTTGCCAATTCCCGATTGGAAATGGGAGAAACTTGGTATGGATTTCATCACAGGATTACCCAGACCCGCTCAGGTTATGATTCTATCCGGTAGTGGTTGATCGTTTGACTAAGGTAGCTCACTTCATTCCCGTGAAGACTACCTATACCAGTGCTAAGTTGGCCAAGATATACATGACCAGGATCGTATGTCTGCATGGAGTTCCGAGGAAAATCGTGTCAGACAGAGGAACACAGTTTACCTCAAAGTTTTGGAAGCAATTGCATGAAACTTTGGGTACGAGGCTGGAATTCAACGACTTTTCATCCGCAGATGATGGATGGACCGAGAGAGTCAACCAGATTCGGAGGACATGTTGAGAGCTTGTGTGCTAGACTATGGGTCTAGCTGGGATGATAATTTGCCATACGAGTTCTCATACAACAACAGTTATCAATCCAGTTTGAAGATGGCCCCTTCAAGCTCTATACGGAAGGAGGTGCGAACACCATTCTTTGTGGGATAGTGTTGAGATCGATCGCTTTTCGGTTCCAATCTTATCAGGATTCAAGAGAAAGTCAAGTTGATTCGAGACAGGCTCAAGATAGCACAATGAGATGTAAGAGTTATGTCGACAAGAAGCGCAAGGAAGTGACTTACGAAGTGGGAGATCGAGCATATCTTCGTGTGTCTCACTTCGTGGAATCAAGAGGTTTGGAGTCAAGGAAAGTTAGCACCCCGATTCATTGGCTCCTACAAAATCCTCGAACGTCGTGGAGAGGTTGCTTACAAGTTGGAATTGCCGGAAGGATTGTCCGGAGTTCATGATGTCTTCCATGTTTCTCAGCTGAAGAAGTGTCATACCGACATGGCCGATGTTCCGTTGAGAGACACAAAGGCCCCTAGAGGCCATATAGCTTGACAAAGGATCTGACCTACAAGGAGAAACCCGTCCGAATTCTCGAGACTGCCAGCAGAGTCACCCGCAGCAAGGTCATCAAATTTTGCAAGGTGCTGTGGAGTCACCACACCGAGGAAGAAGCCACCTGGGAGCGTGAAGAAGATCTTCTTCGAGACCACCCGCACCTATTTGTTAGTTAACCCAATCTCGAGGGCTAGATTCATCTTAAGGTGGTAGGTTTGTAACATCCCAAATTTCCTATTTGGAATGTTTTACAATTATAGCTAACATCCTATGCATCCTGCTTGAATTTGAATGCCATTTGGAGTTTCAGAGAAATTTTGAGTTTTGAATTTGAATTCAAACTTTGGCAAGTGGGAAACATTTCAAAAACTAAGCCCGATAAATACTTGATCAAAAGTATGAGAGGAGTAAACATGACACTCCAAAAATATCAGAGGAAAACATTGTCAAAAGATTTGGATTCAAATCTGAATTTTATTTGAATTTGAAAAAATGGATTTTTATAAAGTTTGGATTTTGCCTTTGGAAAAATGTTCAAATGAAAGGAATATTCCCGATCATTTTGGTATATATACCCAATATAAAATATTTATAGTTATTGTTTTATCTCTGTTTTGTTTTATTTTAAAAAATAAATTTCAAAAAAAAAAAACCTCCTGGCCAGCCAGCCCTCTGCCCAGCCAGTGTGAACCCCCACCAGTGCCCACCAATGCTGCCCACTCGCCACTGCCAGCCAATACCGACCAGGCCTCCTCGCTCAATCCTTCCGCGATTGGCCGACCGCTCGCCTCTCTCTCTCATCGACCATGGGACCCACCCCATCGTCAACCCCGCCCCACGCCACGCCACGCCGTGCGCCATGGATCGCCGATCTCAAGGATCCGGATCCCGATCGCTTCGATCGCTTCCGAAGCCGTCCGAGGCCCTCGCTATAAAAGCCGACGCCCGCACCCCATTCCCCCTAGCCTCGCTGAACCCCTCTCCTCCTGCTCGAGCTCGCTGGAGTTCAAGCTCCCCCGCCGCCATACTGTCGCCGTCGCCGCCCTAAACCACCCGGCCACCCCGACCCCACCAAACCCTCCCCGAGCTCCCCGCACCAAGACGGCTACTTCCCGACCTCCCGACGACCGAACCTCGCCAGACTCTCGCCGCCGCCTGCCGCCGCCGTCGACGCCTTGTAAGTCGCGGAGACACCCCTCCCCGTCCGATTCATAACGAACGGTTAGGATTAGACCTCAAAGGTACGTTTTTATAAAAAGACCGCCCGGTTCTTTCCGGTTTAATTAGTTAGGTTTATTTGTTTTGAGCCGCCTGCTTTAGTTTAAACCAATAGGCCCGTTTAGGTTATTTAACGCCAAAGGTACGCTTTAGGCCCATTAGGCCTTTTTTTTTATTTTTGTTTTTCTGTTTTAACAGAATAGTTTCTATTTTGAAAAATTCATATCTTTTATTCTGTTTAATATTTTTAGATGACTCTTTTTTGTTGGTTTGAAAATTTTATGTAGTTTCTGTAGAATATATATTTAGCTATGTTAAAATTAATTAAAATTGCTTTAATTTAGTTTTAGTCAGAATAGTAAATCTGCTATAACTTGAGTTAGAAAAATTATTTTGGATGATTCTTTTGTCCCAACTTTATTTTAACATTGCCAAACCATAAAAATTAATTTGGGTATTTTAGGATTAATAAAAAAATAGTTTTAGGCAGAATCTTGTTAATCCTAATTAATTAACTAGCTCCTGTTTTCCTATTATTTTAAATAGTAAATAAATTTATTTTTAACATGTGATTGATTATTCTAGGATAGTTTCTGTCACTTTATAGGATGAACTTTTATTTATAATTAATAAAAGTTTTATTTTATTTTTCTTAATAGAAATTGAATTAGGCCTAATAGGAGTTTCTTAATAGATTTTAAATTAATTCTTTTTGCTCCTAGTTGTTTAATGAAATCTTTTCTGTTAAGTTAACTTAAAACCATGATTAGGTTATCTTAAGAAAATTTTTGTTATATAAAACTATTTTTAGTTATTGTTTGTAGTAGGAAAACTTTGAGTGGTTTTCTTTGAGTTTTTCCTTTGGATTTTGCTTTGTTGTTTTGGTGTGTTATGTTACTCTTGTTATGATATTGAGTTATGTGATCCCATTGCTATATGCTTATTGTGATTTGTTTGTCTCGGTAGAGTTTTGAGTCTGAAGCTTGCTACTACTTAATCTTTAGCTTACGAGGATCATCAAGCAAGGCAAGTTTTGATCATGTTATTTCTATACCTATGTTTTTGTGCATTAGTAATTGTCACCACCCCACCATGCATGCAGTAGTGAAAATTTGAAGTTATTAAACTTGAGTAGTATCATGTGGTAGGATGAACCAATCCCTTGTTACCTTGACCCCGGACTAAGTAGTTACTTTGCTATGCTCAGAGACGGTTTTGGGTTGAGGAAATTCATAAGCAAGATGTGAGAGTCAATGATGATGACAACCCCATGAACTACAATGATCAAGATGGACTTGAAATTCACCACTGGGTGGAGGATTTGTTGACGGGCACCCTGGAGAACCAGTGGTGGCGGGATGCATGGAGAAGTGCCATGACATCTTGCGGAAAGCTTCACCCAGCCACTAAGAGAAGGATGGATGCCCCATGACCGAAGCTTACATGCAGCCGCAAGCCATTATGGGCTCTGGCTGGGTTGACCCTAGTAGTGACGCTGGCTGGACGGTACTACGAGATGTAGAAGAACGGTAGGATTGATGGGTACCGCAGAGCTGTAAGAACTCTTTGGAAGACCTGTTTCATTGGTCCGCCTTCAAACACCATGAAGTGCTAAGACTTTAAAGGAGGGAATGATTCTTATGGGAAAGTCGCAACCTCTCGCAGAGTTAAAGATCTAATCGATTAGCCGTGTCCCGATTACGGACATTTGAGCCTCTCGAACTTGGAAGTATTCGGATATCTCAACACTAAAACTAATGAATCAATTTGAGGGTTTATGACTTAATAATTTGGGAATGAGATTTTGGTTGGCGGAACCATCTCAATAACTACCAACAATTGTAGTAATTTGCAAGCAAGTCCACTGTAGTAGGAGAAAATTTGCTTTTCGCAAAATGATGAAACTTAGAGCCCCACAGCCAAAATGCATATAGTGTTAGTAACTTTATTATTGTTATTCTTCATGACTTGCCACTTATTCCAAAAGCTGACCTACATGGCTGCAACGCCTTATGTTGCGAGGTATATTCCGATCAGAGTGAGGCTACGCCCGCGCTTGGCGATTGCCCTTTGGAGTCGGATGGACTCGCTTTATCTTCGACGCTTCCAGGTGTTATTAGTTTATTTCTCATGAGTTGGCCTTGAGCCAAATTTATTCCCTTGTAATAAAGACTCTATATGAGAATCGTTTAATGATATTCAGGTGTGATTGAACTTTGATTACTTTATCGATGTAATCGTGAGTACCAAAGATGATCTTGGGATGGTATGCATACGTAGATTTGACCGATTTTGGGTCAGGTCGCTACAAGCAGTTTGGCTTTCCTTCTTGCTCAGTTCAGCCTATAAAGAGACGGTTATATAATTAGTTGACAGTACATATTTGAAGTACCAAGCACATAACAAGTTATGCCCTTGGTACTTGGGGGCTAATGCATATATGCTCTTTATCAGAAATTTTTATAAGTCCCAAGCACAATACAAGTATTAAGCTTGGCACTTGGGGGCTAATGTGTATTTGCTCATAAACTGCTGCTATGGGAATTATTCTACAAAATCCCGGTCCATCTTTATAAAGTTAAACCGGCCCTTGGGGGCTACATCGGTGAAGTTAAGATGCAGTGTTACAAACATGAAATTGTTACTAAGTCCCGGTTTAGATTGATATCTTAAACCGTCACTTGGGGGCTACTAGAGTTGATCTTTGGAGTTTACAAAGAAAGACAGTTAAGTAGAGTTGATTATTAATTACCTCATATCGCTCTTTCATCAGATTTACCAAACCGGCTTCATAGTCACGGCTGGTGTACAGACGGTTCAAGAAGCCGGAGTGAAGGTCTTGAGCATTCAGATGGGCATAATTTGACAAATCGGCATTCCATTTGCCTTTGCCAATTGCAGAGAGTTCATCCGTGGCAGTATGCTTTGACAAAGCGACAGGATTGCGAGGAGTGGTATGGCCAGTGCTAGTAATCATAACATCATCATCTTTGTTATCAGCAGCCGTTACTGGGGTTGGCGGTTTGTCAGTATTTTTAACCGGGCTTGCCGGTTTGTCATCAGTTCGGACAGGGCTGGTTGGCTGGTCAGCATGGCTTGTGGTGTCAACTTCTATCTGCTCAACAACGAAGCCATGATCTTGAGGCGGTGGGTCATTTAATATGGCATCAATGTTGGTCCCTTTAGGATCTAGAGTTTTCTCCGGTTCAACAGCCACGTTCTCATCAGCTGGTTTATTCAACCGAGCTTTCTTGCTGGGCCTGGGCTTGGCGCTGAGAAAAGTAAACATGAGGGTCAGTACAGTATATCAAAATAACAGATCAAGGACAAAGATAAGTGTATGGCTCACCCAAGAACTGTTTTGAGGGGTGGAAGTTTTGTGGCCGACGACTCGCCAGAAGATGAGTGAGAAGTACCCTGATAATTTGAATCAGACGGGTTAAGAGGCTGACGGAAACAAGGCGCTATGGGGCATGAAGTGTCAAGGGGATGAGAGACCTCTGATCGGTGTTTCCGAACCGGAGTGTTCGGTAAACCGGCGGAGGTAACTACCTGACCACTGTGCCGGATTGTGCGGCGAGCTTCGTGCTGCTGTGTCTTCAAAAGAAAGTTTGGATCCAAGTAAGCAAAGGGTTGAGAAAATTTTACTTTCCGTTTTGCTCGACGGAATTTTGATGTTGGCAGAGGATTAATCGAAGGAAAGAATGATTACCTCTACATCATCAGCATGACTACCTTCAGCGTCGTCCTGATAATAATCATTGTCAATGAGGTGTACGAAAAATGAACCAAGAGAGTCAAGTTCTGTTGGGGAACGTAGCAGAAATCAAAAAAATTCTACGCATCACCAAGATCAATCTATGGAGTTATCTAGCAACAAGGGGAAAAGGAGTGCATCTACATACCCTTGTAGATCGCGAGCGGAAGCGTTCAAGAGAACGGGATTGATGGAGTCGTACTCTTCGTGATCCAAATCACCGATGACCGAGCGCCGAACGGACGGCACCTCCGCGTTCAACACACGTACGGTTGGGAAAGACGTCTCCTCCTTCTTGATCCAGCAAGGGGGAAGGAGAGGTTGATGGAGATCCATCAGCACGACGGCGTGGTGGTGGATGCAGCAGGGATCTCGGCAGGGCTTCGCCAAGCTCTATGGAGAGGAGGAGGTGTTGGAGAGGGAGAGGGAGGCGCCAGGGGCTAGGGTGTGGCTGCCCTCCCTCCACCCCCCCCACTATATATAGGGCCCTTGGGGAGGCGCCGGCCCTAGGAGATGGGATCTCCAAGGGGGGCGGCGGCCAAGGGGGTGGCTTGCCCCCCAAGCCAAGGGGGCGCCCCCCACCCCTAGGGTTTCCTGCCCTAGGAGCAGGGGGAGGCCCAAGGGGGGCGCACTAGCCCACCAGGGGCTGGTTCCCCTCCCCACTTCAGCCCATGGGGCCCTCCGGGATAGGTGGCCCCACCGGTGGACCCAGGACCCTTCCGGTGGTCCCAGACAATACCGTGACCCCCGAAACTTTCCCGATGGCCGAAACTTGACTTCCTATATATAAATCTTTACCTCTGGACCATTCCAGAACTCCTTGTGACGTCCGGGATCTCATCCGGGACTCCGAACAACTTTCAGGTTACTGCATACTAATATCTCTACAACCCTAGCGTCACCGGACCTTAAGTGTGTAGACCCTACGGGTTCGGGAGACATGCAGACATGACCGAGACGACTCTCCGGTCAATAACCAACAGCGGGATATGGATACCCATGTTGGCTCCCACATAATCCTCGATGATCTCATCGGATGAACCACGATGTCGAGGATTCAATCAATCCCGTATTCAATTCCCTTTGTCAATCGGTACGTTACTTGCCCGAGACTCGATCGTCGGTATCCCAATACCTCGTTCAATCTTGTTACCGTCACTTTACTCATACCGTAATGCATGATCCCGTGACCAGACACTTGGTCACATTGAGCTCATTATTGAAGGAAATATTCCCTAGAGGCAATAATAAAGTTATTATTTATTTCCTCATATCATGATAAATGTTTGTTATTCATGCTAGAATTGTATTAACCGGAAACATGATACATGTGTGAATACATAGACAAACATATAGTCACTAGTATGCCTCTACTTGACTAGCTCATTAATCAAAGATGGTTATGTTTCCTAATCATAGACATGTGTTGTTATTTGATTAATGGGATCACATCATTAGGAGAATGATGTGATTGACATGACCCATTCCGTTAGCCTAGCACTTGATCGCTTAGTATATTGCTATTGCTTTCTTCATGACTTATACATGTTCGGTAACTATGAGATTATGCAACTCCGTTTACGGAGGAACACTTTGGTACTACCAAACGTCACAACGAATCGGGTGATTATAAAGGAGTACTACAGGTGTCTCCAAAGGTACATGTTGGGTTGGCGATTTTGAGATTAGGTTTTGTCACTCCGATTGTCGGAGAGGTATCTCTGGGCCTTCTCGGTAATACACATCATATAAGCCTTGCAAGCATTGCAACTAATAAGTTAGTTGCGAGATGATGTATTACGGAACGAGTAAAGAGACTTGCCGTAACGAGATTGAACTAGGTATTGATACCAACGATCGAATCTCGGGCAAATAACATACCGATGACAAAGGGAACAACGTATGTCGTTATGCGGTTTGACCGATAAAGATCTTCGAGAATATGTAGGAACCAATATGGGCATCCAGGTTCCGCTATTGGTTATTGACCAAGAATAGTTCTCGGTCATGTCTACATAGTTCTCGAACCCGTAGGGTCCGCACGCTTAAGGTTTCGATGATGCTTATATTATGAGTTTACATGTTTTGATGTACCGAAGGAGTTCGAGTCCGGATGAGATCGGGGACATGACGAGGAGTCTCGAAATGGTCGAGACGTAAAGATTCATATATTGGATGATATGTTTAGGCCAAGGGGTCAAGCCCATGAGGCTTTAGGTCGGTGCAAAAGGAGTTTTGCGGAGGCCAGGGGGCCAAACGCCAGAGACCCTGACGTCTGGCCCTAGGCCAGACGCCGAGGCCCATGGCGTCTGGGCTAGACGCCAAGGATTGTGGCGTTTGGTCCTGGAGTCCGAGTGGGACTCTTGCCTTTCGGGAAAAACCGACTTTGAGGAGGCTTTTGCTCCAAGTTTCGACCCCGGGGCTCAACATATAAATAGAGGGGCAGGGCTAGCACCAAAGATACAACAATTGATCCCTTGGATCTCTTAGCCGTGTGCGGTGCCCCCCTCCACCATATTCCACCTCGGTCATATCGTCGCGGAGTTTAGGCGAAGCCCTGCGCCGGTAGAGCATCATCATCGTCACCACGCCGTCAGGTCTTGTGAGAACTCATCCCGACACTTTGCTGGATCGGAGTCCGGGGATCGTCATCGAGCTGAACGTGTGCTGAACTCGGAGGTGCCGTGCGTTCGGTGCTTGGATCGGTCGGATCGTGAAGACGTACGACTACATCAACCGCGTTGTCATAACGCTTCCGCCACGGTCTCACGAGGGTGCGTGGACAATACTCTCCCTCTCGTTGCTATGCCATCACCATGATCTTACGTGTGCGTAGGAATTTTTTGAAATTACTACGCTCCCCAATGATGGCATTCGAGCCTGGTTTTATGCGTTGATGTTATATGCACGAGTAGAACACAAGTGAGTTGTGGGCGATACAAGTCATACTGCTTACCAGCATGTCATACTTTGGTTCGGGCGGTATTGTGAGATGAAGCGCCGGACCGACATTACGCCAGACGCTTACGCGAGACTGGTTTCACCACCGCGAGCACTCGTTGCTTAAAGGTGGTGGCGGGTGTCTCTCTCACTTTAGTTGAACTGAGTGTGGCTACGCCCGTCCTTGCGAAGGTTAAAACAGCACCAACTTGACAAACTATCGTTGTGGTTTTGATGCGAGGTAAGAATGGTTCTTGCTCAGCCCGTAGCAGCCACGTAAAACTTGCAACAACAAAGTAGAGGACGCCTAACTTGTTTTTACAGGCATGTTGTGATGTGATATGGTCAAGACGTGATGCTATATTTTATTGTATGAGATGATCATGTTTTGTAACCGAGTTATCGGCAATCGGCGAGAGCCATATGGTTGTCGCTTATTGTATGAAATGCAACGCCATGTAATTGCTTTACTTTATCACTAAGCGGTAGCGATAGTCGAGAAGCAAAAGTTGGCGAGACGACAACGATGCTACGATGGAGATCAAGGTGTCGCACCGGTGGCGATGGTGATCACGACGGTGCTTGGAGATGGAGATCACAAGCACAAGATGATGATGGCCATATCATATCACTTATATTGATTGCATGTGATGTTTATCCTTTATGCATCTTATCTTGCTTTGATTGACGGTAGCACTTTAAGATGATCTCTCACTAAAATTATCAAGAAGTGTTCTCCACGAGTATGCACCGTTGCCAAAGTTCGTCGTGCCTGACACCACGTGATGATCGGTGTGATAAGCTCTCACGTCCATCTACAACGGTGCAAGCCAGTTTTGCACACGCGGAATACTCAGGTTAAACTTGACGAGTCTAGCATATGCAGATATGGCCTCGGAACACGGAGACCGAAAGGTCGAGCGTGAATCATATAGTAGATATGATCAACATAGTGATGTTCACCATTGAAAACTACTCCATCTCACGTGATGATCGGTTATGGTTTAGTTGATTTGGATCACGTAATCACTTAGATGACTAGAGGGATGTCTATCTAAGTGGGAGTTCTTAAGTAATATGATTAATTGAACTTTAATTTATCATGAACTTAGTCCTGGTAGTATTTTGCAAATTATGTTGTAGATCAATAGCTCGCGTTGTTACTTCCCTATGTTTGTTGCTTTCATATGTTTATTTTAATATGTTCCTTGAGAAAACTGTGTTGACAGATGTTAGTAGAAATTATGCGGATTGGATCCGTGATCCGAGGTTTATCCTCATTGCTGCCTGTAAGAATTATGTCCTTGATGCACCGCTAGGTGATGACCTATTGCAGGAGCGGATGCGACGTTATGAACATTTGGCTAGCTCAATATGATGACTACTTGATATTTTAGTGCACCATGCTTAACGGCTTAGAATCGGGACTTCAAAGACGTTTTGAACGTCATGGACCATATGAGATGTTCCAGAATTGAAGTTAATATTTCAAGCAAATACCGAGTTGAGAGATATGAAGTGCGCAACAAGTTCTATAGCTAAAAGATGGAGGAGAATCGCTCAACTAGTGAGCATGTGCTCATATTGTCTGGGTACTTCAATCGCTTGAATCAAGTGGGAGTTAATCTTCCAGATAAGATAGTGATTGACAGAATTCTCTTGTCACCATCACTAAGTTACTAGAACTTCGTGATGAACTATAGTATGCAAGGGATGACGAAAACAATTCCCAAGCTCTTCGCGATGCTAAGATCGGCGAAGGTAGAAATCAAGAAAAACATCAAGTGTTGATGGTTGACAAGACCACTAGTCTCAAGGAAAAGGGCAAAGGGAAGAAAGGGAACTTCAAAAGGAACGGCAAGCAATTTGCTGCTCGAGTGAAGAAGCCCAAGTCTGGACCTAAGCCTGAGACTAAGTACTTTTACTGCAATGGAACTGGTCACTGGAAGCGGAACTACCCCTGAATATTTGGTGGATAAGAAGGATGGCAAAGTAAACAAGGTTATATTTGATATACAGGTTATTGATGTGTGCCTTACTAGTGTTTATAGTAGCCCCTGAGTATTTGATACTTGTTCGGTTGCTAAGATTAGTAACTCGAAACAGGAGTTACGAATAAGCAGAGACTAGTTGAAGGGAAGTGACGATGAGTGTTGGAAGTAGTTCCAAGATTGATATGATCATCATCGCACACTCCCTATACTTTCGGGATTAGTGTTAAACCTAAATAAATGTTATTTGGTGTTTGCGTTGAGCATGAATATGATTTGATCATGTTTATTGCAAAACGGTTATTCATTTAAAGTCAAAGAATAATTGTTGTTCTGTTTACATGAATAAAACCTTCAATGGTCATACACCCAATGAAAATAGTTTTCAAAACGGTTATTCATTTAAAATCAGATAATAATTGTTGTTCATTTAAATGAATAAAACCTTCAATGGTCATACACCCAATGAAAATAGTTTGTTGGATCTCGATAGTAGTGATACACATATTCATAATATTGATGCCAAAAGATGCAAAGTTAATAATGATAGTGCAACTTATTTGTGGCACTACCGTTTGGGTCATATCGGTGTAAAGCGCATGAAGAAACTCCATGCTAATGGGTTTTTGGAATCACTTGATTATGAATCATTTGATGCTTGCGAACCGTGCCTTTTGGGCAAGATGACTGAAACTCCGTTGTTCGGAACAATGGAACAAGATACTGACTTATTGGAAATAATACATACCGATGTATGCGATCCAATGAGTGTTGATGCTCGTGGCAAGTATTGTTATTTTCTGACCTTCACAAGATGATTTGAGCAGATATGGGTATATCTTCTTGATGAAACATAAGTCTGAAATAGTTGAAAAGTTCAAAGAATTTCAGAGTGAAGTAGAAAATCATCGTAACAAGAAAATAAAGTTTCTGCGATCTGATCGTGGAGATGAATATTTGAGTTACGAGTTTGGTCTTCAATTAAAACAAAGTGGAATAGTTTCACAGCTCACGCCACCTAGAACACCACAACGTTATGGTGTGTCCGAACGTCGTAACCGTACTTTATTTTGATATGGTGCGATCAATGATGTCTCTTACCGATTTACCAATATCGTTTTGGGGTTATGCATTAGAGACAGCTGCATTCACGTTTAATAGGGCACCATCTAAATCCGTTGAGACGACACCATATGAACTATGGTTTAACAGTAAACCTAAGCTGTCGTTTCCTAAAAGTTTGGAGTTGTGATGCTTATGTGAAAAAGTTTTCACCTGATAAGCTCAAACCCAAATCGGAGAAGTGCATCTTCATAGAATACCCAAAGGTAACTATTGGGTACACCTTCTATCACAGATCCGAAGGCAAGTTTTTCGTTGCTAAGATGGATCCTTTCTAGAGAAGAAGTTTCTCTCGAAAGAAGTGAGTGGGAGGAAAGTAGAACTTGATGAGGTAATTGTTCCTTCTCCCTTATTGGAAAGTAGTTCATCACAGAAATCAGTTCCAGTGATTCCTACACCAATTAGTGAGGAAGTTAATGATGATGATCATGAAACTTCAGATCAAGTTGCTACCAAACCTCGTAGGTCTTCCAGAGTAAAATCCGCACCAGAGTGGTACGGTAATCGTGTCCTGGAAGTCATGTTACTAGACCATGATGAACCTACGGACTATGAGGAAGCGATGATGAGCCCAGATTCCACGAAATGGCTTGAGGCCATGAAATCTGAGATAGGATACATGTATGAGAACAAAGTATGGACTTTGATTGACTTGCTCGATGATCAGCAAGCCATGTTAAATAAATGGATCTTCAAGAGGAAGACGGACCACCGTAGTAGTGTTACTATCTACAAAGCTCGACTTGTCACAAAAGGTTTTCGACAAGTTCAAGGTGTTGACTACAATGAGATTTTCTCAAGCTGTAGTGATTCTTAAGTCTGTCCGAATCATGTTAGCAATTGCCACATTTTATGAAATCTGGCAAATGGATGTCAAAACTACATTCTTTAATGGATTTATTAAAGAAGAGTTGTATATGATGCAACCGAAGGCTTTGTCAATCCTAAAGGAGCTAACAAAATGTGCAAGCTCCAATGATCCATCAATGGACTGGTGCAAGCATCTCGGAGTTGGAATATACGCTTTGATGAGTTGATCAAAGCATATGGTTTTATGAGACTTTTGAAGAAGCCTGTATTTACAAGAAAGTGAGTGGGAGCACTACAACATTTCGATAAGTATATGTGAATGACATATTGTTGATCGGAAATAATGTAGAATTATTCGCAAAGCATAAAGGAGTATTTGAAAGGAGTTTTTCAAAGAAGGACCTCGGTGAAGCTGCTTACATATTGAGCATCAAGATCTATTGAGATAGATCAAGACGCTTGATAAGTTTTTCAATAAGTACATACCTTGTCAAGATTTTGAAAAGGTTCAAAATGGAACAGTCAAAGAAAGAGTTCTTGCCTGTGTTACAAGGTGTGAAATTGAGTAAGACTCAAAGCCCGACCACGGCAGAAGATAGAAAGAGAATGAAAGTCATTCCCTATGCCTCAGCCATAGGTTCTATAAAGTATGCTATGCTATGTACCGGACCTATTGTATACCTTGCTCTGAATTTGGCAAGGAGTACAATAGTGATCTAGGAGTAGATCTTTGGACATTGGTCAAGAACATCCTTAGTGAGGACTAAGGAAATATTTCTCGATTATGGAGGTGATAAAAGAGCCCTTCGTAAAGAGTTACATCGATGCAAGCTTTTTACACTAATCCAGATGACTCTAAATCTCTATCTGGATACATATTGAAAGTGGGAGCAATTAGCTAGAGTAGCTCCGTGCAGAGCATTGTAGACATAGAATATTTGCAAAATACATACGGCTCTGAATGTGACAGACCCGTTGACTAAGCTTCTCTCACGAGCAAAACATGATCATACCTTAGTACTCTTTGGGTGTTAATCACATAGCGATGTGAACTAGATTATTGACTCTAGTAAACCCTTTGGGTGTTGGTCACATGACGATGTGAACTATGGGTGTTAATCACATACAGATGTGAATATTAGTGTTGAATCACATGATGATGTGAACTAGATTATTGACTCTAGTGCAAGTGGGAGACTGAAGGAAATATGCCCTAGAGGCAATAATAAAGTTATTATTTATTTCCTCATATCATGATAAATGTTTATTATTCATGCTAGAAGTGTATTAACTGGAAACATGATACATGTGTGAATACATAGACAAACATATAGTCACTAGTATGCCTCTACTTGACTAGCTCATTAATCAAAGATGGTTATGTTTCCTAACCATAGACATGTGTTGTTATTTGATTAATGGGATCACATCATTAGGAGAATGATGTGATTGACATGACCCATTCCGTTAGCCTAGCACTTGATCGTTTAGTATATTGCTATTGCTTTCTTCATGACTTATACATGTTCGGTAACTATGAGATTATGCAACTCCGTTTACGGAGGAACACTTTGGTACTACCAAACGTCAACGAATCGGGTGATTATAAAGGAGTACTACAGGTGTCTCCAAAGGTACATGTTGGGTTGGCGTATTTGAGATTAGGTTTTGTCACTCCGATTGTCGGAGAGGTATCTCTGGGCCTTCTCGGTAATACACATCATATAAGCCTTGCAAGCATTGCAACTAATAAGTTAGTTGCGAGATGATGTATTACGGAACGAGTAAAGAGACTTGCCGTAACGAGATTGAACTAGGTATTGGATACCGACGATCGGATCTCGGGCAAGTAACATACCGATGACAAAGGAACAACGATGTCGTTATGCGGTTTGACCGATAAAGATCTTCAGTAGAATATGTAGGAACCAATATGGGCATCCAGGTTCCGCTATTGGTTATTGACCAAGAATAGTTCTCGGTCATGTCTACATAGTTCTCGAACCCGTAGGGTCCGCACGCTTAAGGTTTCATGCGGTTATATTATGAGTTTACATGTTTTGATGTACCGAAGGAGTTCGAGTCCGGATGAGATCGGGGACATGACGAGGAGTCTCAAAATGGTCGAGACGTAAAGATTCATATATTGGATGATATGTTTAGGCTAAGGGTCAAGCCCATGAGGCTTTAGGTCGGTGCAAAAGGAGAGTTTTGGAGGCCGGGGCCAACGCGGAGACCTCGACGTCGGCCTGGGCCAGACGCCAAGGATTGTGGCATTTGGTCCTGGAGTCCGAGTGGGATTCTTTCCTTTCGGGCAAAACCGACTTTGAGGAGGCTTTTGCTCCAAGTTTCGACCCCGGGACTCAACATATAAATAGAGGGGCAGGGCTAGCACCAAAGATACAACAATTGATCCCTTGGATCTCTTAGCCGTGTGCGGTGCCCTCCTCCACCATATTCCACCTCGCTCATATCGTCGCGGAGTTTAGGCGAAGCCCTGCGCCGGTAGAGCATCATCATCATCACCACGCCGTCGTCTTGTGGAACTCATCCCGATACTTTCTTTGGATCGAGTCCGGGATCGCCATCGAGCTGAACGTGTGCTGAACTCGGAGGTGCCGTGCGTTCGGTGCTTGGATCGGTCGGATCGTGAAGACGTACGACTACATCAACCGCGTTGTCATAACGCTTTCGCTTACGGTCTACGAGGGTACGTGGACAATACTCTCCCCTCTCGTTGCTATGCCATCACCATGATCTTGCGTGTGCGTAGGAATTTTTTTAAAATTACTACGTTCCCCAACAATTATGATGATGCATTACTGAGTGGGCCGAGAGATACCTCTCCGTTATACGGAGTGACAAATCCCAGTCTTGATTTGTGCCAACCCAACAGACACTTTTGGAGATACCCGTAGTGGACCTTTATAGCCACCCAGTTACATTGTGACGTTTGGCACACCCAAAGCACTCCTACGGTATCCGGGAGTTGCACAATCTCATGGTCTAAGGAAATGACACTTGACATTTGGAAAAGCTCTAGCAAACGAACTACACGATCTTTATGCTATGCTTAGGATTGGGTCTTGTCCATCACATCATTCTCCTAATGATGTGATCCCGTTATCAATGACATCCAATGTCCATAGTCAGGAAACCATGACTATTTGTTGATCAACGAGCTAGTCAACTAGAGGCTCACTAGGGACATGTTGTGGTCTATGTATTCACACATGTATTACGATTTCCGGATAACACAATTATAGCATGAATAATAGACAATTATCATGAACAAAGAAATATAATAATAACCATTTTATTATTGCCTCTAGGGCATATTTCCAGTGATCGCCACTTGCACTAGAGTCACTAATCTAGTTACATTGTGATGAATCGAACACCCATAGAGTTCGGTGTTGATCATGTTTTGCTCTAGGGAGAGGTTTAGTCAACGGATCTGCGGCATTCAGGTCCGTATGTACTTTACAAATATCTATGTCTCCATCTTGAACATTTTCACGAATGGAGTTGAGCGGCGCTTGATGTGCTCGGTCTTCTTGTGAAACCTGGGCTCCTTGGCTAGTGCAATAGCTCCGGTGTTGTCACAGAAGAGTGTGATCGGCCCCGACGCATTGGGTATGACTCCTAGGTCGGTGATGAACTCCTTCACCCAGATTGCTTCATGCGCTCCCTCCGAGGCTGCCATGTACTCCGCTTCACATGTAGATCCCGCCACGACGCTTTGCTTGCAATCGCACCAGCCTTCGCCCCACCATTCAAAATAAACACGTATCCGGTTTGTGACTTAGAGTCATCCAGATCTGTGTCGAAGCTAAGCGTCGGCGTAACCCTTCTGACGAGCTCTTCGTCACCTCCATACATGAGAAACATGTCCTTAGTCCTTTTCGGTACTTCAGGATATTCTTGACCGCTGTCCGGTGTTCCATGCGGGATTACTTTGGTACCTTCCTACCAAACTTACGACAAGGTTTACATCAGGTCCGGTACACAGCATGGCATACATAATAGACCCTATGGCTGAGGCATAGGGGCGACACTCATCTCTTCTTTATCTTCGCCGTGGTCGGGCATTGAGCGTGCTCAATCGCACACCTTGCCTGTCTGAGCAAGAACCCTTCTTGGACTGATCCATATTGAACTTCTTCAATATCTTGTCAAGGTATGTACTTTGTGAAAGACCAATGAGGCGTCTCGATCTATCTCTATAGATCTTGATGCCTAATATATAAGCAGCTTCTCCAAGGTCCTTCATTGAAAAACACTTGTTCAAGTAGGCCTTTATGCTTTCCAAGAATTCTATATCATTTCCCATCAACAGTATGTCATCCACATATAATATGAGAAATGCTACAGAGCTCCCACTCACTTTCTTGTAAACACAGGCTTCTCCATAAGTCTGTGTAAACCCAAACGCTTTGAACATCTCATCAAATCGAATGTTCCAACTCCGAGATGCTTGCACCAGCCCATAGATTGAGCGTTGGAGCTTGCACACCTTGTTAGCATTCTTAGGATCGACAAAACCTTCCGGCTGCATCATATACAGTTCTTCCTTAAGAAAGCCGTTAAGGAATGCCGTTTTGACGTCCATTTGCCATATCTCATAATCATAGAATGCGGCAATTGCTAACATGATTCGGACTGACTTCATCTTCGCTACGGGTGAGAAAGTCTCATCGTAATCAACCCCTTGAGCTTGTCGATAACCCTTAGCGACAAGTCGAGCCTTATAGATGATCACATTACCATCCGCGTCTGTCTTCTTCTTAAAGATCCATTTATTTTCTATGGCTTGCCGATCATCGGGCAAGTCAGTCAAAGTCCACACTTCGTTTTCATACATGGATCCTATCTCGGATTTCATGGCTTCTAGCCATTTGTCGGAATCTGGTCCCGCCATCGCTTCTTCATAGTTCGAAGGTTCACCATTGTCTAACAACATGATTTCCAAGACAGGGTTGCCGTACCACTCTGGTGCGGAACGTGTCCTCGTGGACCTACGAAGTTCAGTAGGAGCTTGATCCGAAGCACCTTGATCATCATCATTATCTTCCTCTCTAGTCGGTGCAGGCACCACAGGAACATCTTCCTGAGCTGCGCTACTTAACGTTTCAAGAGGTAGTACTTCATCAAGTTCTACTTTCCTCCCACTTAACTCTTTCGAGAGAAACTCTTTCTCCAGAAAGGATCCATTCTTAGCAACAAAGACCTTGCCTTCGGATCTGAGGTAGAAGGTATACCCAATGGTTTCCTTAGGTTATCCTATGAAGACGCATTTTTCCGACTTGAGTTCGAGCTTTTCAGGTTGAAGTTTCTTGACATAAGCATCGCATCCCCAAACTTTTAGAAACGACAGCTTAGGTTTCTTCCAAAACCATAATTCATACGGTGTCGTCTCAACGGATTTCGACGGAGCACTATTTAAAGTGAATGCGGCAGTCTCTAAAGCATAGCCAAAAATTAGAGCGGTAGATCGGTAAGAGACATCATAGATCGCACCATATCTAATAGAGTGCGATTACGATGTTCGGACACACCATTTCGCTGAGGTGTTCCAGGCGGCGTGAATTGTGAAACGATTCCACATTTCCTTTAGTGTGTGCCAAATTCGTGACTCAAATATTCCCCTCCACGATCTGATCATAAGAACTTTATTTTCCTGTCACGTTGATTCTCAACCTCACTCTGAAATTCCTTGAACTTTTCAAAGGTCTCAGACTTGTGTTTCATTAAGTAGACATACCCATATCTACTCAAGTCATCGTGAGAGTGAGAACATAACAATAGCCACCACCATGAGCCTCAACACTCATTGGACCGCGCACATCAAGATGTATGATTTCCAATAAGTTGGTTGCTCGCTCCATTGTTCCGAGAATGGAGTCTTGGTCATTTTACCCATGAGGCACGGTTCGCACGTGTCAAATGATTCATAATCAAGAGACTCCAAAAGTCCATCTGCATGGATCTTCTTCATGCGTTTGACACCTATGTGACCAAGGCGGCAGTGCCACAAGTATGTGGGACTATCGTTATCAACTTTACATCTTTTGGTATTCACACTATGAATATGTGTAACATAACGTTCAAGATTCATTAAGAATAAACCATTCACCAGTGGGGCATGACCATAAAACATATCTCTCATATAAATAGAACAACCATTATTCTCAGATTTAAATGAGTAGCCATCTCGAATTAAACGAGATCCTGATACAATGTTCATGCTCAAAGCTGGTACTAAATAACAATTATTGAGGATTAAAACTAATCCCGTAGGTAAATGTAGAGGCAGCGTGCCGACGGCGATCACATCAACCTTGGAACCATTCCCGACGCGCATCATCACCTCGTCCTTCGCCAGCCTCCGCTTATTCCGTAGCTCCTCCTTTGAGTTACAAATATGAGCAACCACACCGGTATCAAATACCCAGGAGCTACTACGAGTACTGGTAAGGTACACATCAATTACATGTATATCACATATACCTTTAGTGTTGCCGGCCTTCTTGTCCGCTAAGTATTTGGGGCAGTTCCGCTTCCAAATGACCACTTCCCTTGCAATAAAAGCACTCGGTCTCGTGCTTGGGTCCATTCTTTGGCTTCTTCCCGCAATCTGGCTTACGGGGCGCGCAACTCCCTGCCGTCCTTCTTGAAGTTCTTCTTACCCTTGCCTTTCTTAAACTTAGTGGTTTTATTCACCATCAACACTTGATGTTCCTTTTGATCTCCACCTCCGCTGATTTCAGCATTGAATATACCTCGGGAATGGTCTTTTCCATCCCTGCATATTGAAGTTCATCACAAAGCTCTTGTAGCTTGGTGGAAGCGATCGAAGGATCTGTCACGATCAACCGCGTCATCCGGAGATTAACTCCCACCTGAGTCAGCGGTTGTGTAACCCGGACATTTTGAGTATGTGCTCACCGATGAACTATTTTCCTCCATCTTACAAGCTCAAGAACTTGTCGGAGACTTCATATCTCTCGACCGGGCATGAGCTTGAAAACCATTTTCAGCTCTTGAACATCTCATATGCTCCGTGTTGCTCAAAACGCTTTTGGAGCCCGGTTCTAAGTTGTAAAGCATGCCGCACTAAACGAGGGAGTAATCATCAAGACGAGACTGCCAAGCGTTCATAACGTCTTGGTTCTGCAGGATGGGTGCTTCACCTAGCGGTGCTTCTAGGACATAATCTTTCTTGGCAGCTATGAGGATGATCCTCGTGTTCGGACCCAGTCCGTATAGTTGCTGCCATCATCTTCAGCTTGGTTTTCTCTAGGATCGCGTTGAAGTTGAGGGCAACATTAGCGTGGGCCATTTGATCTACAAGACATATTGTAAAGATTTTAGACTAAGTTCATGAAAATTAAGTTCATCTAATCAAATTATTCAATGAACTCCCACTCAGATAGACATCCCTCTAGTCATCTAAGTGAAACATGATCCGAGTCAACTAGGCCGTGTCCGATCATCACGTGAGACGGACTAGTCAACGTCGGTGAACATCTTCATGTTTGATCGTATCTTCTATATGACTCATGCTCAACCTTTCGGTCTTCCGTGTTCTGAGGCCATGTCTGTACATGCTAGGCTCGTCAAGTCAACCTAAGTGTATTGCGTGTGTAAATCTGGCTTACACCCGTTGTATTAGAACGTTAGAATTTATCACACCCGATCATCACGTGGTGCTTCAAAACAACGAACCTTCGCAACGGTGCACAGTTAGGGGGAACACTTTCTTGAAATTATTATAAGGGATCATATTATTTACTATCGTCGTACTAAGCAAATAAGAAGCAAAACATGATAAACATCACATGCAATCAAATAGTGACATGATATGGCCAATATCATATTGCTCCTTTGATCTCCATCTTCGGGGCGCCATGATCATCTTCGTCACTGGCATGACACCATGATCTCCATCATCATGATCTCCATCATCGTGTCTACATGAAGTTGTCACGCCAACGATTACTTCTACTTCTATGGCTAACGCGTTTAGCAATAAAGTAAAGTAATTTACATGGCATTACTCAATGACACGCAGGTCATACAAAAATAAAGACAACTCCTATGGCTCCTGCCGGTTGTCATACTCATCGACATGCAAGTCGTGATTCCTATTACAAGAACATGATCATCTCATACATCACATATATCATTCATCACATCCTTTGGCCATATCACATCACAAAGCACTTGCTGCAAAAACAAGTTAGGCGTCCTCTAATTGTTGTTGCATGTTTTTACGATGGCTGTTATAGGTTTCTAGCAAGAACGTTTCTTACCACGTAAAACCACAACGTGATATGCCAATTTCTATTTACCCTTCATAAGGACCCTTTTCATCGAATCCGCTCCAACTAAAGTGGGAGAGACAGACACCGCTAGCCACCTTATGCAACTAGTGCATGTCGATTCGGTGGAACCTGTCTCACGTAAGCGCGTGTAAGGTCGGTCCGGCCGCTTCATCCCACGATGCCGCCAAGCAAGATAAGACTAGTAGTGGCAAGAAAATTGACAACATCTCGCCCACAACGCTTTGTGTTCTACTCGTGCATAGTAACTACGCATAGACCTAGCTCATGATGCCTTTGTTGGGGAGCGTGGCAGAAATCAAAAATTTCTACGCATCACCAAGATCAATCTATGGAGTTATCTAGCAACAAGGGGAAAAGGAGTGCATCTACATACCCTTGTAGATCGCGAGTGGAAGCGTTCAAGAGAACGGGATTGATGGAGTCGTACTCTTCGTGATCCAAATCACCGATGACCGAGCGCCGAACGGATGGCACCTCCGTGTTCAACACACGTACGGTTGGGGAAGACGTCTCCTCCTTCTTGATCCAGCAAGGGGAAGGAGAGGTTGATGGAGATCCATCAGCACGACGGCGTGATGGTGGATGCAGCAGGGATCTCGGCAGGGCTTCGCCAAGCTCTACGGAGAGGAGGAGGTGTTGGAGAGGGAGAGGGAGGCGCCAGGGGCTAGGGTGCGGCTGCCCTCCCTCCCCCCCCCCCACTATATATAGGCCCCCTGGGGGGCACCGGCCCTAGGAGATGGGATCTCCAGGGGGGCGGCGGCCAAGGGGGTGGCTTGCCCCCCAAGCCAAGGGGGCGCCCCACCCTTAGGGTTTCCTGCCCTAGGCACAGGGGAGGCCAAAGGCGCACCAGCCCACCGAGGCAGGTTCCTCCCACTTCAGCCCATGGGGCCCTCCGGGATCGTGGCCCCACCGGTGGACCCGGGACCCTTCGGTGGTCCGGTACAATACCGGTGACCCCCAAAACTTTCCCGATGGCCAAAACTTGACTTCCTATATATGAATCTTTACCTCCGGACCATTCCGGAACTCCTCATGACGTCCGGGATCTCATCCGGGACTCCGAACAACTTTCGGGTTTCTGCATACTAATATCTCTACAACCCTAAGCGTCACCAAACCTTAAGTGTGTAGACCCTACGGGTTCGGAGACATGCGACATGACCGAGACGACTCTCGGTCAATAACCAACAGCGGATTTGGATACCCATGTTGGCTCCACATACTCCTCGATGATCTCATCGGATGAACCACGATGTCGAGATTCAATCAATCCGTATTCAATTCCCTTTGTCAATCGATGCGTTACTTGCCCGAGACTCGATCGTCGGTATCCCAATACCTCGTTCAATCTCGTTACGGCAAGTCACTTTACTAAATACCATAATGCATGATGCCGTGACCGGACACTTGGTCACATTGAGCTCATTATGATGATGCATTACCGAGTGGGCCGAGATACCTCTACATTATACGGAGTGACAAATCCCGATCTCGATTCGTGCCAACCCAATGCAGACACTTTCGGAGATACCCGCGATGCAACTTTATAGCCACCCGATTACGTTGTGACGTTTGGCACACCAAAGCACTCCTACGATGATCCGGAGTTGCACAATCTCATGGTCTAAGGAAATGATACTTGACATTTGGAAAAGCTCTAGCAAACGAACTACATGATCTTTGTGCTATGCTTAGGATTGGGTCTTGTCCATCACATCATTCTCCTAATGATGTGATCCCGTTATCAATGACATCCAATGTCCATAGTCAGGAAACCATGACTATCTGTTGATCAACGAGCTAGTCAACTAGAGGCTCACTAGGGACATGTTATGGTCTATGTATTCACACATGTATTACGATTTCCGGGTAACACAATTATAGCATGAATTATAGACAATTATCATGAACAAAGAAATATAATTATAACCATTTTATTATTGCCTCTAGGGCATATTTCCAACAAGTTCTACCTCTAATTCCGGATTGCCCACATCATCACCAACTGGTAGCTCGGAGGATGCAATGGTCCTTTTCTTGGCAGGTTTCTTACAAACCTTGGTCTTTGGGCATTGTGGCTTGGCCGGTTTTTCTTGAGGTTTCTTATTCCAAAATGGATCGTCACCCTGCAAAGAAAATAATCAAACTTTCAGACAATACTTGGATAAAAGCAAGTTAAGATGAAAAGATCATCTGATTCTTACAGCGGGCGGTTTGTTGAAAGTGCAGAAAGGGAGTAGTCCGGTTTGGGCGCAGACTGCCTCCGGTTCGTTCAACATCTTTTTTACAGCCTCAGTAACTTCCGCATCTGTAAGCTGAATGTCAATGTGTCGCTGAGCATCCTTTAGACTCCCCGTGTATTTGCACATCAAACCGGAACGCCGGCTTAAGGGCAGAATACTCCAGATTATCCAACAGCGAGCAAAATCCACTCCTGTCAAACCGTTCGCCATGAAGGCTCTAAGCTTTGATAGCTGAGGGGCATACTTGGCCCTTTCTTTTGCAGTCAACCTTGGAGGAAAAGGATGTGTGTTGCTCAGGCGTTCAGGATGGTAACCCGACCGAGGGTTTTCATCAGTTGGAGATGTATCCTTGCAGTAAAACCAGGTCTGGTTCCACTCCTTGGGGTGACTGTGAAGCTTGGGGTGAGGAAAAGTAACTTCCTTTCTTTTCTGAACCGCCATTCCGCCCAATTCAGTGCTGGGTCCATCTGTGAATTCTGTGCGACGGTTTAAGTGAAAGAAATCCCTAAACAGTTCTCTGAGGTTCCTTTGTAGGTAAACCTCACAAAAACTTGGAAGTGGCGAGATATTGGTCACGAAATTTGGGCGATGTCTTGAGGGCGCAGATTGAAAGTTGGCGATACATCCGGAAATTTTTGAACCGGGAGGCTGAAACCCCGGCCTAGGTGATCAGCAAACACAACTACCTCTCCATCCTTGGGTGTAGGAGGATTTTCTGGGCCAGGGACCCTCCAGTGGATGACATCTTTCTTCGCTAAAACGCCCGTTTTAACGCAGTTGTTTAACTGTTCTTCAGTCACTCAAGAAGGGGCCCGATTGCATTCATAAACTTGCTTGGCCATGGCAATGAAGATCTGAAACATTATTGTTGCCGTTTTAAGATTCACAAAGTGGACAACTATACAGTGACATAAAGGTGCAAGCATATTATTAAACCGGGCGTTGGTTATTCGTAAACCGGAGTTTACTGATGGAGACAGTATAATGGTGAAGTACAATTGGCGGTTCAACAGGGGACTAATGGTATCTACTGGGTCGTCATTTTTCTAAGGAGTTAAACCTCCTAACTTGGTATTTAAGATACAAGTCCAAAGATGCATAAGTGAAGGAAAAACAGGTTTCACAAGTTGGCATTATAATTTTGGATCTACCGCATGTCAGAAAATGAAAATATATCCAGACCTAAATATTGGTACCGAACCAGTTGATGAAGGTTCAGATGGGATCTTCTACTTAAACGAGATACATGGATGGAAAAGAAGGGCTACAGCTATCGCCGTACAGGATGAACATCAAGGTTTGAATCAAAAAGCTATTACACAATGACGAACACCGACGAACACCGATGAACACTGAAACCCTAGAAACAGATCTATGGCGGAAGAACAGAGAGCTTACCGATACTGATGGAAGAGCGGAGAAGCGCCGCGACTTTCTGGTACGTTCAGGGTGATGCAGCGGCCGGCGTTGAGGCAGAAGCGATGGTCGACGGTGGCGGCGGAGCTCCAAAGGTCGGGCAGCGCAAGGAAGAAGATGAGATGAAGAGGTACGGGGGGGGGGGGTGGAAAGACCCCCGGGCCCTATTTATAAGGGCAAAAGATAAGTGTCAGGCGCGAAAATTGAGGAGTCCGAAATTTGGATATGAGGCGGAGCTGTCGCCTCGATTGTCGGAGGCTCATTAATGAGGATGGGTTATATGCAATTTTAGATAACAGATGATGTCATGGAGGTTTACCATGGTTCTGGAAAATGACGTCACGGCGGTTTACAAGATTATGAGAAGATGTTGAAGATGAAATTTTCCTAAGTATTGAGGATTGACATGAATCAGTTCAAATCAATCTGGGGCCTAATGTTGGGGATATTACCACTGGGTGTAAACCAGCCAGGAGAGGCCGGGTTAACCCCATCAGTGGTTCGTCATATCTGAAGCCCATGAAGACAGACGGTGACGCTTTATGAAGGCCCAGGGCCCGGAGCCGGTTTAAGGCCTGTAGACATAAACCGGTATTAGTATGTAAACTTGTGTTGTAAGATAGAAAGAGCAGAGACCGAGCCGGGCACGTTTATGAGCCGGCCTCGGTACTCTGTAAACCGACGGGCGTCAACCCATGTATATAAGTGTTGGGGAACGTAGTAATTTCAAAAAATTTCCTACGATCACGCAAGACCATGGTGATGGCATAGGAACGAGAGGGGAGTGGTCCGCCCACCCTCGTGAGACCGAAAGCGAGCGTTATAACAACGCTGTTGATGTAGTCGACGTCTCCACGATCCGACCGATCCAAGCACCGAACGACGGCACCTCCGAGTTACGCACACGTTCAGCTCGATGGCGATCCCGGACTCCGATCCAGCAAAGTGTCGGGATGAGTTCCACAAGACGACGGCGTGGCAGGACGATGTTGATGCTCCACCGACGCAGGGCTTCGCCTAAGCTCATGACGATATGACTTCTCCGGCGCAGGCTTCTCCTAAGCTCGCGATGATATGACGAAGTGGAATATGGTGGAAGGGGCACCGCACACGGCTAAGGCAAGATCCGTAGATCAACTTGTGTGTCTTGGGGTGCCCCTGCCCCGTATATAAAGGAGCCAAGGGGAGGTGGCGGCCCTAGGGGGGCGCGCAAGGAGGAGTCCTACTCCCAGGAGTAGGACTCCCCCCTCTCCTAGTTGGACTAGGATTGGAGGAGGGAAGAGGGAAGGCGCCCCCCCCCTTCCTTGTCCTATTCGGACTAGAGGGGAGGGGCGTGCAGCCCACCTTGGCCTGCCCTTCCTCTTCTCCCATGGCCCATTAAGGCCCATAGACTTCCGGGGTTCGGTAACCTCCGGTACTCGATAAATCCCGATTTCACCGGAACACTTCCGATGTCCAAATGTAGGCTTCAATATATCAATCTTTATGTCTCGACCATTTCGAGACTCCTCGTCATGTCCGTGATCACATCCGGGACTCGAACAACCTTCGTGCATCAATACTTATAAACTCATTATGAACTGTCATCGAAGCGTTAAGCGTGCGGACCCTACGGGTTCGAGAACTATGTAGACATGACCTAGAACCATTCTCGGTCAATAACCAATAGCGGAACCTGGATGCCCATATTGGTTCCTACATATTCTACGAAGATCTTTATCGGTCAAACCGCATAACGACATACGTTGTTCCTTTGTCATCGGTATGTTACTTACCCGAGATTCGATCGTCGGTATCCAATACCTAGTTCAATCTAGTTACATCGTAAGTCTCTTTACTCGTTCGTAATACATCATCTCACAACTAACTCATTAGTTGTAATGCTTGCAAGGCTTAAGTGATGTGCATTACCGAGAAGGCTGAGTTACCTCTCAGACAATCGGAGTGACAAAACCTAATCTCAAATCGCCAACCCAACAAGTACCTTTGGAGACACCTGTAGTACTCCTTTATAATCACCCGATTCGTTGTGACGTTTGGTAGTACCAAAGTGTTCCTCCGTAAACGGAGTTGCATAATCTCATAGTTATAGGAACATGTATGGGTCATGAAGAAAGCATTAACATACTAAGCGATCAAGCTGTTAAGCTAACGGAATGGGTCATGTCAATCAGATCATTCAACTAATGATGTGACCTTGTTAATCAAATAACAACTCCTTGTTCATGGTTAGGAAACATAAACATCTTTGATTAACAAGCTAGTCCAAGAGAGGCATACTAGTGACATCTTGTTTGTCTATATATTCACACATGTATTATGTTTCGGTTAATACAATTCTAGCATGAATAATAAACATTTATCATGATATAAGGAAATAAATAATAACTTTTATTATTGCCTCTAGGGCATATTTCCTTGATCTCCCACTTGCACTAGAGTCAATAATCTAGATTACAAAGTAATGATCCTAACACCCATGGAGTCTTGGTGCTGATCATGTTTTGCTCGTGGAAGAGGCTTAGTCAACGGTCTGCAACATTCAGATCCGTATGTATTTTGCAAATCTCTATGTCTCCCACTTGGACTTGGTCCCGAATGGAATTGAAGCGTCTCTTGATGTGCTTGGTCCTCTTGTGAAATCTGGATTCCTTTGCCAAGGCAATTGCACCAAGATTGTCACGAGAAGATCTTCATCGGTCCCGATGCACTAGGTATGACACCTAGATCGGAAATGAACTCTTTCATCGAGACTCCTTCATTTGCTGCTTCGAAGCAGCTATGTACTCCGCTTCACATGTAGATCCCGCCACGACGCTTAGTTTAGAACTGCACCAACCGACAGCTCCACCGTTTAATAAAAATACGATCCGGTTTGCGATTTAGAATCGTCCGGATCGGTGTCAAAGCTTGCATCGACGTAACCATTTACGACTAGCTCTTTGTCACCTCCATATCGAGAAACATATCCTTAGTCCTTTTCGGTATTTCGGGATGTTCTTGACCGCTGTCCGATGATCCACTCTGGATTACTTTGGTACCTTCTGCCAAGCTTACAGCTAAGCATACGTCAGTCGGTACACAGCATTGCATACATGATAGAGCCTATGGCTGAAGCATAGGAACATCTTTCATTTTCTCTATCTTCTCATTGTGGTCGGGCATTGAGTCGACTCAATCTTACACCTTGTAATCTGGTAAAAACCTTTCTTTGCTCGATCCATTTTGAACTTCTTCAAAACTTTATCAAGGTATGTGCTTTGTGAAAGTCCAATCAAGCGTCTTGATCTATCTCTATAGATCTTGATGCCCAATATGTAAGCAGCTTCACCGAGGTCTTTCATTGAAAAACTTTTATTCAAGTATCCTTTTATGCTATCCAGAAATTCTATATCATTTCCAATCAATAATATGTCGTCCACATATAATATTAGAAATGCTCTGAGCTCCCACTCACTTTCTTGTAAATACAAAGCTTCTCCAAAAGTGCATACAAACCCATATGCTTTGATCACACTATCAAAGCGTTTATTCCAACTCCGAGAGGCTTGCACGGCACCATAAATTGATCGTTGGAGCTTGCACACTTTGTTAGCACCCTTTGGATCGACAAAACCTTCTGGTTGCATCATATACAACTCTTCTTCTAGAAATCCATTCAAGAATGCGGTTTTACATCCATTTGCCAAATTTCATAATCATAAAATGCGGCAATTGCTAACATGATTCGGACAGACTTAAGCATCGCTACGGGTGAGAAAGTCTCATCGTAGTCAACCCCTTGAACTTGTCGAAAACCTTTTGCAACAAGTCGAGCTTTGTAGATGCAGTTATATTACCATCGGCGTCGGTCTTCTTCTTAAAGATCCATTTATTTTCAATGGCTTGCCGATCATCGGCAAGTCAACCAAAGTCCATACTTTGTTCTCATACATGGATCCCATCTCAGATTTCATGGCTTCCAGCCATTTTGCGGAATCTGGGCTCACCATCGCTTCTTCATAGTTCGTAGGTTCGCCATGGTCAAGTAACATGACTTCCAGAATAGGATTACCGTACCACTCTGGTGCGTATTTTACTCTGGTTGACCTACGAGGTTCAGTAGTAACTTGATCTGAAGCTATATGATCATCATCATTAGTTTCTTCACTAATCGGTGTAGTTGTCACAGGAACCATTTCTTGTGATGAACTACTTTCCAATAAGGGAGCAGATACAGTTATCTCATCAAGTTCTACTTTCCTCCCACTCACTTCTTTCGAGAGAAACTCCTTCTCTAGAAAGGACCCGAATTTAGCAACGAAAATCTTGCCTTCAGATCTGTGATAGAAGGTGTACCCAATGATCTCCTTTGGGTATCCTATGAAGACACATTTTTCCGATTTGGGTTCGAGCTTATCTGGTTGAAGTTTCTTTACATAAGCATCGCAGCCCCAAACTTTAAGAAATGACAACTTTGGTTTCTTGCCAAACCACAGTTCATAAGGCGTCGTCTCAACGGATTTTGACGGTGTCCTATTCAACGTGAATGCGGCCGTCTCTAAAGCATAACCCCAAAACGATAGCGGTAAATCGGAAATAGACATCATAGATCGCACCATATCTAGTAAAGTACGATTACGACGTTCGGACACACCATTTCTCTGTGGTGTTCGGGTGGCGTGAGTTGCTAAACTATTCCACATTGTTTCAAATGTAAACCAAACTCGTAACTCAAATATTCTCCCCACGATCAGATCGTAGAAACTTTATTTTCTTGTTACGATGATTTTCCACTTCACTCTGAAATTCTTTGAACTTTTCAAATGTTTCAGATTTGTGTTTCATTAAGTAGATATACCCATATCTGCTCAAATCATCTGTGAAGGTGAGAAAATAACGATACCCTTGCGTGCTTCAACATTCATTGGACCACAAACATCGGTATGTATGATTTCCAACAAATCAGTTGCACGCTCCATAGTTCCGAGAACGGCGTTTTGCCATCTTGCCCATGAGGCACGGTTCGCAAGTACCAAGTGATTCATAATCAAGTGATTCCGAAGCCCATCAAGATGGAGTTTCTTCATGCGTTTTACACCGATATGACCTAAACGGCGATTGCCACAAATAAGTTGCACTATCATTATCAACTCTGCATCTTTTGGCTTCAACATTATGAATATGTGTATCACTCTCGTCGAGATTCAACAAGAATAGACCATTCTTCAAGGGTGCATGACCATAAAAGATATTACTCATATAAATAGAACAACCATTATTCTCTGATTTAAATGAATAACCATCTCGCAATAAACAAGATCCAGATATAATGTTCATGCTCAACGCGGCACCAAATAACAATTATTTAGGTCTAAAACTAATCCCGAAGGTAGATGTAGAGGTAGCGTGTCGATTGCGATCACATCGACTTTGGAACCATTTCAACGCAAGATCGTCACCTCGTCCTTAGCCAATCTTCGCAATCCGTAGTTCTGTTTGAGTTGCAAATATTAGCAAGTAACCAGTATCAAATACCTGTGTACTCTGCGAGTATTAGTAAGGTACACATCAATAACATGTATATCATATATACCTTTGTTCACCTTGCCATCCTTTTATCCGCCAAATACTTGGGGCAGTTCCGCTTCAAATGTCGATCGCTTGCAAGTAAAACACTCGATTTGTGCTTAGGTCCAGACTTGGGTTTCTTCTCTTGATCAGCAACTTTCTTGCTGTTCTTTTGAAGTTTCCTTCTTCTTCCCTTTGCCCTTTTCTTGAAACTAGTGGTCTTGCTGACCATCAACACTTGATGCTCTTTCTTGATTTCTACCTCCATGACTTTTAGCATCGCGAAGAGCTCGAGAATTGTCTTAGTCATCCCTTGCATATTATAGTTCATCACGAAGCTCTTGTAGCTTGGTGGCGTGATTGGAGAATTCATCAATGACACTATCATCCGGAAGATTAACTCCTAGCTGAATTAAGTGATTGTTATACCCGGACATTTTGAGTATGTGCTCACCTTGTAACTATTCTCCTCCATCTTGCAGCTATAGAACTTATTGGAGACTTCATATCTCTCAATCCGGGCATTTGCTTGAAATATTAACTTCAACTCCTGGAACATCTCATATGCTCCATGACGCTCAAAACGTCGTTGAAGACCCGGTTCTAAGCCGTAAAGCATGGCACTTGAACTATAGAGTAGTCATCAGCTCCGCTTTGCGGACATTCACAACTTCGCTCAAGATTCAGCAGAGCTCGTCACCCAGCGGTGCTTCGGGGCGTAATTTTACGTGCAGCAATGAGGATAATCCTCGTTACGGACCCGTCCGTGTAATTGCTACCATCATCTTTCAACTTTGCTTTCTCAAGGAACGCATTAAAATTCAACGGAACAACAAGACGAGCCATCTATCTACGGTAAACATAGACAAGCAAAATACTATCGGTACTAAGTTCATGATAAATTTAAGTTTAATTAATCATATTAAAAACTCCCACTTAGACAGACATCTCTCTAGTCATCTAAGTGATTACGTGATCCAAATCAACTAAACCATGTCCGATCATCACGTGAGATGGAGTAGTTTCAATGGTGAACATCACTATGTTGATCATATCTACTATATGATTCACGCTCGACCTTCGGTCTCTCGTGTTCCGAGGCCATATCTGTTATATGCTAGGCTCGTCAAGTTTAACTTGAGTATTCGCGTGCGCAACTGTTTTGCACCCGTTGTATTTGAGCGTAGAGCCTATCACACCCGATCATCACGTGGTGTCTCAAAGACGAAGAACTTTCGCAGCGGTGCATACTCGGGAGAACACTTCTTGATAATTTTAGTGAGAGATCATCTTATAATGCTACCGTCAATCAAAGCAAGATAAGATGCATAAAGGATAAACATCACATGCAATCAATATAAGTGATATGATATGGTCATCATCATCTTGTGCTTGTGATCTCCATCGCCAAGCACCGTCATGATCACCATCGTCACCGCTCGACACCTTGATCTCCATCGTAGCATCGTTGTCATCTCGCCAACTATTGCTTCTCGACTATCGCTACTCCTTAGTGATAAAGTAAAGCAATTACATGGCGTTGCATTTCATACAATAAAGCGACAACCATATGGCTCTCGCCATTGCCGATAACTCGGTTACAAAACATGATCATCTCATACAATAAAGTATAGCATCACGTTTTGACCACATCACATCACATCATGCCCTGCAAAACAAGTTAGACGTCCTCTACTTTGTTGTTGCAAGTTTTACGTGGCTGCTACGGGCTGAGCAAGAACCGTTCTTACCTACGCATCAAAACCACAACGATACTTCGTCAAATAGACTCCGTTTAACCTTCTCAAGGACCGGGCGTAGCCACACTCGATTCAACTAAAGTGAGAGAGCAGACACCGCGGTCACCTTTAAGCAACGAGTGCTCGAGCGGTGAAACCAATCTCGCGTAAGCGTACACGTAATGTCGGTCCGGCCGCTTCATCTCACAATACCGCTGAACCAAAGTATGACATGCTGGTAGGCAGTATGACTTGTATCGTCCACAACTCACTTGTGTTCTACTCGTGCACATGACATCAACGCATAAAACCAGGCTCGGATGCCATTGTTGGGGAACGAGTAATTTCAAAAAATTCCTACGATCACGCAAGACCATGGTGATGGCATAGCAACGAGAGGGAGAGTGTCCGCCCGTACCCTCGTGAGACCGAAAGCGAAGCGTTATAACAACGCGGTTGATGTAGTCGACGTCTCCACGATCCGACCGATCCAAGCACCGAACGTCACGGCACCTCCGAGTTCGCACACGTTCAGCTCGATGACGATCCCGGACTCCGATCCAGCAAAGTGTCGGGATGAGTTCCGTCAAGACGACGGCGTGGTGGCGATGTTGATGCTCCACCGACGCAGGGCTTCGCCTAAGCTCATGACGATATGACTTCTCCGCGCAGGCTTCTCCTAAGCTCCGCGATGATATGACCGAAGTGGAATATGGTGGAAGGGGCACCGCTTGCAGCTAAGGCAAGATCCGTAGATCAACTTGTGTGTCTTGGGTGCCCCTGCCCTCGAGATATAAAGGAGCCAAGGGGAGGTGGCGGCCCTAGGGGAGGCGCGCAGGAGGAGTCCTACTCCCAGGGAGTAGGACTCCCCCTCTCCTAGTTGGACTAGGATTGGAGGAGGGAAGAGGAAGGCGCCGCCCCCCTTCCTTGTCCTATTCGGACTAGAGGGGGGGCGCAGCCCACCTTGGCCTGCCCTTCCTCTTCTCCCATGGCCCATTAAGGCCCATAGACTTCCGGGGTTCGGTAACCTCCGGTACTCGATAAAATCCGATTTCACCGGAACACTTCCGATGTCCAAATGTAGGCTTCCAATATATCAATCTTTATGTCTCGACCATTTGAGACTCCTCGTCATGTCCGTGATCACATCCGGACTCGAACAACCTTGGTGCATCAATACTTATAAACTCATTATGAGCTGTCATCGAAGCGTTAAGCGTGCGGACCCTACGGGTTCGAGAACTATGTAGACATGACCTAGAACCATTCTCGGTCAATAACCAATAGCGGAACCTGGATGCCCATATTGGTTCCTACATATTCTCTGAAGATCTTTATCGGTCAAACCGCATAACGACATACGTTGTTCCTTTGTCATCGGTATGTTACTTACCCGAGATTCGATCGTCGGTATCCAATACCTAGTTCAATCTCGTTACCGGTAAGTCTCTTTACTCGTTCCGTAATACATCATCTCACAACTAACTCATTAGTTGTAATGCTTGCAAGGCTTAAGTGATGTGCATTACCGAGAAGGCCTGGAGTTACCTCTCCGACAATCGGAGTGACAAAACCTAATCTCAAATCGCCAACCCAACAAGTACCTTTGGACACACTGTAGTACTCCTTTATAATCACCCGATTACGTTGTGACGTTTGGTAGTACCAAAGTGTTCCTCCGGTAAACGGAGTTGCATAATCTCATAGTTATAGGAACATGTATGGGTCATGAAGAAAGCATTAACATACTAAACGATCAACTGTTAAGCTAACGGAATGGGTCATGTCAATCAGATCATTCAACTAATGATGTGACCTTGTTAATCAAATAACAACTCCTTGTTCATGGTTAGGAAACATAACCATCTTTGATTAACAAGCTAGTCAAGAGAGGCATACTAGTGACATCTGTTTGTCTATATATTCACACATGTATTATGTTTCCGATTAATACAATTCTAGCATGAATAATAAACATTTATCATGATATAAGGAAATAAATAATAACTTTTATTATTGCCTCTAGGGCATATTTCCTTCAATAAGAGGACGACCCGGCGACGGTTCAAGGACAACAAACAACAACTCGAGACTCAGGCAAAGCGTATTCGCTCCCTGGTCATCGAAACCCCAGCAATTTCATCACAACTAGACGTGGGCTTTTACCTTCATCGTAAGGGGCCGAACTAGTATAAAACTCTCTTGCGTCCCTTGTCCGCTTTAACCCCTTTAAGCTAACCCGTAGCGATGGCTCCACGACTAAATCCTTTCACGAGGACATCTGTCGTGACAAAACCACGACAGTATGGTTCTCTACAACAACTAAAAGCAGAAGTAAAAATTTGACAAAATAAACTAGCCACGACTACAACTATTATGTCTGTAACACCTATAGTTGTTTGTGTATTCCATATCTAGTTTCTAATTTCCCTGATCACTTGCATACTAAACTCTCAGACATTGTTCTCGTATCCATAATGGCCAAACCTTCACGTCTTTTGGTAAGCACACAGTTGGTTTATTTTTTTAAGGGAAGCGGTAAGGAAGACCCCTACAATGTTTTTTCTTCTTAATAATAGGAACTCAAACGCACGTTCGTCAGGACTTGAACCTAGGTGGTTGGATTGTACATCCACTCCCCTAATCAAGTAGCTCACTTTTTAATAGTAGGTCAGTTGAAAAGATGACATTTTCTTTTATCTTGAGTTTTCAAATCATTCCGGCTCTATGTCACAAACAATGTATCTATATACTATTATTCTTAGAAATTTTCATAAGGCCCGGGTGCGCCATAGACCCTAGTGTGCCTACTATGTTCTTCCTGTGTACAATAGTATTAATGTCAGTAGTTTTTAGGTTCAGTAGTACATTTAAATAAAGAGGATTTTGATATTTAACATATAAATGAATTTTGAGTAAATATATCTGATACAACTTTGAGGGGAAAAAATCCAATATTCAGAAGAAGAAGCAAAAATCAAAGAATGAAAATAGAAACTATCCATATGTTAACTTAATAGAAAGAAACTATTGGAGCTTAAATTAATTGTCACTAAGATTTTTAGTGCAACTCAATAGTTCACTCTTTTTAATCTTCATCACCGTCATCAATAGACGACTAAAGGCACAGAACAACCAACATTCCTAGCTATGGTTAGCTGATTAGAACCATCGTTGGCGACTATGTGCGGCAAAAGATTAGAATGGAAATTTGGAGCAGTAGATTGAATAGAGATGATTCGAATATGTTGGTAAGTTCTAAAGCAAATTGCCATCTATAGTCGATTTCTCTCATATTTTTTAGGCTGAATACATAGGATATATGAGGTAAAAGAAATATGTAGGATATTTTCGGAGTGGATTCTACGTTCATTGGTAGTAAAAATTAAACTGATTTATCATTTGAATCTTAAAAAAAATCAAATGACTAAGTAGCAATATTATTACAAATTACCACGTATTATTGTTTATCCCACCTATTTTTGGATTTGAGGTAAGCTGCAATATCATCACTTTTTATATTAATTTTTTAGCTTTGTGCAATTTTGTTTTCCAATATAAGATGTCAATTGGTATGTTGTATGTTATACTTGGTAAAATTAATCATATAAAACTGATGTTAAATATCAGAAGACAGAAATTTTAATTAGTCTTAACTCTATCATTATCAATATGCTTATGCTAAATTTGAATCATATTATTTGGTCGAGTTTATGTTATTATTCTTTCTTAATTTAGATTTGTGACACTAACCTTTAAAAACATTAGGTGTAATAAAATAATACAAAACAAAAGCTTCTACACATGTTAATTGTGTTACGATGTATCATATTATATTTATATGTGCCCTTGTCAGCTTTAATATTTGTCCAGAGGGTGGTATAAAACATGTCTAGAAAAAAGCATGTAAGTGTTGCTAGCGAGAAAATATGTAACTTAGGTGAAATATAAGGTAGAGTGTGTGGTAGATCTATGAGTGGTTTGTCCTTGAGTAGTTAGCATCGCTCTTTTATCAGTTCAACGATTGTATTACATGCATGCTCTGTACTTTCTATCAAATGGAGTCTTTTCAGCAAACAAAAAAAAAACATATAACATGATCCATGCTTTTTTAAATACCCCCCCCCCCCCCCCCAAATACGCATGAAGTTTGTGGCCACCAGAAACTATGGATGCTAACCTACTTTTATATCTTTAATATATTATTATTGGTGGTGGTGTAGCTGTTGTTGTTGCTGCTACTAGTGCAATTTAAAATATCTTCCGCTATGGTTGCCATCAGCCAAGATGAAGGGAAGTCGACGATGCTTCCTAGACACGACTTAGGAGCTACATCGATCGGGAGCTCTACCACTCTTGATGTGCAATAGGGGGGCCGGCTCCGCCTAAGGTACTTTGATATGGGTCGTCCCTTAATATACATTTATTTATAATAAAATTTTGAAATATAAATTTTAAACTTATACATTGCAATAGGATATTATGACCATGTACCTAAATATAAATGTGTGTATGCATAAAAGAAAATGTTCATCTCACATTAATAGATGTTCAGGTATCTGAAATAAATTTTCATGTATTTTAAAAGAAAGTTCATATATTTTAATAATAATTTTCATGGATATTAGAATTCATGTAAATTCAATTTTACTAAAATGCCTTTTTCCAAATCAAATTGAAAAATATAAGAACGTAAAAATAAAAATAGAAACGAAAAAAGAAAATAATATGGAAAACGAAAAGAAATTAAATAGAGAAATGAATGGAAAGTACCAATAGTAAGACCACAAAAATTTAAATTGAAAGAACGAAAGGGAAAAAAAACCAAACACGTAAATGGCATATGACAATATCTCCCACTGGAGCTATATGTCGCTTACATGGGCTCCTTTTTTGCGCAAGAGCTATGTCCCGCTTACAACGAGACCATAGCTTCTCCGCCGAAGAAAAGCTTCATCTTGCAGAGAACTGGGCCAGCCCGTTTGCCTTGTTATTTTCGCTCGCTGACACGCGACGGTCGCTCCCGAGCGATCGCTTCGCTAGTTTAAATCCTTTTTATCGGTTTTTGTTTCTTCCCCTTTTTCTCTGATTTTTTTATTTTTAATTTGTTTTCTTTGTTTCATATACAGTTTTCTTTTTTCGTTTTCTTTTATTTTTCATTGGTTTTCTTCGATTCTTTCTCAGATTGCACCGGTTTTCATGTTTTCTTCATTTTTATCTGTTTCTTTTCCTTTTTCATTGGTTTTTTGCTTTTCTCTCTTTCTTTTTTCTTGGTTTTCATCGTTTTTCATTCTTTTGTGTTTGTTTCCTTTCTTTTTTTTTTTGGTTTTCTTTCTTTTCTTTAGCTTTTTAATGATTTTCATTGGTTTCTTTTTTGTTCAACAGGTCTTAACTTTTCCGTACACATTCAACATTTTACTTATACATCAGAAACGTACTTTATATTAACATTTAACAGTTTCCAAATATATGATTAACATTTTTTGAAAACTTGTTTGTATGTCAATGTTTCTTATGCACATTGCACATCTTTGGTATGTATCTAATACATGTTAAACATCTTGCAAGTACAACATTAACATTTTTAATACATGGTCAACATTTTCTATACACGTTTAATATTTTCTAAGTGCTTAGTTAACATTTTTAATACAAAATTTACATTTTCTAATACAAGGTCAACATGTTTTTATAAATATCATTTTTCAAATGATTAATTAACATTTTAAAATACTTGTTTAAAATTCTTGTTTAAAATTCTTATGAAATGCGTGATTAACATTTTTAAATAAATTATCAACTTTATTTCACACACATTGTATATGTTTTGTATATTTTTTCGTATACATGAGAAACAATTTCTCTATACATGTTTAATAGTTTTCAAATGATTGGTCAAAAGTTTTCTTCAATGTTTTATTTAAAGTGTTTTTTAATATATTTATTTATAATATTTGGTAGAAAATTAGAAAAAAAAAGAAAGCAATTTTTTTTGAAGAAACAAAATCCGACGTTTCTGCCTCCGCGCGCCTGATCCAAGTTGCTCTCACCTTCAGCGAGGCTTCCTTACGTCCTCTCTAGGTCGGCACAGGGGCTATATCTCGTTATGAGCGAGATGATAGCTCCCCTCACCTAGGGCTGCAAACGAGTCGAGTTCGAGCGAGTTAAACTTGGCTCAACTCAATTCATATTAAAATTCGAGCGACCGCAAACTGACGGAAGCTCAAGGTAGAGCTGTAAAACATAGCTCCTGTTCAGCTTGTAACAATTTCGAGTCAATGTCGAGTTAGTTTCGAGCTAAACAAGACGGTAAAAGATAATAATCTAAGGGAATTATTTCAACTAGATAAGGCACAACACGAGATAAGAAAGCACTAGAAAAATATTATTTCAATCAAGACGATGATAATATAAATTTGAACAAAGGATCCGAGATTATTAAGATGAAAAGTATTAGTGATGATGTTGTTTGTGAAAATACTATTCTAAATCTACAAGAAAACGTTTTCAAAGTGACACATGTAAGACCAAAAATCAATGAAAAAATCTTCTTAGTAATCTGAATCACTTGCAGAGGATGCACTAAACTGCTGACATAGGTTTATCATCCCAAATATGACATTATGGCTTAAAAATTGTGTTGAAAGGAGCTCACCTTGATCTATGTTAATCGCTAAACCAAAAAAATATTTAGATTAAAACTAGCAAATAATTTCGTAGATACAACTTGCACCTAGTCCAAGAGTATTTTACACGTGAACGGTCTAACTATAACTCTGATCTAGAAAAGGAACAACATATGTATTTAGATATCATTCATTTACTTATAAACTATAGTATCAACTAGATGATGTGAAATTGAGAAAAAACACTTTGTTTAATCGATGGTACGGCCGTCTCGCCATGCTAGGGAGAGCTCATTGTGGATGAAAGACAGGAAATCGAAGGTGCATATGCTTGGAAACTTTTGCCAAAAACACATGATATATATTTATGCACAGCTGATCACAATTTAAAGGTAGATAAAGTGGAGAATAATCGTAAACAACATATATGGTAATAAATTATTTTATTTCCGTTTAATATATATCATGATCATTTATCATAGTTATATTATCTTGAGCTATCGAACTAAAATCAAGCGAGCCAGTATTAGCTCAAGATCGACTCGTTTCTCAATCGAGCTATATAAAGTGTTCGTACTAAACTCGCTTCGTTTTGAGTCGAGCCAAAAGACAAGTCGATGTCGAGTGGCTCACGAGCCTCGAGCTTTTTTTGCAGTCTTACCCTCACCTAAAGTTTTCAAGAGCATCGTGTGACTGGGCCGGCCCAGTATAAAGTGTGTTCTGGTTCGTTCGTTTGTTAACATTGGTTGTTTCGTTTTTCTTTCTTTTTCTTTTTCATTTTCTTTGGTTTTTTCGTCTATTTTAAATTTCTTTTCCGCTTTTCCTTGTTTTTTTCATTTTTCTTCATTATACTTTGCCTTTTTTGTTTCTTACTTTGTTTCTTGCTCAGTTTCTTGCACTAGTATTTCTCTAGGTTTCCACGGTATTTATTTTTTCTTTGTTTTTTATAAGTTTTCTTTGTTTCTTTATCGGTTTTCATTGTTTTTTCTTCTTTCTTTGTTTTCGTTTATTTGTTTACATCAGTACCGATAGTATACTAATTCTCCCAACCGATTTCTTAGGGATTTGTGCTTCCTTGCTAAAAGTACTAGTAAAATGGGACGCGATATGCGTTATCCGGATGATATTCGTCAAGGATCAGCCGACTAGCAAGCCATCCAATGGTATGATGCTCACTGTCTGATTGTTCCTCTTATATGCTCACCTCATTGTAGCATAATCTATGCTGTAAACCTACGTTGCAACACGACTCCTCTTGTGAAAGGCACCTTTGGTCAGGGGTCGTGTCTGTTGCTATTGCAACAAGACCCACAAACCTTCATTGCACCAGGACCTTTGTTGCAAAGCATCTTCGGCTCGCAGGCGTGTCCGTCATCATTGCAACAAGGCCCATGTTGAGAACCCTCATTGCAGAAACATCTATGGCTCACGGTCGTGCGTGTCGCCATGCAACCCAGCGATGTCCCTTCCAGTACTGGCACGTGTCGCGGTGGTTCACCTGCAGTAGCGGGCGTCCGTGGTGGCTCACCAGTGGGAGCTTCGTGCAACACCAGCGCGGCCGCGGTGGCTTGCTAACAACTTTGAATGGCAGCCGTTGAAGCACTAGCGCTACTCCGGCCCAGACTGATTACAAAATTTGGTAGCCGCAAAAAAAAAAGAACAAATTTGGTTACAAAATTTTAAACCCTTGCAAACCTTATGATTTATGTTTGAAAAATCTCGCAACTTCTGTAACCCACCAAAGTCGTGGCAGCAGTGGTAGGAGTGGATGATATCTTTGGGGTTTCCCACCCCGCCCGGCTACCCCGCGCTCCGCAGGCCGCAGCGCAGCGCCTCCATCTTCACGCTGACCCCCACTCCCATTCTCCCCCCAACTTCCCAGCCGCCTCTCCCCAAAAAATCCACCCCAGCGCCCAACCTCCCTCGCCTCCGCCGCCACCGCCCGCCTCCATTCTTGCCGCCGCTCCGCCCTCCGCCGGGCCCCTCCTCACCTCCGCCGACGCCCCTTCTCGCCGTAGCGCCTCGTCGACCGTCGAGATCTGCCGTGACTCTTCCTCCGTCCGCCTGCCGTACACCGTCGAGCGCCACCACGCCGTCCGTCGTCCAGCGCCGCGCCGCCCCCATCTCCTGCGCCAACCTCCTCGCCGCCTGCGTCGGGAACTTCCTCCTCGTCCTCGCCGCCGGGAACCTTATCTGCTACCTCAACCGCCGCCAGGAGCTCCAACCTGCACGCCGCCTCCCCGCCGAACTTCACCAACCCTCTGCTTCCTCAGCCGCCAGGAGCCCGGCTCCTGAGCTCCACCGCCGTCTCCAGCAGGCAGCGAGAAGGTGAACCGCCAGAAGCCCACCTCTTCCCCCCGTCTCCCTCTTCTCCCTGAGCCCCTTCTCTGTTCTTCACGAACCCATGTCCGATCTGGTGCATCTGTTGGGCTGGATCTGACGGATATGCCCAACAATCCTTGAAGCACTTGCTACTTCGCAACAGAAGAAGATTTAGCGGTTTATCCGAAGTAGTTGGATCTGCAGCTTGCTTATCTCCTCTGCTGCTAACTCTGTTTGACAAAGTTCATCCCGATCTGCAGTTTATTAGGATATAGATGGACCAGGAGGTCAAGGAGTCAAAGCCCTCCGGCGAGCCAAACCTGTTCCTGCAATGGGGCAGCCGGAAGCGGCTCCGATGCGTCAAGTCACGCGAAGACGGCTCTCCGTCGCCGGCCCGGTCGGATGCGCTCAGGCGCACCATACCCCGGGTGAATCGCCCCCTTCTGGGAGGCGATGTCTCGCAGTTTCGTTCACCACGCCGCCCCAGCACTCTTCACCGGAGGTAATTTCAGTATTGCATCCGTAGACCCATTTCCCTTTGACCCTTGGCCGTGCAAAATGTCAAGAAATGTCTGACCCTGGTATTTGCTTGCGAGCAGGAAATCCGAGGCACAGGCGAGTGAGGCCAGGCAGTCCATATCCCTCTCACCAGAGAAGGACCGGTACTACTCCACCAGGGGTTCCCCATTTCCCTTTGAGGGGAACGGGTTCGATTTCAGCGGTGGGGTGGAAGAGAAGGGCACCGCTGCTCTGCCGAGGTTCTTCATCTCACTGTCGAACAAGGAGAAAGAGGAGGACTTCTTGGCAATGAAGGGCTGCAAGCTCCCCCAGAGGCCGAAGAAGAGGCCCAAGCTGATGCAGAAGTGCTTGCTTGTAATGTTCTGTTTCATCTCAGAAAATAACCTGTCAAGTTCTTTTCTTTCAAAGATGTGTTGATGCTCATTTCCTAACCCTAATGCTTTGTTCGCCGTTGTTGTGTATGGCCATAGACGGTGTGCCCAGGAGCATGGCTGTCAGATTTGTCGCACGAGAGGTATGAAGTTAGAGAGAAGAAGAGCTCCAAAAAGGTACCCCAGATCTTGGACTCATTTCCATTCGATTGCAAGTAGCATACACTGGAGCTGTTAGTTCAATCTACGTTTTTTTGTTGTGTTACTGATATCTCGCAAATTCAATCAGCAGAGGGCGAGGGGACTGAAGGCGCTGTGCATGGAGAGCGATTCGGAGTAGAGGCAGAAGCAGGATGGATTCGTTTTTTGACTTGTGCTCGAGGCAGAGAAGCCGCACCTAGGTAGCAATGGCGGTTCTTCTAACTAGGCAATGCTCGGCAAGCAGCTAATTTAGTGCCCGTTCCCCTTCTCCTTATTCATCATCATCCCCTGTTCAATCTCCATGATCCTTTGGTCTAATTGTCTGTTCATCGGAACCCTGAAGAGATTGTTGGTCTGGAACCATGAAGCAAAATAGTGGTAGCAATATATTAGATCATCATCTCTAATCCTCTGTGTGGAAGATGTTATGGTTGTGGAATCGCCACAGTCGCTGTGGATGAATTGGGGTGTATTTATGGCCCCATGTCTTGGGCGTGATCCTGAATTCCTGGCGCCTTGCTCCGTCGGCGAGGAGCATCGTTTCCATCGTAGCGTACTACTGTTGGTTGGCCTTTGACTCTGTTGCTTGTTAGCTCCGTCGGCCAGTGCTTTCAGACTATTGCCGTGGCCTGGCTTCTGCCTTCAAAAGAAATATCTCTTGTTTAACCTAATATAGGATTGAAATGACCGTGAGCATGGAACTATTTTCGTCGGGGAATGATACACTCACTCATGGATATTACTCGCACAAGGATTTGGTATTGCTACCTATAAAAAGGAGAAAATAATTGAGCAGTGGCAAGCTTGAAATGGGCTAGATTCTGATTCAGTTTTTGCGTTCTCGGCACTCTCACGCTCTTCGGCCCAGGGATGATGACTACAATCTCAACACTAAATTATTGAACTAGGCCCGTTCACGTGGCCTCACAAGAATGCAGAAAAGCTACTCCAACTTTTTAGGGTTCGTGATCTTCCTCAGCGTCTAGTGATCTTCATATTTTGCGAAATAAAAGCGCACTCATTCTTTTAGCGGTGTCATGAGGTTAGAGAGTTTTTTGTCCTCACAAATTCAATTATTCGGATCTAATGAGTTTATGTTAGTGTGTTAAGTTTTTTTTTTGCTTTGATTTTTTGTGGGGCTGAAATCCTTCATCGACACCATGGTGAAAATATCATGATTCGACGACCTGCATTTCTAGGGGATCATCCCCGGCCCAAGTATGTTCATCAATCAAGGCTTCCCATCTTTTTGTATGGGCGACTCAAGGCGCTTTCAAAAATCATTATTGGTAATGTTCGTGCAGGTGAAAGAGGGACAACATCGTTGCTCCAGTCCAATTGCAGCCCCTTTACCAAAATCTTTGGAGAATTTTTTCTAGCAGAGATGAATACTGCGAAGAAGGTGTTTCCAAGAGATTTTGTTGTAATTCTTAGTTATAGAAGTTACTTTGTATTTTTCTTGGATCTTTGATCCAAATCACTGCACCTGTAATTTTTATGAGTGTGAATAAAATTACAGGTCTTTCTCAAAAAAAATATTGAACTAAGAGATTCTTAATAAATAAAAAGCTTTTTTGAGGGGTAAATAAAAAATAGTTTTTAAGTGTTAAAATAAAAAATGTTGAACTGGGAAAACGGGTGCAGCTATGTGCCCCCAACTGCGAGGCGCATAGCCGCCTCGCCTACAGAGCGTCAGTGGTGGCTCGGCCCAGTAGGACGTGGGTCACCCGACTTTTTTTCTCTTTTCCCTATATTTATGCTATATTTGTAAAAAACATATGCTATATTTATAAAACAATGCGTGTGCAATGTAAAACAAATGTCTGCATAATGTAAAAAAAAGTTTTGTTCCATTAAAAAAGTGTCACATTTGATGGAAATATTCCGCATTTCAAAACAATGTTCATGATATTTTAATATTTGTTATATAGAAATGAAAAATAGGACGCGAGGTTAAAATCCATTAAAATATATCATGAAATTTTGTTATATTCACGTGTTTCCAAAAAAATCATCAAATTTTCAAAAAATTATACAATGATAAAACAATGTTTATGTAGTTTATAAAATGTTTATTGCCATTTAAAAATTACAATTTGTATTTGGAAAAATGTGATCATGTATTCAAAGAAGTGTTCAAAACATGTATTTTCAGAAAATGTACATCATGCATTTGAAAAATATCCGTGTATCAGACAATAATATCACGTGTGCTCTTAAAATGTACATTGCGTACCGAGGAAAATGTAAATATGTGTTGAAAGAAAGAAAGCTGATAATAACCGACCAAGAAACAAAAGAAAAAAATAAATAAAACGAAAAAACAACAACAAGAAAGAACAAACAAAAACAGCGTATAAAGAAGATAGAAAAAACCCAAGAGGAAAATAAAGTAAATGAAGAAAAAGAAAACTAGTGAAAATACACAAAAACAAATAAAAATTTTCACAAAATAAAAAACAAAAAATGGAGCATAGAATGAACCTACGTGCGATATGAGCGGCAACGAAGCAACCACGCCAACCGGCTGGCTTGCTAGGCGGCGCCGGTAGGCGATTCTATTATTGGTACGAGTGAGGGCGACGTATAGCCCTAACGCTAGGAAATCCGAAATCACCAGTTAAGGGTTAGATCGTCTTCAACACGACCCCTCAAACCGCCCCCATCTGTGTGTACCGCGTGGTGTAGACGTGTTTTGCCATCCAACGTGGTCTTATATCAGTTCGCTGGCCGGTCCGGACGTTGTTTTTCCTACAAACCGTGGGGCGGGGGCTTTGCGGGCATCCAGAAACTGCCGCACACGCGTCCGACAACCCTAACCCATTTAGTGCTCTGTGGACCAGTCGACAATAGTGGTTGGGTTGTTACCTGTTGGACTGGAAAAATGGTTGGGTTCGGGGGGGGAGAGGAGGGCTTTGCGGCGTCCAGAAAAATACATCTTCAGTGGGTAAGGCAGAGGACGAGCAAAGAAGGAACTCGGGTCGCGCATGGACTATGCCTTTCTTTTACCGAGGGCAGGCTTATGTCTCGCTTATAGCCAGACTTACCATGCGCTCGTCTCATGCGCCTTCCTAAATTGGTCGCCCAGCATGAAGGGCGCCACATGTCACATCCTCGTTTCCCCTTGTTTTCCACTTTTTGTTTTTGTACTTTTGTTTATGCTTCCAAATATTCAAAAAAAGACAAAAGAACTTTACATAAAACATTTAAAAAAAAAATTAATCAAGCATTTTAATAATGTTAAATGTGTATAGAAAAATTGTTTCTTATTTATACATAAAATGTATACAAAAAATACAATGTGTATGAAAAAGTTGATCACGCATTTAAAATGTTAATCAAGTATTTGGTAAATTTTAAATGGGTATAGAAAAATGTTTGTCATGTAAAAACAATTTGTATGAAAAATATTGTTGATGCATTTAAAATGTTAAATATATATTAAAATGTTCCTCGTGTCTATAAAAAGGTACAACATACATTAAATAAAAGTAGACATCAAAACGTATATTTTCAAAAAAATTATTAGGTATTTGAAAATTGTTACACATGTATACAAAATGTTCCAGATGTATAGGACAATGTACACTGTGTCAAAATATACGTGTTACAATTAGGAAAATGTACACTATGTACTTGAATTTTTGACCAGGTATTCAAAAAAGTTAATCATGTATTTGAAAATTATCAAATGTGTCTTACAAAATGTACAATCTGTATGGAAAAATAGACTTTTTTAAAAGTTAATCATATATCTGAAAATATTAACCATGTGTACAATATATGTTCCTTATATATACAATAAATATGTAATGTGTACCAGAAAAAAGTTTACATGTGTCGAAAAAAAATAAACCGATAAATATCAACAATGAAACAAATAAAACATAAAAACAATATAACATAAAAGAGAAAACGAAGAAAACCAAAAAAATGAAAACCAAACAAACCAAATGCAAAAGAACGGAAACAGTGAAACCCGAGAAGAAGCAAAGAAAAAACAAGGAAACCGAGGAAAGAAAGAAAAAAAAAAGTAAAACCCAAAAAGAAACTAAGGAAAACAAAGTAAAAAAGATAAGAAAAAACTAACAAAAACAATGAAAGAGACAAAGAAAAACGGTGAAAAAACAAAGAAAAAGAGAAAACCTAAAAAATAGTGAAGACAAAAAAAATCGGTAGACCCCCAAAATACTGATAGAAACCAACACAGTACAAAAACAGGGCCCAAAAATCACACCCGCTGTTACCCATAATGGCCCAGCCCAATAATGCTCGACGTGGATTGATGCTGCGATGTACCGATTCTTATTAGGAAACGCCGATGGGATTAGTTTAGTCAATGGTTGGGAAGAGTCATTTACCTCGACTTGATGCATTCAAGGAGTCTGAGTGGTTCAGCATAGACTCTGAGATGTGCGAGTCTTAAAAATCAGCTTCCCTGTGTCACATGTAGTACACATAAAATCCAAACATTGTTAGAATTTAGCATCATTTAGTCATAATCAATAGAATTGCTGATAGTTTCGGTTTCAACCCAATATCTGGATGACCAAGGCGAGTATGTCAAGTTTGTCGTGTAAAATACATTTTGAAGAACATCTTATACGCAACATGTCCTGCGGATTTTGTAATATGTGTAGTACAATCCGGCAGATAAAGATATAATGTGTTTGCCATATCCATATATTAATTGCAAGGGGCAACTGCCAAGTAGTAGAATAGTTGTTCTTATTGATTGGATTTGCTACAAGACATCTCGAGAGTGCCGGTTGTTAGCGAAAGGAAAGGGGGAATTAACACATGACAATTTTTTTTGTTGAGAATCACCACATGACAATTAACAAGGGGGGATTCACTTCTAATGAAACATGCGTTTAATTGTAAGCACATGACGGTCACTTCAGCAACCGTCCCATTCTAGAATTTTCGCATACACTATTTCTTTTTTTAAGATCACTCAAATTGCATGCCTTAATTTTAAGAAGACAGAGGGTTAAATAGAAGAACACAGTCAAGCTCCTACCATAGGTTGGTGAGTAGCGAACACCAATCCAACTCAAGCGCACGCAAAACAACTTCATTACTAAACGACCTATCCTAAACTGATCAACAAAGCCGTGTCTCGACCAACGCTGGTCACCTCCAGAAAGCAACAACTCCAAACGATATCTCCTTGCCGACACACCAACCATTTTTGATTGTCGAAAAAAGTGTACTGGTGATTGGCGGGACTCGAACAACCTCGAGAAAGTCATCACCTTGGACTCACCCGCGACGACATACATAGCCGTCCAAGGGCCCGTGCGGGGCTGTGCGACCGCAAAGGGCCCCAAAATTTCAGGAGCCCCAGATTTTGTTGGGCCTAGATCATTCCTTTGTTTCCACAATGTTGACGAACCTCTCCCAAACAGCCAATCACCCTCTAAAAAAAAGCCCTCTCCCAAACACCATTCCGATCAGCCTTGTTGCTCCCAATCAGTTGCGTCTTCTTCGCTTCCTTTCTAATCTTTCCCGATTCCCCCGACTGGCGGACTTGATCGAATCTACTTGTCGTTGGCGCGGTCGCAAATCAGGGCGTCTAGCGACAACTGTAGAATTCATTTTACAAATAGAGCATAAATCAGCGCGAATCAGGGCTTAGCAGGGGCCAACGCCGCCAAGCAAAGAACAAGACAGCCAGCGGCTTAGTACCAAAGCTAAGGCCACTTCGGGGATTTAATTTAGTGCATCACCGACCACTCCTCATGGCCATCAGGTGTGCTTTTCTTATCCAATATTTGCCGGACATGTTCGTCAGTTCTCCAGTTAATTAAATAAAATTGCTATATGCTCCATTCCTCATTTTTTGAATTGTTTACGGGAAGATAGTTGGTATATTGGCTATATTTTTAAATATCATAAAAATAACATGTATCTATTTATTTATTTCAAATTTTAGGTTCTCATTTGCATTTCACACTGGGTCTTGAATTCCTGGAGACGGTCCTGAAGACATACATAACATATTTGTTGAACAATCCAGAACCGCAGCGAACATCGAAGAAACACAAAAAAGAACCTCCTAGACATGTCTCCAAAACAATGCTCCCAACAGAGGCACAATGTCAAGGATGTCGCCATCGCCGGTTCGGATCCAAACCTAGGTATTTGCTCGGGGACAACCAGACAAGTGAGAGAGAGTAAGGTGCCGACTCACCACAGCGACGCCTTCAAGGAGGGGAAACAACGCCCAAGGTCGTCGTTGGCACCGATCGAAGATGGGCATGACTTTCATCTGAAACATTGCGCACGTGCATCACTGCCCACGGGAATGAGGCACACCATCCATGTTTGTTCACTCCGCCGCCACCACAACACCTCGCAGAAGAAGCCGCCTTGCCGCGCCCCACCACACCACGGTCAGAAACGGCCGACATCTCCACACCTAGCCCCCACCGCAACCAACAACATCACCATGGCCCCAAGCAACCGCTGAGGCCTGCCGACACAACACCAGATGCTCTACCGGAGACACCCCAATGGTCCGCAAACCTGCTGCGCAACCCAGATCCGTGATCAGCCACCGGTGCTGGCAACTCCACGCGCCAGCAAGGTGCCCATCCCCATGACATCGGGCGAATGCGGCCGCTATGCTGCAGAGCTGGTGGAACGGAACCTCCTCCACTGGCCGGCAGCCGCGCATCAAGCCGTTAGCCTACAACACCGGCCATTGCACCACCCGCGCCCTCATTAAAACCCAGATCAAGGCCAACCCCCACCACACGCACTCCGGAGGCTCCCACACCTCATCTTCTCGCCTGATCCGGCTGGTGCGCCACCGACACATACCTACCCAACCATAGTAGCTTTCAAGGGCCCACACCCAGCAGGTCTGTGCCAAATGCGCCGCCTGTGCAGTGCCCACCTACAGCGCCGCCCAGACGCAGGCACCATGCCACCCACGCGCCTCCACCGGCCGAGCCGCCCCGCGCCGCTCAAACCCATCGGAGGTAGAAAGGAGCGCCCCACCGCCGCCTGCGCCGTGCGGGCTTTGCCCCACGGTGCCTGCCGGCGACGGCAAGGGAGGCCAATGGTGGGGTGGTAACTAGTACGACGGCTAGGTTTGCTCCGAGGGCGCTCTGCGGGGGAGTGACACGGGAGTCTGGTCTGTAGATGGTCCTTATTATTCATGTACTATATGAGAATACATGCAGCGTTACGTGTAAGTTATTATCTTTGAAGCATGTCTAACATTAGTCGATCTCAGATTGTTATTGAGACATGTTTTGTTGCATAGTGTTTTCCTTTTTATTTTGTCACCCCAAGACCAGCAGGTTGTTTATTTATGGTGAATTCATTTTTAAGGTCTGCTACCTGAAGTTAAATTTGAGATTTGGTACCACACTTTAGGCCTTGTTTGTTTCAGCTTTAGGCAGCAGATTCCCGTAGATAAAATAATCAGAAGCTGAAACAAATGACTATTTGAAATCAGCTTTGCAAGTGAATCTGAATCTAGATTCAGGCCATTTTCAGTGCAATTGCTTGAAGCACGTTCACGTGTACCTCAATGAAGTGAATCTGCAGGTGATCTGAAGCCAACTAAAGCCGAAACAAACATGCCTTTTTGACCTTGCTTACTACTGCGTCTTTGATAGTACCTCCATCGGAACTCAAAAGACATTTCTAGTAATGTTGTGTTTCTCGTGTCATGCTTGTAGATATGCTCATTTGGGTTGCAAAATTTTAAATGCTCCCATTCAAGGTTCACTTTATCTCTTGAGAAGTTTGCAACCTTGTCGCTTCTAGGCTTCTTGCTTCACACAAATTGTAAAAGCATTGTGTCACCACTTATCGGGCATTTATTGGATCCTTTGAAGTTATCTAGGTAGATCAGTAGGTCGCAACAAACAAGCAAGATCAAATGATAAGGCGTTTGGACAAAGCTATATACCTGCCATAGGCATGCGGAAGCCAAATCTGGGTTCGGCTCGTTCTGGAGGAGGGTGCGTGGCTGCGTGCGGTGGGGCGGGCAGACCAGCCAAACCCTGCACAGCCTGCCTTGGGGATGCGTGGTCTAGTGAAGGCCCTTGTCAGCTCGGCCGGCTGCGTGAGAGTGGTGGTTGTGCTGCTCCGAGTGAATGCCTTGGCCAGTGCTTGCTGGCTGGCAGCGATGACGCTTGTGGGCACTGTTATCCTCCTTAGAGGCACCGTGGGGAGATATGTACATTCTCAACTTCCAGATCGAGATCTTCGGGCGAAATCCTAGATCCTACTATAGTGCCGGGCGGCGGCGGTGCTTTTAGTGTCGTTTCCCCTCTTTGGAGCACCGTCTTGAATATCTTGGTCCCTTTGGTACTTCTTTATGGATTGGACATGCACGGCATTGGGTTCGGTTTTCTGTCGATGTGGGCGGCTAGGCTTCTGTGGCAATGGTGGCGGGGTGAGCGATGTGAGAGATGTGGCATTGGTTTGGATAGTCGACTCTTCTTCGGCGTGTCTGTGGGGTTGCCTCGGTTGTTTGTTGTTGTGATGTGGAAGTTCCAGTGGCGGGGACTCCAGTGGAGTATGATGACATGCGACAAGTGGTCTGTTCGGTGATCTCCTACGACGCCAACTTGCCTAGTTCTCCTTCGTAGTTCTTTATTAGAGTCAGAGCTGCGACGTCTTGCTGTGAGCGGATGGTGATCCACCAGAGAGTGTAGTGTTGTACCGCAACAATTAGGGCTGGCATTTCCTTTTCATTTTTATTTGATCTTCAGGTCCTCACCATGTTATTCTTTCGTTGCTTCTTGCTAAATTTGAATCAAGCCAACAATTTGCTGGATCTTTCAAATAAAAAGTACCATACTGTGCAAACTACATCCAGGCAATTTTTAGAAGTTAACTTTCTATGTTTCAACCAATCATACTTTTTCTTTTCTTAAGACAACTTCCACTCAAGCAAATTGTCTGATGAAGAAAAATACATTAATTCACACTGAATGATGCCACTTGATAATAGAACCTTTTTACTGGGAGGCAAGAAAACATGGTCATGCTACAATGTAACCCTAAAACATACAACATGTACCCACTGTGAGGTTTGAGTTGCATCATGATGAAGTAGCACATATATTTCACCTAGGTTCATCTAATACTGTATCACTTTGTTGTAAAAAAAGATATTCAATTATTCTCCTTATATGAAATTTGATTAGGCGATGAACACCGGAGAACAATGAGTATGTGTAAATTACCTACTCCTATCCCATGCTAAATAAATGTAACTACAAACTAAGTTATATGTCTTGATAACATATAACTCTGATGGGAACTCCTACCGTATTTTAAGATCAAATATGAAACAGGGTTTGAGACGATCAAACATGAAGCAACCAAGTGTTGCAACAACAGCCAGAAATCAGTACGACACTGAGGGAGTCCTGGATTAAGGGGTATCCGGACAGCCGGACTATATGCTTTGTCCGGACTATTGGAGCGTGAAAATACAAGACTCAAGACTCCGTCCCGTGTCCGGATGAGACTCTCCTTTGCGTGGAAGACAAGCTTGGCGATCCGGATAATATATTTCCTTCCTTGTAACCGACTCCATGTAAATCCTAGCCCTCTCCGGTGTCTATATAAACCGGAGAGGATGGTCCTTAGAAGGCCGATCACGATCACAACCATAATCATCATAGGCTAGCTTCTAGGGTTTAGCCTCTACGATCTCGTGGTAGATCTACTCTTGTACTACTCATATCATCAATATTAATCAAGCAGGAAGTAGGGTTTTACCTCCATCGAGAGGGCCCGAACCTGGGTAAACATTGTGTCCCTTGCTTTCTGTTACCATCAGCCTAAGACGCACAGATCGGGACCCCCTACCCGAGATCCGCCAGTTTTGACACCGACATTGGTGCTTTCATTGAGAGTTTCTCTGTGTCGCCGCTGCAAAGCTCGATGGCTCCTTCAATCATCGTCAACAACACGGTCCAGGGTGAGACTTTTCTCCCCGGATAGATCTTCGTGTTGGCGGCCGCCGCGATGCGGGCCAATTCGCAGCCATCTGGAAGCAGATCGACAGCTCGCCCGGGCCACCGGATCAGGTTCGAAACCTGAACTACGGCTGATATCCGCGGAGACTTGATCTTCAACGGATTCGGGCTCATGTGCGAGGAGCGCCAGACGGTCACGATGAGCACGGCTTAGACCTGCTGTCGGAAAATGCTCGGGATGTCATCCCTGCGGCAGATCCGGACCTAAATCTGGAGCAGACCGCGTTGCCTAAGGACGGAGGGATGGACCCGTCCGCAGCCGCACACTCATCGGCGGTAGAGCCGAACACAGGCCTCGCCCCAAAGAAGCTGTGACACGGACCCCGGACTCAGATCCGGTGTAGGTTCCACTCCGCGCTCTCCTGAGCCCGCCGAACCTGGTTGGGCCCCTGTAATGGACTTCACCGCCGCGGATATCTTCCAGCACTCGCCCTTTGGCGACGTGCTGAACTCGTTAAAGTCTCTCTCTTTGTCAGGAGACTCTCGGCCGAACTATGTCCGGCTCAAGTGGGAAGCAGGCGACGAAGGAATTCGTGGCCCACCCACCACCCACTTCATTGCCACAGTCGACGATTTAACCGACGTGCTTGATTTCGACTCCGAAGACATCGACGGTATGGACGACGATGCAGGAGAAGAACAGGAACCACCGCGCACGGGGTGATGGACAGCTACCTCCTCATACGATATATATATATGGTGGACACTCCGAAGGAAACCAACGGCGACAAGGCAATGGAGGATAACTCCTCAGGGAAAAAATACAAGCATGGGCGTCGTCGGGCGCCGCTCCAAGCCCCGCCACAACAATACCGGCCCAGGAGACGAAAACAATCCGGATGGTGCCAAAGAGGAATACAACCCTGATCAGCCTGCCTTCGAACAGGCCGAGCAGGAAGACGGGCACTTCAGCCCAGACGAACAGGCAACAGACGGATATCCGGAGGAGGACAGTTACATGCTCCCCTCCGAAGATGAGATCAGCCTCGGCGACGACGAGTTCGACGTGCCGGAGGATCCCGTTGAGCATGAGCGCTTCAAGCGTCGGCTTATGGCCACTGTGAGGAGCCTGAAAAAGAAGCAGCAGCAACTCCAAACTGATCAAGACCTGCTCACAGATAGATGGACTGAAGTCCTGGCAGCCGAGGAATATGGACTCGAGCGCCACATGGCTGACCGGCCACCTCGTGGCCGGGATAAAATGGCGTATCAGCCCGAACACCAGCCCGCACCCCCACGCCAATACACTACGGCCCGGGGCAATAGGCAAGACCTGCACGATATACTGGGAAACAAAGCAGGACAACCAAGATCGATCTACGGATCGCGGGGGCGCGCCCCAACACGCGACGATGACCGTCACGCCGGATACACTATCAACAAGTCCGGTCGGGCCGAATACAGCCACCCAGAGCAATTCGAACTGCGTAGCCACGCCGCCCGACAGAGGCGCCGCACACCACCTCTCGCTTCTTCGACGAAGTGATGGATCATGAATTCGAAGGGTTCAAACCCGTAAACATCGAATCATACGATGGCACAACAGACCCCGCAGTATGGATCGAAGATTTTCTTCTCCACATTCACATGGCCCGCAGAGACGATCTACACGCCATCAAGTATCTTCCCCTTAAGCTCAAAGGACCCGCCCGGCACTGGCTAAACAGCCTGCCCGCAAATTCCATTGGCAGTTGGGAAAACCTGGAAGACGCATTCCTCGACAACTTTCAGGGCACATATGTGCGACCACCGGACGCCGATGACTTGAGCCACATTACTCAACAGCCCGGAGAGTCAGCCAGGAAATTCTGGACTCGGTTCCTAACTAAAAAGAACCAAATAGTCGACTGTCCGGATGCCGAAGCCCTAGCGGCCTTTAAGCATAATATCCGTGACGAGTGGCTCGCCCGACACCTCGGCCAGGAAAAACCCAAGTCCATGGCAGCCCTCACGACACTAATGACCCGCTTTTGCGCGGGCGAGGACAGCTGGTTGGCTCGCAGCAGCACTACGCCACATTCTGGCACTTTGGATGTCCCTGACAATAATGGCAAGCCACGGCGCAACAGATATAAGCGACGGAACAACGATGACAACACTGAAGACACGACAGTTAACGCCGGATTCAGCGGTTCCAAGTCCGGTCAGCGGAAGAAGCCGTTCAAAAGAAACAATCAGGGACCGTCTAGTCTGGACCGCATACTGGAACGCTCGTGCCAAATTCATGGCACCCCGGACAAGCCAGCCAACCACACTAATAGAGACTGTTGGGTGTTCAAACAAGCCGGTAAAATAAACGCCGAAAACAAGGACAAGGGGCTGCACAGTGACGATGACGAAGCGCCCAGGCGTCCGAACACGGGGGGACAGAAGAAATGTCCTCCCCAGGTGAAAACGGTCAACATGATCTACGCCACCCACATTCCTAAGCGGGAACGGAAGCGAGCACTACGGGACGTCTATGCGATGGAGCCAGTCGCCGCCAAATTCAACCCATGCATGGTCAGCTTGTCCGATCACCTTTGATCGTAACGATCACCCTGCTAGCATCCGTCACGGCGGCTCAGCCGCATTGGTCCTAGACCCAATCATCGACGGATTCCACCTCACGCGAGTCCTCATGGACGGCGGCAACAGCCTGAACCTGCTTTATCAGGACATAGTGCGCAAAATGGGCATTGACCCTTCAAGGATCAAGCCCACCAAAACCACCTTTAAAGGTGTAATTCCTGGAGTAGAGGCCCGCTGCACGGGCTCTATAACATTGGAAGTGGTCTTCGGATCTCCGGATAACTTTTGAAGCGAAGAGTTAATCTTCGATATCGTCCCTTTTCGTAGTGGTTATCACACACTGCTTGGACAAACCGCATTCGCTAGATTCAATGCGGTACCACACTATGCATACCTCAAGCTCAAGATGCCAGGACCGCACGAGGTCATAACAGTCAATGGAAACATGGACCGCTCTCTCCGTACAGAAGAGCATACTGCAGCCCTCGCGGCGGAAGTACAATGCAGCCTCCTCCGACAAACCACAAATCCGGCGACGACAACCTCGAGCACCATAAAAAGAGTCCGGAGCACCCCGCAGCAGGATCACCAGGCACGCAAAGAGCGCGACTAGCAGTCCGGCCTCCGCTCAAGCCCCAGCAAAGCAGCATTCGTGCCACGCGTACACAATTACGCACTCAAAATACCATGGGCATAGGCGGAGGCACATCAGTGACTCAGTCAACAGTGCGGTATAACCGCAACATACCTTCATAACCCGCTTTTTATCTTTCAGGACACTGCTTTAGGGCAGACTCTTCAGGAGAGCCAGATTGCCGGACTCACACAGGAGAGAAAACCAAGGAGGCAACAAACTTTGCGCACAAAAGGAAATATCCAGGTGGAATCTGTTCACGATCGTTATACCTGTTTTATATACCTGCATGCAGCCTGCCCTTGGATAGGACATGTTAAATAGTCCTATTTGCCTCTTCTTAAACACAACCATTGTAAACATACGCTTAAACGTATTATTCATCAATGGGAGACAATATATAGCGTCAGCTTATTCTTCCTATTTGCGCATTTTTCTCACAAATGTTTATTTAATATCGCATCCGTACACCTTGGTACGATCAATTGGCCAGGGGCTTTTTATGGTGCCCCATAATGCGGCCAAACAAGTCCGAACACTTTCAACAGTGCGGCACCCTGAACTTATATCACTATATGCATCAGCTCCGAATCACGTCTTGGGTCAATAGTTGGGTTTGCCCGGCTCCCTTGTTTTGGTACCTTACGTTCCGTTATATCGGCTAAGGTAGCGCAGGGAGAACTACTGTGATTGTGTCCCGGTTCTTCCGGACGAGCACCTCAGTAGAGAAAGCCGAAAATTGACCGGCATGATGCGGCGAGAGCTGGTCGCTGTTCGAGAGGTCTTAAAATCCTTAAAGATTTTTTTCCGCTTTAGGCGAGGAATCGGCCTCGTCCGATTTAGACGTATATAGCGCCCCAGTTCGGCCCTCCGAATTCTAGTGGCTTCGCTGAAATTTAAAATTGCAGACTTCTATGGCTAAGTGAAAGTTATAAAGCCGCATAGTCCGATTGCCTTGTTTGCTGCGCCGGATACCTCCTTAAGGGACCAAAAATTTGTATAAAGAGTATCCGGGTTTTTCCAGGAACACCCAGGTACTAGTTACGTGGGGGCGGAAGCCGACGACTGGCCTACTTTCAGAATCCTATAAACAGCCGCACAGAAGGTAATATTTTAAATCAAATAGCGCTACATAGCACAAGTAACTTCATCTTTATATTACAACAACGACAGAGGTACATTTACTCAAGGATTGTGTCCTTGGTACATTCATCGGCCACGAGACGAGCGCCCTTCATAACTCCATCGTAATACTTCTCGGGACAGCGATGCAACTTGCCCTCTGGCGGCCCGTCCTTCACCAGCTTCTCCGCATCCAGCTTGCCCCAATGCACCTTCGCGGGCAAAGGCCCGGCGGGCACCCTCAATGCAAACGGATCGCTTGATAACTTCAAGCCGTGGACAAGCATCCATCATCCGCTTGATCAGGCCGAAGTAACTAGTGGGCAAAGGCTCACCAGGCCACATCCGGACTATGAAATCTTTCATAGCCACTTCGGCCGCCCTGTGGAGTTCAACCAACTGCTTCAGTTGGTCACTCAGAGGCATTGGGTGTTCGGCCCCAGCATACTGGGACCAGAACAACTTCTCCGTGGAGCTCCCCTCCTTGGCACGGTAGAACTCCGCGGCATCTGATACGCTGTGTGGCAGATATGCGAATGCCCTTGGAGAGCTCCAAATTCGGGTAAGTAAAAGAAACGCCTCCTCCACATGTTTGCTTTGCATAAAGAATGTCTTACCCGCCGCTATCTTCGTGGCCGCCTGGATTTTGAACTGTGCCTGTTCGGCTTCGGCCTTGGCGTCTTTCACACTGACAAGGGCCTTCGCAAGCTCAGTCTATTTCATCTTAAGATCATGCTCCAAGGACTCGAACTTTTTGTCGAGCTCCTGGAGCTCTTGCTGTAACTCGCCCACTCTAGCTTCTTGCTTCTCGCGCTCCTTGCGCTCCAGAGCCGCCTTGTCCTCGGCCTCGGACAACGCTCTCTTCAGAGACACCACTTCGGTGGTGGCCCCTGTTACAAAGTCACGATGCTTTGTCGTTAGAATAACCAATCTTGCCTTTTCTTCATTATATGAGAGTGGGGAATTACTCACCTTTGTTCTCTTCGAGCTGCCTCTTCGTGAGGTCGAGCTCTCCCTGCGCCTACTCCAGGTCCCATTTTAGTCCGGCGACCTCGGCTGTGCGGACAGCAGCGGCAAGCAGCACAGCCTGCTTATTCATAAAGACTTACTATTAGGCTCCTGCAGATTATAATTGACCCTCCGTTTGGCTTTTTTTTCCGAACACCAAACAGAGTATCAGGGGTTACTACCTATCAGGTGGTAATCTCATACATTTTTATTACTTACCTCAAAGCCTGTTAGGAGGCTGGTGCAGGCTTCGGTTAGCCCGCTTTTGGCGGACAGAACCTTCTGAATCACCGCACTCATAAGAGTACGGCGCTCTTCATCCATGGAAGCGCCGCAAAGCGCTTCCAGCAGACAATCCGACGCCTCGGGCGTAACGGAAGTCTTCGGCACGGACGGCTCGCCCTCCCTAACTAGAGATGGCACCCGCCGGGTTTGGGTACGGGTGGAGCCACCCTATACCCTTGCCCGTCACTCCAAACTTTACCCATCACCCGTACCCATACCCGTCGACGGGTACAACTTTTTTCCATACCCATCACCCGACAGGGTAAATAGGTACTCATGGGTAAAATTACCCAGATTTACAACACATCAATTGGAGCACTACATAATCATAAACAACAACTTGTAATAACAGCACGGCCTTCATCTTCATACATTGAGGCAGATGTATCATCGACCGATTCAAAATGAACATCTATTTGATGTTGGTGCTTGTTGGGGTAGATGTATCATCGACCGATTCAAAATGAACATCTACTTGATGTTGGTGCTTGTATCACTGCAAAATTCAGTGTTCACGTACATGAATAGATCACATCATCTATATATGGAAAACATATTTTTGTGAAAATAAAATATTTGTACTCAATCATCGCAACACAAAATTTCATATTTACATGTATATCATGCATCTCTATGCAGAAATTAAGGGTAATGTGTACTGATGTACATGAATATATCACAGAACATACATATAGAAATAATTGCTGTTGGAAACAAAATATTTCATACTTAATTGGTCGCTTGCGTGCCGAGCTAGGCATGCCTGTAGTTTCAACAAATATATTCAAACTGTAAGATCCGTGCTCGTTATCATAAAATCATAAAAAAAATCAAAACTCACCTAGCCAAAATAGCCTTGCTCGTGTTTTCTTGTGCTTGGCGGCATCGGTAGATCAACCATTGCTAAGCATGCTAGGGCGTCGCTGCTTCACGGATGTCTCAGACGTAGTGCTGTGACGGTGCTACTCCTTGGACCCTGGAGCATGAGGTGGCGAACCCTGGCATCGGCCGGGGAGTTGATTCCTTCCTGGCGCGCGAAGGTGGAAGGCACCATCTGACAATAGGGTTGAGCTTACGCTCGAGGTAGGCGTGCCATACTCCTGGCCGTGGTGGTCGCCGAGCTGCAGCTCCACCTCACGGTTTCCGTCCATGCGACATGAACGGGGTGGTGGTGCGAGGCAGCAAGCGGCCGGAGCCCGGAGGCGCTAGCGGTGGTAGGCGGCGGCGAGAAGATGTGATCTGGCTGATGCGAGCCTGCGAGGTAATTCTGGATGTCAATCACGCTAATATAGCCATATAAGGAAGGAGGCAATTCTGGACATCAATCAATCACCTAGATACGTCTTTTTAGAATCAATCACCTAGATACGTATCACATATGGGATTCTGATTGTGGGCTTGTGGCTTCGTTGTGGCCTGCAGGCTACTTGAGGTATTTATGTAAAAATCATTTAATATGTTGATAAATAATATTAATTGCATATTAATGAAATTATATGTGGGTCCATGGGTACACGGGTATGGGTTATACTAAACCATACTCGTACCCGCTATACCCAATGGGTTTAAAAATTTTCTATTTGTGTACCCATGGGTATTTTTCTAACCTATACCCTTGCCTAATAGGGTTTTTACCCACAGGGTACACGGGTAATGGGTACCCATTGCCATCCCTATCCCTAACGAGGGGCTGCCCACCTAAGTCCGGAACCATTCAAGGTTCCGGAACAGTATTCAGCTGAGAGCTCGGCTTACTGTGGCTCTCATCAACATGATCCGCGGGGATCTTGAACCCCGCGTGTCCGTCGTCTGGAATTCCGCCTTGGGGCGCCTCCAGAGTCACCTCCCCCCGCTCTGGGAACCTTTGGGACAACACCTCCGTGTCCTCCGCAGGCTGTGGAGTAGTGGCCGCCGGGAGCGAGTTCATCGCTGAAGCACTCAAGGACCCATCCGAAGACGATACCTCGGGATGGACCCTGGCCGGACTGCATATATGATTCGGTGTTATAACAAGACTATGAAACAAAGTCACACTAAAGTACAATAGAGTGCGGAGACTCACGATCTCGCTACGGACTTCCCCCTGGGCAACCACTCTTCATCACTGTGAGCGGCCGTGGTGGAGTAGTCCGAAGGGGACGCCTTTCCCTTCTTGGACGCCCTGGCCTCCCCCTCTGGGGTGGCTTTCCTCTTCTTCTCCCTCCCATTGCGGGGAGGTAGAACTTCTTCATGTTTTCCCCCGCCTCCGCGGGAGGAATCTGCCTCGTCGTCTTCAGACGGCGTGGGTATGACGGCCTTGCGCCGAGGGCCTTTTCCGGCCCCCTGGTCCGCCTTCTTAGGTCCCCCATCCTCTCCGGATGGGGCGGCCTCTTCTTCTTCTTCTTCCTCCCCCTCGGGGGAGGATTGTGCCTCGTCATCCTCGGACGAGGCGTCCGGTACGACCTTACGCCGGGGACCCTTCCTGGCCCCCGGGGCCTTCTTTTCCGGTGCCTTGTAGGGCGCCGGGACTAGCATCTCCGTCAGGAGAGCATCGGCTAGACCTTCCAGCAGCGGAGCCGGACAGTCAATCCGCTCCGCTGTCTCCACATAATCCTGATCAAATACACACAATGACTTAAGACCCCCCCCCCCATGAATATATTAGGAAGAACTGAATCCGGTGGTAGTCATAAAACTCACCGGACCGGGGGGCATGAAGTCCGCGGTCCTCGGATGTGGGGGGAGGTACTTCGGAGGCCTTGAACAACACCTTCCATGCGCCTTTGTGCGTCATGTCGTAGAGCTTTCGAAGCGTCTGGTGTTCGGCCGGAACGCACTCCGACAGATTGAATACCCGTCTTTGGCATGGGAGAATCCGGCGGATGAGCATGACCTGGACCACGTTGACAAGCTTGATGTTCTTGTCCTTCATATTTTTGATGCAGTTTTGGAGTCCGGTCAGCTCTGCAGGTTCGCCCCAGGTCAGGCCCTTCCTTTCCCAGGAGGTGAGCCGCGTAGGGTTCCGGATCAGAATTCGGGGGCCGCCGCCCAGTTGGCGCCGCGCGGCTCGGTGATGTAGAACAACCCCGATTGCCACCCTTTCACGATCTCCGAGAAGGAGCCGTCAAGCCAGGTGACATTAGGCATCTTGCCCACCATGGCCCCTCCGCACTCCGCTTGCTGGTCGCTCACGATCTTCGGCTTCACGCAGAAGATTTGTAGCCACAAGCCAAAGTGAGGCTTGATGCGGAGGAAGGCTGTAATGCCCCGGATTCGATGCGCCAGTTGTCATCCAGTTATTCGCCGTCGTTGCCATGTCATTTGCTTGCGTGTTGCACTTTGCCATGTCATCGTCTGCATTTTATATCATGTCATCATGTGCATTTCATTTTGCATACATGTTCATCTCATGCATCCGAGCATTTTCCCCGTTGTCCGTTTTGCAATCCGGCACTCCTATGTCTCCCGGCGCCCCCTTTTACCTCTTTTCGCGTGCGGGTGTTTAACGGTCTCGGAATGGACCGAGGTTTGCCAAGCGGCCTTGGTATAGCACCGGTAGACCGCCTGTCAAGTTTCGGATCATTTGGAGGTCGTTTGGTACTCCAACGGTTAATCGGGTAACCGTAAAAGCCTCCTTCTCTTTGCAGCCCAACACCCCTTCCAAAGTGGCCCAAAACCCACCAAACTCCCCTCCATGCTCTCGGTCGTTCGATCACGATCGCGTGGCCGAAAACCACACTCCATTTGGACTCTCCTAGCTCCCTCTACCTATATATTAGTCCCCTTCCCCCGATTTCGCGGTTCAAACCCTAAAAATCTTCCTCTCCATGACGGACATGTCCGTCCGCCCGGACGCCGCCGCCGCCCGCCAGCCAATGGGAGGCTGCCACGTGGCCTCCGCGCCTTCTCTCTCCCCCCGCCGCAGAGCCCGCGGGGCCCGAGGCCGGCCGCCCGGCGCAGCCGGGCCCGGCGAGCCGCCGCGCCTCCCGAACCCAGCAGCGCCGCCGCCTCCGGCCGCCGCCCGTCGCCCGGCGAAGCCGCCGCCGAGCCTGCTCTGCCGCCGGGCTCCTCCTCGCCCGGCCCGCCCGCCTCCGTCGCCTCGCCTCGGCCGCCGCCCGCCTCCGGTCACCGCCCGGCGCACCGGCGCCGCCGCCGCCCCGGCCGAATCCGGCCTCCCGAGCTCCTCTCCGTCCTCTCCGGCGAGTCTCCGGCTGCCTCAACGTCCGTGCGACCGGATCCAGATCGGATCTGAGAAGACCAAGGTTGACCCCGAAAACATCCCAAGTCCCCAGATTTTTTGCATTTTCATGCAATATTTATCATGCCATAACTCTCCGCATACTGCTCCGTTTCGTGCGTGTAACATGTCAAATTGTTCGTCTCGACGATTACATCATTTCATCGCATTGCATCATATTCATTTGAGCTCATCTTGATGCCCGAAATGCTGTTAGAAGAGGGCTATGTGATGTTAGTTTCAGATTCTTATCAGAACATGCACTTTTGTCATTTTTGCCATGATTGATGTGTGCACCCTATGAACTTGAGTCCTACATGTGTTTTGTAATATGCCATGCCATGTTTACAGGGGTGTATGCCATGTATTTTTGTGATCTCTGTGGTGACTAGCACAAGCATGCAAACTAGGCTTCATGATGTTGCTGATTTCAGCCCCTGTTCTGCTGATATTTTTATGCCATGTAAACTTAATGCTACAGAGAGATCCATGCTTATTTTGAGATACTTCACTAAGGATGTTTTGTACGTATGGTTATCATCTATCCATCCATGCCCTTGTTTGAAATTATGAAGTGCCATAGCTTGAGTCAATCGAGCTCTACATTTGCTATAAAATGTTTCCTGGCAGGTTGTTTACATGTTATTCAATTTTGCCAAGGTTGTTGTGGTTGATCCGTGTATGCTATGATGTTGTTCTTGCCATGTATAGCTTCTATGCCATGTCTTCTTACTGTGAGTTGCCTTGCCATGCCATGTATTGCTCTGTGGTGAGTGGTTCAAGCTCACCAACATGCCTACTTATTGTTGTTCCTGCCATGTATGAATCTGTAATATAACTTGCCATGTTTACATGGGTGTCATCTTATCTTCTGATCCTTTTTGGCTCATGGTCAGTAAAGGACTTTTGTTCTATGCAATGAGTAGATTCATGCCATGCTCTAGTTTGACTTGATAGCTTGCTGTAACATGTTGCTTCATAGCTCTAAACATGTTAACCTGATGTTATTTCTGCCATGTCCTGTGAATTCTGCTAAGTCTGTGAACCTGTTATTATTTGCAATCTTGCCATGTCTTTTGAGCATGTTCTAGTTGTTTCTGGAGATAGCTCAGTGTTCATGTTTTGTCATGCTTTACCTGTACTTCATGCCCATGCCTTTTTTTATTACGTTGGGATTCTGTAGCATGTTGTTTTGATGCTTGCAATATGCCTAGTTGCTGTTTTGGACAGATTGTTGCTATGACTTGTTTCATGTGTATGTGTTGAACCGTTGCTCCGTTTTGAGTGTGCTCTATATGAAACTTGATTGATTTTGCATGTAGCTTCATATTATCATGTTGCATCCTTGTTTTGAGGTGTTTGCTTGATGTTTGTATGCATTTTGCATCAAGGCCATGCTTAACTTGTTTTGCTCATATCTTCTAGGCCGTAGCTCCGAATCTAATGAACTTTATATGTAACTTGACTAGAATTTCGTGTAGATCATCGTGGTGAAGGAAATATGCCCTAGAGGCAATAATAAAGTTATTATTTATTTCCTTATATCATGATAAATGTTTATTATTCATGCTAGAATTGTATTAACCGGAAACATAATACATGTGTGAATATATAGACAAACAGTATGTCACTAGTATGCCTCTACTTGACTAGCTTGTTAATCAAAGATGGTTATGTTTCCTAACCATGAACAAAGAGTTGTTATTTGATTAACAAGGTCACATCATTAGTTGAATGATCTGATTGACATGACCCATTCCGTTAGCTTAACACTTGATCGTTTAGTATGTTAATGCTTTCTTCATGACCCATACATGTTCCTGTAACTATGAGATTATGCAACTACCGTTTACGGAGGAACACTTTGGTACTACCAAACGTCACAACGTGAATCGGGTGATTATAAAGGAGTACTACAGGTGTCTCCAAAGGTACTTGTTGGGTTGGCGTATTTGAGATTAGGTTTTGTCACTCCGATTGTCGGAGAGGTATCTCTAGGCCTTCTTGGTAATACACATCACATAAGCCTTGCAAGCATTGCAACTAAAGAGTTAGTTGTGAGATGATGTATTACGGAACGAGTAAAGAGACTTTCCGTAACGAGATTAAACTAGGTATTGGATACCGACGATCGAATCTCGGAAAGTAACATACCGATGACAAAGGGAACAACGTATGTTGTTATGCGGTTTGACCGATAAAGATCTTCGTAGAATATGTAGGAACCAATATGAGCATCCAGGTTCCGCTATTGGTTATTGACCGAGAATAGTTCTAGGTCATGTCTACATAGTTCTCGAACCGTAGGGTCCGCACGCTTAAGGTTTCAATGGCGGTTATTATGAGTTTATGTATTTTGATGTACCGAAGAAGTTGAGTCCCGGATGTGATCACGGACATGACGAGGAGTCTCGAAATGGTCGAGACATAAAGATTGATATATTGGATGGTTATATTCGGACACGGAAAGGTTCCGGAAGTTTCGGAGAAAACGGAGTGCCGGAGGGTTACGGAACCCCGGGAAGTTATGGGCCTTATTGGGCCAAGAGGGAGAGAGGGCTGCACCAGGAGGTGGTGCGCCCCCCTCCATGGGGAGTCCGACTGACTAGAGGGGGCGCAGCCCCTCTCCCTCTCCTCTCCTCTCTTTCCTTCCCCTTCCCTCTTCCTAGTAGGACTAGGAAAGGGAGTCCTACTCCTACTAGGAGGAGGACTCCCCCCTTGGTGCGCCCCAAGGGCTGGCCGCCCTCCCCTTGCTCCTTTATATACGGGGCAGGGGCACCCTAGAACACACAAGTTGATCTACGGATCGTTCCTTAGCCGTGTCGGTGCCCCCTCCACCATATTCCACCTCGATCATATTGTAGCGGTGCTTAGGCGAAGCCCTGCGACGGTAGAACATCAAGATCGTCACCACGCCGTCGTCTTGTGGAACTCCTTCCCGACGCTTTGCTGGATCGGAGCCGGGGATCGCCATCGAGCTGAGCGTGTGCCAAGAACTCGGAGGTGCCGGAGTAACGGTGCTTGGATCGGTCGGATCGTGAAGACGTCGACTACATCAACAGCGTTAATATAGCGCTTCGCTTTCGGTCTCGAGGGTGCGTGAGCGGACACTCTCCCTCTCGTTGCTATGCCATCACCATGGTCTTGCGTGATCGTAGGAAAATTTTGAAATTACTACGTTCCCCAACAGTGGTATCGAGCCAGGTTTTATGCGTTGATGTCATATGCACGAGTAGAACACAAGTGAGTTGTGGGCGATACAAGTCATACTACCTACCAGCATGTCATAATTTGGTTCAGCGGTATTGTGAGATGAAGCGGCCGGACCGACATTACAGCGACGCTTACGCGAGACTGGTTTCACCGCTGTGAGCACTCGTTGCTTAAAGGTGGTGGCGGGTGTCTGTCTCTCTCACTTTAGTTGAACCGAGTATGGCTACGCCCGTCCTTGAGAAGGTTAAACGAGTCTATTTGACGAAGTATCGTTGTGGTTTTGATGCGTAGGTAAGAACGGTTCTTGCTCAGCCCGTAGCAGCCACGTAAAACTTGCAACAACAAAGTAGAGGACGCCTAACTTGTTTTTGCAGGGCATGTTGTGATGTGATATGGTCAAGACGTGATGCTATATTTTATTGTATGAGATGATCATGTTTTGTAACCGAGTTATCGGCAATGGCGAGAGCCATATGGTTGTCGCTTTATTGTATGAAATGCAACGCCATGTAATTGCTTTACTTTATCACTAAGCGGTAGCGATAGTCGTAGAAGCAATAGTTGGCGAGGCGACAACGATGCTACGATGGAGATCAAGGTGTCGCGCGGTGACAATGGTGATCATGACGGTGCTTCGAGATGGAGATCACAAGCACAAGATGATGATGGCCATATCATATCACTTATATTGATTGCATGTGATGTTTATCCTTTATGCATCTTATCTTGCTTTGATTGACGGTAGCATTATAAGATGATCTCTCACTAAAATTATCAAGTAGTGTTCTCCTGAGTATGCACCGTTGCCAAAGTTCGTCGTGCCGAGACACCACGTGATGATCGGGTGTGATAAGCTCACGTCCATCTACAACGGGTGCAAGCCAGTTTTGCACACGCAGAATACTCAGTTATACTTGACGAGCCTAGCATATACAGATATGGCCTCGGAACACGGAGACCGAAAGGTCGAACGTGAATCATATAGCGATATGATCAACATAAGATGTTCACCATTGAAAACTACTCCATCTCACGTGATGATCGGTTATGGTTTAGTTGATTTGGATCACGTGATCACTTAGATAACTAGAGAGATGTCTGTCTAAGTGGGAGTTCTTTAGTAATATGATTAAATGAACTTAAATTTATCATGAACTTAGTACCGATAGTATTTTGCTTGTCTATGTTTATTTGTAGATAGATGGCTCGTGCTGTTGTTCCGTTGAATTTTAATGCGTTCCTTGAGAAAGCAAAGTTGAAAGATGATGGTAGCAATTACACGGACTGGGTCCGTAACTCGAGGATAATCCTCATTGCTGCACGTAAAAGTTACGCCTGGAAGCACCATTTGGGTAGCGAAGTGCTGCTGCAGATCTTGAGCGAAGTTGTGAGCGTCTCGCAAAGCGAGCTGATGACTACTCTATAGTTCAGATGTGCCATGCTTTACGGCTTAGAACGGGTCTTCAACGGCGTTTTGAGCGTCATGGAGCATATGAGATGTTCAGGAGTTGAAGTTGATATTTCAACAGAATGCCCGGATTGAGAGATATGAAGTCTCCAATAAGTTCTATAGCTGCAAGATGGAGGAGAATAGTTCGTCGGTGAGCACATACTCAAAATGTCCGGGTATTACAATCACTTGAATCAACTGGAGTTAATCTTCCGGATGATTGTGTCATTGACAAATTCTTCAATCACCGCCACCAAGCTACAAAGGCTTCGTGATGAACTATAATATGCAAGGGTTAGTAAAGACTATGCCTAAGCTCTTCGCAATGCTAAAAGCTGCGGAGGTAGAAATCAAAAGGAGCATCAAGTGTTGATGGTCAATAAGACCACTAGTTTCAAGAAGAAAGGCAAAGGGAAGAAGAAGGGAACTTCAAGAAGAACAGCAAACAAGTTGCTGATCGGAGAAGAACCCCAAGTCGGACCTAAGCCTGGCCGAGTGCTTCTACCGCAAGCAAACTGGTCCTTTGGAAGCGGAACTGCCCCAAGTATTTGGCGGATAAGAAGGATGGCAAAGTGAACAAAGGTATATGTGATATACTTGTTATTGATGTATACCTTACTAGAGCTCGCAGAGTACACAGGTATTTGATTGGTTCATTGCTAATATTTGCAACTCGAAGCAGAACTACGGATTGCGAACACCGGCAAAGGACGAGGTGACGATGCGCGTGGGAAGCGGTTCCAAAGTCGATGTGATCGCGATCGGCACGCTACCTCTACATCTACCTTCGGGATTAGTTTTAGACCTGAATAATTGTTATTTGGTGCCGGCGTTGAGCATGAACATTATATCTGGATCTTGTTTGATGCGAGGCGGTTATTCATTTAAATCAGAGAATAATGGTTGTTCTATTTATATGAATAATATCTTTTATGGTCATGCACCCTTGAAGAGTGGTCTATTTTAATGAATCTCGATAGTAGTGATACACATATTCATAATGTTGAAACCAAAAGATGCAGAGTTGATAATGATAGTGCAACTTATTTGTGGTAATTGCCGTTTAGGTCATATCGGTGTAAAACGCATGAAGAAACTCCATCTTGATGGACTTTTGGAGTCACTTGATTATGAATCACTTGGCACTTGCGAACCGTGCCTCATGGGCAAGATGACTAAAACTCCGTTCTCGGTACTATGGAGAGAGCAACAGATTTATTGGAAATCATACATACGGATGTATGTGGTCCAATGAATGTTGAAGCTCGTGGCGGATATCGTTATTTTCTCACCTTCACAGATGATTTGAGCAGATATGGGTATATCTACTTAATGAAACATAAGTCTGAAACATTTGAAAAGTTCAAAGAATTTCAGAGTGAAGTTGAAAATCATCGTAATAAGAAAATAAAGTTTCTACGATCTGATCGTGGAGGCGAATATTTGAGTTCTGAGTTTGGTCTACATTTGAAACAAAGCGGAATAGTTTGCAACTCACGCCACCCGGAACACCACAGCGCAATGGTGTGTCCGAATGTCGAATCGCACTTTCTTGGATATGGTGCGATCTATGATGTCTCTTACAGATTTACCGCTATCATTTTGGGGTTATGCTCTTGAGGCGGCCGCATTCACGTTAAATAGGACACCGTCAAAATCCGTTGAGACGACGCCTTATGAACTATGGTTTAGCAAGAAACCAAAGTTGTCGTTTTCGAAAGTTTGGGGTTGCGATGCTTATGTGAAGAAACTTCAACCTGATAAGCTTGAACCCAAATCGAGAAATGTGTCTTCATAGGATACCCAAAGGAGACAATTGGGTACACCTTCTATCACAGATCCGAAGGCAAGACATTCGTTGCTAAAATGGATCCTTTCTAGAGAAGGAGTTTCTCTCGAAAGAAGTGAGTGGGAGGAAAGTGGAACTTGATGAGGTAATAGTACCAGCTCCCTTATTGGAAAGTAGTTAAATCACGTAAATCAGTTTACGTAACACCTACACCAGTTAGTGAGGAAGATAATGATAAAGATCATGAAACTTCAGATCAAGTTGTCACCGAACTTCAGAGATCAACAGAACAAAATCCGCACTGAGTGGTACGGTAATCCTATTCGGAAGTCATGCTGCTAGATCATGATGAACCTACGAACTATGAAGAAGCGATGGTGAGCCCAGATTCATAAAATGGCTTGAAGCCATGAAATCTGAGATGGGATCCATGTATGAGAACAAAGTATGGACTTTGGTAGACTTGCCCGATGATCGGCAAGCTATTGAGAATAAATGGATTTTAAGAAGAAGACGACGCCGATGGTAATGTAAGCTGTCTACAAAGCTCGACTTGTTGCAAAAGGTTTTCGACAAGTTCAAGGGGTTGACTACGATGAGACTTTCTCACCGTAGCGATGCTTAAGTCCGTCCGAATCATGTTAGCAATTGCCGCATTTTATGATTATGAAATTTGGCAAATGGATGTAAAACTGCATTCTTGAATGGATTTCTAGAAGAAGAGTTGTATATGATGCAACCAGAAGGTTTTGTCGATCCAAAAGGTGCTAACAAAGTGTGCAAGCTCCAACGATCAATTTATGGTGCAGTGCAAGCCTCTCGGAGTTGGAATAAACGCTTTGATAGTGTGATCAAAGCATATGGGTTTATACAGACTTTTGGAGAAGCTCTGTATTTACAAGAAAGTGAGTGGGAGCTCTGTAGCATTTCTAATATTATATGTGGACGACATATTATTGATTGGAAATGATATAGAATTCTGGATAGCATAAAAGGATACTTGAATAAAAGTTTTTCAATGAAAGACCTCGGTGAAGCTGCTTACATATTGGGCATCAAGATCTATAGAGATAGATCAAGGCGCTTGATTGGACTTTCACAAAGCACATACCTTGATAAAGTTTTGAAAAAGTTCAAAATGGATCAGGCAAAGAAAGGTTTTTACTGTGTTACAAGGTGTAAGATTGAGTCGGACTCAATGCCCGACCACAGCAGAAGATAGAGAGAAAATGAAAGATGTTCCTATGCTTCAGCCATAGGCTCTATCATGTATGCAATCTGTGTACCGGACTGACGTATGCTTAGCTGTAAGCTTGGCAGGAAGGTACCAAAGTAATCCAGAGTGGATCCTTTGGACAGCGGTCAAGAACATCTGAAATACGAAAAGGACTAAGGATATGTTTCTCGATATGGAGGTGACAAAGAGCTAGTCGTAAATGGTTACGTCGATGCAAGTTTTGACACCGATCCGGACGATTCTAAATCGCAAACCGGATCGTGTTTTTATTAAGCGGTGGAGCTGTCGGTTGGTGCAGTTCTAAACAAAGCGTCGTGGCGGGATCTACATGTGAAGCGGAGTACATAGCTGCTTCGGAAGCAGCAAATGAAGGAGTCTGGATGAAAGAGTTCATTTCCGATCTAGGTGTCATACCTAGTTCATCGGGACCGATGAAGATCTTACGTGACAATCTTGGTGCAATTGCCTTGGCAAAGGAATCCAGATTTCACAAGAGGACCAAGCACATCAAGAGACGCTTCAATTCCATTCGGGACCAAGTCCGAGTGGGAGACATAGAGATTTGCAAAATACATACGGATCTGAATGTTGCAGACCCGTTGACTAAGCCTCTTCCACGAGCAAAACATGATCAGCACCAAGACTCCATGGGTGTAAGGATCATTACTTTGTAATCTAGATTATTGACTCTAGTGCAAGTGGGAGGCTGAAGGAAATATGCCCTAGAGGCAATAATAAAGTTATTATTTATTTCCTTATATCATGATAAATGTTTATTATTCATGCTAGAATTGTATTAACCGGAAACATAATACATGTGTGAATATATAGACAAACAGTATGTCACTAGTATGCCTCTACTTGACTAGCTTGTTAATCAAAGATGGTTATGTTTCCTAACCATGAACAAAGAGTTGTTATTTGATTAACAAGGTCACATCATTAGTTGAATGATCTGATTGACATGACCCATTCCGTTAGCTTAACACTTGATCATTTAGTATGTTAATGCTTTCTTCATGACCCATACATGTTCCTGTAACTATGAGATTATGCAACTCCGTTTACGGAGGAACACTTTGGTACTACCAAGCGTCACAACGAATCGGGTGATTATAAAGGAGTACTACAGGTGTCTCCAAAGGTACTTGTTGGGTTGGCGTATTTGAGATTAGGTTTTGTCACTCCGATTGTCGGAGAGGTATCTCTAGGCCTTCTCGGTAATACACATCACATAAGCCTTGCAAGCATTGCAACTAAAGAGTTAGTTGTGAGATGATGTATTACGGAACGAGTAAAGAGACTTTCCGATAACGAGATTAAACTAGGTATTGGATACCGACGATCGAATCTCGGAAAGTAACATACCGATGACAAAGGGAACAACGTATGTTGTTATGCGGTTTGACCGATAAAGATCTTCAGTAGAATATGTAGGAACCAATATGAGCATCCAGGTTCCGCTATTGGTTATTGACCGAGAATAGTTCTAGGTCATGTCTACATAGTTCTCGAACCGTAGGGTCCGCACGCTTAAGGTTTCAATGCGGTTATTATGAGTTTATGTATTTTGATGTACCGAAGAAGTTGAGTCCGGATGTGATCACGGACATGACGAGGAGTCTCGAAATGGTCGAGACATAAAGATTGATATATTGGATGGTTATATTCGGACAGGAAAGGTTCCGGAAGTTTCGGAGAAAACGGAGTTGGGAGGGTTACCGGAACCCCGGGAAGTTATGGGCCTTATTGGGCCAAGAGGGGAGAGAGGGCTGCACCAGGAGGTGGTGCCCCCCTCCATGGGGAGTCGACTGGACTAGGAGGCGCAGCCCCCCCCTCCTCTCCTCTCCTCTCTTTCCTTCCCCTTCCCTCTTCCTAGTAGGACTAGGAAAGGGAGTCCTACTCCTACTAGGAGGAGGACTCCCCCCTTGGTGCGCCCCAAGGGCTGGCCGCCCTCCCCTTGCTCCTTTATATACGGGGCAGGGGGCACCCTAGAACACACAAGTTGATCTACGGATCGTTCCTTAGCCGTGCGGTGCCCCCTCCACCATATTCCACCTCGATCATATTGTAGCGGTGCTTAGGCGAAGCCTGCGCGACGGTAGAACATCAAGATCGTCACCACGCCGTCGTCTTGTGGAACTCCTTCCCGACGCTTTGCTGGATCGGAGCCGGGGATCGTCATCGAGCTGAGCGTGTGCCAAGAACTCGGAGGTGCGAGTAACGGTGCTTGGATCGGTCGGATCGTGAAGACGACGACTACATCAACAGCGTTAATATAACGCTTCGCTTTCGGTCTCACGAGGGTACGTAGACGGACACTCTCCCCTCTCGTTGCTATGCCATCACCATGGTCTTGCGTGATCGTAGGAAATTTTTTGAAATTACTACGTTCCCCAACACGTGGTGCATCTTAACTTGCTGTTTAACAACTTGAACATAATGTTTTTTTCAGATCTGGACCAATTTCGAAATTTGCATATGAGGACTTACCGGAATTGTTATATGTTGTTTCCGGCCTCATTTAAACTTGCTTTGATGTGTTGCTCTTGTTTGCATCATCTCTTGCCATGAGTAGCCTCATCTAGATTTGTCATGCATCATGTTTGTTGTGCATCTTGTCATGTTCATGTGTGGGGTGTTTACCTATGTTGTGTGCTTCTTCTTGTTAGTTCCTGTTTCGTTGCGATCGTGAGGATTCGTTTGTCTACGCTTGGTTCGTCTTCGTGGCTTCATCTTCTTCATGGACTCGTTCTTCTTCCTAGCGGGATTTCAGGCAAGATGACCGCTACCCTGGATCTCATTACTATCATTGCTATGCTAGTTGCTTCGTTCTATCGCTATGCTGCGCTACCTATCACTTGTTCCTCAAGCCATCCCAAATTGCCATGTCAGCCTCTAACCTTTTTTGCACCCTTCCTAGCAAACCATTGTTTGGCTATGTTACCGCTTTGCTCAGCCCCTCTTATAGCGTTGTTAGTTGCAGGTGAAGATGAAGTTTGTTCCTTGTTGGAACATGGAGATGTTGTTCCTTGTTGGAACATGTTTACTTGTTGGGATATCACAATATATCTTATATTATTAATACATCTATATACTTGGTAAAGGGTGGAAGGCTCGGCCTTATGCCCGGTGTTTTGTTCGATCTTGCCGCCTAGTTTCCGTCATATCGGTGTTATGTTCCCGGATTTTGCGTCCCTAACGCGGTCGGGTGATTTATGGGACCCCTTGACAGTTCGCTTTGAATAAGACTCCTCCAAAGAAGGCCCAACATTGGTTTTACCATTTGCCTCACCACCACCTATTTTCCCTTGGGAGTAATTAACCCAAGGGTCATCTTTATTCAGCCCCGGGCCAATGCTTGTCTAAGTGTTGGTCCAAACCAGATCCACTTGCGGTGCCGCCCTAGGCAACTTGGGGTATCGTCGGTTGCCGACGTAGTGTTCATCCGATCGTGGCTCGAGGCGAGATCTGTGCGGCTACTATCGAGGTGTCGGCACGCCGGGAGGTCTTGCTGGTCTTGTTTTATTCTTGTCAAAATGTCTTGTAGCCGGATTCGAGACTGATCGGGTCTTCCGGGAGAAGGAATATCCTTCGTTGATCGCGAGAGCTTATCATGGGCTAAGTTGGGACACCCTGCAGGGTTTGAACTTTCAAAGCCGTGCAGCGGTTATGTGGCGAGATGGGAATTTGTTAATATCCGGTTGTAGTAAACTTGAAGCAAACTCTTCTAAAATACACCAACCGTGTGCGTAACCGTGAGTGTCTCTTTTCGGGGTTGATCGAGAGGAGAACACGGTTTCTGGGTTATGTCTGACGTAAGTAGGAGTTCAGGATCACTTCTTGATCATTACTAGTTGACGACCGTTCCTTTGTTTCTCTTCTCGCTCTCATTTGCGTATGTTAGCCACCATATATGCTTAGCCGCTGCTGCAACCTCACCACTTTACCCCTTCCTTTCCCATTAAGCTTTGCTAGTCTTGATACCCATGGTAATGGGATTGCTGAGTCCTCGTGGCTCACAGATTACTACACCAACAGTTGCAATTACAGGTGTGCGATGATCATGACGCGAGAGCGATGTTTGCTTGTATTGGAGTTCTTCTTCTGCTTCTTCTTCGATCAGTGGATAGGTTCCAGGTCGGCAGCCTGGGCTAGCAGGGTGGATGTCGTTTGAGTTTCTGTTTATGTTTCATCCGTAGTCGGATGTTGATCTTGTATGATGTATTGTTGTATTCTTGTGGCATTTGTGCCTTATGTATGTATCCCCATCTATTATGTAATGTTGATGTAATGATATCCACCTTGCAAAAGCGTTTCAATATGCGGGTCTATCCTTGGTGGGACCTTCGAGTTCCTTTTGGATAGGGTCGCATATTGGGCGTGACAAAGGCCTCGCACACGACGATAAACGCCGAAATGTTGAGGACGAAATTTGGGGCTAGATCATGGAAATCTAGCTCATAGTAGAACATGAGCCCGCGGACAAAGGGATGAAGTGGAAATCCCAGTCCACGGACGAAGTGGGCGACAAACACGACCCTCTCATGAGGTTTTGGAGTTGGAATGACCTGCCCGGCGTCCGATAGCCGGTGTGCGATGTCTGCGGCCAAGTATCAGGCCGCCCGAAGATTCGCGATATGCTTCTCCTTCACGGTGGAAGCCACCCACTTGCCTCCTGCTCCAGACATGTTTAGCTGTGCGGAGAAGACTTGGGCTAGGGCGCTGGAGCTCGAGGAGGCCAGGGTGAGTAAAGGAGGAAGAAGGCGTGGGTGAAAATGGGGAACCCTTATCCCTTTATAGAGGCGACGAAAGCGGTGCGCCTCCCCACTTGCCCGTTGAGAATCGCTTATTCCCCAAGCGCCTCGATTGATGGCGCGGTTGGGTTACCCATACCCGTATTGATGAGAATCCTGTGATAAGGGGACATGATCTCTGCTTTGACAAGATGTGTCAAGGAAACCGCCTCGCAATATGCGCTGTGGCTGGTTGTGGGAAAACGGTTCGAGTAATGACCCGACCGTAACGACATGTCGCGTTATCTAAAAAATTGTCAGCAGATTGCATTTGTGAAATATCATTCTCTCTACAATGGTATGTGAAGATCATTTTTGCATATCCGGACACGATTCAAGTGTTCGATAATTACTTTGGAGTATTCGGAGATGGAACCCGCCTTGCAATGCCGAAGACAAGACTGCGCGTCGGACTCATCGTCATTGAAGCCTGGTTCAGGGGCTACTGAGGGAGTCCTGGATTAAGGGGTATCCGGAGAGCCGGACTATATGCTTTGTCCGGACTATTGGAGCGTGAAGATACAAGACTCAAGACTCCGTTCCGTGTCCGGATGGGACTCTCCTTTGCGTGGAAGACAAGCTTGGCGATCCGGATAATATATTTCCTTCCTTGTAACCGACTCCATGTAAACCCTAGCCCTCTTCGGTGTCTATATAAATCGGAGAGGATGGTCCTTAGAAGGTCGATCACGATCACAACCATAATCATCATAGGCTAGCTTCTAGGGTTTAGCCTCTACGATCTCGTGGTAGATCTACTCTTGTACTACTCATATCATCAATATTAATCAAGCAGGAAGTAGGGTTTTACCTCCATCGAGAGGGCCCGAACCTGGGTAAACATTGTGTCCCTTGCTTTCTGTTACCATCAGCCTAAGACGCACAGATCGGGACCCCCTACCCGAGATCCGCCGGTTTTGACACCGGTAGACACCGTTCTAGAAAAAAAAAGTAGCTAGGGAGAGCGGCGATTTGGTGCCCGGACATGAACAGTACCATGATTTGAGAGGAATATTTTTTCAAAAATTTCAACTTTTTTGTGGTGCAAGATGCACCTGTGCATGAACTCCGCGCAAAATTTTGTGAAGTTTGGACGTTCGAGGAGCTCGTGGCAGAAAAGACAAAATTTGAATATCTGAGAAACTTTTGAAAATCGCACTGTTCACGCCTGATTTTGTCTTTTTTGTCATGTGCTCCTTGAATGTCCAAACTTCACAAGATTTTGCACGGAGTTCATGCACAGGAGCATCTTGGACTACAAAAAAATTGGATTTTCTAAATAATTTTTCCTTTTAAAACCATGGTACTGTTCACCAGGCTCATCCGAGCCCGGGCTCCGGGTTGAATTATCAGTAGCTGGGTCCCAACATTAATTATCAAACAAGGAACAAATTACATGTTACTTCAAAAAGAACAAACATTTACCCCACAAAAAAGAACTAATATTTTATCTAAAATGCAAAAGGATTGTAGTTGAAGAAATATAGCATGTAGACAATGAGAAATATCAAATCTAACTGGCCTTCTAGCTTCTCATAGTGATTATTTCCGTTAGAGAGCATTACAAGGTCAACCTTGTCAAGTTCTCTCACGCAGGTCATCTGCCCGCAGGTAGGTCGGTCACTCCAGCATTTTATTCTAGATTTTTCTGTTCCACCTGGTTTAGATTTCACATATTTAACATAAAAGTTAGAAAATATTTTTTTATGAATTTTGGAAAAAGTTCATGACTTTGAAAAATGTCAGCACATTTGAAACAAAATTCCTGCATTTGAGAAAAAGTTCGCAATGATGAAAAAATTCCATGAATTTGATAAAGCATAATATTTTGAAAAAAACATGGATTTGAAAAGGGTTCATGGATTTACAAAATGTTCAAAGATTTGTAAATGATCATAGCTTTGAAAAAGGTTCCTGAATTTTAAAAAGTTCACGCGTTGTGTGGATTTGAAAAATGTTTGTGGGTTTGAAAGAAGATTCCCAAAAACGACTAAAGAAAAATGAAAAAGAAAAGAAAAGAGAAATAAAAATAAAAAGAAAGAACCAGTACAAAAACTTCCCCCAAAAAACCCCAGAGAGAAACCGGCCAAAATCATAGGACTCTTCTAAAAGGTTCCAAAACCGATGGGAAAAATAATTATATGAGTTGCCTTCTACCTTAAGCACGAAAGAGGAAGGTGTGTACCTTATTCCGTCCCGAGGTTGGCACGTGGTTAGGCCGAGAACACGAGAGACCGCCCTTGGTTTTCTCAACAGAAAGAAAAAGTAGGCCCCTTGATTGTCTTCCTCATCAGTCAACAATTAAAAAGGTCGATGGCATGTATCCCCTAACCCACCTCTATTATTGGCCTCTCAATTCACTGGACGCTCTAACAATTACTGTTTTCAGTTTCCAACTCCCCACTCCCAGATCTATCGTCGATGGACGATGTGGCGCCGCCGGTGCCCCTCGATGCGCTGTCCTTGATCTTCGTCAGGCTCGGCGCCGTCGACGTCCTCATGGGCGCCAGCCTCGTGTGTCACTCCTGGCTCGTGGCGGCGAAGTTGCCGGAGGTGTGGCGATCTGTCGACATGGACAAACACGAGGTTGTGCTTCTAAAGGGCGATGCTGTCCTGCGTCAGATGGCGAAGGCAGCCGTCGACCGTTCCAACGGACAGCTCAGGGAGTTCGCCGGGAAGCTGTTTGTCACTGATGAGCTCATCAAGTATATCGTGGAAAGGTATTTTTCTTCCATTACTACTTGATTTATTATGCTCAAAATTTTGTTAACTTATTAAAGATGTGTCAGCAAAAAAAATCACTTAGGTAATTAATATCTTCTCCTTAACCCAACAACAAATTCGATTGGTTTTTGATAAACCAGATTTAGTTTTTTTAGCAAGAACAGTAGGGAGTCCCTACTGTAACTCTCTTTCATTAATTTTTATGGACATGTACAAATGGCTATACATTAGGTATAGAATGTTACAAATGGCTCACAAATAGTTTTCTTGGACATTGCATCCTTCCCTTTAAGCTAGCTTGGCCTTCTTGATGATTGTATCAAACTGGGATTTGAAGCATCATATGTATTTTTTCAATATTTTGATCTTGTTGTCAAAATAAATACTATTTATGTGCTTCCAATACTCCAATAGCCAACAATGAGGCATTCTTTGAAACAGTGAATTGAGTATCTCCCTTTGCCTTCCATGAGTGTCTCTACAATATCATAGTTAGTGTTCCATTCAAAACCTAGAGCAAGCCAAAAACATTGGCTGAAATCACAATTGAAGAAGAGATAAGGTGCTCATTAGGCTCATCATCACACAAAACACAATTATTGGTTTCAATGTGGAAGTTATTTCTTATCAGAAGACCTCTGGTATTTAACCTGTCCTGTGATAGTAGCCAAAAGAAGAAATCCCATTTAGGAAGACTGCATGATTTCCATATCCATTGGAAAGGCTTTGGAGCATCAGGTAGATTACCAATAAGTTCCAGATATATTATATTGTTGGAATATTTATTGCTATTCCAATAGAACTGCCAAGTATCTTTGCTATTGTTGCTAATCATTCCATTTAAAAGATTCCACATTATTGTGTCCTGTTGGACAACAATGGATGACATTGGTAGGTGAAACATATCATAAAAGTCATCAACAACATAGTTGTATGCAATGGCACATGGATGTTTATGTCTTTGGCATATGAGAACAACTGTGGGAATCTTTCCTGAAGAGTCTCATCATTCCACTTATCAAGCCAGAGTTTGACTGTGTTTCTAGAAGCAGGTCTACAGATGCTTGTGTTCTTGAAATCCTCTAATATAGATGTTATGACCGGCATAGGGGCTTAGCCCAGTGGGTTATGGCCCAAGTATCTTAATTAGGGGCTTAGCCCAATTATCTTATCGTATTAGGATCGTTTGCTTAGGAGTCAAGTAAACCTCTCTATATAAGGAGAGGAGATGTATCAATTTAATCAAGCAAGAAGCAATAAGTATTTGCTCGGCTTCCCTTAGGGAGCCGGGAGACCTAACCCTAGCCGCCTCTTGCCAACGCCGCCGCCTCTTCCCTCGCGCACGACGGCGCCCAGCCGCCGGCGACCGCGAGATCGCCCACGTCCAGCCCCCTCCTTCCCCTACAACCTCCAGCCTAGACCCGGTAGAACCCTAGCTCCTACCAATTTGGTATCCAGAGACTCGGGCTCGATCATGTCTTCATCAACGCCAACGCCGCCGCTGCCAATCATCACCACTATACCGCTGACCACCGCCGGTTCCCCACCGCCGCCGGCCCCGGTCACCGTCACCACCGCCGGTTCCCCCACGCCGCCGGCCCCGGTCACCTCCGCTGCGCCGACAACCGCAGTTTTCACGCCGGAAGAAGTCACCAATATCTTGCGGGATCTCGTGACGGCCGTCCAGGGCATCCATCTGTACCTGGCCGGGCCGCCCACAACTCCGCCGGCTGCGACTACCGCCGCCTATGGCCACCCAACGCTGCCGTGGCCGTCCCAGGGCGCGCCTACAATGGGCGGGCCACCGCTGCCGCCGTTCGGCGGGCACCCAATGAGCCGCCTCCGCCGCTCTTGCACCTGCCACAGTACTCGGTACCGCAGCGTCGCCGGGCCCATCCGTCGTTCGGCCGCCGCCCGCCTGATGCCGTCTTGGCGCGATGGCCAGCGCAAGATACTCATGGCGCCATCGGCGCCGCCCCGCGCGCAGATTGCGCGCGGTCCCAGCCGCGCCAACGCGCCGCCGAACGGTCCATCTCCCACCGCCGCCGCCCAGCTCGGGTGGGCGACCCACACCGGAGGCCTCCCGATCCAGCAGGTTCGGTTTCCGCCGTCACCTTCCCAGATCCCGGCCTGGCTAAACGGGACGTCGCCACCGCCAGTTTACACGGAGGCCGGGGACCCACCGGTACCCACGCTGCAGTCTGGGGCCTCGTCCGGCTCCGCGGGGGCCTATGACGGTCTCCCCACTGTTGACCGAGCGCCGTCATCATCACTGCTCCGCACCGCCGAGCTGGTCGGCCATGGCGCGCCGACCCAAACGCCGCCACGGTTCGCCAAGATCGACTTCGCCACTTATGGCGGCACGGAGGACCGCTTAAGCGCTCAACGGTGTGAGCAGTTTTTCGTGGACAGCGCTGCGCTTCGCGTCGGGCGCACTTGGTCGGCATCCTACCACCTCGCGGTGCAGCCGGAGACTGGTACTCGCCCTCGGCGGGGCGAGGCGGCATGCCCCTTGGGAGCGCTTCCACGAGCTCTGCCTCGCCGTTTTGGGCCCCGATCCGCGGGAGCCGCTGGCGGAGCTAGGCCGCCTTCCCTTCACCTCCACGGTTCAGACTTCGCCGACCGTTTCGAGCCTCGCATGCCACGCGTCGGGCGTGACGGCGCAGCAACGGGCCGACCTCTTTGTCGGTGGACTTCCGGATCACATCCGCATGGACGTGGAGCTTCAGGGACCCCAGGATATCCAGATGGCCATGTACTACGCCCGCGCGTTCGAGCGCCGCTCGGTGGCCGTCCGGCGAGAGTCCTTGCCCGGGCCACCGGTCGCTACTCGCCAAATCCGCTCGGTCGGCACCTTTCGAGCTTCGCGGCACCCTCGCGCGACCAAGGCACACCGTTCCTCCGGCTCACCTCGGCCGAGCTACTCGAGCGTCGCCGCCAAGGGTTGTGCTTCAACTGCGACGAGCCCTTCACACCCGGCCACACCTGCCCGCGACTCTTCTACCTGGAGGTTGCAGACTACATTCTGGAGGACGCCGTCGCCGCCGACCTTGCCGCCCCAGCTGTCGCGAAGGTGTTTGACGCTGGTTGATCACCTCGAGGAGTTCAAGAGCGCTTCCTCACCTTACAGCTCGAGGACGAGCTGTTTGTGCAGGCGGGGAGAAGTGTTATGACCGGCATAGGGGCTTAGCCCAGTGGGTTATGGCCCAAGTATCTTAATTAGGGGCTTAGCCCAATTATCTTATCGTATTAGGATGGTTTGCTTAGGAGTCAAGTAAACCTCTCTATATAAGGAGAGGAGATGTATCAATTTAATCAAGCAAGAAGCAATAAGTATTTGCTCGGCTTCCCTTAGGGAGCCGGGAGACCTAACCCTAGCCGCCTCTTGCCAACGCTGCCGCCTCTTCCCTCGCGCACGACGGCGCCCAGCCGCCGGCGACCGCGAGATCGCCCACGTCCAGCCCCCTCCTTCCCCTACAACCTCCAGCCTAGACCCGGTAGAACCCTAGCTCCTACCAATAGAACTAGAGTCTCTACACCAAAAAGATCCAACTCTAGTGGGATGGCTAGGCACCTCACCATCATTATAATATGTATTCCAAATCAAACTCAACCCAAGGTATACCATGCTGGTTGAAAAACTTGTATAAGAATTTGGTGAGCAGAGCTCTGTTTTGTGTTCTGAGATCAAGAACACACAGGCCACCAACCTTTTTGGGAGAACATACACTTTCCCATTTTACCAGAAAATTTCCATGCTTATTAATTCCTTTTCCATACGAAATAAAACTTCTGCCAACTTTTTCAAAGCGGTACATAGGATTGTTAAAGGTACTCTAATGCAAACATGACAAAGATGGGTAGGGAAGAAATCACTACTTTTAGATGTACAAACGTACCCGAGTATGATATCTTTGAAGCAATCCCGGATAGTATTTTCTCAAGTCTAGACACGATACACATAAGATCATCCACTTTAGGCCTAGTAGAGCCCATAGGGAGTTGATGATAGATGAAAGGCATAACTTCTTTTTTACAACCAAGAATCTTAGCCACAAACATAACTCTTTCATCAGATATATTAATTGGGACCAATGAGGACTTGTTGTAGTTGACTTTGAAAACCAGTAAATTCTGGAAAATCTTTAGAACATTCATTAGATGTGATAGTTGCTCTTGTTCTGCAGGCATGATAATAAGTGTATCAATCTACATATTGGATACTAGGATATCTCATAGTATGCTAATTATCAATAGGCAAATTCAGATCTCCATCATGCTATGATTCATTCACCAGGATCTCTAGAAGTTCATTAATCAAATTCAATTAAGATAGGGGAAACTAAGATAAATTTTTTAGAATTGTATGAGGTAGGAGACACTAAGTATGGTTATAAGGGAAGGAACTACCTATTCCGACCGAGGAGAATATACCATTCTACAAGTTGATTCAAAAATTGGGGAAGCTTGGTTTGACCAAGCCGCTGAGAATTGAAAACAATGCTATAACGCTTACTATGAAGGACCTTGAATTTGAATAAGACTACAGTCCTTCCTTTTCATTAAATGGGTGGTTTGGTTACTGATCCATTAATCAAATAATTAGGTCATAAGATTGAGTCAGGAATTTCCTTATATCCATTTATTATACCTTCTATTTTATAAGGTATTTCATAAGAATAAACCAGACAGGGCTTAGAATAGAAGTAATAAAGTGAATAAAAAGAGAGGGGGGGGGGGTCTAAATATTACTAATATAGCAGGACCATAAATTCCACTTCACACCATCATCCCCACATTCAGTCATATGAAAAGATTGCCCTAATGTTTGCAGGTCACCCTCACTGACTACCCTTCGGCTTGTATCATGCTTCGGTGTCTTTAGCAAACAACTCGCCAATGTTATAAAAGAGTCACCTCTGCTAGAGCTGCATTCCCTTGAACTTGAAAACATTAACCTCACCGTGAGAAAACTGACCGCTGTCCTTGAGAGCTGCCCTGTCCTGGAAGTTCTTGGCTTGCGGTATTGTTTCTTGATTGGCTCCAATGATGAGCATGCCTTGCGGGCGAAATTCACCAGGATCAAGATCACGACGCTCAAGTGGGATGACGAGTGTCGCGGCTAGTAATATTATGAGAGCTCCGACAATGACCATGCTCTTGATTCTGAAGATGAGAGGACATATTATTCGGTGTGATATGAGAATATTGTGATCTTTATGATCGATATACCTTATTCAGCATGGATCCTTATGTTTGTGATAGTGATTCGCGAATTTATGTGGGGCTTACTTTACCAATTCTGGCTTGTACTCCCCTTTCAATTTTTTAATACCTTTGCCTCTAGCGTTGTATCAAAGGACTAGTTATTTAATATGCTTGTTGAGAAAAAAAGAAAAACTTAAGTTAGTTCAGCGATGGGAGCAGTACTCATATTTGACTTCCATAGTAACTCTCTTTATGAAATCTTGGTATCCTTGGCTTCTTGGCTTTTTATTCTTGGTTGCTACAGAATCATCTTGCTAACAAAATCTTTAGCAGAGTATCCAACGGTTGGTGACTCTTTGTACTCCAATTCTTATCCAAAGAGATCTTTGTTTGCATTCAGTATCTTTAGTGACTCCACCGATTCCAGCTTAGGCTTCCTAGCAAACTTGGCTAGAGCGAGAGTCTTAGGCCCTTTTTGTTTCAACTTTTGGGACCAGGTTCATCTTTGGAATTTGAAGCAAACTTCTATTTTGAATCAACTTCATAGTGAAGCCCGAATCCAATTCAGGCCATTTTCAGTGTATTTTCCTGAAGGATGTCCCGGTGTAATTCAGTGGCAAAGCTGATTGCTAGTTAAGCAAATCGATGGTTGATTTCATAGAAATCGAAGCTAAAACAAATAGGGTCTGAATCTCAGCGATTTTAGTGATTTGGACTTTGATATTAAGACTCATTTCCCGCAAGTTCTTCAACTGAGATGTGCAACCAACTTTCCTGGCCATTTGACTTGACCATGAGTCATGAGTTCTCATTAGTTCAAAAAAGGAATTATTTTTCTCGGTTTGAGTAGTGCCAGATTTGTTTTAATGTCTAATCTAGGCTTTGGTGATAAAGCCAATGGGATTACCTACATGGTTAGCGTATGGCTTCTGATAATTATTTACCTTTCATTGTCGATGATGATCTCTCCACATTCACTGTTCATGGTTTTATGTCAAATAGCCTATCATTTTCTTAGCTTCTGAAAATCGTGGTCCCATTAACGCACCGCTTGCATGCATATGGAGCATATTCTTGGATATGCAATTTAAATCAATATAGAAGGTTTGAAAGGTTAACCAGTCCTTCCATGACTGGAACAGTTTCCGATGACTTCATCCTGTCCCATGCTATTGCGAGCAGTTCACACTCTACCTGAAGGAAACATGTACCAGCTGAACGAAGTTGCATCGTTTTCATGGGAGGGACAAGTTTAGTCTTAGAAAATTAGAAAGTATTTCAAAAATTATGATGTTGCCTCTCGAATGAGATAAGAGCTATTATTTTTCCCTTCCTATCGAGGAAAAACAAAATGATCTTAACCTAACTACGTGGATACCCACATATTTCACCTTCATCATATTTTTCAAACCCTGGATTTTCACTCCTTGAAAATTATTTTTGCAAGTTTTAAGTTTTGGCTTCTTCCTTTTTCTTATGGTGTTCTTGGATTTTCTTAAACATGGTGTGTATATATTAATGATGAACTTGCCTTGTTACTTTTTCCCAACATTTTATCTCTAAAACCCCAATTTAAATTTCTTTTGAATTAAATCCTAGAGACCATCTTTGCACTAGGCATCCTTTTTTCCTTTGACATTTTGGCCTCACCAATTTTTTAGAGACTAACCAATACCTACCAGCTAAACATCCACAAAAAGATTGCCATGTCTTATGCAATATTGTCGACCCACAAATGTTCCAATTTCCTTTTCTAGTTGAAGCTCTGTGAAGGAGCTACCTTTTCCCTTGCACCACAAACCCCCAAATTATTTGTAGAGATTATCCTACAAATATCTTGAACCACTTCCACCCTCAAACCAAGACCTATAAACCAAATGTTGGCCAGACCATCCATTCAGAGTTTCCGACAGATCTGTGACCCGTGAAGCAAGTACATTGTGTCTTAGTCCTATGAAGCAGAAATTTTGCATGGATCCAAACCTAGCCATAAAGCCTATCAAGAAAATTTGAGCCTCACCGAACTCCTGCAACTCCCTCCACAAATTCCCAAAAAAAATTGTCCACCAAACCACTTTGTGAAGGAAGTATATTTTCCACCCATACATTTTAGTCTCAAAATTTCCAGGGTATGGTCCAAATCTTTGGGCATTTGTGGTGGTCAAATGTAGTGGTGGAATCGGCTGAGAACCGAACCATCACCACTCATCACATAGCTGAATTGTCTTGTCAATATTATTATTGGGTATGTCGTGCCCCGAGGCCATTTCTATTGGCACATTCCATCAATAAAAAGATCAAGCCTCGGATTTCTAGCAATATCATCAATAAAATCCCTTAATCCTTGCATGCATATACTGCATGATATGTTGGGAACCGGTGATTTTTACTGCGCGGCGTGGAGGCCCTTGGCCTTTTACTGACCTATAAAAGGGGAACGGTAATTATATTTTATGTACGCTCTCATTCCCTGCTCCATCGCCTAGAACTCCCGTAAGCTCAAGCGCTTCAAGATCCGTTTCTAGTTCAAGTTTCTCCCCACGTTCTTATCCATCACGAGAGAGGGCCGGCAAGGGAAAGGGGCCCACTGCTTCGGCGTCTGAGGCCGCCAGTACGAGGGAGCAGTGGCAGCGTTCCAACATCACCGTTGGTACCATCACCGAGCTCCAAGCCGATGTGTACCTTCCCATCATGGCCAAATGCTGATCCCCGATGCGTACGGGTGAAGTCCGCTCAGCTTCCGCCATCCCTTCTCCCTGGAAAGGGGAGCGGGTGGCCTTCATCTCCCACTCGATCTGAGGTCTAGGACTTCTTAACCCCTTTACCCATTTGGACATGTCAGCTTGACGCAGCTCGAGCCCTTAATGCATCCTCGGCGGCCTATACCTCGACTGCGAGAGCCACGGTCTGCTCCTCTGTATGGAGGGAGTCTTTCGTATTCCCATTGATTGTAATCATACCTTTTAGCCCCGACATCTTAAGCTTTAGATAAGCATAGTCTGGGGGACAACGTGAAAGCGAGTGAAAGCAGTTCGCCCAAGTAGTGCATGATAACCACTTCGAAATGGTATGATATTGAAGATTAACTATTCACTTAGAAAGTTCGCAAGTGTGCCGAAGACTATGTCTAAGGTTACACTACCCAAACATTGGGCCTTGTCGGGGCGTGGGCCAATGATCTATGGGGTCAATTGGCTCCTTTGTGGTTCGGCGAGGGGAGAGCACAAAACGCAAAGAGCAGGGCGAGCAGAGGGTGTCACGGTCATTTTACCCAGGTTTGGGCCACCTTTGTGGTGTAATACCCTACTCCTGCTTGGTTGTATTTGGAATGTAGGAACACTAGTACAAGGAGCACAGTTCCACGGCAAGGTGTGGGGAAGGAAGCTACACGAGAAAATGTGTGTGTGAGTTTGTATGGGTTCGGACCCCTCTAATGGTTTCACTGGTCCTCCTTTTATAGTGCAAGGGGATACCACAGTAGCAAAGTCGTTATTACATAGTGTTTAGATAGCAAACAGTGCTATCATACCTAACTCTGCTAGTTAGGACAAAAGGCATTTAATGCACGCTAGGTGTTGCAAGGGGGAGAAACCCCGACAAGGATATTGCACCGCTTACCATAGCTAACTCCTATTATCTTGAGACACTACTTGGACGGTGTCGATAAAGGTAACTTCGCTCCAACATGCTGCCACATACTGGCGATCTCCACCTAACCTCCTGCAAGCTCGACACCTCACCGACCAGCGACCAGCTGGCCAGAGAGGTGGAGCGCTAGTGTTTGGTGGGGGTCTGCGGGCTACGGAGCTTGCCGGGTCTTCGCTTGCCGGCTTGTTGTGTGACGCCCGGATAATTAAACTATAGTAATCCCATGCTAATGATGCCATGTCACCATCATTACTATTGCTAATCTCACTTTGATTCAAAACCAGTTCGAATTCAAATTTAAAATAAATTCAATCAATAAAAGTTTTCAAATGTTAAGACTAAAATGTTCTGAATGTTTCAAATAATCCATAGAAAATATTGGTGAAGAAACCACATTCTTATAAAATATTAATTGCCCTATAAAAAATAAACAGTGGCTACAGCAATAATTTAAATGCCTTTTGAATTATAAAAATTACCAAGCATTTGTATTAAATACCAAACCACTTTATGGCAATGCTAAATAATGCAAAGTAATTATGTGGCACCATTCCATATTTAAAAAAAATATTTTTGTGGCCTAACAATTTGCAAAACAGGATGGATTGATGAAATTAAAAGAAAAACATAAACTAAAAAGAAAAGGCCAGTCTGCACTGTGCACTTGGCCCAGCCGCGCAACACTGCAGCCCAGCCCAACAACCCCCCTGTTTTCCCCTTCCTCCTCCTACAGGAAGTAGAGGGGGAGCATGGAGGGCATCCATGGCGCCCCGCGAGGTGGTGGGCCATCCACGGTCCCTCCCCCGCCAATATGACCCCTTCCCCCCAGCGCTGGAACCCTAACCCTACCTCTCCTCCCTCCCCCCTCGACCCGCCCCATCTCGCCCCTTTGCAGCTCGTTGCCGTTCACCGAGGACGCCCCGACACCGCCGTGTGCCACCATCGCCGTCGCCCGCAACCCTGGCTCCTCCCCAACAGCTCCACCGAGCCTCTCTGTCCCCTCTTCCCCGCACCACTATGAGCTCCGCCGCCCGCTTCCCCCTCTCTCCCTGCTCCGTTCCACCGCCGGCGCTGTCGCCAAGGGTCGCGCCCCACAATTGTTTGCGCCCGTGACGAACGGATCCCGCCATGCTCACCTGTCGCGCCTGCCTCTCTCTGCCTCGCCCGCAGCACTGTCGCACCAAGATCCACCGGCCACGCTGCGCCTTGTGACACCCGTGCCAGCGCGCGCCGCTTCGCTTAGCCAGCTCTCCTCCCCGCTGCGCCGCCTGCTGCTAACAATCACCGCCGCTCGGCTCCGTTGCGGCTGCCGCTTATCGCTTAGCGCGCCGCCGCCCACCACGCCTCAGGCCGCCGCATAGCTGGTCGTCGCCGCTACCTCAGACCACTCAAGCAAACCCCGCGACCACCAGGAGATGCGCGTGAGCGCCTTCTCTCTAACGCCCCCAACCGCATGGCCAACCGTCACGGAGACGAGCGCACGGTCGTCGCAGGCGAGCTCGGCCTCGCCGTCGTCAAACAGATGACGTGGCACATCATTAGCCACTAATAGACCGGCCTAAATACCCCCTAGGCACTGACAATTGGGTCCGATGTTTTAATTAGCCACGAGTTTAATTAAAAGACTAACTAAACTAACCTAATGAGTCACTGACATGTGGGACCTCCCCTCTAATTAAACCCCAGGTTAAATCTAACCTCTGTCAATTGGTTAAGTCCATGACAGGTGGGGTCCCCTCCACTATTCCAGTGGATAAGGTTGCCCAGTCAGCGCCGAGTTAGCCCACTGGACCCACCTGTCATACACAGGGACTGGCTACTGCTGTGTATAAATAGTATTTCCAGTATATTTCCACATTAAAGTAATTCTAGAAAATCATTAAAACTTTATAAAATCATATAAAATAAACCGTAACTCGGATCAAAATAATTTATACATGAAAGTTGCTCAGAAAAACGCAACGATTCTGAATACGCACTCCGTTCGTCTGCCACACATCCCTAGTATAGCGAACATGGAACCAACCCCCTTCGTTTCATCCGTCTGAAAATGCCTAACACCGATAATACTTTCCTGGATGTTTTCCACCTTTGCCAGTCCAGTATCACCTAGTACTACGTTAGGTCGCCTCTGACACTACATATCGTCATGTCATGCATAGTGTTGCACTTGTTTGCTTTATATTTATTGTTTCTCCCCCCTCTTCTCTCCGGTAGACTTCGAGATTGATGCCGTTGCTGCCCCGTTCGACTACGGTGTCGACGACCTCTCCTTCTCTACAGAGCTTCCAGGCAAGCAAAACCTCCTTGATCATCCCAATACCACCTACTCCCCTCTACTGCTTACATTAGAGTAGTGTAGTTGTTACTGCTTTTCGACTGATCCTATTCTGCTGCATAGCCTGTCCTTGTTACTATTGTTGTTATCTTTACTTGTATTCCTAAATGCTTAGTATAGGATGCTAGTATTCCATCAGTTGACCTATATTATTGTATGTCTGCCATGTATACTATCAGGCCGTGATCACGTCGGGAGTTGATCATGGGTATATACATACATACATATTATACTTGATACATGTTGTGACTAAAGTCACATTGGCTCGTAGAGTACCAGCGAGTGATTCACGAATGTGGGGGCTGAAGGGACAGATGGTTCCATCCAGTTAGTGGTGGACCTGGGTTCCTATTAGGACCGAGAGTATATCGACCAGAGGGGGGGTGAATGGGAGATTCAAAATTCTTGTGAATGTTTTGAACGAACCCAAACACAACAGCGGAATTAAAGAACAGTAGAAAAGGGTGCACACAAGCTTGCTACCGAGGAACAAAACTGTCAAGGTAAGATGCAATAATAATTCGAGCATAGACTACGACAGGTTTAACGATGACAATAGTGATACAACATGCTAACAGAACAAGGATCATTACGAAGAGTAGATACAGAGTAATGAATGATAATCGCAAGGAACAATGATACAACCTACGAAAGTCAATTACAGCTGCGAGAAATAAGTTGAAGGAAATGCAACTCAGAGTAACAGATCAGATATTTATCATCAAGGAGCATACACAAGGACTACAGAAGGTATAGTAGTGAGAAAGAATAGAACCAATGGTGCTCAATGGCGACAAAAATATTTGGTAGACCAGTTCACCCTTCTGCCAAAGGGCCATGTCTGGTTGGAAGGGTTGAAACTTAACACGGAAGATAAACTCTCTTCACCCTATTCTCCTTCAATGCAGAGCTGATCAGACTCAGGTTGATTTCGCTCGTGGTAGATCCTTGTCGGCGATCTCCAAACCTTCGGTCGACCTTCGCGAACCACAATCACTCTTGGTTGTTGAAGATCTAGCTCGGTGAAGACAACAACTCTTCAACACTCGAAGCTGAAACCTATCCGTCTAGAGAGTGCGCAGCTCTCAAGAGTAATAGGTACAAGAACACTTACTCAGAACTACTGTGATGCTAAACCACTATCTAAGTTAGGGCTCTTGGTTTTTCTCTTGGTGGATCTTAAACTCGAATCACTCGGAGAGGGGTTGCTCAAATCAATCTTCTCAGAAATCTCAAGTGAAGCAGCCAACGGATAACATTGGAGCGGGGTTGCTATTTATAAACGCAGCCTTCCCAGATGGGAAATGACCAAATTAGACATCGAGATCAGCCAATGGCCGAACGACATGAGTCCAACGGTCGGATTTGAGCACAACGGTAACATTGCTTGCGGGCCAAGAAATGCTAGCTCCTCGGTCTGAGACAAATCTCTCGCAGTGAAGAAGAACACAGTCTCTTGCTGACAAGTATTTGCTCAGAGCACAAAGAGATTTCTCTTGCAACTTTCATTGGTTTTTGGCTAAGCATCACAACGGATCTAAGCATCGAGAACCTATACCCCTATTAATAGTACAGAGGTCCTATTACTCAAAAGAATGAAAGAAGAACAACAAGATGAATACTACGTCTTCACTATGTCTTCGTCTTCCATCGCTGCAGTCAATTTCTTCGGACGCCAGTACCGAAACAAAATGCTTCGCTTCAGCAGTAAATTTTCGAGGGGTCAATTTCTTCACATCAATCTTCTCGACTATATGACTTCAGCACACATGGCGCATTCCTTTGTTTAGTGCAGATATGCTTCGGTGAAGTTCCTCCAACTTAGCACCAGAGACAGCATTCTCTTTGGTTGTGTATGGACTTTTTCTCTCTGTATGCACTAGCAAACAAATCAGTCCATACCTGTTTCTGTCAACAATCTCCAAAACACAAGGTAGGCAGATATTGCACCAACAATCTCCCCCTTTTTGGACGATCGTTGACCAAACAGATCACATCGAATGATAGATAAATAGTGGAATGTAGTGCAAAGAATAATGAAAGGTGAGAGATAATTACGAAGATAAAATATTCTCCCCATTGAGATATGCTTCGGATCGTGAAGGATTAGGGGGGAGTGATATAGCTCTTCGTATGAGTGTCATTGATCAGATCTTAAATACGAGTTCTTTCAATGCACTCATTGGTGTCTGAGGTGATTCCTGTCACAAAATCTTAGAAGAAGGTTAGATGTAAGATAAACGTTGAGAGATTTGTGACAAGGATAAATCATGAAGGTTTTCTCATAACACAATTTGAATCCACACGAGATGTAGTTTTCCTGCATGTTAGGTATTCGATATGATCAGAGAAGGATAAAATAGGAATATGTTGCTCGGAGTGGATATGCTTCGGAGGTGGGTTTCCTGCAAATTAGATGATACAAAGGATATCTGTGAGGAAAAACACTTTGTCAGTCATAGAGATAGCCTTCTTTTAAGGCATTTGTGCATAGACTGACTTTCCCATCCTGCAAGGTTAGGTAAAGAAAGATAGCACATAAAGCATATCCAAACACAACATATATAGTTTGTTCATTACTCGAGGTACTTCTTCGAATTAGAATCATCACATGATGATTTTCTGCTCTTCTTCGGTAAGCAGATATGTTTCCCTGTAAGATAAATAGTTGTCGATGATAACCAATCACAGAGAAAACATTTGATGGTGCCTGCAGACAAATAGTGCGGAGCAAATGATTTTGCAGGCGGGGGTTATTAATGTTACATGGCGTCCGAGTGTTTCAGCACCACATGCGGTGCGATAAGTTCATGAAGCAAAAAGTTCAAGGGAAAACCAAAAATGAACGAAAACACCCTGCAAACCCCAGTAAACTATCACTCGATGTAATTCTCCCCCCTTTTGTCCACAAGTGTAAAAAAGGTAAGAGAAGACATATGAGGAATTACTCCGTGGGAGTGTCTTCTGATTCCGAATTAAAAGCACTCGATGAATCAGTGTCGGAAGAATGTGGAATGGTCGAGGCAGAAGAAGGAGTAGCCGCCTGGGTTTTGGAAGACTTAGTGCGATGAACATCTCGCTCGTAGACACGAGTACCGGCTGTATCTGCAATTTCATCATCATGATTGACGAACAACAGATCTGTTGAAGCAGAACGATGTGGGAGCACTGGAGTTTGTCTTCGAATGCGAGCAACAACAAGCAAGTCCACATAGTTATAATCCTTCAGAATGCCCTTTTTGGCTAAATCCTTCCGAGAATAATGCTTCCTTAAAAAGGTCCATGACCGCTTCTTTGCTTCCTTCTCATGAAGAAGAATCTGGCAAGTTTGATTATGAAGCAAATTCAGCTTGGTCATTAATTCCACCATTTCTTGTCGATCCATCTTGACGTGTCTTTCTAGAGTCTGCTGCATGCGAATACAAATCTCATAAAGAGATGGATTTTCCTCACGAAGGATTTCAACCCTGACTTATTTGACCTTCAGAGCATTTTCAGTCACAGACGCAGTTGCAGCATTATCAACAGGTGCCTTCCCTTTGCTATTATCCTTCACAATGCGTGGAGTGTCACGGACAGGTGGCATGAATACTTTTGGCTCGTAGGCCCAGAAGAATTTATCATCTGTGAGCTGCTCGATTGCGAACATTATCCATGGAGCATAAGGCTTCAATTATTGCGGGCTATCTGCTACAAAGTGCAAGGTTTCGAATGAAAAGATCTAAAATGTCAAACTTGATTCCTTAAGACATGGCCACAATTGCATTTCCCACGATGCCTTTGAGGGAGATTGGCCTGTTTGTTGGCGCGATGGTATTGCACAGAACATGGAATAGTACTTTGTTGTCATAAGTCAACTTCTTCGGATCAACATCAATGCATTCGTCGCCCACCATGGTGGGATCTATCAGGACATGGAGTTGTGCTTCAGACACTTCCAAGAAATGCAGTATGTGCTCTCTGTCGTTCTCAAATTCACATCGAGGAAAATTTATCAGGGCCAGAAAATGATCTGCTGAGCATTTGATTCTGTCTCTGCCAGTCATCCATTCAAGCGTCTAGGTTGAGGTATTTCCCATTTCTCCTGTGATCAGGTGGGGCAGCACAGGTGGTACAACTGATTGATCTTTCTCCTTGGGAGCCATGGGCTCTTCAAATTTCTTCTCTTCCTGTTCTGGCTGTAAAGCCAAAGAACCAGGAGCAGGGTCAACCTCCATCTGGGTAGGGGCACCAGATGAGAAGACCGGAGGGGTATTTCCTTGGGAAGCAACTTGCTCCCCCTCAACCTTCTCACCCTCCTTGGTGGAACCAGAGGGCTCAACATGACTTTCCTTCAAAGGCGATGAGACTGCCTTTTTCATCTCAATTTCTTCGTCAAATTTTTCTTCATGGGCTTGTTGTTCGGGCATGACATTCTCTTCGGCAGGATTATCCATAAATATATCCATCACATCTGATTCTTGTGCAGCTGAGGTAGGGATGATAACTACCACAGGCACAACATGATGCTCAGTTTCTTCCTCGGAACGAGGGGATGGAGGAACCTGTTGTAGTGGAACACTTGAGTCAATAGGTGCATCGGTTGCTACAGATTGGATACGGCGATCTTCGACAGCCTTTGGCTTGTTGGCTCTTGCCTGAGCTCTCTGATGCTTTACTTTTTCTCTTCGCCGAGCAAGATCTGCTTGACGTCTGATCTCTTCATTTCTATGATCACACAGCTGAGAAACATCCATCTTTATCTTAGAGTGCCATTCAATCTTGTTATTCCTCATAACAGTGAGGGCTTTGGTGATCTCAAGAATTCCCTTGTTCACGTCTTTTGTTTCAGACTCAGATTTGGCTTCCCTCCTCAGTTTCTCAAGGAGCTTCTTGTCCTCGATAGCTTTATTGAGTTCCTTGGTGATTTCTCTTAGCTCAGACAAATGATTTGCCACCATCTTGGTAACATCTTTAGGCAGGCCCAAACTGCTCAATTCATCAAGATTTACATCATAGGAAGAACCTTCAATGATGTCAAATATAATTAAGTTCAAAGTTATATTCCTCTGTGGAAGCAGGAATAATAGTCTTGGCCTTCTTGGAAGCAGCAACAGCTTTTTCATCGGGGATCAGTTTTCTCTTCGCTATAGGAGCACTAGAACCCGAAGGTTTATCTGATGCCACAGTAGCAAGCGTTGGTGACGGTCTCAATGGAGACGAAACCTTTGCTGGAGAGGGAGTTTGTATGGCTTATCAAGCAGAGCTCTTTGATCATATATAGGAATTTCATCACCAACATTATCATTAGAGTAATCATCAAATGAGGCAGTTGTTTCCTTTCTTGACTTTCTCGTAACAGACTATTTCTTGAAAGCTTGAGGAGAAACAGACCTTCTCTTCTTCTTTTCCTTACGGGCAGAGGCCCTTTCCTTCTTCTCCTGCACATCCTGTTGAGTTAACTCAACATTTCTTTGTTCCAACTGATTTTTCTTTGCTTCTTTGGCGTCACGCTTGGCCTTTGCTTTTGCTCTCTTTTCCAATTCCTCGGGGAAATCAGCAATTGTCTTCAAGGATTCAGCATGAGCATTGGGAGGAGGAGCTGGCCTTACTTTTTCATCATTCAAACCTAGGCAGCCTTCTGCAATGCAATCGTTCCAGGGAAGAGTGAAAGCAAATAAGATCTGATATTTTCTTTGGACGTTCTCATAGTTGAACCATTTCTTCGCCCAATGCCGGTGAATTTTCTGCAGCCGGTTATTTCTTTAATTTGCAGTTTCAACTCCAGGTGGAGTTTTGTAAGTTTCAGGGTCAGACATTTCAGCTGTGGTGTTTCTCTCTCTACCGTGACCACTCTTCTTAGGATTTCCATCAGAGAACAAATTCTTGGAATCAGTGACTAGCTCATCCTCTGGCTGATTGAGAGCTGAGGGAATATCATCGTCTTCTTCAGCAGATTCTGATTCAGGCTCATTTTTCTTCGGAGCTTTCGGTGGCATGGCTGATATTCTTTCAGTCACTTTAGCTTTATCAGCCACACGCAACTGTTATGGAATATCTTCCTCGGACCCGGAATGCTCTTCCAAACTGTTCGCCATGACCACTCCTGAGAGAAAACAAGGAATCAAAGGAAAACAGGAAGAAGTCACAAACATGCACAAAAGCATTTTGATTCAAAACAGATAATTTTTCGGAAGAAGCATGAAATCCAAGGTATACACTTTGCAACATATCGCCGAGAGAATTGCAAAATGTCCTAAGACAGAATAAAAACTCCTCTAATCTTTCGATGTATACACAGAGAACCCTATATTCTAAAGACTGGTACGAGGAACTACTAAAGACCGTACAAGCCATGACTTAGTGAATCCAAAGGATCTGCCGCAAAAAATAACTCAAGATAAATGGCGTCGGGATGAACTGCCCTAGAGCAGAAAGGTAGGGCAAGCTCTAGATCTGTACGCCCTAACTTGGCAATACAAACTGACTACGGCAGCACGGGAGAGAAGAGTTACCGTACTGGCACGACCAACGATGACGGGGCTTCGCTAGAGTTGCACGGCGAGGCTTGTCGTCGATGCTGCCTCGAGCTCGGGCTCGGGAGGAGAGCGAGAGGAGAGTTTGAGGCGAGCAGAGAATGAACCAAGAAAGAAGAAACCTGGAGACAGAGGGTTTATATAGCCTGAGGGATAAACCTCCCACTCTGAAATCCACGGCCTATAAACACAGGACGCTCCACATTCGACGGACGAGATCACAATCGAGAGATCATGGGCACATGTCACCCGTTTCCTACGGAAATCTTGGTAACTGAACTGAATGCCGAAAGGTTTGAGGAAGCGCAAGTGCCAAATCAGAATAAGTTTTGAAGTGGATTTCAATCGTGACCAAGGACGTCGAATTGAAATCGTCTTCATATCAAGGTGCATGTTTATGAAAAGAAATAAACTGATTACACACAAAGAAAAGACTGACTCAACACCCAAAACCAAACGAAGAAAAAAAACAAAGGCACAAACACTATGAAGGAAAACACAAAAAGATAAGCACCAACAATAATTGATCACAAGGCAAATGATAAACATGAGATATCCCTGAGAGAAATTCCTACATGAGATGATTGGTTCTTCTTCACAACCCACACTTGCGTGGGAGGTGAGGACCTCATTCGCTTGAGCTGATTGGGGATATTTCTTTGGTGAGACCTGCGAAACACTTGTGCATTTTGATGATAATCATATGAATAGGCATTGAAGTTGTTTCCAGATACATGAATGTAATGATTTGATGATGCATGCTCATATTCCTTCTGACGTAGGTTAGGATGATAATCATTTGAGAATGATACTCGAGTAGATTTGGAATGATAACCATTTCCTCGTCGAGAATTATCCTGCACAGTCAGGTTAGCATTAACTGATAAATTTTCAATGGTATACTTCTTTACCTAGATTTGCTTCTTGGATGCGCCTGACCTATAGTTAGTTGCAATATATCGAGCGAAAACCTTGCCATCCTATTGTTTGAAGATTTTATAATCTAAGTCACAAGAATGGGCGATAGATAACCAGTTAAAGTTTCAGGCTCGAGAGTTTTACTCTTTGCACGAACCCAAGTTGTTCGAGGATATTGCTCGGGAGTCCAATAGGATCCATCCACGCTGAGTTTCTTTTCGAAACCTACTCCTTCCTTCCAAGGATTTTTGTGTAGAATGTACTTCTTGAGCACATCACATAGGGTTTGATGGCCTTTTAGCTTCTTAGCATTCCAGTCTCAAGTAAGCACTTTAACCTGCAATTTTCTTCAGTAATAGCAGCAAAATCCTCGAAGGAGGGGTTAGTGGTACCAATTTCAGTAGTAACAATTTTCTCAGTAACATCATTAGAAGTCTCAGCATGAGAATCATCATTGCTACGTTCTAGGCATTCTAAGCATGGTGGTACAAAATCATCAGGAAGTCGAACAGATTGCTCGACGAAAATAGAAGCCTTTTCTAACACCAGCTCATTATGAGATTCTTTCAGTGACACGAGTTCTTGATTCCTGTTAAGGAGTTCATCTGATAAACTCTCATAGTCAACTGTAAGTGAATCACATCGATTGGTAGGATCATCAATAGTTGATGAAAAAGGATCTTGCTCTTCAATCAAGTTTTGATTCTTCTCCATCTCTTCGACCAGTAAACCTTCGGTTTTCCTGAGATTTCTCTCAAGCATTTCAAGTTCATCATGTTGGGATTTAGCAATTTTCACCAACTTGGCATATGAAATATATTCAGGTGAATATTCGTTCATGGGTCTTTGGTGTTTCGAAGATACCTGATCCTTTGATGATTTTGCCATAAGACAGAAGGCGACTATTTCATCATCATTACTTGAAGTATCATCATCAGTATCTGATTTGCTAAAGTCCTTCGATGATTCAATAGCAACATATGCATTGCTCCTCCCTATCCTTTTGTAGAATCCTTCATCATCTAAATTAGTGTCTGTTGTCTCTTATTCAGAGTCCAGAGTCAGGTTAGTATAGGCTTTATTCAGCTAAGATATTTTCTTTAGGTTGGAATCAATGATTGCTCTGGCATTTATGTCAGCGACTGGTCTTGTCGAAGAGGATGAAACATGTTCCTTCTTCTTCGAGATCTTAGTAAGACGATCCATTCAAGCAAAACCATTGCAGTGAATATGCTTCCATCGGTTACTAGGTGCTTCATCCCAGCAAAGAAAATCTGCTATGACATGACCGAATTGTTTGCATTTGAAGCACTTCATTTCTTTCATAGGTAATTGTCTTGATAATTCAGGCTCTTCATCTTTATCATCATTCACAAGATACAAGTTTTGTCTTCTGAGATCACTCAACCGTTGTGTGAGCATTTTCAATTCTCTTGTGATGGTGTGTTGATTCTCGACGTCTTCTTCTTCCTGAGAGCTGCCATAGCGAGAGAGGATTTCTCCTTCACTTTCTGAAGAAGATACTTGATCTGCATTTACTAATTCCATCTTTTCTGCATGAATGGCTAGCAATGTCATGACCTCAACATAATGAAGCTCTTCATAATCTGGTCTTTGTTTGATTTCAGCTACAATAGGATCGAAGGTTTCATCAAGAGCACTCAGTAGCTTGTTTACCACATCTTTATCGGTGACATCAGTTACTCCTCGTTGATGAAGTCTTTCAACAATGTCTGTCCCGATCCGCGAGTTCCATCACACTTTCCTTTCGAAGACTTCTGAACCCAGAGAACATGGGATGAAGCATTTGAGTGTGTGAATTTGTTCTGGAGACGAATTCTTCGTGATCATTTTTTATAGCATCCCAAAGTTGCTTTGCAATGTTAAGGTTTCGAAACCGAATGAACACATTCTTTGAAATACTTGCACAGATAATATCTCCCACTTGTGCATCCAGACGCATCACAGCCTTGTCATCAGAGGATGGATCATCAGGGTGTTGAATGGTGTAACCATCTTCTACAATCTGCCACAAATCATAGTTCATAGCTTGAATTCTGATTCTCATCCGTTCCTTCCAGTATAGATAATCATTTCCATCAAAGATAGGAAATCCTTCAGAGTGCAAGGATCTACCTGCATATGACATACTCAAGACTCCAAGGATGTTAGACCTTTAATAAATAGAGACAAGGAGTACCCGCTCTGATCCAATTGTTAGGACCGAGAGTATATCGACCAGAGGGGGTGAATGGGAGAATCAAAAATTCTTGCAAATGTTTTGAACTGAAATCAAACACAACAATGGAATTAAAGAACAGTAGAAAAGGGTGCACACAAGCTCGCTACTGAGGAACAAAACCATCAAGGTAAGATGCAATAATAATTCAAGCATAGACTACGACAGGTTTACCGATAACAATAGTGATACAACATCCTAACAGAACAAGGATCATTGCAAAGAGTAGATACAGAGTAATGAATGATAATCGCAAAGAACATAAATACAGCCTACGAAAGTCAATTACTGCTGCGAGAAATAAGTTGAAGGAAATGCATCTCAGAGTAACAGATCAGATATTTATCATCAAGGAGCATACACAAGGACTACAGAAGGTATAGCAGTGAGAAAGAATAGAACCAGTAGTGCTCGATGGAGACAAAAAGATTTGGTAGACCAGTTCACCCTTCTGCCAAAGGGCTATGTCTAGTTGGAAGGGTTGTGACTTAACACGGAAGATAAACTCTCTTCACCCTATTCTCCTTCAACGTGGAGCTAATCAGACTCAGGTTGATTTCACTCGTGGTAGATCCTTGTCGGCGATCTCCAAACCTTTGGTCGACCTTCAGAAACCACAATCACTCTTGGTTGCTGAAGATATGGATCGGTGAAGACAACAACTCTTCAGCACTCAAAGCCGAAACCTATCCGTCTAGAGAGTGCGCAGCTCTCAAGAGTAATAAGTACAAGAACTATTACTCAGAACTACTGTGATGCTAAACCACTATCTAAGTTAGGGCTCTTGGTTTTTCTCTCGGTGGATCTTAAACTCAAATCACTCGGAGAGGGGTTGCTCAAATCAATCTTCTAAGAAATCTCAAGCAAAGCAGCCAACAGACAACGTTGGAGCGAGGTGGCTATATAGCCGTAGCCTTCCCGGATGGAAAATGACCAAATTAGACATCGGGATCAGCCAATGGCCGAACGACACGAGTCAAACGGTCGGATTTGAGCACAACGGTAGCATTGCTTGCGGAGCAAGAAATGCTAACTCCTTGGTCTGAGACAAATCTCTCGCAACGAAGAAGAACACAGTCTCTTGCTGACAGGTATTTTCTCGGAGCACAAAGAGATTTCTCTCGCAACTTTCATAGGTTTTTGGCTAAGCATCACATCGGATCTAAGCATCGAGAACCTATACCCCTCTTAATAGTACAGAGGTCCTATTACTCAATAGAATGAAAGAAGAACAACAAAATGAATACTACGTCTTCACTTTTGTCTTCCTCTTCCCGCTGCAGTCAATTTATCGGACGCCAGTACTAAATCAAAATGCTTTGCTTCGGTAGTAAATTTTCGAGGGGGTCAATTTCTTCACATAAATCTTCTCGACTATATGACTTTAGCACACATGGCTCATTCCTCTGTTTAGCGCAGATATGCTTCGGTGAAGTTCCTCCAACTTAGCACCGGAGACAACATTCTCTTCGGTTATGTATGGACTTTTTCTCTCTGTATGGACTAGCAAACAAATCAGTCCATACCTGTTTCTGCCAACAATCTCCAAAACACAAGGTAGGCAGATATTGCACCAACAGTTCCCAACACCCCCTTGAGTGATACCTTGTGGCGGAGCGACAGGGTAGGTTGAGACCACCTAGAAGAGAGATCGGACTGGTCCCTAGTCGTGTCCGCGGTTATTTCTTAATAACACGCTGAACGAGATTTGGATATTTGATCTCAGTTGGCTCGTTGGCCTTATACGCACTAACCGCCACGTGGGACAAGATATGGGCAATCGGCGTCATAGTATCAGCCGAAGCTTTTTAGACGTCAGCGACTGAGCGGCACACACCGGTTTGGACCGCGTAAAGCACTTGCGTTTGTAATGGAGGTTGCCAAGTCTGCTCACCGGCCGCGTACGCAACGTGCAGGAGTGCAACGGGCGATGGGCCCAAGACCCCTACACGCTTATGATTTAGACCAGCGTGCTGACCTCTCTGTTGGGCCTAGGTAGGGCTGCGACGTGTTGATCTTCCGAGGCCGGGGATGACCCAGGAAAGTGTGTGCGGCCAGAGTGATCGAGCGTCTCGGGTAATGTGGTGCACCCCTGCAGGGAAGTCGTTCTATTCGAATAGTCGTGTCCACGGTAACAGGACGACTTGGAGTTGTATTCCGACCTCTGACAACTAGAACCAGATACTTAATAAACACACTCAGATAAGTTCCACAGACAACCTGGTGGTCGCTCTCCCACAGGGCGATGAGGGGAAGATCGCCAGGTAGGATTATGCTACACGATGTTACTTGATGCTATACTTGCTACTCTTCTATATGCTTCAAGATGGAGGCCTCCAGAAGCGTAGTATTTGCTAGGACTAGCTATCCCCCTCTTATTCTGGCATTCTGCAGTTCAGTCCACAGATACTACCCATTTCATTGATACCGATACATATGTAGTGTAGATCCTTGCTTGTGAGTACTTTGGATGAGTATTGTTGCTTTGCTTCCTCTTTTCCTCCTTTTCCATTCTTCTCGGATGTCACAACCAGATGGTGGACCCTAGGAGCCAGACGCCACCATCGACGACGACTGCTACTACCTCGAGGGTGCCTACTACTACGTGTAGGCCGACAACGACCAGGAGTAGTTTAGGAGGATCCCAGGCAGGAGGCCTGCGCCTCTTCGATCTGTATCCATGTTTGTGCTAGCCATCTGATGGCAACTTGTTTAACTTATGTCTGTACTCAGATATTGTTGCTTCCGCTGACTCGTTTATGATCGAGCTTATGTATTCGAGCCCTAGAGGCTCTTGCCTTGTAATATGAAGCTTGTATGACTATAATTTGTGTTTAGAGTTGTGTTGTGATATCTTCCCGTGAGTTCTTGATCTTGATCATACATGTTTGCGTGTATGATTAGTGTACGATTAAATCACGGGCGTCACAAGTTGGTATCAGAGCCGACTGCCTGTAGGAACCCCCCCCCCCCCCACCTTCCAAACTCCTTGGCCGAAGTTAAGTCTAGTCACTGCAAAACTTTTTACTAACATGGTTGTGCGGCTTACGGGCCCACCTCACCATTGGGTGGTATTAGGATCTTTTATTCCTCATCTTTACTCTTGGATTATGATCTCTCTTCTCTTTGGGTTAAAGGTTTTGCTAACTCTAACATTAGGATCCCGTGATCACATCCATCCGGAAAGCCCCTTATTACAGATGATCGCCTGCTGCACCAGAAGATTCTGAAGATACTCTACGATGTTCTCTCAAGACTTTGTGCATGTCGCTTTTGCAATTCCCTACCACCGATATATCCCTATGGATATACATACCCCTGTCGTTCTTAATTTTATTCCCAGCTGCTCTTGTTATTACAAGATATATAGAATTATTCCTCGACTTTTTGAGAATCCCTTGTCCCACTGCCTTACAGATCTTTGTTGCATGAATACCACTACGAATAATTCGTCACACTTATCGAGGATTTGTTCATTCCTAGTTGTTCATGTGTTTCACAAAATTCTTCGAAATACTATTCGATTTTCCGAAAATTCTCAGTAGCCTATTGCTCTTGAAATTATTGCTTTCTTGCATTATGGTTAATCCCATAAGTATAGTAATCTTATTGGCATCCTTTGTCACTATCATTTTGAGTCCGTTGATACAATATGTTGCGGATGCTCACAAACCTCAATCAGATCCTAGAATTCATCCTTCCGGCTCAGACGTCATTTTAAACATGAGTTGGATCTCGACCAATCAAATTGCCATCTATTGTACCCCTAAACCTACTCAACTTATCCATCCTTACTCAGAGTGTTTGCTTCTGATCCCTTGATTTGGAAATCATAATTCCTTTGCTTTTGAGCTTTGAATTAGTTAGTTGTTTCTATAATCCAATGCCTTTGCATTGTCTCTTCCTCTGCTTGTGTGTTGATGCTCACATCGGCTCCTTATGGACCGTCAGATCCTTTCACTACTGCAGGATGCTGCTAGCGCAACACTACGGTCAGAGACCCTTTCACGAAAATGTGTGTGATGCATTAATCACAGACGGGGATGTAAAAAAACCGTCAAAAAAGGTGCAAAACGTTTGCGATGGCGGAGCCATCAAACACGGTTCAGATTTTAGTCACGTGTGCGATGAGGGCACAATTAATCCATTCAAACTGTTTGCGATGAGGCAGAACAACAGAAATGGGCATCCATATCAATGTGTGTGCGATATATGGCATACAGTTCACTCTGATGAACTGTTTGCTATTAGGGAGTGCAACAGAAACGGTTAGCCAGATCAAGGTGTGTGTGATATACGGCATACGGTTCACTCGGATGAACTGTTTTTGATTAGGGAACACAACAGAAATGGTTCAACTTAACAAGATGTGTGTGATACATGGCAAACAGCCAACTCGGATGAACGGAGCGCGCCGCAGCCGCCTCAATGGTGAGCAAAACGCTCGGACGGACGCAAGCAGAGCGTGCCGCGGCCGCCTCAACGACGAGCAACCACGTGGTCAACCTTCTGCCATCAATAAATTTTGACCTTGTTTCTCGTCACATTGCAGATTACAACGCAATAAGTAATTGCAAATCTGTTCACACCTATCAAACTAATATGTGTTCACACTTAGCACCGGGCTATAAAAACTACCGACTAAAAAATTACTTCACAGTTCCTCTCCTCATCACCCACAAAACTAGTATTTCCTGTCAAGTCGTTCCGCCATGAACGGTAGGAGGAGTTTAGGGTGGACATATAACCAGGTAGTAAAGACCAAGGCCGCGGAAGCACTAGAGAGGTCACGTCGCGAAGCCACAGCCGCAGCAAAGATGTCCTGGCGCGCCGCGGAGCCCTCAAACGAGCTCTCACGGGCACGCGAGGGCTCTCACAAGCGCACACGCGGCGTCGGCCATCGCGACGAGCTGGCGTTCCTGAAGTCCTTGGCCGGCGACGACGATATTCTCGCTGGCATCACTAACCAGCGGGAGCTTGTCGACGGCTTGAAGAAGCTTCTCAAGATCAGCGATGCCTCGGTTGACAAGGCGACCGGCCTCGTCGAGCAACTCATGGGTGACAATGCGAAGCTCCTCAAGGCGCTCGCCGAGAAGGAGGAGGAGGCCGCTGACTGGAAGATGCTGCATGAGCAGAGCAGTGCCTCGGGGATGACGCTAGCAGCGGTCCTCGAGGAACTGATGGGTGACAAGAGGAAGATCCGGATCGAGCGCGAGCAGGAGGTGGAGGAATCCGTGGCTGCTTTCAAGCAAAGTCATGAGGAATTGAAGAAGGAGCTGGAGGATGTCGTCGCCCGGCGATCCATCGACGAGTAGAGACAGTAGCGAACCAGATCGTTGTCTGCAAATTCCTTCTTATTGAGCCCCCGTGTCTTCCGGGCTTTGCCGCATGTGGCATTTTAAATTATCCGGAATATGTAAGACAATTATTATCTGCGCCATTGTAAATTTGTCATCGTATTATTTGTTGCCATTTTATTTGTGGTCGTATTAACTGTTGCCTTATGTGGAAATTTAAATTAGGCCGGAATACGAGTTGAAAACACGAACAAAGCAAATGCTGCCATGGGATCACAAGCAAACACCCTCCGTCCAGGTGCTTAACCCATTAATGGAGAAGTTGTGAGCGAGGCGGGCGGCGGCTGGTGCATGGAGGTCAAAGAGCTCGCTTCCCGGTGAGCATGGGCGGCCTTACTGCACGCACGTGTCCCGTCGAGCCTGAGAGGTGGACAGGATGCACGCGTCCCATCGAGCCTGCGCGGCGGACTTCTCGCGCTCGTCCCGTCTAATCAAACAGCTGCACGCACGCCACCGAGTATGGTTAAATTTCGACACGGTTAATATAATACAACCATTTACGATATTAACGTGTCAACTTTTTGTTTCAAAAAGGACTTCGTTGGCTACTAATGTGTGCGCCTCTTCTCAAACTGGACGCTTTTTTTACCACGGCATATATGTGCCATGTCATGAAACCATGCCAAGTTTCATATTTTTTTGGGTGAGTTTTTGATTTACTAGGATTTAAAAACCGAGATTCTCAATGTTTCAGGAAGACGACAAGTTTGTAATTCATTCTCATTCCTTAAATGAGACCTAAACATGCACCCAATAACACATGTACGATTTCCCACCCATTTTGCTTCACTGGAGCATGTGCTTGTAGTTCAAATTTGAATTATGGACTACATTAAATGCATAGAAAACTTAACTAGTAATATATACAATGGCCAAACGAACCCTGAACAGTTTCAAATGTCAGCACAACACTCCTGTTATTCTATGTTGCCTGTAGAAAACAAAGTTCAAGGCGAGAAGAGGCAGCGATCATTGTTTCGCCCACAAGAGGGGCATGTTTCCCTACCGGAACCACGAGGGTTGCGACAGGCTCCGGTTTGTAAGACGCTTGTAATATAGCTTCGCCCGAATTGGACAATTATGTGTAGCATGTAGTGACACCATGCCAAGTTTCATGATTTCCTGGCGAGTTTTGGATTTATAGAGATATAAAAACCGAGATTCGCAATGTTTGTGGCCAAGCCAGGACGGCGAGACGGTTGAATTCGTTCCCATTCGTTTCATGGGACCTAAACATGCACCCCAAGGAAACATGTACATTTTTTCTAGCCATTTTGGTGCACTGGAGCATGTATTTGTAGTTCGGATTTGAATTATGGACATTAAATGCCTAGAAAACTCAATTAATGAATAAAAAAGTCAAACGAACCCTGAATAATTTCAAAGTTCAGCGCGAATCTCCCGTTGTTCTGTGTTGCGTGTAGAAGAAAATACGAGGCTAGAAGAGGGAGCGATTATCGTTTGGCCCACAATGGGACACGTTTCCCTATCGAAACCACGAGGGTTCTTGCGACAGGCTCCGGTTTGTAAGAGGTTTGTAATAAAGCTTGCCCCAAATTGGCAATGTTTTTACCACGACATATATGCGCCATGACGTGACACCGTGCCACCTTTGATGACTTTCTGATGAGTTTTGGATTTATGGGGATTTAAAAACCGAGATTCGAAATGTTTGAGGACGAGCCAGGACACCGGTACGGTTGTAATTCGTTCCCATTCCTGGCATGGGACCTAAACATGCACCCAAGGACACATGTATAATTTTTCTAGCCATTTTGGTGAACTGGAGCATGTATTTGTAGTTCAGATTTGAATTATGGACATTAAATGCCTAGGAAACTCAATTAGTGTATAAAAAAAGTCAAACGAACCCTAAATAAATTTAAATTTCAGCACGGATATCATGTCGTTCCATGTTGGCCGTAGAGGAAAATACAAGGCGAAAAGAGGCAGTGATTACGTTCCGCCCACAAGGGGAACTCATTTCCCTATCGGAACCACGAGGCTTCTTTGAGAGAAGCTCCGGTTTGTAAGAGGTTTGTAATAAAGCTTGGCCCAAATTGGACAATGTTTTTACCACGACATATATGTGCCATGACGTGACACCATGCCACCTTTGATGACTTTCTGGTGAGTTTAGGATTTACGGGGATTTGAGAACCGATATTCCAAATTTTTGAGGACGAGCCAGGATGCGGGTATGGTTGTAGTTCGTTCCCATTCCTTGCATGAGACCTAAACATGCACCCAAGGACACATGTATAAATTTTCTAGCCATTTTGGTGAACTGGAGCATGTATTTGAAGTTCAGATTTCAATTATGGACATTAAATGCCTATGAAACTCAATTAGTGTATAAAAAGGCCAAACGAACCCTGAATAAGTTTAAATTTTAGCACGGATATCACGTCGTTCCATGTTGCCCGTAGAAGAATATATAAGGTGAAAAGAGGCAGTGATTATGTTTCGCCCACAAGGGGGACACATTTCCCTATCGGAACCACGAGGCTTCTTTGAGAGAAGCTCCGGTTTGTAAGAGGCTTGTGATAAAACTTGCGCCAAAATGGAAGAAAAAAATTCCTCGACATATATGTGCCATGTCGTAACACCATGCCAGGTTTCATGATTTTCGGGTGAGTTCTGGATTTATGGGGATTTAAAAACCGAGATTCTTCTCACGAAATGTTTTCAAATAGCACACGGTTCACTCACGAAAACCGTGTGCCTACCAAACCGTGGCCGATGGCCCCCTCCCCCGCCCCCCTTGTTGTGCGCGCAATCTGAGTCGTGCGTTCTGATTAGCCAGAACCCAAACCCCACGGATCATACGTGTGCACCGGTGGATGCTCCCAGATCGAACGGCAACCCTGTGCCCTTTCGACAGCACATGCAGTACATGGGTAAGCACTGTGCGCATGCGTCGTGCTAGCTCACGCTTCCTTCTCTACTATGTTTTCTAAACAGGCTACCGTTTCTGGCCACTCCACTCATCGGTTTCCCGCCTCTTCTCCCATCGTTTTCCCGCTACCAGTGTCAGTGCTCATTGAAGGCTAGCGGCGACACACCGGCCATGTAAATATCCCACACAGTTTCTAAAAGCACAAATGTGTGTGATAGGAGGGAGTAGGACCCATAGGGTGACCAGCGTGAAACGCCTTAATGGCAAGGAGGCAATTGTTATCAGCAATGGGCGGCTTCTCATCCGCTAGCCTAGTCGAATAGAACGCAGAAGTTAAGCGTGCTTGGGTTGGAGTAGTCCAAGGATGGGTGACCTGGTGGGAAGTTGCATATCTCAAGCTTCATTTAAATGCCATGACACGGCATTATAGAGATATATTATATCTCTATAGTGACCTATCATGGCAATTACTTAAACCTTGGGATCCTTGTTTTGCTAATTTGTAAACTATGTTTTTATGGGTTGTTTTTTGCTCTAAAAGTTAAAGAATGATTGACTTGACCTGTCATGGCGATTATATAAACCTACTATGTTTTTATGGGTTATTTTTTGCTCTAAAATATTAAAGAATGATTGACCTGACCTATCATGGCGATTATATAAACCTTTTTCAGGTTGCATGCAGGGTGTTTTTCTCGAGCATGTCTCCCTTGTGCGGCTTATAGACGCGGCACATATCTGTGGGCTCCCCGAGGTATATATACTATTCTTTACTAAAAATTAGGGGGCCCACACAATCTATCCCTTTGACCCAACAACGAGATGGGTTTGACCATGATGGTTTCCTATTGATACTAGTAAGGTACACGTGCATTGCACGCATGAGATTTGGTAACCAAATTATGAATAAATACCACACTATATCATGTAAGCTTTGAGTCATATATGCATGATGTAGATGTTCATTTAATTCTTATAGTTCATCTCATCCAAAATCAATTAGTTTTATAAAAAAACTATTTTAAGATTCATGGAATTGTGCATTGTAAAGCATAAAGTAAAAACCAAAAGTGACAATTCATTTAGAAAAAATTGGGCAATTAAGATATGGAAGATTCTAGAACAAAGGAGAAGTGCTTGTATTTTGAGGTTTGTGCATTATATATGCTTAAGTTCAACCATGGAGTCTTCTAGATTGTACATGTAGCAGAATCTGGTGGAATGTAAATGATATCCAACGGCCAGTAGTGCTTGGATTTGCCATCTCTGTACTGTCGGATTGGCTTCATCCAACGACCAACTTTCAAAGTTATTCGCACACTATATAGGGGTATATATAGATATAGATGTGTCCCATGCTAGACCAAATAAAGTTTGAACGCATGCGTGGGATGACCCCCCGCCTCGAAGTTGGGAAACCGACATCATACGTATTGAACCAGGCTTGGAGTCGGGTACGGTGTTCGGTTTGTAATGTAGTTGGTGGCCCATCGAAGTTGTGCATTCGGGATTTAAACACATCGCACACCACCGTACTCATACATATTTTCGGGCCGCATGCAGTGTATACGGGGTCTTCTGATCGACCACGTCTCCCTTGTGCGGTTTTTTTGTGACGACGCACATATCTGTGGGCTCCCCGAGTGTATATATATCATCCCTTTGACCGATAATGAGGGGTATGTGTTGGCCATGAATGGATTCCTCCTAGTTCATGTTAGGGCCGGTCACCGTCACCTGTCGTTCAACCAAAGCTCGAGCTCATGCGTTGTCAGGATTCCCTCCCACATGCTCGGATTGCTGGGTTCGACCTACATCATACCCTGCCTATCTCGTCCTTAAGTACCTTGCCTTCATGGTTGTTGTCTGTATCGAGAGGTAGGCACCATATCTAAATTGTACATTATTCTATATTGAAAACACATATCACCCCTTCCAAACATACATCATTTTGGGCCGCATGCAAGAGGTGCTAGTTTTGTGGTCCCTCTCGTGTGATTTTTATGATGGTTCAATCTATTGGCCCAAGCGGTTTACCGACAAAAACAGCTGTCGTTTGACCAAACGATAGATTCATTGGTTCGTCTTATGGTAGGTCATGGCGACATACATGTATGACCAAAGTATCGATCATTACGTGCATCCGCCCCGCTGACACGAAGTGGGAGGTGGTGGGCCAAGCATCCTAGCTAGGTACGAAATTGTGTCATTACAGATATATCCAAGGGTGCTTTCGGGTTTGTGAGGCGGGTGCCACCAAAGTTGTGCATTGTGTATTTAAAGTTTTAAACATCCCCAATATTCCTACATATATTTGGCCACTTCCAGGTGGTTCTTGACTTCTGGCCCCTCTCATCGATCTTCGACGACGCGCCCAACCATGGGCCCGCGCGGTCAAAGTTGTGCATTGGAATTTTGAACATCACAGACCATCCTTTTCACTTAGATATATTTGGGCCACATGCTGGTGTGGTTGTCTTTTGACCCTCTCTAATGTTTCTTTTGCTACAAAGACTCTGATGACGCTCAACGAACACGGGTATAATATCTTAACCGTGCGCGATACAAGTGCGTTGTGAATCACCACGCCTACGCAAGCATGAGCAAAGGTGGAGGTACTGGCTTAACCGTGTGCGATGCAAGTGCGTTGTAATATCACCACCTGTGCAAGCTAAAGGCGAGTAAGTTTATTTGGAAATTAGGACGAACCGTGTGCGATAGACCAGCTAGCTACAAACATAAAAACAAACTACCCGCCTTGAGCGTTGCAAAAATTGGTTGTTCCGCCACTTTTCCTTATTATCATAAACGCATATTGTTATTGGACCGTGCACGATCTTGGGCACTCCCGCCCCGCATCAATTCCTTTACCCAAATTTTAGTAGCCGTCGTATTTCAACCGTCGCCCACACTCCTCCAGCACCGACCTTATAGTAAAATTGCAGTAGCCGAGGCATTTGAACCATCGCCCTCCATCGTCCACCACCATATCCACCCACCATTACTAAAATTTTCAGTAGCTGCGGCGTATCCTCAAACACCCCCCTCCATAGCCCCCACCCGCCCCCTCCCCCTCGAACCCTAGCTCGTGGCCGCTGCCAACCCCTGCCGGTCTGCCCGTTCCTCCTAGCTTACATAATAAAGTTCAGGTTACCCAGCGATTCCCATACCGTCGCCCCACTCCCCTGAGTTTTAAGATGAGGCCTGCAGTGTCCCTCCCCGCCAGATCCACATCCCCTGCTCCATAATGTCGTAGCCTAAGCTCGAACAGGTATCCCGGGGAGCCCGACGAGCGTTCGGCCAAGAAGAGGTTTATCATGGCCTCTCGGGCGGACGTTGGCGAGGTGGCCGCCGGAGCAACACGTCGTGGTGGAATCCGGCGAAGACATTGACTACGTTGCCATGCCGAAGGCTTCATGTCAGCGGGCTAGCGTATTACTGTATCTCGGGAAAGCTGGCTACGATATCAAGCTCGTCCACAGCGACGGCTTCACGCGGGCCATGTCACAGGTTAAGTGGTCCATCCCCAACCCCTCTGGTTCAACCGCCGTCGATCTCTTCGACGGCCCTGCCGCTGATCTCCTCTGCCAAGCGGTCAAGGATTTGCGATCTTTATACACCATCGAGCTCATTTTGTCATTTTTGAAGGACACGTTCTACAACGGCGGCTTGGGATCCTCAATTGCCAAGTCATATCTCATCGACCACGATCACAACCACGAGGAGGGCACCCACGAAGGTTCTTCCAAGGTGAAATAGCCCATCTGTGACATCAGAGAGCGCACCATGGGTCTGTGCTCTTCCAACTGGAAGGATCCCGTCCATGAAATGTGAGGCAACATCCTATCAGCAAATCTTACCTTTTCAAGCTTGCCAACCCATACCCTTTGTTGTAGTAGCATTTGCCGTGCGGTGCTTTAACTGTGTCGTGTTTAATTATTTCAGTTATGCAAAAATGTATTGTTCAATAGGGCTATGTGATATTTAAGTATGAATTGTCCACTTCAGTTTCACGAATGGCTATATTTGGTTGTTTATAGTAAGTAGATGCCTTGTTTATTTGTATTTGGTTGTTAGATTGGTTGGAGTCAGCATTTTTCCAGTTATCGAGCAGATGCCTTGTTTATATGTATTTGGTTCTTAGTTTGGTTGCAGTGAGCATTTGTCCAGATATTAAGCAGATGCCTTGTTTATCTGTATTTGGTTGTTATGTTGCTTTTTTTAGCATTTGTCCAGTTATCAAGCAGATGCCTTGTTTATCTGTATCTGCTTGTTAGGTTGGTTGTAGTGAGCATTTGTCCAGTTTTCAAGCATATGCCCTGTTTATCTGTATTTGCTTGTTAGGTTGGTTGCAGTGAGACTTTGTCCAGTTTTCAATGGCTATATTTGGTTGTTATACTGGTCATTTATGCCTTGTTTATTTCAGTCATTCATAATGTGTTGTTCATTATGTGCAAGTCAGAACTGTGCCGCTCGACTACATCAATACCAGTTTGAACGGCTATATTTGGTTCCAGTTATTCCTGGTGTAGTTAACACATGCCCTTTATTTCAGTTTTACACATTTATCCAATGTGATGTTTAAGCATTACCTACGCTCTATTCATTTTCAACAATACCAGTCTGAATTGCAATATTTGATGGCTGTTAAGCCTACTGTCAGTAACATTGCCTTCCATTTTATATCTGCTTTAATAGCATGCTGAAACCAACACATTCAAGCTATCATTTGGAGATGATGTTGTTTACCTTTACTATATTTGTTTGATGTTAAGGTTGCTGTACTTATCATGCCTTTCCACTACTTATGCAGGACAACAACGGGAGTGGCCACCATTTTCCGCCGAGGTTAGCTTCATCCCTCGGCTTGTACTCCGCCCGTCGTTCCATAATGTAGTGCATATAGATCCAGGCCTGGACACTTGTTAGCTTCTAATACTGACTTGTTGCTTGTAGGTGCATATGCCCTTGGCAAGGATCCACGCATCGACCCTTTTTGCGTATGGGGCAATGAGATATTCATGAACAAGAATCAAGTGAGGAAACTAATAAGGATTATTAGCAAAAAGATACAAATGGTGGCAAGCAAATTATTTGTTTATGCTCTATCCAACACAACAGTGAGTTGTAGGATGATAACTACAAACTCTGCAGCCTTCTCTTTTTACTGCCCATAATGAGTTGTTAGACAACAATGTCTGAATCTTTGTCGTTCGCAGTGGTTCCTGAAGCAATTCACTCAAGATTACCTCGCAAAGTACATGATTGATGGACACGCAATGAAGGTTAAAGTATTTCATCCAGACTACAATGAGCATCGAGAAATCGTAATGAAGACAGTGAAGGATGGACGGGCAGCCATCACAAGGGGTAGGCCTAGAGTCGTGCACGCATTACGCATGAAGGAGGGCACAATATGGGCATTCCGCTTCACCTTCTCCAGCAACCAGAATGTCTTTCGCCTCTCTCTTTACAGTCTTCATTACAACTGTGGTTCATCATTCTTTACTTGGTGCTTCTGTAGTTATTCAGTATATATACCTGTGCATCGAATTATGCATTCGTGGTTGAACCTATATTTGTAATAAACATGGTTTGATATGATATAAGTGGTTGCCTACTTTCAAATTCAAAACATGTGATTTTTAAATTAGGGATTACACTGCACACGGTTTGCAAAAGCGAAACGTCTGCGATAGACGTGGAGATCAGAAACGTTTTTAGGATCCACTACGTGTGCGATCAATCTCCACTGCACACACGACATCCTCTTGAAAAACTGTTTGCGTTAGGCCACCTTGCGCAAACATTTACCACATAAAAACTGTGTGTGATGGACAACCTTTGCCACACAGTTTCTTCTACGCACCGTGTGTGATGCATTCAATAACGCAAATAATAAAATTGTTAATATCATGTGCAATGGCAACGCTATCACAAACGATTTAACGGGGAAAATTGTGTGTGATGTACATGTGAACGGAAACGTTTTCCTTGGAGTGACTGTGTGGGATGTACATATGAACGGAAACGTTTAGCGGGGACTGACTGTGTGGGATGTACTTGCGACCGAAAATAATTTCGCCTGTATAATGTATTTTTTAGCTCTACTGTACGTATTACCGTATTTGAGCGCTCGCCGGTCGCACACGACCTCATTTTGCCGAGCGTGTGTGCCAGGAGGGCATATTCCCGACGGTTATTGAGTCGTGTGGGAAGGACCCCCCCTATCGCCTACACTCACTTGGCGACAGTTCCAAACGCCGTCGCCGAAAGGGGTTAAAAAAACGTTTGTATAGCACCGACACGTACCAGTGTTTGTTGAATTATCATCCCACTGTGTACTTCATATACAAAAACCTCGAGAAGTTCTTTTCCTGATATATAATGCCATTGGTAAATCCTATTCTCTGATTTGGCCAACCATGCTCTACTTTCGAGCTGGTCATATTTACTCTTGAAGCTTGTGGAATATGTTTCTAAGATCACACTGGTACGTTGATACCGTAGTTGGTGGATCTTTATGGTGTCATATGATGACCGCGGGTAAAGATCAAGCTTCTTGTGATCATGTGATGATCACTACGGTATTGGGAATACCAAGCTTGGTTGATCCTACTGTGATCATGTGATGTCCATGATGGTAAGTTGAAACATATGGTGGTTACGAGGTAACCTCCAAACAGAGCAAGTTGTTCCATGACATTGTAAACATGTTGCATGCTAGTATCATCATTATTCACATCATGAGTAACATGTTCATGCCATGCTCATCTCGTATTGTTCTAGTGATATCATGTTCATCATTGATCTTTAACCTGTAAATGCCATGTTGTTGTTTGTCTTGATTGCTTTGGTTGTTGTGAGCTAGAGAGTACATTCAAAGTACTCACCTGGCGTGTCATGCCAGCTTGCAAGCCATGCCATGTTTGCTTGTTTGTCGAGGATGCGAGCTAGGATAAGCGTTCCAGCCAGAGTCTCTGCGGAGTGGAGTCCATCACCGTCGTCGTTGTTCCTCTGCTAGGAGTTATTCTGCTTCCACGAGTTATTCCACTACTGGCATAGAGCTACCTTGGCAGACATAGTGTCACCGTGCCAATGTGATCCGTTGTAATACTCGAACCCTTATATCCGAGTATTTGTAATAAAGAGCTGATTTGTTCTATGTCAAGCAGTGTCGTATTTTAGAAGACTTGATTTCCGGGCTGGAATACGGGGTGTTCCGGTCTCTCTGAAACTGGGCGCCACATTTTAATATCAAATGAACTTTGCTCTAGCTCAAACATTGCACATAAATGCTATGCAATACAATAAGACCACCCAACAAGTCTCACATCATTTGGAAATTTATAAATGTTCCTTTATTTCAAAATGGCATAATTTAGCGTTGTTGGTCCAATTTAAATATTTGCTAGGGGCAAAATGGGAAGTCAAATGAGGTTGGTTTTTTCCTGACAAATACTTGGGGATAATTTGAGATATTACCAACATTTTTGTTTCACTATTTGAAGAAATTAATATTTTGACTTGCATTTGGAATTTGAATTTGAGTTTGATCTGGGACAAGTGGCATTCATTATTGGCTTATTGCTAAACTTGATGACATGGTAATAATTCGGGGGGATAACTGTATCTTAATTACATGGGTGTTACAACTCCTCTTGTAAAAGAAATCTCGTCCCGAGATTTAAGAGGTCGAGTAAGGGGAAAAGGTCTGGCTACGAATCTAACAAATATTCTCAGTCTTGGTTGCTCTTCCCAAAGAGGTCGATCCACAGCATTCCAGTCTTTATTTCTCTGCATCAATGCAACGTGATGAAGTTGTCATTCTTTCGACGTCCACGGCGACGCACGGTTGGGCCGGCCCATTACCGCCCAAGTGTGTTTTCTTTTCTTTTTCGACGGAAAATAGGTTGGGGACCTAAAGGTAAATATTTTATTTGTAGAAATGTCCCTGGTGGTATTTTATTTATATGTTTTCACTCGGGACTCCGATTGACGTGATTCCAATGCTCACGCGCTACACGCGTTGAGCACAATCCGTTGGAACCACTTCCACCAAATTTGCACATAGTAGAAATGACCCTTTTACCCTTTGTATTTTAGGATTTTCGGAGCGTCGGATCTTGTCACCAGTTTATTGGGCCCCTCCTGGTAGACCCCCTATGTTTCAAGGCAAGCTAATCATCCCACACATTTGCAGCCTGTGGTTTGTAAGGGATGCTGCTAAAGTTGCATGACTTAGTCACGTGTGGCCATGCGGGTAAACGTCGCTTGTTCTAGGATGTATATATTACTCGTTGAAAAAACAAAAATAATTTTAAAAGACATGTTGTGTTCAAATTTTCCAATTACTCGGTGTTGGCACTGGCTTGCCCTACGCGCGCTGAAGGCGCTGAATAGGGAGTCTCATAGTTCTTCTCGTCCTTTGCGCATGTTTCAGCCTTGAAGCCCTCCTAGGCTTTGGACTTTCTGTTTACCAGCTCGGCCCATTTGTAAGTAGGGAGGCATGCTCTTCGACCCACTAAGAAAAGGGAAGTGGCACCCCAGTCTCGCGGTCTACTAGAAAGAACAATTCGCAACTTTGCAAGGTCACAAGACGAACCCCCGCACAGGGTGGCGGGGCGGGGCGGCGTTTTTTTTCTTTTTTTTTGCTTCTTCAAAAGAGGTTTGGAGATCAAAAAATGTTTTAAATTTCCAAAATGAGGTTCATCATTTCAAAGAAGTTTTCCAATTTAAAAAAATATTTAGGACTTTGAAAATTGTTACCGTACGTCAAAAAAGTTCCAAATTTCAGAAAATATGTCTGAGAAAATTTTAATGTATTTCAAAAAATAATCATAGGTTTTAAAAATGTTATAAATTTTAAAAATGTTCCATGATTTCAAAAAAGGTATATGAATTTGAATATTTTATTATATTGAAAAATTAATTTTAAAGAATGTTCTTGAATATGAAATTTTTTGGAGTTCAAAAGCATTCTAAAAATATGTTCCCAAAAATGAAAAAACTATTCATAAATTTGAATATATTTTTCTCAAATTTCATGAAGTATTAACAAATTTTAAAAATTGCCCCACTTTTTTAAAAAATATTTCTACATTTAAAAATATTAAATAATTCGAAAAAAACAGAAAACAGATGAAGACGTAGAGAAAAAAACAAAACAAAAAACTAGTTCAGTGAAGATTCTATAACCCGGTGGGACGGAAAATAGGGAATGGGACAGCCCAATTGAAGCACTATTTGGTCTAGCCCAGTGCCTTGTTCGTTTCCTTTTCTTTTCGCATTTGACCCCGCCTCTGTCGACCGTGGTTGTTGTACCCATGGATGCGGTGGTGGTGGACATGGTGGCCATGGCCGCAACTAGGCCCCTCTTGCGAATCCATCCGCCTGGCTGCAACTATTAGCTAATTAGTCTAATATCTATAATTGTTATGAGTATGATTAAAGTTGCGCGTGTTTTTCAAAAAGCTAATTAGTCTAATATTTTAGCTAATTAAGTATTCTATATATGTGCTAACAATATAAGTTGCAATGTGACTAATTCCCCCCCCTCCCTGAATTATTAGAGATCAAGTCAAATTAAATAAATTCTATTGTGAATTTCATTTTTTTTGGAAAGAAACCCTTGTAGGCAATGTCAAACAGGTCCCACATGCAAGAAAAATAATATAAAGGCCACGTTTTGGCGAATCTATGCTCCAGGAATTTGCAACCGGATATTCATGTGTATTCATTTTGGCAAAATCATTGTTGTTTTTCAAAAATTGTCACTGTTTTGTAAAAATCATGGGTATTCACATAAAGACCCAAGAATACCCCTAGCGCCGCCCCTGATATGAAGCGCGCTCCAAATGTGACATGGAGCTTGTCAATACGACAACTCTACTTAAGTTGCTCTTAATATCTCCATCCCGGGCAGCAATTTTCCTGCAGGGATCAGTGTTACCAAGGACATTAACCTGTTTAAAAAAAAACATGAACCAGGAGCAGAAGGTCAAAACTGGGGCCGAGTGAGCAGGAGATCTACACCATTCTAGGGCCATTGTGCCTCTCACCACTCACCAGCTCTCTGTAGACTGGGGCAGCTCTGCCGCCTTTATAAGCAGTCTCATCCGCTTTCCTTTCAGTTTTCAAAAACATAGAAAATCAATACTCAAAATTTTCTCCAACATGGCATTTGCGGATCTCGAAGCAACATTGTGCCACTGGGTGGACAGGATGGTATTTTGCCTTTTCTCCTAAAACAAACCAAGCTATTCAGCCCAGTGCTTTTGTTGTCATCAGTGCTGTCTATACATGCTGCGGTAACGGATTAAGCCAACTAACCAACCTGCATGCCTCACTTTTGTTCTTAAAACGTGATCTTGTGCATGGAGTAGTGGATGATGGAGCCAACTGCCACTCTTTTAAATGCAGCATGCGCTCTGCATGGATATTTCCTATTACATCCACCAATGGCAAAAGCAAAACCCTTTGTCCCAACAACTCGTGCCTAACTTAGTGCTATTCACATTTCACCGCCACAGGGATCACTACCCTCCCTCGACAGAGACTATAATAGCTGACCATTACATCGTCAAAATGTCTTAGCTGCAATTGTTTAGTTCATCGACAAATTGTTACTCCTGACAATTATATGCAGCTAAGAAACCATGGCGTCGACGAGACGGTTGTGGAGCGTGTGAAGGATAGCACCCGAGAGTTCTTCAGGTTGCCACTGGAGAAGAAGAAAGCAGTGGGGATCGTCAAGGCAGAAGATGGCTTCCAAGGGTTTGGTCATCACTTCAACACGTCCACGGGTAAGCTGGACTGGGCAGAGTCTCTGCTCCTCGGAACGCAGCCAATCGGCCACAGAAACATGGACCTGTGGCCTACTGAGCTGCCAACATTTAGGTGAGTACACATATAAACATAAGAATACATACGTTTTTGTGTGTGCGTCGTCTATGTTGTACTTGTTCCTAAAAAAATGATTTGCTGTAACAGGGATGCAGTTGAGAAGTACTCCCTAGAGATGATCAAAACAGAGATGCTCCTCGAAACCATCCAGGGCAAGATCCAGAACATCGTGTTCCACCACTACCCTCCGTGCCGGCACAACGCCGATAAGGTGATCGGCATCCCACCGCACTGTTGGAAATTTGAGCAATTTACCGAATAATTTTATTAACAAAACTAGATAAAGCATGATTAAAATAGCAAATATAAAGCAAGTCATGCAATCTGACAGAGAGAAGGTAAACATCATCTGCAAATATGAACTTGAGGTAAACACATCTAGAACAGACACTAGATGAAGTTGCTTATACGAAACAGAACCTAACATACGTAGGGCAGAAACTAGAGTCAAGAACTGTAGGAGGACTTCTAACAGAAAGGAGAAGAACACGTACGGCACAGCAGCAGCAAAAGAGCTGGACTTGGGGTCGGTGTCCTCGCCTGCCATGTCGTCGAGGAGGTCGTGGACGTCGGGGAAGAAGTCGTCGTCGGGAAGTAGTCGTCGGCGACCGGATCGTCCGTGATGAAGCAGCCAGTAGTCGCGCTGAGCGCTCCACAAAAACCTTATCACCCTTCTCCCGTACAGGACTCAAAAGGTGCGGTCTCGGAGGCCTACTGTCCCGACGTGCGGTGCACGCCGCAAGCCGGGATGAGGAAGACAGCAGTAGCGCAGAGATTGGAATTGTGTGGCGAGAGGAAGAGGACCTTCTGATGTGTCTCTCGGGAGAGGAGCGACCTCTCTTATATAGGCACAACAGAGGGACGCGAACAGGCTGCGCGGGAAGGTGAAGCAACGGAGGGAGACGAAGTGAACAGGCAGCACGCCAAGAGGTGCGCCGTTCGTATTCATTATCCACTACCGCAAAAAACTTTTCAGCTCCCAGACGACCTTTCGTATACCCGTAGTGCGGGGCAAAAATTAAAGATCGGCTCGGCTCATTCCCGCAACCCGCAGCGCGACGAGGCGGGCGGCGGAGGAGGAGCGCGCGTGGATGTCCCTCTTGTTCTCATGCTCATACAAGTGGGGAAAGAACCTCCCTTATAAGGAGGTCCAATTCCCACTCAACTAGCAATGTGGGACTAAACTTTAGTAGTATCCCTTGCCTTGCACAAATGGGCTAAGTGGGCCTCTAGGATTTATTAGGAATTTCTGAAATAGTTATTGGGCTGCCCCAATATAGACTAAATTCCAGCAATCCCCCACCAGATCCCGTGAGGCACACAGAAATTTGCCTTTGGTTCCAAAACACTGTTTTATATACCGGTATCTGCAGTGAAGACTGTTAAGTTGAACTTTCACCTAGAACTCTATGCTACACTAGTAAACAACTTGAGCAGTGGATCGGGCCTTGAACTGCAAGTTTTTCGCGAATCTAGCTTCACATAAAGCCTTGACCGATACGTGGCTACCGTGGGTCTTCCCCGTGGGTGGAGCTTATGCGTCATACTCCGTGACCTTTCATGAGTTTACTAGAGAGAACCCTACTCTCATAGATTGCGACGTTTGACAATCAGACTCATATAGGTGTGTTCTTCAAAAGATATTCTGCAGGATAACATCTCTGCTTAAATAAGCCACTTAGAACACATTAAGATATACATCAACCTGCCATGCAGATTAGGAGAGTATTGCATCTTCATGGAGTGCTATTGTGAATAGTAGGGATACTCTCCTCTTAGTTGACCAACAGCTTGTCTTCCACATCTAATTCACGGGATCTCTGATCACAAAGAATAGGTTACCACTGTGAACAACTCATATTGTGGGTCTCATACCCATCTCCCTCGATGCATTATCTATCACATTACGCGATAGACCCTTAGTAAAAGGATCTGCCAGATTTTTAGACGTTTGGATATAATCCAACGCAATAACTCCGGAGTTTTTCATTTTCTGACAGACTTTAACCTTCTCTCGAACGTGTCTTGATGACTTCATGTTATCCTTTGAGCTGCTCACTTTCGTGATCACAGTTTGATTGTCGCAGTTCATAAGGACACCCGTACAGGTTTCTCAACAACCGCAAGTCATTCAAGAGCCGTGAAGCCAATCTGCTTCAACCGTAGCTGTATCTAGTGCTGTGAGTTCTGCTTCCATTGTTGACCTCGTTAAGATGGTGCGCTTGCAAGACTTCAAAGAAACAGCGCCACCTCCATGAGTGAATACATATCCGCTCGTGGCCTTTATCTCATCAAGACATCTGAGATCCAGTTTGAGTCACTATACCCTTCAAGCACCTTTGGGTGCCCGGTGTAGTGAATTCCATAATTTGAAGTGCCTTTCAAATGACGCAAAACTCTCTCTAGAGCTTTCCAATGCACATCTCCTGGTTTTGAGACAAACCGACTCAGTTTGCTAATAGCAAAAGAGATGTCAGTCTTGTAGCACAGCTAAGTACATAAGCAAGCCAATAATCTGAGAATACTTCAATTGATCTCTAGCAATTCTTCGATTCTTTCAAAGCAAAGACGCTAGCATCATATGGTGTTGGAGAGGGCTTGCAGTCACTATAGCCAAAGCGACTCAAGATCTTTTTCACATAGTGAGATTGAAGCAATGTAATCCCACCATCATCATCTCTCAACAACTTGATGTTCGTAATGACATCAGCCACTCCTAAATCCTTCATCTCAAAACAGCGAGATAGAAAATCCTGACCTCCTTAATAACATTCAGATTTGTTCAAAATCAGTATGTCATCAACATACAAGCAAAGCATAACTCCTCGCCCCCACCATGGCGATAGTACACACATTTGTCAACCGTTCACAACAAAGCTTGCAGCTGTTAAAGTTCTTCGAACTTCCCATGCCCTTGTTTAGGTGCTTGCTTGAGTCCATACAAAGACTTCACAACTTGCACACTTTCCCTTCCGACCATCTATTACAAACCTATCTGGTTGTTCCATATAAATTTCCTCATCCAACTCTCCATTTAGGAAAGCAGTCTTAACATCCATCTGATGAACGAGAAGACCATGTGAGGCAGCTAGTGAAAGTAGAACTCGAATAGTGGTCAGTCGAGCCATAGGTGAGTAAGTATCAAAGAAGTCTTCACCTTCCTTTTGGGTATAACCCTTAGCCACGAGCCGAGCCTTGTACTTTTCGATAGTACCATCAAGCCTAAGCTTCTTATTGAATACCCATTTGCATCCTATAGGTTTGCACCCATAAGGACGATCAGTTATCTCCCAAGTTTCATTCGCCAAGATGGAATCCATCTCGCCATTTAACTGCTTCCTTCCGAAGTAGTCAGCATCTTTAGATGCATAGGCCTCTGAAATAGAACTGGGAGTGTCATCTATGAGATACACAAGAAAATCATCACCAAAGGACTTTGCAGTCCTCTGTCTCTTGCTCCTAGTAGGAATTTCATTGTTCTCCTCCACAGGATTTTCAAAGTGTTTCATCGAAAAGCCAGGTTCGGTAATTGTAACTGGTTCCTGATTCGATGAACTAGGCATCTCCTGATTAGAGGAGGTAGCCATATCCTTCATGGGAAAGATATCTTCAAAGAAAGTCGCATCATTCGACTCCATGATCGTCTCGACATGCATGTCGGTACCTCAGATTTTACAACCAAGAATCTATAGCCAATGCTATGAAAAGCATATCCCAGGAAAACACAATCCACAGTCTTTGGTCCAAGCTTCCGCTTCTTTGGAATTGGAACATTGACTTTCGCCAAACAACCCCATGTTCGCAGATAAGAGAGTTTTAAACTTTTCTTCTCCCATTCCTCGAATGGAGTTATCTCTTTGTTCTTTGTGGGGACTCGATTTAGGACATGACATGCTGTCAATATTGCCTCCCCCCACCATGCCTTGAAGAGACCCGATGTGTCTAACATGGCGTTAACCAAATAAGTTAGAGTACGGTTCTTTCTTTCGGCCACCCCATTTGACTGAGGTGAGTAGGGAGGCGTCCTCTCATGGATTATACCATGTTCCGCACAAACAGCATCAAATTCATTGGAAAAATACTCTCCACCACGGTCGGACCTAAGCCTCTTGATTTTTCGATCAAGTTGGTTTTCCACTTCAGCTTTATAGATCTTGAAAAAGTTCAAAGCCTCATCCTTAGATTTCAAAAGATACACACGATAAAGTATCTAGTGGAGTCGTCAATTAACGTCATGAAATATTTCTTTCCACCTTTTGTCAAAACACCATTCATTTCACATAGATCTGAATGTATAAGTTCTAGTGGTGCAAGATTTCGTCTCCGCATGATCACGTGAGACTTACGAGGTTGCTTAGCTTGCACGCACACTTGACACTTAGATCCCTTGACAATGGTGAAACTAGGGATTAAGTTCAACTTCACTAGTCGCGACATGCAACCAAAGTTAACATGACAAAGACGTGAATGCCACACATTTGATTCACTATTGTTGCAAATATGATTAACAATTTTATTGCAAACGTCTAACAAGGATAAACGAAACAGGCCTCCTGAGTCATAGCCTTTACCGACAAAGGTTCCATACTTGGATATTACAAATTTATTCGACTCAAAAACAAGCTTGTGGCCATCTCTACACAGAAGAGATCCGCTAACAAGATTTTTATTGACGGAGGGGACATAATGCACGTTCTTCAGCCGCACGATCTTCCCCGAAGTAAACTTCAGATCGACCGTGCCAACACCACGAACAGAAGCACTTGAACCGTTGCCCATCAACACGGTTGAATTCCCTGTGGTCTAGCATCCTTCATGTCAGTGTCTCCAATGACAACATTAGCGGTCTTGCCGCCTTTCCCAGGATGACGCTTGTCATAGCGATTAGGGCAACTAGGAGCCCAATGATCAGGATCTCCACACACATGACAAGCACCTTTCTTCTTGCCATTCTTCTTCTTGAAGTTCGTGTGTTGCACAGCCTTGTTCTTTCCATCAAACTTTGCTTTACCATCAAACTTGCCCTTGTTCTTGAACTTGTGGGGCTGGAAGTTCTACTTCTGTACCACATTGGCACTAGATCCTCCATCAATACCTCGAGCACGTGTGTCCTTTGCTCTCGCTTTTTCTTCCACATCAAGAGTACCAATGAGATCCGGAACGGAAAACTCCTGTCTCTTATGCTTCAGTAAGGTAGCAAAGTTCCTCCATGAAGGAGGAAGCTTAGTAATGATACCCCCGGCAGCAACAAACTTGTCCGGTAGTATGCAATTGAAGTGCTCAAGTTCTCTAGCAAATGACTGTATCTCATGAGCCTGCTCAACCACGGAGCGCTCTTTAGTCATCCTGTAACCATAGAATTGCTCCATGATGTACAGCTCAGTGCCGGCATCCGAGACCCCAAACTTGGCCTCGGGTGCGTCCCACATATCTTTTCCATTGTCAATTGACGCATAAGCATCAACTATGTTCTCACCAAGAACACTCAAGAGAGCAGCCTTAAACAAAGTATTCATTTTCTGAAAAGCTTGTGCCTGTTGGGCATCTTGCTCTCCTTCAGGTTTGCCAAGAGTGGCGTCATAACAGCTCATGGTCTGAAACCATAAGACTGCTCTCACGCGCCACCTCTTATAGTGGATACCCTCAAACATAGGAGGTCTCATGGAAGCAGCAAAACCACTCGGGGTAAATTGCCTATAATAAAGTTTTTGGATTGTTGGAAATATGAGCAATTTACCGAATGATTTTATTAACAATAATACTAGATAAAGCATGACTAAAATAGCAAATATAAAGCAAGTCATGCAATCTGACAGAGAGAAGGTAAACATCGTCTGCAAATATGAACTTGAGGTAAACACATCTAGAACAGACACGTATGGCACAGCAGCAGCAGAAGAGCTGGACTTGGGGTCGGTGTCCTCGCCTGCCATGTCGTCGAGGAGGTCGGGGAAGTAGTCGTTGGCGACCGGATCGTCCGTGATGAAGCAGCCAGTAGTCGCGCTGAGCGCTCCCCAAAAACCCTTATCACCCTTCTCCCGTACAGGACTCAAAAGGTGCGGTCTCGGAGGCGATTGGAACTGTGTGGCGAGAGGAAGAGGACCTTCTGCGTGGCGTGGCGTGGCGGCAGAGGAGGAGCGCGCGTGGATGTCCCTCTTGTTCTCATGCTCATACAAGTGGGGAAAGAACCTCCCTTATAAGGAGGTCCAATTCCCACTCAACTAGCAATGTGGGACTAAACTTTAGTAGTATCCCTTGCCTTGCACAAATGGGTTAAGTGGGCCTCTAGGATTTATTAGGAATTTTTGAAATAGTTATTGGGCTGCCCCAATATAGACTAAATTCCAACACGCACACGGACGGCCTCTTTTTGACGATAGTGCTGGAGGTGGACACCACGCCTGGCTTACAGGTTAGCAATGACGGCAGGTGGTTCCCTGTACGGCCATTGCCAGGGTCCCTGACCGTCTTCGTTGGTGACATCCTCGAGGTGCTCACCAACGGCAGGTACAAGAGTGTCGAGCACAGGGTGCTCGTCCACGCCGAGAAAGACCGAACCACCATCGCGACATTCCAAGATGCATGCATCGCCGGGATGATGAAACCGCTCCCCGAGCTTGCGAAGGTGGCACGGTACATTTCTATTGAGAAACACGACTATGTGCATCGCCAGTTTCAGGCACTGACTCAAAGGGCAAACATTGTCGATAGCCTCAAGATATAGCCGGAAGCTCCATTGCCTATGAGAGGCTCATGTATCCAATCATGCTATATGAAATTCATGCCGGGCCGAAGAACCACGAACGAAGACAAGGTTGGAAATGTATGCATCTATTTTGCTTGCATGTTTAATTCTTCTGATTTCAGTTGTGTACCTAAGATTCTTGTTTGTGCATGTTATTGCCCGCTACGGCGATGACATGTTGTATTGTTGATTTCTGTTTTTTGTACTTTCCTTTTGTAATAATCTAGCCCTATACATCGACATCTCTCGATGTCGTGTCCTTGTTGAGGCCAGACAATATATTACAGGGACTATTTCAAACCCACACAAAAGAAGAGTATAACGTTACACAAGGCTGCTGCCGAAAATCCAATTCAGTTTGAAGTCAAAGTAGTTTTTTTAGGGTAGTCAAACTAGTTGTAGAATCCCAATTTTTACAATCACGCTCTCCGCCGCGGCAAGCTCGTCCGGACCCGCAAGGCCTACATCACCCCCGTACCGATTACAAACATGAAAACCCTACGAACGTCTAGCGGGTCGGCCCAGTTACGCGGATTTGTTCGCCGCGAGATGTAGGTTCGTTCAGGTCCGGTTTCTATTGTCTTCTTTTTTCTTTTTCCATTAGTTTTCTAAATTTTTTGCTTTTGCTTTGGTTTTCACTGTTTTCTCATTGGTTTTTAATTATTTCTTTGTTATACTTTCGTTTTATTTTATTTCTTTCTTCTTCTTTTTCTTTGAGTTTTTTGCTTTTTAATTTATTTGTTGGTTTTCACCAGTTTAAGTTTTTCAGCGCATGTCTAATTTTTTATAGTACACAATGTACATTTTTAGAGCACACATGAAACAGAACATGTTGGACATTTTTCAAATACATAATGTATAATTTTAGGAATACATGTTTTGAACATTTTTTAATTCATGGTAACATATTTTTCCTAATGCACGTTGTATGTATTTATAATGGAAATAAACATTTTTTTCTTTAACAATGCAAACACTCTTTTGCATAGCATAAACATTTTTTAAAATTTCACAGACATTTTTTAATGGAAATGAACATTGTTTTACATTACACAAATAATTCTTTACAATTCACACACATTTTCAAAAAGTGTGTGTGTATTTTTATATCATAGGGATATTTTTATATCTGCATCAATATTTTATTGAAATCTGTCAAAAAATATTAAAACTGCGCTAACAAATATTTTATACTAGGTTAACATTTTTTGAATGCATGATTAACGTTTTTTCAAATACATGTTTTGATTACTACTATTTTCGTACATATTTTCGTACATATTACTACTATTTTCGCAACGAATTGGATGACTTCAGCAGAGGAAAGCTACTGCCTCGCCACTACCTCCTATTTCGCCATGGCTATATCTTGCTTATAGCAAGATGCGGCCTGTCCTCCCCTGAACCTTTGTCGTCTCGCTATAGTACAGGGCTACTCCGATATTGTAGCACCTTTTTTCACTGTGTTCCAGTGTTTTGCTTTAGCTTTCGGTTAGTATCCATTTTCTTTTCTTTTTATTTTTCCTTGGTTTCTTTTCTTTCTTGCTTGATTTTTTTTATTTCCATTTTTTTTTGTTTTTCTCTGCCTTTTTCCCCTTGACTATTTTTTTCTGTTTTCAGTAGACTTTTTTCAATTTTAACTGTGTTCTACTCCCTTCGTTCGGAATTACTTGTCGCAGAAATGGATATATCTAGACGTATTTTAGTTCTAGATACATCCATTTTCGAGACAAGTAATTCCGAACGGAGGGAGTACTATTTTGCATCGGTTTCTTCGGTTCTCTTCATTTTGGGGGGGGGGGGGTCTTTTTTCCTTTTCTTCAATTTTCTTATTTTTCAGTTTTTATTGGTTTTCTTTGGGGACTTTTTCAACATATCTCGAATTTTTCGTATACACACAACATACATTTCTTGTATACACATGTGAAACATTTTTTTTCTACACGTTTAATATTTTTAAATACATGATTAACTGTTTTAAAAATGTACTCCATCCGTTCCTAAATATTTGTCTTTTTAGAGATTTTCAAATGGACTACCACATACGGATGTATATAGACATATTTTAGAGCGTAGATTCGCTCATTTTGCTCGGTATATAATCACTTGTTGAAATATATAGAAAAAAATATTTAGGAATGTACGGAGTATGTCTCTATGTCCGTTGTTTCTCCATACATGTTGTACATTTTCCGTATACATCTAGAGAAATATTTTTGTATATGTTTCACATTTTTTAAACACATGATTTACATTTTCTTTCGAATATATGTTTGATGTCCGCTCTTTTCATATAGATTGCACATTTTTCGTATGCATAAGAAACATTTTTTTATACATGATTATTGCTTTTCAACTAGATGATTAACATTTTTACATATGCTTTGCTGTCAAATATTTTTCATACACCAGGAACATTTTTTATACGCATTCAACATTTTTAAAATAGATGATTAACATTTTTAAATACACTTTATGTGAACATTTTCCCAAATTTATAAAGAAAATGTGAAGGCTTGTGAAGTGGAGAGGGCAAAAAAGCTTGCAAGGGCTCGCCTTGCACTAGTGGAGGATGAGGCACACGACAAGAAGGAGAAATGGCCCCGTGTAACTCAATCGAAACTTGAGTTGTGCTACTGTTTGAGAACTATGTCATGAACTTGTGAACTATGTCACGAACTTGAGTTGTGCTTTGTGTTATGTTTATGAACTATGTCATTCTGTTATTTATTTATTTTTGAACTCTGAAGACACTGGGAGAACCTCCCGTTGTCACATGTTTTACTGATCACAAGGGGTCAGTACAAGGTAATATAAGTTACATCATGGTCTACTATACAAGGATTAGGGCAAGCCCACACACACTAACCAAAAAAAACTACTTGTGTTATGAACTTGTCTATTTATGCATTATTTCATTAACTTGTGATGAACTATTTTGCATTGAAAAATTGTGCGCTATGAACTTTTGAATTATTTGAGTCATATGTCATCAATTACTTGTGTGAACAAACTTATTTTTGCTCAAACATTCTACCACCAAACAGGTCAGCGGTAAGTAGTATGAGCCTACCGCTAAGGTCAGTGGCGGTAGGCCCTCAAATTTTAGTGAAATGGTATTGGAACTTGTGTGCGTTCTTTTGAGGCGGTAGGGCATAGGACCCTACTGCCTAGGTCCCATGCGGTAGGCCTTCAGATTTTAAGGAAATGGTACTTGAACTTGCATGTTTTTTGGGGGGGGTAGGGCATGGGACCCTAGCGTCAAGGTCATTAGGTCAATGGTGGTAGGCCCTCAATTTTTAGTGAAATCGTACTGCTACGCGGGTGCGTTTTTTTTTTTTTGGCAGTAGGGCATGGGAGGCCCCTTTCGTTAGTGACGGCGTTCTGGAATAGGGGGTACTCACCACGACATCTCCCGATCAGTTGAATTGAACCGAGGACCCCCATGGCAGTTTGCTCATGGGCCAGTTCGGACAACCGATGTATGCACGAGGAAGATTCCACAAGACGTGGTGATCAAGACAAGGACTCCTCTCCACCGGCGTATTCGACTAGGACTCTTGTTATCCTGGGTCTCTGTTACATTATATAAGCCGAGGCCAGGCTAGTCGATAGAGCATCATGACATTACTCATCATACCTTTAGGGTTCAGACCACAACATATGACCTCGAGGTAGATCAACTCTGTAATCATACACATCGAATACAATCAAAAGCAGGATGTAGGGTATTATCTCTTCGAAAGAGCCCGAAGTTGGGTAAAATCCCATGTCCATGTTACCATCGATTCTAAGACGCACAGTTCGAGACCCCCTACCCGAGATCTGCCGGTTTTGACACCAACAATGGTGCTTTCATTAAGAATTCCGCTGCGTGGTCGGCAAAAGGATCAATGGCTCGCCTGCAGATCAACTGCGACGTCGGCGTCTTCATCGCCGCCTCGACTGGTCACCTTGGCTTGATCGAGGACTGTGTCCTACCTCCAATTATCATGTTCGGACGAGAGTCTTCATCAACATCAACTCCGATCTCTATCAATATCATGGAGGAATCATCCATGGAGCTCGGGGGCTCAACATCAACATTGCCCTCGGGCGACCGTGCTGTTTTTCTGAACAGCGAACTTGTATCCGCTGCCACCACCTCCTCGAGCATCGCTTTGACAATTCCCTCGATGGAATTGTGCGGAATTAAGTCTACAACAACCATGCAAAATTTCTTTGAGTTCCGATGGAGCAATCTCCGCAGGTCTCCGATATACCGGAGCCCCGTCGAATCTGGACGGAAATCTGGACGAGTTTGGGGCGTGGTGTCCAGCACCTAGCTCGGACGTCTTTTAGAAGATCCAACCATTGATCAGCTGCGGAATTCCTATATCTACCACCCCTCAAAATTTCAGCTCGATCCGACCGTTCAAACTCCGGGAACCTTCCGATTAGTGCATCATTTTTCAGATCTGTTTTCAGCGCGAGAACGAATCTGACCCGAGTTTATCTTTTTTATGAATGGGATTTCGGACATCCTTTTTGAAGGAAAGTTTTGTATGGGGTATTGTGTTTTGTTCACAAACACATCCCACTAATTTTAAAGTCTTTTTCAATATGATCTTCACCATTGCGCCGATGTTAAACCAGCCCGACAACGTTGCTCCACGGCTGTCGACCTGCGCTAGACACGTCGCCGCTTTGTTGAGCCGAGCTCAACTTCTTCGGATCATCATCTCGGCAAGCGGAACAAGAGTTCGGCATCGTGAAGGATAAATCATCACCAACCTCGCCGCTCCACGAATTACACGGAGCAGACACATCGACATCGCTGCACGGTCACTTCATCAAGCCGGCATTGACCATATCACGAGTTATGACCTGCATCGGCATGGCCGCATCGTTGCTTCTTCGCCGATGTCCATCACGCCGAACTACTTCAACAGATCGGCTGATATGGCAGCTGCAACGTCTCCTTATCGACCAGCTCCGTCACCTCGTCTGGACCGGGGGCTTCGCCATCCCTTCATCAACCTAATCCGGAGACTTCGGCATCGTCAGCTGACCAGCTTCGTCACGTTAGCTGGACCGTGGGCTTTGCCTCAGCGAGCCAACCTTTACCAGCATCGTCATGCCGTCGCTTCACTGCCCTTCAGGCAATGGGTGTGCGGATCGAGTCCCAATTTTGGGAGTCACTTTTCTTCGGACTGCTACAACAAATAAACCAGGTGCTATTAATCCTGGCAATTTTTGCTTATTTGGGTTTATTTTTTTCAAGTAATTATTAGTCTGGTTTGTTCCATCATCTGTATATAGGTCTATCAAATGGCGGCCGCATTAACGACGGTCGCTTGGTGGTTCGCTCAGTTTCCGTACATAGTTAGGCGAACGCCGCATCCGGAACTCGGACCGACCTGTGAATTCAGCCTTTGCCACACCTTTACCGCATCACGCCGACGCCCTGCATCGACATTGACTTCGGTGCTAGGCCACATATTTTTAAATAAATTATCTTGCGTAAATTAATTACGCGAGGATTTTTATATATTTATATTATTATTGTAGGCCTGCACTATTTTACATGTGCAGGTAATGGACTTCGACTGCGTCACGTGGTCTCTTCGACAAGCCGAAGCCGTCATCCCAATTGGTGTAAATCGTCTCGCGTGATCTTCTTGTTGGTCGTGTTGCCATACCGACGTGTTCGGTTGCCTCGGGGACTTCGGCATCGCCGAGAGAGCTCTACCTCATCGAGCGTTCGGCGCACAGGCCATATTTCTTTTATTACTCACTTTGCAGAAATTATTTATTATGAAACAATTCTTTAATTTATTATTATTACTATTATCTCCAGTTTGCATTATTTTTTATGCACAGGTAAATGATTCGGGTCGGGCAGTGTTGTCACCTCGGGTATAGACATACCACGTCACCTCGACTGAACGGGGGGCTTCGTCAACACTTCATTAACCCACGCCGGGAACTTCGACGTCATTCTTCCGGCCTGAATTGGCCGTGCTATGTCACCACTGTTGGGGAACGTAGTAATTTCAAAAAAATTTCCTACGATCACGCAAGACCACGGTGATGGCATAGCAACGAGAGGATAGAGTATCCGCCCACGCCCTCGTGAGACCGAAAGCGAAGCGTTATAACAACGCGGTTGATGTAGTCGTACTTCTTCCCGATCCAACCGATCCAAGTACCGAACGACGGCACCTCCGAGTTCGCACACGTTCAGCTCGATGGCGTCCCTCGAACTCCGATCCAGCCGAGTGTTGAGGAGAGTTTACATCGACGACGGCGTGGGAGCGATGATGATGTTCCACCGACGCAGGCTTCGCCTAAGCTCCGCCACGGTATGATCGAGGTGTAATCTGGTGGAAGGGGCACCGCACACGGCTAAGGAACGATCTAATCGATCAACTTGTGTGTCATGGGGTGCCCCTGCCTGTATATAAAGGAGGGAAGGGAGGGGCTGGCCGGCCAGAGGGAGGCGCATCAGGGTGTCCTACTCCTACTAGGAGTAGGATTCCCCCAAATCCTAGTCCAACTAGGGTTTGACCAAGGGAGAGGGAGAGAGGCGCCACCCCTTCTCCTAATCCTAATAGGACTAGGAAGGGGAAGGCTGCGCCAGCTATAGGGCCCCTTTCTCTTTCCCACTAAGGCCCATCAAGGCCCATTGACCCCGGGGTTCCAGTAACCCGTTACTCGTAAAATTCCCAATTTCACCGGAGTGATTCCGAGTCCAAACATAGGCTTCCAATATATCAATCTTTATGTCTCGACCATTTCGAGACTCCTCGTCATGTCCGTGATCTCATCGGGACTCGAACAACCTTGGTACATCAACATCATAAAACTCATAGTAAGCATCATCGAAACGTTAAGCGTGCGGACCCTACGGGTTCGAGAACTATGTAGACATGACCGAGACACCTCTCGGTCAATAACCAATAGCGGGACCTGGATGCCCATATTGGTTCCTACATATTCTACGAAGATCTTTATCGGTCGACCGCATAACAACATACGTTGTTCCTTTGTCATCGATGCGTTACTTGCCCGAGATTCGATCGTCGGTATCCAATACCTAGTTCAATCTCGTTCATTGGCAAGTCTCTTTTCTCGTTCCGTAATACATCATCTCATAACTAACTCATTAGTTACAATGCTTGCAAGGCTTAGGTGATGAGCATTACCGAGAGGGCCCAGAGATACCTCTCCGACAATCGGAGTGACAAATCCTAATCTCGAAATATGCCAACCCAACATGTACCTTCGGAGACACCTGTAATGTACCTTTATAATCACCCGATTCGTTGTGACGTTTGGTAGCACCCAAAGTGTTCCTCGGGCAAACGGGAGTTGCATAATCTCATAGTCATAGGAACATGTATAAGTCATGAAGAAAAGCACTAGCAACAAACTATACGATCAGGTGCTATGCTAATGGAATGGGTCATGTCAATCAGATCATTCAACCAATGATGTGATCCCGTTAATCAAATAACAACTCCTTGTTTATGGTTAGGAAACATAACCATCTTTGATTAACGAGCTAGTCAAGTAGAGGCATACTAGTGACACTCTGTAGGTTTATGTATTCACACATGTATTATGTTTCCGGTTAATACAATTCTAGCATGAATAATAAACATTTATCATGATATAAGGAAATAAATAATAACTTTTATTATTGCCTCTAGGGCATATTTCCTTGATCTCCCACTTGCACTAGAGTCAATAATCTAGATTACACAAGAATGATTCTCACACCCATGGAGTCTTGGTGCTGATCATGTTTTGCTCGTGGAAGAGGCTTAGTCAACGGGTCGCAACATTCAGATCCGTATGTATCTTGCATATCTCTATGTCTCCCACTGGACCAAATCCGGATGGAGTTGAAGTCTTTTGATGTGCTTGGTTCTTTTGTGAAATCTGGATTCCTTTGCCAAGGCAATTGCACCGAGATTGTCACAAAAGATTTTCATTGGACCCGATACACTAGGTACAACACCTAGATCGGTTATGAACTCCTTCATCCAGACTCCTTCATTAGCTGCTTCCAAGCAGCTATGTACTCAACTTCACATGTAGATCCCATAACGACGCTTTGTTTGGAACTGCACCAACCGACAGCTCCACCGTTTAATGTAAATACGTATCCGGTTTGTGATTTAGAATCATCCGGATCGATGTCAAAGCTTGCATCGACGTAACCGTTCTGACGAGCTCTTTGTCACCGCCATAAATGAGAAACATATCCTTAGTTCTTCTCAAGTACTTAAGGATGTTCTTGACCGCTGTCGATGATCCACTCTGGATTACTTTGGTACTGCTGCTAAACTTACAAAGACAAGGCACACATCAGGTCTGGTACACAGCATTGCATACATGATAGAGCCTATGGCTGAAGCATAGGAACATCTTTCATTTTCTCTCTATCTTCTGCGGTGGTCGGGCATTGAGTCTTACTCAACTTCACACCTTGTAATACCGGCAAGAACCCTTTCTTTGCTCGATCCATTTTGAACTTTTTCAAAACTTTATCAAGGTATGTGCTTTGTGAAAGTCCTATTAAGCGTCTTGATCTATCTCTATAGATCTTAATGCCCAATATGTAAGCAGCTTCACCGAGGTCTTTCATCGAAAAACTTTTATTCAAATATCCCTTTATGCTATCCAGAAATTCTATATCATTTCCGATCAATAATATGTCATCCACATATAATATCGAAATGCTACTGAGCTCCCACTCACTTTCTTGTAAATACAGGCTTCTCCAAAAGTCTCATATAAAACCAAATGCTTTGATCACACTATCAAAGCGTTTATTCCAACTCCGAGAGGCTTGCACCAGTCCATAAATGGATCGCTGGAGCTTGCACACTTTGTTAGCTCCTTTGGATCGACAAAACCTTCGGTTGCATCATATACAACTCTTCTTCCGTAAATCCATTCAGAATGCAGTTTTAACATCCATTTGCCAAATTTCATAATCATAAAATGCGGCAATTGCTAACATGATTCGGACGGACTTAAGCATCGCCACGGGTGAGAAGGTCTCATCGTAGTCAATCCCTTGAACTTGTCGAAAACCTTTTGCAACAAGTCGAGCTTTATAGACGATAACATTACCATCAGCGTCGGTCTTCTTCTTGAAGATCCATTTATTCTCAATTGCTTGCCGATCATCGGGCAAGTCAACCAAAGTCCACACTTTGTTCTCATACATGGATCCCATCTCGATTTCATGGCCTCAAGCCATTTTGTGGAATCTGGGCTCACCATCGCTTCTTCATAGTTCGTGAGGTTCATCATGTTCCAAGAATATGACTTCCAAAACAGGATTACCGTACCACTCAGTGCGGATCTTGTTCTCGTTGATCTCTGAGTTCTGAGAAACTTGATCTGAAGTTTCATGATCATCATCATTAGCTTCCTCCCTATTTGGTGTAGGTGTCACGTAAACTGTTTTCGTGATGTACTACTTCTCAATAAGGGAGTAGATACAGATTATCTCATCAAGTTCTACTTTCCTCCCACTCACTTCTTTCGTGAGAAACTCTTTCTCCAAAAGTTTCGAATTTAGCAACAAAAATCTTGCCTTCGGATCTGTGATAGAAGGTGTACCCAACTGTCTCCTTTGGGTATCCTATGAAGACACATTTCTCCGATTTGGGTTCGAGCTTATCAGGTTGAAGCTTTTTCACATAAGCATCGCAGCCCCAAACTTTCAAAAACGACAACTTTGGTTTCTTGCCAAACCACAGTTCATAAGGCGTCGTCTCAACGGATTTAGATGGTGCCCTATTAAAAGTGAATGTAGCCGTCTCTAAAGCATAACCCCAAAATGATAGCGGTAAATCAGAAGAGACATCATAGATCGCACCATATCTAATAAAGCACGATTCTGACGTTCGGACACACCATTACGTTGTGGTGTTCCGGTGGCGTAAGTTGTAAACTATTCCGCATTGTTTCAAATGTAGGCCAAACTCGTAACTCAAATATTCTCCTCCACGATCAGATCGTAGAAACTTTATTTTCTTGTTACGATGATTTTCCACTTCACTCTGAAATTCTTTGAACTTTTCAAATGTTTCAGACTTGTGTTTCATTAAGTAGATATACCCATATCTGCTCAAATCATCTGTGAAGGTGAGAAAATAACGATATCCGCCACGAGCCTCAACATTCATTGGACCACATACATCAAGTATGTATGATTTCCAATAAATCTGTTGCTCTCTCCATAGTTCCGGAGAACGGTGTTTTAGTCATCTTGCCCATAAGGCACGGTTCATAAGTGCCAAGTGATTCATAATCAAGTGACTCCAAAAGTCCATCAGCATGGAGTTTCTTCATGCGTTTTACACCGATATGACCTAAGCGGCATTGCCACAAATAAGTTGCACCATCATTATCAACTCTGCATCTTTTGGTTTCAACATTATGAATATGTGTATCACTACTATCAAGATTGAGTAAAACAAACCATTCTTCAATGGTGCATGACCATAAAAGATATTATTCATATAAATAGAACAACCATTATTCTCTCGATTTAAATGAATAACCGTCTCGCATTAAACAAGATCCAGATATAATGTTCATGCTCAACGATGGTACTAAATAACAATTATTTAGGTCTAATACTAATCCGAAGGTAGATGTAGAGGTAGCGTGCCGATTGCGATCACATCGACTTTGGAACCATTTCCCACGCAAGATCGTCACCTCGTCCTTAGCCAATCTTCGCAATCCGTAGCCCTGTTTGAGTTGCAAATATTAGCAAGAACCAATTATCAAATACCAGTGCTCTGCGAGTATTAGTAAGGTACACATCAATAACAAGTATATCACATATACCTTTGTTAACCTTGCCATCCTTCTTATCCGCCAAATACTTGGGGCAGTTCCGCTTCGGTGACCAGCCTGCTTGCAATAGAAGCACTCAGTTCAGAGCTTAGGACCAGACTTGGGTTTCTTCTCTTGATCGACAACTTGCTTGCTGCTCTTTTGAAGTTTCCTTTTCTTTCCTTTGCCCTTTTCTTGAAACTAGTGGTTTTGTTAACCATCAACACTTGATGCTCCTTTTGATTTCTACCTCCATGCTTTCAAAGATCGCGAAGAGCTCGGGCATAGTTTTGGTCATCCCTTGCATATTATAGTTCATCACGAAGCTCTTGTAGCTTGGTGGCAGTGATTGGAGAATTACATCAATGACGCAATCATCCGGAAGATTAACTCCCAGTTGAATCAAGTGATTGTTATATCCGGACATTACGAGTATATGCTCACCGCAGAACCATTCTCCTCCATCTTACAGCTATAGAACTTATTGGAGACTTCATATCTCTCAATCCGGGCATTCGCTTGAATATTAACTTCAACTCTGGAACATCTCATATGCTCCATGGTGTTCAAAACGACGTTGAAGTCCCGGTTCTAAGCCGTAAAGCATGGCACACTTGAACTATAGAGTAGTCATCAGCTTTGCTTTGCGACGTTCACAACTTCGGCGCAGCCCTTGCATTCAGGCACGGCACCTAACGGTGCTTCAGGGCGTAATTCTTCCGTGCAGCAATAAGGATAATCCTCGTTACGGACCCAGTCCGTGTAATTGCTGCCATCATCTTTCAACTTTGCTTTCTCAAGGAACGCATTAAAATTCAACGGAACAACAAAGACGAGCCATCTATCTACACATCATAGACAAGCAAGATACTATCGGTACTAAGTTCATGATAAATTTAAGTTCAATTAATCATATTACTTAAGAACTCCCACTTAGAAAAATATCCTCCAATTCTCTAAGTGATTGCGTGATCCATTTCAACTACACCATGACCGATCATCACGTGTGATGGAGTAGTTTCAATGGTGAACATCAATATGTTGATCATATCTACTATATGATTCACGCTCGACCTTCGGTCTCCGTGTTCGAGGTCATATCTTATATGCATAGCTCGTCAAGTATAACCTGAGTATTCGCGTGTGCAACTGTTTTGCACCGTTGTATTTGAACGTAGAGCCTATCACACCCGATCATCACGTGGTGTCTCAGACGAAGAACTTTCGCATAGCGGTGCATACTCGGGAGAACACTTCTTGATAATTTAGTAAGGGATCATCTTATAATGCTACCGTCAATCAAAGCAAAATAAGATGCATAAAGGGTTAACATCACATGCAATCAATATAAGTGATATGATATGGCCATCATCATCTTGTGCTTGTGATCTCCATCTCAAGCACCGTCATGATCACCATCGTCACCGGCGCGACACCTTGATCTCCATCGTAGCATCGTTGTCGTCTCGCCAACTATTGCTTCTACGACTATCGCTACTCCTTAGTGATAAAGTAAAGCAATTACATGGCGTTTGCATCTCATACAATAAAGCGACAACCATATGGCTCCTGCCGATTGTCGATAACTCGGTTACAAAACATGATCATCTCATACAATAAAATATAGCATCATGTCTTGACCATATCACATCACAGCATGCCCTGCAAAAACAAGTTAGACGTCCTCTACTTTGTTGTTGCAAGTTTTACGTGGCTGCTACGGGCTGAGCAAGAACCGTTCTTACCTACGCATCAAAACCACAACGATACTTCGTCAAATAGACTCGTTTAACCTTCTCAAGGACGGGCGTAGCCACACTCGGTTCAACTAAAGTGAGAGAGCAGACACCCGCCGGTCACCTTTAAGCAACGAGTGCTCACAGCGGTGAAACCAGTCTCGCGTAAGCGTCGCGTAATGTCGGTCCGGGCGCTTCATCTCACAATACCGCTGAACCAAAGTATGACATGCTGGTAGGTAGTATGACTTGTATCGCCCACAACTCACTTGTGTTCTACTCGTGCATATGACATCAACGCATAAAACCTGGCTCGGATGCCCTTTGTTGGGGAACGTAGTAATTTCAAAAAATTTCCTACGATCACGCAAGACCACGGTGATGGCATAGCAACGAGAGGATAGAGTATCCGCCCACGCCCTCGTGAGACCGAAAGCGAAGCGTTATAACAACGCGGTTGATGTAGTCGTACTTCTTCCCGATCCAACCGATCCAAGTACCGAACGACGGCACCTCCGAGTTCTGCACACGTTCAGCTCGATGGCGTCCCTCGAACTCCGATCCAGCCGAGTGTTGAGGAGAGTTTCGTCAAGACGACGGCGTGGTGGCGATGATGATGTTCCACCGACGCAGGGCTTCGCCTAAGCTCCGCTACGGTATGATCGAGGTGTAATCTGGTGGAAGGGGCACCGACACGGCTAAGGAACGATCTAATCGATCAACTTCGTGTCATGGGGTGCCCCTGCCCTGTATATAAAGGAGGGAAGGGAGGGGCTGGCCGGCCAGGAGGGAGGCGCACGGGGTGTCCTACTCCTACTAGGAGTAGGATTCCCCCAAATCCTAGTCCAACTAGGGTTTGACCAAGGGAGAGGGAGAGAGGCGCCACCCCTTCTCCTAATCCTAATAGGACTAGGGAAGGGGAAGGCTGCGCCAGCTATAGGGCCCCTTTTCTCTTTCCCACTAAGGCCCATCAAGGCCCATTGACCCCGGGGTTCCAGTAACCCCGGTACTCGGTAAAATTCCCAATTTCACCCGGAGTGATTCCGAGTCCAAACATAGGCTTCCAATATATCAATCTTTATGTCTCGACCATTTCGAGACTCCTCGTCATGTCCGTGATCTCATCCGGGACTCGAACAACCTTGGTACATCAACATCATAAAACTCATAGTAACCGCCATCGAAGCGTTAAGCGTGCGGACCCTACGGGTTCGAGAACTATGTAGACATGACCGAGACACCTCTCGGTCAATAACCAATAGCGGGACCTGGATGCCCATATTGGTTCCTACATATTCTCGAAGATCTTTATCGGTCGGACCGCATAACAACATCGTTGTTCCTTTGTCATCGATGCGTTACTTGCCCGAGATTCGATCGTCGGTATCCAATACCTAGTTCAATCTCGTTACTGGCAAGTCTCTTTTCTCGTTCCGTAATACATCATCTCATAACTAACTCATTAGTTACAATGCTTGCAAGGCTTAGGTGATGAGCATTACCGAGAGGGCCCAGAGATACCTCTCCGACAATCGGAGTGACAAATCCTAATCTCGAAATATGCCAACCCAACATGTACCTTCGGAGACACCTGTAATGTACCTTTATAATCACCCGATTCGTTGTGGACGTTTGGTAGCACCCAAAGTGTTCCTCGGGCAAACGGGAGTTGCATAATCTCATAGTCATAGGAACATGTATAAGTCATGAAGAAAAGCACTAGCAACAAACTATACGATCAGGTGCTATGCTAATGGAATGGGTCATGTCAATCAGATCATTCAACCAATGATGTGATCCCGTTAATCAAATAACAACTCCTTGTTTATGGTTAGGAAACATAACCATCTTTGATTAACGAGCTAGTCAAGTAGAGGCATACTAGTGACACTCTGTAGGTTTATGTATTCACACATGTATTATGTTTCCGGTTAATACAATTCTAGCATGAATAATAAACATTTATCATGATATAAGGAAATAAATAATAACTTTTATTATTGCCTCTAGGGCATATTTCCTTCAACCACTTCGAAGTGCCGAGCTCTTCGCTCCGCCACCTCGGGACCGGCTTGGCGGATGGAACCTTGTCCCGCATCAAGCTCGGACCACTTTATCAATGCCGAACACATTAACCAGCTAAGTCGCTATCATGCTCAAAGTTTTAAATTTTGAACTTGTGTTCGGTTCGACCATGCTTACATATGTTGTTCGTTAAAAAAACTCCCCTTACCCATGTTAACTGGGGGCTCTTAAAATTTACACGAGTCGTTCTATAATAATGTGTTTACTTCTTGGTCGTTGCAAAGTCTTTTTCTACCGCTCCTTTTTCGACTCGAGTGTATGGTCAATAGCCGGATAGCCTAGCTTCTCTCTAAATCCGCTTGAGCTTAGTTCGCTAAACTGGCCTCGAAGAAGCACTCCGCCTTCGGGATAAGGAGCTTGAAGCCGTAGGCTAACCCGCTTGAAGTCTTGAGATCGAATGTGTCATGTTAAAGCACGACAGAAGCACAATTTTTTTAAAGACCAATTTCCGGATTGGCACCAAAATCTCGGTTTAGTCCGGACGTCAAGCTTTTACATAAGTTTTTGGCTTTTCGAGCCTATGACACTTTTAAACTATTGGTGTGTTTCCAGCATATGTCTCGTAGTACAACGCCGGACACCTTTAGAGATTCTGCAAAAATATTCTCGGATATTGCTATATATGCACCGGTTTCGAATAGTGTCTTTGGTCAATAGTTGGGTTGCCCGGCTCCTGTGCTTGCCTCCTACGTTCCGCTTTGTTTGGCCAGGTGTGCAAAGGGAGAACCACTGCGATTGTGCTTCCAGCTCGCATGGTTAAGCACATAAGTGGAGAAAGCCGAAAACTGGCTTCACAATAAGCGTAAACTGGTCAGTGATCCGATGACTGTGTTAAATGACGGGTCGTTCATAACATTGGCCGAAGTGTTTACGGCTTGACCTCGGTTGTCGCGAACACTAACCAGAGGCTATTAGCTGGCCTCCCAACTTTAAGCTCATATGACTAAGTGAAAGTTATAAAGCCGCATATCTGATTGCCTCGTTTCTGCTAACACAACCGCCTTCGGGCACCGAGACGTCGGCTAAGGATTGTTTGTTATTGCGGAAACACCCTGCATAGCATCTACAAGGGGGTGGAAGCCGACGATGGGCCACTTTCAACTGATAAATGGTCGCAAAGGAGTCAAAATAAACATATCATCGGCATTTGTATTTAATATACAAGGGCCGCCTTCCGTGATCATCGTTATAAAGCCATGAATATGCATCAATTTGACTTAAGATTTCGGCCAAGCTGGGTTGCCTGGCTCCTGTGATTACCCCTACGTTCCCGATTGTTCGGCTAGGAGGTAAAGGGAGCACCTCTGTGATTGTTACTTCCGGGTCATCCGTGTTAGTACCTCAGACTGGGAGAATCCGAAAGCTAGCCATCTTATTGAATATAATTGGTCGACAACGACGGAAGTGAAAATTTTGGTCCATTAAAAGCCACAAAGATCGGGAACTTACACCAAACTAAATCCTCAATATTTTTCTCCTGCATCGATCGGAGTTGAGGTTTCATGATCATGGTCGGCATGACAATCCTAGGAAAGGAACCGATAGCGTGATTATTTTCTTTGGGAGATGTTTCTTACATCAAAGAGTAATATAACATTCTCTCCGCATACCTTTATTTATAAAACCATATGGCCGGATTGCCTTGTTTGTCGTAAACCTTTTCCCTTGTAAAGGCTTTATAAAGTAGGACAAACACTCCTCGGCCACTGGCTGAGGAGGTTGAAGCCGATGGTCGGTCAACAAGGTGTTGTACAATGCGGATCCAAGCATTCATGATGTAAAGTACTTGGATACATAGAATCATTACACATAAAAATTGTGAGTAAAATCCATTTACTGCAATCCATCTTTTAAACCCCTTGGGGCCTACCTTGGCGACCTCGGATTTCGACCAGCTCTAAGCTCCTTTAAGAGATCTTTTTCCGAGAAGTTTGTGTTAAACACAACAAAATTTTCTGTCAAACGGATATCGATCTTTAATTCGGCCACCCATGCCCACATTAAGGCTCGGGGGCTACTAGGCTTCGCGCTCATTATTTATAAATATTAAAGGGGCACATCGATCCTCGATCTGGTGTTGCCACCCAACCAGTGTCTTGGGGGCTACTGCATTGCTTATTCAATGCAGATAATTCCAAGTGCTCAGTGTTCGGCATGACCGAACTATGGGCAAGCGCGTCTTTGGACAACAGTAAGTACCATCTGGGACTTATCCGGCATCAAGCTAATATGTCACGGCGCCTTCTCACAACCCTCTCTCAGGGGCCTGTCCGTCGATCATTATTTCTAATATATTACACAGTGTTTCTATTCCTACGTATGCTGCCGAGCTAGGAGTTGATCCTCATGCCGGTTTTGCAAATCGACCTAAGTCTCAGGGGCTACTAGGATCAGCAGTTTTATGTTTTCCTTCAGGTGCATCTCGGGTTTTAGACCGACACACACCTTGAGGGCTACTGGATATACATATACTGGCTATATATCTCGGCAGAGAATAAATTGCACCAATCAAAAATATTCACACAAAAATCAGCCCGCGGTCGAGGTGGTGCACCACCTCGGAAGCAGTCCGGCATAAAGCTCGGGCGCCAGTGGCTGGCTCTATAGAGGGCATTTCCGACACTAAGCTCGGTTAAATTCGTTCAATCTTTTAAAAGACCGAGGTAGTTTCTGACACCTCGGACGCTGACCATGGTTGGAGCTCGGAAGTGGTCCGGCATAAAGCTCGGGTTCGAATGGCTCGTTCCATAGAGAACTTTTCAGCGTTAAACTCGGATAACCTCCTTCAAACTTTTTCAAGCCAAGGTGATCTATGACACCTCGGTTATTGTCCGGCGTTGGAGCTCGGATATAGTCCGGCGTTGGAGCTCGCATATAATCCGACGTTGGTGCTCGGCTGCAAAAGATATCTCGAATGCAGTCTGGCGTTGGAGCTTGAATGCAAGAGGACACCGCCGCACGGGAACAACTTCAAACCTGAGGTGTGGCGTAAAAAATAATAACAATGCATTGATAAAGGCCGAGAACTTAAAGGGGCTCCTCGGATACCCGACGCGTAAACTCTTCGGATTCACTTTGGCGATCCTCAAGATCGAAGATGAGATGATTTGTTGAACCAGTTTTCAAGACCGACGACCGAAGGTGAAGAACAGTTCGGAAGAATAGAGGAGCGTCCCCAACTTGAAGACCGGTTCAGGGGGCTACTGACGGTGTCGAGGACTAGGGGGTACTCACCACGTCGTCTCCCGATCAGTTGGATTGGGCCGAGGACCCCCATGGCAGTTTGCTCATGGGCCAGTTCGGACAACCGATGTATGCACGAGGAAGATTCCACAAGACTTGGTGATCAAGACAAGGACTCCTCTCCACCGGCGTATTCGACTAGGACTCTTGTTATCCTGGGCCTCTGTTACATTATATAAGCCGAGGCCAGGCTAGTCGATAGAGCATCATGACATTACTCATCATACCTCTAGGGTTCAGACCACAACATATGATCTCGAGGTAGATCAACTCTGTAATCATACACATCGAATACAATCAAAAGCAGCATGCCTTCGAGAGAGCCTGAAGCTGGGTAAAATCCCGTGTCCATGTTACCATTGACTCTAAGACGCACAGTTCGGGACCCCCTACCCGAGATCTGCCGGTTTTGACACCGACAGTTAGGGCCTCAAATTTTAGTGAAATGATACTAGTTTTTTGGGGGCAGTAGGGCATGGGCTCCTGTCGCCAAGGATCTGATAGTACGCTTCAGGACCATACCACCAGAGGTTATGGCGGTAGGGCCCTGAGATTGCTTGCACGAGTTGACTACCCGTTTAAATTCTGTTTTTCATCTCAACTAATTTCATAGCTAATATAACAAAATTTCACCCCCAATAATGAACAAAGTATTTTAACCAAATTGCACAAGGATCGCTAAGTTCAAATGGCATGCAACATTTTAGATTTCAAAAGGGAACATACAATATCACTTAGTTCAAATGACATACATCTTGGAGTTCCTATGACATACGACATCACAGAGTTTAAACGGCATATGACATCTTAGAGTTCAAATGACATAAAACATCACGGGAGTTCTTCAAACAATCTTGAAGCATCGATAAGGGGGTCTTGATGTATCTAATCCCTACAAAATTTCATGTTTGTAATTTCCTGACCACGATGTGGCATAGGCTCTAATCGAATATCATTGGATCCCGCCCAGTAACTAATAGCATTCATTCTTTTGCGAACCCAATCCTAGAAAACAGCATGGCTAGGTATAGGTGACGTTCATTCCTTGATTGCCCATCACATGATCCGCCTAGACCTTTTCAGGTCCATCGGATCAAATTCTTCCCTACTAGCGGAAAATGTGATCTGCATTCCCAAATTGTGTCTACAATCCTCTTCCTTGCTCTCAAGCTCAAGAAGACTCTTTCCTTTTTCAGCAACCAGCTTTGGAGGGTACTTAGTGAACTAATACGGATTAAACTCCCTTGTAGTTGTAGTGTTCATCTCTGCCTTGATGAGTTGGCGCCGACATTTTCTTCCGCCGCCTCATAAGTTTTCCCAATGTTGATAATGTTGTCCATCCTACATGAGTATTTAGCGAGAATGTTAGTGAGTGTCCTAAGCCTAGTTCTTGCTACAAAACCACAAGCATCACCATAATCTAACCCTAATCATCACCATTAGCATATCCATACAATGAAGCATCACCATAGCAACATTCAACAACATATCCATACATATGCATACCAAAACATATATTGAGGAAATAGGTGGCAACATTCATCCACATGTCCATATACGGTGCAGCAGAGCAATAACATGTGGCCATGCGGATGGCAATCATCTTCGAAATGACGTCGGTCATATGGTGTCAAGTCAAACCTTCTCCCCATCGAGAGCGCCTTACCAGCGCAGAGCACCTACATTTTCTTTCCTGCAAATTTGTGAGATGTTAAGGCATTTTTAATGCCGACCCGCCAACAAAGACACAATATTTGTTTGTAGTCACGGATGTGAGAGTCAGTTATCCAAAATTATCCCTTAAATGTCCGCCAATATGGTAAATATGAAATTCAAATTTGTTCGATCACATGATGCGCCCCATCTCCGCCTTAACCCTCTCTGTCATCTTGGATGTTGTCTCTTCTCGCTTCGTCCTCTCCTCTTTTCACTTCTTTCTGTTTATACCAGTTTTTTTTCCTTTTTTCCCTGGTTTCTTTCTTGGTTTATCGCCTTTTAGTTTTTTTTTCTCTACTTTTTTTCCCTTGGCTTTTTTTTGTTTTTTTTGCTTTGTTTTCGGTTCTTATTAGACTTTTTCAATTTTCACCGTGTCCTACTGTTTTGCATCATTTTCTTCGGTTCTCTTCATTGTTTATGGTTTCTCAGTTTTCCCCCTTTTTTCTTTGATTTTCTTTGTTTCTTTTTCAGTTTTCATTGGTTTTCTTTGGGGTTTCTTCAGCACATGTCTACTTTTTTCACACACAATGTATATTTTTGTATACACGCGCGAGACTTTTTTATACATGTTTAACATCTTTTTAATGCATGATTAACTATTTTAAAATATATGTTTCTATGTCTATTGTTTTCTCATACACGTTATGCGTTTTTCGTATACATCTGAAACACTATTTTTGTATATTTTTCACTTTTTAAAACACGTGATTTACATTTTGCAAATATAGGTTTGATTTATTCTTTTCTATATCAATTGTACATTTTCTGTATACATAATGAACATATATTTTATACATGTTTAAGATTTTCTAAGTACATGATGAACATTTTTACATATGTTTTGATGTCAAATATTTTACGTACACGGAAACATTTTTATACATGTTCAATATTTTTCAATACATGGTTAACATTTTTAACTATTTTTGGGGTCTAAATTTTCCCATACACCATGTACAATTTTTGTATACATCAGGGAAAAATCAAACATGTTCAATAAAAACGTTTCATATATATTTTGATGTCTACTTTTTTATACACATTGTACATTTTTCTTATACATTAGAAACATTTTTCTATCTAGGTTTAATATTTTTCAAATGCATGACTAACATTTATTCAAAATTTTATGTAAAGTAATTTTAAAAATAGACTTCCTCCGTCTCGAATTACTTGTAGCAGAAATGGATAAAAATGGACTAAATTCATCTAGAGACACCCATTCATGCGACAAGTAATTCGGGACGAAGGGAGTATATGCTTAGAATATTTCAGAATATAACACAAAGTAAAAAAAATCCAAAATAAACAAATGCTTAAGGCGTATAGGCCCCTAGCATGCTGGGCTAGCCAATTATTGCCCGCTTCATGCAAGACCTTGTTCGACCTCGCTATAAGCGACACATAGTCACGCCCCTCCTATTTGGTGCACTAGGCGCTGGCAAAGTCAGTCCCCCCAAACTCCCGCGCCCTTTTGGGTTAGTCCATGTGCGAGGCTCCCTGTTTGTTCATTTCATTTTTTGCTTTTCTTACTTCTATTTTTTCTTCTTTAAGTAATTTCAGATTTCAAAGAAGTTCCAAATTTATTTAAAAAATGTGGAAGGATTGTGAAGATAAGAGGGCAAAAAAGCTTGCAAGGGCTCGCCTTGCACAAGTAGAGGATGAGGCATGCAACAAGAAGGGGGAATTGCTCCATGTGACTCAATAGAAACTTGAGTCGTGCTACTGTTTGAGAACTACGTCAAGAACTTGTGAACTATATCGTGAACTTGAGTTGTACTTTCTATCATGAACTTGTGGTGTGTGTCATGTGTTATGAACCAGCGGTAGGGCCTCAAATTTTATTGAAATGGTACTGGTTTTTTGGGGGGCAGTAGGGAAGGGAACCTACCGCCAAGTTTCCTTGTAGTACGCTACAGGACCTTACAACCGGAGGATATGGCGGCAGGGTCATGAAATTGCTTGCACAAGAGCTACCCGTTACAATTATGTTTTTTTATCTCAACTAATTTCATAGCTAACAGAATTTAACCCCCAATAATAAACAAACTATTTTAACCAAATTGCACGAGGATCACTAAGTTCAAACGAGATGCAACAATATCGAGGTCAAAAGTGAACATACAATATCACTTAGTTCAAATGACATGCATCTTAGAGTTCCAATAACATACGACATCACGGAGTTCGGATGACATCATGACATACGACATCTTGGAGTTCAAATGACATAAAACATCATGGGAGTTCAAACAATCTCTAAGCATCGAAAAGGCGGTCTCGCTACATCTGATCCCAAGAAAATTTCTTGTTTGCAATTTCCTGATCACGATATAGCATAGGCTCCAATCGAATATCATTGGATCCTGGCCAGCAACTGAAAACATTCATTCTTTTGCGAATCCAATACCAGCGAGCAACATGGCTAGGTATCGGTGATGTCCCTCATTCCTTGATTGCCCATCCAATGATCTTTCTTAGCCTTTTGAGGTCCATCGGATTAGCGGGAAATGTGATTTGCATTTTCAGATTGTGTCTACAATCCTCTTCCTTCCTCTCAAACTCACGAAGATTATTTTCTTTTTAAGCGACGACTTTTGGAGGGTACTTAGGGAACTAATACAGATTAAACTCCCTCATAATTGCATACGCCTTGTCACAACTCACAACTCTTTACCCACATGTTCATCTCTACCATGATGAGTTGGCGTCGACGTTCTTCCGCCGCCTAATGAGTTTTCTCAATGTCGGTAATGTTGTCCATCCTACATGAGTATTTAGCGAGAATGTTAGTGAGTGACCTAAACCTAGTTCTTGCTACAAAACCACAAGCATCACCATAACCTAACCCTAATCATCACTATTAGCGTATTCATACATTCAAGCATCACCATCGCAACATTCAACAACATATCCATACATATGCTTACCAAAACACATACTGAGGAACTATCCATATACCACACAAAAACACATGTGCCAATCTAAGAGCATCTACATCCGGGCGCCTCAAACTCGTTTCATACGCCCGGGCGGGCCGCCCGGGCACTGTCCGGTTGTGAAATTTCGACCCAAATGGGCGCCTCAAACGGGCCTCGAACGCCCGGGCTGATTGGCACCCCTCATATCCTGCCCAAATATGGGGCGGATATGGGGACGCCCGGGCGCGGCCTGGCAAACCCGCCAATGTCGGAGCCAACCCATGCTGGCCCACCTGACCCCACATATATTCCTCCACATCCACTCGCCGGATCAAACCCTAACCACTTCATTCCATTCCCCTCCGTCACCCAAGCCCGTGTCTCATGCCCTACTTTACCTTGCCAGCGACCGGACCAACACTCTGGGGACTGCAGCCGGCCGCCGGACATAGCCACGGCGACCGGACGAGCTCTGCTGAAAGATCGCTAGGTTCCATGTAATAATATGGATTTGAGGTTTCTAATTTAAGGTATCCGGATGTGGATTGCATCATTTGAGACGTGACCGGTCAGTGTCCGCGGACGCGCATTGAATATGAACTTAGAGCATCGAGCCTGACAGTAGGCTATAACGGGTCTACAGGTGCAGACCCTGGCGGTAGCCACTTGTCTATGTATGTGAGTGTTGTGACATCAGAGGTACGTTCGCCTAGTTCCGTCGCCTACCGTCCACGACGGCAGCATAATGGTTACTTCCAATGAGAAAAAAATCAGGATGTGAACAAATCATGCTTAACTTTGGAAATGGTTTTGGCCGTTTATGACACAATAAACTTATACTCCCTCCGTCTTAAAATAAGTATTTCAAGATTAGTATAATTTTGTGCTAAAGTTAATACAAAATTGAGACACTTATTTTGAGACGGAGGGAGTATGTGTGAATGCCGCGAGAGAAGGTAGAAGCTTTCAAGATGGCGTACGCTCTAGTACTTTGCCCACAGCAGGCATCATTTCCAGAGGTGGGTAGAGGAGCACAACGACGGTACATTTGTCACCGGTACAGGCTTACCGCTGGGCACGTGAGCGCCTCCAGCCCGTGCCTCCTCCCCCTCTAGCATCATCATCATCATCATCTGAAATCTGAGCATGAATGACTGGATCTAGATGCGAGTGACCCCATCGGCCCATCGCCTTCCAATCCACTCTGCCTTTTTTTCTGTGAGCGTCAGAAGAGAGAAGCGACCAACACATGACTCAGAATCACTGTCCGCACGTACCATACATATACATGTACCCCTACCAAACCAAACCAAACCAAACCAAACCAAGCCAATCATTCTTGCGAGGCCGTAGATTGGTACTAGCACAAGTTGAATGGCCGATCAACGAACTGCTCGGCAAAAAAATGGCTGCGAGGCTACACGCACCGAACAAACGAGCGTCGCCGCGGACAACTCGCTCGCCGGTGCTGCTGCCCATGCCACTAGGCAAGTTGAGGAAGAGCAACGTGACGAGCGAGGCAACAGCACGTCGATCGCCCACCAACTCTCACCCGATTCCCCGTACTCCTCCTCCGCCGGAGAACGCCGCAGTGGATGCAACACAGGTTTAGGTTTGACTGGACCGGGCTGGGGATCCGAGGCGGCAGCACATGATTTCCAGCATCTTACACGCACAGAGAGACATGCACATTTGATTGCGGGCGGTCGCTCTGCCCCGGGCCGGGCCAACGCTCGGACAAACAAAGCAGCATGGGCGCAGGAACGCAAGAGCTTTGGAAAAAAAAAACAATTCAGACCAACTTCCAGGGGCAGCGGCTCAGACCAGATTATCTACTGCTGATGACAGGCAAATGAGGCGGTCAATGGAGGCAGCCATGGACTCCTGCCTTCTTCCTCTCCGGTTCACAAAACCATGAATATAGTATCCAAGACATGTGTTCCTGGCCAGCTTAATAATACTGCATCTGGTATCTGCAAGAAAACACAATCAGAACAGCCCCAAAAATGATCATTGCCTTCAACCTCTGTGCTGCCTTGCTATCTTCATGCAAGGATAATCAATCAATACCATGGTGAACATTAGTTTAGCTTCGGTGGCATCATGAAGAAGACTTCACAGTGTTCCAGAATTCTCAACGGGACACAACCCATTGCTGCTTTCGATGCACCATACTGGCATCCAAAGGAGAGAAAGGAAAGGAGTCCCTCCCAACTTCCCAAGAGAAACAAAAGCCATTGTTGCCTTCCCCATGCTATGCATGGGTTAAGCCAAGCCGGCCAAGAGAGAAAAGAAGAGAGAACCCCCATCCAATAATAGCCACAAAGACAGACAGGTGAATGAATCTACTACCACAGTATGAAAAAGGACCCTTTGGTAGGCCATCACACAACTGGTGCACCACCACAGACCACACCACATGCCATGCTTCTCTTCAGAAGCCTTGATTGACACACGGGAGAAAATCAAAAAAAAAAGAAAAGATCAGGAGACAACACCAGGACCCATTCACATGACACCTATCATCATCTAGGCCTAACAATGCCGATGGTGCACCACACTACACTTCCAATGGTGCACACTCGCTTGCCTGCTCACTCACTCGGTCACTGGCAGTTGGCGCTCCGGCCGGGGCCGCCGTAGTAGAAGTAGGAGCCCCAGTCGGCGTTGTTGCCGTTCTGCACGTCGTAGCAGTTGGACTGCTCCGTGAAGGTGCCCATCCCATGCGGCGCCTTGAGGTTGTTGGTGCTGTCCACCACCTGGATGTTCTTGAAGTAGCTCGCCTTGCCGAACCCTTCCTCCGGGAAGTGCCCGCTGCCCATCTGCGTCGACGTGTGCACCCCCTCCGCCTGCGAGTTCACCACCTCCCCGCCCCACTCGATCATCGACGCGCTGTCCGCCAGGTACGAGAAGAGGAACGACGGCCAGTAACCCAGCACGTATTCCTTGCCAAACTGCATCCACCAGTGACCCTCCTTCGGATCCTACATACATACATGCGTCGGCAGGCACAAATCGTCGTTAGAACAAGAACAGAATCATTAGCTTTGGCATGTATCTAGACTTCAGTATGGGGTTAGCCGTTTAGCTTCAAGAAGATGCCGACACTCATGGTGCACTAAGCAGGCCGTGAAATGCACTCATTACCCGTGCGTGATAGAATGATAGAATGAAAAACACATGACTTTCTATCTCGGCATGGCACTCGCTTGCTGAGGTGAAAGGTAGCAATGCTTCATGAGGCTTCTATTGACAAAACCCACTAGAGTAATCATCAAGGCTAAAAAAGGTTGTTGACAAAACTTGTAACATAGCCACATGCTGAGGGGTATGTGCTAAATAATCTTCAGAGCCCCAGAGTCCAGTCAAGGAGCAAGAGGAGTAAAGGGCACATCAGCAAGTGGGCAGAAATTCCTGTGGCGTTAATGTTTGTGACACTGACAGTAACCCATTCTTAAACAGTAATGAACTGCTTGCTCACTCACCTTCCAGATGAGTATGCTGATGTCGTACTGCGAGCCGGAGTAGCCCGAGATGGGGAATATGCTGGCCCCCATGGCCACCTCGTTGTTGATCTGGACGAACCCTGAGCACAGTATGTTGTAGCACCCAGTTGCCTGGTACGCGTCACTCTACACAACACAAAACATATATACAGGTTAATAAGATCAACACAAGCACATGTCACCAAGAATTGCAGGCTTAATTTTGAAGCATTTCACACGGTTGTGTGAAGGGAGAAAAACTCACAGTCCAGTAGGTGAACAGTCTTGTGTTGTTGTCCCCATAGAGGTCCGGGCTAACCTGATGAACCAGCCAACAGAAAAGAGAAAAGTTCAGGGCCCGTGACACCACCGAGCTAGCTAGAAACCGTAGGAACAGAGCTATCTATCCATCCATCAATCAACCGCAGCGACGGTGTGGCATTAAGTTGACAGGCATGGGCTACGAGAGCGAAGCGATCAGGCTCATGGAGCTGTATGTGGTTGGGTGATCTTATCGGTGGTACGTACGTACCTGCCAGCCAGCCTCGATGCTGTTGAGGTCCTCGCCGAAGGAGCCCCCCAAGATCCACAGCTGGGACAGGCTGAACTCGTTGGGCTGCTCGATCTTGGGCTCCCACACGTTGATCGTCGCCTTGGCGCCGTAGTACTTCTCGCCCTGAACGTATGATATCGCGTGCTGAAAAATTCACAACAGTCAGAGTTCATGCTTCATGCACAGCACCAGTCAGTCAGTGGCATTTCCTCTTCCTTGCTGCCACTCAAACAAACACTGAGTGAGATAGGTGGTGGATGCAATGCGTGCACGTACTTGATGGCCGCCCTCGTTGAGCATGGCGAGATCGACCGACATCGGGTTCGCCACCGTGGGCTTGTGCTTCCTGCCGTAGCGCCGCATGGAGCTCGCGCGCATCAAGTCGTCCTTCTTGGTCCTCCGGACGGGTACGGTGCCCGGCGCGCACCTGCCGTTTCGGTGCCAGAGCTGAACCATCGGCCTCTCGCCGTCGCCGGAGGAGGCCACATTGGCCTTGGACTCGTCGTACAGGCCCTCCGGGTGATAGCTCGGCCTCATCTGCAGACGCAAAAATGTTCAGCAAAAACAGTGGCTGCTTCTCCTGCTGCTGCTGAGGCATCTGAAATCAAACTTGATATTAGTACCTGGATGGTGTGGTTCTTGAGGAACGGGTGGTCGAAGGCCGGCTGGTGCGAGATGTGCACGCAGTCTATGATGTCCCCGTCTGGGCTCTGCTCGATTGATTTGCAAACAAACAAACGAAAGTTAGCTAGCATCCACTGACTGAAGTTTGAGCAAGAATAAATGAAGAATGGCATTGCAAAAGGACACCAGTACAGTACTAATTTGGCTGGCATCCACTGATGAAGCTTCAGATTTTGCAGTGAGCACGAAAGAAATTCCTCACAAAGTAGTGGGCATCTTTCTTGAAAATTTTTGCTTAACCTTTCGCAAAATTCGTAAAGCGAGAAAGCGAATCGGCCCCAAGAACAAGCCGCCGGGAAAAAACAAGCCCCCGGAAAGGCCACCCTTTTGAATCAGGGCGTGGCAACTTTGAGCGGCTGGAGCAGCCAAGAACGCCGCCCGTCGAATCAATCTCGCCCAAATCCCCCCCAAAAATGCAGATTGAAACGGACACCGGCTTTGACCAGGAAGGAAGAAGAAAATAAATCCCCATTCAAATCTTGAGCAGAATAGCAGCGGGTCAGCAAGAATCTAGGTAGCTCGGCGGGCGCACAAACGCACCTCGATGCTCTTGACGGCCGGCTTGTTGAGGCGCTTGAGGTGGCGGTGCATCCTGGCCTCCGGCGACCTCGCCGCCTCGCAGGAGAGGCACATCACCGCCGCCAGCAGGCACGCGACGACGCGCGCAGCGGCCATGGCTTCCCTCTCCTTCGCTCACTCCTCCACCGCTCTTCCGCCTCCCTAGCCCTTCTCTCCTATCCCCTCGCCCGCCTCCGTGCTCCGGCTAGAACTTCAAGAAGAAAGAGCCCCCTCCTCCTGCTGCACCAGAGACGCCCCTTCCCGCCGGCGACCCACCGCCGCGCCGCCTCCGGGGACCGGCCTGCGGATTTTGAAACAATGCGGGGGTGGGGGTGCGGAGTGGAGCGGAGCGGTGGCACACTCTCGGGCGCCACGCCGTCTGGGCTTGGGGACTAGTGAGGTTTGCAACAAGTGGAGTGGGCAGTGGAGCGAGGCCGCGGCTGGCAGTAGTGCACTGCGGTCCGTCCGCCGCCCAGTCTCGCACGCTGCCGCTTTTGCCGTTTTTCGAGCGTGGCTTTTCCCGGGGCTCTGGACGGAAATGCCCCTGCGGTACACCATTTGTAAATTGCTCCGGGGCTCCGGGTGGGCGGACGTCAGACGGAGCCAGCGCCCACTGGAATGTGGGCCCTAGCAATAGTTTACTGTATGTTCGATGAGTAAAATAAAATTTGGAAAACAAGGAAGGGTTGTGTTCATGAGCAGTGGCCTATATTTGGTGAAAAATATGACATCTGCTTTGCGATGGGCGCGATATATTTGATATGCTTACCAAATGTCAAACCCTAAAATACAAAGGTTGAAGTAGAGGAATAGCACATCAAACCTTGTTTCCCCAATGCAGAAAAGAGAACAACCTTGTTATAATAAGAGCATCTACAGCCGGGCGGCCCGTCCGGTCATTGACCGATAACAATTTTTTTGACCCAAGCGTACGCCTCAGACGAGCATCAAACGTCCGGGCTGATCGGCACCCCTCATATCCACCCTAGATATGGGGCAAATAGGTGGGCCCGGGCAGGTCCGTCTGATAAGCCTCGCCCACCACCGACCGCACAGCTGTCCCACAAAAAAAACATCTGGCTCATCGCTCTGAAATCCTATCTCATACACACTCTCCTCTCTCGCTCTGTCCTCTTCTCTCGCCGCACCGATTCTGATCAAATTCGGCGCAATGTCGAGCTCCGGCAGCCGCTCCGACTCCGAGTTGGATCCGGACTATGAGCTTGCCCTACGCATCGCCTTGGAGCGGTCCAAGGTGGAGACCTGGGGCTGCTCCGGACATGTAGCCTCGCCGCAGAAGCAGCTTCCCCATTGGCGCAGCTCGGACGCCGCGCGCTGGCCCCTCTCGGCCCGTGCGCATGTCCGACAGACGGCCTGCGCAATCCGCACCTCCCCTACGTTGTCCCCTACCCCGGCTTAGGCTTGGCCGGAGCCAAGACGCCGGAATAAGAGGCGCGCGACGCCCGTCGCGGGAGGCAGCGGGAAAGGGAGAGGAAGGAAGCGGACCAGTCAGTGCGCCGCCGCCGAGGGATGCAGGCGGAGCCCGACGAGGACGCGCGGCTCGTTGAATGGGTTTACCGTCGGTCGCTTATGACTGCGGAGACGGGCGTGCGGTGGCTCCGCCGGAAGAATGCCAAGGCGCTCCGGATTGCCATTCAGCAGTCCGAGCGCGAGGCGGCTGAGGCGGCAACGGAGGCGGCTCAGCTCGCAAAGCTCAAGCGGCGGCATGACAAGGAGGTCCGGCGGTTGAAAGGGGTCATCATCCTCTCCGACACCTCTGACAAGGACGACCATTGCTCCTCGTCCGACGACTCGGACAATCCGCACCATGCACCGACCAAAAGGGCGAAGGGCCGGCGAGGAAGTGGTGAAGCTTCGCCGTCTCCGTCTTTAATTTCAAGTTTTTAGTAATCTGGTTTAAACTAGTCCGTCATTTAAAGTGAATTGGTGATCTTTTTGGTGATCGAAATGTGCATTTCTATGTCTGATTCTATGTTTTTTTTTGTGATCTATGTTGTTTCTATTTACGTTGCATGCATGGATATGAGGTACCAGATATGAGATACACGGATGTGAATGAGAGGATTTGAGGAGTTCCCGGTCAGTGCCCCATGTCCGCGGGCGTTTGAGGACCCAGATTTGCAGGGTGCGGCTATAGATGCTCTAAGTTACAATAGGTTGGTACGTGATGTGAACAGTTTTTACCAGGGTGATGAGAACATGCAGATAACCGCGTTCAATGGAGAGAGAAAAATTGATATGAATGCTATGGATGTATAAACCAGTGCAACATAGCAAATTTCAATATCCAACTATAAAACAATTAAAAAACCAAATGAGATTGGCATAAGCAGGATTTGGTGATATAGTGACATGACATTCGGTGGAAATTTTTTGTTGTACCACTAATGAAGGTGAGTTACTCCAAATTAAACAAGGAGTATTAGGTTCTAGAAGGTTCTAAAGATACGATGTTCGGCCGAACTAAGAATTGTTCATAGGTGAAAGTTAACATTTTATCAGGACAAAATGTAAAAGCTAACCACACCAATTGAAAAAGATTCAGGTAAACCACACATCACATGTATAGTAAAATAAGTTTAGTCAACATGCTCACCTTTTGAGCCCATTTGGATCTTCTCCAGCTTCACGGAATAGCCAGCTTCCAGAGAAGCCACCCGCCGCTAGCTTCTGATGGAAGAAGGATTCGTTCGGTAGCAGTCAGCAGCTCCTCTCCGTCAGCATGGGCTGGCAGCCCAGGAAGCAAGCTTGAGGCCCAATTCGGTGGCTCATCACGAGAGGGAAACAGATCGAGGAGAAGAAAATGGTTCGTGGATGACACTTCAGTAGGGCATTCCCACGTAATTTATAGCAACTTATCCTTGTCGTTTCCTCGAAGCTGCGCTTCCGCTGCTCCGAAAATTTGCACCGCGGGCGGGCCGCTCGTTCTCCAAGAGCGGGATTCTTGGAGCAGAATTGTCCGGGTGGCTTCTCGGGAAGCTGGATCTTGGAGGAGATCCGAACGTTTTCGGTTTTCTTGCCGACCTGAATACTCTACTTCCTTTGTTTGACAAATGCAAGATGTCTTGGATATTTTGATATGGATTACATAAGGGCTGAAATGAGTGTACACTATAACGTATCTACATACATCCGATTGGCAAGAAAATTAAAATATTTTATACTTGTGAACGGATGGAGTAGTTGGTACAAGCCAATATATTTTTTTCATATACAACTATACGAAAACAAACCTGGAATAAGGAAGTATCACTCTGTCTCATAATATAAGATGCTTCTGAACACTGGTGTCGCGTTACAGAAACATCTTGCATTACATTACAGGGCGGAGTGAGTATTACATAACTCCATGCCACCTAAACGTCACTCCTATCATATGTTTGGTGTCAAAAGAACTACATCCTCTACATAGTCAAAGCAAAGGAAAAGAAATCACTCACCACGTGCTGTATGGTCAGAGTTTAGCGGAGCTATAGAGAAACCAAACTCGAAGCTGCGATTATAATACCGGGCATGCTCTTTGTTTTGTGTTTATAAGGATATAAGATGAGATTATGGCCGCCGCTCACGCCTTCGGACGTGCTCCTGCCAAACCCAAATCTTCTTCCCAAATGGCGCGTGCGTGCGTGCGTGCGTGCGTGCGGTTGGTAATTTCTTCGTCCACCACCACCACCAGGAACCAGGATGAGGATCGGGCGCCCCCGGCCGGCACCTACCTCGCTCGGGCCCCGGGACGCGTCACGTCCCGTCCCGCTCACCCCGCACCCGCGGCCACGTGCGAGCTGCCGCCGCGCTGCGCGCAATCTCGCCGACCGGTGGGACCGTGACCGCAGTTCCCCTTTCGGTGCGTGCGTGCGAGAGAGCACCCGTGTGAGAAGGAAGCGGCGGAGGGTTCCCGTGGACCGTGGTGGTGGTGTGGCATTGGATCCGGTCGGACGGACGCACGCATGCATGCACCGTGTTATTAGCGACATGGGCACGGAGTGAAAAGCTCCCTTGTTGTAATAAAAGTGATTAGCCGGTGCTTACTACTGTAGGGAGCTTTAGCGAAGGAGCCTACAAAATCTTGCTCCGTTGCTTGATTATTTTGCACAGTATGTAGTACAGATGTTGCTTAACCTTTTTGTACTGTACTACTGTCCATCAATGGTACTAATAAACTACTCCTACTAATTGTCCAACTACGTCTTCCATCATGATCAGCGTACAAACATCGCTCAAACCCCTGTTATTAACAAGCACTGTTTAGTGTTAGTAATACGATCTGTAGCCTGTAGCTGTAGGGGACAAACATGTAGCACGACCATCCTATACAGAGTCTACAGAAAGTGTCTAATTATTTGTTTTGTTGAACTTGCTTTAATAAAGTGACCGCATGAATTTATCCGATGCAGACGCTTGGGAGGACCTTATTTTTTTTAAAAAAAAAGAGAGAAAGTGTTTAATCTGTATGTCAACATTGAAATCCACGACAACATCGCGCATCAGGTAGGCACCTCGGCCCGTGAAAACGCTGCGAAATGGGTCAATGTTCGTACAGAACAATATCATAGGGCGAGCACCCCGTCTGTCCGTACACCAATCACTCTGCTGGTGATAGTATTTTAACTGTCACCGCGGCAGACAACAACATCGCCGGGGATGTCTTTTCGCATCAGTCTCTCTAAATCAGAGGCGCGTCTGTCAGGAACACCAGCAGCAGCGATTAACAAATTAAATCCTTGGCATTATAGTGTTACCGCTGGTAGTAAAACACTGCACGCGGTAATTATAGTGTTACCGCTGCTGCCTGCCTGTGCGGGTGCGGGGGTTGGTGATTTGGTCTGGTCTGGCATGGTTGTTGGCGCGTTGCGGGAGCCAGCAGCAACCAGCAGTAAAACGGGATGATTGGTCTCCCCACGACCGGATCTTTGCGGGCTTGGTAAAAACAACTTGCTAAACAGAACACTACGAGATCCATTTACGTGCAGTACGTGTGGTCCGCCTCTGTTCTGACGAGGCGAGGGCCCACATGGCAGGACCCCCACACCCCTCCTGTGTTGGGTGAGGGCCGGATGTCTCGGGTCCACAGGGAAGGAAAAGGCCGGTGGAAACACAATCAGCTTGGAATGGCGCAAAGCACTGCACAAAGCAGTAAAATGAAAGAGTTTTTCACTCTAGGGCTGACTGCCTACGACTACAAGATTGGAGTTTTCTCCATTTTCTGTTTCGAGGAAGCAACCATGCATACTTTGGTCTCGTAAGTTCAAGATTAGAGCTGATAAGCTCATTTAAAACCCACTTGGTGCCTAACTAGAAAATTCTGATATACCACAGCACTGTGAGTGGCATGGCATGTGCTTGGCGCACAAGCTGCTGCAGCCTGGAGAGTTGAGCTTAAGTAAAACAAAAGGCAAGGCAAAATGGCCAACAGACGGAATCAATCTGTGTAGAAAGCCGTGGATTTGCTTTAGCCCATGGCTTTTCTCCTCATGCCACAAGCGCCCGAAAGACACCTTTCTTTCCTACGAGCTTTCGTGCCTCTATTATTGTTTTCCCAAGGATGAAAAAAGTGGTTACTACCAAAAGCTACTAAGCTAGGGATGCTCCGCTACAGCAAATGCCCATACTTCCCTACCATAATAAGAGCCGAATCATTGAATGCCCTAGCTCGTCCACTCGGGACGCGTTTGGTTACCTGCATTTTTTTTTAATTATTTTGTATACTTGTCCCAGTTGGGTCAGAGTGGTCATATGCAGGCAAAAACCATCTTCTGCATGTTGATTGGTTGATTGCCTCCCCTCTGCCTGCATAGTACCAACACCTCTACGCACTGTGCTTGGTTGCTCATATTAGTTGTGCTCATACTAGTCACGTTGTTTGGTTGCCTGCATGGGGTGTGATCAAGACTTAACAATTATCCATAACACACAGTGTCATGGCGATTGGAATGAGCGATGACAAGGACACAAGCAACTAGTTCGTCGCGCCACCATCGGACTCGGCGCCAAGGCCACCGTCCACTGCCGCGGGCTCGCCCATGCGGAACGCCGGCCTCTTCCGGTCAATGAGCAAGCCTCCCGCCGTCGTGGCGAGCAGAGTCTCTGGAGCTCATCAATGGTAGAAAGGTACCGAGCAGGGAAGGGGAACAACCAGCAACAGAAGAGGGCGGTGGACTAGCCGCCACCGGCATGTACTATGACGTCACGCTCTTCTGCAAGTCCGATACGCCCTGGCGCGGCTCGCCTCGCCGCACTCCTGCCCGCCGACGCGCTCTTCTGCGGGTCGTTGAGCGCGGCGCAGGAGCGGAGGACATTGAGCGCGTGGCTCGCGAGCCGCAGGTCGGCGCGGTTGTAGCCGTGGTCGATGCACACGACGATGGCTGGCTAGAGCTGCTTCACGACTCAAGAGAGGAGGCCGAGAGGAGCGACGCCAACGGCGGCTCCGGTGTAGCAGAACACGGGAGAGTAGACTAAGATTAAGGGGTGTCATTAACACATATCGCACATATGTGTACATACGTTTCACGAGGAAGAGATTAGATCTACTCGTCTACGATCATCAAAACAAAAAATGTGCAACATGAAAGTCGTGTGAAATTGTAAGATGAAGCTATTGGTCAAAGAAAATTTCAAACGATCGACCCTACACGAAGAATTTGACAAAATTCGTTTAAAATAGCTCCAAACTTGAACACGAAATTGAACATTTATGGTCAACGAAACTACGAACTGATCACAAAAATGAAACCATAACATCGATGTGCGTCTTTTTCGTGTAAAGCTTATTATCTCGAAACAAATCACCGTTGTGTAGATTAGAAGGGATGGAAGAAAGGAGAATAGAGAAGGAGCTTAATGGTTGGAAGAGGAAACAACATACAAGCTGCATACTAGCCGGCATCCTCTCGGCGAGAGGACCTACCATGCGCGAACGAGGTGGCCTGACCCAGTCTGGCTCGCAAAAAACAGCTGATTCAGCCGTTCCTTCAGAACCAGGCTCATACTTGCTTTTAGGTTCGTGCTGGCCAGGTTTTGGATGCAGCCCAGGCAACCAAACGGGTGATTCTTCCCACGCAGGCTTGGTTAGATTTTTTTTTTCGATAAAGGACATTTCATTAAATTGATTTATTAAGGTGATACAACCGCATCTAAAGAACGCGTCCACGATGATGAAGGATGGAGCAAAATGTAGATTCGGTGGTGCACCAAGACTTGGGCCTGCGTCCACCCCAACCAGGCCCGAGTGGAAAGATGAATTGTTCAATGTTTTTAATATAGCTTACCACTCTTCTCAAGTAGTATTTGTTAGAGTGAGGGAGTATGTGGAGACAGAGCACGATCGGTATAGTATAGGTATGTAGTACGTCAGCTTGGCGTGTGGTGAGATGCTGGCTGGCATGTCGCAGTTGCGATGGGCCATGGCGTTGGAACCCCAGGACGCAATTCAAACGCCGTGATATAATGTCACGTGGTGTGCCTCCCTCCGCGAGTAGCGAGCCGAGCCGGCGTGGCAGCAGCCAGTAGGCTTGTCCTAACGTGCCCATATGCATGAAGCGGCAGCTGAAACACACAACATCGTATCCTCTTCTCCGGTCCGGTCTTCGGTCTTCCTACCACATTGAAACCTACGGTGCAGCCTGCAGCGCCAAATTAATTAGTACTCACTTCGTTTTAATCTCCGATTCACAAATAATTGTCTTTCTAGAGATTTCGATAAATGACTACATATGGAGTAAAATGAGTGAATCTACACTCTAAAACATGTCTACATACATCCGTATGTTGTAGTCCATTTGAGATGGCTAGAAAGACAATTATTTGAGAACGGAGGGAGTATTTGTCAAATGAATTATCACATACGGATGTATATAGATATATTTTAGAGTGTAGATTCATTTATTTTGTTTTTGTATGTAGTCATTTGTTGAAATCTCTATAAAGACAAATATTTAAAAACGGAGAGAGTAGGTCAGTGTGCATGGATGCATGGATGCTCGGCCGCTCGCTTATCATAAACTAGGAACATGAATATAATCTGGCAAAGATAGATAGGTAGAAAGAAAGAACGAACGAAAGATGCGACGCACAAGGCGCAAAGGCACGTACGGCCATATCCTTTGCACTGCTGCTGTTTGATTGATTGGGATGGTGCTAAACCAGCCCGAGTTCGGGTGGCCTGACAGGGATGCCTCGCATGGAGATCGCTCTCAAGCTCCCTAATCTGATCTAAGCCTCGCACCCGCGGGGTCACACTAAGAACATTTATTCTGATGGATAAGCATGGTGAGCGTCGTCGTCCTGATCATTCTCCCGCCACCGGCCGTTCTTGGTCATTGAATAACCAAACCAAACCGAACGACGTGCCAACAGCATGCATTGGTCTAGGCCTCCTACGGTATGGTACTCTAAACTCCACAGGTACGTCCGCAGCATCCAGGAAAGGGGGCTACACGGCCAAACCTGTACTATACATGAGCTGTGGTACACACTAAAAGCTCATCTAGTTCGATAGTATGGCTTTCTTGTGTGTGGTTGGGAGTTTGGGACGCCGGCCGAAGGAGACGTCTCACCAAAATGACAGCCCGTGCCTAATTGTACTCCCCTGTGCACTACGCACAGGAACATTTTGTGGTCCGTTCAATCACAGCGCGTCCTATGCATCCATGTTAACAGGACCACTTAGCCTGCTGCCACGTACGTACTGCAGCAAGCAATGTATGCCGCAATCTACCGTACCAGTACCACTATAAGGCTGCGTGTACTCAATATACAGGCCTGGACTTTGTCCACCACCCCGTCTCAAATGGACCCTTTTAAGTCGCAACAATCTTTGAAAAATATTGTCTCTCAAAATTGCACTGGACAGGTTCCATGCAAGTTGACGCATGACAGCATGAGCCCCAGACTCTGATACAAAATTTACTGAAGAAACTCTAATCTGAACAGAGTGAAACCACAGTCCTCTTCTCAGCGCTCTCAGGGTTCAAACAGATACAGCAACTGTAGCTCCAAGGGAAACCAGATTTCCAACGAACCATATAAATTATAAAAGACCAAAAAAGACAGGGAAACATAGCCTATGTGTGACAGAGTACACTCCTGCTTATATGGATGGATCGCTTGCCCGTGAAGCGATTAGATTTGCCTAGGCTAGGAGGCCACTAGCCTACTAGGAGCCAAGCCCTTTTTATCAGTGCCCCCTCTATGTTACAAAGCAGAGATGACGGGCGAGGCTTAGCAGACACGCGCAATAATGCAGCTGCCTAAATAATGCTTGTGTTACCATTGTAAGGCTGGTCATAGTGGCAGTATCATACACTAGTATCATATGCATGATACTAGTATATGTTACCTTATTATTACGACCAGCCTGACACATAGTAGCATAGTATTTATTATGATATGGTATTTATCTATGTTAATCATACTCTTTTTTTTCTTTAATTATTTGCCGCATAAGCATTTTACGAGTCTTAAATGCATGATACTGGTTATGTTACCTTCACTATGGTCAGCCTAAGGTAAACTAGTGTGCTGCCCCATGGGATGGACGACCCCACGTGTCCGGGGTGCATGAGGCCAGCCGATCATGTGCTGCCGAGGTTGTTCACGCAGGGTTTCACTTCCACACACTCACGTGAGTGCGGAGTTCTTTACCCTCATCCATTTGTTCAGTATGGTTCTGAAAGCTACATTTCAACTGCAGGATAGAGATCATTTGTTTGGAAACTGAAAAAGGCTCTAGCTTCTTATAGTGCTAAAAAAACAGGATGAATGCACGGTGGATTGTGAGTAATGGGTAGATGGAAAGGCTGTTTGGATTGGATCTGTTCTGAATTACTTGTTACAGATATGGATGTATCTAGATGTATTTTAGTTTTACATACATCCATTTTTGCGACGATTAGTTTGGAATGGAGGGAGTACATTATTTTGGAACTGCGCAAGTAGCATAAGCAGAACAAAGCTACTTTCTCCGTTCCAAATTACTTGTCTCAAAAGTGGATAAAAATAAATGTATCTACAATTAAAATACGTCTAGATACATCCATTTATGTGACAAGTAATTCCGAACGAAGGGAGTATATCATACGCTTTGGTACAAGAGATGGATACAACCGTACCTTTACGGAATCTAAGATCTAGAGAATATTCAGTTACTCACCTCTTCAGACATAGGGGTGCAAGCCACTGGAGAGCTGGGATATCGGGCATGGTAGCCAACGAGACATCCGGTCATCTCATCATTAAATGCTGATTTACACAGCGCATTTGGAGAAAGGTGAAAGCATGGCTTTGATTGGGGGCGTTGGAGATGAACAGGTGGGGAAGGAACGCAACATCAAGTGTTTGATGGACAAGCATGTCAAAACCAAATATAACAAACAGGAAGGCCATGGCCTCGGGTCAACTCCACCACGCGATCCCAAACGTTTGTCCGTTTTGTCCTGATTCTGTCCGTTTGGGTAGGGCGATGGGGTCGTGTCAGGGCCTGTCCTGGGATGCGATGGCCGTGCGCCCAGCGCGCGGTCGCATCCCGGCCGCATTCTGTCTGCGTATTATTTCTTTGCAAGTCCTTAACTTTATTTCATCATTCATTTTTGGTACATGAAAAATACATCATCATATTTTGACTAGTAAAGCAAGACCAAAGAAAATAAGAACCACAAGAATACATTTTAGAAGATACCCAACTTTCAAAACTGCTCCCTTGAGTTGGGTTAGGGCCTTCTCGATGCACTCATTGTTGATCTGTGGAGGAGGCTGGATCTGGCATCCTCCTTTCTTCTTCAAGCCAGAAGTCAATGTTGCTTCCTCAGACCTAGTCTCGTGTCTAGCCTCTAATATAGTAACAAGTGCACTTGTCTCATTTATAGCCTCTATGCTAGTTAAAAGTGCACGAACATGTACTAAATTTCGCTCTATCAATATATCGATGTACTCTTCTTCCCAATGCCAAAACTTGCATCCATTCTACACAACAAAATTTGAAGTTAGCACAACTAATCAAATCTAGAGCACGAACCGAAGATAAAAAAAAGCGCATACCCCATCGTTTAAGCACTTGATGAACACCCATCCGGGATTTTCCGGCGTTGTAGACACGCGGCGTACGACCATCCTTGGGCAGTGGTCGCACTTAATGAGTGGTAACGGTGCCGCGAGCTTTTGGGCAAGCATCGAGCCCGCCGACCGCCATTCGTGTATCTGCGGCGGACCACCGACGGTGCAGATCCGGCGGCTAGAGGAAAAGCCATCGTCAGATGGCCTTGCGGCCCGCCAGGCCTTCCGTGAGGTGCCCGGCCGATCCATGGCACGACCCGCCTCCCACAAATGGGCGAGCTCAAGGCCGACCGGATCCGTCCCAAATCCGGCCGGCGGTGCGCAAACCAGTGGCCGTGGTTGGGTAGCTCGGCGGCGTCGAGGGAAGGGTTGGCGAAGCTCGCGTCTCAACTGCACGGGCTGCAATGATAATGGTGGTGGCGGCGGCAGCGAGGGAAGAGTGGGGAAGAGTGGAGGGTGCGGCGGAGGAGGGAGGTGTTGGGGAACGAGTAATTTCAAAAATTTCCTACGATCACGCAAGACCATGGTGATGGCATAGCAACGAGGGAGAGTGTCCGCCCACGCCCTCGTGAGACCGAAAGCGGAAGCGTTATAACAACGCTGTTGATGTAGTCGACGTCCCCACGATCCGACCGATCCAAGCACCGAACGACGGCACCTCCGAAGTTCGCACATGTTCACTCGATGACGATCCCGGACTCGATCCAAAGCAAAGTGTCGGGATGAGTTCCGTCAAGACGACGGCGTGGTGGACGATGTTGATGCTCCACCGACGCAGGGCTTCGCCTAAGCTCATGACGATATGACTTCTCCGCGCAGGCTTCTCCTAAGCTCATGACGATATGACCAAGTGGAATATAGTGGAAGGGGCACCGACACGGCTAAGGCAAGATCCGAGATCAACTTGTGTGTCTGGGGTGCCCCCGCCTCAGATATAAAGGAGGGAGGGAGGAGGAGGCCGGCCCTAGTAGGGGGCGCCATGGGGAGTCCTACTCCCACCGGAGTAGGATTCCCCTTCCTAGTCCAACTAGGAGTCCTTCCATGTATTGGGAGTAGGAGACAAGTAAGGGAAGGGAAAAGGAGAAGGAAGGAAGGGGCGCCTCCCTAGTCCAATTCGGACTAGTCCAAGGGAGGGCGGCGGCCACCCTTTGGCCCTTTTTCTCCTTTCCCGTATGGCCCATTAAGGCCCAATACGAATTCCCGTAACTCTCCGGTACTCCGAAAAATACCCGAATCACTCGGAACCTTTCCGAACTCCGAATATAGTCGTCCAATATATCGATCTTTACGTCTCGACCATTTCGAGACTCCTCGTCATGTCCCCGATCTCATCCGGGACTCCGAACTCCTTCGGTACATCAAAACTCATAAACTCATAATATAACATCATCGAAACCTTAAGCGTGCGGACCCTACGGGTTCGAGAACTATGTAGACATGACCTAGAACCATTCTCGGTCAATAACCAATAGCGGAACCTGGATGCCCATATTGGCTCCTACATATTCTTCGAAGATCTTTATCGGTCAAACCGCATAACGACATACGTTGTTCCCTTTGTCATCGGTATGTTACTTACCCGAGATTCGATCGTCGGTATCCAATACCTAGTTCAATCTCGTTACTGGTAAGTCTCTTTACTCGTTCCGTAATACATCATCTCACAACTAACTCATTAGTTGTAATGCTTGCAAGGCTTAAGTGATGTGCATTACCGAGAAGGCTCGGAGATACCTCTCCGACAATCGGAGTGACAAAACCTAATCTCGAAATACGCCAACCCAACAAGTACCTTTGGAGACACCTGTAGTACTCCTTTATAATCACCCGATTCGTTGTGACGTTTGGTAGTACCAAAGTGTTCCTCCGTAAACGGAGTTGCATAATCTCATAGTTATAGGAACATGTATGGGTCATGAAGAAAGCATTAACATACTAAACGATCAACCTGTTAAGCTAACGGAATGGGTCATGTCAATCAGATCATTCAACTAATGATGTGACCTTGTTAATCAAATAACAACTCCTTGTTCATGGTTAGGAAACATAACCATCTTTGATTAACAAGCTAGTCAAGTAGAGGCATACTAGTGACATACTGTTTGTCTATATATTCACACATGTATTATGTTTCCGGTTAATACAATTCTAGCATGAATAATAAACATTTATCATGATATAAGGAAATAAATAATAACTTTTATTATTGCCTCTAGGGCATATTTCCTTCATCTCCCACTTGCACTAGAGTCAATAATCTAGTTCACATCATCATGTGATTCAACACTAATATTCACATCTGTATGTGATTAATACCCATAGTTCACATCGTCATGTGACCAACACCCAAAGGGTTTACTAGAGTCAATAATCTAGTTCACATCGCTATGTGATTAACACCCAAAGAGTACTAAGGTATGATCATGTTTTGCTCGTGAGAGAAGCTTAGTCAACGGTTCTGTCACATTCAGAGCCGTATCTATTTTGCAAATATTCTATGTCTACAATGCTCTGCACGGAGCTACTCTAGCTAATTGCTCCCACTTTCAATATGTATCCAGATTGAGACTTAGAGTCATCTGGATTAGTGTAAAATGCTTGCATCGATGTAACTCTTTACGACGGGCTTTTTTTTTTTTACACCTCCATAATCGAGAAATATTTCCTTAGTCTTCACTAAGGATGTTCTTGACCAATGTCCAGTGATCTACTCCTAGATCACCATTGTACTCCCTTGCCAAATTCAGAGCAAGGTATATAATAGGTCTGGTACATAGCATAGCATACTTTATAGAACCTATGAGTGAGGCATAGGGAATGACTTTCATTCTCTTTTCTATTTTCTGCCGTGGTCGGGATTTGAGTCTCACTCAATTTCACACCTTTGCAACACAGGCAAGAACTTTTCTTTGACTGTTCCATTTTGAACTACTTCAAAATCTTGACAAGGTATATATTTATTGAAAAAACTTATCAAGCGTCTTGATCTATCTCTATAGATCTTGATGCTCAATATGTAAGCAGCTTCACCGAGGTCCTTCTTTGAAAAACTCCTTTTAAACACTCCTTTATGCTTTGCAGAATAATTCTACATTATTTCCGATCAACAATATGTCATTCACATATACTTATCAGAAATGTTGTAGTGCTCCCACTCACTTTCTTGTAAATACAGGCTTCTCCAAAAGTCTGTATAAAATCATATGCTTTGATCAACACATCAAAGCGTATATTCCAACTCCAAGATGCTTGCACCAGTCCATTGATGGATCGCTGGAGCTTGCACATTTTGTTAGCTCCTTTAGGATTGACAAAAAACTTCTGGTTGCATCATATACAACTCTTCTTTAATAAATCCATTAAAGAATGTAGTTTTGACATCCATTTGCCAGATTTCATAAAATGTGGCAATTGCTAACATGATTCGACAGACTTAAGAATCGCTACAGTTGAGAAAATCTCATTTGTAGTCAACACCTTGAACTTGTCGAAAACCTTTTGCGACAAGTCGAACTTTGTAGATAGTAACACTACTATCATCATCTGTTTTCCTCTTGAAGATCCATTTATTTAACATGGCTTGCTGGTCATCGAGCAAGTCAATCAAAGTCCATACTTTGTTCTCATACATGGATCCTATCTCAGATTTCATGGCCTCAAGCCATTTTGCGGAATCTGGGCTCATCATCGCTTCCTCATAGTTCGTAGGTTTCATCATGTTCTAGTAACATGACTTCCGAACATGATTACCGCACCACTCAGTGCGGATCTTTACTCGAAGATCTACGAGGTTTGATAGCAACTTGATCTCAAGTTTCATGATCATCATCATTAACTTCCTTACTAATTGGTGTAGGAATCATGGAACTGATTTACGTGATGAACTACTTTCCAATAAGGGAGAAGGTACAATTACCTCATCAAGTTCTACTTTCCTCCCACTCACTTCTTTCGAGAGAAACTCCTTCTCTAGAAAGGATCCATCTTAGCAACGAATGTTTTGCCTTTAGATCTGTGATAGAAGGTGTACCCAACAGTTTCTTTTGGGTATTCTATGAAGACGCACTTCTCCGATTTGGGTTCGAGCTTATCAGTTGAAAATCTTTTCACATAAGCATTACAACTCCAAACTTTAAGAAATGACAGCTTAGGTTTACTGCTAAACCATAGTTCATACGGTGTCATCTCAACGGATTTAGATGGTGCCCTATTAAACGTGAATGCAGCTGTCTCTAATGCATAACCCCAAAACGATAGTGGTAAATCGGTACGATACATCATAGATCGCACCATATCATAATAAAGTACGGTTACGACGTTCGGACACACCATAACGTTTGTGGTGTTTCCAGGTGGCGTGAGCTGTGAAACTATTCCACATTGTTTTCATTGAAGACCAAACTCGTAACTCGAATATTCATCTCCACGATCAGATCGCAGAAACTTTATTTTCTTGTTACGATGATTTTCCACTTCACTCTGAAATTCTTTGAACCTTTCAACTATTTCAGACTTATGTTTCATTAAGTAGATATACTCATATCTGCTCAAATCATCTTGTGAAGGTCAGAAAATAACGATACTTGCCGTGAGCTTTAACACTCATCGGACCGCATACATCAGTATGTATTATTTCCAATAAGTCATTTGCTCGCTCCATTGTTCCGGAGAACAGAGTCTTTAGTCATCTTGCCCATAAGGCATGGTTCGCAAGCATCAAGTGATTCATAATCAAGTGATTCCAAAATCCCATCAGCATGGAGTTTCTTCATGCGCTTTACACCAATATGACCTAAACGGCAGTGCCACAAATAAGTTGCACTATCATTATTAACTTTGCATTTTTGGTTTCAATATTATGAATATGTGTATCACTATGATCGAGATCCAATGAACCATTTTCATTGGGTGTGTAACCATATAAGGTTTTATTCATGTAAGCAGAACAACAATTTATTCTCTTACTTAAATGAATAACAGTATTGCAATAAACATGATCAAATCATATTTATGCTCAACACCAAATAACACTTATTTACGTTCCACACTAATCCCGAAAATATAGGAGTGTGCGATGATGATCATATCAATCTTGGAACTACTTCCAACACTCATCGTCACTTCCCTTCAACTAGTCTCTGTTTATTCTCAGAACTCCTGTTTCGAGTTTACTAATCTTAGCAACCGAACAGTATCAAATACTCGGGGCTACTATAAACACTAGTAAGTCACACATCAATAACCTGTATATCAAATATAACCTCGTTCACTTTGCCATCCTTCTTATCCACAAAATATTCAGGGTAGTTACGCTTCCAAAGTGACCAGTTCCATTGCAGCAAAAGTACTCGGTCTCGGCTTTAGGTCTAGACTTGGGCTTCTTCACTCGAGCAGCAACTTGCTTGCCGTTCCTTTTGAAGTTCCCTTCTTCCCTTTGCCATTTTCCTTGAGACTAGTGGTCTTGTCAACCATCAACACTTGATGTTTTTCTTGATTTCTACCTTCGCCGATTTTAGCATCGCGAAGAGCTCGAGAATCTTTTTCGTCATCCTTGCATACTATAGTTCATCACGAAGTTCTACTAACTTAGTGATGGTGACTAGAGAATTCTGTCAATCACTATCTTATCTCGGAAGATTAACTCCCACTTGATTCAAGTGATTGAAGTACTCGAGACAATCTGAGCACATGCTCACTAGTTGAGCGATTCTCCTCCATCTTTTAGCTATAGAACTTGTTGGAGACTTCATATCTCTCAACTCGGTATTTGCTTGAAATATTAACTTCAATTCCTGGAACATCTCATATGGTCCATGACGTTCAAAACGTTTTGAAGTCCCGATTCTAAGCCGTTAAGCATGGTGCACTAAACTATCAAGTAGTCATCATATTGAGCTAGCTAAGCGTTCATAACGTCAGATCGCTCATATTGAGCTAGCCAAACGCTCATAATGTCGCATCTGCTCCTGCAATAGGTCTGCATCACCTAGCGGTGCATTAAGGACATAATTCTTCTGCAGCAATGAGGATAAACCTCAGATCACGGATCCAATCCGCATCATTGCTACTAACATCTTTCAATACAATTTTCTCTAGGAACACATATGAAAACATAGGGAAGCAACAACGCGAGCTATTGATCTACAACATAATTTGCAAAATACTACCGGGACTAAGTTCATGATAAATTAAAGTTCAATTAATCATATTACTTAAGAACTCCCACTTAGATAGACATCTCTCTAGTCATCTAAGTGATTGCGTGATCCAAATCAACTAAACCATGTCCGATCATCACGTGAGATGGAGTAGTTTCAATGGTGAACATCACTATGTTGATCATATCTACTATATGATTCACGCCGACCTTTCGGTCTCCGTGTTCCGAGGCCATATCTGTTATATGCTAGGCTCGTCAAGTTTAACTGAGTATTCGCGTGCAACTGTTTTGCACCCGTTGTATTTGAACGTAGAGCCTATCACACCCGATCATCACGTGGTGTCTCAAAGACGAAGAACTTTCGCAACGGTGCATACTCAGGAGAACACTTCTTGATAATTTTGGTGAGAGATCATCTTATAATGCTACCGTCAATCAAAGCAAGATAAGATGCATAAAGGATAAACATCACATGCAATCAATATAAGTGATATGATATGGTCATCATCATATTGTGCTTGTGATCTCCATCGCCAAGCACCGTCATGATCACCATCGCCACCGGCGCGACACCTTGATCTCCATCGTAGCATCGTTGTCGTCTCGCCAACTATTGCTTCTACGACTATCGCTATTGCTTAGTGATAAAGTAAAGCAATTACATGGCGTTGCATTTCATACAATAAAGCGACAACCATATGGCTCCGCGATTGCCGATAACTTCGGTTACAAAACATGATCATCTCATACAATAAAATATAGCATCACGTCTTGACCATATCACATCACAACATACCCTGCAAAAACAAGTTAGACGTCCTCTACTTTGTTGTTGCAAGTTTTACGTGGCTGCTACGGGCTGAGCAAGAACCGTTCTTACCTACGCATCAAAACCACAACGATACCCGTCAAATAGACTCCGCTTTAACCTTCTCAAGGACCGGGCGTAGCCACACTCGATTCAACTAAAGTGAGAGAGCAGACACCGCCGGTCACCTTTAAGCAACGAGTGCTCGGAGCGGTGAAACCAGTCTCGCGTAAGCGTCACGCGTAATGTCGGTCCGGCCGCTTCATCTCACAATACCGCTGAACCAAAGTATGACATGCTGGTAGGCAGTATGACTTGTATCGTCCACAACTCACTTGTGTTCTACTCGTGCACATGACATCAACGCATAAAACCAGGCTCGGATGCCATTGTTGGGGAACGAGTAATTTTAAAAATTTCCTACGATCACGCAAGACCATGGTGATGGCATAGCAACGAGAGGGGAGAGTGTCCGCCCACGCACTCGTGAGACCGAAAGCGAAGCGTTATAACAACGCGGTTGATGTAGTCGACGTCCCCACGATCCGACCGATCCAAGCACCGAACGACGGCACCTCCGAGTTACGCACACGCTCAGCTCGATGACGATCCCGGACCGATCCAGCAAAGTGTCGGGATGAGTTCCGTCAAGACGACGGCGTGGTGACGATGTTGATGCTCCACCGACGCAGGGCTTCGCCTAAGCTCCATGACGATATGACTTCTCGGCGCAGGCTTCTCCTAAGCTCCGACGATATGACCGAAGTGGAATATAGTGGAAGGGGCACCGTGACACGGCTAAGGCAAGATCCGTAGATCAACTTGTGTGTCTGGGGTGCCCCCTGCCCCCGTATATAAAGGAGGAGGGAGGAGGAGGCCGGCCCTAGTAGGGGCGCCATGGGAGTCCTACTCCCACCGGGAGTAGGATTCCCCCTTTCCTAGTCCAACTAGGAGTCCTTCCATGTATTGGGAGTAGGAGACAAGTAAGGGGAAGGGAAAAGGAGAAGGAAGGAAGGGGGCGCCCCCCCTCCCTAGTCCAATTCGGACTAGTCCAAGGGGAGGGCGGCGGCCACCCTTTTGGCCCTTTTTCTCCTTTCCCGTATGGCCCATTAAGGCCCAATACGAATTCCCGTAACTCTCCCGGTACTCGAAAAATACCCAATCACTCGGAACCTTTCCGAACTCGAATATAGTCGTCCAATATATCGATCTTTACGTCTCGACCATTTCGAGACTCCTCGTCATGTCCCCGATCTCATCCGGGACTCGAACTCCTTCGGTACATCAAAACTCATAAACTCATAATATAAGCATCATCGAAACCTTAAGCGTGCGGACCCTACGGGTTCGAGAACTATGTAGACATGACCTAGAACCATTCTCGGTCAATAACCAATAGCGGAACCTGGATGCCCATATTGGCTCCTACATATTCTTGAAGATCTTTATCGGTCAAACCGCATAACGACATCGTTGTTCCTTTGTCATCGGTATGTTACTTACCCGAGATTCGATCGTCGGTATCCAATACCTAGTTCAATCTCGTTACGGTAAGTCTCTTTACTCGTTCCGTAATACATCATCTCACAACTAACTCATTAGTTGTAATGCTTGCAAGGCTTAAGTGATGTGCATTACCGAGAAGGCTCGAGATACCTCTCCAGACAATCGGAGTGACAAAACCTAATCTCAAATCGCCAACCCAACAAGTACCTTTGGAGACACCTGTAGTACTCCTTTATAATCACCCGATTCGTTGTGGACGTTTGGTAGTACCCAAAGTGTTCCTCCGTAAACGGAGTTGCATAATCTCATAGTTATAGGAACATGTATGGGTCATGAAGAAAGCATTAACATACTAAACGATCAACTGTTAAGCTAACGGAATGGGTCATGTCAATCAGATCATTCAACTAATGATGTGACCTTGTTAATCAAATAACAACTCCTTGTTCATGGTTAGGAAACATAACCATCTTTGATTAACAAGCTAGTCAAGTAGAGGCATACTAGTGACATACTGTTTGTCTATATATTCACACATGTATTATGTTTCCGGTTAATACAATTCTAGCATGAATAATAAACATTTATCATGATATAAGGAAATAAATAATAACTTTTATTATTGCCTCTAGGGCATATTTCCTTCAGGAGGGGGCGGATAGAAAAAGGCCCGCCCTGTGTCACCGACGGGCGGGCCAGGGGAGGACACGCGCAGACGACCCGCGCGTCCGTGTGGTGTCCGTTTTACCTCAAAAGTGGCGCAAACTTGGGCCGCGGATGGGTCGAAAGCGGACACAAAACGGACAAAAGTCCGTTTTCTCCCGCGCGCTGGGCCGCCTCGTTTGTCCGTTTTACCTCAAACGGACGGGGCCGGACAGGATAGGGTCGCGCGGTGGAGTTGGCCTCATTTACCATACTTGTATGCTGGGTCATCTGCAATGAGGGAAACGCTAGAGTATTTCGAAAGAAATCGACGCCATCATACTACGTTCTAAAACTCATCCAAGAGGAAGCCAAGACGTGGATTACTGTGGGGGCTAGGCATCTGGGTATCATAATGCCGCGAGAGTAATTCGTTTGTACCTTCTGTTGATGGGTTATGCTGTAAAGCCGGTTCTTATATACTCTAAACTCTACTTAATTAATCAATGAGGCAAGTCTTCGTTTCAAAAAAAGGAAGAATGAAACATTAAGACTTAGGTGGCCATGAAAATTGCTCCCGATAGAAAGGATGAAACGTGTTGTTGGGCACATGATGAGATGCCCCACCTCTCTGTCTATCTAAGGTGCTCGGCTCCCGGGCTGCATCACCACCTACCTACCCACCCCGTACATACTTATTCCCTAACCAGGGGTAACGAAATTCCATGACCCCAAAACATGTCATTAACGGATTACTGAAAATGAAAGCCTACACATGATGGCCAACAAAACACATGCGGAATCATCACATAATTAGTGCTTCTGAACTCAAACCCACCACCCAGATACCCTGATGAAGAAAGCATGCATGATAAAAGTTCAGGGTCCACAGATAATCTCCTTGTCTATGCAAATATACATTGAATTCCTCAAGTGAAAGGTTCCACAGTTTCACAGGCACATCACCTCTTCTCTTACCACCATTGACGGCGACGGGATCGTAGAAAGCATCGCATGTTGCATGGTACCTTTACTCAATAATTAGGACGCAGGAGTCGGCATGTTGCGTACATTTCAACTGTGGGATAGAAGATCATCATTTGTTTGCAAAACGAAAGAGAATGATCTCCCCGCAAAAAAGGAAAGAAAAAAAGAAAGAAAGAAAGAAAGAAGGATAACTGCCAGACAGATTTTGGATAATGGGTAGATGGAAAGGCTGTCTTTGGCCACCTTCCTGTTGGATACTACGTTACTACTCTATGGATCACGGTAGGCATACAATATACATACACACTCATTATTGTTGAACAACGCAAGTACACCTCTATTTGGAATTACTTGTCTTGGAAATGGATGTATCTAGAACTAAAATACGTCTAGTTACATCCATTTTTGTGACAACTAATTCCGAACGGAGGGAGTACTAGAAGAAACAGAACAATACCATGAAGAAGCATACGCTGTGTTACAATGGAGATGGATACAAATGTACCTTTACAGAATCTCTGAGATTTGGAGAATGTTCAATTCCTTGCATCTACAGGGCTGGAAAGCCAAGAGAAACCTGGGATATCTGTGACCCAGTAGAGCTGAAAAGGGGAAGTGAAACAGTAAGATTTAGGTAGGTGGCATGGAAATTGCTCACGGTAGAGATGGTGAGCGTGTTGTTAACCGTACCAGAACAGAAGCGCAGAATTGAGATGCAGTGGCACTGCACATGATAAGATTCCCCACGTCTCTCTGTCCATGCCCAGCTCCCTGCAACACCACCACCACCTAGGCCCATACTTATTCCCTGGCCATACCATGTACTCCCTCCATTCTGAATTACTTGTCTTAAATTTGTCTAGATACGGATGATTCAGACTATTTTAAATCTTGAATCGTGAGATCTGTACAAATCGACAAGTAATTCAAAACGGAGGGAGTATAACAACAAATATCCCTAACAGCAAAGAAATTGGAGGTGATGGTGGCCAAAAAATACGATAAGGAATCATCACATAATTAGTGCTTCTGGCTCAAATCCACCAACCCTCATTCCCTGCTGAGTGAAGCGTGATAAAAGTTGTCCTTTCTCGGATAATTTCCCATGTCTTTACAAATATAAATCCAATTTTCCTGGAAAGAAGGCACCAGAGTTTTACAGGCACATTACCTGTTCAGTTCTCTTACCAACACTGACGGCGACGGGGTCACGAAAAGCATCACATGATGCAAACGCCTTTAATCAGAACACAGGAGTCGGCATGGCATAGTGCACATCTGTAATCCATCACAGATCCATCACACAGCAAAAGGTTTCCAGTATAGCTGAAAGCAACCATAGGTTATCCTGTTTCCTCACCGAAGGAGTATTTCCTTCCTTGTACTATAAAGGATGTCTTAGATCATCTCCAACGCCGACCCGCAAACCTTCCACAACCGTCTGGACCGTATTGTTCGAAACACGGAATTCATCCAACACGGTCCTGTATCGGTACGCGGCGTGGTCGTGATGTGTTTCTCCCGCAAACCGGAGACAAACATGGGAGGCTTCGTGGGAGTCCGAACATGAGAAACGTCGCTCTCTACCACCCCGCCCACCCAAAAGGAAGGTGGAGCCCGCACTTTTATAGCATCCCGCATTGTTTCTGCACCAAAATCCCTCACTTTTCTTCTTCCATTCCCCGCCGCTCTCCGCCCAGTTTTCACTCTTTTCTCCCACCATCTCGTTCCTTCCGCCGCCGACGCATGGAACTGTCGGAGGACCTGTCGGATATGGAGCCGGTGGAGGTGCCGAAGGATCCGAGCATCACACTTGTCCGGAAGATCAGCTCGGCGCTCGGAGATCGAGAAGGAGAAGGCGGAGAGGTTCAAACTGTTGATGGAGGCGACAGACAAGAAGTTCAAGCTCGAAGAGAGGAGGACGATGATCGAAGAGAGGAGGGTCGCGCTCGAGAAAAAAAGGGTGAAGATCGTCGCCAATGCGGAGGACGCTAAGATATTGACCTTGAATGTCGACTCTTTGGATGCCGACGCAAGAATGATCGTGCAATCCATCCGCTACCAGATGTTGCAGCGGCAGAAAGATGCGTTGGCGGCGACGAACTATAAGGACGCGACCGAGGCGGAGGCTGCCTACGCGAAGGTGACGGCATCTCCTTGATCGGGGAGCAACTGGCTGGGATTGGCGGTCCGGCAGGGCAGAAATGCAAGGACTGCCAGACTGATATTCTTTTGGATTCGGGCATGTAAAAACTAACAATATTTTTCTCTTTTTGGTTGTGATCCGGCGTGCTGGCTGGATCGGTGTACATTTGAATTTGAATTTACTGACTGATATATATACAGACTACGGTTGGATGGCGGCCTCCCGCATTCGTGTCCGCACTGCAGACCGACGTGGGAGGAAATTTGCCCTTAACTCCTAGATATAACCAGTGTACTTTCAGAGAAAGAAGGATGTGCTGCCACACATCATGTAGCAATAGTGAGACCTTGTTATTTGCACATATGAAGGCAGACATTTCAAATGAAATCTCAAAATGCATTTCGAATTTTATATACAAACGTGAACATGATTTGTTCAATTTATTTAACCTGACCTGTGTACTGATGATGGAAAACGAAATGGAAATAGGCCAAACAAATGAAAGGGCCGTCTTAGCGAGCACATTATTTATTGTTTGCCACCATTTGCACCCTAACACATACTCCATCCGTCCGCGAATAACTGTACATCTAGTTTTTGTCTTAAATCAAAATTTTAAAATTTTGATCAACTTTATAGAAAAGAGTAGCATCATATATGACATCAAATTGGTACATTATAAAACTACATTTTAAAACGAATCTGGTGATACTAATTTAGTGCCATAAATACTGCTAGTTTTCCTTATAAAGTTGGTCAAAGTTTAAAACTTTGACTTAGTGCAAAATATAGATGTACATTTATTCACGGACGGAGGGAGTATGTGCTTTGCTCCCCCACAAATATGTATAGCACGCGTATCATATATTAGTGGAGCAAAGGATACAAGAAACACTCCACTCAGAGTGTTACAAGTGGTTACATTCGCCAACATCCACCTATAGTACTATACTTAAGGCATCTCCGACAACTGCCCTATAATAGGGCACAAGCCATTTTTAGGGCATCAGAGGGGAAAAACGCCCTCCAACAACTACCCAACAGCAAAAACGGCTTTGCACACGCATCAAATTTATAACTCACAGCCGGCTGTCGCAAACCACTCCTAACCCCGCAGCCGCACCCCACTCCCCGCACCCGCCGCCAACCAGATCTTCCGCAGCCCGCCACGCCCCGCTGACAAGGACATGTATTAGGGGTAGGGTAACAGGCCTGACCTAAAGACCCTACCCATGGACACCTTACACTTTGTACTGGGCCCTGGGCGAGATCCCGTCGGATGTCTGCAACTTGAAGTCATTCTTGACGGCAACAACCACTCGAAGCACGGCACTCCACTCGACGAGCTCATTCCACTCGGCCATGTAACTCACTCCGGATATCACGAAGACCAATAGTCGGCAGGACGGTTTTGTTGTGGGCAGGCATTATGGCATTGATGCTTCACTTTGTAACATAGGAGGTGAGGGGGTGGCGCACTCTATATAAGCCACCCCCCACCACTAGACTTGGGGGGGCTTTTCTCTTCCACCTCTTTCTCTCCTTCTCTAGTCTCCGGACTTAGCTCAAGCATGGGGATCCGTTCCTCTCTCTCACACACACATTGTAATCTCCGGATACATACTAAGATAAAACAAAGCCCCTCTGAAGCACGAGACGTAGGGTTGTTATCTCCATCCTGAGAGGCCCGAACTCGCTAAAACCACCGTGTCATCCATATGCGTCTCGATAGATCATGCTCCTTTACCCTACCCCCTTTCTATTGTCGGAATCGTTACCACGACAGTTGGCGCCCACCGTGGGGCATGGCGTCTATCGAGCCATGATGCAGATGGTTTTTTCTTCAATCGCCGGCAACAGACTAATTTCTAAACCCAAGCTTTCTTGGGATCAAACAATCACCGCCACCAATTTTGACTATTGGAGTCCCGACCATCTCACAAAATACTCCTCATCATACAAAAGGATCACGGAGTTGCTCGTCTCAAATCATCCTCTTTACAATCAAACATTACAATTATATAACTATGGTTTGTTTTTTTCTGTATGCACACGAGTTCATACAAAAGGATGCCTCCCTTTGTACTGATTGGTGGCTCGGCTCCCGAACGATGAAGCGCCGCTGTCTGCATGCCATCATCTCTGGCCTCATCTGCGAACGTCATCGCCGAGCGCCCACATACGCACAGTCGCTAACGCTTGGCCTGGCTCCTCGGCCGGCGGAGGACGGCGACCGGCGGTCGACTCGGCTCTCGGACGACGAGGCCTGGCTGCCGGCACTCGGCTCAGCTCCGTGGGTGTCGAAGTGCGACTCCAACCGGCGCACGGTTCCGCCCACCGAACAGTCAAACGTGACCACGACGCTCGCACCGGCCTCGCCCTTGGATGTGCCGGCCCGCGACTCCCGCGCCTGGACTGCAGCCAGCTGCTTATCCTCCTCATCGACATCTCTCGGCTGCCGTCAGATTCCGGCGTGACCGGCAGTTTACACCGCAGCAGAGCTCTTCGGACTCCGGGCTGCCTTCTCAACTCTCCTAATTTCAACCCGCATCACATGCAGAAACTTCCATGTTTTAATTCCGGCTTAATTAGCGCTAATTAATGCCTCTTACATGCAGATTCTGCGTAGTCCTACATGATCAGGACGTGGGCTGTTTCTTCCATCAATTAACTGCATGCAGGAAAATTTGGAAATGGAAGAAATCTTCAACGCCGGATTAATTGGCTGCCTCATTAATCAGCCATTCAAACAAGGTGCGTGAATTCATTTCTTTCCGCAGCCACCTGCACCAGCCTCCAGCGCACACACAACTTGGGTTGACTTCAGGCCGGCCCAGCCGCTCCGCTACTCCGACTCGGTACTCTGGTACGCTCGGACAAGTATAAGTCTACACTCGACATATGCAACACACAACCAGCCCGACTGGTCAACCCAACACTTGGGCATGCAACATTTTCTTGGACACGTTCAGGCGACTAACATGCAGACACTTGATCATTCGTGTGTTCCCACTTGGTCCGACGCCTCCTAGACGACATGCTCAACTTGACCGCCCCATACGGTGCCACTCGGTTGGACACGTCCTCGACACTTAGGCCCCCGCTCGTCGTCCCTCCGCTGGATGCCTCTACATCACTTGGACGCCCCGCGCGCCGCCACTCCACGGCACGCGCTTCTACTTCACTAGGACGCCCCGCGCATCGTCACTCCGCGACACGAGTCTACATCATCCGGACGCTCCACGCGTTGCCACTCTGTGGGAAGCGTCTACGTCACTCGGACGCCCCGCTCGTCGCCACTCTGCAGGACGCGTCTACGTCACTCGGACGCCCCAGGCGTCGCCATCAGTTGGTCACCTCATCACCACTCGGCCGCCCCACGCGTCGCCACTCGGTTGGTCACCTCATAACCACTCGGCCGCCCCACGCGTCGCCATCGGTTGGTCACCCATAACCACTCGGCCGCCGCCTGCCGCCATCGATTAGTCACCTCATCACCACTCGGCCGCCCCTGCCGCCACTCGGTTGGTCACCTCATAACCACTCGGCCGCCCTGTCGCCATCGGTTGGTCACCTCATAACCACTCGGCCGCCCTGCGCCACCATCGGTTGGTCACCTCATCACCACTCGGCCGCTCCGCGCGTCGCCTCTCGGTTGGTCACCTCATCACCACTCGGCCGCTCCGCGCGTCGCCTCTCGGTTGGTCACCTCATCACCACTCGGCCACCCCGTGCGTCGCCACTCGGTTGGTCACCTCATAACCACTCGGCCGCCCCGCGCGTCGCCATCGCTTGGTCACCTCATAACCACTCGGCCGCCCCGCGCGTCGCCACTCGGTTGGTCACCTCATAACCACTCGGCAGCCCCGTGCGTCGCCACTCGGTTGGTCACCTCATAACTAGTCGGCCGCCCCGTGCGTCGCCACTCAGTTGGACACATCTACATCAACCGGTCGCCCCTTGCATTGCCATCGGTTGAACACATCTTCACCACTCGGCCACTCGCGCGCCTTCAGACAGTTAAGTCATTTTACATTCTGTTATTTCCGTCTTCCCGAGCATCCCGTAATTCACACATCACGTTCTCTCGGAGGCCACGCCACCGTTGTACCTCTACGCTCGGCTGCTTATTTTCATGTACTTTCTTAGTATTGTCCAACTTCCATTTGTTCGCATACATCATTCACGAACACCATGTGTCGTTCTTCATTTCGAGTTTGCATCGGTCCTCCGGGGCTGTAACTCAGTCGAAACACTACACTTCCGTTTTATTTGAGCCAGTATTCCAATGAGTTCAGTCGGATCCTTCACTTTGACAAGTTCGAATGGATCCTTCGCTCTTTCAGAATCTTGCTGGTTAACCAGCAAGCCCCTTGCACTCCCAGCGGGTGTCTATGGGCGTTATTCACACAAATCATTTCAGCACACATCAAATTTCCTCGAGAAATTATTTCGTTGGCTTGTGCCTTTTTTACACAAGTTACGCGATCACTCGACGGCCCTATGCGCCAACTTCATCGCTGCTCGGACTCGGTCACCGTACGGGTCCTAGCGCACCACAACACTGACCTTGTCGCTTTGTTGACTTCAAACACATCTGTCTGGAATCCTCTTCATCGTATCTATGATATATACCTCGTCGGGCATGAGACAGATAAGTCCATTTTATAATTAAACTTCACACTTCACTCTTTTGCGAGTTTGCCTCTTTCGAGCATCACTCGGAAGCTCCTCCTCATCTTTTCCCGAGTCCGACTCGATGAATTGCAAATTATTCATTCAAAACTATATTTCTCGTATTCCGACATGTCCGTTGTCGAAGCCTGTAGTACGCTCGGGGCTACGCCAAGACTCGAGGCTACCCGCTCTCGGGCTGCATCTCATTTGGAATGACACTCCTGAGTGGTCGAGTACTTCATCACCAGTCAGATCCTTCACTTCAACAAGTGCATTCGATCCGCCACTTTGACAAAGTTTTATAATCATCCAGACGCTCTGCACGCCATCTTCATTCCTACTTAGACTCAGTTGTCACGCCCGTCTTGTTGTGTCGCAACCACTCTACACCGACCTCGTCGCTACATTAACTTCGAGAGCATCTGGCTAACTCCTTCGAAGACCATTTCAGCCACTTGGCTGGACACGTATTCCTTCACTCGGCCACCTCGCGCATCCACACTCGGCCGTCCCTCACCGCGCCACTCGGTTGTGCACGTCTTCACCACTCGGCCGCTCCGTGCGTCGCCTCTCGGTTGTGCACGTCTTCACCACTCTGCCGCTCCGTGCGTCGCCTCTCGGTTGTGCACGTCTTCACCACTCGGCCGCTCCGTGCGTCGCCTCTCGGTTGTGCACGTCTTCACCACTCTGCCGCTCCGTGCGTCGCCTCTCGGTTGTGCACGTCTTCACCACTCGGCCGCTCCGTGCGTCGCCTCTCGGTTGTGCACGTCTTCACCACTCGGACGCCCAGCGCGTTGCCATTCGGTTGTGCACGTCTTCACCACTCGGCTACTCCGGGCTTCGCCACTCGGTTGTGCACGTCTTCCCCATTTGGCCGCCCCGCGCGCCGTTACTCGGTTGTACACATCATCGCCCCTCGGCCGCCTCGCGCGTTACCATCAGTTGGACATGTCTTTACCTCTACACCCCCAACACGGGAACGACTAAGTTACTCATATGATCAAACTTCATATCACACTCTGTAGCAAGCTTACCTCTTTCGAGCATCACTCGGGGGCTACGACGGTAGTTGGCCATGCCGCCCTCGTGGTTTCGCCCATTCAATCAACCCATTGATCACATCATGAATATCTTTCTGACCATACATGCTCGGTCTGCCGAAAATCTATAAGGGTAGTACTGTCCACTCGGACGATCGCCCAAATCATTACCTAAAGTCATCTTCAGGACTACAAAAGGGTGAAAACAATGCTCCTCTACGGATAAACTTGACCCTAATCCTAGGCTCCAAGGCGCTAGTTTCCCAAACTTGGACTCAGAGATGGCATGTCCTGGTGGTCCCCCGGGATAATGAGTGACCTCTCTCCGGAGAGTAAGCCCACACACTAGCCTCGCCACTCAGGTTTCATAGCACGTCCATGTCAGACCACTAGTCTATCTCCTCCGGGAGACATACGAGTGCCACCCAGTTTTTCCTTGCAGTCAACATACCCCGATCAGTCGGGAAGCACGTCCACTCGGACAAATACCCCTTTCATGCAAAAGGGTGAAAACGAAGCTCCTCTATGGATTGATTATCAAAAGACATGATTTTACAGTCTTACGAATGATTGTTGTTCATTTTTTACATGTTCTAAAATCCCCCAGTGGGTGTCTTAGCTGCGAATCCGTTTCGCCTAAGTTGAAAAATCCTACCGAGTGGTGAGCAATCCTCCCACTCGGGGGCTTAGCAGCAGTCCAGTACTCGCCTAAGTTTGAAAAATCCTACCGAGTGGTGAGCGATCCTCTCACTCGGAGGCTTAGCTGCAGTCCAGTACTCGCCTAAGTTTGAAAAATCTTACCGAGTGGTGAGCGATCCTCCCACTCGGGGGCTTAGCAAAGTGCGGGTCGGCCACGACCACCACCTCAGAGTTGTACCATCAAGAAGAAGGATGAGATTGAGCGTGTTGCCAAGGCGAGCCACACTCAGGAACGTCAAGACCATTACTACCTCATTGATGAGTTGACCGGCCCCGCCGAATGGTGCGGGTCGACTGCGACCCAAAGCAGACGGCTGACAGAACGTCAAGACCATTCTTGAGTGCCTTTTGGTGAGCTGAGACAGAACGTCAAGACCATTCTTGAGGGCCTTAGCGATGAGCTGATCAATCTGCTCAAGGATCGTCCAACTGGTTGATCGCCGATTCCTCTTTAGAAGTCAGTATCAAGCAAACGAAACCAATCCGAGAGAAGAACAAGTTTGATCGTTACCAACTAAAAGAGTTTTAGTTCTCTCAGACCCTCGCCGACCGCTTTCGCGATCGATGGCGGTCTCGGGGACTACACCGATGGGTGCACTAAGCGTGCCCCCTGGAGTAATCTCCACTCGGTATGGCTGACCACCGAGTGATGAACAACCACAAAAAGACAGGCTCTAAGACTCCCGCCAATCGCCGGCAATCGACGGCGATCTCGGGACTACACCGATGGGTGCACTCAGCGTACCCCACTAGAATGGTATCCACTCGAGCAGTCCGCCTGGTCCGAGTGACGGCCAAACAACAAAAAAGACACGCTCAGCGTGAAGAAATTCAAATGTCGGTTACTCGATGCAGGACCAACTCCAAATCACTCAAAAAATTGCTATAAGGTGAGTTCAACGCTCCTCCGCGGACCCGTTTGGGCTCATTTCACTCGGACACCATGCGATGCCGGAATCCGTCAAGGCAACACGCGGAGATAAGACCGCCGGTGACGAGCAAGTTCATAAGTGCCTCCATGGCACTCGACTCATCTGGGAATACACCTCGACTCGACCGCTCAACCTCGACCGATTCGGGGCTAATAGCGAGGACATGTATTAGGGTAGGGCAACAGGCGACCTAAAGACCCTACCCATGGACACCTTACACTTTGTCTTGGGCCCTGGGCCAAATCCCGTCGGATGTATTGCAACTTGAAAGTCACTCGGACGGCAACAACCACTCGAGCACGGCACTCCACTCGGCGAACTCATTCCACTCGGCCATGTAACTCACTCGGATATCACGAAGACCAATAGTCGGCAGGACGGTTTTGTTGTGGGCGAGGCATTATGGCATTGATGCTCCACTTTGTAACATAGGAGGTGAGGGGTGGCGACTTATATAAGCCACCCCACCACTAGACTTGGGGGAGGGGGCTTTTTTCTTCCACCTCTTTCTCTCCTTCTCTAGTCTCCGGACTTACCTCAGGCATGGGGATCCGTTCCTCTCTCTCTCTCTCACACACAGTAATCTCCGGATACATACTAAGATAAAACAAAGCCTCTCCGGAGCACGAGACGTAGGGTTGTTATCTCCATCGTGAGAGGCCCGAACTCGCTAAAACCACCGTGTCACCCATATGCATCTCGATAGATAATGCTCCTTTACCCTACCCCCTTTCTATTGTCGGAATCGTTACCATGACACCCGTCGCCACTCGGATCCACTTCCGCTCGCCCTCATCACGGTGGAAGGAATCGAGCCACCGTCGCCAGATCTCACCAAATCGGTGAAAACCCCGCTTAAAGCTTCCTCCTCGCTATCGCATCCTCTTCGGTTGACCGCTGCCGGTTCTTTTTGGGGCCATCGCCTCCCAAGAGCCGCCCGCCTCGTCACCGGCCTGCCACTTCGCCATCGCCGCCGCCGCTGTGGCTCCAACGCACAAGAATTCCGCCGGCTGCAACAACGTGCGTCGGCAGCCTTCCGACAACTACGTCGTGGAGTTCCAGCACACCGGCCGCCGGTATTGGCTTGGCACTTTCCTCTCGGCTTTCATCGCCGCCCGCGCATACGATGTCGCCCTGTGGAGGCTCGGGCTCCCCCGGTCGAAGCTCAATTTCCAAGAAAATGAGACTCGGGAGGATGCGGAGATCGTCGGCCCACCGGTGGCGATTGAGTCGAGCCCAATCCGGGCTCCTCACATCGTATCAATGAGCGCGACAATATCCGTGAGAGCGACGAAGAAGCAATGTCGGCGTTTGCTCGGGCACATCCGGAGTATGTGCAAGCCGAGAGAGAATACTACTGGAAGAATAGGCCGAGAAGCGCAATAATGACACCGAGGCAGGACCATCGTCATCATAGAGCAACAAGAAGAAGAACAGAGGAGGCGACAAAGTGGTCGATGTTGAGAGTGACTCCGATTCCACCAACCGAGACAATTTGTAGTTTAAGTTGTTAGTTTAATAAGTTTCATGTAGTACGTTAACTATGTTTGTATTTCGGTCTAATGTTGTTTGAAATATGAGTTATGGTCGAAGCAGTTCAAATGTTTAGTTCAGATAGAAGATGAATTGGTTGATCTGGGTGCCCTATTTTAGGGCTGCTGTTAGAGATGACGGCCTCTCGTGCCCTAAAATACCAGTTTTTGTGCCCAATTTTTTTTACCCCACAACTTTTTTGTGCCCTAAAATAGGGCAGCTGTTCCACATATTCTCACACACATTATTACTCACGCATTATCCATCGATGCATCTCTGCAAAGAAAATTCTGTACAGCGGCTGGGCGAGAAAATTCTGTACTTGGGTCACAGCACAAGTTCCCCTTCGTATGGCTGGCTAATTCGCAGGGTCAGCAGCACCCCTTTTTGCCTCTCCATCCATCCTGCTGGTTGAAAAGAATCCGAGGCCTCCGCCTTCCGATTTTACCATGAATCACGTCAAACACTTTGTCTGAACCTTCAATCCATCCATATCCATCTCCCAAATATGGAACGGTTATTAACCCGTCCTCGGCCGACCGGAGCTTCTGAAAGATCCATTGTACTGTGATCGGCCGATCGGCGCAAGGTAACAACGATCGACCGATCCTTTCCCTTTCGCCGATGCAATGCCAAGGACGGCACGATAACAATCTGCTCAAACAACAATGTTGTGAGAGTGATATTGCAGTCAGTCAGTCAGACAAAGATGTGTGCATGTGTTGTGGACTTTGTGAGCAAGGAAAAACAAGCTAGCTAACCTGTCAAGATCAAGAACGGGACTGGGATTCTCCTCCTGCCGCTGATGCATCTGGAATCAAACGTATTACCTGGATTGTATGGTTCTTGAGGAAGGCCGGCTGGTGCGAGATGTGCATCCTGCCCTACGGCGACCTTGCCGCCCCGCACGAGAGGCACATCGCCGCCGCCAGCAGGCACGCGACGACGCGCGCAACGGCCATGGCTCCTCTCTCACTCCTCCTCCCCAGACCTTCTCTCGCCCAGCTTCTTGCTCCGGCTAGAACTTCAAGAAGGAACAGGCGCCTTGCCGCACCAGAGACGCCCCTTCCGGCCGGCGACCCACCGCCGCGCCGCCTCCGGGGACCGGCCTGCGGATTTTGAAACAATGCGGGGGTGGGAGTGCGGAGTGGAGCGGAGCGGTGGCACACTCTCGGGCGCCACGCCGTCTGGGCTTGGGGACTAGCGAGGTTTGCAACAAGTGGGCAGTGGAGCGAGTGCGAGGCCGCGGCTGGCAGTAGTGCACTGCGGTGCGGTGTTTGTTTTCTTTGCTGAGGGAGTGCCGTCCGTCCGCCGCCCAGTCGAGCACGCTGCGGCTTTTGCCCTTTTCCGGGCGTAGCTTTTTGCGGGGCGCCTGGACGGAAATGCCCCTGCGGTACACCATTCGTAAATTGCTCCGGGGCTCCGGGTGAGCCGACGTCAGACGGAGCCAGCGCCCGCTGGAATGTGGGTCCCACGAGTAATTTCTGTACTCCCTCCGGTCCTTTTTACTATGCACATTGGATTTGCCAAAAGTTAAACTTAGCTAAGTTTGATCAAATTTATATTAGAAATTATTAGCATCTATAATATCTAATAAATATAATATGAAAATATATTCCGAGATGAATCTAATGATGTTGGTGTTGTTATGTAAATGTTAATAATTTTTTATATAAACTTGGTCAAAGTTGGATGAGATTGACTTCAGACAAACCTAATATGCAAAGTAAAAAGGATCGGAGGGAGTATGTTTGATGAGTACAGCTTCGAAAACAAAAAAGTTGTGTTGAAGAGCAGTGGCCTATATTTTTGATGAAAAATATGGCATCTGCTTTTGCCGAGATAGGTGCAACATATTGGTAGTGTCTGTCTATGGCGCATCTAGAGTGCCCTGGTTATTGCACATGTAAGTAACTCAATCAAGAATACAAAGACAAAAAAAGAAAAAAAGAAAAGAAAATGCACACACAAATCTCCCTGTAAGATCAATGATATAGAATTTAGATGTGCAATATCTATGGTGAAGGAAATATGCCCTAGAGGCAATAATAAAGTTGTTATTTATATTTTCTTATATCATGATAAATGTTTATTATTCATGCTAGAATTGTATTAACCGAAAACTTAGTACATGTGTGAATACGTAGACAAACAGAGTGTCACTAGTTTGCCTCTACTTGACTAGCTCGTTGAATCAAAGATGGTTAAGTTTCCTAGCCATAGACATGAGTTGTCATTTGATTACATAGTTCTCGAACCCGTAGGGTCCGCACGCTTAACGTTCGATGACGATCGATATTATGAGTTTATGCGTTTTGATGTACCGAAGATTGTTCGGAGTCCCGAATGTGATCACGGACATGACGAGGAGTCTCGGAATGGTTGAGACATAAAGATTGATATATTGAATGATGTTATTCGGACACCGGATGAGTTCCGGGGGTCACTGGATAAATATCGGAGTGTCGGGGGGTTATCGGAACCCCCGGGGGAACTAATGGGCCAACATGGGCCTTGTGAGAGAGAGAGAGAGGAGGGGGCCCTAGGGCTGGCCGCGCCCCCCTCCTTGAGGAGTCCGAATTGGACTAGGAGGGGGCGGCGCCCCCCTCTTTCCCTCTCCCTCTCTCCCTCTCCTTCCTTCCCCCTCTCTTCCCTTGTTGGAAACCTACTAGGAATAGGATTCCTAGTAGGAATCCTACTTGGGGCGCGCCCCATGAGGGCCGGCCGGCCTCCCCCTTGATCCTTTATATACGGGGGCAGGGGGCACCCTAGAACACACAAGTCAACAGTTGTTTTAGCCGAGTGCGGTGCCCCCTCCACAGATTTCCACCTCGGTCAATATCGTTGTAGTGCTTAGGCGAAGCCCTGCGTCGGTAACTTCATCATCACCGTCATCACGCCGTCGTGCTGACGAAACTCTTCCTCGGCACTCAGCTGGATCAAGAGTTCGAGGGACGTTACCGACCTGAACGTGTGCAGATCGCGGAGGTGTCGTGCGTTCGGTACTTGATCGGTTGAATCGTGAAGACGTTTGACTACATCAACCGCGTTACTTAACGCTTCCGCTTTCTTTCTACGAGGGTACGTGGACACACTCTCCCCGCTCGTTGCTATGCATCTCCTAGATAGATCTTGCGTGATCGTAGGAATTTTTTTGAAATACCGCGTTCCCCAACATATGGCACATCTAGATGTTCTTTAACAAAACTGATATTGGTATTTCTAGCAAATGTCCTGCCCTAAAATACAAAGGGTGAAGCAGACGATTTGAGGATCATACCTCATTCCTTCCATGCAAAAAAGAGTACAATTTTCACATAATAGGTTAGTAAAATAATTTGCTAATCCCTCCAATCCAAAATAATTGATACAACCTCCATATAACCTCTATATATGTTGTACAGATGTTGCGTCAATTAATTCGGATCGAAAAGATAAAATAGTATGTGATTTCACAGTTTCATCGAAGTGATGAGAACATGGACACAAGTGGATTCAATGGAGGAACATGATGATGGGACCACGGTCAATGTATAAACGAATGCAACATGAAAAATCAAAAACCAAATAAGATTGGCATAGGAAGAGTTTGATTATTCAATGGCATGACATGTGTTTGAACTAGTTTGTGGTACCTTAAGTCAAGTCGACGTGAGTTAATCTAAAATAAACAAGTTGGTTTCAAAAAGGTCTGAACGATAAAACATTTGGCCAAATTAAGAAATGTTCACGGGTGAAAAAGTAACCCTTTATCTACGCACCGGCTAAAAAATCAAGTAACCCACATCACATGTTGAGAGGTAAATTAAGTCTTTTTGGCGTGAAAATGAGTTTTATTCCATATTATGGCATTACAGTCGAGAGGTAAGATTTCCTCAAAACAAGGGGGGCATTGTGAGGGAGTCCTGGAATTAGGGGTCCTCGGGCTGTCGACCCATTACTTATGGGCCAGACTGATGGGCTACTATGGGGCCAAGCTAGATTGCGGACCCGTGACTAGACAAAAGATCTTCGGAGTCGTGGTGTGCCCTCCAAGTCAAGATTAGTGTGATCTTTCCTTCATTGTAACCGACCGCATGTAACCCTAACCGATCGAATTTGGCGCCCACCGTGGGGCTATCGCACGATGGTTTCGAGTTCTTAGAGGGCAGCTTCGAAGGACTCAAGGGATACGCTGTGGGTCGGATGACCGAGAGTCGTCGCGGCAAGCTCTACATCAACGACGCAGGCTGGGGCCCCGAGGCCGGCTCAATCGAGTACGGGTACCGGGTCCCCTTCGGCGGCATCCATGTTTTCATTGGCAAGATTGACGAACTGGGCCCTGAGTCGGACATCTGCACCGACATCATCCAGACGGCTCAGCGTGCGAGATCTGCCCGGGTTAAGCCTGTCATGAAGCGTGCCTTTGTGGGAGTGATCCACGGAGTCGAATCTGAGGATAGATCAGAATCTGATGGTGAAACCGTTGTTTATTCCGGCGACAAGTCGTCGACTGGAGAGACTGAGTCATTGTACTAGTTGCAAGATAGTCGGATTGGGGGATGTTCCGATGGCGACAGTATTCCGGACCCCTTTGATCTGCCAAACCGGGTTGCGATCTTCATGGCCGGTACGCAGCCAGCAATCCACTCTTCGACCGCAGCGGCGGCGGTTTCCGGATCAGCCGTGGCAACGGCAGGAGGCCCTGAGCGACCGTCGGGTCAGGTTTTATCTGATTTGTTCAACGCTTTGGCAACACTGATGGCGGAGGTTAACCCGGCAAATCCGGATGAGCATATTGCGGAGATCGCAAAGGTGAAGGATCAGATAGCTCAGGCCAAAGCCGATTTGGTAGCGGAGGATGCCAGGATGGCTCCAGAGCGGGCCGCATTAGATGCACAGGCTTATGGCTTATGTTGGACCAGAGTGCGTCAAACGACGTTATGAGAAGAAGGTACCGATCTCATCTGCCGCCGGTTTATGAAGCCAAGAACCTCTTTAATACCCCAGGAGCGGGAACCAGTAATCCGCCAGTGATAAACCGGGCGGAGGCACCTGGAACGGAGGCGCCAGTTCATCCATGTCCGACTGATCGGCCTCGTCAGAACAACGTTTTGACACAGCACATCCCTACACCACCGGGTCATTACTCTAACCCAGTGGATAACATTGGTGCCGCCGCTTCACGGCTGGCGGCTCTCCCGATCGAAGGCGAGTCCCCAGTAGCGGTCGAGACGCGACGGGCTAGGGAGCTCCTTCAGACAGCTTTAACTCAACAGCAGGCTTATTCATATAGTCGTCAAAGGATCCATTCTACTCCCCGCCCAAGCCGGAGTTACAGCAGGCGTATTGATGAACCGGCCGTGTCAAGCAGTGCGCGAAACCTTGACCCGCCCCGTGGCCATAACCCGGCGGGTGGTGGTGGTGATGCCCGGGATGTGGTGGATCGCGCTAGGGCACGTCGAGAGGCCGAGTTAGCGGCGCAGCATGAGGCCCGCCAACTTACTCCAGTTCTTCCAACCACATCGGTGGAACCAGGGGTTACTTCCAGCTCTTTGGGAGTACTGTGTCTTGTCCTAGCGCTGCGCAACGTGCATCTACCCAAGGATTTCAAAGGCCTACGTAAAGTGCCGAATTACACCACCGATTTATCCCCCGAGTCATGGGTCGAAAGCTATGAGATGGCAATGGAGATGCTGGATGTGGACGATGCGGCGTGCGCTAAATACTTTACCATGATGTTGGAAGGAACGGCTCGCACTTGGTTCAAAAACTTGCCAGCTAACTCCATTGGGTCATGGGCCGAATTGAGAGCCCGGTTTATTCAGAATTTCAAAGACACGTGCAAGCAGCCCATGCCGATTGTAGACTTGGCTGCCTGTGTTAAGGAGGAAGGAGATTCAACAACCCATTGGGTGCGTCGGGTTTTGCAAATCTTGCATTCATCAGACCGCATCAACGCTGACACAACAATTTTGACGTTGGAAGGTAATTGCCGGTTTACACCTCTGAAGTTGAAATTGGGATGACTCAAACGCCACTGCAATGACATGGGGACTCTCATGGCTGCTCTGGTGAAATATGCCGACTCTGATAGTACCAAGGACCCCGAGTCTGACGATGACAAGACAGGGAAGGGAAAGAAGAGCGGCAACGCCAAAGGGCAGCAACATAACCCGACGGGTCATGGAAACAGCGGTAAACGTAAAGCGGATAACAGTTTAGATTTTGTGGCTAATACCAACGAGCAGGACAAGGGCCAGCGACGTAAGGGTAAACCGCCCCGTCGTAGTGGAGGACCGAGCCCCAATCCGGAGCGCGTGTCTTATTTGTTAAACCAGCCTTTCCCAAAGCACGGGTCGCAGGACAAACCGGCTACGCACCTCTGGAAGGATTGTTATATCATGCAGGAGTTCAAAAATTCCGACTTCTTTCGGTATGATCATGGACCGGGCGGCGGTTCAGGCCCCAGATCTCATGGGCCGGGTTATGGCGGAGGCAGTTCCGGTTCAGGTTTTCACGGTAATCAAGGCAGACATAACAATCAAGGCAATCAGGGCAACCAAGGTGGTTATAATCATCAGGGCAATCAGCAGCACTCAGGTTACCAGAGCAACCCGAAGCAGTTGAACAATGGACAGTATCATGTCTTCACCACTAGCCTGTGCAAGCGCGATCAGAAGCTTCATAAGAGGGCAGTGAATTCCGTTGAACCGGCGGTGCCCCGTCATTTACGCTGGTCTGACCAGCCGATCGTATGGAGTAGGGAGGATCATCCACCCCGGGTTGATGATCCGGGTCATCTGGCGTTGGTGGTGGCGCCTCAGGTTGGCGGATATAAGTTCACCAAGGTGCTCATGGATGGAGGGAGTAGTATCAATATCGTTTATTATGAAACTTTCCTCGCATGGGATTAACAGATAAAAATCTTAAACCGTCCAACACGGTCTTCCATGGTGTGGTACCTGGTAAATCGGCATATCCAGTTGGTAAGATAGCTCTGGAGGTTGCTTTTGGTGATGAGCATGATTCAAGATCAGAAACATTGACCTTTGAGGTGGTCAAAATCAAGAGCCCATACCATGCCCTGTTTGGACGGCCAGCTTATGCTAAGTTCATGGCAAGGCCCTGTTATGTTTATCTGCAGCTCAAGATGCCGGGTCACAAGGGAACCATCACAGTACATGGAAGCCATAAGATTGCTTTTAAATGTGAGGGTGATGCGGCTTATGCTGAGTCGGTTTGTGCAACAGAAGAGTTGAAATTCTACAAGGACAATGTTGACCCGACAGATATGACTTCGTTGAAGAAGCCAACTACAGAGAGTGATCCGGCGTTGAAGTTTAAATCGGCTGATGAGAACAAGCTTGTTGATTTTGTTCCTGGCGATTCATCCAAGCAGTTTACCATCAGCGCTAACTTGGATCCGAAATAGGAAAGCGCGCTCATCGAGTTCATCCGTGAGAATCGGGACATCTTCGCATGGAAGCCTTCTGACATGCCAGGTGTACCGAGAGAACTCGCTGAGCACACCCTTAATGTTGATCCCAAGTATAAACCGGTCAAGCAGTTCCTTCGCCAGTTCAATGAAGAAAGACGCAAGGCTATTGGTGAGGAAGTAGCCAGACTCTTGGCGGCTGGATTTATCATCGAAGTGTTTCATCCTGAGTGGTTAGCTAATCCGGTGCTGATACTTAAGAAGAACATCACTTGGCGCATGTGTGTGGACTATACAGATCTCAACAAGGCTTGTACAGCAGATCCTTTTTCCCTCCCGCGTATTGATCAAATCATTGATGCAATGGCGAGTTGCGATCGTCTGAGTTTTCTGGATGCGTATTCTGGTTACCATCAGATCAAAATGGCAGTTAAGGACCAGGAGAAGACGGCCTTCATAACTCTCTTTGGAGCCTTCTGCTATGTATCTATGCCCTTTGGGCTCAAGAGTGCCCAGGCGAATTATCAACGGTGTGTGCAGAATTGTCTTCATCATCAGATCGGCTGCAATGTTCATGCCTATGTGGATGATATTGTGGTGAAATCTAGAAAGGAGGAGACATTGATTGATGACTTGAAGGAGACTTTTGATAACCTCCGGGTTTATAAAATGATGCTTAATCCGGCCAAGTGTGTCTTTGGTGTACCGACAGGCAAGCTCCTGGGCTTTCTGGTATCTAACAGAGGCATCGAAGATAATCCGGAGAAAATCAAGGCTATAACTTCTTTGGCTAAACTGAAGTGTATCAATGATGTTCAATGCCTGGCAGGCCGGATTGCCGCGTTGAGCCGTTTTATCAGTCGCCTTGGTGAGAAGGCCATCCCTTATATCGAATCTTTGAAGAAAAGCAGATAACCGTGCGAATAACGCCGCCAATGAAGCGTTTGAGGACTTAAGCGACGACTTGCTAATCCGCCGGTTCTTCTGGTCCATTGATAAGGAGCCATTGTTGCTATATGTGGCAGCTAACGCCCGGGCTGTTAGCGTGGCTATTGTGGTGGAGCGGAAGGAGGCCGGAAAGGAATATTCGGTTCAACGGCCGGTTTATTATATCAATGAGGTACTTATTGAGTCCAAGCAAAGGTACCCGCATTGGCAGAAGCTGGTATATGGAGTTTTCATGGCAAGCCGGAAGCTTAAACAATATTTCCAAGGTCATCCCATCACGGTGGTCAACTCTGCTCCTTTGGGGGATATAATCCAGAACAGGGAAGCAACTGGCCGGATTGCTAAGTGGGCTATTGAGCTTAAGCCTCACGGATTAAAATATATGCCCCGGACGACGATCAAATCTCAGGCACTTGTGGATTTCATCAATGATTGGACAGAACTACAGGCGCTTGAAGAGAAGCCAGATCATACTTATTGGACTATTTATTTTGATGGGTCCAGGCAATTGGAGGGCTCGGGGGCTGGAGTCATATTAACTTCCCCACGAGGTGATAAGTTTTGTTATGTTCTCCGTTTAATGTTCCCTTGCACTAACAATGCAGCTGACTATGAGGCTTTACTCCATGGTCTTCGAATGGCTAAAGAGATGAATCTAAGCCGAGTTAAATGCTTGTGACTCGGACTGGTGGCTCAACAAGTGTCCGTGCTTGGGATTCAAGGACCCACTCATGGCGGCGATCGTCGAGAGGTGGATATTGTTGCGGGTCACTTTAAAGGTTATCAGGTCGATCATGTGGACCGGCGGAAGAGTGAAGCGGCGGACGCTTTAAGCCGCTTGGGTTCCCAACGTAAGCCGGTTCCACCCAATGTTTTCCTGGACGTGCTGCATAATCCGTCCGTCAAGCTCCCTGGTGAAGAGGATTTGGCTGTTCTTGATCCGGAGGCCCAGTTGGTGGCGGCTCTTCATGTTATCCCGGATTGGACAGTTCCATATTTGGTGTATATGAACCGGGGTGAGTTACCATAAGATGAAACTTCGGCCAGGCAGATAATCCGGCGGTCCAAGTCCATGACTATTATCAATGGAGAGTTACATCATTGCAGTGTGACAGGGGTGTTTCAACGCTGCGTATCTCCTGAAGAAGGCAGAGAAATTTTGCGTGAGATCCACAAAGGAGATTGTGGTCACCACGCCGGTTCAAAATCTCTGGTAGCCAAGGGTTTCGTCACGGTTTCTATTGGCTGACGGCTCATGCTGATGCTGATGACTTGGTCAAAAGGTGTGATGGATGTAAAAAATTCTCACGACGCGCTCATGTACCGGCTCAAGAATTGAGGATGATTCCAATCACTTGGCCGTTTGCAACTTGGGGCCTGGATATGGTTGGGCCCTTTAAGAGATCCAAGGACAAGAAGACCCACCTTTAGGTGGCGGTTGATAAGTTCACAAAGTGGGTGGAGGCAGAGCCAGTCAGTAAGTGTGATGCGGCCACGGCGGTTCAATTCATCAAGAAGGTGATTTTCCGGTTTGGCTTTCCACACAGCATTATAACAGATAATGGTACCAATCTGTCAAAAGATGCCATGAAGGAGTTCTGTCAACGTGAGCACATCCGGCTTGACGTATCATCAGTGGCTCTCCCCCAGTCCAATGGTCAAGCGGAGAGGGCCAATCAAGAGATCTTGAGAGGCATCAATCCCCGACTTATGGTTCCTTTGCAACGTACGCCGGGTTGTTGGGTAGAGGAGTTACCTTCTGTGTTATGGAGCATCAATACCACGCCCAACAGATCCACGGGTTACACGCCTTTTTTCATGGTTTATGGAGCGGAGGCGGTTCTCCCTAGTGATATCCGTCATGACTCGCCCCGTGTGGCGGCATATGTCGAAGCTGATAATGAGAAGGCACGGCAGGAAGCACTCGACCTGTTAGATGAGGAGCGTGACATGGCAGCAGCCCGTTCGGCGATTTATCAGCAAGATCTGCGTTGCTACCACAGCCGACAGGTTAGAACTAGAACCTTTCAAGAAGGCGATTTGGTGCTCCGGCTCATCCAGGACCAGACTGATATTCACAAGTTATCCCCCCCTTGGGAAGGACCCTTTGTGGTCAGCAAGGATCTGCACAACGGGTCATACTACCTAATTGATGTTCGAGAGCACAAAGACTCACGTAAATCGAAGGAGGAGACCCGCCGGCCATGGAATATCGCTCATCTTTGGCCCTACTATACTTGAGCCATAGGCTCCGCTTATGTACATAGTTATGACAATGTATATATTATGATCAATATAATAAACCGGAGCCTCAGCTAAAGCGGGATATCTGTTGTTTTTCTTACATCATGTGTGGTTACATGGGGGCTTTTATTTCGTAAAGCGGCTTCCAGTTTACCCCTTGATTCAGCTTATCAAAGCTTTATAAAAACACTTGGGGCTTGGTTGTACTTCAACTAAAGCTACACCTCTTGATCGGTGCAAGGCCACCAGAAAAATCACTTGGGGTCTTGGTCGTATTCGAACCATAGTCACACCTCTTGATCGGCTTAACGCCAAATTACTTCGGGGCCAAAGAGAGTGTTACCAAAGAATAACTCAAACATAGGCACCCACTGAGCACAGCTCAAAATGTTACTTGGGGATTCTTTGTTGTCGCAATGAACAAACAATCTACACTTGTAATAGGCTATCAAGCCACGGCTTGGAAGCCTGGTGTATACACCTAAAACCCCGGGTTAGCCTACCTTTTTAAGTAAGTCACCTCGCCAAGGTAAACCTGGTATGACCCGTCAAACTTTGGCAAGTTACTCTGATAAGACCCTGAACTTGTCAAGTTAAAACGATGATTGGTTAAGGACTGAGGACCATCTTAAAAGGCTTCGCAAAATGGTTTAGCTCAGTGGCCTGGCAGCCCATGAAAAGCCTCGAATTTGGGGCCTGGCAGCCTGTGAAAAGCCTCGACTACAAGTTTTCATTTGCTTTTTTGCCAAGTTTTTCTTTCTCTTGATAAGACTTATGATGTTTTTTGATAAACCGGTGTTCATCAACCTGGCTAGGCTATCAACTACAAGTTGTCAGTACGTAATCACTTATAATCCGGAGTTTCTTAAACCGGTCTGGTTTCGACTATAAGTCGCCAGCATTGAATAAACTGGTGTTTATCACAACCTGGCACGATTTTATCATAAACCGGCACGGTATGAAAGGAGTTATCATGACTCAAGATTGGGGTTATCGCCCTCACTACCAACGTTGGTCAGCCAACGTTATGATTCAAGGTCACAGGTATCAATTATTTTCATATTTGATTATCTTTTTACAGCCTTGGTTATAAACCCTGGCTATATATATGGGCATCATGACCAGTCCGACGGTAAACCGCCAGGACACTATCAACTTTTTGTGTGCAGGAATAGATCGCTACGGATTATGAATATAATATGTCTTAAGCATGGCGAATTAACAAGTGTCAGGCACAAATAAATATGCATGAAGGCATAACAGATCAAGTGTTTTAACTAGCCTATTACAAGGCGTTTCAGTGCCCAAAAGGATAATTGTTTCTCAATAAGCATTGCAGCATGTGGAAGACTAAACCGGCCTCCGGATCATGATTCATCTCCAGCTTGACCTGACGGCTGCGGATCATCTTGCACCGGTTCATCCTCTTCGTCTCTACCCAGCGGCTGGAAGTCAATACTTGTCCAGTCGATCCCAGTTAGGGCTTGGAACACAACTTCGTTGCTTATAAGGGTGGACGGTTCAATGTCAGGGGCATAGGTGTGCTTACGAAATGGCGGGATGAGATTTTGAACCTCAGGAGTTGGTGCGGCCACCCGTTTGTTGTTAACGTCATAACTTGCCTGATAATGTGAAAGATCAGTTTCTTCAGCTAATTGGCAAGCCAGCGGACGTACTTCCCGGTTTATGGCTCGAAGGTCCTCATTGCCAAATTCTGATCCGTCTTCTTTCAAGCTTGGATAGCCTTTGCTGACATCTTCCGGATCAAGATCGGGCACCCATGCTTTTGCCCGGGTTAGTGCGGTCAAAGCACCAGCTCTTGCAGCAGATCTGTTTAACTCTTCTACCCGGGCAGGCAGCATTGACAGCCTTTCTAGGGTCTCCTTGATTAAAGTTGGTGGCGGTTTGTTGTGCGAAGCAGTGCAAATAATCCGTTGCGCGCCGGTATATAACTGCTCTATAAGAGTATAGGCAGCCTTCAACTTCTCGTTACGTCAGAGCCCAGATGACTAATGCGAGTCCCTGCATAATTACAAGCATCAGTAAACCGGCTTCGTATGAGATGCTAAGTTGAAAATATGAGGCAAGGATGTTTACCAAATACAGCAGCCGTCATGGCATGTATCTGCCTCTTTACGCCAGTCAGTTCATCTACTACCGGTTTAAGAGCTGCTTCGGCGTCCTCGACTTTTTTTTGCAAAGCGGATTTTCCAGTCTCCCAATCTGCCCGCTCCTTGTTGAAACTTTCCTTCAATTTTTCCATGGCGGCTAAAGCGCTGGTCAGCTCATCCTTTGCCTTGGAGGTTTCGACTTGCTGGGATTTGATGTTTTCTTGCAGATCGGCGGTTTGTGAATCTTTTTCGCTCAGCTCAGCCTATGAGAAACAGACATATTATGAGATTGACGATACATATTTGAAGTACCAAGTACATAACAAGTTATGCACCTGATACTTGGGGGCTAATGCATATTTGCTTGTTCTCAGAAATTTCTACAAGTCCCAAGCACAATACAAGTATTACTCTTGGCACTTGGGGGCTAATGTATGTTTGCTCAAAATACTGGTATGGGAGTTCTTCTACAGTCCCAGTTCATCTTTAAAATGTTAAACCGGCCCTTGGGGGCTACATTAGTGAAAGATACAATATTGCAATTTTAAATTGCCGGTTCATCTTAAAGTGATAACCCGGTCCCTGGAGGCTAAACATGCAAAGTTAAGTTATTACTAAGTCCCGGTTTGGATTGACATCGTAAACCGTCACTTGGGGGCTACTGGAGTTGATATTTGAAATTGGACATAAGAGAAATAGTTGTGTGGTTACCTCATATCACTCCTTCATTAGATTTACTAAACCGGCTTCATAATCCCGACTGGTATACAGACGGTTCAAGAAGCCAGAGTGAATATCTTGGGCGTTGAGATGGGCGTAGCTGGACAAATCGGTGCTCCATTTGCCTTTGCCCATAGCAGCAAGTTCATCCTTGGCGCTATGTTTGGATAAAGCGACCGGGTTGCCAGGAGCGGTGTGGCTGACGCCGGTAATCATAACATCATCCTCGTTATCATCAGCAGCCTTCACTGGAATTGGCGGTTTATCAGTAGCCTTAGCTGGACTGGCCGATTTATCATCAGGTCGGACCGGGCTGGTCGGTTTGTCAGCATGGCTTGTGGTGTCAATTTCTACTTGTTCAGCAAACAAGTCATGGTCTTGAGGCGGCGGATCATTAAGCATGGCATCAGCATCGGTTTCTTCTGGATCTGGAGTATTTTCCGGTTCAAAAACCACATTATCGTCAGCCGGTTTATTTAACTGAGCTTTCTTGCTGGGTCTAGGCTTGGCACTGAGAAAAATAAACATGAAGATCAGTACAGTATGCAAAAATAACGCATCAAGGATAAAATCAAGTGCATAGCTCACCCAAGAACTGTCTTGAGGGGTGGAAGTTGTGTGGCTGTTGACTCGCCAGAGGATGAGTGAGGTGTTCCCTGATAATTTGAATCAGACGGATTAAGATGCTGCCGGAAACAACCCGCCTTGGGGCAAGAAGTATCAAGAGTATAAGAGACCTCTGATCGGCGTTTCCGAACCGGAGTGTTCGGTAAACCGGCGGAGGTAACTACCTGGCCGCTGTGCCGGTTTGTGCGGCGAGCTTCGTGTTGCTGCGTCTTCAAAAGAAAGTTTGGGTCCAAGTGAGCAAGGGGGTGAGAAAATTTTACTTTTCGGTTTGATCGAGGATTTTTTATGTTGGCAGAGGATCTGAATTGGAGGAAAGAATAATTACCTCAACGTCATCAGCTTGACTTCCTTCAGCGTCGTCCTGATAATAGTCATTGTCAATGAGATGTATGAAAAATGAACCAAGAGAGTCAAGTTCTACCTCTGAGTCTGAATTAGCCTCATCGGCATCTGTATTTGGCTCGGAAGACGCAGTGGTCCTTTTCTTGGCAGGTTTTTTTTAACAACCTTGGTCTTCGGGCGAAGTGGCTTTGCCGGTTTATCTTGCGGTTTTGCCGGTTTATCTTGTGGTTTTTTCTTCCAGAACGGATCATCGCCCTAACAAAGATGGACAAGATTTGATGTGAATATTTGAAAGAAGGAAGTTAAAACAAAAAGCAAGTTATGTGACCCTTACCTTTGGAGGTTTGTTGGAAACACAGAAAGGACTTAATCCGGTCTGGCTACAAACAACCTCCGGTTCATTCAGCATCTTCTTCACAGCCTCAGTAACTTCAGCATCTGTAAGCTGGATATCAATGTGTCGTTGAGGGTCCTTCAAGATCCCGGTATATTCACACATTAAACCGGGGCATCGGCTTAAGGGCAATATGCTCCAAGTTATCCAACAGCGAGCAAAATCAACACCTGTTAAACTGTTCGCCATAAAGGCTCTAAGCTTTGACAGTTGTGGAGCATAATTGGCCCTTTCCTTTGTAGTCAATCTCTGAGGAAAGGGATGTGTATTGCTAAGACGGTGAGGGCGGTAACCCGGCAAGGGATTTTCATCAGTTGGAGATGTATCTTTGCAGTAAAACCAAGTCTGGTTCCACTCCTTGGGGTGACTGTGAAGCTTGGCATGAGGGAAGCTGACCTCCTTCCTCTTTCGAACCGCCATTCCGCCGAGCTCAGTATTGGGTCCATCTGTGAACTCTGTGCGACGGTTTAAGTGGAAGAAGTCCCTAAAGAATTCAACTGTGGGCTCCTCTTGAAGATAAGCCTCACAAAAGACTTGAAAATGGCAGATGTTGGACACAGAGTTTGGACCGATGTCCTGAGGGTGGAGCTGAAAACTAGCAAGCACATCTCGGAAGAATTTTGAACTGGGAGGGCTAAAGCCTCGGCCCAGATGGTCAACGAAAACAACTACTTCTCTGTCCTTGGGTTCAGGAGGATTTTCCGGACCGGGGGCCCTCCAGTGGATGACCTCTTTCTTGGCTAAAGCGCCAGTGGCGACACATCTGTCTAATTGATCTTCAGTGACCCGGGAAGGATCCCAATTGCACTCATAGACTTGTTTGGCCATTTCAATGGAAAGCTGAAACATGATTATTGCTGTTTTAAGGTTTATATTGAACAAGTATAAAGCGGTGCAAGAGCAGAAGAAGACAGAAATATGTATACATTGTTAAACCGGAATCAGTCATGTGAGATGTATAGAGGTAAAGCGGCTTGGTGGTTCAACAGGGGACTAATGGTACTTACCGGATCATCACTTTTTCTATAAAGATTAAACCTTCTACTCGGATATAGAAGATACAGATCTAAAGATGTATAAGTGAAGGAAAAACAAGTTTCACAGCAAGGCTTGATAATTTCAGATCTGAAGTGGGACAGAAAACTAGAAAGTATTCAGACCTAATTTCAAGTGTTTGAACAGTTCAACAAGTTCAGCTGAGTTTTATATAAAGGATAAGATCCAATAAGGAAAAAAGGGATTATGGCTACGGCCGCACAAGAAGTATCAGATCCAAGCTAGTTATTTGTGCTAATAAGAAAAACAGGGAAGAATGGCGCCGGAGCTTCAATAAACTCCGACGAACACTGAAACCCTAACGGTGGATCTAGAGCGAGGAAAACAAGAACTTGCTGATGCTGAGGGGACAGCAGAGGAGCGTCGCGTTTCTCTGGAACAGTTAGGTTGATGCAGCGGCCGTCGTTGGGACGGAAACGAAGGTCGACGGCGGCGACAGAGCTAAAATGGTCGGGCGGCGCGAGGAATAAGACAAGGCGAAGAGGCACGGGGGGAAAATTGAAAAGGACCCCTCGGTCTTATTTATAAGGTGAATGGATAAGTAGCAGGCACGAGAATCGAGGAGCCCGAAAAATGGGATATGTGACGGCTCTGTCGCCTCGATTGTCGGAGGCTCATTAATGAAGGAGAGCTTTATGCAATTTTAAATGACAGATAACGTCATGGCGGTTTATCATGATCCTGGAAGATGATGTCATGGTGGTTTACAAGACTTATGCGAAAGTGTTGAAGAAGAAATTTTCTCAAGTATTGAGGATTGACATGAACCAGTTCAAATCAATCTGGGGCCTAATGTTGGGGATATTACTGCTGGGCGTAAACCGGCCGGGAGAGGCCGGGTTATCCCTATAAGGAATTATTATACTTGAAGCCCATGAAGACAGAGATGATGGCGCTTTATGAAGGCCCAGGGCCCAGAGGCGGATTAAGGCCTGTAGTCATAAACCGACCTTGATATGTAAACTTGTATTATAAGGCAGAAATAAGTAGAGTCCGGGCCGGGCACGTTTATGAGCCAGCCTCGGAACCCTGTAAACCGACGGGCGTCAACCCATGTATATAAGGGGACGACCCGGCGTCGGTTTAGAGAGGACAGACAACAACTCGAGACCCAGGCAAAGCGTATTCGCTCCCTGGTCATCGAAACCCAAGCAATCCCACAACAATTGGATCGTAGGCTCTTACCTTCACCGCAAGGGGCCGAACCAGTATAAACTCTCCGCGTCCCTTGTCCGCTTTAACCCCTCTAAGATAACCCGTAGCGATGGCTCCACGACTAAGTCCTTTCTCTAGGACATCTGTCGTGACAAAACCACGACACTAACCCTACTGGTGTCTACGTAAACCAGAGGGTTTAGGGCTTTAGGGCCAGAGCTACATCCATCACCTCATCCACTTAGGGTTTAAGCTCGCCTAATCTCAAGGCAGATCTACTCTATAACCATATCATACATCAAATGCAATCAAGCCGGACGTAGGTTTTACCTCTTCGAGAGTGCCCGAACCTGGGTAAACGTTGTGTTCAACGTCCCTTGTTCCCCATTGATTCTAAATCCACAACTCCGGACCCCCTACCCGATATCTGCCGGTTTTGACACTGACACCTTGACCTAGATACATTTTATGCGACCATACTTACGCAAACAATCCGCCACACTGTTTTGTTCACAACGAAGGTTCCAGGGAATAAATTCACTGTCCTTCATAGTAGTTGCCTTGATCTTCACCACAAGATGTCCGTATATGGAGGGAGAGAGACCATGAGTAGTAAATTGAGTTAAATCGACACGTTTACTTGACGATCGATGTAGGCTTTAGATGATATTTTGTGATAGTGACGACGACAAGTATTCTGGTGCGACTTTTTAGTATTATCCTAAGAAAAAGTACTTAAAATGAATTCATTTTAGTGGAAATTAATATGGATGACAAGAGTACAACATTCTACTCTGGTTTTTCAGTATTCTTGCTGACTCGAATCTTTTGTGGTGATAGTAACCAAGGTTTTCCATACATACATAACAAACAAACCTTGAAATAGGTGTACTATTTAATTCCATTTTCAGCGGAAAAAGAACTACTAACTCCTTTAAATAATTTTTGCGCGCCCTCTAATTTGGCAAAATGGAAGAAAGATTGAATCGCTCACCACGTGCCGTATAGGCGGTCAAAGTTTAGCGAAGGTATATAGAGAACCAAACTCGAAGCTGGGATTATAATACCGAACATGCTCTTTGTTTTGTGTTTAAGGATAAGGATGATGGCCGCCGTTCACCCCTCGGACGTGCTCATCCCAAACCCAATCTTCTTCCCACATGGCAGCCAGTGCGTCTACCACCGGTCAAATTTCGTGTTTTGACCCTTTGCACGTATGAAATCGAGATCTGGCCCCCGTTTGGAAATATTTTGAAATATGACCCTTTTGCTACCGCCAAATGACCCGGTGGTAGGGTCAGGCAACCTACCGACAGGGGTCTGGCGGTGGCATGGACGGCCCACTACCGTCACCTAACGGCCATCTCAACACCCTACCGCCGCAGGATTGGGCGGTAGGTTGCCTGACCCTTCCGCCGGGCCCTTTGGCGGTAGGGTATTGTAGTTTTGGGTTTTTACAAGTTTTTGTGATTGTTTTTTTAAGTTTTATCACAGCTTTCACACAGTTTCACAAATAGCAAAATATGAGCTCATGTATTAGCAAATATCAAATAGTTTGACAAACACGCACATAATTTCACAAGTAGGAAATACTCCCTCCGTCCCGAATTAAGTGACGCAGGAGAGATTTTTTTTGCGTAATGTCAATTTTACACTACAGTCCAGTACATTTCAAATTCTGACTTCAAGCTCCCCAGCCCCTCGCGATCCCCAGCACCTTGTCAGGGTAGGATCTCGCCAGCACCTCGCCGGAGCAGGATCTCGCCAGCACCTCCTCTTCCAGCGAGCTCCCCTCAAGCTCCTGCTGGAGCCCCTCAGTTCTCCCTCCTCAAGCTGCTCGCGCTCAAGGAGCTCAAGGCCCTCAAGCTCGCACTCTAGGATCTGCTCGCCGGAGGTCCTTCTCCCCCTGCAGTAGGTGGAGCTCCCTCCTTAAGCTCCCTCAAGGTCCCGCTGCACGTTGGAGCCCCTCCCCACCAGGATCCTGCTCAAACTCCAGGCTCTGCTCACCGCAGTTCCTTGTACCCCTGCCGCCGGTGGAGCTCCTGCTCCTCCTACCCCACGGACCCTGCAATTCACCGTACTCCAGGGTCCATGCTCCTGCTGAACTCCAGGCTCCAGGCTCCTGCTGCTTCTCCTCCACCACACCTGCAATTCTTCTTGTGCAAATTTAGAAGCAATTTGATGATTCCAGCAGCAACACAATTCTAGAGGTATTCAAACTTACCCTGACATGAAAAAATGGTTGCATGCCTAATTCAGGTGCAAGTTGAACAAGGATTGACAAGACAAGTGGCTGGTATAGTGATAGTCAAATTTATGTGTGCTCGGCAATCAAAAAGTGGATCTACTACAACAATTTTCAAAGAGCCTATGGTTCCTTTTTCAGGAGTGTGAACATTGATGTTATTCTCAAACACGAAATAAGGATCTCAGGAAAACCAGAAATCAGCAACATTATAAAGACATGTGTAGCCAGACGGGTGCAAAAATGTTAAAAACCAGAAATCAGCACCATTCAATTTCATTCTACTCTTAGTTTAACACAATGCCCTGCAGATAAAAGAGAGAAATATGAAGGCTAATTTGAATTCTGCAGCTCAGACATTACTGAGAGAATACATGCTGACCATCTGGGCATCAGGAAGAACATATAGAAGGATAAAACCACAATACAAATTGCTTGTCTGCACCTTGTATGAACATGTGGGAGAATTTGACAACTGGATTATTTCATTCCTTACACTAGACATGACAGATGAGTACACGACGGAAGAAAGAGAACATCTGTAATTTGTGGTTTGGACATGCTTGTTAAAGTCATTCATGGAATATGTCTAGAAATTAGTAAAGGTAGATTACCAAAGCGAAGGAACCATTTTTCACCTTCAAATGGCCTTGATGTATCCTTTCATCTCCAAATGGTCTTGATGTATCCTTTCACCTTCAAACCAAGTGATCTGTTGTGTACACACAAACATTAGCAATTTTTACTCCTCATTTTAACTGACTGGATCAATTTTGTTTTTCTTCCTTAACAGATTATCACTCTAGCAGTTTGAAGCAACAGTTTCAAGCAGCAGTAGCATCACATACCTGCAATAGCAGCAGCAGCCATGAACGCCACCACCACCAGCAGCAACACCAGCACCATCAGTAACCAACACATACCTGCAGGTAGTTTTCAAAACATTCAGTTAAATTTACTATAAAAATTCAGTAAACATACAATTAAATTTACTGATTTGAGTTAACTGGGTTAACTAAATTTTTAGTGTTGTTTTCAGTAAACTATTTAACAAAACTTTGTTGAAATAGCTAGATGAATCTTTGCATGATTTAACCTCTACTTGCAATAGCTAGATGACCTACCCTTTGCTCCTTATTTAACAGGAGACGAGATGTTGCTGGATGAGGAAGAAGCAATTCATCAGGAAGCAATAAGAAGAACTTCAATGAACCTGTCAGATGAGGAAATATTTGCTGTTTATTTTGCTTTGAAAGTGATCAAGAGCAGAGATGGAGCTATTCAGCCAGAGGACAAGATACTCATTGCAAGCCTATTGAATACAGGCATACGGACGGTTCAAAGAATATGGAAAGATGAAAATGAACAAATTGCAGAAGGCAAAGAAGTGGTTGTCACAAGCAAAAAACCAGGTAGAGTTGGAAGAAAGGGAAAGAACTTGGATCTGTCAAGGGCATCGACAATCCCACTCAATAGAAGAAGAACGGTTCAAGCTCTAGCAAGGTCTCTTGGTATTCCCCGCTCGACCCTACACAGGAGGTTCCAGTTAGGTGAGCTGAAGCGCGTCACTAGCACCGTGAAGCCTACCCTCAAGCCAAATAATAAGATTGCAAGACTGGAGTTTGGCATGTCCATGCTCGATGAGCTTTGGATCTCAACTTCACGTCCTCTTTTCAAGCCAATGACAGACATGGTCCATATAGACGAGAAGTGGTATGATATGACAAGAGTGAAGAATACGTACTATCTACTCCCAGAAGAACGTACACCCGAGCGCCCCGTGCCGAATACGAACTCCATTGGCAAGGTCATGTTCCTGACAGCCGTGACCAGGACAAGATACAATGATGATGGGAAGGTCATATTTGATGGCAAGATCGGGACTTGGTCCTCCGTCGAAGAGAAGGCGGCAGTCAGAACGAGTCAAAACAGAGTTAGGGGAACTAAAGAACAGAAAAATGTGAAATTGACCAGAAATGTGATGAGGGATTATCTATGCAAGAAGGTGATCCCTGCTATACAAGACAAATGGCCTGACGAAGATATTGGAAGAACCATCTATATACAGCAGGATAATGCCAAGCCACATGACCTGCCTAATGACGTGGGTTTTCAAGAGCCTGTAGCACAAACGGATCTTGACATTCGGTTGTTGCAACAGCCACCCAACAGCCCCGATCTGAATGTTTTAGACCTTTGCTTGCACAATTCTCTTCAATCCCTAACTGATTGCTTATCACCTAAAAATATTCAGGAATTGGTAGAAGGTGTGGAGGAACAGTTCGAGAACTATGAGGTTCAGAAGCTGTTTAGAAGCTTTGTGAAACTGCATGCAGTTATGATTGAGGTTATGAAAAATAAAGGAGGCAATGAGTATACACTCCCGCATTTGCATAAAGATCACCATCAAAATGAAGGAAGGCAAGCAATCTTTCTATCTTGGGATGCTCGGCTAGTTGCTGAGACAAAGGCCCTTATAGAGGAAGGAGAGAGAGAGAGGAGTGGGGAAGGAGAGAGAGAGAGGAGCTTTATCTTGTGTATTGCTGTGTTCAAATAATTGGAGTATTGTGTATGTCTTGTCTTCTTTATTTGAATTTGTTGAAATTTACTCATGGACAGGAATTTATTGCGTATTTTGAGTAGCTGCTTAACCTGATTGTCTACTCATGGACAGTGCTACTCCACATTTACAGTACCTATCAGCAATCTATCACATTTGGGGAAGGGAAAGGAAAGGAATAACCGAACATGACAGTGTTCCTATCATCAAGCAATGAGTTGGAGTAACACATTCAGTTACTCAATAACAATTGGAGCCTAACAAAAAAATATTGCACATCCATTTAGTCCATTCACAATTTTCAGTCTATTAAGTTTAACCGAATCAAGCATCAAACAAGGCAAATTGCACATACTCCAAACACGGCTCACAATTGCACATCAAGACCATGCCGACAATACTCCACATACAACTTGACAGAAAACTTAGGCTCAAGCATCAAGCCTCAAGACCATGCTTGACAGTAAACACATTTAGATTTACAGAGCCTGACATTTAGATTTACTGTCAAGCATCAAGCACACATCAAACACATTTAGATGCACATACAACTTGCACTGAAACTTGACATTAACTCCATGAAGCTTGCTCTGGAAATCTAGGAGCATCAATATTGCACACATCAATTAAGAAAATTTAGCATATTACAGTACCTACAGTAACTGTACTCACGTAAACAGAGCATCTAACACACAATAGCATTCAATTACTGTATTTAGTTTTTCAGCGAAATCCACTTGTACTCCATGAACTAATCCACTAGTACTCCATGAACTGAATGCTAAATTGGCAAACACACAAGAGGAAGAACTCACCAACAGTGGTTGTAGCCGATGCAGAACATAGCTCTGTCGCGGTTGCGGCAGAGAGAGCACCGCCGTCGTCCATGCACGGCGAGGAGGAGGTCACCGCTTCATGTCAACACCATGGGTGTCGAGTAGGAGCACCAGGAAGCGCCGGAGGACACGCTGGAGGTCGCGCATGATTGCATCGTCACCGCAACGGCGCCACTGGATCGAGCTTCACCGCCACTGGATCTTCAACTCCGCCAACTGATCTGGCACTTCTGCCACCGGATGTGTAAAAAATTGAAGCTTTTTCAGCCACCAAGTGCTCAAGGTGGAGCGCGAGGCGAGGTGAGGGCAAGGTGTGGCTCCACAGATCCATGAGGGAAGAAGGCAGCGAGGCGAATCAAGGTGGGACAGGGGAGAGGTCGAGGTGGACGAGAGGACCGATGGGAGAAGGGCGGCGGGGAGGAGGATGGCGGGGAGGAGGACGGATGGGCAGAGGACGGCGGGGAGGAGGACGGAGGCGAGGAGGACGGTGGGGAGGAGTGACGCGGGGGGAGAGAAGTGACTACAGGGGAGGAGAGGAGTGACTGCCGGGGTGGGGGGACTCGTTCATGGTTAAGTCAAACAACAGGTTTTTTTGCAAATAGACCGTCGCGTCACTTAATTCAGGACGGAGGGAGTAGCAAATAAGAAACTTGTCCACATAGTTTGATAACCCCCACCGACGCAAGTAGTTTCACAAAAAGCTTTCGCAAAGCCAACAACCGGTGCAACAAGTTCTTACAACAAGTTTAGAGAGCGGGGAGACATCTTTAGAGCTCCTCGTATGTTATACCTGGCCGTGGAAACAGATACGGCAGCGGATCAACCGGTTCAGGCAGAGGCGAAACTCTGGTCGGCATCCGATCGTTCAAGCACTCCCACCTTGCCTTGCCCGCCGGAGTTTTCGCCTCCGCCCTTCCCCAGCTGATGATATCGAACGCTGATGCACTTGGAGGCGGCATCCTGGCTCTCTCCTCCGCATTGCTCTCGAAGTAGATTCTCCGACCTAAATTGCGCAGCTCCCAATTGAAGTGTTGCTTGGCAGCTTCAATGGTCCCTTCCCGGCGGACAGTGGAGATAGTTGGATCTGCCTCCATCTCTGGAATCACTCTCTTCCACTCCTTCACACTCTGCGACCAACACTTTACATCATAAAAGATACGCTCTGCCCTCTCCTGCCACCGCTTTGCCCTCGTCGCCTCTAGGACCTCGTCCGAGACAGATCCCACCGGCTGCAGCATGATACGTCCATTTTGCATCATGCTTTTATATCGATATTTATTTCATTATGGGCTGTTATTACACATTATGTCACAATACTTATGCCTATTCTCTCTTATTTTACAAGGTTTACATAAGGAGGGAGAATGCCGACAGTTGGAATTCTGGGCTAGAAAAGGAGCAAACATTAGAGACCTATTCTACACAACTCCAAAAGTCCTGAAACTCCACGAAAGTTACTTTTGGAAATAATGAAAAATACTGAGCGAAAGAAATACCAGAGGGGGCGCACACCATGGCCACGAGGGTGGGGGGTGCGCCCCCTGCCTCGTGGGCCCCCTATTGGCCCTCCGGTGCCCATCTTCTACTATGTGAAGTCTTTCGTCCGAAGAAAAATCACAAGCAAGTTTTCGGGACGAGACTCCGCCGCCACGAGGCGGAACCTTGGCGGAACCAATCTAGGGCTCCGATAGAGCTGTGCTGCCAGGGACACTTCCCTCCGGGAGGGGGCAATCATCGCCATCATCATCACCAACGCTCCTCTCATCGGGAGAGGGCAATCTCCATCAACATCTTCACCAGCACCATCTCATCTCCAAACCCTAGTTCATCTCTTGTATCCAATTCTTGTCTCCAAGTCCGGGATTGGTGCTAGTAGGTTGCTAGTAGTGTTGATTACTCCTTGTAGTTGATGCTAGTTGGTTTATTTGGTGGAAGATCATATGTTCAGATCCTATATGCATATTAATACTCCTCTGATTATGAACATGAATATGCCTTGTGAGTAGTTACGTTTGTTCCTGAGGACATGGGAGAAGTCTTGCTATTAGTAGTCATGTGAATTTGGTATTCGTTCGATATTTTGATGAGATGTATGTTGTCTCTCCTCTAGTGGTGTTATGTGAATGTCGACTACATGACACTTCACCATTATTTGGGCCTAGAGGAAGGCATTGGGAAGTAATAAGTAGATGATGGGTTGCTAGAGTGACGAAGCTTAAACCCTAGTTTATCGTTGCTTTCGTAAGGGCTGATTTGGATCCATATGTTTCATGCTATGGTTAGGTTTACCTTAATACTTCTTTTGTAGTTGCGGATGCTTGCAATAGGAGTTAATCATAAGTGGGATGCTTGTCGAAGTAAGGACAACACCCAAGCACCGGTCCACCTACATATCAAATTATCAAAGTACCGAACGCGAATCATATGAACGTGATGAAAACTAGCTTGACGATAATTCCCATGTGTCCTCGGGAGCGCTTTTCTCTATATAAGAGTTTGTCCAGGCTTTTCCTTTGCTACAAAAAGGATTGGGACACCTTGCTGCACTTTATTTACTTTTGTTACTTGTTGCTCGTTATAAATTATCTTATCATAGAACTATCTGTTACCTATAATTTCAGTGCTTGCAGAGAATACCTTGCTGAAAACCGCTTATCATTTCCTTCTGCTCCTTGTTGGGTTCGACACTCTTACTTATCGAAACGACTACGATAGATTCCCTATACTTGTGGGTCATCAAGACTCTTTTCTGGCGCCATTGCCGGGGAGTGAAGCGCCTTTGGTAGGTGGAATTTGGTAAGGAAAAATTTATATAGTGTGCTGAAACTTATTGTCACTTGTTACTATGGAAAGTAATCCTCTGAGGGGCTTGTTCGGGGTATCTTCACCCCGACTAGTAGAGCAAAGAGTTTCTCCTCAACCTATTGAACCTACTGAAAATGAAAATGTCTACTTTGAAATTCCTTCGGGTATGATAGGAAAACTGCTAGCTAATCCTTTTGCAGGAGATGGAACATTACATCCTGATGAGCACCAAATATATGTGGATGAAGTTTGTGGATTATTTAAGCTTGCAGGTATGCCCGATGATGTTCTTCCCTTTATCTTTGAAGAGAGACGCATTGACATGGTATAGGCTATTGCTACGTCTTGAGCTTGCGTTGGTTTTCCCCAAAGAGGAGAGCATGATGCAGCAGAGTAGCGTAAGTATTTCCCTCAGTTTTTGAGAACCAAGGTATCAATCCAGTAGAAGGCCACGCGCAAGTCCCTCATACCTACACAAAGCAAATAACTCCTCGCAACCAACGCGAATAGGGGTTGTCAATCCCTTCATGGTCACTTATGAGAGTGGGATCTGATAGAGATGATAGATAATATTTTTGGTATAAAGATGCAAAGTAAAATAAAAGGCAAAGTAAAAAAGCAAAGCAATAATAAAGCGTAGGAAGATTAATATGATGAGAATAGACCGGGGCCATAGATTTCACTAGTGGCTTCTCTCAAGAGCATAAGTATTTTACGGTGGGTGAGCAATTACTGTTGAGCAATTGATGAGAATTGAGAATAGTTATGAGAGTATCTAGGTGTGATCATGTATATAGGCATCACGTCCAAGACAAGTAGACCGACTCTGCTGCATCTACTACTATTACTCCACTCATCGACCGCTATCCAGCATGCATCTAGAGTATTAAGTTAATGAAAATGAGTAGCGCCTTAAGCAAGATGACATGATGTAGAGGATAAATTCATGCAATATGATAAAACCCCATCTTGTTATCCTCGATGGCAACAATACAATACGTGCCTTGCTTCCCCATCACATCGGGAAAGGACACCGCAAGATTGAACCCAAAGCTAAGCACTTCTCCCATTGCAAGAACTACCAATCTAGTTGGCCAAACCAAACGGATAATTCGAAGAGACTTGCAAAGATGACCAATCATACATAAAAGAATTCAGAGGAGATTCAAATATTGCTCATAGATAATCTTGATCATAAACCAACAATTCATCGGTCTCAACAAACACATCGCAAAAAGAAGATTACATCGAATAGATCTCCACGAGAGAGGGGGAGAACATTGTATTGAGATCCAAAAAGAGAGAAGAAGCCATCTAGCTACTAACTATGGACCCGAAGGTCTGAAGTAAACTACTCACACTTCATCGGAGAGGCTATGATGATGATGTAGAAGCCCTCCGTGGTAGATTCCCCTTCCGTGAGCTCGGAACAGGCCCCAAGATGGGATCTCGTGGATCTGAAAGTTGCGGCGGTGGAATTAGGTTTTGGCTCCGTATCGATCTATTGGGGTGCGTGAGGTATATATAGGAGGAAGGAGTGCGTCGGTGGAGCTTGGGGCCCACGAGGCGGGGGGCATACAGAGGGGCCTCCACCTCGTGGCCGCCTCCTCCTTTCTTGATCGAGGTCCAAGTCTCCTGGATCTTATCGATGAGAAAATCACGTTCCCGAAGATTTCATTCCGTTTGGACTCCGTTTGATATTCCATTTCTTCGAAACGCTGAAATAGGTAAAAAACAACAATTCTGGGCTGGGCCTCCGGTTAATAGGTTAGTCCCAAAAGTAATATAAAAGTGGAAAATAAAGCCCAATATGGTCCAAAACAATAGATAATATAGCATGGAGCAATAAAAAATTATAGATACGTTGGAGACGTATCAGGCATCCCCAAGCTTAATTCCTGCTCGTCCTCGAGTAGGTAAATGATAAAAAGAGAATTTTTGATGCGGAGTGCTACTTGGCATAATTTCAATGTAACTCTTCTTAATTGTGGTATGAATATTCAGATTCGAAAGATTCAAGACAAAGGTTTAATATTGACATAAAAAATAATAATACTTCAAGCATACTACCAAAGCAATTATGTCTTCTCAAAATAACATGGCCAAAGAAAGTTATCCCTACAAAATCATATAGTCTGGCTATGCTCTATCTTCACCACACAAAGTATTTAAATCATGCACAACCCGATGACAAGCCAAGCAATTGTTTCATACTTTTGACATTCTCAAAACTTTTCAATCTTCACGCAATACATGGCGTGGGCCATGGATATAGCATTATATGTGGAATAGAATGGTGGTTGTGGAGAAGAAAAAAAGAGGGAAGATAGTCTCACATCAACTAGGCGTATCAACGGGCTATGGAGATGCCCATCAATAGATATCAGTGTGAGTGAGTAGGGATTGCCATGCAACGGATGCACTAGAGTTATAAGTATATGAAAGCTCAACAAAAGAAACTAAGTGGGTGTGCATCCAACTCGCTTGCTCACGAAGACCTAGGGCAATTTGAGGAAGCCCATCATTGGAATATACAAGCCAAGTTCTATAATGAAAAATTCCCACTAGTATATGAAAGTGACAAAATGAGAGACTCTCTGTTATGAAGATCATGGTGCTACTTTGAAGCACAAGTGTTGTAAAAGGATAGTTACATTTTCCCTTCTCTCTTTTTCTCTCATTTTTTTTTGGGCCTTTTCTCTTTTTTTATGACCTCTTTTCTTTTCTCTTTTTTTTTATTTTTTGTCTGGAGTCTCATCCCGACTTATGGGGGAATCATAGTCTCCATCATCCTTTCCTCACTTGGGACAATGCTCTAAAAATGATGATCATCACACTTTTATTTTTATTATAACTCAAGAATTACAATTCGATACTTAGAACAAAATATGACTCTATGTGAATGCCTCCGGCGGTGTACTGGGATATGCCATGATTCATAAGTGACATGTATGAAAGAATTATGAACGGTGGCTTTGCCACAAATACGATGTCAACTAAATGATCATGCTAAGCAATATGACAATGATGGAGCGTGTCATAATAAACGGAACGGTGGAAAGTTGCATGGCAATATATCTCGGAATGGCTATGGAAATGCCATGATAGGTAAGTATGGTGGATGTTTTGAGGAAGGTTTATGGTGGGTGTATGATACCGGCGAAAAGTGCGCGGTATTAGAGAGGCTAGCAATGGTGGAAGGATGAGAAAAGTGCGTATAATCCATGGACTCAACATTAGTCATAAAGAACTCATATACTTATTGCAAAAATCTACAAGTTATCAAAGCAAAGTATTACGTGCATGCTCCTAGGGGGATAGATTGGTAGGAAAATACCATCGCTCGTCCCCGACCGCCACTCATAAGGAAGACAATCAATAAATAAATCATGCTCCGACTTCATCACATAACGGTTCACCATACGTGCATGCTACGGGAATCACAAACTTTAACACAAGTATTTCTCATATTCACAACTACTCAACTAGCATGACTCTAATATTACTACCTTCTTATCTCAAAACAATTATCAAGCATCGAACTTTTCTTAGTATCCAACGCACTCAAAAGAAAGTTTTACAAATCTTGAATACCAAGCATATTATTATTTTAAGCAAATTACCATGCTATTTAATACTCTCAAAATAATCTAAGTGAAGCATGAGAGATCAAAGTTTTCTATAAAACAAATCCACCACCGTGCTCTAAAAGATATAAGTGAAGCACTAGAGCAAAACTATAAAGCTCAAAAGATATAAGTGAAGGACATAGAGTATTCTAACAAATTCCAATTCATGTATGGCTCTCTCAAAGGGTGTGTACAGCAAGGATGGTTGTCGTAAACTAACAAGCAAAGACGCAAATAATACCAGACGCTCCAAGCAAAACACATACCATGTAGTGAATAATAATATAGCTCCAAGTAAAGTTACCAATGGAAGTGGACGAAAGAGGGGATGCCTTCCGGGGATCCCCAAGCTTTGACTTTTTGGTGTCCTTGGATTATATTGGGGGTGACATGGGCATCCCCAAGCTTAGGCTCTTGCCACTCCTTGTTCCATAATCCATCAAAAGATTTCACCCAAAACTTGAAAACTTCACAACACAAAACTCAACAGAAATCTCGTAAGCTCCGTTAGCGAAAGAAAACAAAAGACCACTTCAAGGTACTGTAATGAACTCATTATTTATTTATATTGGTCTTAAACCTACTGTATTCCAACTTCTCTATGGATTATAAACTATTTTACCAGTCATAGATTCATCAAAATAAGCAAACAACACACGAAAAACAGAATCTTTCAAAAACAGAACAGTCTGTAGTAATCTGTAACTAACGCAAACTTCTGTAACTCAACAAATTCAGCCAAAATAGGAAGACCTAGGCAATTTTCTTATTGATCAGCAGCAATTGGAATCACTATTTTATCTCGTTCTGGTGATTTTTAACAATTGTTTTCGTGAATAGAAAGTTTCTGGAAATTACAGCAAGATCAAATAACTATCATCCAAGAAGATCCTATAGGTTTAACTTGGAACAAATACTAATTAAAACATAAAAACACATCTAAACAGAAGGTATATGGATTATTTATTACTAATCAGCAAGGAAAAATATTGGGTTGTCTCCCAACAAGCGCTTTTCTTTGAAGCCTTTTTAGCTAGGCATTGAGATTTCAATGATGCTCACAAGAAAGACAAGAATTGAGGCACAAAGAGAGCATCATAAAACATGTGACAAACACACTTAAGTCTAACATACTTCCTATGCATAGGCATATTATAGGCAAACAAATTATCGTAGCAAGAAAAAACTAGCATATGCAAGGAAGCGAAAAGGAACAATAGCAATCTCAACATAACGAGAGGTAATTTAGTAACATGAAAATTTCTATAACCATATTTTCCTCTCTCAAAATAATTACATGTAGGATAATAAGAAAATTCAAAAATATAGCCATCACATAACATATTCTCAACACGATCCACATGCATGCGAAGTTGACACTCTTCCAAAATAGTGGGATTATCATTAACTAAAGTCATGATTTCTCCAAGCCCACTTTTATAAAAAAATTCATAAGATTGAATGTTATCCAAATATGTGGGACCTAAAGTTGACACTCTTCCAAACCCACTTTCAATATTATTTCAAACACTATTATCAATCTTATATTCATCATGGGGCTTAAATAAAATTTCAAGATCATAAGAAGAATCTCCCCAATCATGACTATTGGACATAGTAAAACTAGCATCCCCAAGCTTAGGGTTTTGCATATTATTAGCATAATTTACATCAATAGAATTTATAATAAAATCATTGCAATCATGCTTTTTATTCAAAGATCTATCGTGAAGCACTTCATCACAATTTTCAGATTTACGGATCTCAGGCAAAAGCTGATAAAGATAATCTAGTGCATCCAAATCACTAGGAATTGGTTCATCATAATTGGATCTCTTAAAAAGATTGGCAAGAGGATGAGGATCCATAGATATTAGCTTCTCTGTTTAGGAATAAATACTCAACTATTTCAACCAAAAGAGAAAACGAGCCAAGAAAGACATAAAGGCGAACGAAAAAGAGGTGGCGAATAAAACGGCAAGGGTGAAGTGGGGGAGAGGAAAACGAGAGGCAAATGGCAAATAATGTAATGCGAGAGATAAGGGATTGTGATGGGTACTTGGTATGTTGACTTTTGCGTAGACTCCCCGGCAACGGTGCCAGAAATCCTTCTTGCTACGTCTTGAGCTTGAGTTGGTTTTCCCCGAAGAGGAGAGGATGATGCAGCAGAGTAGCGTAAGTATTTCCCTCAGTTTTTGAGAACCAAGGTATCAATCCAATAGGAGGCCACGCGCAAGTCCCTCGTACCTACACCAAGCAAATAACTCCTCGCAACCAACGCGAGTAGGGGTTGTCAATCCCTTCACGGTCACTTACGAGAGTGAGATCTGATAGAGATGATAGATAATATTTTTGGTATTTTTGGTATAAAGATGCAAAGTAAAATAAAAGGCAAAGTAAAAAATCAAAGCAATAATAAAGCATAGGAATATTAATATGATGAGAATAGACCCGGGGGCCATAGATTTCACTAGTGGCTTCTCTCAAGAGCATAAGTATTTTATGGTGGGTGAACGAATTACTATTGAGCAATTGACAGAATTCAGCATAGTTATGAGAGTATCTAGGTACGATCATGTATATAGGCATCACGTCTGAGACAAGTAGACCGACTCCTGCCTGCATCTACTACTACTCATCGACCGCTATCCAGCATGCATCTAGAGTATTAAGTTAATGAAAACAGAGTAACGCCTTAAGCAAGATGACATGATGTAGAGGGATAAATTCATGCAATATGATAAAAACCCCATCTTGTTATCCTCGATGGCAACAATACAATACGTGCCTTGTTGCCCCTACTGTCACTGGGAAAGGACACCACAAGATTGAAACCAAAGCTAAGCACTTCTCCCATTGCAAGAACTACCAATCTAGTTGGCCAAACCAAACGGACAATTTGAAGAGACTTGCAAAGATAACCAATCATACATAAAAGAATTCAGAGAATATTCAAATATTGCTCGTAGATAATCTTGATCATAAACCCACAATTCATCGGTCCCAACAAACACACCACAAAAACAAGATTACATCGAATAGATCTCCACGAGAGAGGGGGAGAACATTGTATTGAGATCCAAAAAGAGAGAAGAAGCCATCTAGCTACTAACTATGGACCCGAAGGTCTGAAGTAAACTACTCACACTTCATCGGAGAGGCTATGATGATGATGTAGAAGCCCTCCGTGGTGGATTCCCCTTCCGGCGGAGCTCCGGAACAGGCCCCAAGATGGGATCTCATGGATATAGAAAGTTGCGGCGTGGAATTAGGTTTTTAGCTCCGTATCTGATCTGTTGGGGGTTCGTAGGTATATATAGGAGGAAGGAGTACGTCGGTGGAGCTTCGGGGGGCCCATGAGGCAGGGGGCGCGCCCTAGGGGGGGGCCTCCACCCTCGTGGCCGCCTCCCTCCTTTCTTGACCGAGGGTCCAAGTCTCCTGGATCTTATCTGATGAGAAAATCACGTTCCCTAAGATTTCATTCCGTTTGGACTCCATTTGATATTCCGTTTCTTCGAAACACTGAAATAGGCAAAAAAACAACAATTCTGGGCTGGGCCTCCGGTTATTAGGTTAGTCCTAAAAGTAATATAAAAGTGGAAAATAAAGCCCAATATGGTCCAAAACAATAGATAATATAGCATGGAGCAATCAAAAATTATAGATACGTTGGAGACGTATCAGCTATGTGATGATATGGGATCATGGAACTACAAACGATTGAAATTGGAATTTCATCAGAAGTTTTATCCCATGCATCTTGTTCATCGTGACCGCAATTATATATATAATTTTTGGCCTCGCGAAGGAGAAATCATCGCTCAAGCTTGGGGGAGGTTTAAGTCAATGTTATATTCATGCCCCAATCATGAGCTCTTAAGAGAAATGATTATTCAAAAAATTATGCTCGGCTTTCTGATAACAATCGCACCATGCTCGATACTTCTTGTTGTGGCTCTTTCATGATGAAGACTATTGAATTCAAGTGGGATTTATTGGAAAGAATTAAACGCAACTCTGAAGATTGGGACCTCGACGAAGGTAAGGAGTCAGGTATGACACCTAAGTTTGATTGTGTTAAATCTTTTCTGGATGCCGATGTTTTCTGTAAATTTAGCACTAAATATGGACTTGACTCTGAGATAGTAGCTTCTTTCTGTGAATCTTTTGCTACTCATGTCGATCTCCCTAAGGAGAAGTGGTTTAAATATCATCCTCCCATAGAAGTAAAAGTAGCTGCACCTATTAAAGTTGAAGAAAAGACTATCACTTATAACGATCCTATTGTTCCTACTGCCTATGTTGAGAAACCACCTCTCCCTGTTAGAATAAAGGATCATGCTGAAGCTTCAATTGTGGTTCGTAAAAGCAATATTAGAACTTATACACCTCCTGAGCAAGTTAAAGTTGAACCTAATATTGCTATTGTTAAAATCTCTTGGCTGATAATATTGATGGGCATGTTATTTATTTCTGTGATGAGACTGCTAGAATTGCTAAACCTTGTGCTAAAGATAAACATAGACCTGTGGTAGGCATGCCTGTTATTTCTGTTAAAATAGGAGATCATTGTTATCATGGCTTGTGTGATATGGGTGCTAGTGCTAGTGCAATACCTATTGACTTATACAAAGAAATTATGCATGATATTGCACCTACTGAGTTAGAAGAAATTGATGTTACAATTAAGCTTGCCAATAGAGATACTATATCACCCATGGGAATTGTTAGAGATGTTGAAGTCTTATGTGGGAAAACTAAATATCTGGCTGATTTTCTCGTTCTTGGTTCCCCACAAGATAGCTTTTGTCCCATTATATTTGGTAGACCCTTCTTAAGCACTGTTAATGCTAGGATAGACTGCAAAAAGGATGTTGTTACTATTGGTTTACGTGATATGTCTCATGAGTTCAACTTCTCTAAATTTCGTAGACAACACCGTGAAGACGAACTGCCTAGTAAAGATGAAATTATTGGTATTGCTTCTATTGCCGTACCTCCTAGTGATCCTTTCAAACAATATTTGCTAGACCATGAAAATGATATGTTTATGAATGAAAGAAGGGAAATAGATGAAGTGTTCTTTAAACAGGGACCTATTCTGAAACACAACTTGCCTGTTGAAATCCTAGGGGATCCTTCTCCACCCAAGGGTGATCCCGTGTTTGAGCTTAAACCATTGCCTGATACTCTTAAATATGCTTATCTTGATGAAAAGAAGATATACCTTGTTATTATTAGTGCTAACCTTTCAGAGAAGGAGGAAGAAAAATTATTGAAAACTCTGAAGAAGCACCGTGCTCCTATTGGATATACTCTTGATGATCTTAAGGGCATTAGTCCCACTCTATGCCAACACAAAATAAATTTGGAGAAAGATGCCAAACCAGTTATTGATCATCAACGACGGCTGAATCCTAAAATGGAAGAAGTGGTAAGAAAGGAAGTACTAAAGCTCCTTGAGGCAGGTATAATCTATCCCGTTGTTGATAGTCAGCGGGTAAGTCCTGTCCATTGTGTCCCTAAGAAGGGAGGTATTACTGTCGTTCCTAATGATAAAGATGAATTGATTCCACAAAGAATTGTTAGAGGTTATAGGATGGTAATTGATTTCCGCAAATTAAATAAAGCTACTAAAAAGATCATTACCCCTTACCTTTTATTGATAAAAATGCTAGAAAGATTATCCAAACATACACATTTTTGCTTTCTAGATGGTTATTCTGGTTTCTCTCAAATACCCGTGTCAGCTGATGATCAAGCTAAGACCACTTTTACTTGCCCTTTCGGTACTTTTTCTTATAGACGTATGCCTTTTGGTTTATGTAATGCACCTGCTACCTTTCAAAGATGCATGATGGCTATATTCTCTAATTTTTGTGAAAAGATTTGCAAGGTTTTCATGGACGACTTCTCCGTCTATGGAGCCTCTTTTGATGATTGCTTGAGCAACCTTGATCGATTTTTGCAGAGATGTGAAGAAACTAATCTTGTCTTGAACTGGGAAAAGTGCCACTTTAGGGTTAATGAAGGCATTGTCTTGGGGCATAAAATTTCTGAAAGAGGTATTGAAGTGGGTAAAGCTAAAGTTGATGCTATTGAAAAGATGCCATGTCCCAAGGACATCAAAGGTATAAGAAGTTTCCTTGGTCATGCTGTATTTTATAGGAGGTTCATTAAGGACTTCTCCAAAATTTCTCGGCCTCTGACTAATCTATTACAAAAAGATATACCATTTGTCTTTGATGATGATTGTGTAGAAGCATTTGAAATACTTAAGAAAGCATTGATTTCTGCACCTATTGTTCAGCCACCTGATTTGAATTTACCCTTTGAAATCATGTGTGATGCTAGTGATTATGCTGTAGGTGCTGTTCTAGGGCAAAGAGTTGATAAGAAATTAAATGTTATTCAATATGCTAGTAAAACTCTAGACAATGCCCAGAGAAATTATGCTACTACTGAAAAAGAATTCTTAGCAGTTGAATTTGCTTGTGATAAGTTCAGACCTTATATTGTTGATTCTAAAGTAACTATTCACACCGATCATGCTGCTATTAAATATCTTATGGAAAGGAAAGATGCTAAACCTAGACTTATTAGATGGGTTCTCTTGCTACAAGAATTTGATTTGCATATTATTGATAGAAAGGGAGCTGAGAACCCCGTTGCAGACAACTTGTTTAGGTTAGAAAATGTTCTTGATGACCCACTACCTATTGATGATAGCTTTGTTGATGAACAATGAAATGTCATAAATGCTTCTCGTACTGCTGCACGGTATGCTGATTATGCTAATTACATTGTTGCTAAATTCATACCACCTAGTTTCACATACCTGCAAAAGAAAAGGTTTTTCTATGGTTTGAGATATTACTTCTGGGATGACCCGCATCTTTATAGAGAAGGAGTAGATGGTGTTATTAGACGTTGTGTGCCTGAGCATGAACAGGAACAGATCCTACGCAAGTGCCACTCCGAGGCTTATGGAGGACACCACGCTGGGGATAGAACTGCACATAAGGTATTGCAATCCGGTTTTTATCGGCCTACTCTCTTCAAGCATGCCCGTAAGTTTGACTTATCTTGTGATGAATGTCAAAGAATTGGTAATATTAGTAGATGTCAAGAAATGCGTATGAATTATTCACTTGTTATTGAACCTTTCAATGTTTGGGGCTTCGATTATATGGGACCGTTTCCTGCCTCTAATGGGTATACACATATTTTAGTTGCTGTTGATTACGTTACTAAGTGGGTAGAAGCTATTCCAACTAGTAGTGCTGATCATAACACTTCTAATAAGATGCTTAAAGAAGTTATTTTTCCGAGGTTTGGAGTCCCTAGATATTTAATGACTGATGGTGGTTCACATTTTATTCATGGTGCCTTTCGTAAAATGCTTGATAAGTATGATGTTAATCATAGAATTGCATCTCCTTATCACTCGCAGTCTAGTGGTCAAGTAGAATTGAGCAATAGAGAGCTTAAATTAATTTTGCAAAAGACTGTTAATATATCTAGAAAGAATTGGTCCAAGAAACTTGATGATGCATTATGGGCCTATAGAACTGCATATAAAAATCCTATGGGTATGTCTCCGTATAAAATGGTTTATGGAAAAGCATGTCACTTACCTCTCGAACTAGAACATAAGGCATATTGGGCTATTAAAGAGCTCAATTATGATTTCAAACTTGCCTGTGAGAAGAGGTTATTTGACATTAGCTCACCTGATGAGTGGAGAACCCAAGCCTATGAGAATGCCAAGTTGTTTAAAGAAAAAGTTAAAAGATGGCATGACAAAAGGATACAAAAGCGTGAGTTTAATGTAGGTGATTATGTATTGCTATACAACTCTCATTTAAGATTTTTTGCAGGAAAACTTCTCTCCAAATGGGAAGGTCCTTACGTTATCGAGGAGGTCTATCGTTCCGGTGCCATAAAAATCAACAACTTTGAAGGCACAAATCCGAAGGTGGTGAACGGTCCAAGAATCAAACATTATATCTCAGGTAATCCCATAAATGTTGAAACCAATGTTATTGAAACCGTAACCCCAGAGGAATACATAAGGGACACTTTCCAGAATGTTTCAGACTCCGAAAAGGAAAAGGTATGTGGTACGGTAAGTAAACCGACTCCAAAATAGTTCTAATGGCAATTTTTCTCCGTTTTGGAATATTTAGAAAAATAGAAAAATAAGAAGCAGTCCGGGAAGGACACGAGGGCGCGCCCCCCCTGCCTAGTGGGCACCTCGTGCACTCTCCGGACTCCATTTTCTTGCACGTTACGTATTTTGGTCGGTAAAAATTCATTATATAATCTCCCGAAGGTTTTGACCACCGTATCACGCAATTATCCTCTGTTCTTGTTTCGAGCTGTTTTCTATCAGGGTTGTCAAGGTCGGGCATCATGTCATCCCCCTCCTCCAATAATGGTGACAGCGATGCTTGGCTAATGAAGATAGAGCTGAAGAGGGAAGAACCCATGGAGATCAACAAGGATGAAGGGATCAAGAAGGCCACGGAGGATCAAGCTTCGGCAGCAGAAGACATCCTTTAACTTGATCACAATCTTCTTACCCCAACTGAGATCGAAGCTTTCAAGATGATTGAGTTAGCTCGTATACAAAACAAGTATCTCACACGTGAATATTTTTTTTTGAAGGAGCATATCACCACACTCAAAGGCATTATCCGCAAGTTGGAGGACCTCTTACGCTCGATGTGCGACTATCCATCATCACCTCCGTCTTCTTCACCAGCAAAGGAGATATAATCACATGGGTATGGGCACTCCCCTTGGCAACTGCCAAGCTTGGGGGAGGTGCCCCGGTATCGTATCACCATCACATCTCTATCTTTACCGTTTTTCTTAGTTTGATCCTTTTAGTAATATCTTGATCTAGTAGAATAAAGTTTTTGGTATGATCTAGTTTTGGGTTTTGCTTTATGATTCCTCTATGTAATCGAGTCCGTGAGCTATCTAATAAAGATTAGTGTTGAGTCAAGGGCTTGATTATTTTGCCATGATCTTGAGTGAATAAAAGAAAAGAGAAAATAATAAAAAGAAATAAAGAGATCATATTGATCTTATGGAGAGTAATGACTTCACATAGAAAGAGTATGATGATTAAAAGTTGTTGAGAGTTGACAAACATAGATTTGGTCATCGTTGCAATTAATAGGAAGTAATAAAGAAAGAGATGTTTCACATATAAATATACTATCTTGGACATCTTTTATGATCGTGAGCACTCATTAAAATATGACATGCTAAAGAGTTGATGTTGGACAAGGAAGACAACGTAATGGGTTATGTTTTCTTATATCTGAAATAAAGTATATTGTCATGGATCATCCAACATGTTGAGCTTGCCTTTCCCCCTCATGCTAGCCAAATTATTTGCACCAAGTACAAATACTACTTGTGCTTCCAAATACCCTTAAACCCAGATTTGCCATGAGAGTCCAGCATATCTACCTATGGATTGAGTAGGATCCTTCAAGTAAGTTGTCATCGGTGCAAGCAATAAAAATTGCTCTCTAAATATGTATGATTGATTAGTGTGGAGGAAACAAGCTTTATACGATCTTGTGATGTGGAAGAAATAAAAGCGTCGGACTGCATAATAAAGGTCCATATCACAAGTGGCAATACAAAGTGATGTTCTTTTGCATTAAGATTTTGTGCATCCAACCCTGAAAGCGCATGACAACCTCTGCTTCCCTCTACGAAGGGCCTATCTTTTACTTTATCTCTTACCCTTATGCAAGAGTCATGGTGATCTTCACCTTTCCTTTTTATATTTTAATCTTTGGCAAGCACAGTGTGTTGGAAAGATCCTGACATATATATCTAATTGGATGTAAGTTAGCATACACTATTATTGTTGACATTGTCCTTGAGGTAAAAGGTTGGGAGGCGAGACTATAAGCCCCAATCTTTCTCTGTGTCCGATTAAATCTCCGTAACCACAAGTATTGCGTGAGTGTTAGCAATTGTGAAAGACTAAATGATAGTTTAGTATGTGGACTTGCTGAAAAGCTCTGACATAGACTCTTTCTGATGTTATGATAAATTGCAATTTCTTTAATGACTGAGATTATAGTTTGTTAGTTCTCAATAAAGTTTCGGATTCATACTTTGCATTGTGAATAGATTATTACTTGAGCATAAGAAATCATATGACATTATCCATATATGTTGTTGTTATGAGAATAATCATGATGCCCTCATGTCCGTATTTTATTTTATCGACACCGCTACCTCTAAACATGTGGACATATTTATCGTTATCGGCTTCCGCTTGAGGACAAGCAAGGTCTAAGCTTGGGGGAGTTGATACGTCCATTTTGCATCATGCTTTTATATCGATATTCATTGCATTATGGGCTGTTATTACACATTATGTCACAATACTTATGCCTATTCTCTCTTATTTTACAAGGTTTACATAAGGAGGGAGAATGCCGACAGCTGGAATTCTGGGCTGGAAAAGGAGCAAATATTAGAGACCTATTCTGCACAACTCCAAAAGTCATGAAACTCCACGGAAGTTATTTTTGGAAATAATGAAAAATACTGAGCGGAAGAAATACCAGAGGAGGCCCACACCCTGGTCACGAGGGTGGGGGGCGCGCCCCCTGCCTCGTGGGCCCCCTGTTGGCCCTCTGGTGCCCATCTTCTGCTATATGAAGTCTTTCGTCCGAAGAAAAATCACAAGCAAGTTTTCGGGACGAGACTCCGCCGCCACGAGGCGGAACCTTGGCGGAACCAATCCAGGGTTCCGGCGGAGCTGTTTTGCCGGGGACACTTCCCTCCGGGAAGGGGAAATCATCGCCATCGTCATCGCCAACGCTCCTCTCATCGGGAGGGGGCTAATCTCCATCAACATCTTCACCAGCACCATCTCCTCTTAAACCCTAGTTCATCTCTTGTATCCAATTCTTGTCTCTAAGTCTAGGATTGGTACCTGTAGGTTGCTAGTAGTGTTGATTACTCCTTGTAGTTAATGCTAGTTGGTTTATTTGGTGGAACATCATATGTTCAGATCCTATATGCATATTAATACTCCTCTGATTATGAACATGAATATGCCTTGTGAGTAGTTACGTTTGTTCCTGAGGACATGGGAGAAGTCTTGCTATTAGTAGTCATGTGAATTTGGTATTCGTTCGATATTTTGATGAGATGTACGTTGTCTCTCCTCTAGTGGTTTATGTGAATGTCGACTACATGACACTTCACCATCATTTGGGCCTAGAGGAAGGCATTGGGAAGTAATAAGTAGATGATGGGTTGCTAGAGTGACAGAAGCTTAAACCCTAGTTTATGCGTTGCTTCGTAAGGGGCTGATTTGGATCCATATGTTTCATGCTATGGTTAGGTTTACCTTAATACTTCTTTTGTAATTGCGGATGCTTGCAATAGGAGTTAATCATAAGTGGGATGCTTGTCCAAGTAAGGACAACACCCAAGCACCGGTCCACCTACATATCAAATTATCAAAGTACCGAACCCGAATCATATGAACGTGATGAAAACTAGCTTGACGATAATTCCCATGTGTCCTCGGGAGCGCTTTTCTCTATATAAGAGTTTGTCCAGGCTTGTCCTTTGCTACAAAAAGGATTGGGCCACCTTGCTGCACTTTATTTACTTTTGTTACTTGTTGCTCGTTATAAATTATCTTATCACAAAACTATTTGTTACCTATAATTTCAGTGTTTGCAGAGAATACCTTGCTGAAAACCGCTTATCATTTCCTTCTGCTCCTCGTTGGGTTCGACACTCTTACTTATCGAAAGGACTACGATAGATCCCCTATACTTGTGGGTCATCACAACATCTTGGGGAAGGACTCATACACGTACGGAGCAGCAACTCTGGCGGGTTGTGTTGGAGATGAATGGGCGATGCTTGCACCATGGTTGCAGACCTAAACATATGGATGCATCACACATTAGGGTTCATCATCTCCAACAAAAATCTAAACCAAGGGTTCCTCATATGGTCAAAAATTCTAAACCTATTAACTTGTATTCAATTAGGGTTCATCACCTTCAAAAAAACCTAGCTTGTATTAGGGTTCATCATGTGTTCAAAAAAATATCAACTAGGGTTTCATCATATTTCATAAGGAAAGATCATCAGAAAACATCAACTAGGGTTCACCATGAACATGAACTTGATACATTCTTAGGCTATAAAAGAGGAGTGATTTGACTCAAAGTAATTGGGGGATCGGAGGAGCTTACTTTCCTCTTTTCGGGGCCATCTCGATCCGCAAAATCCGTGAAGAAACGAAGAAGATCGGAGGGGGGAAGTGGAGGAGATGAGAAAGGGGCGAGAGGAAGAAGAAGGCGGCTGGGAGGGGGGGATAAGGGGTGTGGTGGGTTTGGGCGGGGCCGTTGGGTTTATAAATGCCCAAATCCTACCGCTAGAGGCCATGGCGGTAGGGCTAAACAACCTACCGCCGCAGGGTTCGGCGGTAGGGTCGGAGACTCTGGCTTCCCTTCTGTGACCAAAAATGGCAGCAGCTCAGCGGGAGGGTTGCACACCCTACCGCCAGGCCCTTCGGCGGTAGGGACCTGCCGCCAAGGTGTCTGGCGGTAGGGTGTGCAACCCTACCGCTGAGTTGTTGCCAGTTTTGGTCACGGGAGGTAGGCGTGCTGGCAGGGGGGCTTACCGCCGTAGGGTGTGGTGGTATGCTATACAGACCTACCGTCGTATGTTCTGGCGGTAGGGTGGCCCATATTGCATTTTTTGCGCTTTCTGAAACGGGGATGAACTCTTCCAATCCTTCTTCGGCACATTCTCTTCTCATGTTGGGTTGTCTGAGTTGCTGGAGGTCCGTCGTGGTCATCGTACTCCTCCTCCTCATCGTCCTCTTCCTCATCGTCCTCTTCCTCTTCTTCACCATGTTCTCCTTCTGCTCCCTCTTCCTCGCCCTCCTCATCATCTTCCTCTTCATCATCATCATCTTCCTCGCCCTCCTCATCGTCATCTTGAACCGCCATAGACGACGAGGCGACCTGGCTCGATGAAGTGATCACATCAACGGAGGAGGTGGCACACCCAAGCAGGCCCACAAGCTTGCGACATTTTTTGACAAACTTCCGCAATGAGAGAGAACGAAACAATAAGCACAATATAGATCAACTTTACGATGAACATAAGCAAATGAACTTCATGTTACCTTCACCATTCCCCTCAACTTGTTCTCACTAGCTCGAGTCCCGGGGATATAACTAAGCGCATCAGAGGCATCAAAAATGCTTTTGTTCAACTCCGAAGACTACAATGTAATAAAATGAGTCAGTAGCACTAAAGTTGATTTCATCCAAACGTCGGTTGAAAACAGGTAAAAACTTTATGATGGGTCGATACTCTGTTCTTTATGGGTCCGTACTCCCTAAGTCCGCCCTGTAGCTCTCTGATGCTGTCATTGTAGGCTTCATTCTCGGAGTCGTCGTCGTACAGACCTTCGGCATCTGCTGTTGTCCACTATGGCCTTAGGCGCAGACGATGCTTGATGCCATCGTCGAACCACAACAGGTGATCCGAGTACTCCTCCCAGTCAATCACTCTTCTCTCCACATCTTTGCGAGTTTTCCACTAGTTCCATTCAGTCACGTATTTGGCATGTTGCTCTCCCCAATCGGTGATATACTGATTCTTCCTCCTTCTCAGCCTACAAAGCACAAGAAAGATTGTAAAACATCAAAACGAAAGTTGGTAACGATGAGAACGGGTGGTGGTACTCACAAGTGCAGGTCAAAGCCACAGGTATCTTTGACGATGCTGCCTGGTGGTTGATACGTCTCCAACGTATCTATAATTTTTTATTGTTCCATGCTATTATATTATCAATATTGGATGTTTTATATGCATTTATATGCTATTTTATATGATTTTTGGGACTAACCTATTAACCTAGAGCCCAGTGCCAGTTTCTGTTTTTTTTCTTGTTTATGAGTATCGCAGAAAAGGAAAACCAAACGGAGTCCAATTGACCTGAAAATTGACGGAGATTATTTTTGGACCAGAAGAAGCCCACGGAGCATCGGAGATGGACCAGAAGAGTCCCGGGGCACCCACGAGGGTGGGGGCACGCCCTACCCCCCTGGGCGCGCCGTACCCCCCTGGGCGTGCCCCCTACCTCGTGGCCGCCTCGGAGACCCTCCCTGACTTGTTCCTGATGCCAAAACCTCTTATATATACAGAAACCCGCAGAACATAACCTAGATCGGGAGTTCCGCCACCGCAAGCCTCTGTAGCGACCAAAAATCAATCGGGACCCGTTCCGGCACCCTGCCGGAGGGGGGATACCTCACCGGTGGCCATCTTCCTCATCTCGACGCTCTCCATGACGAGGAGGGAGTAGTTCACCCTCGGTGCTGAGGGTATGTACTAGTAGCTATGTGTTTGATCTCTCTCTCTCTCGTGTTCTTGATTTGGCACGACTTTAATGTATCGCGAGCTTTGCTATTATAGTTGGATCTTATGATGTTTCTCCCCCACTACTCTCTCGTAATGGATTGAGTTTTCCCTTTGAAGTTATCTTATCGGATTGAGTCTTTAAGGATTTGAGAACACTTGATGTATGTCTTGCATGTGCTTATCTGTGGTGACAATGGGATATTCACGTTATCTACTTGATGTATGTTTTGGAGATCAACTTGTGGGTTCAGTGACCTTGTGAACTTATGCATAGGGGTTGGCACACGTTTTCGTCTTGGCTCTCCTGTAGAAACTTTGGGGCACTCTTTGAAGTTCTTTGTGTTGGTTGAATAGATGAATTTGAGATTGTGTGATGCATATCGTATAATCATACCCACGGATACTTGAGGTGACATTGGAGTATCTAGGTGACATTAGGGTTTTGGTTGATTTGTGTCTTAAGGTGTTATTCTAGTATGAAATCTATGATAGATCGAACGGAAAGAATAGCTTCGTGTTATTTTACTACGGACTCTTGAATAGATCGATCAGGAAGGATAACTTTGAGGTGGTCTCGTACCCTACCATAATCTCTTCGTTTGTTCTCCGCTATTAGTGACTTTGGAGTGACTCTTTGTTGCATGTTGAGGGATAGTTATATGATCCAGTTATGTTATTATTGTTGAGAGAACTTGCGCTAGTGAAAGTATGAACCCTAGGCCTTGTTTCAACGCATTGCAATACCGTTTGTGCTCACTTTTACCACTTGCTACCTTGCTCTTTTTATAATTTCAGATTACAGAAACCTATATCTACCATCCATATTGCACTTGTATCACCATCTCTTCGCCGAACTAGTGCACCTATACAATTTACCATTGTATTGGGTGTGTTGGAGACACAAGAGACTCTTTGTTATTTGGTTGCAGGGTTTCTTGAGAGAGACCATCTTCATCCTACGCCTCCCACAGATTGATAAACCTTAGGTCATCCACTTGAGGGAAATTTGCTACTGCCCTGCAAACCTCTGCACTTTGAGGCCCAACAACGTCTACAAGAAGAAGGTTGTGTAGTAGACATCTAGCTCTTTTCTGGCGTCGTTGCCGGGGAGGTGAGTGCTTTAAGGTATATCTTTAGATCTTGAAAGCGAATCTTTTTGTTTCTTTTTTTATCACTAGTTTAGTCTATAAAATAAAACTACAAAAAATGGAATTAAGGGTGCCTCATATGCTTCATGTTTTTAATGTCTTTCCTAAAAATGATGGGAAGGAAAATTGTGCTCAAGTACTAGAAGAAGAATTACATAGAATGCTTGGCATAAAGTATGTGAATGATGAGGATGATTGCAATATTGTTAGTATGAATTCTTTGAATACCCATGATGCTAATGAGATGGAAAGCCACAAGCTTGGGGATGCTATGTTTGATGAAGATGATATGTCCCGCAAGTTTTGATGAGCAAATTTATTATGATGAAAGCATGCCTCCTATTTATGATGATTATTGTGATGACACATATGCTATAAAGAATAAAGATAACTACGAAACTTGTCATCATGATTTTAATTTTCAATTGGATTATGCTTCACATGATAGTTATTTTGTTGAGTTTGCTCCCACTACTATTGATGAGAATAAATTTGCTTATGTGGAGAGTAGTAAAATTTCTATGCAAGTAGATCATGAAAAGAATGCTTTACGTGCTGGTTATATGGTTGAATTCATGCATGATGCTACTGAAAATTATTATGAGAGAGGATCATATGCTTCTACATATTGCAATAATATCAAGTTTCCTCTCTATGTGTTGAAAATCTTGATGATTTGCTTGTTTTACCTTCCTATGATAGTTGTTTCATGTTCCCATAAGTTGTTTGCTCACAAAGTCCCTATGCATAGGAAGTGGGTTTGACTTAAATGTGCAAGTAATATTCTTCATGATGCTCCCGTTATGTTTCAATTCTTATCTTTTATGTGAGCATCATTGAAATCATCATGCCTAGCTAGGGGCGTTAAACGTTAGCGCTTGTTGGGAGGCAACCCAATTTTATTTTTGTTCCTGTTTAGTACTAAATAGTTCATCTAGCCTCTGTTTAGATGTGGTTTTATGTTTTAATTAGTGTTTGTGCCAAGTAGAACCTTCGGGGTGACTTGGGTGAAGTCTTTGCGATCTTGCTGTAAAAAAATAGAAACTTTTGCGCTCACGAGATTAGTTGCAATTTTTTAATGGAGAGTGCTTTTAGGTTGATTATTTTCGCAGATGATTAATAGACAAATTCCTCAGGTCCACCAATTTATTTCAGATTTTTTGGAGTTACAGAAGTACTCGAATGATACAGATTACTACAGACTGTTCTGTTTTTGACAGATTCTGTTTTCATTGTGTTGTTTGCTTATTTCGATGAATCTATGAGTAGTATCGGAGGGTATGGACCATAGAGAAGTTGGAATACAGTAGATATTACACCAATATGAATTTAAGAATGAGTTTACGAGTTTTCTTATACTAACGGAGCTTACGAGTTTTCTGTTAAGTTTTGTGTTGTGAACTTTTCAACTTTTGGGTAAAGATTCGATGGACTATGGAATAAGGAGTGGCGAGAGCCTAAGCTTGGGGATGCCCAAGGCACCAAAAGGTAATATTAAAGGACAACCAAGATCCTAATCTTGGGGATGCCCCGGAAGGCATCCCCTCTTTCGTCTTCGTTCATCGGTAACTTTACTTGGAGCTATATTTTTATTCACCACATGATATGTGTTTTGCTTGGAGCGTCATTTTATTTTATTTTGTTTTGCTTGATGTTTGAATAAAATACCAAGATCTGAAATTCTTAAATGTTATAGAGTCTTCACATAGTTGCATAATTATTCGACTACTCATTGATCTTCACTTTATCTTTCGGAGTAGTTTGTCATTTGCTCTAGTGCTTCACTTATATCTTTTCAGAGCACGGCGGTGGTTTTATTTTGAAGAAATAAATGAACTCTCATGCTTCACTTATATTATTTTAAGATTCTTTTAGAACAGCATGGTAATTTGCTTTGGTTATAAAATTAGTCCTAATATGATGGGCATTCAAGATGGGTATAATAAAAACTTTCATATAGAGTGCATTGAATACTATGAGAAGTTTGATACTTGATTATTGTTTTGAGATATGAAGATGGTGATATTAGAGTCGTGCTAGTTGAGTAATTGCAAAATTGAGAAATACTTGTGTTGAGGTTTGCAAGTCTCGTAGCATGCACGTATGGTAACCGTTGTGTGACAAATTTGAAGCATGAGGTGTTTTTTGGTTGCCTTCCTTATGAGTGGCGGTCGAGGACGAGCGATGGTCTTCTCCTACCAATCTATCCCCCTAGGAGCATGCGCGTAGTGCTTGGTTTTTTTTGACTTGTAGATTTTTGCAATAAGTATGTGAGTTCTTTATGACTAATGTTGAGTCCATGGATTATACGCACTCTCACCCTTTGTCGGTGTCAAAACCGGTGGATCTCGGGTAGGGGGTCCCGAACTGTGCGTCTAAGGCTAATGGTAACAGGAGGCGGGGGACCCAATGTTTACCCAGGTTCGGGCCCTCTCGACGGAGGTAATACCCTACTTCCTGCTTGATTGATCTTGATGATATGAGTATTACAAGAGTTGATCTACCACGAGATCGTAGAGGCTAAACCCTAGAAGCTAGCCTATGATTATGATTGTGATTGTTATTGTTGTCCTATGGACTAAACACTCCGGTTTATATAGACACCGGAGGGGGATAGAGTTACACAGAGTCGGTTACAGAGAAAGAGATCTACATATCTGAATCGCCAAGCTTGCCTTCCATGCAAAGGAGAGTCCCACCCGGACACGGGACGAAGTCTTCAATCTTGTATCTTCATAGTCCAACAGTCCGACCAAAGTATATAGTCCGGCTGTCCGAGGACCCCCTAATCCAGGACTCCCTCAGTAGCCCCTGAACCGGGCTTCAATGACGATGAGTCCGGCACGCAGATTGTCTTCGGCATTGCAAAGCGGGTTCGCTCTCCGAGTACTCCATAGAAGATTTTGAACACAAGGATCGTGTCGGGCTCTGCAAAACAAATTCCACACACCACCGTAGAGAGTATAATATTTCACAAATCTAATCTGCTGACAACTTTTCATAACTCGACATCCTGGCGTGGCCCGGTCATTACGAACCGTTTTTCCCAGCCTGCCACTGCACGTGTTACGAGGCGGTTTTAATGGCACATCCTGTCGAAGCAGAGATCGTGTTCCCCTTATCACGGGATTCTCATCAATATGGGTGTGGGCAATCCAATCATGCTTGTTAGTATGACTCGTCGATTTTAGGCAAGTTCCGAATGACCACGCGGAGGACGCTTGATATTCACCCTCTTTATAAAGGGGGCCAAGGCCTGTCCTTTTCTTCCCACGCTCGATCTTGTCTTCCCCCACCTCGAGTTCCAACACCCAAGGCTCAGGCTAAGCGCTTCAGACCTACAACCATGTCTGGATCCAACCTTCAAGGTCGGTGGATGGCCTCCTCTGTCACAGAGGAGGACATCAAGAAGCTAAGGGAAGCCAGGTATCTGACCGCCGAAATCCCGCACAGGCTGCCTGCTCAAGGGAAGGTCATCCGCACTCCCGAACCCAACGAGAGTGTCGTATTTGTTTCCCACTTCCTCCGAGGGCTAGGCTTTAATCTTGATCCCTTTGTTAGAGGGCTTATGTTCTATTACGGGCTTGATTTCCACGATCTGGCTCCAGATTCCATCCTTCACATCTCGTCGTTTATCGTCGTGTGTGAGGCCTTCCTCGGCATCACCCCACACTTCGGCTTATGGCTCAAGACCTTCAATGTGAAGCCGAAGACGGTCGATGGGCGACATGCATAATGCGGAGGTGCCATAATAAGCAAAGGTGCCGATGCTCTATGGCCAAAGGGTTCCTTCCCGGAGGTGTCCAACTTATGGCAACGGGAGTGGTTCTACATCACAGCTCCCCGAGGTACAAAGTGGGCGGCTGCCCCGCCTTCCGCTCGGGCCCTCCGCCACAACTGGCGTCATGGGTCAACAAGGGGCTGACTGGGGGCCAGTAAATGACGTGCTGACATTGCAAAGTCGCATCCGAGATCTCCTCAAGAGGGATGTCAGTCTTGTCAAGGTAATGCAAGTTATGATAGTTCATCGGGTCCTGCCATGCCAATGTCGATCTCTACGTATGTGGGAGTTCAACCCGGAAGGAGCGCAAACCATTCAACTTATTCTTCGGCGTGACGCTCGAAGAGATGTATGGATTGTTCTTCGGATCACGAATAAAGTGTCCGGACACCACCGAGGATGCAGGTGTCAACTGCAACCATTTAGATACCCACGTAAGTAATTCTGCGGCCGAACATGCTATCTTTTTATTTGTCACAACATCATTCTGACAAAAAATCGCTCTTGGCCAGGACTGGATAAGAAAGGCGGAGAGGATCAGGTGTTCGGCCCCCCTTCCCGAAGGCTCACCGGATCCTGTACTAGCCAGGATGCTTGAGCACACACCTTATCAAGTGCCATTAGGGGAAGATAAAGGGAGGAATAAAGAAGCCGAAAGCGGGCTTCACACATTACACATCCAAACCGGGGGAATTGGTGTCTCCGCGAAGGAGGATAATCGGGGAGAGGAATCTAGAATCCCATCTCCCCAAGGAAGGAAAAGGACCGCCTCTGAAGACTTGGAAACGGAGGTTTCCAAATGAGGGAAGAAACCTTCGCAAGGGGGCCAGCCCTCCACCGAGTTGTAAGTGAACAAGAGTACTTTGGTAAATATATCCTGCTTTATCTTCGAGGACAATAACCGAGACATATTTCTTGCAGCTCGGCCCGTAGCCCTTCTCGACAGAGTTTGTCTTCGGGGGATCTTCTTCCGGAGATGATGGAGAGCAAAACGCCCCTGCCTCCCCACCTCATGGGGCGGACGACCCTGAGGTGTCGTCACGGAGGATTTCTCCTAATCCGCCAAGGCCAGAAGGTAACCCTTCAGCCACCAGAAGTCCGGAGTATTCGGCTCCTAAGGAGAGCAACAGAAAGTGTCCGGGACTGTCCGGTGCCCAACTGGACGCACTGATGGGTCTTCTGGCGCAAGCGGCCATCTCAGAGGCACGTCGTACTTTAATGGGTACGGTGGTTGAGAGGATTTCATCCGCCAAAAGTGGGTTGCATGAAGCTTTTACGAGCCTGCTAAGAGGATTTGCGGTACGCAAAGTAATATATGTATTTTGACGGTACCGCACACGCTAGGTGTGCTCTATACAGATAGTAGCCCCTGAGACTCTGGTTGTCGTCCAGAGGCGGCAAATAGAGGATCGTAGTCCCAGGTAATGATCACGCTGCTTTTATGTGCAGGCGGCTGAGGGTCCGGTGGCTGGCCGGACTGCTGAGTTTACCAAACTAAGGTGGCAGCTTGATGCGACAGATGCCGACATCGCGCTTCTGAATAGGCGGCTTGACGAGGCACATGGTATGTATTTTCGGGTGGTCAATGGATATTAAGAGGAGCATGATACTAGTATCTATAATATGTTGTTACTGCAGATGGAGCTACCGTCGTGGATACCCTTCGGGCGGAACTTGCCCGAGCCAAGGAACAAGCTTGAAGAAGTGATGCGGCCGCCCTAAAGGCGGCCGAAGAGTTAAGAGCTGAACAGGCTGCTCATCGCCAAAGCGAAGATAAAATAGCCAAGATGGCTGTTGAGCTGAAAGATGCCGCCGACCGATATGAGCTTCTTGAAAAGGAAAGCTGCTTAAAGCGGCTGACCAAGAAAGCCATGGAAGCAGCCAAGGAAACCCGCTCTAAAATCAGAGCGGCGAAGGAGGAGCTCCGTCAAGCCGGAGATATCACGGCTGGGAAGCCCTTTTTGTTGCGGACAAAGTTCGGAGATCTGAAGTATGCCCCTCTGGATCAATTATGGAGTGCTACAGACGCGTACTCGGACTTGGCAATGAGTGCTGCTGATGCGACTGAGTTTTTCAAAGATCAGGGAGATCATGAAGTCGAAAGGTTGTTCTGCTCGCATTTTAGTGCTCCAACGCGTCCGCTGCTGTTAACTGAACAAATGGCCGAGTGGGCCACGCTCCATAGGTTGTCCGGACTTGCCATGAGGTCTGTCATGGATCATCTTTGGCCAAAGGGACCAAGGCCGAATAGTTATTTCGACTTAGTGCAACGATCCCTTGGTGCTGTGCCGCATATCGACGCTGTAAAGAGGTCGATGTGCATAGAGGGTGCACGAATGGCTCTTGCCTGTGTTAAGACATACTGGGCAGAGATGGAGGCCACCGCTATTGCAACCCGGGGTCCGGTCGTAGGCCAGGTCCCGGCCGAGCACTATTTTGAATAAGTCCTAGAAGGCGCTCGTTTAATAGAGGCTCAGTGCTCGAAGAGTATCATGTTCGAGTGATGACAGTGTCCTGGACTAGGGGGTACTCACTACGTCGTCTCCCGATCAGTTGGATTTGGCCGGGGATCCCCATGGCCGTATACTCATGGGCCAGTCCGGACGGTTGCCGCATACAAGGAAGATTCCACAAGACTTGGCGATCAAGACAAGGACTCCTCCCCACCGGCGATTTGGCTAGGACTCTTGTTATCCTAGGCCTCGGTGCATTATATAAACCAGGGCAAAGCTAGTCGACAGATATACAATATACAACAATCATACCATAGGCTAGCTTCTAGGGTTTAGCCTCTTTGATCTCGTGGTAGATCCACTCTTGTAACACACATCATCAATATTAATCAAGCAGGACGTAGGGTTTAACTCCATCAAGAGGGCCCGAACCTGGGTAAAACATCGTGTCCCTTGTCTCCTGTTACCATCCGCCTAGACGCACAGTTCGGGACCCCCTACCCGAGATCCGCCGGTTTTGACACCGACAAGTGACATGTATCCCAATTGTAAAAACAATGCTATTTGGATTATAAAGGTTGTGTTTATACTTTTGCCTGAAAGTATTATGATGCCTCCTATGCAGCCGTTTATGTATGTATATAACCTGAAAGTTTGCGATCGTTATTTCAAATACCACGCATATAATGCAGGGTGTTCGAAAAAAGCCAGATTCACACTTGATCCAATGTCTTGGTCCATTAAGGAGGTGATGGCGCGGTGAACAAGGCAATCGGACTATATAGCTTTAACACTTTCACTTAGCCATAGGAGCTTGACGGTGGGGCTACTATATAGCCCCTAGTACTTCCGCGCTCATCCGAATATGGTGCGCGTACATACATGATCGGGAAACAGGTCCTTCGTTAATCCGGAGGAATCACGAGGATTCCGCTGAGTCATCGAGTGGTTGACCAGTCTCGCGCTTTATCATGACAGTCATTTTTCGGCTTTCTCTACTGAGGTGCTCATCCAGATGAACCAGGGCACAATCGCAGTAGTTCTCCCGGTGCCACCTTAGCCAATAGAGCGGAACGTAAGGTAGCAAAACACGGGAGCCGGGCAAACCCAACTATTGACCGAAGACATGATTCAGAGCTGATGCATATAAGGCCAAACTCGCGACGCCGAACACTCCCTAAGGTATTCAGACTTTACAACATATACTCGGCTGAATAATGCCCTCGATAATGAGCCCTGAATTTCTAGGTACGTGCATTAGTCTGACGTGACAAAATGAAAATAACGCCAGCATCCCTCTTGGTTGTGTTGAGTATCCGGAGGGTGTGAAGCAACAAGAGACAGTAAAAAAGGTTTACACAGGTCTTAATCTAAAAGAAACCTTTCAATGGGGCCTCGCTGCACGCCCGCACTGTGTCTCGGTTGTGCCAGATCACGGAAGGGTGTAGCACGATGATCATCTATAAAAGAGAAAAACCCAGGTGAAAGTCTTTGTGCAAAAAATTGGTTATTCTTAATGAACCATTAAAATGTGATCTATTATTGTATTAATAGGGTCAAGCCGAACTGTAGCCCTTTTTACATGCGGGAAGCCCCTAGCACCACCTATGGGGGTATATCCCTTGACCCAATCTCAGGTTTATCTGATCTGCTGCAGCTAGTGGTGCGCCGGACTCGTTTAGCCGCGTCCGCGGTCTTGAAGAACGATAATTTATTCTGGTTCGAGAGGCCGTTCAGTGTTCGGCTGCTAAAGCCGCCACGTATTCCTCCGCACGTAAGGAACGCTCTGTGTTTCCGCTAACTGTGATGATGCCACGTGGATCGGGCATCTTAAGCTTAATATAAGCGTAATGCGGTACTGCATTAAAAAGAGCGAAGGCCGTTCTTCTGGGTAGTGCGTGAAAGCCGCTTCGGAATGGAGCGATGTCGAAGGTTAATTCTTCGCGTCGGAAGTTGTCGGGAGAACCGAATACAACCTCTAGCACTAGAGAGCCCGTGCAGCGGGCCTCTGGGCCTGGTATTACTCCTTTAAAGGTATTATTGCTTTGGCTAATTCTTGTCGGGTCTATACCCATTTTGCGGACAGTGTCATGATATATCAGATTAAGACTACTGCCGCCGTCCATAAGGACTCGGGTGAGATAGTATCCGTCAATTATTGGGTCTAGCACCAAGGCAGCCGATCTTCCGTGCCGGATATTAGTCGGGTGATCCCTGCGATCAAAAGTGATCGGGCAGGCCAACCAAGGGTTGAACTTGGGGGTGAAGGGCGCCACGGCGTATGCGCCTCGGAGTGCGCGTTGGCGCCTCCTCTTCGGTATGTGAATTGCATAGATCATGTTCACTGTTTTGACCTTTAGCGGGAATTTTTTTCTGTTCCCCAGTGTTCGGCTGGCGAGGCTCGTCCTCGTCTTCACTTGGTGTCTCCCTCCCCTTGTGTTTGGCATTTAGCTTGCTGGCCTGTTTGAAGACCCAGCATTCTCTGTTGGTATGATTTGCAGTTTTGTCGGAGGTGCCATGAATCTGACATAATCTGCCTAGAATCTTGTTTAGGCTGGACGGTCCATCTCTGCTGCCTTTAAATGGCTTTTTTCGTTGACCGGGTCGAGAGCCCCTGAATCCGGCGTTTATCGCCGTATTGTCTGGGTTGTCTTCATTGTTTTGACGCTTGCTTTTATTGCGTCGCGGTTTCCCATTGCCATCCCTGACTTCGGATGTGCCTGGGTCGCTGGTGCCGCTATGGGCCAGCCAACTGTCTTCGCTCGTGCAAAAGCTGGTCATAAGGCTTGTTAGGGTTGCCATTGTCCTCGGTTTTTCCTGGCCGAGGTGTCTGGCAAGCCATTTGTCCCGGACACTGTGTTTGAAAGCCGCTAAGGCTTCAGCATCCGGGCAGTCGACGATTTGATTCTTCTTCGTGAGAAATTTGTTCCAAAGCTTTCGGGCTGACTCTCCGAGCTGTTGAATTATGTGACTTAAATCGTCTGCATCCGGAGGTCGGACATAGGTCCCTTGAAAATTAGCCCTAAAAGCATCCTCAAGCTCTTCCCAATTTCCAATTGAGTTTTCGGGGAGACTTTTCAGCCAGTGCCGAGCTGGTCCTTTCAACTTGAGGGGCAGGTATTTGATGGCGTGGAGATCATCTCCGCGAGCCATATGAATGTGAAGGATAAAGTCCTCAATCCAAACCCCAGGGTCCGTCATTCCGTCGTATGCCTCTATGTTCACGGGTTTGAATCTCTCTGGAAATTCATGATCCAGCACCTCATCGGTGAAGCATAGGGGGTGCGCGGCTCCCCTGTATTTGGTTGTGTCATGGCATTCTTCTGATGGTTGTGGTGTTCAGTTTTGATTCCGAGCATTTATTCGATCAGTATAGTCATTTGGGCGGCCATGATTCTGTGCCCACTTCCTAGATCCGTAGATGGACCTGGCCATACCGGCTTGTTCATGCGGGTCCTCACGTAAATCATGCACTGACTTGTGTGCGACGTCGTTAGCCGCCCTATCGCGGCCACGGGGTGGTCGGTCTGGCTGATCGGCCGTTTTATTTTTTGGCTGAATGGGCTCTAAAGCCTCGTCATCGAATTCAGGAAGCAGTTTGCGCTTTGGATAGCTCTTTGTGTGGCGACTGCCGCCGTACTTTTCTTCGGTGTCAAGCACCTTGTTCCATCTGCTGTTGAGTGTATTCTGCGCGGCCTTAAGCCTTTGCTTCTGCTTCTTCAGGCTCCTCGCGGTGGCAATAAGCCTTCTATGCAGGTTCTCTTGTTCCAAGTGCCTTTCCGGGATGATGTGTGCATCGTCGTCCGGACTGTTCTCCTCTCCGGAGACAGGTTGATGAGTTTTACCCTCGGCGTCGCCGTGATCGGACAGCGGCTCCGTACTATGTTCGCCGTCCGCTGGCTCATCCTGCTCCATCGCTGGGTCCATGTGGTCGTCGTTTCCTTTGGAGTCGGGGATTATTCTTTCCTGCACTGTTATCACTGTTTTTGCTGAGGCGGGATTTGGAGCGGCGCCTACGTCGTCGCTTTGGTTGCTTTTCGAGGGAATTATCCTTCGGTGCATCCTTCCGTTCCTCGTCGTTGTTTTCTTTGGGTGTATCCACCATGTATATATCATATGATGAAGTGGCTGTCCAGCGCCCTATGGGCGGTGGTTCCCGTCCCTCTCCTGCATCGTCGTCCATACCGTCGATGTCTTCGGAGTCGAAATTAAGCATGTCGGTTAAGTCGTCGGCAGTGGCTATTAAGTGGGTGGTGGGTGGGGAACGAATTCCTTCATCGTCCGCTTCCCACTCGAGCCAGACATAGTTCGGCCAAGGATCTCCTGACAAGGAGAGGGACCTTAATGAGTTTAGCACATCGCCCAAGGGCAAGTGCTTAAAGATATTCGCGGAGGTAAACTCCATGATCGGTGCCCAATCAGATTCGATAGGCATGGACGCAAGCGGTTCGGAGCCTGTGGCCGGGGACGAATCCAAGGGTCCGGTGACATAGCTCTCATAGGAGGTGAAGTCAGTATTTGGCTCTATCGCCGCTGAGTGCGTGGCCTCCGTGGCGGGGTCTATCCACCCGTCCTCGGACGACACGATTTGCTCCAGATTGAGGGCCAGAGTAGCCGCAGGTGTGATTTCCCGAACACCGTCCGACGACAGAGCTAAGTCACGCTCGTCGTGACTGTGCGGCGCACCTGAAATGGGCTCGAACCCGTCGAAGATCAAGTCTCTGCGGATGTCGGCAATATAGTTCAAGCTTCCAAACCTGACCTGATGGCCAGGGGTGCAGCTATCGATCTGCTCCAGATGGCCAAGTGAGTTGGCCCGCGGTACGAAGCCGCTGAATACGAAGATTTGTCCGGGGAGAAAAATCTCACCCTGGATCAAATCGTTACCGATGATAGAAGGAGCCATCAAGCCTTACCGCGACGGCACAGTGGAACTCTCAATGAAAGCACCAAAGTCGGTGTCAAAACCGGCGGATCTCGGGTAGGGGGTCCCGAACTGTGCGTCTAAGGCTAATGGTAACAGGAGGCGGGGGACCCAATGTTTACCCAGGTTCGGGCCCTCTCGACGGAGGTAATACCCTACTTCCTGCTTGATTGATCTTGATGATATGAGTATTACAAGAGTTTATCTACCACGAGATCGTAGAGGCTAAACCCTAGAAGCTAGCCTATGATTATGATTGTGATTGTTATTGTTGTCCTATGGACTAAACCCTCCGGTTTATATAGACACTGGAGGGGGCTAGGGTTGCACATAGTCGGTTACAGAGAAGGAGATCTACATATCCGAATCGCCAAGCTTTCCTTCCACACAAAGGAGAGTCCCACCCAGACACGGGACGAAGTCTTCAATCTTGTATCTTCATAGTCCAACAGTCCGGCCAAAGTATATAGTCCGGCTGTCCGAGGACCCCCTAATCCAGGACTCTCTCACCCTTCCATCATTGCTAGCCTCTTCAGTACCATGCATTGCCCTTTCTCACCTCGAGAGTTGGTGCAAACTTCGTCGGTGCATCCAAACCCCGTGACATGATACGCTCTATCACACATAAGCCTCCTTATATCTTCCTCAAAACAGCCACCATATCTACCTATTATGGCATTTCCATAGCCATTCTGAGATATATTGCCATGCAAATTTCCACCGTTCCGTTTATTATGACACGCTTCATCATTTTCATATTGCCTTGCACGATCATGTAGTTGACATCATATTTGTGGCAAAGCCACCTTCATAATTCATTCATACATTTTACTCTTGATTCATTGCACATCCCGGTACACCGCCGGAGGCATTCACATAGAGTCATACTCTGTTCTAGTACCGCATTGTAATCATTGAGTTGTAAATAAATAGAAGTGTGCTGATCATCATTAATAGAGCATTGTCCCATGAAAAAAAAGTGAAAGGAAAAAAAGGCCAAATAAAAAAGGAAGCCCCCCCCCCCCAAAAAAGAATAAAAGGGACAATGTTACTATCCTTTTACCACACTTGTGCTTCAAAGTAGCACCATGATCTTCATGATAGAGAGTCTCCTATGTTGCCACTTTCATATACTAGTGGGAATTTTTCATTATAGAACTTGGCTTGTATATTCCAACAATGGGCTTCCTCAAATGCCCTAGGTCTTCTTGAGCAAGCAAGTTGGATGCACACCCACTTAGTTTCTTTTGTTGAGCTTTCATACACTTATAGCTCTAGTGCATCCGTTGCATGGCAATCCCTACTCCTCGCATTGACATCAATTGATGGGCATCTCCATAGCCCGTTGATTAGCCGCGTCGATGTGAGACTTTCTTCTTTTTTGTCTTCTCCACACAACCTCCATAATTATATTCTATTCCACCCATAGTGCTATGTCCATGGCTCGCGCTCATGTATTGCATGAAAGTTGGAAAAGTTAGAGAATACTAAAGTATGAAACAATTGCTTGGCTTTTCATCGGGGTTGTGCATGATGGGAGCATTTTGTGTGACGGAAATGAAGCATGGCCAAACTATATGATTTTGTAGGGATGAGCTTTCTTTGGCTATGTTGTTTTGATAAGACATAATTGCTTGGTTAGTATGCTTGAAGTATTATTATTTTTATGTCATTATTAAACTTTTGTCTTGAATCTTATGGATCTGAATATTCTTGCCACAATAAAGAAAATTACACTGAAAATTATGATAGGTAGAATTCCACATCAAAAATTCTGTTTTTATCATTTACCTACTCGAGGACGAGCAGGAATTAAGCTTGGGTATGCTTGATACGTCTCCAACGTATCTATAATTTTTGTTGTTCCATGCTATTAGATTATCAATCTTCGATGTTTTATATGCATTTATATGCTATTTTTTATGATTTTTGGGACTAACCTATTAACCTAGAGCCCAGTGCCAGTTTCTATTTTTTCCTTGTTTTTGAGTATCGCAGAAAAGGAAAACCAAACGGAGTCCAATTGACCTGAAAATTGATGGAGATTATTTTTGGACCAGAAGAAGCCCACGGAGCATCGGAGATGGACTAGAAGAGTCCCGAGGCACCCACGAGGGTGGGGGCGCGCCCTACCCCCTGGGCGCGCCCCCCTACCTCGTGGCCGCCTCGGAGACCCCCCTGACTTGTTGCCGACGCCTGATAACCCACAAGTATAGGGGATCGCAACAGTTTTCGAGGGTAGAGTACTCAACCCAAATTTATTGATTCGACACAAGGGGAGCCAAGGAATATTCTCAAGTATTAGCAGTTGAGTTGTCAATTCAACCACACCTGTTTGGAAAAGCAGATACGACAGAGATGTATCAACTCCCCCAAGCTTAAACCTTTGCTCCTCAAGCAATTCAGTTGATAAACTGAAAGTGATAAAGAAAAACTTTTACAAACTCTGTTTGCTCTTGTTGCTGTAAATATGTAAAGCCAACATTCAAGTTTTCAGCAAGGATTATGAACTAACCATATTCACAATGTTTACTCATGTCAATGGCATAATCAACTAGCGAGCAATAATAATAAATCTCGAATGACAACACTTTCTCAAAACAATCATAATATGATATAACAAGATGGTATCTCGTTAGCCCTTTCTGAGACCGCAAAACATAAATGCAGAGCACCTTTAAAGATCAAGGACTGACTAGACATTGTAATTCATGGTAAAAGAGATCCAATCATAGTCATACCCAATATAAATTAATAGTAATGGATGCAAATGACAGCGGTGCTCTCCAGCTAGTGCTTTTTAATAAGAGGGTGATGACTCAACATAAAAGTAAATAGATAGGCCCTTCGCAGAGAGAAGCAGGGATTTGTAGAGGTACCAGAGCTCGGTTTTGAAATAGAGATAAATAATATTTTGAGCGGCATACTTTCATTGTCAACATAACAACCAAGAGATGGCGATATCTTCCATGCTACACACATTATAGGCGGTTCCCAAACAGAATGGTAAAGTTTATACTCCCCCTCCACCAACAAGCATCAATCCATGGCTTGCTCGAAATAACGAGTGCCTCCAACTAACAACAGTCCCGGGGGAGTTGTGTTTGCAATTATTTTGATTTGGTTTGCATAAAGCATGGGACTGGGCATCCCGTTGACCAGCCATTTTCTCGTGAGTGAGGAGCGGAGTCCACTCCTCTTGAGAATAACCCGCCTAACATGGAAGATACGGACATCCCTAGTTGATACATGAGCTATTCGAGCATACAAAACAGAATTTCATTTGAAGGTTTAGAGTTTGGCACATACAAATTTACTTGGAACGGTAGGTAGATACCACATATAGGAAGGTATAGTGGACTCATATGGAATAACTTTGGGGTTTGAGGGATTGGATGCACAAGCAGTATTCCCGCTTAGTACAAGTGAAGGCTAGCAAAAGACTGGGAAGCGGCCAACTAGAGAGCGACAATAGTCATGAACATGCATTAAAATTAATGAACATTGAGTGCAAGCATGAGTAGGATATCCACCATGAACATAAATATCCAGAAGGCTATGTTGATTTTGTTTCAACTACATGCATGAACATGTGCCAAGTCCAGTCACTTGAATCATTCAAAGGAGGATACCACCCTATCGTACCACATCACAACCATTTTAATAGCATGTTGGCACGCAAGGTAAACCATTATAAACTCCTAGCTAATTAAGCATGGCATAAGTGTTGGGGAACGTAGTAATTTCAAAAAAATTCCTACGCACACGCAAGGATCATGGTGATGGCATATCAACGAGAGGGGAGAGTGTTGTCCACGCACTCGTGAGACTGTAAGCGAAGCGTTATCACAACGCTGTTGATGTAGTCGATGTCTTCACGATCCGACCGATCCAAGTACCGAACGACGGCACCTCCGAGTTCAGCACACGCTCAGCTCGATGACGATCCCGGACTCGATCCAGCAAAGTGTCGGGATGAGTTCCACAAGACGATGGCGCAGGACGATGATGATGCTCTACCGGCGCAGGCTGCGCCTAAACTCCGCGACGATATGACCGAGGTGGAATATGGTGGAGGGGGCACCGACACTGCTAAGGAACGATCCGTAGATCAACTTGTGTGTCTTTGGGGTGCCCCTGCCCCGTATATAAAGGAGCAAGGGGGTGCGGCCGCCCTAGGAGGAGGTGTGCGGAGGAGTCCTACTCCCACGGGAGTAGGACTCCCCTTCCTAGTTGGACTAGGACTTGGGGGAAGGAGGAGAGGGGAAAGGAAAGGGGGCGCCGCCTCCTTGTCCTATTCAACTTGGGGGAGGGGCGGCTGCCCCTTGGCCCCTTCTCCTCTTTCTCCACTAGGCCCACTAAGGCCCATTAGGTCACCGAGGGTTCGGTAACCTCCTGTACTCTAAGAAATGCCGATTTCACCTTAACACTTCCGATGTCCAAACATAGGCTTCCAATATATCAATCTTTATGTCTCGACCATTTCGAGACTCCTCGTCATGTCCGTGATCACATCCGGACTCAACAAACTTCGTACATCAAAACTTATAAACTCATAATAAAACTGTCATCATAACGTTAAGCGTGCGGACCCTACGGGTTCGAGAACTATGTAGACATGACTTAGAACTATTCTCGGTCAATAACCAATAGCGGAACCTGGATGCCCATATTGGTTCCTACATATTCTACGAAGATCTTTATCGGTCAAACGCATAACAACATACGTTGTTCCCTTTGTCATCGGTATGTTACTTGCCCGGGATTTGGTCGTCGGTATCCAATACCTAGTTCAATCTTGTTACTGGTAAGTCTCTTTACTCGTTACGTAATGCATCATTCCATAACTAACTCATTAGCTACATTGCTTCCAAGGCTTATAGTGATGTGCATTACCGAGAAGGCCCAGAGATACCTCTCCGACAATCGGAGTGACAAAACCTAATCTCGAAATACGCCAACCCAACATGTACCTTTGGAGACACCTGTAGTACTCCTTTATAATCACCCGATTACGTTGTGACGCTTGGTAGCACCCAAAGGGTTCCTCCGTAAACGGAGTTGCATAATCTCATAGTTACAGTGAACATGTATAAGTCATGAAGAAAGCAATAGCAATATACTAAACGATCAAGTGCTAGGCTAACGGAATGGGTCATGTCAATCACATCATTCTCCTAATGATGTGATCCCATTAATCAAATAACAACACATGTCTATGGTTAGGAAACATAACCATCTTTGATTAATGAGCTAGTCAAGTAGAGGCATACTAGTGACTATATGTTTGTCTATGCATTCACACATGTATCATGTTTCCGTTAATACAATTCTAGCATGAATAATAAACATTTATCATGATATGAGGAAATAAATAATAACTATATTATTGCCTCTAGGCATATTTCCTTGATCTCCCACTTGCACTAGAGTCAATAATCTAGATTACACAAGAATGATTCTAACACCCATGGAGTCTTGGTGCTGATCATGTTTTGCTCGTGGAAGAGGCTTAGTCAACGGTCTCGCAACATTCAGATCCGTATGTACCTTGCAAATCTCTATGTCTCCCACCGACTTGGTCCCGGATGGAATTGAAGCATCTCTTGATGTGCTTGGTCTTCTTGTGAAATCTGGATTCCTTTGCCAAGGCAATTGCACCAAGATTGTCACGTAAGATCTTCATTGGTCCCGATGCACTAGGTATGACACCTAGATCGGAAATGAACTCTTTCATCCAGACTCCTTCATTTGCTGCTTCGAAGCAGCTATGTATTCCGCTTCACATGTAGATCCTGCCACGACGCTTTGTTTAGAATCGCACCAACTAACAGCTCCACTGCTTAATAAAACACATATCCGGTTTGCGATTTAGAATCGTCCGGATCAGTGTCAAAGCTTGCATCGACGTAACCATTTACGACTAGCTCTTTGTCACCTCCATATACGAGAAACATATCCTTAGTCCTTTTCGGTATTTCAGATGTTCTTGACCGCTGTCCAAATGATCCACTCTGGATTACTTTGGTACCTTCCTGCCAAGCTTATTGCTAAGCATAGACCAGGTCTGGTACACAGCATTGCTTACATGATAGAGCCTATGGCTGAAGCATAGGAACATCTTTCATTTTCTCTATCTTCTCATTGTGGTCGGGCATTGAGTTTGACTCAATTTCACACCTTGTAATACTGGTAAGAATCCTTTCTTTGCTCGATCCATTTTGAACTTTTTCAAAACTTTATCAAGGTATGTGCTTTGTGAAAGTCCAATTAAGCGCCTTGATCTATCTCTATAGATCTTGATGCCCAATATGTAAGCAGCTTCACCGAGGTCTTTCATTGAAAAACTTTTATTCAAGTATCCTTTTATGCTATCCAGAAATTCTATATCATTTCCAATCAATAATATATCGTCCACATATAATAACAGAAATGCTACTGAGCTCCCACTCACTTTCTTGTAAATACAAGCTTCTCCAAAAGTCTCAGATAAAACCATATGCTTTGATCACACTATCAAAGCGCTTATTCCAACTCCGAGAGGCTTGCACTGACCATAAATTGATCGCTGGAGCTTGCACACTTCGTTAGCACCTTTTGGATCAACAAAACCTTCTAGTTGCATCATATACAACTCTTCTTCTAGAAATCCATTCAAGAATGCAGTTTTGACATCCAATTGCCAAATTTCATAATTATAAAATGCAGCAAATGCTAACATGATTCACACAGACTTAAGCATCGCCACGGTGAGAAAGTCTCATCGTAGTCAACCCTTGAACTTGTCGAAAACCTTTCGCAACAAGTCGAGCTTTATAGACAGTTATATTACCATCGCCAGTCTTTTCTTAAAAATCCATTTATTTTCTATTGCTTGCCGACCATCGGGCAAGTCAACCAAAGTCCACACTTTGTTCTCATACATGGATCCCATCTCAGATTTCATGGCTTCAAGCCATTTTATGAATCTGGGCTCACCATCGCTTCTTCATAGTTCGTAGGTTCACCATGATCTAGTAGCATGACTTCCAGGATAGGATCACCGTACCACTCTGGTGCGGATCTTACTCTGGTTGATCTACGAAGTTCAGTAACAACTTGATCTGAAGTTTCATGATCATCATCATTAACTTCCTCACTAATTGGTGTAGGTGTCACATGAACTGATTTCTGTGATGAACTACTTTCCAATAAGGGAGCTGGTACTGTTACCTCATCAAGTTCTACTTTCCTCCCACTCACTTCTTTCGAGAGAAACTCCTTCTCTAGAAAGGATCCATTCTTAGCAACGAATGTCTTGTCTTCGGATCTGTGATAGAAGGTGTACCCAACTGTCTCGTTTGGGTATCCTATGAAGACACATTTTTCCGATTTGGGTTCGAGCTTATCAGGTTGAAGCTTTTTCACATAAGCATCGCAGCCCCAAACTTTCAGAAACGACAACTTTGGTTTCTTGCCAAACCATAGTTCATAAGGAGTCGTCTCAACGGATTTTGATGGTGCCCTATTTAATGTGAATGCGGCCGTCTCTAAAGCATAGCCCCAAAACGATAGCGGTAAATCGGTAAGAGACATCGTAGACCGCACCATATCTAGTAAAGTACGATTACGACGTTCGGACACACCATTACGCTGTGGTGTTCCAGGTGGCGTTAGTTGCGAAACTATTCCGCATTGTTTCAAATGTAGACCAAACTCGTAACTCAAATATTCTCCTCCACGATCAGATCGTAGAAACTTTATTTTCTTGTTGCGATGATTTTCAACTTCACTCTGAAATTCTTTGAACTTTTCAAATGTTTCAGATTTATGCTTCATTAAGAAGATATACCCATATCTGCTTAAATCATCTGTGAAGGTGAGAAAATAACGATATCCGCCACGAGCTTCAACATTCATCGGACCACATACATCTGTATGTATGATTTCCAACAAATTTGTTGCTCTCTCCATAGAACCGAGAACGGTGTTTTAGTCATCTTGCCTATGAGGCACGGTTCACAAGTACCAAGTGATTCATAATCAAGTGGTTCCAAAAGTCCATCAGTATGGAGTTTCTTCATGCGCTTTACACCGATATGACCTAAACGGCAGTGCCACAAATAAGTTGCACTATCATTATCAACTCTGCATCTTTTGGCTTCGACATTATGAATATGTGTATCACTACTATCGAGATTTAATAAAAATAGACCACTCTTCAAGGGTGCATGACCATAAAAGATATTACTCATATAAATAGAACAACCATTATTCTCTGATTTAAATGAATAACCGTCTCGCATCAAACAAGATCCAGATATAATGTTCATGCTCAACGCTGGCACCAAATAACAATTATTTAGGTCTAAAACTAATCCCGAAGGTAGATGTAGAGGTAGCGTGCCGACCGCGATCACATCGACTTTGGAACCGTTTCCCACGCGCATCATCACCTCGTCCTTGGCCAGTGCTCGCTTATTCCGTAGTCCATGTTTGAGTTGCAAATATTAGCAATGAACCAGTATCAAATACCCAAGTGCTACTACGAGCTCTAGTAAGGTACACATCAATAACATGTATATCACATATACCTTTGTTCACCTTGCCATCCTTCTTATCCGCCAAATACTTGGGGCAGTTCCGCTTCGGTGACCAGTTTGCTTGCAGAGAAGCACTCGGTTTCAGGCTTAGGTCCAGACTTGGGTTTCTTCTCTTGAGCAGCAACTTGCTTGCTGTTTTTTAAGTTCCCTTCTTCTTCCCTTTGCCCTTTTCTTGAAACTAGTGGTCTTGTTGACCATCAACACTTGATGCTCCTTCTTGATTTCTACCTCCGCAGCTTTTAGCATTGCGAAGAGCTCGGAATTGTTTTGTTCATCCCTTGCATATTATAGTTCATCACGAAGCTCTTGTAGCTTGGTGGCGTGATTGGAGAATTCTGTCAATGACACTATCATCCGGAAGATTAACTCCAGTTGAATCAAGTGATTATTATACCAAGACATTTTGAGTATATGCTCACCGATGTAACTATTCTCCTCCATCTTGCAGCTATAGAACTTATTGGAGACTTCATATCTCTCAATCCGGGCATTTGATTGAAATATTAACTTCAACTCTGGAACATCTCATATGCTCCATGACATTCAAAACGCCGTTGAAGACCCGGTTCTAAGCCGTAAAGCATGGCACACTGAACTATAGAGTAGTCATCAGCTTTGCTCGCCAGACGCTCACAACTTCGGCGTTGCTCTATAGCAGGCTCGGCACCCAGCGGTGCTTCCAGGGCGTAATTCTTACGTGCAGCAATGAGGATAATCCTCGTTACGGACCCGATCGTGTAATTGCTACCATCATCTTTCAACTTTGCTTTCTCAAGGAACGCATTAAAATTCAACGGAACAACAACACGAGCCATCTATCTACAACAAACATAGATAATCAAAATACTATCAGGTACTAAGTTCATGATAAATTTAAGTTCAATTAATCATATTACTTAAGAACTCCCACTTAGACAGACATCTCTCTAGTCATCTAAGTGATCACGTGATCCAAATCAACTAAACCATAACCGATCATCACGTGAGATGGAGTAGTTTTCAATGGTGAACATCACTATGTTGATCATATCTACTATATGATCCACGCTCGACCTTTTGGTCTCCGTGTTCCGAGGCCATATCTGCATATGCTAGGCTCGTCAAGTTTAACTTGAGTATTCTGCGTGTGCAAAACTGGCTTGCACCCGTTGTAGATGGACGAGAGCTTATCACACCCGATCATCACGTGGTGTCCAGGCACGCCGAACTTTGGCAACGGTGCATACTCAGGGAGAACACTTCTTGATAATTTTAGTGAGAGATCATCTTAAAATGCTACCGTCAATCAAAGCAAGATAAGATGCATAAAGGATAAACATCACATGCAATCAATATAAGTGATATGATATGGCCATCATCATCTTGTGCTTGTGATCTCCATCTCCGAAGCACCGTCGTGATCACCATCGTCACCGGCGCGACACCTTGATCTCCATCGTAGCATCGTTGTCATTACGCCATCTATTGCTTCTACAACTATCGCTACCGCTTAGTGATAAAGTAAAGCAATTACAGGGCGTTTGCATTTCATACAATAAAGCGACAACCATATGGCTCCTGCCAGTTGCCGATAACTTCGGTTACAAAACATGATCATCTCATACAATAAAATATAGCATCACGTCTTGACCATATCACATCACAACATGCCCTGCAAAAACAAGTTAGACGTCCTCTACTTTGTTGTTGCATATTTTACGTGGCTGCTACGGGCTGAGCAAGAACCGTTCTTACCACGCATCAAAACCACAACGATAGTTTGTCAAGTTGGTGCTTTTTAACCTTCGCAAGGACCGGGCGTAGCCACACTGTTCAACTAAAGTGAGAGAGAGACACCGCCAATCACCTTTAAGCACGAGTGCTCGAACGGTGAAACCAGTCTCGCATAAGCGTCTGGCGTAATGTCGGTCCGGGCGCTTCATCTCACAATACCGCCAACCAAAGTATGACATGCTGGTAAGCAAGATGACTTGTATCGCCCACAACTCACTTGTGTTCTACTCGTGCATATAACATCAACGCATAAAACCTAGGCTCGGATGCCACTGTTGGGGAACGTAGTAATTTCAAAAAAAATCCTACGCACACGCAAGGATCATGGTGATGGCATAGCAACGAGAGGGGAGAGTGTTGTCCACGTACCCTCGTAGATCATAAGCAGAAGCGTTATCACAACGCGGTTGATGTAGTCGTATGTCTTCACGATCCGACCGATCCAAGTACCGAACATACGGCACCTCCGAGTTCAGCACACGTTCAGCTTGATGACGATCCCGGACCGATCCAGCAAAGTGTCGGGATGAGTTACAAGACGATGGCGTGGTGACGATGATGATGCTCTACCGGTGCAGGGCTTCGCCTAAACTCCGCGATGATATGACCGAGGTGGAATATGGTGGAGGGGGGCACCGCACACGGCTAAGGAACGATCCGTAGATCAACTTGTGTGTCTTTGGGGTGCCCCCCTGCCCCCGTATATAAAGGAGCAAGGGAGGGTGCGGCCGGCCCTAGGAGGAGGCACGCCGGAGGAGTACTACTCCCACCGGGAGTAGGACTCCCCCCTTTCCTAGTTGGACTAGGACTTGGGGGGAAGGAGGAGAGGGGGAAAAGGAAAGGGGGGGCGCCGCCCCCCTCCTTGTCCTATTCGGACTTGGGGGGAGGGGCGCGCGGCTGCCCCTTGGCCCCTTCTCCTCTTTCTCCACTAGGCCCACTAAGGCCCATTAGGTCACCGGGGGGTTCCGGTAACCTCCCGGTACTCCGGTAAAATGCCGATTTCATCCGGAACACTTCCGATGTCCAAACATAGGCTTCCAATATATCAATCTTTATGTCTCGACAATTTCGAGACTCCTCGTCATGTCCGTGATCACATCCAGGACTCCGAACAAACTTCGGTACATCAAAACTTATAAACTCATAATAAAACTTTCATCGTAACGTTAAGCATGCGGACCCTACGGGTTCGAGAACTATGTAGACACGACCTAGAACTATTCTCGGTCAATAACCAATAGCGGAACCTGGATGCCCATATTGGTTCCTACATATTCTACGAAGATCTTTATCGGTCAAACCACATAACAACATACGTTGTTACCTTTGTCATCGGTATGTTACTTGCCCGAGATTTGATCGTCGGTATCCAATACCTAGTTCAATCTCGTTACTGGTAAGTCTCTTTACTCGTTACGTAATGCATCATTCCGTAACTAACTCATTAGCTACATTGCTTGCAAGGCTTATAGTGATGTGCATTACCGAGAAGGCCCAGAGATACCTCTCCGACAATCGGAGTGACAAAACCTAATCTCGAAATACGCCAACCCAACATGTACCTTTGGAGACACCTGTAGTACTCCTTTATAATCACCCAGTTACGTTGTGACATTTGGTAGCACCCAAAGTGTTCCTCCGGTAAACGGGAGTTGCATAATCTCATAGTTACAGGAACATGTATAAGTCATGAAGAAAGCAATAGCAATATACTAAACGATCAAGTGCTAGGCTAACGGAATGGGTCATGTCAATCACATCATTCTCCTAATGATGTGATCCCATTAATCAAATAACAACACATGTCTATGGTTAGGAAACATAACCATCTTTGATTAATGAGCTAGTCAAGTAGAGGCATACTAGTGACTATATGTTTGTCTATGTATTCACACATGTATCATGTTTCCGGTTAATACAATTCTAGCATGAATAATAAACATTTATCATGATATGAGGAAATAAATAATAACTTTATTATTGCCTCTAGGGCACATTTCCTTCAATAAGCAACTATAATCTCTAATTGTAATTGCAAACATGTTTATTCATAATAAGCTGAATCAGAAACGATGAACTAATCATATTTACAAAAACAAGAGAGGTCGACTTCATACCAGCTTGTCTCATCTCAATCAGTCCATCATAAATCGTCATAATTGCTTTTCACTTGCACGACCAAACGATGTGAATAATAATAATAGTGCACGTGCATTGGACTAAGTTGGAATCTGCGAGCATTCAATAAACAGGAGAAGACAAGGCAATATGGGTTGTTGGTTAATTCAACAATAATGCATACAAGAGCCATTTTAACAATTTCATCATGGTCTTCTCCTATCGACCCCCAAAGAAAAGAAAAGAAATAAAAACTATTTACATGGGAAAGCTCCCAACAAACAAAAGAAGAACATGAAATATTTTTTTGGGTTTTCTTTTAATTGCTACTACTACAACAAGAAAGTAAACTAGCTGAAAGCTACTACTAATTTTTTCTGGTTTTCTTAAGATTTTTCAAACACACAAGAAGAAAGCAAGAAAAATAAAAGTAAACTAGCATGGATATTACAATGAAAGAGTATGAGCACCGACATCTAGCAATGAGTGTGTGAATCATAAATGTAATGTCGGTTAGAAATACATACTCCCCCAAGCTTGGGCTTTTGGCCTAAGTTGGTCCACTACTAGGAAAATGCTTATAGATAGAAGTTTACCAGTAGCGCGTTTTTATTACCTCACGCTACTAGTATTTACCAGTAGCGCTGGGCTGAAAACACGCTACTGCTAATATATAACAGCAGTGTTTGTTTGCTTGGGCAGCGCTACTATTACATGGGCCGCAGGGCAAAAACAGTAGCCCACTTAGCTGTAGCGTTTGTTCTAAACGGGCGCTACAGCTGGTGGGCTTAGCAGTAGCGCCGGCCTCTAACCAGCGCTACTACTATAGCAAAATAAAACCGGCCCGAGCGCCCCCGCACCCCCTCACTCTCACAATCGATACCCTCCGCCCGATGACGCCGCCGCGGTTAGGGTTCGTCCCCGGCCGCCTCACCCCCGTCGATGGTGCCATGCGCCGCCACCACGCACGGTCGCCTCTCGCCTCCTCCAATGCTCCAGCCCCGTAAGTCCCCCTCGATCTCCTCCTCCCTGGGCGCGCCACACTAGCTAGGCTCCAATGGATTTTCCACAGCGGCTCGCCATGTTTTGGGATTTAGGGATTGCACGGTGGCTCCGCGCTTCGATGGCTCCAATCGATTTGCCGCGGCGGCTCGCCACTCCCCTTGCTGCCCCTACGCGGCGCTCCGCCCCCTCTGCTAATTAGTATCACATATGGATTAATAGGATTAGTATGACATATGGATTAATAGGATTAGTATCACATATGCATCTATAGATCCTACTGTTAATTAGTATCACATATCATCTTATATTTTACTAGATCTTAGGATTTGGCATGCACACTTGAAGTGTTGTTTGTATATGCAGTGTGTTGGCCTTTCATGTTTCCTCACGTGATTGGGGAGAGAGTAGAGAGAGGAGTTAGGTGAGAGAAGTAGAAGCTTTTTGTTGCTCACCGAAACTTAGGAGAGAGTAGAGAGAAGTAGCTAGAGAAGTAGAGGCTTTTAGCACATATAATTGAAACTTGGGTTTCAATTCTTGGTTGTTGCCCCTGGAGGAGTGGTGGCGGCAGCGGTGCCTAGTGTTCTAGGGTTTAGAGAGGGGCATCCATGTCGTGCCTTTTTCGGAGAGGAGCCACGGGCGGCGTCGGTTGAACAACCATAGTGCTCGACCGTAGAATCGTGAGCATTTTTTTAGCTCTGATATGGAAAAATCAATGCTTGATTCTATACTCTTTCAGGTTGAAGAGAGTATCTGTATGTGGTGATGCTCAAATGGCCAAGTTGTTATGATGCTGTTAGTGAGCCCATTTTTGGTAAATTTCAGAAAAAGAAAACACAGATAGACAGAGAGGGTATCTGATCGAAAAGGGGGGTGTTTTGACTTTTATAGTTTTAATTATTGTGCATCTGATGCCAAAGGTGGAATGGATGTTTACTTATTGTGTTCTGGAAGATTCTAAGCTGGTTCAACTTTTGGATGTGGGAATAGATAAAGTGTTCCCTTGGATTGAACTTTATGTTTACTTTTTAGTTGTTATTTTCCTTTCCTTGTGAACTCTAGCTATGGAAACTTTATGTTTACTTTTTGGATCGTTAATCCTTTAATCATATTGCTTTAGGGAAATGGCGCCACCACCACCACCACCACCATGTCGACGGTGCAAGTCAAGGTGCGCCAGCAGCCTTGCAACTGGCACGCTGTTTGGCATCTACTTCGAGTCTAGTTTTCTTCATGTGGCGGTAATAAATTATATGAAACTAGTAACTACTATTTTGTTTTTAGTGTACGTTATTGGCATTAATGCATCGTGTATATATCATTTTGCTTTTTTTACACAGATCGTCCCATGCAATGTGAGGTCAGAATTCAACAATCTGAATGGAGACTCTGTGTCCTTTGAGGTTCCTGGGGGCCCCTACACTACGGAGATCAAGAAAGGACGAAAGATGACACGGGTGGGAGGAGATGGATGGGTCCGTTTCATCGACAACATGCGTATCACCGGTGGTGAGTTGATCAGCTTCTTCTTCAGAGCTGAAAGACCCAAGCTGGCTGTGATTTATGTCAACAAAGCCGAAGATTATGAGGATGATGAGAATGATGACGACCCACTCGGTGATGCCATCGTAGATCAAAGAATGAAGTTAAGCGAGGAGGAGGTGTGCAACCTATGGGACATCATTCCGCCACGTGCTGACTTTGTCGGGGTGCCATTCATGACCCGCCTAACAAGTACCATGGTTGATCGGCACATCATGGTATGTTGCATTTACTGTAGTTTTTAGAGTAATTTGATGATATGCTTTATTGTTATACTTAGTGTAGAGTCCGATGATATATGCTTAGTGAATCTTATATGCTTTATTGTTATACTTAGTGTAGAGTCCGATGATATATATATGCTTAGTGAATCTTATATGCTTAGTGAATCTTATATGCTTAGTTTAGAGTCCGATGATATATATACTTAGTGTCGAGTCCCATGATATATATGCTTTGTGTAGAATGTGTGAGGCTACTTATTAATTGATATGTTTTTCTTATTCAGAAATTGCCAAAGAGCATATCTGAGAGTTGTGGTATCAAGCCTGATGAAGAAGGCTCTGCTGGAATACGCCTTACCGCAAGGGGCTCCGTCACCACTTGTGCGTACGGCGTGGACACGGACGATCGCACACACTTCAACTCGATTGGGTGGAGGAGCTTCCTCGTCGGCAAGAATCTTCATGTTGGACAGGCAATCCTAATTACTATCAGGAACACCCACCGCCCAGGCTTGAGGATGATGGTCGTCATCGACATCATATAGAACTACATATGCATGCGTGTGGCTGTTGAACCATATATATGCTAGTATGACTACCTAGTAAACTTATCAACTATGATCTATCCATGCATTGTTGACTACTATATGAGTTTGTGAGATTGTGTGGTTATTTAAATGAATTACTGTCGTTAATGTTTGTGAGATGGTTCTATGAACTGAGTTTATTTGCACTGGACTTGTCTTGATTTCCATGAATATTGCACCTGACTGCTTTTTTATTTTTTATTTCTATTTGCCTAGTTGTAGCGTGGGGAGAAAATAGGGCGCTACTACTACGTGATGATAGTAGTAGCGTTGGTGTAGAAAGCAGCGCTACTAATAAGTATTTTAGCTGTAGCGCTTGTTTAGAAATGCGCTACTGTTAAATAATAGTTGTAGCGCCCTAGCAGTAGCGCGGGCGCCCGCACTACTGGTATGTAAAAAACCAGCGCCACTAGTAAGCTTTTCTCTAGTAGTGGTCTATTGCCACGGATGGCCTGGCGGATATCCACAGTTGTAGTTGGGGTCGTACCGAGAAGAAGCCTCGGATTGCCACTGGTTGGCAATCGCCTCGGGATCCCACTGGTTATTAGACCGTCGTGGAGGATAAAATTGTGGTTCCGGCTCTGTCTCTATAGCTGATGTAGGGTTCCGATAGGCGTGGATGGCCGCCAGCGGAACGAGATACTTGCCTGCAGACAAATCAAACAAGGAAGGAGCGGGCAAGGTAATAGTCTCAGGGTGATTTTTATCAAATAACAGTTTGTATTTAAGCGCCCTTTCCCTATTCTTAAAAATAAAAGCATGTGCTACCATACTCTTATAGTCTAGAAAAACAGTAGGCATCAACTTTTCTTCTTTCTCATAGTGCCTAATAGGTATGTTATAGTATGCAGCGAGGCGCGAGGCAAAGATGCCTCCCAAGATGGGACCCTTAGTATGGTTAAGATTTAACCGCTTTGCAACAATAGCGCCCATACTAAATGTGTCATCATGAAACAAGGCATGGCACAAAATAATAATATCAGGGACACTCAGGTTTCCACAGTTGCCGCGACCAATTAAGCACCTACTAGCAAATATAGAAAAGTAACGTAGAACAGGAAACTGTATGCTAGTGATTCGTGCGTCGGAAACCTTCCTTGTTTCCCCTACAGCAATTGTATCAATAAACCCCTCCACATCGTTACTATGTGGTTCCTCTATGAAACCCGAAAAAGGTAACCTGCACACCCCACAAAATTCACGAAGGGTCATCTCCTTATACTCATCATATAAATAAAAATCCACCATAGGTGGTGACCTCCTAGAATGGAAATGAAAATTTTGCACAAAGGTATTGGTGAGTAAGAGATATTGTTCATGTTGGTCATGGAGGAAGTCGGTGAGGCCTGCATTCTCAGCCAACTCATAAAAATCATCAAAAATCCCGGCTGCTCTCAAGAAATCATCACAAGGCCATTCACACGGCCGAACTTCCAGGTGCGAGGCAGATTATATTTGAGCCTCTCTGCTTCTTCACTTTGCTTTTCCTTCGAGCTTCGGCTCGATGAGCCCCTCAAAAATCTCTTCATCATTTTTTGAAAATTTCGGAAATTTTTAGTAACTTCAAATAAAAGTGAACCAAGCTCAACAAAATTGATAGCAACTACTCCTACAAGTGCCTAGAGCCTATATCATGCATTAGAACTACTTGGAACCATATAAATTTGACAAGCAAGCTCAAGAACATGGTCACCTAGACAGCACAAATCTGCAATGAATAAAGAACTAGAACAAAAACTAATTGGACCAATGGAGGAGTCACATATCAAGGAACAATCCCCCAAAGCAGTTTTGTGAGAGGTGCTTTGAGCAAGAAGGTAAAAAATCGCAGCAAAATGAGCTAGAACTCGTGCTTGAGCTGGTTGGTGATATTTTTGGGAGGAAGGCATGTGTGGGTGCAGGAATAAGTGGAGGGGAGCCACCGTGGGCCCACGAGGCAGGGGGCGCGCCCAGGGGGGTGGGCGCGCCCTGGACCCTCGTGCCCAGGTGCTTGCTCCCCTGCTGTGTTCTCAGTGCCGAATATTCTCAAATATTTCAGAAAAAATCATATTAAATTGGCAGGGCATTTGGAGAACTTTTATTTTCGGGTATTTTTATATTGCACGGATAATTTAGAAAACAGACAGAAAAATACTATTTTTGCTTTATTTATTCTAAATAACAGAAAGTAAAAGAAAGGTACAGAAGGTTGTGCCTTCTAACTTCATCCATCTCATGCTCATCAAAAGGAATCCACTAACAAGGTTGATCAAGTCTTGTTAACAAACTCATTCCGAATAACATGGAACCGGAGAAATTTCGAATAACACTATATTACCTCAACGGGGTTATGCACATCCCCAATAATAAGAATATCATATTTATTCTTGGCAGTAGGAAGAGGAAATTCAAAACCTCCAAAAATAATCGATGGAATTTTTCCAATAGAATTGATATTGTGGACTTGAGGTTGTTTCCTCGGAAAATGTACCGTATGTTCATTGCCATTAACATGAGAAGTGATATTGCCTTTGTTGGAATCAATAACATCTCCTGCAGTATTCAAAAAGGGTCTTCCCAGAATAATAGACATACTATCGTCCTCGGGAATATCTAGAATAACAAAGTTCGTTAAAATAGTAACGTTTTCAACCATAACAGGCACATCCTCACAAATACCGACAGGTATAGCAGTTGATTTATCAGCCATTTGCAAAGATATTTCAGTAGGTGTCAACTTATTTAAATCAAGTCTATGATATAAAGAGAGAGGCATAACACTAACACCGGCTCCAAGATCACATAAAGCAGTTCTAACATAATTTCTTTTAATGGAGCATGGTATAGTAGGTACTCCTGGATCTCCAAGTTTCTTTGGTATTCCCCCCTTAAAAGTATAATTAGCGAGCATGGTGGAAATTTCAGCTTCCGTTATCTTTCTTTTATTAGTAACAATTTCGTTCATATACTTAGCATAAGGATTCATTTTGAGCATACAGTTAATCGCATAGGCAAAAAGATAGGTCTAATCATTTCAGCAAAGCGCTCAAAATCCTCATCATCCTTTTTCTTGGATGGTTTGGGAGGAAAAGGCATGGGTTTCTGAACCCATGGTTCTCTTTCTTTACCGTGCTTCCTAGCAACAAAGTCTCTCTTATCATAACGTTGATTCTTTGATTGTGGGTTATCAAGACCAACAGCAGGTTCAACTTCTACATCATTATCATTGCTAGGTTGAGCATCAACATGAACATTATCATTAACATTATCACTAGGTTCATGTTCATCACCAGATTGTGTTTCAGCATCAGAAATAGAAATATCTTTTGGATTCTCAGGTGGTTCAGCAATAGGTTCACTAGAAGCATGCAAAGTCCTATCATTTTTCTTTTTCTTCTTTTTAGAAGGACTAGGTGCATCTAAATTATTTCTCTGAGAATCTTTCTGAATTCTCTTAGGATGGCCTTCAGGATACAAAGGTTCCCGAGTCATTTTACCAGTTCTAGTAGATACTCTAACAGCAAAATCATTATTCTTACTATTCAATTCATTGAGCAAATCATTCTGAGCTTTAAGTACTTGTTCTACTTGAGTGGTAACCATATAAGCATGTTTACTAATGAGTTTAAGTTCACCTTTAACTCTAGACATATAATCACTCAAGTGTTCAATCATATAAGCATTTTGTTTTAATTGTCTACCAACATAAGCATTGAAATTTTCTTGTTTGACAATAAAATTATCAAACTCACCTAAGCATTGGCTAGCAGACTTATAATGAGGAATATCACCTTCATCAAATCTATAGAGAGAATTTACCTTTACTACCTGTGTCGGGTTATCAAGACCATGAGTTTCTTCAATAGGTGGTAAATTCTTAACATCTTCGGCTTTAATACCTTTTTGTTTCATAGATTTCTTTGCCTCTTGCATATCTTCAGGATGAGAAATAGAACACCCCTTTTCTTCGGAGTTGGCTTAGGAGTTGGTTCAGGAAGTGTCCAATTATTTTCATTAGTCAACATATTATTCAATAGAATTTCAACTTCATCGGTGTTCTTTCCTGAAAACAGAACCAGCACAACTATCCGGTGGTCTCTGGAAGCATCGGTTAGTCCATTATAAAAGATATCAAGTATTTCATTTTTCTTAAGAGGATGATCAGCAAAGCATTAAGTAATTGGAGAAGCCTCCCCAAGCTTGTGGGAGACTCTCTTCTTCAATTTGCACAAAATTATATATTTCCTTAAAGCAGCTTGTTTCTTATGAGCAGGGAAATATTTAGCAGAGAAGTAATAAATCATATCCTGGGGACTACGCACACAACCATGATCAAGAGAATTAAACCATATCTTAGCATCACCCTCTAATGAGAACGGAAATATTTTAAAGATATAATATATAGTAGCAAGTTTTCTCATCATTAGTGAACAGGGTGGCTATATCATTTAATTTAGTAAGATGTGCCACAACAGTTTCAGCTTCATAACCTTAGAAAGGATCAGATTCAACCAAAGTAATTATATCAGGGTCAATAGAGAATTCATAATCCTTGTCAGTAACAAAGATAGGTGAAGTAGCATAAGCAGGATCATATTTCATTTTAGCATTCAGATTTTTTTGTTTCAGCTTAGCTAATAATTTCCTAAGATCACTTCTATCATTGCAAGCAAGAAAGTCTCTAGCAGTTTCTTCATCCATAACATAGCCCTCAGGCACAACAGGCAATTCATATTTAGGGGGGAGAATCTTCATCATCACTTTCATCAATATTATCAGTTTCAATAATTTCATTCTCTCTAGCCCTAGCAAGTTGTTCATCAAGAAATTCACCAAGTGGCACAGTAGTATCAAGCATAGAAGTAGTTTCATCATAAGTATCATGGATAGCAGAAGTGGCATCATCAATAACATGCGACATATCAGAATTAATAGCAGAAGCAGGTTTAGGTGTCGCAAGCTTACTTAAAACAAAAGGTGAATCAAGTGCAGAGCTAGATGGCAGTTCCTTACCTCCCCTCGTAGTTGAGGGATCAATTTTTTTTTCATCTTTCAAGTTCTTCATAGTGACCAGCAGATATAAATCCCAAGTGACATAGAGGATAGAGCTATGCTCCCCGGCAACGGCGCCAGAAAATAGTCTTGATAACCCACAAGTATAGGGGATCGCAACAGTTTTCGAGGATAGAGTATTCAACCCAAATTTATTGATTCGACACAAGGGGAGCCAAAGAATATTCTCAAGTATTAGCAGTTGAGTTGTCAATTCAACCACACCTGGATAACTTAATATCTGCAGCAAAGTATTTAGTAGCAAAGTAGTATGATAGTAATGGTAACGGTAGCAAAAGTAATATTTTTGGGTTTTGTAGTGATTGTAATAGTAGCAACGGAAAAGTAAATAAGCGAAGAACAATATGTGAAAAGCTCGTAGGCATTGGATCGGTGATGGAGAATTATGCCGGATGCGGTTCATCATGTAACAATCATAACATAGGGTGACATAGAACTAGCTCCAATTCATCAATGTAATGTAGGCATGTATTCTGAATATAATCATACGTGCTTATGGAAAAGAACTTGCATGACATCTTTTGTCCTACCCTCCCGTGGTAGCGAGGTCCTAATGGAAACTAAGGGATATTAAGGCCTCCTTTTGATAGAGTACCGGCCAAAGCATTAACACATAGTGAATACATGAAATCCTCAAACTGCGGTCATCACCGGGAGTGGTCCCGATTATTGTCACTTCGGGCTTGCCGGATCATAACACATAGTAGGTGACTATAGACTTGCAAGATAGGATCAAGAACTCACATATATTCATGAAAACATAATAGGTTCAGATCTGAAATCATGGCACTCGGGCCCTGGTAGCATTAAGCATATCAAAGTCATAGCAACATCAATCTCAGAACATAGTGGATACTAGGGATCAAACCCTAACATAAGTAACTCGATTACATGATAAATCTCATCCAACCCATCACCGTCCAACAAGCTTATGATGGAATTACTCACGCACGGCGGTGAGCATCATGAAATTGGTGATGGAGGATGGTTGATGATGACGATGGCGATGAATTCCCCTCTCCGGAGCCCCCAACGGACTCTAGATTAGTCCTCCCGAGAGAGTTTAGGGCTTGGCGGCGGCTCCGTATCGTAAAGCGCAATGAATCTTTCTCTCTGATTTTTTCTCCCCGAACACGAATATATGGAGTTGGAGTTGAGGTCGGTGGAGCTCCAGGGGGGCCCACGAGGCAGGGGGCGCCCAGGGGGGCAGGCGCCCCCCACCCTCGTGGAAAGGGTGTGGGGCCCCTGGCCTTGATTCTTTCGCCAGTATTTTTTATTATTTCCAAAAATAATCTCCGTGGAGTTTCAGGTCATTCCGAGAACTTTTGTTTCTGCACATAAATAACACCATGGCAATTCTGCTGAAAACAGCGCCAGTCCGGGTTACTTCCATTCAAATCATGCAAGTTAGAGTCCAAAACAAGGGGAAAAGTGTTTGGAAAAGTAGATACGACGGAGACGTATCAACGCCAAAACTTCATATATATACAGAAACCCCCAGAACATAACCTAGACCAGGAGTTCCGCCGCTGGAAGCCTCTGTAGCCACCAAAAACCAATCGGGGCCCTGTTCCGGCACCCTGCCGGAGGGGGGATCCCTTACCCGGTGGCCATCTTCATCATCCCGGCGCTCTCCATGACGAGGAGGGAGTAGTTCACCCTCGGGGCTGAGGGTATGTACCAGTAGCTATGTGTTTGATCTCTCTCTCGTGTTCTTGATTTGGCACGATCTTGATGTATCCTGAGCTTTGCTATTATAGTTGGATCTTATGATGTTTCTCCCCCTCTACTCTCTTGTAATGGATTGAGTTTTCCCTTTGAAGTTATCTTATCGGATTGAGTCTTTAAGGATTTGAGAATACTTGATGTATGTCTTGCATGTGCTTATCTGTGGTGACAATGGGATATTCACGTGATCTATTTGATGTATGTTTTGGTGATCAACTTGCGGGTTCAGTGACCTTGTGAACTTATGCATAGGGGTTGGCACATGTTTTTGTCTTGGCTCTCCGGTAGAAACTTTGAGGCACTCTTTGAAGTTCTTTGTGTTGGTTGAATAGATGAATTTGAGATTGTGTGATGCATATCGTATAATCATACCCACGGATACTTGAGGTGACATTGGAGTATCTATGTGACATTAGGGTTTTGGTTGATTTGTGTCCTAAGGTGTTACTCTAGTACGAACTCTATGATAGATTGAACGGAAAGCGTAGCTTCGTGTTATTTTACTACGGACTCTTGAATAGATCGATCAGAAAGGATAACTTTGAGGTGGTTTTGTACCCTACCATAATCTCTTCATTTGTTCTCCGCTATTAGTGACTTTGGAGTGACTCTTTGTTGCAGGTTGAAGGATAGTTATATGATCCAGTTATGTTATTATTGTTGAGAGAACTTGCTGTCGGGGAACGTAGCAGAAAATAAAAAATTTCTACGCATCACCAAGATCAATCTATGGAGTCATCTAGCAACAAGAGAGGAGTGCATCTACATACCCTAGTAGATCGCGAGCGGCAGCGTTCAAGAGAACGGGGTTGATGGAGTCGTACTCGTCATGATTCAAATCACCGATGATCCTAGCGCCGAACGGATGGCACCTCTGCGTTCAACACACGTACGGTTGGGGAAGACGTATCCTCCTTCTTGATCCAGCAAGGGGGGAGGAGAGGTTGATGGAGATCCAGCAGCACGACGGCGTGGTGGTGGAAGCAGCGGTGATCTCGGCAGGGCTTCGCCAAGCTCAGCGAGAGGGAGAGGTGTTACGAGGGGAGAGGGAGGTGCCAGGGGCTAGGGGTGCGCAGCCCTCCCTCCCCCCTTCAATATATAGGGGCCCTGGGGGGGCGGCGGCCCCCTAGAGATCCCATCTCAAGGGGGGCGGCGGCCAAGGGGGGACTTGCCCCCCAAGTCAAGTGGGGCGCCCCCCACCCCTAGGGTTTCCACCCCTAGGCGCAGGGGAGGCCCAAGGGGGACGCCCCAGCCCACCAGGGGCTGGTTCCCTTCCCACTTCAGCCCATGGGGCCCTCCGGGATAGGTGGCCCCACCCGGTGGACCCCTGGACCCTTCCGGTGGTCCTGGTACAATACCGGTGACCCCCAAAACTTTCCCGATGGCCGAAGCTGGACTTCCTATATACAAATCTTTACCTCCGGACCATTCCGAAACTCCTTGTGACGTCCGGGATCTCATCCGGGACTCCGAACAACTTTTGGGTTACCGCATACTAATATCTCTACAACCCTAGCGTCACTGAACCTTAAGTGTGTAGACCCTACGGGTTCGGGAGACACGCAGACATGACCGAGACGACTCTCCGGCCAATAACCAACAGCGGGATCTGGATACCCATGTTGGCTCCACATGCTCCTCGATGATCTCATCGGATGAACCACGATGTCGAGGATTCAATCAATCCGTATACAATTCCCTTTGTCAATCGATGCGTTACTTGCCCGAGATTCGATCGTCGGTATCCCAATACCTCGTTCAATCTCGTTACTGGCAAGTCAATTTACTCGTTCCATAATGCATGATCCCGTGACCAACCACTTGGTCACACTGAGCTCATTATGATGATGCATTACTGAGTGGGCCCAGAGATACGTCTCCGTCATACAGAGTGACAAATCCCAGTCTCGATCCGTGCCAACCCAACAGATACTTTAGGAGATACCTATAGTGTACCTTTATAGCCACCCAGTTACGTTGTGACGTTTGGCACACCCAAAGCACTCCTACGGCTCCGGGAGTTGCACGATCTCATGGTCTAAGGAAATGATACTTGACATTAGAAATGCTCTAGCAAACGAACTACACGATCTTGTGCTATGCTTAGGATTGGGTCTTGTCCATCACATCATTCTCCCAATGATGTGATCCCGTTATCAATGACATCCAATGTCCATGGTCAGGAAACCGTTACCATCCATTGATAAACGAGCTAGTCAACTAGAGGCTCACTAGGGACATGTTGTGGTCTATGTATTCACACCTGTATTACGATTTCCGGATAACACAATTATAGCATGAACAATAAACAATTATCATGAACAAGGAAATATAATAATTACCGTTTTATTATTGCCTCTAGGGCATATTTCCAACAGTCTCCCACTTGCACTAGAGTCAATAATCTAGTTACATTGTGATGAATCGCACACCCATAGAGTTCTGGTGTTGATCATGTTTTGCTCGCGGAAGAGGTTTAGTCAACGGATCCGCGACATTCAGATCTGTGTGCACTTTACAAATATCTATGTATCCATCTTGAACATTTTCACGAATGGAGGTGAAGTGATGCTTGATGTGTCTGGTCTTCTTGTGAAACCTGGCCTCCTTGGCAAGGGCAATGGCTCCAGTGTTGTCACAGAAGAGAGTCATCGGCCCCAACGCATTGGGAATAACTCCTAGGTCGGAAATGAACTCCTTCATCCAGATTGCTTCATGTGCTGCCTCCGAGGTCGCCATGTACTCCGCTTCACATGTAGATCCCACCATGACGCTTTGCTCACAACTGCACCAGCTTACTACCCCACCATTCAAAATATACACGTATCCGGTTTGTGACTTAGAGTCATCCAGATCTGTGTCGAAGCTAGCGTCGAAGTAACCCTTTACGACGAGCTCTTCATCACCTCCATAAACGAGAAACATATCATAGTCCTTTTCAGGTACTTCAGGATATTCTTGACCGCTGTCCAGTGTTCCATGCCGGGATTACTTTGGTACCTTCCTACCAGACTTACGGCAAGGTTTACATCAGGTCTGGTACACAGCATGGCATACATGATAGACCCTATGGCCGAGGCATAGGGGACGACACTCATCTTTTCTCTATCTTCTGCCGTGGTTGGACATTGAGCCGAGCTCAATTTCACACCTTGCAACACAGGCAAGAACCCCTTCTTGGACTGATCCATATTTAACTTCTTCAATATCTTATCAAGGTAAGTGCTTTGTGAAAGACCTATGAGGCGTCTCGATCTATCTCTATAGATCTTGATGCCTAATATGTAAGCAGCTTCTCCAAGGTCCTTCATTGAAAAACACTTATTCAAGTAGGCCTTAATGCTGTCCAAAAGTTCTATATCATTTCCCATCAAAAGTATGTCATCCACATATAATATGAGAAATGCTACAGAGCTCCCACTCACTTTCTTGTAAACGCAGGCTTCTCCATAAGTCTGCCTAAACCCAAACGCTTTGATCATTTCATTAAAGCGAATGTTCCAACTCCGAGATGCTTGCACCAGCCCATAGATTGAGCGCTGGAGCTTGCATACCTTGTTAGCATTCTTAGGATCGGCAAAACCTTTCGGCTGCATCATATACAATTCTTCCTTAAGAAAGCCATTAAGGAATGCCGTTTTGACGTCCATTTGCCATATCTCATAATCATAGTATGCGGCAATTGCTAACATGATTCGGACGGACTTAAGCTTCCGCTACGGGTGAAAAGGTCTCATCGTAGTCAACCCCTTGAACTTGTCGATAACCCTCAGCGACAAGTTGAGCTTTATAGATGGTAACATTACCATCCGCATCCATCTTCTTCTTAAAGATCCATTTATTTTCTATCGCTCGCCGATCATCGGGCAAGTCTGTCAAAGTCCATACTTTTATTTTCATACATGGATCCTATCTCGGATTGCATGGCTTCAGGCCATTTGTTGGAATCTGGGCCCGCCATCGCTTCTTCATAGTTCGAAGGTTCACCATTGTCTAACAACATGATTTCCGGGACGGGTTGCCATACCATTCGGTGTGGAACGCGTCCTCGTGGACCTCTGGGTTCAAGAGCAACTTGATCTCAAGTACCTTGATCATCATCATTAACTTCCTCTCTATCCGGTGCAGCAGCCATCAAACATTTTCCGAGCTGCGCTACTTTTCCGGTTCAAGAGGCAAGTACTTCATCAAGTTCCACTTTCCTCCCACTTACTTCTTTCGAGAGAAACTCTTTCTCCAGAAAGGACACGTTCTTGGCAACAAAGATCTTGCCTTCGGATCTGAGGTAGAAGGTATACCCAATGGTTTCCTTAGGGTATCCTATGAAGACGCATTTTTCTGACTTGGGTTCGAGCTTTTCAGGTTGAAGTTTCTTGACATAAGCATCGCATCCCCAAACTTTTAGAAACGATAGCTTAGGTTTCTTCCCAAACCATAACTCATACGGTGTCTTCTCAACGGATTTCGACGGAGCCCTATTTAAAGTGAATGCGGCAGTCTCTAAAGCATAGCCCCAAAATGAGAGCGGTAAATTGGTGAGTGACATCATAGATCGCACCATATCCAATAGAGTGCAATTACGACGTTCGGACACACCGTTACGCTGAGGTGTTCCAGGCGGCGTGAGTTGTGAAACGATTCCACATTTCCCTAAGTGCGTACCAAATTCGTGACTTAAATATTCTCCCCCACGATCTGATCGTAAGAACTTTATCTTTCGGTCACGTTGATTCTCTACCTCATTCTGAAATTCCTTAAACTTTTCAAAGGTCTCAGACTTGTGTTTCATCAAGTAGACATACCCATATCTACTTAAGTCATCAGTGAGAGTGAGAACATAACGATAGCCTCCGCGAGCCTCAACGCTCATTGGACCGCACACGTTAGTATGTATGATTTCCAATAAGTTGGTTGCTCGCTCCATTGTTCCGGAGAACGGAGTCATGGTCATTTTACCCATGAGGCATGGTTCGCACGTGTTAAATGATTCATAATCAAGAGACTCCAAAAGTCCATCAGCATGGAACTTCTTCATGCGTTTGACACCAATGTGACCAAGGCGGCAGTGCCACAAGTATGTGGGACTATCGTTATCAACCTTACATTTTTTGGTATTCACACTATGAATATGTGTAACATCACGTTCGAGATTCATTAAGAATAAACCATTGACCAGTGGGGCATGACCATAAAACATATCTCTCATATAAATAGAACAACCATTATTCTCGGATTTAAATGAGTAGCCATCTCGTATCAAAAGAGATCCAGATACAATGTTCATGATCAAAGCTGGCACTAAATAACAATTATTGAGGTTTAAAACTAATCCCGTAGGTAAATGTAGAGGTAGCGTGTCGACGGCGATCACATCGACCTTGGAACCATTCCCGACGCAAGATCGTCACCTCGCCCTTCGCCATCTCCGCTTATTCCGCAGCTCTGTTTTGAGTTACAAATATGAGCAACCGCACCGGTATCAAATACCCAGGAGCTAATACGAGTACTGGTAAGGTACACATCAATTACATGTATATCACATATACCTTTGGTGTTGCCGGCCTTCTTGTCCGCTAAGTACTTGGGGCAGTTCCGCTTCCAGTGACTATTTCCCTTGCAATAAAAGCACTCAGTCTCAGGCTTGGGTCCATGTTGTGGCTTCTTCCCGGCAACTGGCTTACCGGGCGCAGCAACTTCCTTGTCGTCCTTCTTGAAGTTCTTCTTACCCTTGCCTTTCTTGAACTTAGTGGTTTTATTCACCATCAACACTTGATGTTCCTTTTTGATCTCCACCTCCGTTGATTTCAACATTGAATATACCTCAAGAATGGTCTTTTTCATCCCCTGCATATTGAAGTTCATCACAAAGCTCTTGTAGCTAGGTGGGAGCGACTGAAGGATTCTGTCAACGACCGCATCATTTGGGAGATTAACTCCCAGCTGAGATAAGCGGTTGTGCAACCCAGACATTTTGAGTATGTGCTCGCTGACAGAACTATTCTCCTCCATCTTACAATTGTAGAACTTGTCGGAGACTTCATATCTCTCGAACCGGGTGACGGTGTCCTGGACTAGGGGGTACTCACCACGTCGTCTCCCGATCAGTTGGATTGGGCCGAGGACCCCCAGGGCCGCATACTCATGGGCCAGTCCGGACAGGTGCCGCATACAAGGAAGATTCCACAAGACTTGGTGATAAAGACGAGGACTCCTCCCCCACCGGCGTATTCGGCTAGGACTCTTGTTATCCTAGGCCTCTGGTGCATTATATAAACCAGGGTCAGGCTAGTCGACATATATACAATAAACAACAATCATACCATAGGCTAGCTTCTAGGGTTTAGCCTCTTTGATCTCGTGGTAGATCTACTCTTGTACTACCCATATCATCAATATTAATCAAGCAGGAGTAGGGTATTACCTCCATCGAGAGGGCCCGAACCTGGGTAAAAACATCGTGTCCCTTGTCTCCTGTTACCATCCGCCTAGACGCACAGTTCGGGGCCCCTACCCGAGATCCGCCGGTTTTGACACCGACATTGGTGCTTTCATTGAGAGTTCCTCTGTGTGTTCGGCAAAAGGTCGATGGCTCGCCTGCGGGTCAACTGCGACTTCGGCATCTTCGTCACCAGCTCGACTGGTCACCTTGGTTTGACCAAGGACTGCGCCCTATCTCCGATCGTCATGTTCGGATGAGGGCCTTCATCAACATTAGCTCCGATCTTTATCAAGATCATCGAGGAATCATCCAGTGAGCCCAGGGGCTCAACGTCAACATTGCCCTCGGGCGACCGTACTGTTTTTCTGGATAGCGGAGTTGTGTCCGCCGCCACCGCCTCCTCAAGCGTTGTTTTAACGATTGCTTCAGTGGAATTGTGCGGAATTGAGTCTACAACAACCCCGGAAAATTTCGTCGAATTCCGATGGAGGAATTCGGCAATCTCGGTATACCGAGCCGCATTGAATCTGGACGAGAATCCGGACGAGTTTAGGGCGTGGTGTCCAGCTTCTAGCTCGGACTTCCTTTGGAAGATCCAACCGTTGATCGGCTGAGTAATTCCTATATCTACCACCCCACAAAATTTCAGCTCGATCCGACCGTCCAAACTCCGGGAACCTTTCGATTAGTGCATCACTTTTCGGATCTGTTTTCTGCGCGAAAACGAATCCGACCCGAGTTCGTCTTTTTTATGAACGGGATTTCGGACATCCTTTTTGAAGGAAGTCTTGTATGGGGTATTGTGTTTTGTTTCCGAACACATCCCACTAACTTTAAGATCTTTTGAACATGATCTTCAACATCATGATGGTGTCAAACCAGTCCGGCAATATTGCTCCACGGCTGCCGACCTGCGCTAGACACGTCGTCACTTTGTTGAGCCGAGCTCAACTTCTCCGGATCATCATCTCGGCAAGCCGAACAAGAGTCCGGCATCGCGAAGGATAAATCATCACCAACATCGCTGCCCCACGGATTACACAGAGCGGGCATACCGGCATCGCCGCACGGTCGCTTCATCAAGCCGGCATCGACCACGTCACGACCTGCATCGGCAGGGCCGCACTATTGCTTCTTCAAGCTGGTGTCCATCACGTCGACCTACTTCGACATCTCGGCTGGACTGGGGGCTTCGCCATCTCTTCATCAACCTACTCCGGACACTTCGGCGTCACTAGCCGTCCAGGCGATGGGTGCGCGGATCGAGTCCCAATTTTGGGAATCACCTTCCTTCGGATTGCTACAACAAATAAACCAGGTCTATCAAATGGTGGCCGCATTATCGACGGTCGCATGATGGTTCGGTCCAGTTTCCGTACATAGTCCGGCGAACGCCGCATCCAGAACTCGAACCGAACTGTGAATTCAGGCCTTGCCACGCCTTTTTACGCATCACGCCGCCGCCTGCGCCGACATTGACTTGGCGCTAGGCCATATTTCTTTATTACTCACTTTGCATAAATTATTTATTATGCAAAGATTTTTTATTACTATTATCTCTGGTTTGCACTATTTTTGTGCACGGAAAATGATCCAGCGGACTATATCCTTTAGCGCCACTCGGCTGGACGGGGCTTCGTCAACACTTCATTACCCCATGCCGGGACTTCGCATAACTCTGCCGTCCTGCATTGACCGTGCTATGTCACCACTTGAGTGCCGAGCTCTTTGCTCCCCACCTCGGGACCGGCTTGGGGATGGAACCTTGTCCGCATCAAGCTCGGACCGCGTCGTCAATACCGAACACATTAACCAGCTAAGTTGCCTTCATGCTCAAAGTTTTAAATTTCTAACTTGTGTTCGGTTCGACCAAGCATTATACTTTTTGGAAAAAGTTGCTTGTAAAAATTTCCTTGTCGAAACTTTGTTTGCACACACTTGACGCGCTACCCGCTCATTATACTCGGGGCTTCTTTAATGAAGCTTATTAATTCGGGCTTTATGCCCAACACATGTGTCACACTTCCGCATGTACCTTTTATTCACCATTATATGCATCGATATGACTTAAGTTTTGGCCAAGCTGGGTTGCTGGCTCCTGTGCTTACCGCACGTTCCCGATTGTTCGGCTAGGTGGTAAAGGAGCACCTCTGCGATTATTCTTGCCGGTCACCGGATGTGTACCTCAGACTGGGTGAAGCCGAAAGCTAGCATTCTTAAGGGAATACTCGGTCGGTGAACTAAAAGATGATTTCTTACCTATTTATTTACCTGCCCCAGATGTTTTTCTGCTCTTTTCGCAGTCCGGACATGCACTTTAGGGCATGCCTCCGAGAAAGGAACCCCTAACGGAACTATTCTCCTGGAAGATGTTTCTTGCTAACCATGTAATATAACATAACTAGTTGGGCACTTGTCTGATAAAGCACTAATGACCCCTACGCCTGGTCACCACGCATGCCCCGGTTTTTATAACCGCGAGGGTATTCGGACACACTCCGGACTATTGGGTCCAGAGGTTGAAGCGAAAAGGTCCTCTACGACAAACGATCTACAATCCGGCTAGAAGGCATTCTACATGTCACCTTACATTTTATAGTCAACTTATACCCAAGTCACTTGGGGGCTCTTATGTTTATTTGAGCCATTTCATACTAGGGTTTTTTTCTTAGTCGTTGCAAAGTTAAAGCACGGCAGAAGCACTTTTTTTCTAAAAGTCCAATTTTTGGATTGGCACCGAACACTTGATCTTGTTCGGACGTCATGTTTTTACTGACGTTTTTTGGTTTTCCAAGCTTTTGGCACTTTTAAACTATTTGTGTGTTTTCAGCACAAGTCTCGCAGACGCCGGACACTTTTAGAGATTCGGCAAAAACATTCTCGGATATTGCTATATATGCATCAGTTTCGAATTGTGTCTTCGGTCAATAGTTGGGTTGCCTGGCCCACGCTTGCCTCCTACGCCCGCTTTGTTCGCTAGATGTGCAAAGGGAGAACCACTTCGATTGTGCTTCCAGCTCGCATGGTCAAGCACCTCAGTGGAGAAAGCCGAAAACTGACTGTCACAATAGGTGTAAAATGGTCAGCGATCCAATGACTATATTAAATGACAGGCCATTCATAAAATTGGTCGAAGTGTTTCCGGCTTGACCTCGACTGTCGCCGAACACTACCGGGGGCTATTAACTGGCCTCCCAAACTAAATCCTCGATATTTTGCTCTTACATTGGAGCTGAGGTTTCATGATTATGCTTAGCATGAAAACCAAAGAAAGGAACCGATAGCGGGACTATTTTCTTTGGAAGACATTTCTTCTATTAAACAGTAATATAACATGTCTCTCCGCGTACCTTTGTTTATAAAACCGTATGGCCAGATTGCCTTGTTTGTTGTAAATCTTTGCCCTCATAAAGGCTTTATAAAGCAGGACAAACACTCCTCGGCTATTGGCCGAGGAGGTGGAAGCTGTTGGTCGGTCAACAAAGTTTTGTACAATACGGATTCGAGCATTAATGACGTAAAGTACATGGATACATAGAGTCATTACACATAATTTGTGATTTTACTATGGATATCGATCCTTAATTCGGCCTCCCGTGCCCGCATTAAGGCTCGGGGGCTACTGGGCCTCGGGCTTATTATTTACAAATATTAAAGGGGCACATCGATCCTCGATCGGTATTGCCACCCGACCGGTGTCTCGGGGCTACGGCATTGCTGTCCAATGCGAGAAAATTTTAAGTGTAATGAGTCTCAAGGAGATTTTGATCCTCGGGTTGGTCGGCCGCACCCAACTTTGAGTCTTGAGGACTGAGCACGCCGCTTTTGTGTCCAAGTATTCGCCGAGCTAGGACTTGATCCTCGGACCGATTTTGCAAATCAACCTGAGTCTCAGCAGCTATGGGGATCAGCGGTCTTATGTCATCCTTCATGTGCATCTCGGGTTTTAGACCGATACACACCTTGAGGGCTACTGGCCATGTATCTCGGCAAAGAATAAATTGCATCAATCAAAAATATTGACAAAAATTGGCCCACATTCGGGGTGGTGCACCACCTCGGAAGCAGTCCGGCATAAAGCTCGGACGCTAGTGGCTGGCTCCATAGAGGGCATTTCCGGCATTAAGCTCGGCTAAACTCCTTCAAACTTCTTTGAACCAAGGTGATTTACGACACCTCGGATACAGTCCGGCGTTGGGGTTCGAATACTTAGTCCGGCGTAGGAGCTCGGATACATAGTCCGGCGTTGGAGCTCGGATACCGTCCGACGTTGGAGCTCGGATACATAGTCCGGCGATAGAGCTGGGAAGCAGTCCGGCGTTGGTGCTCGGCTGCAAAACATACCTCGAATGCAGTCCGGCGTTGGAGCTCGGACGCAAGAGGACACTGCCTCCCGGGAAAAACTTCAACCCCGAGGTGTGGCATAAAAATAACAAGGCATTGATAAAGGCCGGAAACTTAAAGGGGCTCCTTGGATACCCGACGTGTAAACTCTTCGGATGCACTACGGCGATCCTCAAGATCGAAGATGAGGAGATTTGTTGAACCAGTTTTCAAGACCGACGACCGAAGATGAAGAACAGTTCGGAAGAATCGAGGAGCGTCCCTAACTTGAAGACCGGTTCGGGGCTCGACGGTGTCTGGACTAGGGGTACTCACCACGTCGTCTCCGATCGGTTGGATTGGGCCAAGGACCCCTGGGCCGCATACTCATGGGCCAGTCCGGACGGTGCCGATACAAGGAAGATTCCACAAGACTTGGTGATCAAGACGAGGACTCCTCCCCCACTGGCGTATTCGGCTAGGACTCTTGTTATCCTAGGCCTCCGGTGCATTATATAAACCAGGGCCAGGCTAGTCGACATATATGCAATAAACAACAATCATACCATAGGCTAGCTTCTAGGGTTTAGCCTCCTTGATCTCGTGGTAGATCTACTCTTGTACTACCCATATCATCAATATTAATCAAGCAGGAGTAGGGTATTACCTCCATCGAGAGGGCCCGAACCTGGGTAAAAACATCGTGTCCCTTGTCTCCTGTTACCATCCGCCTAGACGCACAGTTCGGGACCCCTACCCGAGATCCGCCGGTTTTGACACCGACACCGGGCATGAGCTATGAAAACAATTTTCAGCTCTTGGAACATCTCATATGCTCTGTGCTGCTCAAAACGCTTTTGGAGCCCCGGTTCTAAGCTGTAAAGCATGCCGCACTGAACCAGGGAGTAATCATCACTACGCGACTGCCAGGCGTTCATAACGTCTTGAGTTGCTGGGAAAATGGGTGCTTCACCTAGCGGTGCATCTAGGACATATGCTCTCTTGGCAGCTATGAGGATGATCCTCAAGTTCCGGACCCAGTCCGTATAGTTGCTGCCATCATCTTTCAGCTTGGTTTTCTCTAGGAATGCGTTGAAGTTGAGGGCAACATTAGCGTGGGCCATTTGATCTACAAGACATATTGCAAAGATTTTAGACTAAGTTCATGATAATTAAGTTCATCTAATCAAATTATATAATGAACTCCCACTCAGATAGACATCCCTCTAGTCATCTAAGTGATCCATGATCCGAGTCAACTAGGCCGTGTCCGATCATCACGTGAGACGGACTAGTTTTCATCGGTGAACATCTTCATGTTGATCGTATCTGCTATACGACTCATGTTCGACCTTTCGGTCTCTTGTGTTCCGAGGCCATGTCTGTACATGCTAGGCTCGTCAAGTCAACCTAAGTGTTTTGCATGTGTAAATCTGGCTTAGACCCATTGCATGTGAATGTTAGAATCTACCACACCCGATCATCACGTGGTGCTTCGAGACAACGAAATTTCGCAACGGCGCACAGTTAGGGGGAACACTTTATTGAAATTATTATGAGGGATCATCTTATTTACTACCGTCGTTCTAAGCAAATAAGATGCAAAAACATGATAAACATCAAATGCAATCAAATAGTGACATGATATGGCCAATATCATTTTGCTCCTTTTGATCTCCATCTTCGGGGCGCCATGATCCTCATCGTCACCGGCATGACACCATGATATCCATCGTCGTGTCTTCATGAAGTTGTCACACCAATGATTACTTCTACTTCTATGGCTAACAGTTTAGCAATAAAGTAAAGTAATTACATAGCGTTATTCAATGACACGCAGGTCATACAAAAATAAAGACAACTCCTATGGCTCCTGCCGTTTGTCATACTCATCGACATGCAAGTCGTGATTCCTATTACAAGAACATGATCAATCTCATACATCACATATATTTCATTCATCACATCCTTTTGGCCATATCACATCACAAGGCATATGCTGCAAAAACAAGTTAGACATCCTCTAATTGTTGTTGCATGTTTTTACGTGGCTGCTATAGTGAAAGTGTTGGGGAACGTAGTAATTTCAAAAAAATTCCTACGCACACGCAAGATCATGGTGATGGCATAGCAACGAGAGGGGAGAGTATTGTCCACGTACCCTCGTAGACCGTAAGCGGAAGCGTTATGACAACGCGATTGATGTAGTCGTACGTCTTCACGATCCGACCGATCCAAGTACCGAACGTACGGCACCTCCGAGTTCAGCAGACGTTCAGCTCGCTGACGATCCCCGAGCTCCGATCCAGCAAAGCTTCGGGGATGAGTTCTGTCAGCACGACAGCGTGGTGACGATGATGATGCTCTACCGGCGCAGGGCTTCGCCTAAACTCCGCGACGATATGATCGAGGTGGAATATGGTGGAGGGGGGCACCGCACACGGCTAAGGAACGATCTGTAGATCAACTTGTATATCATGGGGTGCCCCCTTGCCCCCGTATATAAAGGAGCAAGGGGGGAGGAGGCCGGCCCTAGGAGGGGGCGCGCCAAGTGTGGAGTCCTACTAGGACTCCCTAGTCCTAGTAGGATTCCACCTCCTTGTTGGAGTAGGAGAAGGGAAAGAGGGGAGAGGAATAAGGAAAGGGGCTGCGCCCTTGTCCAGTCGGACCAGAGGGGCGCAGGCCCCTTCCTTTGGCCTCTCTCCTCTATTCCCGTATGGCCCAATAAGGCCCATATACTCCCGGCGAATTCCGTAACTCTCCGGTACTCGAAAAATACCGAATCACTCGGAACCTTTCCGAACTCCGAATATAGTCGTCCAATATATCGATCTTTACGTCCCAACCATTTGAGACTCCTCATCATGTCCCTGATCTCATCCGGGACTCGAACTCCTTCGGTACATCAAAACTCATAAACTCATAATATAAGCATCATCGAAACCTTAAGCGTGCGGACCCTACGGGTTCGAGAACTATGTAGACATGACCTAGAACTATTCTTGGTCAATAACCAATAGCGGAACCTGGATGCTCATATTGGCTCCTACATATTCTAGGAAGATCTTTATCGGTCAAACCGCATAACAACATACGTTGTTCCCTTTGTCATCGGTATGTTACTTGCCCGAGATTTGATCGTCGGTATCCAATACCTAGTTCAATCTCGCATTGGCAAGTCTCTTTACTCGTTACGTAATGCATCATTCCGTAACTAACTCATTAGTTACATTGCTTGCAAGGCTTATAGTGATGTGCATTACCGAGAGGGCCAGAGATACCTCTCCGACAATCGGAGTGACAAAACCTAATCTCGAAATCGCCAACCCAACATGTACCTTTGGAGACACCTGTAGTACTCCTTTATAATCACCCGATTACGTTGTGACGTTTGGTAGCACCAAAGTGTTCCTCCGATAAACGGGAGTTGCATAATCTCATAGTTACGAGGAACATGTATAAGTCATGAAGAAAGCAATAGCAATATACTAAGCGATCAAGTGCTAGGCTAACGGAATGGGTCATGTCAATCACATCATTCTCCTAATGATGTGATCCCATTAATCAAATAACAACACATGTCTATGGTTAGTAAACATAACCATCTTTGATTAATGAGCTAGTCAAGTAGAGGCATACTAGTGACTATATGTTTGTCTATGTATTCACACATGTATCATGTTTCCGGTTAATACAATTCTAGCATGAATAATAAACATTTATCATGAAATAAGGAAATAAATAATAACTTTATTATTGCCTCTAGGGCATATTTCCTTCAGAAAGTGCAACTATCCCTAGGTGGTTTTGGTAATTCATAACAACATATAGCTCATTGAGCTAATGTTATTCCAAGACTATTATTTCAAGAAAGCTCAATGAATGGCATGGCATGGATGATGAAAGTGGATACCTCAAAATACTAAGGACAAAGGATTGGCTCAAGCTCAAAAGCTCAAGACTCTTCATTTTACATTTTAGTAATCCAAGATCACATTGAGTCTATAGGAAAAGCCAATACTATCAAGAAGGGATGAGGTGTTGCTTAATGAGCCTTTTGCTTCATGTGCTTAGTGATATGCTCCAAAACCCTCAACTACTTTCCCACATCAACAAATGACCTAAACTTAAAGCCAAAATCGGTCACACCGATTCTTTCTATCCAGCGCCACCGATTCCAAAAGTCATAGCCACTGCCGCAAACCCTAAGCAAATCGGTCTTACCGATAGGGATCTCGGTCTCACCGAGATGGGGTTGCAATCTCTCTGTTTCCCTTCGTAACGTTTCGGTCCAACCGAGATTGCAATGTAAACTCTCTGTTTCCTTTTTGTAACATTTCGGTCTCACCGAAAAGAGCAAATCGGTCCCACCGAGTTTACCTGACCAACTCTCTGGTTAGCTAATTACCAAAATCGGTCTCACCGAGTTTGTGTAATCGGTCTCACCGAGATTACTTTATGCCCTAACCCTAACCATATCAGTCTCACCGAGATGCATGTCATCCCACGAAAATCACTAACGGTCACTAGGTTTCTTGAATCGGTCGACCGAGTTTAACTATTCGGTCCCACCGAGTTTGGTAGATTGTGTGTAACGGTTGGATTTTGTGTGGAGGCTATATATACCCTCCACCTCCTCTTCATTCATGGAGAGAGCCATCGACCGAACCTACACTTCCAACTTACCATTTCGAGAGAGAACCACCTACTCATGTGTTGAGGCCAAGATATTCCATTCCTACCATATGAATCTTGATCTCTAGCCTTCCCCAAGTTGCTTTCCACTCAAACCCTCTTTCCACCAGATCCAAATCCTATGAGAGAGAGTTCAGTGTTGGGGAGACTATCATTTGAAGCACAAGAGCAAGGAGTTCATCATCAACACACCATTTGTTACTTCTTGGAGAGTGGTGTCTCCTAGATTGGCTAGGTGTCACTTGGGAGCCTCCGACAAGATTGTGGAGTTGAACCAAGGAGTTTGTAAGGGCAACGAGATCGCCTACTTCGTGAAGATCTACCGCTAGTGAGGCAAGTCCTTCGTGGGTGACGGCCATGGTGGGATAGACAAGGTTGCTACTTCGTGGACCCTTCGTGGGTGTAGCCCTCCGTGGACTCGCGCAACCGTTAACCTTCGTGGGTTGAAGTCTCCACCAACGTGAAAGTACGATAGCACCACCTATCGGAACCACGAGAAAAACATCTGTGTCTCCAATTGCGTTTGAATCCTCTAAACCCTTCCCTTTACTTTCTTGCAAGTTGCATGCTTTAATTTCCGCTACCAATATAGTCTTTGCATGCTTGCTTGAATTGTGTGATGATTACTTGACTTGTCCTAAAATAGCTAAAATCTGCCAAACTATAAAATTGGGAAAAGGTTAAGTTTTTAATTGTCAAGTAGTCTAATCACCCCCCCTCTAGACATACTTCCTATATACAAATCTTTACCTCCGGACCATTCCGGAACTCCTCGTGACATCCAGGATCTCATACGGGACTCCGAACAACTTTCAGGTTACCGCATACTAATATCTCTACAACCCTAGCGTCACCGAACCTTAAGAGTGTACACCCTACGGGTTCGGGAGACACGCAGACATGACCGAGACGACTCTTCGGCCAATAACCAACAGCGGGATATGGATACCCATGTTGGCTCCCACATGCTCCTCGATGATCCCATCAGATGAACCACGATGTTGAGGATTCAATCAATCTCGTATACAATTCCCTTTGTCAATCGGTACGTTACTTGCCCGAGATTCGTTCGTCGGTATCCCAATACCTCGTTCAATCTCGTTACTGGCAAGTCACTTTACTCGTTCCATAATGCATGATCCCGTGACCAACCACTTGGTCACATTGAGCTCATTATGATGATGCATTACCGAGTGGGCCCAGAGATACCTCTCCGTCATACGGAGTGACAAATCCCAATCTCGATCCGTGCCAACCCAACAGACACTTTTGGAGATACCTGTAGTGTACCTTTATAGCCACCCAGTTACGTTGTGACGTTTGGCACACCCAAAGCACTCCTACGGTATCCGGGAGTTGCACGATCTCATGGTCTAAGGAAATGATACTTGACATTAGAAATGCTCTAGCAAACGAACTACACGATCTTGCGCTATTCTTAGGATTAGGTCTTGTCCATCACATCATTCTCCCAATGATGTGATCCCGTTATCAATGACATCCAATGTCCATGGTCAGGAAACTGTAACCATCCATTGATAAACGAGCTAGTGAACTAGAGGCTCACTAGGGACATGTTGTGGTCTATGTATTCACACATGTATTACGATTTCCGGATAACACAATTATAGCATGAACAATTGAAAATTATCATGAACAAGGAAATATAATAACAACCATTTTATTATTGCCTCTAGGGCATATTTCCAACACTTGCACTAGTGAAAGTATGAACCCTAGGCCTTGTTTCAACGCATTGCAATACCATTTATGCTCACTTTTACCACTTGCTACCTTGCTGTTTTTATAATTTCAGATTACAAAAACCTATATCTACCATCCATATTGCACTTGTATCACCATCTCTTCGCCGAACTAGTGCACCTATACAATTTACCATTGTATTGGGTGTGTTGGGGACACAAGAAACTCTTTGATATTTGGTTGCAGGGTTGTTCGAGAGAGACCAACTTCATGCTACACCTCCCACGGATTGATAAACCTTAGGTCATCCACTTGAGGGAAATTTGCTACTGTCCTACAAACCTCTGCACTTGGAGGGCCAACAACGTCTACAAGAAGAAGGTTGTGTAGTAGACATCAGTGGTGTATGTTGCGCCTTGCCAAATTGCGCGGCAACGCGCTGTGGCAAGTGGTACCCGACGGCATATACACAAATCATGGGCATGATGCACCGCCAGAGAAGCTGGTCCTGCTTGCACATCACGTTCAGCTCAAACCCCCACTCTCGGTCGTGGGTATACGGCTGCCAGTTAACCTAGTACCAAAAGTGGTAAGCTCAAGTGAAAGTGTTGTCGACCACATTCGAAATCTGGGTCTTATACCTGGAAAGGCGACAGAGCATCAAGCTCGTTGATGAAGATCTTGTACAAGGCCTTGGATTCACCCGAGATTGTACCCACCATGTCCCAAGCGTATGCGGCGGTCGGGTATCGAGAATCGTCGCCATCTTCGCCATAGTCAGTACATGCACGCGCTCTAAGCTTCTCCGGACGCCCCACCGGGATTTGCTCCCACATCCAAATGGAGAGGCCCCATACACATCCACACATACCGGACGTAGCTTCCGTCCTCAGGGTTGCGTCGTCAAGCTACAAAACAAGTGTAGATGATAAGATGCCAAAATCCAAAGCAGCGCACGTCCATGATATTTGAAACAATGTTGTGATATTCACTTACCGAACGGTATAGGTAGGAGAGACCGGTGGCCCCCCAGCTGTACCCAGCATTCCAGTCCGCCAGAGGGCAGTGTCCCCAGAGCAGTCTGGAAACACTACCTCTGTGAGAAGGTACCAGAGGTAAGCCCTGACGTACTGCTCCACCACCTGGGGTTCGGCCCCTTCCGGGCACTTGCTCCGGTACTTCAGGAGCCAGGGCAGCGGGACGCCGGAAGTCCAGTTCTTCTTATCTGGGGGGCAGTCGCCGATGAGGGAGATAACCCTGTCGTGCCAGTTCTTCCTCTCCACTCGTCCTGTCAGAGCATGACCCTCGAGCGGTAGGCCCGTAATCATCCCCCAGCCCTCGAGTGTAACCGTCATCTCCCCACATGGAAGATGGAAGCTGTGCGTCTCTAGCCGCCACCGATCGATCAAATCCGTGAGAGCTGAGTGGACGAGCGTCGGCGGCTTGCGCTTGAACTGCAGGACGAAACCTAGCAGTCGGGCTCTCCCTGTAGAACATACCGCTCGTCGTACTCCATCTTCACGGTCGTCCCCGTGACCCCTCATCCGCAGTGGCGGGAGCAACTGTCGAAATGAAGACCCAAACAATTAGTAACTTTTTCTCATCGATTCGAAATATTTGTTTTAACAAAGTTACATACCAGTCTGTTCTCAACAAAACGGGCACGATGGCCCTTGTCGAATGTAGGGTCAAGCATAGTATACTTGATGCCAATGTCATCCGCAAGAGGTGGCCTCCTAAAAAAATTGCATAAACATAAGCATAAGCATATAAAAATAATTTTTAACATGAACTAGGGACATATAGATGCATAACAAAGGCTCGTCAAGGTTCAAATGCATCATATCATATCATATTTCTCCAACAACATCCAACATGCATCATCTCATATTTTCTTAAAAAACAAAAAACATGAACTAGGGTTCATCTTGAGGGGTTCACCATTTTTACCCCGGCAAAATCCAGTATTTGCATCATCTAACATCCACTACATGCAACAAAATCTGCAATATTCATCATATAATAAATTTTTTCATAACAATAAAATATGAACTAGGTTCATCTTGAGGATCCAACACTTTTTCTCCAACTACATCCACCACTTGCATCATAGCATATGAACATGCATCATCATATCACAACAAATGCCTCCAACATGCATCATATAAAAAACATTCAAATCAAATATGAACTAGGATTCATCTTCACACAACCATACCAACTAGTGAATATAGTTCATATCTAACACAATATAACATCTAGAATCAACCTAAATCAATCATAGGTTAAAAAATTTCAATCTAGTTCAAAAAGGGAGTGATTTGAATTGAATAATGCGACGAATCGGAAGCTATTTGGTTCAAACCAATTGGAGGGATCGGAGGAGCTTACTTTTCTCTCTTCGGGGCCATCTTGATCCGCAAAAACGGTGAACAAACGATGAAGATCAGAGGAGGGGAGTGGAGGGGAGTGGAGGGGATGAGAGAGGGGCGAGTTGGACGAACTGCTCTGTTCTTCCTGGTGGGGGGTGGCTGGGTAGGGGAGAAGAGGGTGGGGGCGGTCGGCCCGCGGTTTATATATGTGCACACCCTATCGCCAGAGACCGCGGCGGTAGGTTCAGACATCCTACCGCCAGGAGAAGCGGCGATAGGGTGTGACGGAGGGGGACGGAAGCCGTTATCGCTGTTGACATGGATAAGTTTCCTACCGCCGCAGGTGCTGGCGGTAGGCTATAGGATCCTACCGCCGGGCCTCGTGGCGACAGGAGAAAAAGCCAATATCAAAAATAATTCAAACGGTCAGATTTCGATTTTATACATACAAAGGGTCAAACACGAAATTTTGCCTCCACCACCACCAGGATCTGAGGCGCCCGGCCGCCACCTACCTCGGGCCCCGTGACGCGTCACGTCCCATCCCGCTCACCCCGCGCCCGCGGCCACGTGCGAGCTGCCGCCGCGCTGCGCACACTCTCCCGACAAGTGGGACCGTGACCGCTTGGACCCACCCGCCTTTCAACTTTCGGTGCGTGCGAGCGGCCGCGCGCACCCGTGTGAGAAGCGGCGGAGAGGTCTCGTGGTGGTGGTGTGGCATCGGATCCGGCCGGTGTGCGGGCGGTCGGACGCACGCATGCATGCACCCCGTGTGATTAGCGACAGTGTTCCCGTGTGAAAAGCTCACCTTGTAAAAAAGTGATTAGCCCGTGTTTGCTACTGTACGTGCACGGGAGCTTTAGCGAAGGAGCCGGGTACAAACCTTGCTCCGTTGCTTGATTATTTTGCACAGTATACTGTACTAGCAAATGAAGCTACAAGCCTACAAGCAGAGTACAGACGTTGCTTAAGTGCTTAACCTTTTTGTACAGTACTAGCAACGGCACTGAACTACTGATTGTTTAAGCTCGGCTTCCATCATGACCACCACGCAAACGCGCTCAAACCCCTGTTAACAGGCACTGTTTAGCATTACTACGATCGGTCTGTAGGGGACAACCAGACACGAGACCATCCTATACAAAGTCTACATGAATGAAACTCCTTTAATCTGTATATCTCTACATTCCTCAAAGCCTTAAAAATCTACGACGGCGTCACGCAGGTCGTACGCACCTCGGCTCGTGAAAATGCTGGGAAATGGGTCAATGTTCGTACACAACAATATCATAGGCCAAGAACGCCCCGTCCGTACACTAATCACTCTGCTGCTAAATATTTTAACTGTCACCGCTGCAGACAACATCGCCGGGGATGTCTTTTCGCATCAGTCTCTCTAAATCAGAGGCGCGTCTGTCAGGAACACCAGCAGCAGCGATTAACAAATTAAATCCTTGGCATTATAGTGTTACCGCTGGTAGTAAAACACTGCACGCGGTAATTATAGTGTTACCGCTGCTGCCTGTGCGGGTGCGGGGGTTGGTGATTTGGTCTGGTCTGGCATGGTTGTTGGCGCGTTGCGGGAGCAGCAGCCAGCAGTAACACATGGTCAATGCACGCAGCACTGCTCCAATTCAGTAGTTAAACGGGATGATTGGTCTCCCCACGACCGGATCTTTACGGGCTTGGTAATCGGGGTAAAAACAACTTGCTAAGCAGAATAGTAGAAGATTCATTTACGTGCAATACGTGTGGTCTTCCTTTGTTCTGACGAAGCATGGGCCCACATGACAGCCCCCCCACACACACACACACCTCCTGTTTGCGTGAGGGCCGGTTGCCTCGGGTCCACAGGTAAGGAAGGCCGGTGGAAACACGATCGGCCTGGAACGGCGCAAGGCACTGCAGCAAAGCAGTGAAATGAAAGAGTTTTCACTCTAGGGCTGACCGCCTACGATTTTCTGTTTCGAGGAAGCAACCATACTTACTTTGGTCTGATACGTTCAAAGACTAAGCTAATAAGCTCATTAAAAACTCATTTGGTGCACTGTGAGTGGCACGGCATGTGCTTGGTGCACAAGCTGCTGCTGGAGCATTGCTTAAGTAAAACAAAAGGCAATGCAAGATGGCCAACAGAGGGAATCAATCCGCCCTGATGAGCGAGCTAGAAAGCCGTGGATTTGCTTTAGCCCATGGCTGGCTTTTCTCCTCATGCCACAAGCGCCCGAAAGACGCCTTTCTTTCCCACACACTTTGGTGCCTCTATGATTGTTTTCTCGATCGGCCATGAACAAAGTGGTTACTACCAAAAGCTACGTACTAAGCTAGTGATGCTCTGCTACAGCAAATGGCCATGCTTACTTCCCTACCATAATAAGAGCCGAATCATTGCATTGCATGCCCTAGCTCACCGCCTCACTCACTGATGAAGGATGGCACGAAATGGAGATCAGTCGTGCACCAAGCTGAATGAGCAGGATTGAGCGGATGTGCTCATGTGCACATGAACGGACTTAAAAAAAAAAGAATTCGTTAGCGTCAGGGAGTGCGTGGAGACACAGCACGATCGGCATATAGTACGTCAGCTTGGCGTGTGGTGAGACGCTGGCTGGCAGCTTGCTTGCAGTGGCGATGGCGTTAGCGTTGGGACCCCAGGTAAGAACAGGAGAGGGGTCAGTCATGCATGGGCCGCAATTCAATTGAGTTCAATTCAAACGCCGTGATATAATGTCACGTGGTGTGCCTCCCTCCCTCCCTCGCGAGCAATGCTGGCGTGGCTGCAGCCAGCAGGCTTGTCCCAACGTACCGATGCAAGAAGCAGCGGCCGAAGCAGTGAACGCACAACATTGTATCCTCTTCTCCGGTCCGGTCTTGGGTCTTCGTGCATACCACATTGAAGCCCACGGTCAAGACCGATCGAACGAACTCCCTGGAGGCAGGCAGGCAGGCAGGCAGGATGCAGCGCGCCAATTAATTAGGTCAGCATGCATGGATATGGATGGATCCGATGCTCAACATAAACTAGGAACAGGAATATAACCTCGCAAAGATAGATTTTTCCATAAAGGGAATTTTTATTGACTCGAAATGGAGCATCAAGCGGATACAAAAACATAATGAGCATCACCCGGCCTCTGCATAACTAAGATGCACGTAGCTAAACAAAAACAAATTGAAAGAATATAAAAAGACGACATATCAACAACAGTAGGATCATATAGGACCGACTGTCCGCCTATGTCGAAGGAGTTGGTGCGGCTATCCGTAGATTATGCTGCCACCCTTGCTGAGTGAAGACCTCTGTGGCCACCCGCTCCAACCGCGTACACACCATCTTGAATAGCGGTTGATACTCCATTTGATGTAGTATAGACCACGTACGATGCGAATGCGTACGCAAAAAATAACATACAAATGAGAGGTTATTTTGCCCTCGAAAACCAAATCATTCCTACATAGCCAGAGTGCCCATAATAAGGCATATGCTCCCACCCGAATTAGCATTTTGAACCTATTTGAAATGCCGTCCAACCTGACACAAGGACGGGATGCGATTCACTGGAACCTCACTACATTTGGGTCCTTCACAGTCGACTCTATGTATCTGCGCTCGCGCATTCAGTGGTCCCAGTGGATAATAACAAGAAAATTTGGATGTTGGAGATTCCACTAAAGGTTAAAATCTTTATGTGGTATCTTCGAAAGGGAGTTGTGCTAACCAAAGACAATCTCGTCCGTCGCAATTCGCACGGAAGTAAGAAGTGTAGTTTTTGTACTCATGACGAGACAATCAAACACCTCTTTTTTTAATGCAAGTTTGCGCGCTCTACGTGATGAGTCATCCAAATAGCATCCAATTTGTATCCGCCCACAAGTATTGCCAATCTGATAAAGATAGATAGAAAGAAAGAAAGATGCGACGCACATGGCACAAAGGCACGTACGGCCATGCCCTTTTGCACTGTGCTGTTTGATTGGGAAGGTGGTAACCACTAACCAGCCCGAGTTCGGCTGGCCTGACAGGGATGCCTCGCATGCGGATCGCTCTCAAGCTCCCTAGTCTAAGCCTCGCACTCAGAGGGTCGTCCTCGCCGTGTTTATTCTGATAATGAAGTACGGCGTCGTCCTGATCATTCTCTCGCCACCGGCCATTCTTCAACAATAAACAAACGACCTGCCAACAACATGCATTGGTCCACGGTCTGGTACTCCAACTCTAAAATCTACAGGTACGGTTTGCCTAATAGCATCTACAACCGGGCCCAGTACCCGGCCCAAACTCCCGGATATGAAAACCGCACCCAACCATGTTGCTGAAGTCCGGCCCAAACACCTGGACTAACCGTCAGTCTCCATATTCCGCCCACACGGTCACACACAGAGACCGTCGGTCCGACGGGCACCTCCTTCGGGTCTCGGTGCGGAGGAATTCATGGTGCCGCTCCGGCGTGCCACCCAAGGGAGCAAGTCCAGCTATTTAAGCCGGACAATGGCAGCCCAACCCTAGCTCATCCCTATTTCTTCCGTTCCCCTCCAACCCACACCTTGAGCTTCCATCCGCTCGCTGTAGCCGCTAGCCATGGCCCAGCAGAGGATCACCACCTACGCCATGTTGACGCCGGAATGCCAGCTGTAGCTCGAGGAGGAGAGATCCGGGCAAGGCACGTTGCTCGTGTCGCTGTCGGCCTGCCTTCAGATTCGCCGGAGCTGAAGCAGCAGTAGCAGCAGGAGGTGGGGAGCCGGATGAGCAGGATGATGCTGCCATGGAGGAGGAGGAGGAGGAGCCGGATGAGCATGATGATACTGCCATGAAGGAGGAGGAGGAGGAGGAGGAGGAGGAGGAGGAGCCGGAGCCAACAGAGGAGGGCACGTTAGAGGAGGAGCCAAAGGAGGAAGTGGCGGCAGATCTGGCGCCTGTGGGCTTTGACATGGCCAACGCCATGGCGGAGTTGAAGGTGGCTCAGGCGAAGGAGTTGGCTGAGCAGTAGGCCCTCCTCGAGTCCTTCAAGTTGGAGCACAGGGTGGAGGCGAACCGCCGCATCCTCCGTCGTCAGAAGGCGGAGATCGACAAGCTCTTCGCCGAGCTCGAGGAGGAGGACGAGGATGAGCCGGACATGCGCACGGTTGCCAATGACCACGAGACCGGCGGCTTCGACACCAACTTCATCGACATCACTGACAACGAGGACGAGTAGTTTAATAGTTGATAGTAGTAGTTTCCGTAGATCATGACGATGCATGAGTTTGTATGAGAATGGTAATTGAAAATGCCTGCTACGATTGTTTGTGAAGAAATCCGACGGATATCCCCAGTCAGTGCCAGCGGACGCGTCTGATGGTGTATAGAGGCTTGAATATGCCAATTGTGATTGTAGATGATCTAAAGCACGCACGTTTCCCCGTCAGCAGCATCCAGGAAAGGGGACTACACGGCCAAACCTATACATGGTTTGTAGTACACACCAAAAGGTCATCTAGTTTGACAGGATGGCTTTCTTGTGTGTGGTTGGGACGCCGGCCGAAGGAGACGTCTCACCAAAATGACAGCCCGTGCCTAATTGTACTCCCCCTATGCACTATGCACAGGAACATTTTGCGGTCCGTTCAATCACAGCGTGTCCTATGCATCCATGTTAGCAGGACCACTTAGCCTGCTGCCACGTACGTACTGCAGCAAGCGATGTAATGCATGCAGCAATCTACCGTACGACTGTACGAGTACCTCCACAAACAAAGCTGTGCGTACTCGATGTACAGGCCTGGACCTTTTAAGTTGAAACCTTTTTTTTCCCAAAGAAAATGCTGCAATCTTTGAATTATTATGGTCTCTCAAAATTGCACCGAATAGGTTCCATCTTGCATGCAAGCCGATGCATGAGTTGATCTCAAGCACTGACGCAAAAATGTACTGAAATCGCCAGGCGGAATACTCTACCTGAAGAACAGAGCGAGATCAGAGTCCCTAGTCCCTCGTCTCAACCGTCTCAAGGGTAAAGGGTTCAAACAGCTAGTACGTTCTGCAGCTCAAATGGAAACCAGATTTCCAACGAGCGACATAAATTATAAAAGACCAAAAAAAGACAGGAAGACATAGCCTATGCGTGACAGAGTACAATCCTCTATCTCTATGGATGGATTGCTTGCCCGTGAAGCGATTAGATTTTGCCTAGGCTAGGAGGGAGGCTGCTAGGAGCCAAGCCCTTTTTATCAGTCAGTGCCCGCTCTAGGCTCCAAAGCGGGCAGAGATGAATGGCTCTTGTCCACAGGCGGCCGAGGCTTAGCAGACACGCGCAATAATGCAGCTGCAGCCATGGCTAAAAAGCTTGTGTTACCATTGACGGTAAACTAGCGTGCTGCTCCACGGGACGGACCCCACGTGTCCAGGGTCCATGAGGCCAGCCGATCATGTGCCTTCCACACACTCACAATGAGTGAAGGGCTCTTTTACCCCGATCCATTTGTTCAGTTCAGTGAATATTCCGAAAGCTACGTTTCAACCGTAGGGTAGGATAGGAGATCATTCGTTTGGAACATGAAAGAGAATGACGGGCCTCTCCACCTTCTTGGTGCTATGAAAGCAGGATAAATGCATGCATGAGTAATGTACGGGAAGGCCGTATTTGGACACTACTCCGTGGATCATGGTTGGTATAATAGTACAATACACACGTAGTGTCGTAGTATTGTGGAGCAGCGCAAGTAGCAGAAACAGAAGAAAGCCACGTCATACGCATAGTTACAACAGTGATGGGTACCTTTACAGATTCTGGGATCTGGACTCTGGAGTATATATTCAGTTTCTTGCCTCTTCACTCTTCAGACTTGAGGGCTGGCAGCCCGCTCAGTAGAGCTGAAGAGGGAAAATGGAACATAATTTCGGCGGGCATGAAAACACTGCTCGTGGTAACAAGGATGAACGTGTTGTTGGCCGTACCTGAAATGACATGCAGTGGCACATGATAAGATCGCCCCACCTCTCTCTCTGTCTAAGCTGCACGGCTGCCGGGCTGCACCACCACCTACCCGCCCCATACTTATGCCCTGGCCGTACCAGGGGTAACAAAATCCCTCGACCACAGAGCATGTCATTAACGGATAACTGAAACTGAAAGACTAAACTACACATGATGGCCAGCAAAATATTATGTGGAATGATCACATTATTAGTGCTTCTGACTCCAACCCACACCAACACCACCCAGATACCCTGCTGAAGAAAGCAAGCATGATAAAAGATCAGTTGTGTGCCCACAGATAAGATGATCTCCTCGTCTTTACAAATACACATCGAATTCCTCAAGCAAAAAGGGTCCACAGTTTCACAGCATCGCATCTTGCATACCTTTAACCAGTAACTGGGACGCAGGAGTCGGCCCGTTGCAGTACATTTCAACTGTGGGATTTTCAACTGTGGGATAGGTACAAAAAGGTTTTAATGCAGGATGGATTATGGAGGATCATGAGTAGGCAGAAAGGCTGTCTTTGGCCGCCTTCCTGTTGGATCATACTACTCCTTGGATCATGGTAGGTAAAAGCAACTCCAATGGGGCGACTCATTTCGTCCGCCCGCGTTCGTTTGGGTCGGCGCGGACAAAGTGGCGGCCCAACGCGCCGACCCAAACGGACACGTGTCCGTTTTTTGTCCATGGATGACCCATTTCCGGCCCAATTTTGAGCCTGATTTGCGTCGGCGCGGACCCGAGACGGACGCGCGCGCGCCTACTCTTCTCCCCGGGCCCGCCAGTCGGTGGCAGCCACCACCATTTTCCCCCATTTTCCCCAGAAACACTCCCGCCCGAGCGCGCTCGCTCCCGTCCCAACCATGGACGACGCCATCGACCTCGGCCTCGACCTCGACGCCGCCAGCGGCCTCGCCTCGTCCGGCGCCGTCGCCCCCTCCGGGAAAGGCAAGCCTCGTGCCCCGCGCAAGAAGACCGCCGCCATGACCAAGCCGAAGAAAGCGGCCGACGCCAACAACGGCAAGGAGTCGGCCAATAGGAAGGGCGGAAGCACGCCGCGGACGCGAGGATGAGGCCGCCGCCGCCGCCACCACAGCAGCAGAGTTCACCAATGCCGCGTCGCGGTGGCAACGAGCGAGGCGCTTACATGCTGTGGGTAAACCCTAGCCAGCCAGACCGCTTAAGCCGCCGTCGCCGCTGGGCGCTGCACCGCTTCGTCGGCGTTTCCTCGGATGGTCGCCGCCGAAGTCACCCGCGTCGGCTTGCAACCCGGTCTCGCTTCCACGTCTACCCGCAGCCTCCTCCTCTCCGGGAGTGCTCACCCGACGTGAGCGTGGTCGCGCCTTCCATGCTGCGCGCCATACCATCGACCTCAACGCCACCCGATGGTGGTGGCTCATCGTCCGGCAAGACGAGAACGCAGCGCAGACGGCGGCGGCGGGCTTCAGACGCCGTAACTCGCTCGAGGAATGCCGTCATTGCCGATGAGGACTTCATGCAAAACCTCATCTTGAGGCGGTGCGCGCCAGCGCCGCTACGATCCCGACGAGACACAAAGCGGGACGGCGCGGAGCATTCACGCCGCCGGCTATGATCCCGACCAGCGGCCTTCATGCGTGATCGGTCGGCGTCGACTGGACGGCTTCCCCTCGACCACGAAGTTCCGGACGATCGCGCCAAAGATGAACTGTGGTGATATTTTCGAAGCCGGCATTGTATGCTGCTACCGGCATGATCTTGGCATGAGACATGGCGGCGGCATGATCGTCATGGGCCCTTTTATTTAAAAGTTGAATGCGGGCATGAAATGGGTCGGCGCGTTGGGCGCACTGCCGACCCAAATGCAAAACTGGGCGGACGCCGGGCGGGCGGCCGACCCAATCGGACAAAAAGCGGACAAAAGCGCCCCGTTTGGGTCGGCCCGTTGGAGTTGCTCTAAGGTATACACACACATTATTGTGGAACACGCAACAAATACGAAGGAGCTACATCATAAAGATGGGTACAAATGTACTACCTCCGTATCAAAATATTGGACGTTTCTCAGGATAAACCAGCCTACAAAAACGTCTTATATTTCGATACGGAGGGAGTACCTTTTAATCTGGAATCGGGAGCATATTCAATTTTGTACCTCTTGAGGGCTGCAAGCCAATAGAAAGCTGGGATATATATGCAACCCAGTAGAGCTGAAAAGGGGAAATGAAACAGTAAAAATAACTAGCTGGCCATGAAAATTGCTGGCAGTAGAAAGGGATGAAATTTGTTGGCCGTATCAGATGAGAAGAGAGCACAGAAATGACAATGCGGTGGCACATCTGCACTGCACATGATGAGATCCCCCACCTCTCTCTGTCCATGCCCATGTCGATCTCCCTGCACCACCACCACCAAGCCCATACTTATTCCCTGGCCATACCAGGGGTAACAGATATCCCTAACAGCAAAGAAATTGAATGTCATGATTTGATGGCCAAAAAATACAGTGTGGAATCATCACATAATTAGTGCTTCTGGCTCAAGCCCACCAACCCTCATTCCCTGCTGAGTGAAGCATGATAAAAGTTGTCTCTTCTCACAAAAATATACATCCAATTCGTGAAGAAAAGGCACCAGAGTTTTACAGGCACATCACCTGTTCAGTTCTCTTACCAACACCGACGGCGACGGGATCATGGAAAGCACCGCATGTTGCAAACACCTTTAATCAGGGCACAGGAGTCGGCATGGCATTATAGTGCGCAGCTGTAATCCATCACTGATTCACAGAGCAAAAGGTTTCCAATAAAAACTAGTAGCAACAGTGAGACCTTGTTAGAATTTGCACATGTGAAGGCAGACATTTCAATTCAAATCTGGAACTGCATTTCGACTTTCAAGCACATACACAGGTCACATTTCATCACCAATATATACTTGGTGATGAGTTTCACTTATATATACATACAATGCAGTAATAATATATATATACTGACAATGTCAACCAGTTTTCATCTCTCAGATGTCCGTTTTGTAGCTCCCAGCCCCAGCCGATGAGCTCATTAACAATGATGGAGGATCCTCTCTGTAATCACTAATCAGTACACCCTGGTGATACCAAGAAATTCACAGGGTCAGCAGCATAACCCTTTTCGCTCCTTCATCCACCCCGGTTGAAAGAATCCGAGATCTCCACCTTCCGATTTTATCATGAAGAGAATAGTGTCAAACACTCTGTCTGAAGTCGGAACCGTCTATCAATCCATCCATCCATATCCATCTCTCAAATGTGGAAGGGGCTGTTAATCCGTCCTCGGCCGACTGGAGCTTCTGAAAGACCCATTGTACAGGGGTAACAGCGATCGACCAATCCTTCCCCTCGCGCCGATGCAACGCCAATAAACAGCAAAGAAAGACAGCATGACAACAATTGGGATCGCCCATCTGCTCATCAAACAACAATGTTGCAAGTAAGAGTGATATATCAGTCAGTCAGACAGAGATCTGTGCATGTGTTGTGGACTTTGTCACCAAGGAAGAAAGCTAGCTAACCTGTCAAGGTCAAGAACAGGGCTGTACACAATGGCCTCCCACGAAGAGACGATGGCGTGCCACACGGGATTGTAGTAGAGCGATTCCGATGACCAGAACAACCTTGTGTACGTCTCCAGGAAGATGAACATCACCCATGCAGCAACTTCAAGTAGAAGAACCTTTACGATGAATCGCCCGATCACCACCATGGTTAAGGAGAAGATCACCAACCAGTTGAAGAGTTTGTTGTTATACTCCCTGATGAAAAGAGCACGGGACCTTGCGAGCATCTGTTGGAGCATGCAATGCAGCATGGGAATGAGAGTCAGCTAATAGACGAAACCACGAGCTATATATAGGCTTCGGTAAGAAATGTTCAAAGCGCACAGTTTTCAGGCCTTAAAATACAGCATCTTCCAAAAAGTGTGCTACTTTGGCATTTCACAGAACAGGAGGGCGATATTTTTGCCATACCATTAGTGTCTAGATGATTAGTCTTTGATTACCGGCCTTAAGAGTCAGATAATATACACCACGAGAGTTTCCAGGCCTTAAAATACAGCATCTTCCAAAAAGTGTACTTTGGCATTTCACAGATGATTAGGGTCTAGATGATTAGCCTTTTCCAATTTTTATCCATATAAATCAGGAAAGGTGCTTAAAGCTAGTTCTACATCATTACCTACTTCAATGAATGTTTTACTTTATTAGAAAGAAAACAGCAAATAAATATATAGAAGTAGCAGAATAAAGTAAGATGTGATTAGTCATCATCAAACTAAATTAGAACGCCATACGAATATAAAGTGAAAGGATGATTTCTTCTAGTTTTCATTTATGAGAAAAATAGTATGATTTGCAGTTTGTGGATATGATTATCTCTCCTCACGGAAGATGATATCTTGTGTTGAAAGAAACAAACCTTTGACATTCGATGCTCATAGCTACCCTTGGCAGGCCCCACACACTCCATCTCAAAACTTTGATTGCAGCGGAGAAATCCTGCATTGAATTTTGCCATGGAAGGAAGCTTCAAGGCCTGAAGGTGATCCATTTTTTCTTCGCACTCTGAGAACTTTGCTTCACACAGCTTTGATGACTGATACTCATTGGCTAATCCATAGCTTCTGAACACCTAAAAAGAATATTCAGTTAACTGAAATAATAGATATTGCCATCTATTTAATTAACTAAAAATGGGGCTTATATAATTTGAAGTGCATAAGATTAAGTGCTGTAAACAGCACCTTTTTTATTTCTTCATCAAGATTGAGGAAGGACTGAGCAGCATAATGTTTACCAAAATGTTGCCTGTCAAAAAGCTTTCTAGCTTCATCTTCTGCCAACCCATGAACTAGCTGAAGTTTATCAACTGATACCGGTAGACCCACTATTTCCATTCTTTTAGTATACACCTTCAAGCAACGTTCAAGGATGCCCTTATTGAAAACCTCCACAAGCGACCCTGTCGATGGAATTTCGCCTTTATTCAAAGCTTCAAGTATCTAAACAAAATCATACAATGTCAGAAAATATTTTTCAAGAAAATATTAAGATTAAAGATATGTAAAAAAAAACACCAACGAGCTTTACCTGCCCTAAGAAGGATACAAACTCCTTTCCATTCAAAGTTCTACCCTGCACAATTTTAGGTTTTATCATGGATGCAACTAATTTCTTCAGTTCATCCCTCCTTTGTACATACAACGGTTCAAGTTCCTGGTCCTTCAGATCACATAGCTTCGTTCTTTGGAGATGAGGCTGGAAAAGAAAATTTTCATCATCTCAACTTCCCGATCAGGTGTAGAGACAAAAGAGAATTTAGCATAGAATCAATGGAATCAGCAAAGATTGAGTTATAAGTAGGACAACACTATAGTCAAGTTGATTGCTACCACATTTATCAATATAAGGTCAAAAAAGAACAATGTTAAGCATACAACTGTTCCCTCACCAAAATCATGTTTTATGCTTGCATTTGGAAGACAAAACACTAGATAAATTTCACGCGCACCGCATTACGTGCATTAAGGTGGATTCTTTTGAGATCTCAATCATTCACGGCCATCAATGCAGATAATGGTAATACAGAACATGAAATTAGTCGTTGTCTTGTTGTAACACACCTGGGGCAAGCTAAAAGCAGTACTGTTATCACCCATAATTGCCAAAGAGTCTCTGATTTGGTTGACCTAACATAACATGAAAACCATTTTTTTGTTAACAAACTTCCATAACATATTTTCCACTTAGATATAGCTTGAAATAATTGTACCTCATCAATATATTTGTCTCCTGTAACAAGACATTAAAAGAAGGTTAATTCAACTGCTCAAAAGATATTTCGAGATCCAACAGCTGCAAACAGAGGTCCTTCAATAGCAAAAGAATCTCAAACTAATGAAATACGTAGTCAGCAATATAACTTGAACTAACCATTGCTGTTAGGCACCCGTTGGAGAGCTTCATCAACCATCTGCTGTACAGATTTTCCTTCTGTTTTATGAAAATTAACAGTTAAAAAACGAAAAAAAAAGGAAGTTTGGCCAAACAGTGAAGTGCAAATACTAGACATGACTAAACAGTGACTTGTGTGAAAAAATGTATATATTTAGTGCTGCAAGTCTAAAACCCATGCTAACTACTTAACTAAAAGCTATTTAAAATAAATGCAGATACTTTAAAGAGCATCAACCATTTACTGTAAATAAATGAATTTTATGAATTCCATGCCAAGAGTATCCTGAAAATGTTTTGCCGTGCAAGGACTAATGATTATGTCATTCATTCTCAATGGCATCAATGAAAAGTAATCACATGCTGTGGTTGCTAAGAGTCCGACTGTCCGAGGACTGAGTGATGTGCCACTGGGGTTACGTCTCCAAGGAGTGAGGGTAGGCAGCCACTGCGGATGGCAGGGGTAAAGTTTGGGGGCTGGGATTCATATCTTTACAAGTAGATTATTCTCATAGATTAGATGACACACATACATGCTGCCCCTATTTATAAAGATGGCTCTCTTAGCTAATTCGAAATCTCAGCTCTAATGTAGCTAATCATAACATTCAATATCTCTAAGTGGATTAAGGCCAATTTACTTAATCTCTAAGTTGCTACATTCAGCCAAAAATGCTATTTAATAATCAGATAAAAAGACAAGAGAGAAACAACATGTTAGGACTATTCAGGCAATACGGTGTGGTCTACTGGTCTGCGGGAGGGCCTATGGTATGTAAACTCTTCTGCACAGAAGAGAAATGAAATCGAAACTTATAGATTTTGTTGCATTCATCTATCTACAACAGGGAAAGTCAATCATATCCTGAAGTGAAGCCTTCAATTCAGAAATGGTCAAATCTTCAGAATGAATGCAGCGGTTTCAATGAGATCAGGATTCAGGGGAACTAAGTTTGCCAATCAATTAGAATTCTGATGATGTGATATGTGATACACTATATATGTTTCTCCCAAAATAAATACCCCGTGAGACAAAATGACCTGATTAATGCACAAACAACTTACCAAGGAAATCCCTCTGTATCAGCCACAGAAGTTTTGCTGGCTCAAAAGCAACATCTTGGCCCTGCAGAAACAGGAGACACGAATTACATATAGTGTTCAATTAATTTTCATAACTCTGAGAGTCAAGTTAATGAAGTATTATTACCTTCACCCTTATTTTTCACAAGCCATATAGAAACATAGAAACTTGTTAGAACACACTAGGAGGATACACTTGTTAAAATAGAAAAGGTCCAGTCAGAAACGGCAGCAACCAAACCTTCCGTAGAATTCTTCAGCAAGTTCAACAGCGAATGAGAGTCTGGATATGTCAGCTTCACGAATCTATCAAGTATGTAAAATTGACGGCCATCAAATCACTAAATTAATTAACAGCTATAAAATATGAGTAGACATTAGTGAGGGCGTTAGAAACACACCGTCTCAGGGAGATTGTAGACAAGAAGAGAACTCAGGACAGCTGCCAGAGCAAATATCCTAATATGAAAACAAGACGACGTATTTTACTTTAGAGCCAAAAATTTATAATGCTTAATTACTGCAGAGTCTATTTGTAGGCAACAACGACAAACCTATCATCATATACATTGGATTTTCCAATGCTCTCAAATCCTTCAGTGTCCAGGTAAAGGACAGACACCTTGGAGCCATCAACATCGACCTCAACGGGAGTACCCCAAATCCATATACCTTCAAATGTTGATATCTCAGATCAGCATATGTGTGCGACATTGACAAGAACATTAAACTGGTGGCATATATGTATGTTACCTTTGGTTTTGGTTTCTCGCATGTGTCCAACTCCAAAACCTGCACAGCAAATTTATCATTCTCCGTCCTGGTCAAAACAACCACTTATCTGAAGCAATCGTCGTGTAATACGATAAGGAGACAGAGAGGCGTACCTTTGTCACATGATAAGGAGAGGAGCTGGTTGAGAAGAAAAGATTTTCCAGATCGATATGGACCGATGACCTGATTTGACAAGCAGACACATAGAAAGAAGTCAGTGTGTGCAGAGACAGCTGCATCGTCGTGTCATTAATTGGGAGAAAAATGAAAAACAAATCAACTCTGTAATAACGAGGAGGAAGCAGAAGCACAGGTGATTCAGATTAACAAATTGGTACTGTACGTACAGAAACAGCAGCTATTGGGGTATTGATCCTTTGGATTGCCTCCAGGCCTTGCTTTGAAAGACGGAGCTTAGTGTGGCCATAATCCGGCTCCACGATCGGAAACCTGCATATATAACTAGCATCGATAAGAGCTCTGGTATATAGCTACAGTGATCCTTGTTGTATAGCAGCATCTCTTTTCGGAAATTTTGTATTCATCCGTCCCAAAATTCTTGTCTTAGATTTGTCTAGATACGAATGCAGTATCTAACACTAAAACGTAACTAGATACATCCGTATTTAGAGGAATCTAAGACAAGAATTTTGAGACGGAGGGAGTACTATATTACTTACGCGCGCTCTAGCTCGCCCGTGTCGGATTCCCCTACTGCGGCGGCAAGCATCGCCACCATCGCGGCCGCCGCCCATATTGCCAGGGCACACCTCGGCCGCCCCATCTCCGCCGCGCAACCCGTTCACCTTCTGGCCGCGCGTCGGCCGGCACTCGCCACCTTCAGCTCCCTCCCACGAACGAACACGAACCCCGGCCGAGCAGCACCTCCGAGCAAATAGCTGGCTGGCAAGGAGGAGTTCCTCGAGTCGGGGACAAGGGAGAGATCCGGCGATAGGCAGGCAATGGAGGAGAGGGGCGAGGAGTCGGGGTGATATAGCCGTAAGGATTTGGGTTTGGGATTGCTCTGCTCGCGGTTTGCTTCCAGGCGGGAGGGAAAGCAAAGGAGACGTCCAGGCCACGCCACAGTGGCTGGACGGAGGATGGGTTAGCCAAGATCTTGCTTAATAATCAGTTATTGGTTTTCTTTTAGGGACATCAGTTATTGGTATCTCCTCCTCCCACTAATGTAAGCACCAGTGCCAAATATACAACTTGATGCTGATGGGCTGGTTAACCTAACTGTAGCAATTGTAAGAATTTTGCTACTACAGAATACAAAGGATTTGGGCCTCATGCCCCGGGCCTGGGCCCTAGATCCGCCACTGGCGGTATGTGTCCATGTTGGTTTACGACAACTCTATCAGATACTCCCTCCATCTCATAATATAAGAACTCCTTCATCTCATAATAAAAGAACGTTTTTCAAGCTAACTGATTCACAGAGCAATAGGTTTCCAATATACATACGTAGCTGAGAGCAACCAGAGATTAGTTATGTGTAGTTACTGCGGCAGTATTTCCTTCCTTGTACTATTAAAGGATGTCTTATAAGTTATAACTCCTAAATACCAGTGTACTTTCAGAGAACCAAGGATGTGCTGTGACTCGTCAGGTAGCAACGGCGAGACCTTGTTAGTATTTGCACATACGAAGGCAGACATTTCAAATGAAATCTGGAACTGCATTTCGACTTTCGGGTACACAGCCACACAGATGACATTTCATCACCAGTACTTGGTGATGAGATCCACTTATACATACAATGCAATAATATACACACCAACAATGTCAACCAGTTTTCATCTCTCGGATGTCTGTTTCGTGGCTCCCAGCCCATGAGCTTATTAACAGTGATGATCCACAAATTGTTAGGTCCTGAAAACTAAGAGACAAGAAGGCCTGATGGTTTTGCGTGAGGTATCGCAGGAAAGCGTAGTGTCTTTGAAACTGAAGACCAAAGTTCTCTCTTGCAGAGCCTATTCCTAAGCAACCTGAAACAGACACAAGTTAGAGCAGGATGTGGACATGTAGAAGTTCAACATTTTCTAGCACAGAAATTCTTATTCCAAGAAATGCAGTGCAAACTTTTAGCATCACGCATACGTGCCTCATTGCCAGGGTGAAAGAAGTTTTTCAAAGGCCAGTGACAGAGGATCGTGAATCTATGGACAAACGAATTATGATCTATAAGACCGAAGCCCTTATATGTCACCATGATGGCATTATCTATCTCCTAAAGAACACGAAACCACTCAGTTCATTAGAGTGCCATGATATCAACTGGTCAATTAAATAAACCTATCTTATGTTCTAGAGGCATCAAACAAATTCTGATTGCAGTTAAACCGTAAAAACATAAGTCAAACTTTCTTAAGTGGCCAAAGATTCATATTAAGCTTCCTTTGGATCCAAAGTCCAAGTGCCTAAAAGCTCCCATCAAAATAGAACATTTCCTTTTGGCTACATGGAACTCCAGAAACATGCTTCTTCTCTAAGACCTGTCTTACGTTTGGGAAGTCACGCAACAAAACTCAATGAGGGTCGTGAATCTACAGGTTTTAGCAGATTGACCACACAGGGCGCTACATCATTCATCGAGGAAGGTGGGAGACAGACAATTACGAATATGTGTTTGAGAACTATTGTCCTCATAATCATTATCTCAAGTTGCCCTGGCAGAGTTTAGGAGTCAAAACCTCAACCAGCATGTTGAATATCATTGTCAAGTTAGTCTTCAGTTCCACCGGCGTTAACTTTCTGTTTACATCAGGAATTTAGGATATGCAATGAAATGTCCTTTGACCGAGCTACAGTTGGCCTTAATGCAAAAAATAGCAAGTCTTGGAACAACAATGCACATCACGTGTTTAATGCAAGACTTCTCTCAAGAATCGATAGTCTCATGACCAAGTTCACGACCTTGGAAAATGAGTGCGTGTAGACTCCAGAGTCACCTTGTCCCTTCAGAATCCAAGGTCTGTCACCAACTTGCGAATGCAACTCCTAGATGGGTTACTACTATGTTTGTTTTAATGGCGATAACTTCATCATGTAGACTGACTAAATCAGGTGTGCAACTCAGTGACGCCGCTTTCAAATCTGAAATATGATCAAAGCAGAGTAAACAATGAAAATGCACAATAACACCACAACTCAACGATTTCGAATATCAGGCAAACATCAGCAGAGTTACAGGCATAGTGCTATATGATCCACCTCCTCAAGATATACTAGCGCTTTGCAACATGTAAAATTTAGGGGCTTATAAGCCGTACTGTCAAATGACCATATGCTCAGAACTGATACATAGGATTGAGCTTTTTCTTTCTTCCGAGAAGGACACCAGATCTTACTTAAAGGCTTATGTCTAAAACGTTACAAGGATCAGTTCTGATGCGGTTGAATTCCAGTGGGGGGCCAAAAGAAAATCTATTGGGTTCGGGTAGTAGTCAGACTGCCCATCCTGAAAATCTTAGGAAGGTACAGATTATTCAGAATTCACACATATATATGCCATGAGCAATCAGGCATGAACTCAAAAGCTATTCCAAGCTAATTTACTATGCCATGAGCAATCAGGCATGAACTCAAAAGCAGTGAATGAGCAGCCGCGTACCTCAATCGACGTGAGGGCTGATGCCGTCCCCGTCCTCAGTGCCGCCGTGGTCGCCGTCGTCGTCATCCTCGTCGGACGATGAAGAGGAGGAGGAGGAGGAGGAAGGGGAGGGGGAGTACGGGGCTAGCAGCAGCTCGGGGGCCGGGAGCAGGAGCAGCCGGCGGCGGCGGCGAGGGGAGGCGAAGCGGAAGGGGGCGCTGGCGGCGAGGAGGGGGACGCAGAGGCAGGCGGCGAGGCGCGCGAGGAGGTGGAGCGGCCCGCAGAAGATGAGCGCGAGGACGCGGTCGGGCGGGAGCGTCTCCGGGTTGCACGCCACGCGCTGCCACGCCGCCGCCGACCCCCGCGCCACCGCCACCACCCACCCCGCCCGCACCGCCATTTCCTTCCTCAAATCCTCGGCCTTTTGACCGGCACCCGAATCCCACCACGATCCGCCTCCCGGCGCCTGGGGAAAGCGGGGGGAGGTCGAGGCGCGCACGGCACGAGAGCCGCGCGCGTGCGGTGAAGCCGGCCCCGCGCCGTGATGCCGCCGCCGCCGGCGTGCTCGGATTTGCCGCTGCTGCGGTGGCAGGCGGTTCGGGTTGTTCGATCGATCGCGGTTTGCCGGCCGGGCACGCGACGCGAGCCCGTCAGGATTTATAGCTAAGCTTTATCTACTCGGATGCGCACGTGGACTGCCGAGTCAGCCGACGGATGGAGCCCAGACGCCAGAGGTGCGAGTGTATGACTGAAATACCCACCTTTGTCACTATGATTCGAAACGAAAAATCTCATCTTCTTAGGGTAGTCCGCCCAGGATTGGCCCAACCCCAGGGCCAGGCTGCTACGGTGTTGCTACAGTGCTATCTAAGCCCCCTCCTCCTGCCTGGGTCCTGGATCCGTCACTACCGTCAAATCGTCTCTAAATGTTTGAACCAGATAATCTGAACATTCTTTGCCATTCAGCGTCGATCATCAAATTTGTCCAGACCAATCCGGATGTCTGAAATCACAAAAACTGATACCAAACATAGGGTATGTTGACGGGCGTTCGGACATCCGCCATGTCGGACTCCAACCCATCGGGCCCATCCAAAAATCCCACCTGGAGCCAACATATTTGGACATCCACAATTGTTTTCGTGCCAAACCTCGCCCTTTCCCATGCATCTGCCCCGATCTCCCCACCCCATCGTTCCAACCCTTTCCGCCATCCGCTGCCGCGATGGAACTAATGGAGACCATCGTCGTCCCCCTGGTGCCGGGGGACCCATCGGTGGTCGCCGCGTTCGCGGAATGCAACGCCCACTGCCAAAAGGCGAAGAAGAAGAAGACATGCGGTGTGCCTGTTGGGGAACGTAGCATGTAATTTCAAAAAAATTCCTACGATCACGCAAGATCTATCTACGAGAGAGGGAGAGTGTGTCCATGTATCCTCGTAGACCGTAAGCGGAAGCGTTATGTTAACGCGGTTGATGTAGTCGAACGTCTTCACGATCCAACCGATCTAGCACCGAACGTTCAGCTCGATGACGTCCCTCGAACTCTTGATCCAGCAGAGGGCCGAGGGAGAGTTTCGTCAGCACGACGGCGTGATGACAGTGTTGATGATGTGAACCGCGCAGAGCTTCGCCTAAGTACTACGATGATACTATCGGAGCAGTAAACGGTGGAGGGGGGCACCGCACACGGCTAAGACAATGTTGTGCCTTTGGGGTGCCCCCTACCCCCGTTATAAAGGAGGGAGGAGGAGGTCGTCCACCAGGGGTGCGCCAAGGGAGGGGGAGTCCTACTAGGACTCCACTCCTAGTAGGATTCGGCCCCTCTTCTTTTTTTCCTTCTTACGGAGGTGGAAAGGGGGAAGGAGAGGGAGTAGGAGAAGGAAAGGGGGTGGCGCCCCCTTTCCCTAGTCCAATTCGGCCTCCTCCCTTGTGGGGGGCACACCAGCCCCTTGTGGGTTGGTTAGCCTCCCTCCCATGGCCCATATCTTCCACCGGGGGTCCAGAACCTTCCCAGATCTCGGTTTGTACCCGATACGCTCTGGAACCCTTCCGGTGTCCGAATACCACCTTCCAATATATCAATCTTTACCTCTCAACCATTTCGAGACTCCTCGTCATGTCCGTGATCTCATCCGGGACTCCGAACAAACTTTGGTCACCAAAACACATAACTCATAATACAAATCGTCATCGAACGTTAAGCGTGCGGACCCTACGGGTTCGAGAACTATGTAGACATGATCGAGACACATCTCCATCAATAACCAATGGCAGAACCTGGATGCTGATATTGCTCCTACATATTCTACGAAGATCTTTATCGGTCGAACTGCACAACAACATACGTTGTTCCCTTTGTGATGTAGGGTAGAACCCTAGACGCCCGATCTTTCACGTTTGGAGGGAATCCTACCAAGAACACGGGGAAGAACAGAGAGAAATCACAAGGGGAAACACTCAAGAACAAGTCCAATCACACATCCACTAGACAATCAAACACACAGGATCCACAAGGTAAATGAACAACAAAAGGAAAGATACAAGGTAAGGTTCATCTCTAAGAGGAGGTCTTGATGGTATCCTAGACGAATCTTCTCACATGGAGGTCTTGAATCCAAGATGGATCTTCTCCGAAGAGGCCACGGTCTCTCACGAGGAGTAGATCCGTATGGATGAGCAAAGCTCTTTCTCAAATGAGCTAAACCTATGCTACCCTTAGCTAGGAGGGGGAGGTCTATTTATAGTCTTAGTGGGCGAAAGGGTAAGTGGGAAGGGATACAAGGCCAAAGGCCCGCGGCTGCGCACAGGCAGTTACCGGACGTCCGGTGGGGGTCGGACGTCCGGTGGCTCGGGACTGGCCGGACGTCCGGAAGTCTTCGGACTTCCGTTGTTTTCCTTCTGTGAAGGTGGCACCGGATGTCCGGTCGGCGTCGGTCGTCCGGGCGCTGGGACTTGTCGGACGTCCGGTATCTGGCGGTCGTCCGGGTGCTGTGGAGTCCATCGGTTGTAGCTGTTCTGGCAGGCTGAACCTCCAGGCGTCGGACGTCCGGTAAGGGCCAGTCATCCGGTGGCTGTGACTTGTAACAGCTCCGTTTCTTCCGTCTTCTCTTCCATGCTTCCCTCGCGGATGGTGTAGGTGTACCTTGGCGCTTGCACTCCTCCTCGTCGTCCGTGAAGCTCCGTCAATACCTGATGACCCACAAGTGTAGGGGATCTATCATAGTCCTTTCGATAAGTAAGAGTGTCGAACCCAACGAGGAGTAGAAGGAAATGACAAGCGGTTTTCAGTAAGTTATTCTCTGCAAGCACTGAAATTGTAGGTAACAGATAGTTTTGTGATAAGATAATTTGTAACAGGTAACAAGCAATGAAAGTAAATAAAGTGCAGCAAGGTGGCCCAATCCTTTTTGTAGCAAAGGACAAGCCTGAACAAGTTCTTATAATGAGAAAAGCGCTCCTGAGGACACATGGGAATTATCGTCAAGCTAGTTTTCATCACGCTCATATGATTCGCGTTCGTTACTTTGATAATTTGATATGTGGGTGGACCGGTGCTTGGGTACTGCCCTTTCTTGGACAAGCATCCCACTTATGATTAACCCCTATTGCCAGCATCCGCAACTACAAAAGAAGTATTAAGGTAAACCTAACCATATCATGAAATATATGGATCCAAATCAGCCCTTACGGCAACGCATAAACTAGGGTTTAAGCTTCTGTCACTCTAGCAACCCATCATCTACTTATTACTTCCCAATGCCCTCCTCTAGACCCAAATAATGGTGAAGTGTCATGTAGTCGACGTTCACATAACACCACTAAAGGAGAGACAACATACATCTCATCAAAATATCGAACAAATACCAAATTCACATGACTACTAATAGCAAGACTTCACCCATGTCCTCAGGAACAAACGTAACTACTCACAAAGCATATTCATGTTCATAATCAGAGGGGTATTAATATGCATTAAGGATATGAACATATGATCTTCCACCAAATAAACCAACTAGCATCAACTACAAGGAGTAATCAATACTACTAGCAACCCACAGGTACCAATATGAGGTTTTGGTACAAAGATTGGATACAAGAGATGAACTAGGGTTTGAGAGGAGATGGTGCTGATGAAGATGCTGATGGAGATTGACCCCCTCTCGATGAGAGGATCGTTGGTGATGACGACGGTGATGATTTCCCCCTCCCGGAGGGAAGTTTCCCCGGCAAAACAGCTCCGCCGGAGCCCTAGATTGGTTCCGCCTCATGGTGGCGGAGTTTCGTCCCGTAAGATTGCTTATGATTTTTTTCCATGGTAAAAGACCTCATATAGCAGAAGATGGGCACCAGAGGGCTGCCAGGTGGCCCACGAGGCAGGGGGCGCGCCTAGGGGGGTAGGGCGCGCCCCCACCCTCGTGGGTGGTGGGTGGCCCCCCTCAGGTATTTCTTCCGCTGGATATTTTTTATTAATTCCCAAAATGACTTTCGTGGAGTTTCAGGACTTTTGGAGCTGTGCAGAATAGGTCTTCAATATTTGCTCCTTTTCCAGCCCAAAATCCCAGCTGCCGGCATTCTCCCTCTTCATGTAAACCTTGTAAAATAAGAGAGAATAGCCATAAATATTGTGACATAACGTGTAATAACAACCCATAATGCAATAAATATCGATATAAAAGCATGATGCAAAATGGACGTATCAACTCCCCCAAGCTTAGACCTCGCTTGTCCTCAAGCGGAAGCCCATATCGAAAAATATGTCCACATGTTTAGAGATAGAGGTGTCGATAAAATAAATACGGACATGAGGGCATCATGATCATTCTTATAACAGCAACATAAATATATTTTGTCATATGATTTCTTATGCTCAAGTAACAATCTATTCACAATGTCAAGTATGATTCAGAAACTTCATTGAGAACTAACCAACTATAATCTCAGTCATTGAAGCAATTGCAATTTATCATAACATAAGAAAGATTCAACATAAGAGCTTTTCAGCAAGTCCACATACTCAACTATCATTTAGTCTTTCACCATTGCTAACACTCACGCAATACTTATGGTTATGGAGTTTTAATCGGACATAGAGAAAGATAGGGGCTTATAGTGTTGCCTCCCAACCTTTTACCTCAAGGGTAATGTCAACAATAATAGTTCATGCTAACTTACATCCAATTGGATATATATATCAGGATCTTTCCAACACGAGGTGCTTGCCAAAGGATAAAATGTAAAAGGGAAAGGTGAAGATCAGCTTGACTCTTGCATAAGGTATAAGACATAAAGTAAAAGATAGTCCCTTCGCAGAGGGAAGCAGAGGTTGTCATGTGCTTTTATGGTTGGATGCACGAAATCTTAATGCAAAAGAACGTCACTTTATATTGCCACTTGTGATATGAACCTTTATTATGCAGTCAGTTGCTTTTATTACTTCCATATCACAAGATCGTATAAAGCTTATTTTCTCCACACTAATAAGTCATACATATTTAGAGAGCAATTTTTATTGCTTGCTACATGACAACTTACTTGAAGGATCTTACTCAATCCATAGGTAGATATGGTGGACTCTCATGGCAAAAACTGTGTTTAAGGATATTTGGAAGCACAAGTAGTATCTTTACTTGGTGCAAGGAATTTGGCTAGCATGAGGGGGAAAGGCAAACTCAACATGTTGGATGATCCATGACAATATACTTTAACTGAGATGTGAGAAAACATAACCCATTACGTTGTCTTCCTTGTCCAACATCAACACTTTAGCATGTCATACTTTAATGAGTGCTCACAATCATAAAAGATGTCCAAGATAGTATATTTATATGTGAGAACCTTTCTTTCTTTATTACTTCCTATTAATTGCAACGATGACCAAAACTATGTTTGCGAACTCTCAACAACTTTTATGTATCATACTCTTTATGTGTGCAGTCATTACTATCCATAAGATCAATATGGTCTCTTTTATTTCTTTTTATTATTTTATTTCCCCAGGATCATAGCAAGATAGCAAAGCACTTGACTCAACACTAATCTTTATTTATATATATATATATCACAGACTCGATTACATAGAGGGATCACAAAGCAAAACTCAAAACTAATTGATACCAAAGCTTTATTCTACTAGATCAAGATATTAATAAAAGGATCGAACTAAGTAAAACGGTAAATATAGGAGTGTGATGGTGATACGATACCGGGGCACCTCCCCCAAGCTTGGCAGTTACCAAGGGGAGTGCCCATACCCATGTGATTATGTCCTCAGAGGTGATGAAGATGGTGGATAGTCACACATCGAGCGTAAAAGTGTTGGGGAACGTAGTAATTTCAAAAAAAGTCCTTAGCACACGCAAGATCATGGTGATGCATAGCAACGAGAGGGAGAGTGTATCTTCATACCCTTGAAGATCGCCAAGCGGAAGCGTTTATCAACGCGGTTGATGTAGTCGTACACCTTCACGATCCGACCGATCCAAGTACCGAACGTACGGCACCTTCGAGTTTAGCATACGTTCAGCTCGATGACGTCCCGCAAACTCCGATCCAGCAGAGCTTCACGGGAGAGTTCTGTCAGCACGACGGCGTGGTGACGGTGTTGGTGAAGAACAATCTCCGCAGGGCTTCGCCTAAGCACTATGGAAACTATGACGGAGGATAAACTAGAGGGGACGGGGTTGACGGTGTTTCTCTATTTATATGTTGAGCCCTGGGGTCGAAACTTGGAGCAAAAGCCTCCTCAAAGTCGGTTTTGCCCGAAAGGCAAGAGTCCCACTCGGACTCCAGGACCAAACGCCACAATCCTTGGCGCCCGCTCAGACGCCATGGGCCTCGGCGTCGCCCAGGCCGACGCCAGGTCTCCGGCGTTTGGCCCCGGCCTCCGCAAAACTCCTTTGCACCGACTTATAGCCCCGTGGGTCGACCCTTGGCCTAACCATATCATCCAATATATGAATCTTTACCTCCGGACCATTCCGGAGCTCCTCGTCATGTCCATGATCTCATCCAGGACTCCGAACAACATTCGGTCACCAACATACATAACTCATATAATACTATATTGTCAACGAACATTAAGCGTGCGGACCCTACGGGTTCGAGAACTATGTAGACATGACCAAGACACTTCTCTGGTCAATAACCAATAGCGTAACCTGGATGCCCATATTGGCTCCTACACATTCTACGAAGATCTTTATCGGTCGAACCGCATAACAATATACGTTGTTCCCTTTGTCATCGGTATGTTACTTGCCCGAGATTCGATCGTCGGTATCTCAATACCTAGTTCAATCTCGTTACCGGCAAGTCTCTTTACTCGTTCTGTAATGCATCATCTCGTAACTAACTCATTAGTCACATTGCTTGCAAGGCTTATAGTGATGTGCATTACCGAGAGGGCCCAGAGATACCTCTCTGACAATCGGAGTGACAAATCCTAATCTCGATCTATGCCAACTCAACAAGCACCATCGGAGACACCTGTAGAGCACCTTTATAATCACCCAGTTACGTTGTGACGTTTGGTAGCACACAAAGTATTCCTCCGGTAATCGGGAGTTGCATAATGTCATAGTCATAGGAACATGTATAAGTCATGAAGAAAGCAATAGCAGTAAACTAAAACGATCATGTGCTAAGCTAATGGAATGGGTCAAGTCAATCACATCATTCTCTAATGATGTGATCCCGTTAATCAAATGACAACTCATTTCTATGGCTAGGAAACTTAACCATCTTTGATTCAACAAGCTAGTCAAGTAGAGGCATACTAGTGACATTATGTTTGTCTATGTATTCACACATGTACTAAGTTTCCGTTTAATACAATTCTAGCATGAATAATAGACATTTATCATGATATAAGGAAATATAAATAACAACTTTAAAATTGCCTCTAGGGCATATTTCCTTCAGTCTCCCACTTGCACTAGAGTCAATAATCTAGTTCACATCACCATGTGATTTAACACCAATATTCGCATCTGTATGTGATTAACACCCATAGTTCACATCTTCATGTGACCAACACCCGAAGGGTTTACTATAGTCAATAATCTAGTTCATATCGCTATGTGATTAACACCCAAAGAGTACTAAGGTATGATCATGTTTTGCTCATGAGAGAAGTTTAGTCAACGAGTCTGTTACATTCAGAGCCGTATGTATTTTGCAAATATTCTACGTCTACAATGCTCTGCACGGAGCTACTCTAGCTAATTGCTCCCACTTTTAATATGTATCCAGATTGAGACTTAGAGTCATCTGGATCGGTGTAAAAGCTTGCACCGATGTAACTCTTTACTCTTTACGACGAACTCTTTTATCACCTCCATAATCGAGAAACATTTCCTTAGTCCTTACTAAGGATATTCTTGACTGCTGTCCAGTGATCTACTCCTAGATCAAAATTATACTCCCTTGCCAAACTCAGAGCAAGGTATACAATAGGTATGGTACATAGCATAAGATACTTTATAGAACCTATGACTAAGGCATTAGGGAATGACTTTTCATTCTCTTTTTATTTTCTGCCATGGTCGGGTTTTGATTCTTACTCAACTTCACACCTTGCAACACAGGCAAGAACTCCTTCTTTGACTGTTCCATTTTGAACTACTTCAAAATCATATCAAGGTATGTACTCATTGAAAAATCTTATCAAGCGTCTTGATCTATCTCTATAGATCTTGATGCTCAATGTGTAAGCAGCTTCACCGAGGTCTTTCTTTGAAAAACTCCTTTCAAACACTCCTTTATGCTTTCCAGAAAATTCTACATTATTTCTGATCAACAATATGTCATTCACATATACTTATCAGAAAGGCTGTAGTGCTCCCACTCACTTTCCTGCAAATACAGGCTTCACCGCAAGTCTGTATAAAACTATATGCTTTGATCAACTCATCAAAGCGTATATTCCAACTCCAAGATGCTTGCACCAGTCCATAGATGGATCGCTGGAGCTTGCACATTTTGTTAGCACCTTTAGGATCGACAAAAACTTTCTGGTTGCATCATATACAACTCTTCTTTAAGAAATCCATTAAGGAATGTAGTTTTGACATCCATCTGCCAAATTTCATAAAATGTGGCAATTTGCTAACATGATCCAGACAGACTTAAGCATTGCTACGAGTGAGAAAATCTCATCATAGTCGACACCTTGAACTTTTTCAAAAACCTTTTTCGACAAGTCTAGCTTTGTAGATAGGAACACTACTATCAGCGTCCGTCTTCCTCTTGAAGATCCATTTATTTTCTATGGCTTGCTGATCATCGGACAAGTCAATCAAAGTCCACACTTTGTTCTCATACATGGATCCCATCTCAGATTTCATGGCCTCAAGCCATTTCACGGAATCTGGGCTCATCATCGCTTCCTCATAGTTCGTAGGTTCGTCATGGTCAAGTAACATGACCTTCCGAACAGGATTACCGTACCACTCTGGTGCGGATCTTACTCTGGTTGACCTACGAGGTTCGATAGTAACTTGATCTGAAGTTACATGATCAATATCATTAGCTTCCTCACTAATTGGCGTAGGTGTCACAGGAACCGATTTCTGTGATGAACTACTTTCCAATAAGGGAGCAGGTATAGTTACCTCATCAAGTTCTACTTTCCTCCCACTCACTTCTTTCGAGAGAAACTCCTTCTCTAGAAAGGATCCATTCTAAGCAACGAATGTCTTGCCTTCGGATCTGTGATAGAAGGTGTACCCAACTGTCTCCTTTGGGTATCCTATGAAGACACATTTCTACGATTTGGGTTTGAGCTTATCAAGATGAAACTTTTTCACATAAGCATCACAACCCCAAACTTTAAGAAACGACAGCTTAGGTTTCTTGCTAAACCATGGTGTCGTCTCAACAGATTTAGATGGTGCCCTTTTTAACGTGAATGCAACTGTCTCTAATGCATAACCCAAAAACGATAGTGGTAAATCGGTAAGAGACAACATAGATTGCACCATATTTAATAAAGTACGGTTATGATGTTCGGACAGACCATTATGTAGTGGTGTTCCGGATGGCGTGAGTAGTCAAACTATTTCACATTGTTTTAACTGAAGGCCAAACTTCGTAACTCAAATATTTTTCCTCTGCGATCATATCGTAGAAACTTTTATTTTCTTGTTACGATGATTCTCCACTTCACTCTGAAATTCTTTGAACTTTTCAAATGTTTTAGACTTGTGTTTCATCAAGTAAATATACCCATATCTGCTCAAATCATCTATGGAGGTCAGAAAATAATGATACTTTCCTGTGAGCCTTAACACTCATCGGACCGCATACATCAGTATGTATTATATCCAATAAGTCAGATGCTCGCTCCATTGTTCCGGAGAACGGAGTCTTTAGTCATCTTGCCCATGAGGCATGCTTCTCAAGCATCAAGTGATTCATAATCAAGTGATTCCAAAAGCCCATCAACATGGAGTTTTTTCATGCGCTTTACACCAATATGATCTAAACGGCAGTTCCACAAATAAGTTGCGCTATCATTATTAACTTTGCATCTTTTGGCTTCAATATTATGAATATGTGTATCACTACGATCGAGATCCAACAAACTATTTTCATTGGGTGTATGACCATCAAAAGTTTTATTCATGTAAACAGAACAACAATTATTCTCTGACTTTAAATGAATAACTGTATTGCAATAAACATGATCAAATCATATTCATGCTCAACGCAAACACCAAATAACACTTATTTAGGTTCAACACTAATCTCGAAAGTATAGGGAGTGTGCGATGATGATTACATCAATCTTGGAACCACTTCCAACACACATCGTCACTTCACCCTTAACTAGTCTCTGTTTATTTTGCAACTCCCGTTTCGAGTTACTACTCTTAGCAACTGAACCAATATCAAATACCGAGGGGTTGCTATAAACACTAGTAAAATACACATCAATAACATGTATATCAAATATACTTTTGTTCACGTTGCCATCCTTCTTATCCGCCAAATACTTGGGGCAGTTCTGCTTCCAGTGACCAGTCCCTTTGCAGTAGAAGCACTCAGTTTCAGGCTTAGGTCCAGACTTGGGCTTCTTCACTTGAGCATCAACTTGCTTGCCGTTCTTCTTGAAGTTCCCCTTCTTCCCTTTGCCCTTTTATTGAAACTAGTGGTCTTTTTCAACCATCAACACTTGATGCTCTTTCTAGATTTCTATCTTCGCCGATTTCATCATCACGAAGAGCTTGGGAATCATTTTCGTTATCCCTTGCATATTATAGTTCATCACGAAGTTCTAGTAACTTGGTGATGGTGACTAGAGAACTCTGTCAATCACTATCTTATCTGGAAAATTAACTCCCACTTGTTTCAAGTGATTGTAGTACCCAGACATTCTGAGCACATGCTCACTAGTTGAGAAATTCTCCTCCATCTTTTAGGCAAAGTACTTGTCAGAGGTATCATACCTCTTGACACAGGCATGAGTCTGAAATACCAATTTCATCTCTTGGAACATCTCATATGCTCCGTGACGTTTCAAAACATTTTTTGAAGTCCCGGTTCTAAGCCGTAAAGCATGGTGCACTAAACTATCAAGTGGTCCTCATACCGAGCTTTGCCAAACGTTCTAATGCGGAGCATCCTTCCATCATCCCCATGGACTCTACACCGACACATCCAAACCCACGAGGACCCATGACAAGAGCTAGAGAACGTGCTTTGGAAACCGAGGTGAACTCCTTCCTACTTGACTTGCATATGGACACGAATCGAACATGGTTACTACCTCACCAAAATACGCTATGCCTCCTTAGGTATGAAGAGGAACATCACCAAGAAGCTCAGGAGCATCACCAAGGAGAAGGAGGACCACCCCAAGGCCTTGCGAACCAAGATGGAGTGCAACAACAGCAATATAGGAGGTCCCAGGTGACCCCGTGCGCACGGGCCCCCGAGAACCCGTGCCCACGGACTACACAGGAAGTTGGCGCTGGAGCACCCCGTGTGCACGGGAGCGTACCGTACCCACGGGCCCAACTTACCCCGTGCGCACGGGCCTCCCAGGATGGCCGGCTGAGATTGCGTTTTCGGCCCCTCTTCATCTCCTTCGACCCCAAGGCTATATATTCCGTACCTAGGACCATGTTTAGGGTTAGCAAAGTATTAGATGAGATATTTGTGAGCTTTGCTCCTTCACCTTCCCTCTTGGTGGATCAAGACCCCCTAGGGAAGAATCCTTGTGGATTTCAAGACCTCCATAAGGATAAGACTATCTTCAAGCCCCCATCTCCTTTGGATTTGGGATGAACTTTGCCATTGTATCTTTCCTTTGATTGTGTTTGTGACTTGTGGATCTTGTGTTGTTATTCTAGTGGATGTGTAATCGGGAATTGCTGGAGGGATTTCCGCTTTGTGTTCTTGTTGTTGCTCTCCTTTTCCTCCTCCAAGTGTGAAAAGATCCCTGTCGGTGTCAAAACCGGCGGATCTCGGTTAGGGGGTCTCGAACTATGCGTCTAGGCGGATGGTAACAGGAGACAAGGGACACGATGTTTTACCAGGTTCGGGCCCTCTCGATGGAGGTAATACCCTACCCCGCTTGATTAATATTGATGATATGGGTAGTACAAGAGTAGATCTACCACGAGATCAAGGAGGCTAAACCCTAGAAGCTAGCCTATGGTATGATTGTTGTTCGTCCTACGGACTAAAACCCTCCGGTTTATATAGACACGGATAGGTTAGGGTTACACAGAGTCGGTTACAATGGCAGGAGATCTACATATCCGTATCGCCAAGCTTGCCTTCCACGCCAAGGAAAGTCCCATCCGGACATGGGACGAAGTCTCCAATCTTGTATCTTCATAGTCTTGGAGTCCGACCGTGATGATAGTTCGCTATCCGGACACCCCTAGTCCAGACTCCTCAAGAGTAGCCCTGAACCAGGCTTCAATGACGACGAGTCCGCGCGCAAGATATTGTCTTCGGCATTGCAAGGCGGGTTCCTCCTCCGAATACTTCATAGAAGGTTTTGAACACAAGGATAGTGTCCGCTCGCAAAACAAGTTCCACATACCACCGTGATAGAGAATAATTTTTGCACGATCTGCTGACGCATCAAGGGCGTGACATCACACCACGGCCAGGCCTTTATATGAATCATTTTTACTGCTCCACCTTAGCGCTTAGCGAGGCGGTTTCCTTGGCACGCCTTATCAAAGCATAGATCGTGCCCCCTTATTCCGGGATTCTCATCAATACGGACGGGAACCCATCCGCGCCATTGATTACGGCGCTTGGGAGATAAGCTTAGTTTTACCAGGCTGGTGGGGACGATAACTTCGTCCGTCCATATAAGGGATAAGGATCCACCTTTTCACCCACGCCTTCTTCCTCCTTTGCTCATCCATTTTTGCGACTCGAGCTCCAAATACCAAGTCCGCACATCCCACCTCAACCTTCTCCAACCATGTCCAAGCGGAGGCAGGTGGATGGCCTCCTCCGTCACGGAGGGGCACATCACAAAACTGCGGAGGCCGGATACTTGTCCAAAGAACATCGTGCACAAGCTGCCCGACGCTGGGCAGCTCATTCCAACCCCTGTGCCCCATGAGAGGGTGGTGTTTCTCCCCACTTCCTCCATGGACTAGGTTTTCCACTTCACCCATTTGTCCTGGGGCTCATGTTCTACTACGGCCTGGACTTCCACGACCTGGCCCCAATTTCATCCTCAACATCTCGGCGTTTATCATCGTGTGCGAGGCCTTCCTCTCGCATCCAGCCCCACTTTGGCCTATGGTGAAGACCTTCAATGTCAGTCAAGGTTGTGGGTGGCCGCTGCCGGAGTGCGGAGGCGCCATGGTTGGCAAGATGGCCAAAGTCCTACAGCTCGAGGGCGCCTTTGTGGAGACAATAAAGGGGTGGCAATCGGGGTGGTTCTATATCACCGAGCCGCGCGACCCCAAATGGGCGGCGACCCCCGAATTCAGATCTGGCTTCCCCACACGGCTCTCGTCATGGAAAGAGACGGGCCTGACGTGGGGGAATTCGGACGAGCTATCCGGACTCCAAACATGCGTCCGAAACCTGGTGGACAAGAATCTCAGGCTTGTCGACGTAATCCAGGTGATGCTCATCCGCCGGATTCTCCCATGCCAACAACGGGCCTTCAAATTGTGGGAGTTCAATCCGGCACAGCACCGAACCTTGAGCCGGCTCTTCGACACTACGTACGAAGATGCCTGGAAGGTGCTGTTCAAGGGCGCCGAAGCCCCCGCATCCGCTAATGAAGATCGCGGATACAGCTCGCGGCGTCAAGCCGGCGAGGTAAGTTATTTTACCCTTTATGGGACTCTTTTTTCATAGTTTGACTCTATGTGGGATCTAAAACTCCCTAACCTTTAACAGGACTGGTTGAAGACGTCCGGACAGGTTAGCTGTCCGCTCCTTTGCCGAAGACCAGCGGACGCCCGATTGACGGGCTGCTGGCCCGTACCTCATGTGGTGCCGGAGAAGAAGGTTAAGAAGGAGGCAACGGGACTCAAGGAGCCCCGACGCCTGGTGTTGTCAGATTCTGAAGCAGAATCTTCTCCTGAGGACGAGGAGGAAGAAAAAGAAGCCTCTCCCCCAGCGGGGGAGGAGAGGAAAAGGAAGGCCACCCCAACTGGGGAGGCCAGAGGGTCCAAGAAGGGAAGAATCCTTCCTCCGGACTTCTCCACCAACGTCGACAACGACGAGGACGATTGGCCAACAAGGGCCAAGCCCCTGGCAAGATCATAAGTGTCCGGATACCCATGGCTTTTTATCATTGCATGGTGTTCTCTAATGCCGAACAGTCATGCAGCCCGCCCAAGGGCGAGTTCGCCGCTTCGTCGAGCGGGTCCCTGAGTTCGTGGGAAATGGAGAGTACTTCACTTCCGGCCGCCTCCTCACCTCACGCCGCGGACGACGCCGCGGTGGGGCCCCAAGGGGGGCTTGGTCAAGAGGAGGTGGCGAGGAGGCGCCGCAAGGCAACCTCCCGGACTCTAGGCGCGGGGCGAGACCCCAGGCTCTAAGCCCGACCTCGTCCCGACTCCATGCCGAACCTTCAGCCGTTCCGAGTCCGACAAGCGTCCTTCGCAAGAAGGGTAAGACGCCGGTGTCCTCCGCCCAACCGGAGGCACCGGATAGCATCGGAGGCGCTAACAGTGCTTCCATCGAGGAGGAGCACCGCACTATTATGAGTGCGGTGATCCGACAGTTCATCCGCCAAGAGCGGGCTGACTGAAGCCTGTACTCAGCCTTCTAACAGCTTTGAGGTAAGTTTAGAATATGTAAAAATATTACCGTGATAGACAGAGCCCCGATGCTTAGTTCGGTGTTCGGAAAGAAAAGCTGGACTAAGGATCTAAAAGATATACGCAGGAGTCTAACATAAGTATGTCAATATGGGAATGCAGCTGCGCTGCCGACGTCTGCCAAGACTGATCATGGAGGTCACTGATTGAAGCAGAGCCTCGAGCGGTCCGAGAACGAGCTCGGCCTTGCCAAGAAGCAGCTCGAGGACAAGGAAGGTAAGTAATACCTTATTAAAGAAATACCATATAAAAAGGTTTTGGTTGCAAAAATAACAGGAATAACTTGGTACTACAGGGCCACGAACGAGGTGGCGACTCAAGGAAGCGGTGTCTGTGGTCGAAACAAAGCTGCCAAGGAGCGCACCGAGCGAGAGAAGGGGAGGCGAGCTGGCGAAGGCACGGCAAGAGCTCCTGTGCTCGTGGAAAAACACGAGAGTTTGGAGCGTGACTCAAGACTCGAGAGTCCGAGCTCGCCTCGGCTCTTGAGAGTGCCAAAGCCGCTAAGGCCAAGCCCAAAAGCCTCCAAGAAATTGAATCGCTAAAGAAGATAGCGGCGGGTAAGGCATTCTTTATGCAAAGCAAGCATGTGAAAGTGAATTACCTATTACTTACCCAGATTCGAGCCTCTAGGAGCATTCGCAGATCTGCCCAGAGTGTGTCCGATGTCTGCCGATTCTACGCGCCAAGGAGGGAGCTCAACGAAAAGGTGTTCGGTCTCAAGATGTTGAGTCCAGACATCCGGTGCCCTAAGCGACCAGTGAAGCAGCTGGTCGAGCTCACAAGGTCGCCGAACAGGCCATGAAGGGCCTCATAGTTCGGTTGTGGCCATTAGAAGCCATGCCAGGAGCTACTTTGGGCTAGTGCGCGGCGGTGGTGGACGCTTTGTCCCAGATTGAAGTCGTTAAGCGCTCCATCTGCATTGAAGGTGTCCGTTGGCCCTTGCCCGTGCTAAAGTGCACTTGGGGCAAGCTGGATGCGGAGAAGCTTGTGACGGACGGGCCACCAAGGGCAAGGAGCATCGCACGCCGAAATGTACTATGAGGGCCTCTCAAGGGTGCCCGCCGAATAGCGGATGAGTGCTCCGAGATGTAATTTTGAATAGACTCGCATTTGTTATCCTCAGACGCTGAAAACTTGTTCATATGCGCTAAGCAACGCTTGTTAATTTAAAATATTACCTTCTCAGGCGGCTGTTTATCAAAATTGAGAGATGGCAAGTCGTTGGCTTCACCCCCATGCCGCGAGTCTTGGGGGTGTTCGGATAAACTTGAGCACTCTTGTTCCCATTCTTGGGTCCATCTAGGAGGCGCCAACGAACGAACCAGGCAACCGGACTTATAATGCTTGAACACTCTCACTTAGCCATAGAATTCTATAATTTTAAATTTCGTGAAGCCCCTAGTATTCGAAGACCGAGTTCGGGCGCTATCCACGCCTTTGGCCGGACAATTCGGTTCCTCGCTCTAAGCAGCATAAGTCTTTAGGGACCCGAAAAAACCTCTCGAACAGCGACCGGCTCTCACCCTACCATGACGGTCAGTTTTAGCTTTCTCCACTGAGGTGCTCGACCCAGCTCAACTGGGGCACAATCGCAGTGGTTCTCCCGGTGCTACCTCAGCCGATATAACGGAACGTAAGGTATCAAAACACGGGAGCCGGGCAAACCCAACTATTGACCCAAGACATGATTCGGAGCCGATTCATATAATGCTATAAGTTCGGGGTGCCGCACTTGTGGAAGTGTTCGGACTTATCACGCCATAATTTGGGGTACTTAAGCCCCTGGTGTATTGGCCGTACCAAAGTGTACGGGTGCAACATGTCATGAAATGAATATATATATATATATATATATATATATATATATATATATATATATATATATATATATATATAGATAAAGAAAGGAGTGCAATAATAGGCAAAAGCTATGTATTGTTTATTCAAAAAGGTACTGCAATGAAAGCAGAACGATAAAAATAGTGCGATAAGCAAGGGATGGGACTATCTAACATGCCCCCCTCCAGGGGTAAGCTATGGATGGTACGTAAAACAGGTACAATGCTCGTAATAGAGACCACCGAGCACTCGACGTAGCTTTCGCTTCCCGGTTGTTGCATCGTTAGTTGGCGATTCTAGTGCCGGACAGGGCTTCCGGAAAACGGGTCCTGAAAGTAAGAAAAGGAAGAAAAAGAAAAAGAAAAGAATGACACAATCGGAGCCCTCAGTGCGGTTGAGCCGCATTCGGCGTGTCGTGGTCGTGCCCTCCCTTTATGCCCATGGTATCTCCAGAGCGTAGTTATGTACGCGTAATCTTGGCTTCGCAATTTCGCGAGGGCTGGGGTTGGGGCGGATTGCTACGCTGCTTGAATCGTGCCAGCGGTCTTGTTGTAGGTTACTCGGGCGCTTGCAGCGGTGTCCGGCGCTTAGTGGCCGGACTCGAGAATTGCTGTGAGAGGCTGCTTTGTACCTCCGCCGCGAGGGCCGCTGTGTGCTCCTCCGTTCGGAGAGAGCGTTCGGTGTTTCCATTGACCGTGATTACTCCTTGAGGGCCTGGCATCTTGAGCTTGAGGTATGTGTAGTGCGGCACCGCATTGAACTTTGCAAATGTTGTTCGTCCGAGCAGTGCATGATAGCCGTTGTGGAATGGGACTATGTCAAGATTAACTCTTCGCTTCGAAGTTATCCGGGATCCAAGACCACTTCGAGTGTAAGCGAGCCCGCATAATTGGCCTCTACACCGGTATGACGCCTTTAAAGGTCGTCTTTGTGGGTTTAACTTGAGGGTCTATGCCCATTTTGCGACCGTATCCCGATAAAGCAGGTTCAGCTGCTACCGCCGCCCATCGGGACTCGGTGAGGTGAAATCCGTCAATAATTGGGTCAAGAACCAATGCGGCGAAACCGTCGTGACGTAATGCTAGTGGGTGGTCCTTCGATCGAAGGTGATCGGGCAGGAAGACCATGGGTTGAACTTTGGGGCGTGGCTCCATCGCATATACATCCCTTAGTGCACGCTTCCACTCCCTTTTGGGTATGTGGGTTGCGATATCATGTTCACCGTCCGCACTTGTGTGGGAAAACCCTTCGTCCTCTATTGTTCGCGCGTCGGGCTCTTCCTCGTCATCGCTATGCAGCCCCTTGTCATTGAGTTCGCACTTAACTTGCTCGCTTGTTTGAACACCCAACAATCCCTGTTGGTATGATTGGCTGGTTTTTCGGGGTGCCATGTATCCGCACAAGCGATCGAGTATTCGGTCCAAGTTGGACGGGCCCCGGTATTTCTTTTGAATGGCTTCTTCCGCTGACCGGTTTAGAGCTCTGAATCCGCATTGACGGCCGTATCTTTAGCATTATCGCCAGCACGCGGCGCTTGTTCTTGTTGCAACGCGACCGCCATTGCTGTCCTTGGTATCCGAACTATCGTGGTGTTTGGCCAAGTTGTTGCTTCGAGCTAGCTAGCTGTCTTCTCCCGCACAAAAGCGGTCATGAGTGTTGTGAGGGCTGCCATGGATTTCGCTTTTCTGCCCTAGGTGCCGGGCAAGCCACTCGTCGCGGATGTTATGTTTGAAGGCTGGAAGGGCCTCTGATCCGGACATCAACGATTTGATTTTTCTTTGTTAGGAACCGTGTCGTAATTATCTAGCCGATTCTTCCGCTGCTGAATTATGTGGCTAAGGTCATCGGCGTCGGTGGTCGCAAATATGTGCCCGGAAGTTATCAAGGAATGTGGCTTCCGTGTCCTCCCAACAACCAATTGATTCTCTGCGGCAGGCTATTGAGCCAATGCCGAGCTGGTCCTTTAAGCTTGAGTGGGAGGTATTTGATGGCATGTAGATCATCACCGCGGGCCATGTGGATATGGAGGAGATAGTCCTCGATCCAGACCGCGGGATCTGTGGTACCATCGTATGATTCGATGTTTATGGGTTTGAAGCCCTCGGTGATTTGATGATCCATTACTTCATCTGTGAAGCATAGTGGGTGTGTGGCGCCTCTGTATTGGGCTATATCACGACATAGCTCATATGAGCTTTGTCTACTGTGTTCGGCCCGGCCGGGTTTGCTGTATCCGGCGCGATGGTAATCATCCCGCGTCGTTGGGCGCCCACGCGATCCGTAGATCGATCTTGTATGTTTTGCCTTATCCTCCAATATATCTCGCAAGTCCGGCGCGTTTTCCCGTGCCTTGGTACTTTTTGAGCGGCGTCGGGGTGTGGCTTGAGCGGAGGGCCGAGAGGCTTCTTTGTCGCGGCCACGGGGTGGCCGGTCTACCATGTCGCGGCGTTGGTGACTTGGGTGCTTCCTCCTCCGACGAGGCAACGGCCTGCGCTTGGGGTAGCTTTTGAGGGCGCTCGAGTTCATACTCTTCGCCGCAAGGACTTCATCCATCCGCCGCCTAGCAGGTCTTGGTCAGCTCTAAGTCTGTTGCTGCTTTTTCTTGAGGCTGCTTGCCGTGGCTATAAGCCTGCGCTTGAAACGCTCCTGTTGGCGGGATCCTCAGGCACGACAAATTCGTCGTCGTCGAGGCTTGCCTCATCTTTGGAGGGAGGCGCATACTTATCGTCCTCGACCTCTCTTTTTGCCGCATTGTCGTGCGGACTTGCTTCTCCCTCCTCTTGCGCTGAGTCTTGCTGGAGAGGGTTGTCTTCGGCACTGTCCGCGGTGTTATTATCTCCCGTGCCGGAATCACCGTTTTTATTGTGGCGGGATTTAGAGCGGCGCCGCTGACGTCGGCGCTTCGGTTGCTTCTTGGAGGGGTCATCCTCCGTTGTTCCATCGCTGTTCCCATCTTTTGGGATGTCCACCATGTATATGTTGTATGACGAGGTGGCCTTCCAGTGACATGTGGGCGCTGGGTCTTGGTCGTCTCCGGCATCGTCGTCCATACCGTCGATGTCTTCGGAGTCGAAGTCGAGCATGTCGGTTAGATCATCGATAGTGGCTATAAAGTGGGTGGTGGGTGGGCGTTGAATTTCTTCGTTGTCCGTATCCCAACCTTCTTGTCCGTCGTCCGGCCAGGGCTCTCCGGATAAAGAGAGAGACTTTAGTGAATTCAGGATGTCGCCAAAGGGCGAGTGCTGAAAGATGTCCGCGGTAGTGAACTCCATGACCGGCGCCCAATCGGATTCGATTGGCGGGCGTGGAGGGTTCGAGTCCGAGAGGAGTCCGACACCGGAGTCGAGGTCTTCGCAGCGACAGGGATGGAGTTCGGCTCAATCGCCAGACAGATCGTAGCCCCGAGGCGGTGTCCAACCACTCGCCCTCGATCGGGGAATCGGCCCGGATTAAGGGTCGGAGCGGATCTTTGAAAGCGGCCTCGTGGCATCGCTCGCTGCAGAGCTAGATCATGCCCATCGAGACAAAGGCGGCACGCTTGGCGTGGCTCGAATCCGTCAAGATCAAGTCACCGCGACATCAGCCGATAGTTCAAACTTCCAAATCGACCGATGGCGGGCGTAGCTTTCAATCTGCTCCGGATGGCTGCTTAATTGGCCCGCAGTGCAAAGCCGCCGAATACGAAGATCTGTCCGGGGAGAAAAGTCTCATCCTGGACCGCGTCGTTGTTGATGATCGAAGGAGCCATCGGGCCTATCGGTGACGACAGAGGAACTCTCAATGAAAGCACCAATGTCGGTGTCAAAACCGCGGATCTCGGTAGGGGGTCCCGAATCGTGCGTCTAGGCGGATGGTAACAGGAGACAAGGGACACGATGTTTTTACCAGGTTCGGGCCCTCTCGATGGAGGTAATACCCTACTCCTGCTTGATTAATATTGATGATATGGGTAGTACAAGAGTAGATCTACCACGAGATCAAGGAGGCTAAACCCTAGAAGCTAGCCTATGGTATGATTGTTGTTCGCCCCACGGACTAAAACCCTCCGTTTATATAGACACCGGATAGGTTAGGGTTACACAGAGTCGGTTACAATGGTAGGAGATCTACATATCCGTATCGCCAAGCTTGCCTTCCACGCCAAGGAAAGTCCCATCCGCACACGGGACGAAGTCTTCAATCTTGTATCTTCATAGTCTTGGAGTCCGGCCGTGATGATAGTTCGGCTATCCGGACACCCCCTAGTCCAGGACTCCCTCAATCCCTCATAGGGTTACACCCTACATCATCTTGGTATCATGAGCCAGGTTGTTTCACATCTTGGAGTCCTTACCTTCCACTTTGGAAAAAGCTTACTTTCTACCGGCCGATCGAGCGCACCCGTCCGCCGGCTCCGTGGCCGTTTGATCGTGTCTTGATCAAACGGTCGACATTGTCCTCGCGTCTGCCGAAGCCGCGTATGTTTTCTTGCAACTCACTGTTGTTTCAAAACAGTCATTCCTGCAACTGGGTAACAGGAGGGGGGTTCCGGGGCTCCTCTGGAAGCCGCATTTGTTTTCCTGCAAGGCTGCAACTCACCTGTTGTTTCAAGAAAGTCATTCCTGCAACTGTAACAGTAGGGGGGTTTCGGGGCTCGTCTGGATTAGAGGGCGAGCGGCTGGGTTTGGGAGCCGGCGGACGGGCGCGGCGGCGCAAGGCGTTGGGCCACCAGGCCTTATCCACCATGGTGGCGACAACGACTCGCTCAGGATCGGCGGTGGCCGGAGATGACTTAAGCAGGTACACTTCAGAGATCGGTGGTTTTCTGCAACAAAGATCTAGTTTCAAAAATAAAAAAAGATTCGATGGTGAAGTTTTATAGCAACAGGGTCTAGTTTTAGAAAGTTTATGCAACACAGGTCTTGTTTCAGGAAAAAAATGGTTCGGCAGCAAAGTTTTTTTCCTGCAACATGGATCTTGCTTCAGAAATATAGCCCCGGTTGCAGAAAGCGTTGGAGGAGCACACGATGTTAGAGCGTACGAGACCAAGCATTGCAACATGACGCATGTTTCAGAAACATAGCTTTAGTTGCAGAAATCATCAAAGGAGTGCCCAGTGTGGGAGCTCGTCGCCGTCATGCTGGAGTAGAGACCGCGACTGTTTCTCAAAGCAGGCCCCCTCAGTGAGCTCGATTTTGCGTCAGATCCAACCATGGTGCACCATAGTGTTACAGAAACTTCAATTTAGTTCCTGCACGCCGGCGGCGGGCTGATTTTGCGATGGATTGGCGGCGGCGCTGCGCAAGGCGCAACTCTGTCGGGGCTGGGGGCAATAGTGTTGTTTCCGCAACAGAGCGTTTGTTGCGGGAAATAACGAGTGGGCATGCGGGACGCCAAGACTAGATCGGACGGCTATCAGTTCGGGCATCCAACGGACATCGAGGTGACGGATAAAATATAAACATCTGCCGGCGGACACGTAGCGTCGCCCTAGCTTGATTTTGTTGTTTTCGTCCTAATCCGAAAATCCCCACCAAAAATAGCCCCCAATTTTTTTCTTGCAATTTGTTGATCTTGTGAGATTTGGTTGTTTTGATCCACGAATTTGGTGTTTGGCAAGTGGATCTACCCCTCCATCTTCGTCCCCACCCTTCCACCGTTCGAATTTGGCCAAAAACTTGGAAATTACCACGGGATCGGAGCAGTTCGTCCGCTCACAGAGGACCCCGTGCACACGGGCCATCGGGACCCCGTGCACACGGGCCATCGGGACCCCGTGCACGCGGGCCTCACTTACCCCGTGCGCACGGACTATCCAGGGAGTTTCGGCCATTTTCTGTTTTCCTTCATTTCGTTTCCCCACCACCTCTTGTGTTCTTCCGCACCATTCCACGTGTTTGTTTGAGTTTGGGTCGCGGTTTCTCTCGTGTCCTAAGGTGTTTCGGCTACTTAGGCGCGAGTTGGTATCATCATCATCGCCACCAATCTTCGACTCGGACAACACATCGGCTTCGACAACATCATCTTCATCACTATCGTAAGCAAGGACGGTAACCTCGACGACGCCTTTGTGCTCCCTTGCCATTAACTTGATAGCTTCGAGCCCTTTTGCGTAGCTTACGAGACTAGCTTGTTGAGTATTGCCGGGCCACGCCTTAGTGCACCATTTAGTGTTTCGTCCCTCCCGTGCATTTACTACTTGTTACCTCGTTGTGTGGCTCGTATATCAAGCATCGTGGCATAGTCAAAAAAAAGAGAGAGAAAGCTTTTAAGCAAAAGAGAAGAGAAGCAAAGAGCTTATAAGTAATCGCATCGAGCCTCCTAGCATACGTGCATCATCTTGGTCATCATACATAAGCATACTTGGGATAGTGAGACGAGTGATTTCTCTATTAGGTTGGTGCACTAGCGTATCTAGCCCATTAGTGCAATCGAGCTAGCGTCTCTCTAGTATTCGTACGCCAAGAGCTTTTCCCGTGGTTCGACATCTTCGAGCTCACCCCTTGGTTGTGCGGATCCCATTTATCTTCCGTGTGTGTGTTCCTCGTGTTATCTTTGGAGGTTGATCTATTTGTCTTACTTGCCATTTGTGAATCTTCTCAACTTTATCAACATCTTGACTAACGTTTTCTTGAATTATTTGTGCCTTTTCCTAACCGAGCTCCTCCATAGGCCATTTACTTGTAGGTGTGAGAAACAATTCCCGGTACCGATTCCCCTATTATAACATCATGTGGGATCGTACTAGTTACATCCACAATCTTCGGCAAAGGTAACTTTGGTTTTGTTCTCTCATTTTCCTACTCACCACCACTTTCTTATGATGGATAGGCCAAGTTCTTCTACCAACCCACTCTTCATCGAGCAAGACGACGACATGTCATCATTCGTCACCAAGAGCCACTTCTTTGGTGCACAAAGAGCGCTGCATCAAGAGCAACAAGCAATGAATGACCGCATCGACAACCTCGCCACCGACTTGCGACTCTTTGAGCAACGTACACGGGACTACTTCAACAACAAGCTCGACGCGCACAAGCAAGAGAATGATGCAAGAATGGACGAGATCTGAGCTTTGTTGGTGAACCGTCCTCCTTCAACTTCTTCATACTCAAGATGGAGTCACTCAAGTCGACACTCCGACGACACCTTCTCCGGCTCAAGTACACTGTCATCGAACACTTTTTCGACGAGCCGCGCGTCAAGATCGTCATGCATATCGCAACCCACTACACGACAAGCATTCACAAGAGCAAGTCGATGAGGAAGTACCTCGTCCTCAACCACACCAAGTCGCTTTTGCTCAAGCTCAAGAACGACAACGACTACGACGCCAAGAGGAAGAGCGAGCGCGTCTACACCAAGAGGAACAAGACGCCGAGGCTCAACGTCTTCAACTACAACAACGGGAAGCGCAAGCTATTGAGGCGCAACATGCCCTTCAAGAATCAAGTCGAGCCATCGCAAACCGCAATCGCGAATGGCGCAATCAAGAGGAAGCCCTTCGAGAAGAAATCCAAGAGAGGAACTACCAACCACGTGTGCACCGTCAAGTCCCTCAAGCTCCTCCACAAGCTCGTCAAGCTCCACCTCAACCTCAAGTTCAACAAGAGCAAGTTGATCATGGACTTCCTCCACGCCAAGAGCAATATGAGGATGATTACCCTCCGCGTCAAGGGCGTCATCATCACCATCGCCAACAACACAATGAAGAGCAACGCTATGGCAAGCTTAAATTCACCATGCCCAAGTTCAATGTTAGCAATGATCCCGAAGAGTACCTATCATGGGCATTGAAGGTCGACAAAATCTTTTGTTTGCACAACTATGAGGAAGAGAAGAAGATCGCTATGACATCACTTGAGTTCCAAGACTATGTGCTCATATGGTGGGAACAAGTCCTTGAGCGCCGAGAAGCAAGAGGTGAACCTCCAATCACCACTTGGGCTCAAATTAAGGATGTCATGCGAGCACATTTTGTGCCCACCTACTACAACCGCGATCTCTTCAAGAAGCTACAACTCCTCAAGCAAGGAACAAAGAGTGTTGAAGAATACTATAAGGAAATGGAGATAGCCGTGATTCGATCCAATGTCAAGGAAGATGATGAGAAAACAATGGCACGTTTCTTGAATGGACTCAATCATCCCATCAAGAAGATCGCCGACTTCCAACCCTACTCCAACCTCATTGAGCTCGTGCATCAAGCGACCAAGGCGGAACGTCAAGTGCAAGATGACTTCAAGTATGCCAAGTACTCATCCAAGACATACGGCTTCTCCAACAACCAAGCTTCAACAACTCCTCCAACATCTACATCAACCAAGCCTTCTCCAAGCAACGACGACAAGCCAAGTTACAAGAAAACTTCGTCAAGTTCAAGTCGTCTTCCTCCTACTACAAGCAACTTCAAGCCGCGTGCTTCTTCATCTACTCCGACCGATGAGACCGTCAAGACGAGTTCCTTCAAGTGTTTCACTTGCGGAGGCCGAGGTCACAAGTCCTATGAATGCACAAACAAGCGCACCATGATCCTCAACGACGATGGCACCTACGACTCAATGAGTGAAGATGAAATGGAAGCCCTTGAGCAAGTGGCCATGCACCGGCGCGTGAACGAGGATGAAGATGATCGAGTCTTTTATGATGAGGATTCAAGCCCCGCTCTCGTTGTCTCCAAGGTCTTGACTCTTCAACATCAACAAGAAGAAGACCAAAGATGCCACATCTTCCACACAAAGGTCGGCATCAATGGAAGGTCCATCAAGGTCATCATCGATGGAGGTAGTTGCCACAACTTGGCAAGTGAAGAACTATGCTCCAAGCTTCAATTGGTCAAGAGGAAGCACCCGCACCCCTACAAGGTTCAATGGCTAAGTGACTCCGGCACTATACGAGTTGAACATACGGTCCAAATCTCCTTCAAAATTGGTGCATATGAGGACACTTTGGAGTGTGATGTGGTCCCAATGACCGTTTGCCACCTCCTTCTTGGTCAATCATGGCAATTCGACCGTGGTGTCATCCACAATGGGCGTACCAATCACTATAGCTTCAAGATGAAAGGGAAGGAATATGTGCTACGACCTATGTCTCCTAGTCAAGTGATAGCCGACAAGCAAGCCACCCATCATGGAGAGAAGAGTGAGAAAGTGATCCACCCAAAAGTGAGTGAGAGCCACAAGCCAAACTTGAGCGCCTCTTCGCCTAGAGAGAAAAACCTCATACTATTTGCCACAAAAAGTGATATGAGAGATGTGTGTGAGAACCCATCGAGTATGATGCACTTTGTCCTTGTATGCAAGGATGGGGAACCAAAAACTAACACCTCTCACGAGCTACCTTTAGAGTTTCAATCTCTTTTGCAGGAATTTCAAGATGTTCTCCCCAATGAGCTACCTCCGGGTCTACCTCCTCTTTGAGGCATTGAGCATCGAATCGACCTCATCCTCGGAGCGCCACTTCCAAACAAAGCCCCATACCGTGTCAACCCCGAAGAAACTAAGCAGATCCAACGGCAAGTACAACAACTCATCGGCAACGGTCATGTACGTGAAAGCTTAAGTCCTTGTGTTGTTCCCGTTATACTTGTGCCTAAGCAAGATGGAAGTTTCCGCATGTGTTCCGATTGTAGACCTATAAATGCTATTACCATTCGCTATAGGCATCCCATTCCTCGCATAGATGATATGCTTGATGAACTTAGCGGAGCCGCCTTTTTCTCAAAAATTGATCTTAAAAGTGGCTATTATCAAATCCGCATACAAGAGGGTGATGAATGGAAAACTTCTTTCAAAACCAATTTTGGCTTATATGAGTGGTTAGTTATGCCTATGGGTTTATCGGAGGCTCCCGGTACTTTCATGCGTCTAATGCATTTTGTGCTTCGACCTTATATTGGAGTCTTTGTTGTGGTTTACTTTGATGACATTCCTGTGTTTAGCAAATCCATGAAAGAGCATACTAATCATGTTAGGGCTGTTTTGCAAACCCTTCGCAAGGAACGTCTTTATGCCAACATGAAAAAGTGCATGTTTGGTGTTGACAAGCTAGTTTTCTTGGGTTTTGTTGTCTCTTTCAAGGGTGTCCACGTTGATGAATCTAAAATTGAAGCAATTAAAACTTGGCCCCAACCCACCAATTTGCAACAAGTGCATAGTTTTCTTGGTCTTGCGGGTTTTTATCGTCGCTTTGTGAAAGACTTTAGCACTATTGCCGCTCCTTTGCATACTTTGAGTAAGAAGAATGCTCCTTCTGTTTGGGGATCTTTGCAATCCACCGCTTTTGATGAGCTCAAGTCTTTGCTTACTCATGCACCGATTCTTGCTTTACCCAACTTTGAGAAAACTTTTGAGGTTCACTGTGATGCTAGTGGTACCGGAATTGGCGGAGTTTTGATGCAAGAAAAACGAGCAATTGCATATTTTAGTGAAAAAAATCTCCAGCGCTCAACTTAACTATCCCATATATGACAAATAATTGTATGCTTTAGTGCGTGTGCTACATGTTTGGGAACATTATCTTAGACCTCATGAGTTTGTCATACATACCGATCATGAAACGCTTAAGTACCTAAAATGTCAAACTAAGTTGAACAAGCGTCATGCCAAATGGAGTGAATTTATCGAATCTTTCCCCTATGTGATCAAGACATTAAGGGTAAGGAAAATGTAGTTGCGGATGCGCTTTCACGCATATGCACGCTTGTCACTAAACTTGAGTTGAATGTTATTGGCTTTGAGCACATAAAAGACTTGTATGCTAATGATCCATCTTTTGCTACTACTTATGCTTAATGTTTGAAGCATACATCTTGGGAACAATATTACATCAAGGATGGTTATCTTATGAGAGATAACAAACTATGCATTCCTGAGTCTTCTCTTCGTTTGCTCCTTTTGCAAGAGGCTCATGGAGGCAGACTCATGGGACACTTTGGACGCGACAAGACATTCGCCACACTCTCCAAGAATTACTTTTGGCCCAAGATGTTCCGCGACGTCTCACGCTTCACCACCCGATGCTCGACATGTCGCAAAGCTAAGTCTAAAGCTCAACCCGATGGTCTTTACATGCCTCTTACTATTCCTTATCAACCTTGGGAAGACATTAGCATGGATTTTGTACTTGGTTTGCCTAGAACTCAAAATGGAAAGGATTCTGTGTTTGTTGTTGTGGACCAATTTTCTAAGATGGCACATTTCATTCCTTGCAACAAGATAGACGATGCTTCACACGTTGCAAATCTCTTTTGTAGGGAAATCGTGTGCCTCCATGGAGTACCAAAGACAATCGTCTCCGACCGCGACGTCAAGTTCTTGAGTTACTTTTGGAAGACGCTATGCGCCAAGCTCGGAATCAAGCTGTTGTTCTCATCCGCATACCATCCTCTAACCGACGGCCAAACGCCGGTGACGAACAGGACGCTCTCCACTCTACTTCGCGTGTTGATCAAGAAGAACATCAAGGAGTGGGAGGCGTTTCTACCCATCGCTGAGTACGCCTACAACCATGCACGACATTCGACTACCGGCAAGGCCCCCTTCGAGGTCGTCTACGGCTTCAACCCGTTGTCCCCATTGGACATTCTACCTCTTCCTCTATAAGAGCGCACCAACATGTATGCGAGTGCACGAGCAAGCTACATCAAGAAGATGCATGAAGATACAAGGAACACCATCGAACGCCAAGTACAACGACTAGCGATCAAGCTCAACGTCAACAAGCAACCCATGATCTTCAACATAGGCGATCTCGTGTGGCTACACCTTCGCAAGGACCGCTTCCCCAATGAACGCAAGTACAAACTTCTCCCTCGAGCCGATGGACCCTTCAAGGTGCTAGCACGCTACAATGACAATGCTTACAAGATTGAACTCCCACGAGACAAGTACAAGGTGAGCGACATCTTCAATGTCAAAGACCTCTCACCTTACCATGGTGATGAAGATTTTGATCCGAGGTCAGATCTTTCCCAAGGGAGGGGAGATGATGCGGAGCATCCTTCCATCATCCCCATGGACTCTACACCGACACATCCAACCCCACGAGGACCCATGACAAGAGCTAGAGCACGTGCTTTGGAAACCAAGGTGAACTCCTTCCTACTTGACTTGCATATGGACACGAATGGAACATGGTTACTACCTCACCAAAATATGCTATGCCTCCTTAGGTATGAAGAGGAACATCACCAAGAAGCTCAGGTGCATCACCAAGGAGAAGGAGGACCACCCCAAGGCCTTGTGAACCAAGACGGAGTGCAACAGCAGCAACACAGGAGGTCCCAGGTGACCCCGTGTGCACGGGCCCCCGAGACCCCGTGCCCACGGACTACACAGGAAGTTGGCGCTGGAGCACCCCGTGTGCATGGGAGCGTACCGTGCCCACGGGCCCAACTTACCCGGTGCGCACGGGCCTCCCAGGATGGCCGGCTGAGATTGCGTTTTCGGCCCCTCTTCATCTCCTTCGACCCCAAGGCTATATATTTCGCACCTAGGACCATGTTTAGGGTTAGCAAAGTATTAGATGAGATATTTGTGAGCTTTTCTCCTTCACCTTCCCTCTTGGTGGATCAATACCCCCTAGGGAAGAATCCTTGTGGATTTCAAGACCTCCATAAGGAGAAGACTATCTTCAAGCCCCCATCTCCTTTGGATTTGGGATGAACTTTGCCATTGTATCTTTCCTTTGATTGTGTTTGTGACTTGTGGATCTTTTTTGTTATTCTAGTGGATGTGTAATCGGGAATTGTTGGAGGGATTTCCTCTTTGTGTTCTTGTTGTTGCTCTCCTTTTCCCCCTCCAAGTGTGAAAAGATCCCTCATAGGGTTACACCCTACATCACGTTCATAACGTCTGCATATGCTCCTGTAATAGGTCCGTCACCTAGCGGTGCATTAAGGACATAATTCTTCTGTGCAGCAATGAGGATAATCCTCAGATCACGGATCCAATCCGCATCATTGCTACTAACATCTTTCAACATATTTTCTCTAGGAACACATATAAAACATAGGGAAGCAACAACGCGAGCTATTGATCTACAACATTATTTGCAAAATACTATCAGGATTAAGTTCATGATAAATTAAAGTTCAATTAATCATATTACTTAAGAATTCCCACTTAGATAGACATCCCTATAATCATCTAAGCGATCACGTGATCCAAATCAACTAAACCATGTCCGATCATCACGTGAGATGGAGTAGTTTTCAATGGTGAACATCACTATGTTGATCATATCTACTATATGATTCACGCTCGACCTTTCGGTCTCAGTGTTCCAAGGCCATATCTGCATATGCTAGGCTCGTCAAGTTTAACCCGAGTATTCTGCGTGTGCAAAACTGGCTTGCACCCGTTGTAGATGAACATAGAGCTTATCACACCCGATCATCACGTGGTGTCTCAGCACAACGAACTTTGTCAATGGCGCATACTCAGGGAGAACACTTTTACCTTGAAATTTAGTGAGAGATCATCTTATAATGCTACCGTCAATCAAAGCAAAATAAGATGCATAAAGGATAAACATCACATGCAATCAATATAAGTGATATGATATGGCCATCATCATCTTGTGCTTGTGATCTCCATCTCTGAAGCACCGTCATGATCACCATCGTCACAGGCGCGACACCTTGATCTCCATCGTAGCATCGTTGTCATCTCGCCAACTATTGCTTCTATGACTATCGCTACCGCTTAGTGATAAAGTAAAGCAATTACAGGGTGATTGCATTGCATACAATAAAGCGACAACCATATGGCTCTTGCCAGTTGCCGATAACTCTGTTACAGAACATGATCATCTCATACAATAAAATTTAGCATCATGTCTTGACCATATCACATCACAACATGCCCTGCAAAAACAAGTTAGACATCCTCCACTTCGTTGTTGCAAGTTTTACGTGGCTGCTACGGGCTGAGCAAGAACCGTTCTTACCTACGCATCAAAACCACAATGATAGTTCGTCAAGTTAGTGATGTTTTAACCTTCTCAAGGACCGGGCGTAGCCACACTCGGTACAACTAAAGTTGGAGAAACTGACACCCGCCAACCACCTGTGTGCAAAGCACGTCGGTAGAACCAGTCTCGCGTAAGCGTACGCGTAATGTCGGTCCGGGCCGCTTCATCCAACAATATCGCCGAACCAAAGTTTGACATGCTGGTAAGCAGTATGACATGTATCGCCCACAACTCACTTGTGTTCTACACGTGCATATAACATCTACGCATAAGCCTGGCTCGGATGCCACTGTTAGGGAACATAGTAATTTTAAAAAAATTCCCACGCACACGCAAGATCATGGTTATGCATAGCAACGAGAGGGAGAGTGTATCTTCATACCCTTGAAGATCGCTAAGCGGAAGCGTTTATCAACGCGGTTGATGTAGTCGTACACCTTCACGATCCGACCGATCCAAGTACCGAATGTATGTCACCTCCGAGTTCAGCACACGTTCAGCTCGATGACGTCCCACGAACTCCAATCTAGCAGAGCTTCATGGGAGAGTTCCGTCAGCACGACAGCGTGGTGACGGTGTTGGTGAAGAACAATCTCCGCAGGGCTTCGCCTAAGCACTACGGAAACTATGACATAGGATAAACTAGAGGGGACGGGGTTGCCGGCACACGGCTTGGTGTTTCTGGATGTGTCTTGGGTGCTAGCCCTGCCCCTCTATTTATATGTTGAGCCCTGGGGTCGAAACTTGGAGCAAAAGCCTCCTCAAAGTCGGTTTTTCCCGAAAGGCAAGAGTCCCACTCGGACTCCAGGACCAAACGCCACAATCCTTAGCGTCTGGCCCAGGGCCAGACGCCAGGGTCTCCGGCGTTTGGCCCCCTGGCCTCCGCGGAACTCCTTTTGCACCGACTTATAGCCCCGTGGGTCTGACCCCTTGGCCTAACCATATCATTCAATATATGAATCTTTACCTCCGGACCATTCCGGAGCTCCTCGTCATGTCCGTGATCTCATCCAGGACTCCGAACAACATTTGGTCACCAACATACATAACTCATATAATACTATATCGTCAACGAACGTTAAGCGTTCGGACCCTACGGGTTCGAGAACTATGTAGACATGACCGAGACACTTCTCTGGTCAATAACCAATAGCGGAACCTAGATGCCCATATTGGCTCCTACATATTCTACGAAGATCTTTATTGGTCGAACCGCATAACGATATACGTTGTTCCCTTTGTCATCGGTATGTTACTTGCCCGAGATTCAATCGTCGGTATCTCAATACCTAGTTCAATCTCGTTACCGGTAAGTCTCTTTACTCGTTCTGTAATGCATCATCTCGTAACTAACTCATTAGTCAAATTGCTTGCAAGGCTTATAGTGATGTGCATTACCAAGAGGGCCCGGAGATACCTCTCTGACAATCGGAGTGACAAGTCCTAATATCGATCTATGCCAACTCAACAAGTACCATCGGAGACACTTGTAGAGCACCTTTATAATCACCCAGTTACGTTGTGACGTTTGGTAGCACACAAAGTATTCCTCCGGTAATCGGGAGTTGCATAATCTCAAAGTCATAGGAACATGTATAAGTCATGAAGAAAGCAATAGCAGTAAACTAAAACGATCATGTGCTAATCTAACGGAATGGATCAAGTCAATCACATCATTCTCTAATGATGTGATCCCATTAATCAAATGACAACTCATGTCTATGGCTAGGAAACTTAACCATCTTTGATTCAACGAGCTAGTCAAGTAGAGGCATACTAGTGACATTATGTTTTGTCCATGTATTCACGCATGTACTAAGTTTCCGGTTAATACAATTCTAGCATGAATAATAAACATTTATCATGATATAAGGAAATATAAATAACAACTTTATTATTGCCTCTAGGGCATATTTCCTTCAAAAAGCTCCTCCAAATTGCAGATAATGCCCTTGAGTGCGACGATATGATCCTTCAACAAAATATTTTCCTATGTGAGATACTTGTTTTGTATGCGAGCTAACTCAATCATCTTGAAATCTTCAATCTCAGTTGGGGTAAAGAGGTTAGGAAGGGGTTGAAGGATGTTTTCTTCTTCTGCCACCGAAGCTTGATCCTCTATGGCCTTCTTGATCCCATCATCCTTGTTGACGTCCTCGGGTTCTTCTCTCTTCAGCTCTGTCTTCAATAGCCAAGCATCCTTGTCTTCATTGTTGGAGCGTTGGAGGAGGGTGACGCCATGATGCCTGGCCTTGACAAATCTAACAGAAAACAGCTCGAAACAAAGACAGAGGATATTTGCGTGATACGGTGGTCAAAACCTTCGGGAGATTATATAATGAATTTTTACTGACCAAAAGAAGTATCATGCAAAAAATGGAGTCCGGAGAGCACACGTGGTACCCACGAGGCAGGGGGCGCGCCCTCCACCCTCGTGGACGCCTCGTTTCCTTCCTGGACTGCTTCTTATTTTCCTATTTTCCTAAATATTCCAAAACGGAGAAAAATTGCTATTAGAATTGTTTTGGAGTGGGTTTACCTACCGTACCACATACCTATTCCTTTTTGGAGTCTGAAACATTCTGGAAAGTGTCTCTTATGTATTCCTCCGGGGTTACGGTTTCAATAATATTAATTTCAACATTTATAGGATTACCTGAGATATAATGTTTGATTCTTTGACCGTTCACCACCTTCGGATTTGTGCCTTCGAAGTTGTTGATTTTTATGGCACCGAAACGATAGACCTCCTCGATAACGTAAGGGCCTTCCCATTTAGAGAGAAGTTTTCCTGCAAAAAATCTTAAACAAGAGTTGAATAGCAACACATAATCACCTACGTTAAACTCACGCTTTTGTATCCTTTTGTCATGCTATCTTTTAACTTTTTCTTTAAACAGCTTGGCATTCTCGTAGGCTTGGGTTCTCCATTCATCAAGTGAGCTAATATCAAATAACCTCTTCTCACCGCCAAGTTTTAAATCATAATTGAGCTCTTTAATAGCCCAATATGCCTTATGTTCAAGTTCGAGAGGTAAGTGACATGCTTTTCCATAAACCATTTTATACAGAGACATACCCATAGGATTTTTATAAGCAGTTCTATAGGCCCATAATGCATCATCAAGTTTCTTGGACCAATTCTTTCTAGATCTATTAACAGTCTTTTGCAAAATTAATTTGATATCTCTATTACTCAATTCTACTTGACCACTAGACTGTGGGTGATATGGAGATGCAATTCTATGATTAACATCATACTTAGCAAGCATTTTACGAAAAGCACCATGAATAAAATGTGAACCACCATCAGTCATGAGATATATAGGGACTCCAAACCTCGGAAAAATAACTTCTTTAAGCATCTTAATAGAGGTGTTATGATCAACACTACTAGTTGGAATAGCTTCTACCCACTTAGTAACGTAATCTACAACAACTAAAATATGAGTATATCCATTAGAGGCAGGAAAAGGTCCCATATAATCAAAGCCCCAAACATCAAACGGTTCAATAACAAGATAATAATTCATAGGCATTTCTTGACGTCTACTAATATTACCAATTCTTTGACATTCATCACAAGACAAGACAAACTTACGGGCATCTTTGAAGAGAGTAGGCCAATAAAAACCGGATTGCAATACCCTATGCGCAGTTCTATCTCCAGCGTGGTGTCCTCCATATGCCTCGGAGTGACACTTGCATGAGGATCTCATTCTGTTCATGCTCGGTACACAACGCCTAATAACACCATCTACTCCTTCTTTATAAAGGTGTGGGTCATCCCAGAAGTAATGTCTTGAATCATTAAAGAACTTTTTATTTTGCTGGTATGTGAAACTAGGTGGTATAAATTTAGCAACAATGTAATTAGCATAATCAGTAGGTAGTGGGTCATCAAGAACATTCTCTAACCTAGACAAGTTGTCTGCAACGGGGTTCTCAGCTCCCTTTCTATCAATAATATGCAAATCAAATTCTTGTAGCAAGAGAACCCATCTAATAAGTCTAGGTTTAGCATCTTTTTTCCATAAGATATTTAATAGCAGCATGATCAGTGTGAATAGTTACTTTAGAATCAACAATATAAGGTCTGAACTTATCACAAGCAAATACAACTGCTAAGAATTCTTTTTCAAGAGTAGCATAATTTCTCTGTGCAAAGTGTCTAGAGTTTTACTAGCATATTGAATAACATTTAGTTTCTTATCAACTCTTTGTCCTAGAACAACACCTACAACATAATCGCTAGCATCACACATAATTTCAAAGGGTAAATTCCAATCAGGTGGCTGAACAATAGGTGCATAAATCAAAGCTTTCTTAAGTATTTCAAATGCTTCTACACAATCATCATCGAAGACAAAAGGAATATCTTTTTGCAATAAATTAGTCAGAGGCCCAGAGATTTTAGAAAAGTCCTTAATGAACCTCCTATAAAAACTGGCATGACCAAGGAAATGTCTTATACCTTTAATGTCCTTGGGACATGGCATCATTTCAATAGCATCAACTTTAGCTTTATCAACTTCAATACCTATTTCAGAAATTTAGTGCCCCAAGACAATGCCTTCATTAACCATAAAGTGGCACTTCTCCCAATTCAAAACAAGACTAGTATCTTAGCATCTCTGCAAAACTCGTTCAAGGTTGCTCAAGAAATCGTCAAAAGAGGATCCATAAACGGAGAAATCATCCATGAATACCTCACAAATCTTTTCACAAAAGTCAGAGAATATAGCCATCATGCATCTTTAAAAGGTAGCAGGTGCATTACATAAACCAAAAGGCATACATCTATAAGCAAAAGTATAGAAAGGGCAAGTAAAAGTAGTCTTTGCTTGATCATCCGCTGACACAGGTATTTGAGAGAAACCAGAGTAACCATCTAGAAAGCAAAAATGTGTATGTTTGGATAGTCTCTCTAGCATTTGATCAATGAAAGGTAAAGGGTAATGATCTTTTTAGTAGCCTTATTTAATGTACGAAAATCAATTACCATCCTATAACTTGTAATAATTCTTTGCGGGATCAATTCATCTTTATCATTAGGAACGACAGTAATACCTCCCTTCTTAGGGACACAACGGACAGGACTTACCCACTGACTATCGGCAACGGGATAAATTATACCTGTCCCAAGGAGCTTTAGTATTTCCTTTCTTACCACTTATTTCATCTTAGGATTTAATCATCGTTGGTGATCAATAACTGGTTTGGCGTCTTATTCCAAATTTATTTTGTGTTGGCATAAAGTGGGACTAATGCCCTTAAGATTATCAAGAGTATATCCAATAGCAGCATGGTGCTTCTTCAGAGTTTTCAATAATCTTTCCTCTTCTTGCTCTGAAAGGTTAGCACTAATAATAACATGATATATCTTTGTTTCATCAAGATAAGCATATTTAAGAGTATCTGGTAATGGTTTAAGCTCAAACACGGGATCACCCTTGGGTGGAGGGGGATCCCCTAAGATTTCAATAGGTAAGTTGTATTTCAAAATAGGACCCTGTTTAAAGAATACTTCTTCTATCTCCCTTCTTTCATTCATGAACATATCATTTTCATGGTCTAGCAAATATTGTTCTAAAGGATCAGTAGGAGGCACGACAATAGAAGCAAGACCAATAATTTCATCCTTACTAGGCAATTCTTTATCATGGGGTTGTCTACGAAACTTAGCAAAATTAAACTCATGAGACATATCCCCTAAGCCAATAGTAACAACATCCTTTTCGCAATCTATCTTAGCATTAACAGTGTTCAAGAAGGGTCTACCAAATATAATGGGACAAAAGTCATCTTGTGGGGAACCAAGAACAAGAAAATCAGCAGGATATTTAACTTTCCCACACAAGACTTCGACATCTCTAACAATCCCAATTGGTGAAATAGTATCTCTATTTGCAAGCTTAATAGTAACATCAATATCTTCTATTTCAGCGGGTGCAGTATCATGCATAATTTCTTCATATAAGGAATGAGGTATTGCGCTAGCACTAGCACCCATATCACATAAGCCATGATAACAATGATCTCCTATTTTAACAGAAATAACAGGCATGCCTACAATAGGTCTATGTTTCTTAGCATCAGGTCTAGCAATTCTAGCAGCTTCATCACAGAAGTAAATGACATGCCCATCAACATTATCGGCCAAGAGATCTTTAACCATAGCAATACTAGGTTCAACTTTAATTTGCTCAGGTGGTGTATATGTTCTAGTATTACTCTTACAAACCACAGTTGAAGCTTTAGCATGATCCTTTATCCTAACAGGGAAAGGTGGTTTCTCAACATAAGTAGCAGGAACAATAGGATCATTATAAGTGATAATCTTTTCTTCAACTGTAACATGTGCAACTACTTTTACTTCAGTGGGAGGATTATATTTAAACCACTTCTCCTTAGGGAGATCAACATGAGTAGCAAATGATTCACAGAAAGAAGCTACTATCTCAGAGTCAAGTCCATAGTGCTAAATCCACAAAAAGCATCAATATCCATAAAGGATTTAACACAATCAAACTTAGGTGTCATACCTGACTCCTTACCATCATCAGAATCCCAATCTTCAGAGTTGCGTTTAATTCTTTCCAATAAATCCCATTTGAATTCAATAGTCTTCATCATAAAAGACCCAGCACAACACTACAAAAAAAGACACATCCGTGACATTTTGGGCCGAACGAATTTTTTTTCTGTCATACATATGACACTTCTATGACGATAATTGTGACAAAACCCGGTATCATCATAGATGTGGTGGGCTCCTACTTCTATGACAAAAAATCATGATAGAAAATGGGCTTTTCGTCCTGGGCGGGCCGGAGACGCTGCTGCATGACATTCTTTGGGCCATCCATGACGGAAAAAACCATGGTAGAAGTGAGGGGAGGAAAATTTCGGGAGTTTCGGTTACGGTGGGAGGTCGGGGGCGAGCGATGCGCGCTTCTCTTGTACCTACGCTGCTGGCGTGTGTAGGCGTTAGCTCTAATCGAACCCGAAGCGAGGCGTTGGGCTCTAATCGAACCCGGCGCTTGTAATCTGCGAGCTACGCGTTCATCGATCTGAGCGATCGATCGATGGCTGTTATCCCGAACCCGATGGAGCGATTCTTCGCTGCTGCTGCTAATCAAGCCGATCGATTGATGAACAATGAGCGTTATGGGGAGGGGGTTGGATGACAAGGAGCGGTGGCGTTGCCTCTGGATGAACAGACCCGTGGTGTGGAGGGCTGGATGAAGTAGATGGTGGAGGGGTGGCCGTGGAGGGGTGGTTGAACAGGACCCCGTGGTGTGGAGGCTGGATGAATAGTGGACGGTGGAGGGGTGGTTGAACAGTAGCCGGTGGAGTAGCGCGTGGTGGAGGCTGGATGAACAGGAGCCCGTGGAGGATGGAGGAGGTCGACGGTAGCCCGTGGAGGCTGGAGGAGGTCGATGGTGGAGATGAACAATATCCCGTGGAGTCCCATTTTGCGGTACGCCACACCCTTCCTGATGAACAGGACCCCCGTTTCGACCGTAGGAGGTCTGTTTCGTCCGTTTTGCGGTACGCCACACCCCTCCCGATCAACAGGACCCCCGTTCGACCGTAGGAGGTCCGTTTAAATGCGTTTGCGGCACGCCACACCCTCCCGATCAACAGGACCCCGTTTCGATTGTAGGAGGTCCGTTTCTTCGTTTTGCGGACGCCACACCCTCCCGATCAACGGGACCTGTTCGAACGTGGGAGGTCTGTTTCCTCCGCTTCGCGATACGCCAGCCTCGCTTCCATCGCTGTTCCGTCCAAGCCCTCCCGATGAACACGACCACGCATTCCGTTCCGAACCAGCCGTTTGGCTGCCCATGAACACGACGACGACGCTGTTTCTCTGTTCCGACCCAGCCATGTACGTATGCGCGAGTAGGCGTTCGAGACCCTGCCCGTATATACGTACGTGGACGTATTTTCTTTCTTGCACACTCGCCGTTGTACGTACGTGTACATGCTACGTGCGCGCCTCTACTACGACACGTGCGCGCCTCTACTACGACACGTGCGCGCCTCTACAACGACCAGTATGTACATACACGTTTGCGACCAGAATGACAACGCTACGTACGCTTCGAACAGGTGGGTCCCGACTGTTAGACACTTCCTTGCTTGCGAAGATGTAGCTGGTGGGTCCCAACAGTCAGGGGGGCGAATCGTTTTTTTTCCCGGACGCACTTCCTTGCGTACGAAGATGTAGCTGGTGGGTCCCAACAGTCAGGGGGGCGAATCGTTCTTTTTTTTTGCCCGGACGCACTTCCTTGCGTGCGAAGGTGTCGCTGGTGGGTCCCAGCGGTCAGGGGGGCGAATCATTTTGTTTTTTGCCCGGACGCACTTCCTTGCGTGCGAAGATGTAGCTGGTGGGTCCCATCGGTCGGTAAACATTTTTTCGCGAAATCTGAGAGTCCGTCCGGTGGGTCCTAGCTGTCAGGTGGAGGAATCATTATTTTCAGCGTAATAAGGAGGCACTTCCTTGCTACGGCCGTGGACCCAGTGTCGGCCTCTCCACGTCTGATCCACGTCCGATGGAAGTTGTTCCTTGACCATGTTGACCACGCCTACCGAGAGCACCAGGCGGTGGACGACGGCGAGGCCTAGGAAGGGACGACGGGAGCCGGGAAGACGCGACAGTGGAAGCCAGCGGAGAGGAGTACGAGGTTCACTGGTTGGCTGCGGCGTGAGGTTGCCGCCGCCGCAAGGCCCGCGATGGTGGGAATAGTAGGGGCGGTGAGGCCTCCGCGGGCAAGACAACCGCCACGGAGGCGGAGCATGCGGCACGACCGGCGCTGCTTTGGGCGGCCGGAGCAAGAAGACCAGAGGTTGAAGAAGCACTACGGCCGTTGGATGGATATCGTACGGTCACTAGAGCTAGAATCGTTCATATTGACTAAAGTTGACAAAGGCCCCCGTCCCAGTCAACTTAGTAGGCCCACAAGTCAGCCTCCCACCATGGTGGGTCCCAGCTAGCAAGAGGAGTATTCATTTTTTTGTGCGTAATAAGGAGGCTCTTCCTTGCGTGCGAAGATATAGCTGGTGGGTCCGACATGTCAGCGGGGGGAACGTTTTTTCGCGAAATACAGAGGCCCTTCCGGTGGGTCCCAGCTGTCAAGTGGAGGAATCATTATTTTGCGCGTACGGTCCACGGCCGATGGATGTCGTTCGTTGACCACATTAACCAGGCCGCGCCGAGAGCACCATGGCGGTGGACGACGGCGAGGCCTAGGAAGGGAACGACACGGAGCCGGGGAAGACTCGGCAATGGTTGCCCACGCAGTGGGGAGTACGAGGGTTTACTGGTACGGCCGCCGCCGCCGGAAAATAACAGGAGGTGTGGGTGAGTAGAGGAATGGTCTGGCCAGCAATGAAGTAGGGTGGGGCGGTGCGGCCTCTGCGGCAAAGACACCCGCCACGGAGGCGGAGCGAGCAGTCCCACCGAGCTGGTTTGGGCGGTGGAGCAAGAAGATCGAGATATTGAAGAAGAAGACGGCCGTTGGATTAACATCCAACGATCCTTTGCTGCTAGAATAGTTTGTGGACTAAATTTGAATCGTTTTGGACTAAGTTGACAAAGCCAAAGTACACGTCAACCTAGTAGACCCACAAGTCAGCCTCCAAATCTGTCCCAAACAGCATACAGCCCGAAATTTCTAGCCAGATTCAAATTAATTTTAAATATAAATATACCTTATTTTAAATTTAATGAAATTTTACCCGTACAAAAACAATGAAATTTAAAATACCAAAATCCGAAAGAAAACAGTATTTGGGAACTAATTGCCTGTTTGCTGTATTTTTTTCATTTTACAGCCCATTTATTATTACTTATAGCCCATTTCTTATTAATTATAGCCCATTTATTATTACTTATAGCCCATTTCTTATTACTTATAGCCTATTTTCTGGGCAAAATGCATCCCTCCTCGTCTTGAAAGATTTCCGGCCCAGCAGGGCGTAGAAAAGCAAGTAGGCCTATGTTGGTTATTCTGCACAAAACAAAATAGTTGGCTAGCCATTTTTCAGAAAGGAAAAAAACAAACTGGGCTGGTCATGTGCTAAACATATGAAATAAAAGCCTGGCCTAGACAGGCCACGGGTCCTGCACAACCCAGTTGATACCCTTCTCCATCCCGAAAAAACAAAATTACTGCAGCGCCCGCTGGGTCCCTACCATCATCCTCACCATGTACAATTCATCTCCTTATTCCTCTCGGTTGTTGACCATGTTGACAACACCGAGGGCGGCGCCGCGGCATGCGAACCATGGCGGAGGACGATGGTGAGGCCTCGGACGGAAACGAACAGAGCCGGGAAGATCACAGCCAGCCGTGGGAGGCGGGAGTAGCGGCGGTCCTCCGGGCGCTGGTTTGGCTTTGGCGGCTCGAGGAAGAAGAGACTGAAGAAATGCGACAGACGTTGAATGTCAATCGAACGGTCAAGGTTGGCACAATCATTTTTTGACTAAGCGGACACCAAGTAGCATACTTTTTTATATATAGGAAGAAAACTGCGAGGAAAATGTGTTCATCTGCCGTCCTCCTCACAAGGAACGTTCGCCACATAAGTGACTAGCACCCATGGTTTTCAACCGAGAGGTCTTGGGTTCGAGTCCGAGGAACTCTCAATTTTGTCCTCCTTCCTTCCTCGCAAAAAAAGGGAAAGAAAATCAAAGACTTGGGAAGGCGATGAACAAGCTAGTGTACCAAGAAAGAGACGTTGCGAGTTTTAGAAAAAGAAAGGCGTGCTCTGTAGCTGGTTCAATCCAAACCTAGACTATGACTATATATGGTGCTATGCTACTCGCAAGTAATGAAACCGACATATCCAACGCTCGATTCTCCTCTTCTCTACTTACTCGCTTAGCATCGAAGCTCTAGCCGCAGCAACCATGTCCGCTGGCTGCTCGTCCACCGCTCTTGACGAGCAACAACCAGATATGCGCCAAGTCGCCACCCATACCATCGCTGTGGGTCTCATCACACCCCGCCAAGACGCGCAAGACATGAGCGATTGCTCATCGCAACCCGCTGCCGTTGGTGTGGTGCCTTCGCTGCAAATCACGCAGAGTCATCCATCGCGTCTCAACCACAATCCGCAACCCTGGCCGAGTCCTCTACAAATGCCCGAATCATGGGGTAATAATATGTTTAAGTGTTGTTCTGCTGCTTTCAGTTGCTGATTTTTTTAATAGTTTGGTTGATGATCTTCCAATTTGATTCGTGCAGAAAAGGGAAGATTCGTGTGATTTGTATTTCGGGAAGTTCTTGATGTGGGGAATGCAACCACGCTGATTATTTGGTTAGCCGAGGAATCCCAATACCAGCAGGTTGGGGTGTTGGACAAATGGCGAAGGAACAGCAGAAGAGGAAGATGTAGAGCGGAAGGTTAAAGATTGAGTTCCTCGATCATGGCCAAGCAACAGCTGCTGAACGGCCTTGACAAAGAATGAGGAGATGAAAGAGCTTGTGAAGATAATGGGCAAAATCGATGTGCTCAGAGGATGATTGTCTCTTTATTTGCGGTGTATGTAGCACTCGTTATGTATTCATTGGCTACGACATGAGCACTTTGCTGAAACTAGTAATGAATGAAACCCATGTAGCAGGTTGGGCATAGTGTTGTGAACATCTAATGATTTCTATTAATGTAAATCAGGGGTATCCCTGTTGCTCATATAAATAAATAGCAGAGGCCCCTGTCGGGTCAGCTTTGTTCTCATTCAAGACGCCGAGCAAATTGCAGTCCAACAGCAAACTATGTCATCAAATTCAAGTTTCACAGCCAAATATGAGTACAACTAAACAACAATGTCATCATGTTTTAGTTGTCATACAATCACCAAACACAAATCAGCATACATAACAAGTGATGTTCTCACAGCAAAATACTAAACAACATGTTCATCAGGTTTCAGTTGTCATAGCAAACACAATTTCACATAGTAGAAAAAAAACGTCTTCTGACAGGCAAATACGACAAAAGCAATGTAATCATCATCCGCAGCAGCAGCGTCAACATCTTATACCAACGACAGCACAATAGAACCACACACCTATGATCCTCGAAACTGGAGATATACTGCAACTGAACAATGTCTTTTATGTTGGCATACATTTCAGTTGTCTCTTTGTCATACGTATCCGTGCTCATGATGGCACTGTTTTGTGTCTTCCTGCCTTCGTCTCGTGCAAGGGTGTTGTAGCGCACATCTCCAACAACGCAAGATTCATAATGTCTTACCCGAGTATCAGGACCCATTGCTAGTGAGTAAAGGGCATCATCAATGACTGCCCATCCTCCCGCATCTTCTTAACCTATGGTTAGAAAATAGACAAGCTGATCATCTTATGTACTCAATATATTAAAAAAACTGACAGTGCACTTCAAAAGCTTACATGGTTCTTGAACCATTTCGCAAATCCTGCCATAACCAGTTTGTCAATGTTTCTTGGATTTTGCGGTAGTAACTCCTCTTTGTAGATGCTGCACAACATAGTGATCGCGTCAAACATCTAAATATATAAGAATGTGCTGCAAGTTTAGTAGATTATGATGTATAAGCTGCAATACTTCACTTATTTGATATAAGGTACTATCTCAGGACAGTTATTCAACACATACCAAACCATTTTGTCCCAATCTTTAGGTTTGTCCTCTTGTCGACTCTTCCCTGTAACTCGAACAGAATAATCGAAAACATTGAGCCCGGATTGTCTTCACCCACCTCTTTGCTAAGTCGATCACCGTTTCAATGTATTTTGAGCAGAATGTCAACGCTTCAGTAGCAATGTAGGTCTCGCAATGGAACCCTCGGGTCTAGCTCTGTTCCTAACATAGCCCTTGAAAGTGCCTAGCCGCCTTTCAATAGGGTACATCCAGCCATACTTGTCATCGACCTCTAAGTAGTGCCTCATCGTAGATGAACAGCCAAATGCACCATCACATCAAAGAAGGCCGGAGGATATATCTTCTCAAGGTCGCATAGGATAATTGGTATATTGTCTCTAAGACGCCCAAAGCATCTATCCCGATATTTCTATCGCAGAGTTCCTTGAAGAATTGTCCCAACTCGCAATCGCTCAGATAAGTCGTATGCCCAATCCTCTAAGGATAACAGTAAAACCCTTTGAAGTAGGACGTGGCGGTCATGAGTTATCAACCCTTGTACCTTGTTTCCATCTCTGACCGACTCTCCTTTCGTGGTTGGAAGCAAATCCGTGTGGGAATCTCACACGTGATGGACCTCAGAATTCTTTTCTTTTACCTTGTCCAAGACGCATACACACCTGGTGCCATATCCGTGGTTTACCTTCATCTTGCACCTGCAAATCCTTTTCGATACCCAAGTGTGTCAAATCAATCCTAGGTTTTAAGGTATCTTTCGTCTTGCCTTCAATGTTAAGAAGTGTGCCGATAATCTGTCACATATATTTTCTCGATGTGCATCACATCAAGATTATGCCGTAGATCCAAATCTTTCAATACTCCAAGTCCCACAAAGTGGACTGCGGGTAAACAATAATCTCTCTTCTACCATGCCACGATCCTTTTCCCGCTACCATTACCGGGATGGTTTCACGTGTAATATGCCTGACCTTCTAATTCCACTTGCAACTTACGGCGGTGAGCCTCTTTGGCGCATCACGGTTTTCATGCTTTGCATTGAACACATGTCTTGGTATTTTCTAGGATGCAGCTTGTCCTTGGCAAGGAAATGGCGGTGTCCAATGTAACAGATCTTGCTAAGTATTGCGATGACATCGATTCTGTCACAAATAACACATGCATTGTAACCATGTGTCGTCGCATACGACATAGTGCCCAAAGCTGGATAATCATGGATGCACCAAATTACAACAGCACGCAGAAAGAAATCAGCTGGTGGGCTGCTATATAGGTCACGAGTGACCGCTTCTTCTTGATACTAGTTGTCCCTAGTAACTCGCGATGCACAAGGTTTCTCCTCATATACTATTTCACCTTAGCTAGAGGTCCGTCGCCCCCCTGAATTTCAATTTCTGGCCAGTTGATTCCCAATTAACGGAAGCATTCCCCGGCGTAACAGGCGCTAGTACGACTATTACACCGAGGAAGCAGCGCCTTGGTGTTTATCTTAGGGGCATCTGCGGCCTAGAGCTACTGGCGCCCGATCTGGAGGTCGGCCGGGATTAAAGGGATGGCTTGGGGGCGCTGCCAAGCACGGCGGTGGTGTGAGATCGATGGGAGGGCGGGGCGGCGGGGGCACGGGTCTGGGCCGATGGTCGCTGGCGGTTCGAGAAAGATCGTCAACAGTGACTGGCGGGAGGTAGACGAAGGCCATCTGCCCATTCCTTATAGATCGGACGGTTCATTAAAAAAATCGACTGACCTATTTATTTTCAGTCGACTGTTATCTTAGATATGACCACATGTGGTGGTGTGTTGGAGGAGTACCTGCATTTCCTGTGCTCATATATTACAAAATCATACGGAGTAGAATCTAATTTTGTTTGCCATGCAATGTTGTAGAGCTATCATATGTCTCCTGTCATTTATTTTTCAGCCACCGCTATCTGCTACTTTTACAAAGGCACTAGTTCGCACACACTTCACCCATACTCTCACTATTGTGTTTTTATGCAAGGGTATTTTAGACTCTCTGCCGAAAGAGAAGCAGCAAAGAAAAGAGAGAAGTCGCCCAGCCGACAGTATGCTAGTAGGCAAGACACGTTACAATGCTATAAAGGGTGCAATGTCGCAGATGGAGACGGTAAACGAGCTCGAGTTGATGACCTCGCCGCAATGAACCACCATCCGTGTGCTTGCTTTAATTTCACGGTGTCATATGTGGTTGCATGTTCCATATGGTGTCTAGCTTGTATTCGAAAGGTCAAGTCGGTCTTTATTAAGATAAGGAAAGATATTTTTACATGAACCACCATCTCGTGAGCACCGGAAGACAAATAGTTAGTCGAGTAATCTTGGCCGAGCCGGTGACAAGTGCAGCAAAGACAGCATCACCGAAGCCAACTAAAAGCCGCGAGGGTGGCGAAGCAACCCGCCTCCCACCGTGCTCTCGTGTCCTAGATGATCATGTTCACCACTCCAGCCGGATGTCTAGCTTGTATTGCTTCCAATTTGGTTAAATTGCATCCGCTTAGCTTACACATTATACCTTTGAATATGACACGCTTTTTGTTTTTGGTACATACTAGTACATCTGTATTAACCATGTTCTTACATCAAACTAATGTTCTTGTGTATCCTCATCAATCACTTATGACGAGGCAGGCAGGCAAGGGACTACTCCTCATTTAAAGAATGCAACGTCGGCCTCCGACATGATTCTCAAGAAATGTAAATGCTAGATGAAGATAGTGAACGAGCTCAGTAGTTGATTAAAGCATTTCTACACTAGCATCACAGTGCTTGCTCTAACTTGGCAGCGTGATATGTGGTTGCATGTTGCATATGGTGTCTAGATTGTAATTCTTCCAATCTGGTTAAACTGCATGTGCTAGTCTCGCTTAGCTTATACTCCCGTAAATGTGACATTATACATTATCGTGACATGCCTTCCTGTATTTAGTACATAGTACATCTGTCTATTAAGCATGTCCTTACATAAAACTATTCTTTTTTTTATCCCGCATCAACCAATATGACGAGACACCTTTAGTATATGCAGTGCGATATTAGTTGCATCTTTCATATGATTTATAGCATGCGCTGCTTCTAATTTGTTGAAATTCCATTTATGATGGGACGCTTTTAACTTGGCAGAGTCATATTGGTTGCATCTTTCATGTGGTGTCTAGCTTGCATTGCTTCTTATTTGCTGGAATGGTTTCTGCTTAGTTTACACAAACAGTTGTGAACATGCCATGCCGTCTTGTTTTTCGTACCTATTCCATCCTGGTATCATGTGTTTGCCTTACATCAAAGTAGTGATTGTCAGTATCATGCATGAATGAGTTCTGAAGAGAGAATTTTATTGCTTTTTCTTGTCGGTTTTACTATTCAAAATCAATAAAGCGGAAGGAAGTTAGCAAGGCAGCGGATAAAGGTGCTCCTTCCAAACGGAGGGCCTCTCAGATTTCTACTCCTCCACACCCCAAGATGATTTCCAAGACAACACATGCATAGACACTCAACAAAGCTGTGTTTATGATTAGCACGTCTCCCTAGTGCAGCATCACTGGTGCTCCCTCTAACTTGGCAATCGTTATATGTGGTTGCATGTTATGTGTGATGTCTATCTTGTATTGCTTCTAATTTTGTTGAATTCCATCGCTTACTTTACACATTATACTTGAATAAGACACGTGTTCTGTTTCTAGAACATACAATATCATCTATCACACCATGTTCTTACATCAAATTACTACTGTTGTGTAACCTGCAATAATCACTTATCATAAGACACGTTTGACTACGGAGTGTGATATATGTTACATCTCACATTCTTTTCTAGCTTGTACTACTAATTTGTTGAAATGGCACTTATGACGAGACAGTTTTAACTTGGTAGAGTGATATTCGTTGCATCTTTCATATGGTGTCTAGCTTTCATTGCTTCTAATTTGTTGAAATGCCTTCTCCTTAGTTTACATATCATAAGCTGTGAATATGCAATGTTGTGAATATGCAATGGCACTAATGACGAGAGACCTCTAACATGGTAGTGTGATGTTGTTTGCATCTTGCATATGATTTATTTCTTGTCTTGCTTCACATTTGTTTAAACGCCATTTATCTTTGAGACACATTAACTTGGCGAGCAATATTTGTAGCATCTTTCATATGGTGTCTACCTTCCATTGCATTGCTTCTAATTTGGTGAAATGTCTTCTTCTTAGTTTACACATCATAGTTCTGGTTATCTCTTCCGTCCTGTTTTTCATACATATTACATCGTCCTATCATGTGGTTGTCTAACATCAAAGTTCAGTTCGTCTGCATCACGCATCAATTTGTTCTAAAGAACTAAATTGTTATTCGGTTTTCTTGTCGGCTTGACTTAATGTGGCACAGAGAAAGAGGAAGAAACACATAATGGCAGGGAATGAGAAGCGGATGAATCCTGCAGATTCTGCTGGTACTGATGGTGCAATAGAAGGTGAAAGTCCAACGGAAAATTCTACAAACACGGCATCCCATGCTACACGATCTGCAAAAAAAGCCAAGCAGAAACAAATAGCTGCCACCAAACAAGTAGAGACAGCCCTAGTTCTTGCAACACCTACCACAGTACTACCATCTGCACGACATACTCGTGCGTCAACTGAGCTAGCAGCACATTCCCAAGCTCCCTTGCCACCTGACACTACTTCCCAAGCACTCTTGACACAAGACGAGTTGGCAATATCAGATGAACCTTGTGAGCTTCAACAGCAAGAAGGTAGTTGCTGGAGTCAAGTTACAGTTGCATGCTTCTTTATATGTAGTCTCACAGTTTGATGTACACTAACACTTCCTATGTTCGTTGTTGGACTAGCACCTAGGCGCAAGAGGAAACAAACATCAGGGATAATGCTCGATAGGTTAACTAAATCTAGAGGAGGAAGAATGGTGATCCGTTTTGAGGCAGGTTTAAAAAGGCCACGTGATGCTACAGAGTCAGCCAAGTTAGATCAGAGGCAGCAGTTGCCGTTAGGTGTCATGTACGTATCCTCCCAACATGGATTCAGTACAGGAATGACAAAGACGAAAACCAGTTCAACACCTTCCTTGACCATTTATCTGTAAGTATGGTTATGTATGGAAACTAGTAATATCATCTTGCTCTGTCCCATACTTTCTAGGTTGCTGATAATGAGACTCCCATAATTTTCAACAGATGATGTTCAAGTTGATAGCCAAGATGCTGCAACTGACAAGCTTGCACCCATGTTTTCAAGTCTGCTCTGACAAGATTGGCATAACTTGAGGAAAACTCACTTTGAAGGCAAGGCTATAAAGTGAACTTTCCCAAACATCTCCAAAGGGAAAATATATCGGATGAAGACCGGAGGGGCCTTGTCAAACACCGGTCTCGATCCAAGTATCGTGTACATTATATATATGTGATCAGATCACATGTTGAAGTCCTATTGACGCATGTGCCACACAAATCTATCTTCTTGTAGGTGAACTGTTCAAAGAACAAGGCCAACCGTACGAAAGTGAAATTCCAACAGACGACATGATCTCGTAGCTATATTGCTGCTCGCGAGGCTCTTGTAATTAGCTGCTGTTTCACTCTTTTCACTGCACCATATTATCAGATCTATATTGACTTGTTCAAAATGCAGAGGAAAGCCTGCAAGGACCAAAAGTACTGAACCAAATGTTGTGGAAATCTTCAAGGACCTGTCACACCAAGAAGAAGAAGGGCATGACTACACCAGTCAAAGCCGCTGTTGTAAGTCCTTAATCCTCATGCCTTTTAACTACTACTTACTCTAACTTGTGCCTTGAACTGCATGGTTTGCAGCCAATGTCTATTACTCTTTTCAATTTTATACACAATTGTCTTAGCGTATCATTGCACCTTACAAGGTTTAAAAGGGAGGAGTGATGTTCCTTTGATCTTGACCCGTAATCTAATTCCGTGATGGACTTGCCCACACAACGTTACAGTTGCCTGTTTGTCTGTTCTCAGTTGTTTTGTGATATGAATGATGTCATACTATGCTTACCATATTATAAACTTCGTCTCTTTATCCTTAGCCCTCAATACAATGTGAAGAAATAGACAATACATTAGCGATGGTACATGGTCATATGTTTGGAACCTAGTTTTATTATGTACTTTGCAATAAAATACAACTAATATTTTACATGGGTTCACCGAATAAGTTCTCAGATATAGACCAAAGCTATTTTGTTTGGTTTTGCTGCCTCCTTAATATCTTCATTGCGGTACTACTAATGTAAAACCTCAACTTTTCAGCGAGCTATGGAAAAATGGTGGAACCTCCACCTTTCAAGGTGGAGTGGCAACTATAACCGCAACGTCGCCTCTTGCTGCAGTGGGTCAAGACTGTCCACTAACGATTGCCAAAAGCATGTTCTGCGTATCTTGGGTTGGTTGTTAAGGCAATATCGTCCAAACTGCCTCATGATCAAGATATGCAAGCTCAAAGCAATAATGTATCTGCGCTCCGGACACAAGTCCATTCCCTAACAGAGGCCCTTTGTGAAACAAGGAGAAACATTGCTCAATGTCGCCAAGATATGCATGGTTTTGAAACCGGACTATCGACATTTGCTATGTTGTTCAGAGCCTAGGGAAATGAAGGCGAGGGTTATGGTGCTCCATCGGACAATCTGAGATGAAAACGTAATATCGGTCAAATGAACCGAGCTTCAACTTACGTGGTGCATTTATCTGCTAGACTGTTAAGTTTTATGCCAACCTTCCTTTTGTTATATAGTTGTAATTTGTTTTGGTGCGATACAAAATTTATTCTTAACGTCCAGCCACCGGCTGAAGAAAACAGCAAGCCATTTTTGTATAGTGTAGGGTGTTCCCTATATTTGCACTGGTGGCGATCTTTGATGCCGAGTGGATGTAATCTGTGCAATCGCCTTAATAGCCTAGCGTTAGTTTCGGCCTTATTTATTTCCTATTCTTCTTTTTCCCTGTTTTGCTAGTGGCCGCAACTACCCATGGGCCATATACGGGCCGTAGGATCCATGGGTCTCCTACGAGCCATCGATAAATGGGCCTGTAATCGGTGGGCCTCGGGCCGTCGATAAATGGGCCTGTAATCGGTGGGCCTCGGGCCGACGGATAAATGGGTCTACATGGGCCGTAATCGGGCGTAATTGGTATCGGCCCAGCACGGTAACGGGCCGTTAACAGGTCGTAGGACTGCAAAAGCTTAATTCTGTCACAGGCATAACGGGTCGTTAATGGGCCAAAATATAGGACGGGCTGGCCAGAAACGGGCCGACTCTTGCCATGGGCCGAATTTGGCCCATTAGGGTAACAGGCCAGTAACGGGCCGACTCTTGCCATGGGCCGAATTTGGCCCATTTGGGGAACATGCCAGTAACGGGCCGACTCTTGCCATGGGCCGAATTTGGCCCATTACACTACACCACGGTCATGATTTGGTGACACACCTATCTGTTGGCATAGGGTACCTTTGCCGACACATAAATTGTAGCTAACAGCTACGCCGACAAAAGATAAAACAGTCGGGGGACTTGCTGTTGGCAAAGGCACTGCCGATAGTTATTTACTTCCTGACAGACGTTCAGTCGGCATACACCCTACCTACGTTGACACATTTCCTGCGGTCATACACCCTACCTATCCCGACAGTTGGTTTGTGGGCGTACACCCTATCTACCCCGACAGTTCTTTTGTGGGCATACACCCTACTTTTGTCGACACATAGATTGTCCCTCTAGGTATATGCTTTTGCCGACACTTAATCTGTCGAGGTACGTACATACCTTGGCCGACACTTAATCTGCCAATGTAGGTATATACCTTGGCCGACACTCATTATGTCCAGCTAGTTAGGTACGTTTCCTGACACTTTGTGAAGATAGGCATGTACCATGGCCAACAGGTAACATGCAACATCCATATAAAGTGTACAGCCAAAACAATAATTTGGCACATATGTTGTGCTCAAGTGTCATCCACAAACAACATCAGAATGAAAATATTTGATATACATATACAATGCCCAAATTTCATCCATAAAGAGCATCAAGATGACAACATACATATATATCCACACAGATTCACAACAACCAACATAGTTTGCCCATGAGCACTTCATATGTTTGACCCAGGTTCATAATAACATACATATATATTAACCCAGGTTCATAACAAAACAAGTCGAATTAATAGGAGCACTACTTGCTGGTCTAAAAGAGTTCAAACACTAGTCCAGAACACAAGTCACATACATGAGCACAAAGTTCTACTCCAAAATACTTGAAGCACCAAATAACACACAGAAGATTCATGGCATGGTTGAAGTTGGCCGGTCCAAAATACTGCAACCAGCCAAATGTTCCATGACACTCCAAGTCATCATATCCATGCGCTAGGTGGCTAAGTACCTGACATCCATAAAAAATTCTCAAGTAAGTGAGCATTCAACCCCAAAAATGTTCAAAGTTCAAATAAAGATTGGCAGGAACAGATTATGCATGGTTTTATTCTCCTTAATAAATTACAGATAGGATTTAGAAATTATTTACATGGAAGTTTCATAGCAAGCATAATACATTGAGAAGAGATCACAAAACCATGACAAATTTGTTCCAGGACATTTACATTGAGAATAAAACAATGCATAATTCTGCACACTACTCCTGTGTTTGAATGTAATATAGGACACCTCTGGCTACAAGTTGTTCTGGCCAGTCTCTCACACTCAGCAAAGTGATCCAATAAATTATGAAAACCCACAAATGCAAACAATCAATATCTCACTCAGGTTTACAATTAAAAAAAGGCAGTAAAAAAGAATAGAATGCAAAGAACATAACAATAGCTAGTGAAGTGCTAACATGAATTAGATAGGAGAAAAACATGCTATGGATTTGTCCCAGCAATAAACAGATGGTTTCTCACATTCAACAAGCATTCCACTATTTCCAATCACAACAATTTCATCACATCACATAAAAAGCTGTTGATGGCACAACAATCACAAAATACAAGGAAAATAAAGGATCACAGTAAACTTGAAGTATGGAGTATGTCATAGTACCTGCACCTCGTGGCACATTGGCTACCTTCTGTGCATCTTTGATCTACAACAATAATCATCACTTAGCATCTCCCATGGCCAATAGGTGACCAATCAGTGGAAAAGAAAAGAAATAAAGTGCTCTAGATTCTTACCATAGCAGATGGCCATGTAATTGATTTACCCTTAGCATCTGCCATGGTAAGCACATCTCCATACGGACGAGGCAACTGAGTTTCCCTTTTGAACACCGAATAGACAACAATTTAAACAAATTGAGAACCTAGAGGCTCACCCCCCACCACAACCTTTGGATTGGTTGTTTGAATTGTTCCTTTGGCAACAAGGACACTTAAGGGTCTAGTTATGCTATATAGTATCACATCTCTTCCACCCTATAGGGAAAAATTGTAATTCAAAACATACTTTCATTTTAAAGAAGCCAGTTCAAGTGTACAAATACATATTATTGTGTAGAAAAGCATAGGAAATCCCAAGCAGAAAAACTTAAGTTAATAAAGCATCATATTGACAAGATCTAGTTAAATGAATTATCGTTCATACTTAAGTCAAATGAGTTTTCATTCAAGTTGTATCGTAGCATTAAATTCAAATGAAGTTGAATCATAGCATAGCATTACAGTAAAAAGGAGGGCATAACATCTTCTATGTAGGAAAGAAAGGTTTACCCCTTGTTGCTTGTTAGGTTTCTCTATATTAACAACTCTTCTTCCAATTCCAATAGCATTTGACTCAGCCACGTCCTCCAGAATAGTATTACCTTCTTCAATATTACTAGATTCTCTTGTCCTTATGTTCTACATCAAAATCAAGCATTGTAGATGTTACTAAATATAATAAACTATAAGGAAATCATAGCACTACATGTTCCACTATTGCAAAGACACAATATAGTAGAACTATCGTGTTACCTATTGTGTTGTTGCAGCAGGTGTGCTATTGGGTTGATCTCGTTGCCCTTGTGAAGACAAAAGAAGTTCCCTCATCTCAGCCATTTTCTTCTTCATGTCATCCATTTGTGTCATTTTCTTCTTCATGTCGTCCATCTGTTCTTGCATATGTTCCACTTTTTGGTCAGATACACGACACGCCTCCATTGCCATTTGAAGCTTTGTAGATTTATACTACTGGGTTCCATGCAACTCTAGTTCAGATGGAGTTGGACCCAATCCGATAGCACGAACATATCCATTTTTTTATTTTCCACAAACAAATGCAAACAAATCACCATCCTTAATACCATTGTCCACTAATTCAGGGTGCTTTTCTGCTCCATCTTCAAGTTCTTTCCGTAAATTTCAGGAATATGTTATGTGTTCCTAGTATTTACTACATAAAAAAAATATGAAAGGCATCTGAACTTACAATTCTTAATGCAGGCCCTTTTTGAGGAAGTCCACTACGATGTGTATGTGTTTCAATAAATAGTTCATGTCTATGCGGGCGACGATTGAGCACCTCGGTCTATGTCAAGTAATAAAAGATTAAAACAATTTTCAAAATGTATAAACATCCAAGTTTACAACAAAGATTGCATGGTTGCATACCATTTCAGTGTCAACCCGAGCAAAACTCTTACTTCCAGATGTGTGATTTTGATTATAATTTGCTTGATTTTTTTGCCTCTTATTGAGCGAGCCTACCAAATGGTGTCATAAAATCATGTCAAACAAGTAAAATCATGTAATACCAACCTAACAAAGAGCATACCTTAGCTTTTGGAGTTAACCAAAATGCAACAAGCAACTTCCATTGGTCAAGATGAACTCTAGCATCACATGATGCTATAAGTTCATCATACGAATAGGATTCATCATAATATTCCCTCTTTAGGTCTGATTTGAAGTCTTTCTATTTAATTTGTGCTGTTTTCATATACCATTGGAAAACTCGTTGGTCTAATTCCCAAAACAACTGAAAAATAGGCATTCGAAAAAAGTTATTAGAGAACAATACGCCATATACTAAATCGCTAGTCACTCCTAATCATAACAGTAAGATAGCATCCAGGACATAAGAGCAGTACATAAAACACATTACCTTTGCCTCGTCCCATAAAGCAAGTTTTCTCGATAGATCAACCTTCCTCCAATCATCAAATTCAACCGGAAAACCCTTGGTTCTTATTTGTGTTCCAACAAAGTTAGCAAACCGTGTAGCATATTTACCACAAGGCTGACCATACTCATTTAGTTCCAACTTGAGTTTAGGCTTCTTTTGCCTTCCCCATATGCTTTTCATAGCAGTAACTTTCCTGACCTCCCTTTCCTGGCCTGATACACAACAAATGCAGAAAACAGGTTTAGTACTGTAAGTGCATTATCATTCAATTGCAAGGCACACATATCAAAGTCAAGAAGCATACCTTCAGGTTCATTCACTACAACCTCAGGTTCGGTTATTATTTCAGTAGTTAATCTTGAAGTAGACCACAATTGTCGTTCAGAAGCTTGAGTTTATGAAACAGGAGTTTTCTTTTGTCTCTACAATTAGAACATAAATAAGTGTTAACTATTCTAAATGGGATAGCCATATCAATGTTCAGCTTTCATAGCATGCAAACATGTCATTCTGCATGTGCAAACATATGCATTACTCAAAGCAATACCTTTTTCTTCTTTCGGGGAGCAGGTAGGCCTTCTGACTCATATGCATCTGCTAGACCTTTCAGATTCAAAGTTCTCTTCATGTTCTCGTTTTGTTTTCGAAGTACTTCAACTACATTTTTGTTCTTTTCAAGTTCATATTCAGGGATTCTTTCTACGCTTCTTGCTATGGTTTCCATTTTTGCTCCTGCTCCTGTAAGTGTTTACAAATGAGTTAGTAGTCTATACAACAATCAAGTATTTGAACTAACATCACAACCAAATTTTACACAATTACCAAATAAAATGCAGAAAATCATTATCACACTTACTTCCTCTTTGGTGCAGCAAGAATTATTCCATCTATATCAGTCCTTACATGAGAAAATTTGGTATAATCAATGTCGGGATCAACATCTGTGTGTAGATCAATTAACAACCCCTTATTAGCATTTTCAAGAACTACATTTTCATCATCATCATCCATATTTTCTTCATCCACAGCGGCCATAGAGTACATGCCATGTGGTTTATTGTTCTGGACAACTGCACACCAACCTTCATTATCAACCTCTGGAACATAGAAAACTTGTGTGGCTTGTGATGCTAAGATGAAAGGTTCATCTGATAACTTATCACCGCTACTGAATAAATGGTTGAAGTTAACAGTTGTAACCCCAAACTGATCGGTTCTTACACATTTGTCTTATTCACGATTGTCAACCCAATCACATCGAAATAACACCATATATCCTTTTTGGCGGTAGTTTAGCTCAACTATCTCCCTAATAATGCCATAATATATCTCTACTCCTCCTCAATTTTGTGCAGCTATAGCTACTCCACTATTTTGAATAGCTCTACCATCATCACTTGAGTGTGTATGGAAATCAAACCCATTAGTAGTATAGCTGTTAAATTTTCTAGCAATCATGAAAGGCTCTTGGGCTAAAATTTGCATTTCTTCTGATACTTCTACACCTCTTTCAACTAATGCCAACACCTGAGTATAGAATTGTTGTTAGTTACAACAGGTCAACATGATTAATGTTGAGCACAATAGGTCAAGTCATGTCCTACTTACATGTTGTCGAAACCACTCATGAAACTTGTCATGTTGCATAGTATTGATTGCTTTTTCATTGGGAAGACCAATTGAGGATAGGTGCTCGCGGTGCTTCCTATAATTGTGTACCAAATTAATTATTGTAAGAAAGGTAAGAAAGGAAGAGATAATATTACTAGAGCGTGGGAAGCTTACTTCACATAAGGTTCTATTTCATTGTGGTTGAACAAGACATATCTATGTGCTTGGATCCAAGAATTGGTCGATAATCATACAATGCTACCCAAACCATGCCCCTTGTGGCAGAAGTATGGATTGGTACTGGAGGTTTCATTATTCAGCACCTCAACATTATTATCTTGCCGGGTGAACCTAGTCTCACACCCTTTTAGATAGCGAGAACAATATGTAAGGCTCTCATCAAACAAGTAACCCTCAGCGATTGATCCTTCGGGATGGCTTCTAGTGCGAACATGTCCTTTGCAGTGCCCCAAATACCTACATACTACAGATTGTAAGCCTATTTGCAAAATTCATTTGTAAAAAATGTTGCTATTAGATTTTGTTTAGAAGATCACCTTTCTACCGACCACATGCTTCGGAAGTGTACTGGACCACCAATTCTAACTTGGGCGGGCAGATGCACCATCAAGTGGACCATGACATCAAAAAAAACTTGGCAGGAATATAGTTTCAAGTATGCTTAAGGTCTCAGCTATTTTAGCCTCTAGGATTTGCATATCACTAATGCAGATAACAGGTGAGCAAATCTTCTTGAAGAAGTTACTAACACGAGTCAATGCAGCACATACTCTTGTTGGCAGTATTTTTCGAATCGCAAGAGGAAGTAGGTGTTGCAATAGAATGTGACTATCATGGCTCTTAAGTCCAAAAATCTTCTTGTCGGCAACATGGATATAACGTCGTATATCAGCTGCAAAGCCTTGTGGAAACTTGACTCCCATCAGGACTTGGAGAAAATGTTTCATCTGCTCAGGTGTCAAAGTATATTGTGCTGGAGGTATATACAATTTACCCTCTTCTACTTCAACAGGATGAAGGTCCCCCATAATACCCAAAGCTTGGATGTCTAGGCGAGAATTTGCGTTATCCTTTGATTTTCCCTCAAGGCCCAGAAGTGTGTTAACTATGTTATCGCATACATTTTTTTCTATATGCATAACATCAAAATTATGACGCAACATCAGATCTTTCCAATAGGGCAACTTAAACCACACAGATCTTCTTTTATAAAGGGGAGGCGATTCGCCTTCTTTGCATTTTCTCTTTGTTGTTTTCCTAGCAGCTGGATCTTTTCCAAAGGATGTTTCAAGATTTGCTGTCAAATCATCAATTTCTTCGCCGGTAAGAGGTATAGGTGCAGTCCTATGCTCTGACTTGCCATCAAATAACTTTTCATCTGACCTAAACTTATGGTTGGATGATAAGAACCTACGATGTCCCATATAACAATATTTGCTGCCCTTCTTTAATTGTAGAGAACAGGTGAGTGAATGGCACTTAGGACAAGCTACCTCACCCTGGGTAGCACACCCATGAGTGTAGCCTAAACCTGGAAAGCCGTGTATGGTGCAAAGGATGGCAGCACGAAGGTCAAATATTTCAGACTTAGAAGCATCAAATGTCTTTACACCATGGTAGTACATATCTACTAGATCGTCTACTAAAGGCTCAAGGTAGACATCCATATCACCACCAGGTGCCTTAGGGCCAGGAATGAGCAAAGAAAGGATGAAATTAGGCCGCTTCATGCACATCCAAGGAGGAAGGTTGTATGGAATCAAAAAGACTGGCCAGATACTGTAGGTACTCCTTGTCGACCTAAATGGATTAAAGCCATCTGTTGTTGCAGCCAACCTAAAATTGCGACTGTCATTACCAATTAGTGGATGTTTGGAATCAAAATCCTTCCAGAAAATAGCATCTGCTGGGCACCTAATCAGACCATCTTTGGTACGTTGTTGATCATGCCACCTCATGTTAGTTGCAGTTTTAGAGGACACAAAATACCTTTGAAGCCTTCTTTTAATAGGAAAATAGCGAAGAACCTTTTTAGGAACCCTATGTACCCTTTTCCCACTAGGACTCTTCTTTTCTGATTTCCACCTTGAAGTTTTACACTTTGGACACTAATTCTCCTTATCAAATTCATTTCTGAATAGTACACAATCATTTTCACACGCATGAATATTAACATACTCAAGCCCAACATATTTAACTATTTTCTTAGCTTCATTGAAATTCTTGGGAAGTACTGAACCTTTGGGGAATGCATCGCTAAGTAACTCAAGCACCATGTCAAAAAATTTGTCACTCCATCGCCCAAGAAGTGTGATGTGGAGCAATTTGATAACAAAACACAATTTTGAGAAGTTTTTACACCCAGGGTATAGCTATGTGTTGTCATCATCAACCATCTTCAAATAAGCCTTGGTATCAGCATCAACATGGGGGTTGTTACTGTCCTCATTGTTCTCTTCCAACACCCCCCATCATCTAATCCACAAGCTATGTCTCGCAAGAAACCATCTAATTCATTATCTGCCGATGAAGTCTCTGCTTCTACCCCCTCAATATTTGGGCAAGAGTGGCTAGATTCTCCATGAAACAACCATGTATGATACCCCTCCATGAAGCCCATACATATCAAATCATCACGTACTTCAGTTGCTACTCTCCATTTAGAGTTCAAACATATCTTGCAAGGACACAAGATTTTGTTTCCATTTGTTGAATTAATAAAAGCAAACTCTATAAACTTGTCTACCCCCTGTACATACTCATTTGTGTGCCTACATGTAATTTTTTAGATATCAGAACAGTTCATGACATGATTATACCGCTTATGAGTTGGGAAAAAAGCAAATTTGATGTACCTAGGCTGAGACAACCATGTTTTGTCCATGATGCACCCTTAATATCAAATTTTCCAACTAATCTGTATTTGGCCAGTGCGGCAGTGTTAGCTTTGCATCAGTGAAGCTACAATCATTATTCAAGCAACAATAGAAATACCAAACTATCATTATTCAAGCAATGTAAACAACTCCATATGGTTCAAGTTCAGAATACACAAGCGACGGCAGATATAGAAGGAAATCACACGAGGAGCTGATGCTTACCTCACGGAACAGTATGGACGGGATGACTCTTGTGCAGAAATCGGCAGAACCACGGCTCGCTTTGGGAGGGCGCACTGCAGGTCGACCACCGCAAGCAGACAGTGTGCAGAGGCAAAGATCAAAGGTCCGGCAGCAGCGGCGACGGGGATTGAGGATGGAGAACTGGTAGCAGGGACGAGGGAGGGGGGCACTGACAGCGGCGGCAGGGGACAAGCGGACGAAGACCGACGGCGCACAGGACGTTCTGAGGCTGCTGGAAGTCGGGGGTGAGCGCCGACTGGATGAGGGGGACGCGAGGACGGCAGATCGACGTAGGGGTGGAGCTCGGGGGAGTCCGGGCGTCGGGGTGGCGCTCCACGGCGGTTGGGCGACGGGGTGGAGCTCGACGGCGGCTGGGCGACGGGTGGAGTGCGAGGACGCGAGGACGGCGGCTGGGGCGTCGGGGTGGAGCGCGAGAACGGCGATGACGGTGGATAGAGCGTGAGGGCGGCGGCGGCAGGCACGGGTAGGGTTATGGAGTTGCGTTTTTTTATTGAGGTAGGAGCTGGCTAGATTTGGGGATATTTTGCACGGGCACGCCGAAAATTTCGCCTCCTCGCGCCTAAGTCTCGCGCCAAGTTTGCAACCTCCGGTCGATTGACACGTGTCAACCTACGCCGACACTTAATCCGTGCCCATACACCCTACATACACCGACACTTAATCCGTGCCCATACACCCTACATACGCCGACACATTTGACGTCGCTAAGTGTGTATCTACGCCAACTGATAAACTGTCAATCACCACACATGTGCCGACACATGACGTGTTGTTAAGAAAACGCCGACTGATACGTGGTGGCTTTGTGGTTGCTGACACTTAGTGTGTCCACATTGATTTATCTTCGCTGACACATGATGTGAATACACAACTTAAAAGATACGCCAACAGTTATTTTGTGGACATCAGTAGACCTTTGCCCACAGAATTGTGTCACCTAAGCTCCACCGTGGTGTAGTGTTAGGGGAACAGGCCAGTAACGGGCCGGAAGTAATCGAGGGCCGAAAAGGAGCCCAAGAACGTATGGGCCGTCAATAGGCCGAAAGCTAACACGGGCTGGAAACGGCCCATGTAAATCACGGGCCGTTAACGGGTACAATGAAAATTACTGTTCATTATGGGCTAGAGTCACCGTGGGCCTGTAAAGGGCCGAAAGATACGAAGGCCTCATATGGGCCGAAAGACGTCGTGGGCCATAGATGGGCCGAAAGTGAAATGAGCTGGTGCTATATTCGACGGCCCACATGACGTTGTTGGGCCGATTTCCTTTAGTGCCTAACGGGCCATGAGTTAACGGGCCGTAAAATGGGCTATTTGCGAAGAGACCTTTAATAGGCTTTTCATGGGCCAGCCCGTTAACTTTTGACCAAGTCAAATGGGCCGGCTTTGTAAGCTAAATGGGCCAGTGGTGGGCCATGGCACATGTCGACATATCATAGGCGCCTATCTGACCCACTGACGAGCTGACACGTGTTTCGTCCGGCCAATAAGAATTTTACACGTGGAAATTTCCCATTGGTCGGGGCTGTTAACGGGTTATCGGATCCAAAACCCGACCCAATAGCTTAACGGTGTTCCGTTACGGTGGATGCCACGTGTCGGTCACCCTTGACGAAAGCACTTCTGTGACGCGCGATTTATCATCATGGAAGTGGACACTTCCGTGATGATAATTTTGGTAATGTCATGGAACACTTCTATGACAGCACAGGTATGACTATCTTGATTTTGTCATAAATCTGTCATGGATGTACATGCTTGACAAAAAACGCAACCTACTGTGACAAACACGTATCATCACGGAAGTGTATTTTTTTTTGTGCAAGAAGTATCAAGCATGGTGCGATTGTTGAGAGAAAGCCGAGCATAAAAGTTTTGAATAGTCATTTCTCTTGAGAGCTCATGATTGGGGCATGAATATAACATTGACTTAAGCCTCCCCCAAGCTTGAGCGATGCTTTCTCCTTCGCGAGGCCAAAAATTATATATATAATTACGATCACGATGAACAAGATGCATAGGATAAAACTTCTGGTGAAATTCCAATTTCAATCGTTTGTAGTTCCAAGATCCCATATCATCACATAGCCTATACCATGTCAATGCATCTCCCTTCAAAGATAAAGGGAAGACCTTCTTCTTAACAACATCATCGGGCATATCTGCAAGCTTAAATAATCCACAAACTTCATCCACATAGATAAGGTGTAAATTGGGATGCAATGTTCCATCTCCTACAAAGGATTAGCTAGCAGTTTCTCTACCATACCCGAAGGAATTTCAAAGTAAACATTTTCAGTAGGTTCAGTAGGTTGAGGAGAAACTCTTTGCTCTACTGGTCGGGGTGAAGATACCCTGAACAAGCCCTCAAAGGATTAGTTTCCATAGTAACAAGTGACAGTAAATTTCAGCACACTATATAAATGTTTCTTTACTAAGTTCCACTCACCAAAGGCGCTTCACTCCCCGGCAACGGCGCCAGAAAAGAGTCTTGATGACCCACAAGTATAGGGGATCTATCGTAGTCCTTTCGATAAGTAAGAGTTTCAAACCCAACGAGGAGCAGAAGGAAATGACAAGCGGTTTTCATTAAGGTATTCTCTGCAAGCACTGAAATTGTAGGTAACAGATAGTTTTGTGATACGATAATTTGTAACGGGTAACAAGCAATGAAAGTAAATAAAGTGCAGCAAGGTGGCCCAATCCTTTTTGTAGCAAAGGACAAGCCTGAACAAGTTCTTATAATGAGAAAAGCGCTCCCGAGGACACATGGGAATTATCGTCAATCTAGTTTTCATCACGCTCATAAGATTCGCGTTCGTTACTTTGATAATTTGATATGTGGGTGGACCGGTGTTTGGGTACTGCCCTTTCTTGGACAAGCATCCCACTTATGATTAACCCCTATTGCAAGCATCCGCAACTACAAAAGAAGTATTAAGGTAAACTTAACCATAGCATGAAACATATGGATCCAAATCATCCCCTTACGAAGCAACGCATAAACTAGGGTTTAAGCTTCCGTCACTCTAGCAACCCATCATCTACTTATTACTTCCCAATGCCTTCCTCTAGGCCCAAATAATGGTGAAGTGTCATGTAGTCGACGTTCACATAACACAACTAGAGGAGAGACAACATACATCTCATCAAAATATCGAACGAATACCAAATTCACATGACTACTAATAGTAAGACTTCACCCATGTCCTCAGGAACAAACGTAACTACTCACAAAGCATATTCATGTTCATAATCAGAGGGGTATTAATATGCATTAAGGATCAGAACATATGATCTTCCACCAAATAAACCAACTAGCGTCAACTACAAGGAGTAATCAACACTACTAGCAACCCACAGGTACCAATATGAGGTTTTGGTACAAGGATTGGATACAAGAGATGAACTAGGGTTTGAGAGGAGATGGTGCTGAGATGAACTAGGGTTTGAGAGGAGATGGTTCTGATGAAGATGTTGATGGAGATTGACCCCCTCTCGATGAGAGGATCGTTGGTGATGATTTCCCCCTCCCAGAGGGAAGTTTCCCCGGCAGAACAGCTCCGCCGGAGCCCTAGATTGGTTCCGCCAAGGTTCCGCCTCGTGGCGGCGGAGTTTCGTCCCGTAAGCTTGCTTATGATTTTTTTCCAGGGTAAAAGACCTCATATAGCAGAAGATGGGCACCAGAGGGTTGCCAGGTGGCCCATGAGGCAGGGGGGCGCCCAGGGGGGTAGGGTGCGCCCCCCACCTTCGTGGGTGGTGGGTGGCTCCCCTCGGGTATTTCTTCCGCTGGATATTTTTTATTAATTCCCTAAATGACTTTCATGGAGTTTCAGGAATTTTGGAGCTGTGCAGAATAGGTCTTCAATATTTGCTCCTTTTCCAGCCCAGAATCCCAAATGTCGGCATTCTCCCTCTTCATGTAAACCTTGTAAAATAAGAGAGAATAGCCATAAATATTGTGACATAATGTGTAATAACAGCCCATGATGTAATAAATATTGATATAAAAGCATGATGCAAAATGGACGTATCAATACCTATGCATGCACATGCGTGGAGTGTCAAGTAGTATACCATCCTCGAAGGGGTCAAGTGAACACGTGTAAAGGAGAAGATTCACCTTTATGTATGAGAAGTAGGGGTCGCACGTGTCACTTGACAAACGGACTCTTGACATGGTGATGCCTGTAGGATGCTCCACATCATCCCCTTCCCCTTGGAAAAGACCCGACCTCGGATCGAAAACCAAATCACCATGGGAAAGATATGGCGGTGACGTGTCGAAGTGGTCGATCACCAAGCACTCATCATCTAATAGCTCTAAATGGGCACTCTCCAATGTCGCATCGTCTTGTGATTCCTTCAAAAGGAGCAAATACAAGAAACACTTGGAAAAACAAATGTGGTTAGCGTTAGTGCAAAACCAAGCATTCAAGAGGTGATTCACCAAACAAGTGTTGTCATCAAGCATAGCATATGGTTTGACAAAGGATTGTGACATGGCATGTAAGCATATCAATCGAGAACAAGCAAAAATATCATGGGGACAAGTATGCAAATGTGAGGTAGAGATGCGAATATGTTTGACAAGAGAATAAGCATCTACCTCAAGATCATAGCAAGCATTCACAAATTGCTCAATGAAAGGTCTATGGTAGGCATAAGAATCATTCACAACACCAAATAAAATGAAGTGTCGAAACACATGGGTCAACTATAAGACAATCCAAGCATAACGTGCATAAGGTGTAGTGAACATAGTATGGCACTCAACACAATAGAAAGAGCAATTGTTCATCATGTGTGAGGCAATCAAGTCAATCATGTGACAAGCAATGGGACATGGCATATGTGAAGAAATGATATGTGTGCAACCAACCATATGATAGTAGCAAGTGGTCCAAGAATTGGATGCAACACACAAGGTATATATGTCATGAGGCATGGAAATGCGAAAATGGCAAGTCGAGGCAAGATCTCTAACATGTGCGCAATCAAGTGGTCCAAGATGACCAATAAGCTGCATGGTGCAGGCAACACAAGTAGTATGATCCTCAATATCCATGCTCAAGAAGGATGTCACCTTGAAGGCGTGTCCTTGTGCATTCTTCACAATGCCGAAACACAAGTAAGTGCGATGTAGAATCGCCGTGGTAGAAGGTGGCTCGCTCTCAAGAGCTCGAATGGTCAACTCACTTGAAGTGGAAGTCGACACGAAGTCCAAGTATCCTACACATGCACACAGCAAAACAAAGAACGTATGCGCATGGTAGATAAACACATCATCCATCATGATGGTTCTCTTCTTTTGCACATAACCATTAGAGGAACAAGTGCATGAATAATACGATGCAACAATGGCTATATTCATGGCACTAGGTACATGGTGCAAAGAAGTAAGGCAAGCATGCTTCACAAGAATTATGTCAAAATCTCCAAATATATGCGAGAATGCTATGGGGGCAATCTCGTGAGCAAAGCTAAAAGCATTGTTGCACGCAATACATGGCAAATCATTTAGCATGAGAGAGGCAACACATGGAGATATATGACAAGAATCAATAACAATCATGTGCAAAGCATATAGATGGTTGTCATCAACCGCATGAAATGAGCAAGTATGAGTCGCATGAAATGAGCAAGTATGAGTCATTGGTGATGCAACATGAGTAAGCATAGTAATCAAGTCATGCAAACCAGTGGGGCGAAGATGCAACATACTAGAGTAAATCATGGCAATCATGTCATGTGAACAAATAATAGGCATAGACAATGCACATGACATATCGCAAGCACGAACACAAAGCAAGATCATAATATCATCATAGGAATGGTGCCCAAAGCAAACATGACAATAACAAGCAATATCTCCACAAAGCTTGCAAATACACATACAAGTACTAGAATCAATCATCATGTGTAATGCAAAGCATGGGTCACAAATGCATGGCAAAGGTATAATAATGAGCATATCATGCAAAGTGAACATGGCAAGATGGGTATATAATATGTAATGGACAATAACCCATAGCCAAGTGAGGGCCATGTAGAATGAATGCGTGAAGTCTTGGCATGAAGAGAGCGATGGGAAAAACAATCCACGGGATCCCACGTCCTCATTGCTCTCTAGAGCTCGTTTTGTCAACATCTGGGATTGCGAGGTTAACAAGTAGTCATGGGCACCTACACAAAAGAGACACAAACCAAAGAAATTGTGTGCATGGTAAATGTACACATCATCCATCATGATGTGTATGTGCACGTGTGAGTTAGCACAAGATAAGAAATTCTCAAAGAAATTTGATGCATGGTAAAAGAACATGTCATCCATCATGAAAGAATAGTTATTGTGTATGACACGATGGGGACATATATTGAGAATGCAATTATATGGCACATCAATAGCATGTTTATTCATGGGGAGCATATGGTGCACATAATTATTGGGATCATGCAATGGATGGGATGGATCAAAATCTCCTAACATGTATGAGGAAACTATGGGGGTCTCCTCATGCGCAATAACGGAAACATCATATGGAGAAAATGGACAACATCCAAAACAATGCATATCCGAGGCTAGGTGGTCATGGCATGGCATATGAGATAAATGATGCAAAGGGAGCATATCAATATCATCACAAGAAAAAACAAATGCCAATAACCATGGGCTTGTCATCTATGCCATATGTGCAAATTGGGTTCATTTTAATGGCATATGCATAGTCACTACGAAGAGATTGAAAATATGACATATGTTTGATCTCATGCATAGCATATGACAAGTCAAGCGGGTTGTCAAACATGATGTGACCTAAGTAATTGTCACAAGAAATCCTATGTAACATGGAATCACAACTAATAGACTCCACAGGAGAATTATCACACTCATCATAAATGGGCAAAACATCGCATGGGGAAATCATACTAGCATGAAGCATGGTACTAGGTGGATCAACATCATGCAAGCAATCAATGTCAAGAATGTCCACTAGTGGGACTTGAGAATCACCTTCACCTATCTTATCTTTTTCATTCCACTCAAGTGGTGTAGGTGAGGTGGGAAAGACCAAATGGTGGTCATCTTCATCTTGATGGAACCATGTGGGGGTGCATCATATTCCACCATGGCCACCGTCTTTTCCAAAGGGAGGATGAATTCGTCGAGGATCGACGCGTCATCATAAATGGGACCTAGCACCAAATGAGAAGACACAATAGAGGTAGAGGTCAAGTCGTTAGTGTTGAAATTAGCCTCACAAGACCTATGAACTATCTCACTCTCTCTATGTGGTGGTTCACTCACTCCATCAAAGTAGGTGCACTCAATCTCACATATGGCGGAGTCACTCATCTCACTCAAGTGGTGGGGATTGTGGCTCTCCTCACATGGGAATTGGGGCAACTCGTCGTATATGGGGCTAGTGGTGAAGTCACTCTCACTCTCAATATGGTGGCAAAAGTCACTCAAGTCATCATACGTCGCCGTGGTCGAATGGAAAATCCCATGCTCAACCATCTCGTCGATGTCGCCGTGGATGAAGGCCAAATATGGCACATCATCGCTCTCCTCCATGACCGAAGGGGAAATCCCATGCTTGATCATCTCGTCATCGTCGCCGTGGATGAAGGCCGAATATGGCACATCATCACTCTCGTCTCCGATGGAAGCATCATCCTTGCTCGCCACCTTATCGCTCGCCTCCAAAGCTTGGTCCTTGAAGGTCTCCATAGTCGTACTCGTCGCCGCACCATCTTGAAAAAGAGTCGAGGTAGACTCGGCATCATCAATGCCACAAAGAGGGTTGGCGGTGAAGTCGAACTTGGGAGCATCGTCTTGGAGCTCGTCGGGCTTGGACATCTTGGTGGTACTATCCTCATGCTCGTAGTCGTAGAGCTTGGTCGCCGCAAAGTGTGCTTGGGGTGGAGAAGCCTTGGCCTTCATGAGTTCTTGTTCCGTCTTGAGAGCACCTATGTAGTAGTGGTCAATGGACTTGTAGTTCTCGAGGAAGATAGTCTTGGATATGTCGTTGTTCAATCCCATTATGAAGTGGAACTTCATCGAAATGGGGTCGTCCACGCCGGCTCGTCGCAAGGGAATCTTCATTTCCTTGAAGTACTTGTCGATGGACTTGGATCCTTGGATGGTGTTCTCCAACTGGCGTCGAAGTTGTTCTGCGTAGGTTAGAGGCACGAACTCTCATCGCAAAGCTCTCTTCGTCTTGGGCCAACTCATGTCGTAGCTCTCTGATTTGTGTGAAGCCACCATGTAGAGGCGTAGTCGTGGAAGTTCCTTCTGGCGCACTTCACTTGATCTTCGAGAGGAACTTGATGTAGCTTGAGGTAGTCGTCCATTAGGCGCTCCCACTCGAGATACTCCTCGGGTTCTTGAGTCCCATAGAAAGGAATCTCGTGGTCGGTGTCGAGGTCGTAGTAGCTCGTGGAAGTCGCTGACTTGAGCTTGGGGAGCTTCTCTTGAGCGTAGCCTTGAGGTTCTTGTTGGCGAAGATGACGTATGTCCGTAGGCGAAGATGCCTTGAAGTCGCTTGGCGAAGATGCCAAGAGAGATGGTGATGTCGTTGAGCGGTTGTTGGTGTTGAGCTCTTGACCTTCACGTTCTTGTTGGTGATAGTGTCGATGCTGATGTGATCTTGCCGAAGATGGCAGCTCGGAAGTACATGCATTTGAGCGTCTTCTCGAAGATGAGGAAGATCGCTTGTAAGACTTGATGAGGGCTTTGATCTCCTCCATTTGAGCTTGCATCTCGGCATCGGAGTTGTTTTTCGTGGCATCGAACTCGTCGTTGTTGTTGTAAACCAAAGGTGAAATGCCTTGCCTATCCATCACAAGACTCGAGTAGAGGTGAGTAGGAAATGAGATAAACAATACCAAGTTACCTTTTCCCAAAGTTGAGGATGTATCCCGTTTCACTCAATGTGAAATGAAAGAATAGTGGAATTGGTACCGGACTTGTTCACTCACACCTATCAAGTAAAGCTTATGGTGGAGCTCGGTGAGGATAGTGGCACAAAAATTTGATGCAAAATGTTAGCAAGAGTCAATAATGTTGAAAGACATTCACAAATTCACAAGTGAAACAAGTAGACCAATAGCAATAAGTGGCACATGGAAACACACACACGGATAGATAAATGGGTTTGTGCAACCAAGGAATGAGCACAAAATGTGGAATCCACGGAAAACGCTCGTGTTGCACCACTCAAGAGAGACGCTAGCGTGATTGCTCACTAGGCGGATACGACAGTTGTGCACAACCTATAAGATGCAAAATGGATAAACTTTCTATCCCAAGTATGCTATGTATGTTCCGGTGCTTTAGCACAAGATGATCCAAGATGATCGAGTATGATACCATATGATATATTGTGATGCCATGGTAATTGCTTACAAGCTCTTTGTTCACTCTTTCTTTTGCTTAAAAGCTTATTCTTTTTTGTATGGCCACTTTGCACAAACCAAGATAGCAATTGTATATATGCGGGAACAAACTTGTGACACAGGATATGATACCAAGATATGCACCACGATGATATCGTATGTATGCTATATGAAGTATGATCACTAATGTGCACAAGTCACGTTGCCGGCAATACTCAAATGGCTAGTCTCGATAGGCAAGTAACGCAAAATGGGCTAGGGGTTATCAATGCAATTTGCAAGGGAAATATACAATGATGTCGTTGAGGTTACCTTCCTTGGCGATGATGAGAGGCGGTGTTGTCGATATCGAACCGTCCCTAATTAGCCGAAACACCTTAGGAAACGGAAAAACCACAAACTCAAAATCTCAAGGACACAAGTCAAATGGTGGTAGCGGAAAGCGGTGGTAGTTTGCACCTGGCGATGCGGAAGTGGAATGATGGGCAATACATGTGTCGGAGTTGAAGTTGCCGTCCCTAAGTAGCCGAAACACCTTAGGAGACACAAGCCACAACTCAAACAAGCTCAAACAAAATTGGGTTAAGTTGGGTTGTCGAAAATGTATGGTGGGCAAGGTTATACGAAAATGGTGGTGGTGGTTGATGAAGAAGCAACCGTCCCTAAGTAGCCAAAACACCTTAGTAGACTCAAATCACTACTCAAGCAACCACTAATGCTATGGCAAGCAAAATGGGTTAGGTTGCAGAAGGCTATGGTGGATATGCGGATGGATGTGGTGGAAGCCCTAGGAAAAGATGCCAAAGTTCCAAAACTTTGATGGAGACAAATGATGTTGGTGGTATTTTTTGGGATGGGGGATGTCAATAGCTTAAAAACGAGCTAAAGAACGTCAAAATCGGAGTTCGGATGAATTAGTTATGGCCGAAACAAAAATCAGCCGAAGTTGATATCTACATGTAGCGGACGTCTAGAAATGGACGGATGTCCGGTCGCCGGACGTCTGGTCGGGTCGGAAATCCGCTAATTTCGTTCTGGAATGGGATGCCGGACGTCCGGTGGGTAGCGGATGTCTGGTGGTTCCTGAGGCTCCGGACGTCCGGTAAAGTGGCGGTCGTCCGGTGAGTCGGGGTCAACGCGAGATTTGAGCTCCGGGACGCGATTTTGGGCAGAATTTGATGATTTTAGGGTCAAAATTGACGAGATTTCGTGGATGAAAGATGGCGAAACTTGGGGAGATGCTAGATCCACTTGAAACCAAGCAAATCTATGGATCAAAATCAACAAAACATCATCAAACCAACAAGTCACAAAAAAAATTGGGGCTATTTTTGGTGGGGATTTTCGAATTTAGGACGATATCAACAAAATCAAGCTAGAAAACGCGGGGTAGGGGCTCCGAATACATGATCAACGTGGCTCATGATACCAATATGATGTAGGGTAGAACCCTAGACGCCTGATCTTTCACGTTTGGAGGAAATCCTACCAAGAACACGATGAACACGGGGAAGAACAGAGAGAAATCACAAGGGGAAACACTGAAGAACAAGTCCAATCACACATCCACTAGACAATCAAACACACAAGATCCACAAGGTACATGAACAACAAAAGGAAAGATACAAGGTAAGGTTCATCTCCAAGAGGAGGTCTTGATGGTATCCTAGACGAATCTTCTCACATGGAGGTCTAGAATCCAAGATGGATCTTCTCCGAAGAGGCCACGGTCTCTCACGAGGAGTAGATCCATATGGATGAGCAAAGCACTTTCTCAAATGAGCTAAACCTATGCTACCCTTAGCTAGGAGGAGGGGAGGTCTATTTATAGTCTTAGTGGGCGAAAGGGTAAGTGGGAACGGATGCAAGGCCAAAGGCCCGCGGCTGCGCACGGGCAGTTACCGGACGTCCGGTGGCTCGGGACGGGCCGGACGTCCGGAAGTCTTCGGACTTCCGATGTTTTCCTTCTGTGAAGGTGGCACCGGATGTCCGGTCGGTGTCGATCGTCCGGGCGCTGGGACTTGTTGGACGTTCGGTATCTGGCGGTCGTCCGGGCGTTGTGGAGTCCCTCGACTGTAGTTGTTCTGGCAGGCTGAACCTCCAGGCGTCGGACGTCCGGTAAGGGCCGGTCGTCCGGTGGCTGTGACTTGTAGCAGCTCCGTTTCTTCTGTCTTCTCTTCCAGGCCAAAGGCCCGCGGCTGCGCACAGGCAGTTACCGGACGTCCGGTGGCTCAGGACGGGCCGGACGTCCGGAAGTCTTCGGACTTCCGATGTTTTCCTTCTGTGAAGGTGGCACCGGATGTCCGGTCGGTGTCGATCGTCCGGGCGCTGGGACTTGTCGGACGTTCGGTATCTGGCGGTCGTCCGGGCGCTGTGGAGTCCCTCGGCTGTAGTTGTTCTGGCAGGCTGAACCTCCAGGCGTCGGACGTCCGGTAAGGGCCGGTCGTCCGGTGGCTGTGACTTGTAGCAGCTCCGTTTCTTCTGTCTTCTCTTCCATGCTTCCCTCGCGGATGTTGTAGGTGTACCTTGGCGCTTGCACTCCTCCTTGTCGTCCGTGAAGCTCCGGCAATACCTATGCATGCACACACGTGGAGTGTCAAGTAGTATATGCTATGTCTTGAGTTTGCGTTGGTTTTCCTTGAAGAGGAAAGGGTGATGCAGCAATAGTAGCGTAAGTATTTCCCTCAGTTTTTGAGAACCAAGGTATCAATCTAGCAGGAGGCTCCTTAAAAGTCCCACGCACCTACACAAACAAACAAAGAACTCGCAACCAACGCAATAAAGGGGTTGTCAATCCCTTCACGGCCACTTGCGAAAGTAAGATCTGATAGAGATAGTATGATAAGATAAATATATTTTTGGTATTTTATAATATAGATGCAAAAAGTAAAGATGCAAATAAAAGTAGATTGGAAGCAAATATGATAAGAGATAGACCCGGGGGCCATAGGTTTCACTAGTGGCTTCTCTCAAGATAGCATAGGTATTACGGTGGGTGAACAAATTATTGTCGAGCAATTGATAGAAAAGCGAATAATTATGAGATTATCTAGGCATGATCATGTATATAGGCATCACGTCCGCAACAAATAGACCGACTCCTGCCTGCATCTACTACTATTACTCCACACATCGACCGACTCATGTCTGCATCTAGAGTATTAAGTTCATAAGAACAGAGTAACGCCTTAAGCAAGATGACATGATGTAGAGGGATAAACTCAAGCAATATGATATAAACCCCATCTTTTTATCCTCGATGGCAACAATACAATACGTGCCTTGCAACCCTTTCTGTCACTAGGTAAGGACACCGCAAGATTGAACCCAAAGCTAAGCACTTCTCCCATGGCAAGAAAGATCAATCTAGTAGGCCAAACCAAACTGATAATTCGAAGAGACTTGCAAAGATAACTCAATCAGACATAAAATAATTCAGAGAAGATTCAAATATTATTCATAGATAAACTTGATCATAAACCCACAATTCATCGGATCTCGACAAACACACCGCAAAAAGAGTTTACATCGAATAGATCTCCACAAGAGAGGGGGAGAACATTGTATTGAGATCCAAAAAGAGAGAAGAAGCCATCTAGCTAATAAATATGGACCCGAAAGTCTGTGGTAAACTACTCACAACTCATCGGAGGGGCAAGGATGTTGATGTAGAAGCCCTCCGTGGTCGATTCCCCCTCCCGCAGAGTGCCGACGAAGGCTCCAAGATGAGATCTCGTAGATACAGAAGGTTAAGGTGGTGGAAATTGTGTTTCATTTGGCTCCCCGGATGTTTTCGGGGTACGTAGGCTTATATAGGAGAACAAGTACGTCGGTGGACACCTGAGGGGCCCACGAGACAGGGGGCGCGCCCTCCTATCTCGTGGAGGCCTCGGCTGCTTCTTGACTTGCACTCCAAGTCCTATGGATCACGTTTGTTCCAAAAATCACGCTCCCGAAGGTTTCATTCCGTTTGGACTCCGTTTGATATTCCTTTTCTTCGAAATACTGAAATAGGCAAAAAAACAGCAATACGGGCTGGGCCTACGGTTAGTAGATTAGTCCTAAAAATGATATAAATGTGTAAAATAAAGCCCATAAACATCCAAAAGGGGTAATATAATAGCATGGAAAAATCAAAAATTATAGATACGTTGGAGACGTATCAGTATACCATCCTCGAAGGGGTCAAGTGAACACGTGTAAAGGAGAAGATTCACCTTTATGTATGAGAAGTAGGGGTCGCACGTGTCACTTGCCAAACGGACGCTTGACATGGTGATGCCCATAGGATGCTCCCCATCACTTTGCCATCGGTATGTTACTTGCCCGAGATTCGATCGTCGGTATCTTCATACCTAGTTCAATCTCGTTACCGGCAAGTCTCTTTACTCGTTCCGTAATGCTTCATCCTGCAACTAACTCATTAGTCACATAGCTTGTAAGGCTTATAGTGATGAGCATTACCGAGAGGGCCCAGAGATACCCATATCTGCTCAAATCATTTGTGAAGGTCAGAAAATAACGATACCCGCCACGAGCATCAACACTCATTGGACCGCACACATCGGTATGTATTATTTCTAGTAAGTCAGTAGCTCATTCCATTGTTCCGGAGAACGGAGTTTAGTCATCTTGCCCATATGGCACGGTTCGCAAGTATCAAATGATTCATAATCAAGCGATTCCAAAAGTCCATCTCTATGGAGTTTCTTCATGCGCTTTACACCGATATGACCCAAACGGTAGTGCCACAAATAAGTTGCAGTATCATTATCAACTTTGCATCTTTTGGCATCAATATTATGAATATGTGTATCACTACGATTGAGATTCAATAAACCATTAACATTGGGTGTATGACCATAGAAGGTTTTATTCATGTAAACAGAATAACAATTATTCTCTGTCTTAAATGAATAACCATATTGCAATAAACATGATCCAATCATATTCATGCTTAACGCAAACACCAAATAACATTTATTTAGGTTCAACACTAATCCCGAAAGTATAAGGAGTGTGCGATGATGATCATATCAATCTTGGAACCACTTCCAACACACATCATCACTCAACTAGTCTCTTTTTATTCTGTAACTCTTGTTTCGAGTTACTAATCTTAGCAATGGAACAAGTATCAAATACCCAGGGGCTACTATGAACACTAGTAAGTTACACATCAATAACCTGTATATCAAATATACATTTGTTCACTTTGCCATCCTTTTATCCGCCAAATGTTTGGGGCAGTTCCGCTTCTAGTGACCATTTCCTTTACAGTAGAAGCACTCAGTTTCAGGCTTTTGGGCTTTTTCCCGAGAGTGACTACTTGCTTGCCATTCCACTTGAAGTTCCCTTTCTTTCCCTTTGCCCTTTTCTTGAAACTAGTGGTCTTTTAAATCATCAACACTTGATGCTCTTTCTTGATTTCTACCTTCGTCGATTTCAGCATCACGAAGAGCTCAGGAATCGTTTTCCTCATCCCTTGCATACTATAGTTCATCACGAAGTTCCAGTAACTTGGTGATGGTGACTAGAGAACTCTGTCAATCACTATCTTATCTGGAAGATTAACTCCCACTTGATTCAAGTGATTGTAGTGCCCATACATTCTGAGCACATGCTCACTAGCTGAGCAATTCTCATCCATCTTTTTAGGCGAAGTACTTGTCAGAGGTCTCATACCTATCGACACGGGCATGAGTCTGAAATACCAATTTCAGCTCTAGGAACATCGCATATGCTCCGTGGCATTTTACAACGTTTGTGAAGTCCCGGTTCTAAGCCGTAAAGCATGGTGCACTAAACTATCAAGTAGTCATTATATTGAGCTAGCCAAATGTTCATAACTTCTGCATCTGCTCCTGCAATAGGTCTGTCACCTAGCGGTGCATAAAGGAAATAATTCTTCTATGCAACAATGAGGATAAATCTCAGAACACGGACCAGTCCGCATCATTGCTATTATCATCTTTAAACTTAGTTTTCTCTAGGAACATATCAAAAAACATAGGGAAGCTACAACGCTAGCTATTGATCTACAACATAATTTGCAAATACTATCAGGACTAAGTTCATGATAAATTAAAGTTCAGTTAATCATATTACTAAAGAACTCCCACTTAGATAGACATCCCTCTAGTGATCTAAATGATCATGTGATCCATATCAACTAAACCATGTCCGATTATCATGTGAGATGGAGTAGTTTTCAATGGTGAACATCTCTATGTTGATCATATCTACTATATGATTCACGTTCGACCTTTCAGTCTCATTGTTCTGAGGCCATATCTGCATATGCTAGGCTCGTCAAGTTTAACCCGAGTATTCTGCACGTGCAAAACTAGCTTGCACCCGTTTTATGTGAACGTAAAGCTTATCACACCCGATCATCACGTGGTGTCTCGCACGATTTAACTGTAGCAACAAAGGCATACTCGTGGATAACACTTATTCCTTGAAATTTAGTGAGGGATCATCTTATAATGCTACCGCCGTACTAAGCAAAATAAGATGCATAAAAGATAACATCACATGCAATCAAAATATGTGACATGATATGGCCATCATCATCTGGTGCCTTTGATCTCCATCTCCAAAGCACCGTCACGATCTCCATCGTCACCGGCTTGACACCTTGATCTCCATCGTAGCATCGTTGTCGTCTCGCCAACTATTTCTACTACGACTATCGCTGTCGTTAGTGATAAAGTAAAGCAATTACATGGCGATTGCATTTCATACAATAAGGCAACAACCATATGGGTCCTGCCAGTTGCCGATAACTTTGTTACAAAACATGATCATCTCATACAACAATTTATATCTCATCATGTCTTGACCATATCACATCACAACAAGCCCTGCAAAAACAAGTTAGACGTCCTCTACTATGTTGTTGCAAGTTTTACGTGGCTGCTACGGGCTTCTAGCAAGAACCATTCTTACCTATGCATCAAAACCACAATGATTTTTCATCAAGTGTGCTGTTTTAACCTTCAACAAGGACCGGCCGTAGTCAAACTTGATTCAACTAAAGTTGGAGAAACAGACACCCGCCAGCCACCTATGTGCAAAGCACGTCGGTAGAACCAGTCCCATGAACGCGGTCATGTAATGTCGGTCCGGGCCACTTCATCCAACAATACCGCCGAATCAAAGTAAGACGTTGGTGGTAAGCAGTATGACTATTATCACCCACAACTCTTTATGTTCTACTCGTGCATATCATCTACGCATAGACCTGGCTCTGATACCATTGTTGGGGAACATAGCATGCAATTTCAAAAAAATTCCTACGATCACGCAAGATCTATCTAGGAGATGCATAGCAACGAGAGGGGGAGAGTGTGTCCACGTACCCTCATAGACCGAAAGCGGAAGCGTTATGTTAATGTGGTTGATGTAGTTGAACGTCTTCACGATCCAACCGATCTAGCACCGAACTTACGGCACTTCTGAGTTCAGCACACGTTCAGCTCGATGACGTCCCTCGAACTCTTGATCCCGCAGAGGGTTGAGGGAGAGTTCCATCAGCACGACGGCGTGATGACGGTGTTGATGATGTGATCCGCGCAGAGCTTCGCCTAAGCACTACGATGATACTATCAGAGGAGTAAACGGTGGAGGGGGGCACCGCACACAACTAAGACAATGTTGTGCCTTTGGGGTGCCCCCTGCCCCCGTATATAAAGGAGGGAGGAGGAGGCCGACCACCAGGGACGCGCCAAGGAGGGGGGAGTCCTAATAGGACTCCGCTCCTAGTAGGATTCGATCCCTCCTCTTTTTTTCCTTCTTACGAAGGTGGAAAGGGGGAAGGAGAGGGAGTAGGAGAAGGAAAGGGGGGTGGAGCCCCCTTTCCCTATTCCAATTCGGCGCACAACCCCTTGTGGGCTGGTTAGCCTCCCTCCCATGGCCCATATGGCCCATATCTTCCACCGGGGGTTCCGGTAACCCTTCCGGTACTCCAGTTTGTACCCGATACGCTCCGGAACCTTTCCAGTGTCCGAATACCACCTTCCAATATATCAATCTTTACCTCTTGACCATTTCGAGACTCCTCGTCATGTCCGTGATATCATCCAAGACTCCGAACAAACTTCGATCACCAAAACACATAACTCATAATACAAATAGTCATCGAACGTCAAGCGTGCGGACCCTACGGGTTCAAGAACTAAGTAGACATGATCGAGACACATCTCCGATCAATAGCCAATAGCGGAACCTGGATGCTCATATTGGCTCCTACACATTCTACGAAGATCTTTATCGGTCAAACCGCACAACAACATACGTTGTTCCCTTTGTCATCTGTATGTTACTTGCCTGAGATTCGATCGTCGGTATCTTCATACCTAGTTCAATATCGTTACCGGCAAGTCTCTTTACTAGTTCTGTAATGCTTCATCCTGCAACTAACTCATTAGTCACATTGCTTGCAAGTCTTATAGTGATGAGCATTACCGAGAGGGCCCAGAGATACCTCTCTGATACACGGAGTGACAAATCCTAATCTCGATCTATGCCAACCCAACAAACACCTTCGGAGACACATGTAGAGCATATTTATAATCACCCAGTTATGTTGTGACGTTTGATAGCACACAAGGTGTTCCTCCGGTATACGGGAGTTGCATAATCTCATAGTCAGAGGAACATGTATAAGTCATGAAGAAAACAATAGCAATAAGACTTATCGATCATTATGCTAAGCTAACGGATGGGTCTTGTCCATCACATCATTCTCTAATGATGTGATCCCGCTCATCAAATGACAACTGTTAGGAGCTAGGGTTCTGCCCGGTCTTGGCCGTAGGAAGTAGGGGAAGGAGGGGCTGGGCGTGGCGATGAGCGGCCGCGCCGGCGGCTGGGCGCCGCCGTGGGAGAGGAAGATGGCGGCGGCAGCGCAATAGGTAGGGGCGGCTAGGGTTCCGGCTCCTCTGGGAGCCGGGCAATAGAGATAATCTTCTTATTGCTTAATTCCAAATAGAGTCTTACAGCCTATATTTATAACCTAGATAACTTGCATAAGAATTAACCTAAGATAACTTGCATAAGAATTAATCCTAAGATAACTTGTGGGCTAAGATTGCCCGGTGGGCCTCTACGGCCGTAACACTTCTCCCCGCCTGCACAAACAGCTCGTCCTCGAGCTGTAAGGTGGGGAAGCGCTTGTGGACTCCTCGAGGCGATCAACCAGCATCAAACACCTTCTCAACAGCTGGGGCGGTCAGGTCGGCGGCGACGGCGTCCTCCAGAATGTAGTCTGCAACCTCTAGGTAGAAGAGTCGCGGGCAGGCATGGCCGGGCGTGTAGGGCTCGTCGCAGTTGAAGCACAACCCTTGGCGGCGACGCTCGAGTAGCTCGGCTGAGGTGAGCTGGCGGAACGGGCGTCCCGCGGTCGCGGCGAGGGTGCGCAGGTCGCGCAGCCGACCTGCGTGGAATCCGGCCCGGGTAGCGACCCAGCGGTCCGGGACGGTGATTCCTGCTGGATGGCCACTGCGCGGCGCTCGAACGCGCGTGCGTAGTACATGGCCGACTGGAGATCCTAGGGTCCGTGAAGCTCCACGTCGACGCGAATGTGATCCGGAAGGCCGCCGACAAAGAGCTCAGCCCGCTGCAGGGCCGTCAAACCTGGTGCGTGACACGCCAAGGCCTGGAAGCGGTCGGTGAAATCCTGCACCGTGGAGGTGAAAGGCAGGCGGCCCAACTCGGCTAATCGGCTCCCGCGTAATGGCGGTCCGAAGCGAAGAAGGCACAGCCGCGAAGCGCCCCACGGGGCATGTCGCCTCGCCCCGCCGAGGGCATAGTACCATGTCCGGCGGCCTGCTGGAGATGGTAGGAAGCCAGCCAAGCGCGCCCGACGCGGTGTGCGCTGCCGCTGAAGAACTGGTCACACTGGTTGAGCCGATTAAGTGGGTCGCCCGAGCCGCCATAAGTGGCGGTCGAGCTTGGCGTAACCGGGCGGTTGCTGGTTTGGCACGCCATGGCCCATCGCCTCGGCGGTGCAGAGCTGATGACGGTGCTTTCGGTCCATGGTGGGAAGGCGGCGTAGTTTCCGTGGCGCCGACGCCGGGCTGCAATCGGAACCCGGCGGCGGGCCTCTGTGTGAGCGGCGGAGGGGACGCCCCGTGGAGCCAGCCGAAGCGGAGACGGTGACGACGGAAAACGGACCTCCGGATCGAGTCCGCTGGCGCGACCGCCCGAGCTAGGGCTGGGCGGGCGGTGGTGGCACTGCACGGTGGCCGCCGGAGGGACGGCGCGACGGCGCGGCCAGTGTCGGCCATCGCGGGCCTCGGCGGCGGCCGGTGGCGCCGCAAGTGTCGGCGGCGCCCATCAGTATACGGCGGCGTCGAAGCCGCCGGTGAGGGAGCGCCGGATAGCCCCCGGTGATGGCCGCGGGTACGGAGTACCACGGCAGTGTCTGCTGGCCCGCAGCCACGGCATGATGGAGCTGCGGGGGCGGCCCGTACGGGCTAGCCAAGTAGAGGCGGATGCCCTGGACCACGACGACCAGGTCGTTGAGCACGCCGGCCATGGCCTCCGGCGTAAACTGCTGCGGCACGGGGGGAGGCGACGGCGGCGAGTGTTGGACGGGAGGTGGTAGCTGGCCTTGGCCCGGCGTGGTGCCGGGTGCAGGGGAGATCGGTGCCGACAGCGAGGCCGTGGCGCCGGCCGATAGCGAGGCCGTGACGCCCGGTGACGACGCGGCGGCGGTGGTGGAGTTGGTGGCAGCGGCGGTGGGGGAGTTGGCGGGCAGCAGCGGCGGTGGTGGCGGCGGGTTTGGTGGCGGGTTTGGTGGCGGTGAAGACATGGTCGAAACCCGGGTACCTGATACCAAGGTGTTAGGAGCTAGGGTTCTGCCCGGTCTTGGCTGTAGGCAGTAGGGGAAGGAGGGGGCTGGGCGTGGCGATGAGCGGCCGCGCCGGCGGCTGGGCGCCGTCGCCGGATAGGAAGATGGCGGCGGCAGCGCAAGACGCAGGGGGCAGCTAGGGTTCCGGCTCCTCTGGGAACCGGGCAATAGAGATAATCTTCTTATTGCTTAATTCCAAAAAGAGTCTTACATCCTATATTTATAACCTAGATAACTTGAATAAGAATTAACCTAAAATAACTTGCATAAGAATTAATCCTAAGATAACTTGTGGGCTAAGATTGCCCGGTGGGCCTCTACGGCCGTAACAACAACACATGTCTATGGCCAGGAAACATAACCATCTTTGATTAACAAGCTAGTCAAGTAGAGGCATACTAGGGACACTTTGTTTTGTCTATGTATTCACACATGTACTAAGTTTTCGATTAATACAACTCTAGCATGAATAATAAACATTTATCATGATATAAGGAAATATAAATAACAACTTTATTATTGCCTCTAGGGCATATTTCCTTCAGTGCCTACATGTCGGAGGACCCGTCGGTGGCACCAAAAGGCGAAGTTTCTATGGTCTCTTATGTTCCGGAAAAAATCTCCGTAAAGTTTCATTGTGTTTGGACTTTGGTAGGTATGGTTTTTCTGCGAAACAAAAAAACACGCAAAAAATAGGAACTGACACTGGGCACTAAGTTGATAGGTTAGTCCATGAAAATAATATAAAGTGGTATATAAGACATACAAAAGTGATAATATAATGGCATGAAACAATCAAAATTATAGATACATTGGAGGCGTATCAGATATTATGCAACCATGTGGCATGAACCTGGGTAAACCTCTGCCGTGTTTGACGTGCTCCATCGACGTTTCCTCCTTGCCTCCAGGTGTCATGTGTCCTGCACACAACAACACTATGCCTGACCAGCAGCCACGACACTGACACGAGCATGACCCAGATGGCCAGATCCAATCGGGGGTCAAGGGCACCAGGCCGCAGCCGCTATCAAGGTCGCACCACATGTCGGGATCCTCCCTCCACCCCCTGCCACAGACTCGAATCGCCATCGAAGCTTCGCGGCGCCAAGGCCACCGACGGGAAGAATCATGCCGCCACAAGAGGAGAGGGAGAGCCACGCCACGGAGAGGCCCCGCCGCCACCGGCACTGCTCAGGCTTTGCCCAACAGTGGTCCTTGGCAGCGGCGAGGGGGAAGGAGAGGGTGGACGGGGGCCAGCGGCGGGGAAGGCTAGGGTTCCCCGTGTCGCCTCCTAGAGGGACGCGGGGATGGGGTGTTTTCTGTTCTCTGCTAAATCTTCCTTAGGCTTTGTTCAGTTACACCTCCTCACAGGGGGATTGGGGTGGATTGGAGGAGGTTTTGACTTGTAGAGGGTGTAATCCCTACCAATCCCTGCCAAACTCCTCCATTTTCCCTGTCAACCGAACAGGCCCTTAATGGATTAACCAACCTCGTGATAATGTGATTGCATTTTTTTTCTAACAGAGCGCATCACAGCCATGGGCCCATCTTTACAGAAAATGAGCCCGGCCCATTCTATCTGCGTGGTCCATTAGTACTATACCAGCAGCAGCGTCTCCGTACCTTCCTTCCTTCTTTCCCCAAACACAAGAGCCCTAGCGCCGCGTCGGAGAATGCGGCGGCGCAAACTGCCTCCGCCCGGCGGCCCTATTTCGAGGAGGAGAAGGAAGTTGGAGCTGGAGGAGCACGAACCTCCGCCTGTTGACCTCATCAGCACTCTCCCCGACGAGCTCCTCGGCGAGATCATCTCCCTCCTCCAAATTAAGGACGCCGCCCGCACCCAGATCATAGCTTCCCGGTGGCGCCGCCTCTGGCGCTCCGCCCCCCTCAACCTCGACTGCTGTCATTTGTTCTCCGTCAAGGGCGAAGACATGTCCTATCTCTGCCCATCGCTCGTCCTTTCAGCCCACCCGGGCCCCGGCCGCCGCTTTTGCCTCACGACGAACTCCTCAATGACTACCCCTACCGTGGACCACTGGCTTCGGTCCGCCGCTCTGGATAACCTACAGGAGCTTGAGTTCGCCCGCCGCGGGTTCACCTGCCCGGTGCCGGCATCAATCTTCCGCTTTGCACACAGCCTCCGTGTCGCAAACATCAGGCACTGCACGCTCCAGGACGCCGCCGTCCAAGGGCTTCATTTTCCCCAGCTTAAGCAGCTCGGACTCGAATGTATCCACGTCTCGGAGTCCTCGGTGCACCGCCTGATCGCCGGATGCCCGGCACTAGAGTTCTTGCTGATCCTCAGTAGCTCCGGCTTCCACAGCCTCCGGATCAACTCCCTCAGCCTTAGAAAAATATGCATACGCACCTCCGGATCAATTCACCCTCAGTTCGGGGAACTCATCATTGAAAACGCCCCTCGTCTTGAGAGCTTGATTCATCTGTATAAGGTTTGGAGCATCGGTGATCTGTCCGTATACACCGCGCCTAAAGTGGACGCCTTGGACTTCCTTGCTGATTTGAGAAGATTTCGCCAGGTGACTAATTAATCATGGCCTTAATTTATATGACTTGCCTTCAAGAGGAGGCTTCCTGTTAACCTGTATTAATTTCTTGTTTGAGGAGAAATCACATTTCATCCGCCCTTGGCCTAATTTTGCATCCCATGCTCGATTAAGGAATTGCTCGTTTTTAGCACGACGGCGGTGGTGCGCAATGTCAGGAGTTTATCCGTCAATATGGGTCGACTTATTTTGGACAACATTGTCCGCTTGATGAGATTATTTCCATGCTTGGAGGAGCTACACGTGAAGGTAGCGATTTCGTAGCTTTTGATATTCTTGCTATTCATGCATGCCTCGTTAAAGTTTTATTTATCGTTCTTTTCAGTCTGGTGTATCATCCGAAACAAATTGGTGGCGTCGTAAACACAAGGATTTTATAAGATGTCATGAAATCCGTCTGAAGATTGTGGTGATGGAAACGTATCAGGGCACATCATCGCATGTTAACTTTGCCACATTCTTTCTACTGAACGCGAGAATGCTGGAGCTGATGACATTTCATATCGAGGCCAGTATTTACAGCGACGAGTTCTTGGTAGAACAACGTAAGAGGCTTCAGCTAGATAACAGGGCTTCAAGAGGTGCTCGGTTTCATTTTACAACTGCTAGCTGTCAACATGCTGTTTGGAGCACCAAGCATCTCGGCGAGTTGGACTTGAATGATGATCCTTTCACATGTAGATGTTGAAACTGGGTATGATCTGTTTTGCAGCTATTGTTGCATATCACCTTTTGTGTGTTCTTCTTCTTTTACTTGTGGGCATATCGCCTCTAGTTTTTTTTTGCCCAAGATGGATTAGTTTTCGTGTTTGCAGATTGCATATGTTTGGTTCAAGCATCAATTAAGTGGCCTCACAGACCATCTGTAGTGTCACTCTTCAACGATGATCAATTGGGAAGTGTTTCTTTCTTGAATGCCATTGGGATGAAAAGAACTGGTTTCTAAGGGTTCAACTGAGGCTGCTTAAGGAGCGTTTGGTTGTGGGCTTAATTTTGACTTTGAACTTATGATGGCAATGGAAGAAAGGGTACCCTACTTTGATAGGCACATTGAGAACTTCCCGGTTGAATTGTGGCCCACTTTGGAGGCAATCTTCTGTCTGCACACTGGAGTGAGTAGATGCCGACGAGTGTCCACTCAAGCGATATCAGTATACCCAGTTAAATGAGATGATTGTCTCAAAAAAAAAGTTAAATGAGATGAGATGACCATGTAGGCATGTAGTACTCACTCCAGTACAAATTCACATATATACTCTGGATCATGCACTCGTATATATGTGTTGATGAGTGCATGATCCAGAGTACACTCAGTGTCTTGACATGTGCATTGTTTATTATTCCTTTATATACTTGTTGAGTCTTTGTACTCACCATTGTTCTTTTGTTGTTTTCAGGTAAACCTTGCGGACGACATGCATCAAGGTGTTAGCGGAGTAACACCTTCAGTTTAATCTTCACTACACAATCCACACATTTATACCTTGCATGGCTATGTCGTTGATAACACTTTAGAGGTCATTATGTCGTGTTGAACTTTTATTTCACCCTCAGTTAACTCTTCATTTGCTACAAATATCTTGTGGAGATTGATATTTGGTTGAGCGTTACATATGATTATGCATGGGGCAGTGCTATTTGTACGAACGCATCTTATAAAAAGTTTTACGTACTCCTTCAATCGAGAGTTGGCGAGCTAAAATCATGGGGCGGATCAAACTAGTATGTAGAGTTTTTATAAAAAGGTGTATACATAGGAATATGATTTTCATTATTCATGTGACCTATTATGGAGTTTGTGGAATATATTAATTGCATGTGGTGGATATCCTTAATTAAAACAGAGGAAAACTCTACTGAAATTTTGTAGAAAGCTCATGTTAACTTTCCCTTGATAGTGTATGTGGTAGCATTTCAAGTGCTACTTGACTTGGCTTTGGGGTGTTAAGTTGGTGCAGACCAAAAGATTCGTGACAGTCCCTCGGAACAAAAATGTGTTCTTGGCAGGGAGTATCCTTCCTTTTGTCACCTGCCGTTTTACTCTGTAATCTATATAGTCAGTTCAGTATTGTTTGGTCCGTAACATATATCATGTCAGTAATTTGATTACTTAGAGAGCATTACTAGTAGAGCCCTCAAACCCTCAAACCCCTAAAAATAACTGTTTTTTTACAATTTTCGTCGAAAAAAAGCCATAGACTAGAACCCCTTAACCCTCAAACCCTCAAATTTTTTTAAAGGTCCAACCCTCAAACCCTCTCCCAATCCTCAAAAGTAAGGGTTGGGGAGCAAAACCTACCCCAACCCTCATTTGGCGGTTATACTCGCGCGGGAGGGAAAAATCCTCCCAACTCCCGCGCCCAAGCCCGCGACCGCCGCTGCTAGTTGCCCCCGTCGCCGGCGGCCACCCCGTCAACCTCCCGCGCGCAACGACAACGTCGTTCATGGAGAATATTCCGTTATAAGGGTTGGGTTTGAGGGTTCTAATCTTTGCCTCTGTTTGTCAACACGTAAAAGTGCAAAAAAAGATCATTTTTGGACCCTTAAAACGCTAGTGAGGGTTTGAGGATTCTACTAGTAATGCTCTTATAGCTACATGAGGTTTGTTAAGGTTAGCAGAGAGCAAAATCCTTGTAGTCACAACGTTGCTTGCTATGGTAGAACTAGCCAGCGCACTGCTTGTTGAATTGGCAACAGTCATATACTCATGTAGATGTTTTCCATGAGGAAGGACTTGACTAAACTATTTCCTTTGATCTATAAAAATCCCTTTTATACCAAAACAAACTAGGTTATCATCTTAATGGCCCATCTCCAGCAAGCGCATGCGCCAAACACTCCATTGTTGCAGTACCTTTACTCCCCACCCTGTCAACCCGAACCTCCAGCCAGTTGACTCCACGCCCAACTCCGGCAACCACAGCCCAGATCCCTCTCTCACCGGCAATGAGAAACCTGCCGATGATCGATCCGAAGGGCTGATCTATCTGTCCGATCATCGAACCACGTTAATGGAGCCTCACTAGGGCACCATGGCCTGGCATAACGTGCACACTACATGTGTTGATGAGCGCATGATCCTGAATAGGGAAGGCACATCAGTCGTAGAAGACGTAAAGCACAAGCATTGGCCATGCGCAAGAGCATGCGGCATCCTTCACAAGCAAGCTTGACCAGAACGGAGATGAAACAGAGAAGGAAGAACATCCGTGAAAAAACAATACAAAACGTACTGCAACAATTTGTAGTTGGTTTATGCCACTGTAGAACTTTAAGAGAGAAACATCTCTAGGCAAGCTCGGAAGAACAATTCACGGCACATAGCAGGCACCACAGCTCTGTAGAAATGGGCAGCGTAAACCAAGAAGCAAACAACAAACAGTTGCTCAACGGAGAAGGCCCAAAAGCACAGAGCTGTTCAGACTTCTATAGCAACAATTCGGTCAACCAAAATAAACTTTTATATCAGCAACAGCAACAGAAATTCTGTCGCAATTAATTTGGGAAGGGGCACGAGCTACAGGCCATGGACATGAAACCGGAAGGAGGAACAGTATCATAATCTGCATTTTATTTCATGCATTGTGATGCTACGAGGAGCAAAAGCTGTGGCGCATATCAAGGAAAAATGTCTTCAAGGAAGGGTTCTCTCGTAGAGGGGAAGGGCTCCCAGTGCTTTACGCTCTGCTGCCTCCTTTTTCACCTGCAACAGAATGTGAGATCAAAACATTAGCCAACTTGGAACAGATCTTAATGGTATTGAAATGGTAAATAGCTTTCACAGGATAATATCAAATCATCGGCTTGAAGCCCAGGATTTTTTTATGTCAACACCAGTCCTGTTTGGAGAAAAACTTGCATGTAGAAATAACAATTAGTTCCAGGAACTGGCAAACTAAGTTGTCAGAGGTGTTAGAAGGATGCTACACATCAGTCCCACCTTACATACGTAGATCATGAATTCACAATTTTTTTGGCTGTATGCCTGTACCATCTTGTACTCAACTACTCAAGATAGCATGGTTTAGGGAGGAACTTGATGAAACTGCTTTAAGTAAAACACATCGGGTGTTTAATTTGAGGCATCACACCTCATCCTATGATGGGTTGCCCAATCATGGGGCCATCCAATGGTTTTGGGATGACGGATCAACCCACTCCATTCATCAAATCAGACAAATGAGTTTGTATCAGAAGGTCCATTCTCCGTCTGGGTTGAAACTAATCTATACTCCCTCCGTCCGGAAATACTTGTCCTAAAAATGGATAAAATGGATGTATCTATAACTAAAATAAGTCTAGATACAACCATTTGTAGGACAAGTATTTCCGGATCGAGGGAGTACATGTTGCATAAATAAATTGATGCAGAAAAGTGCAAGGGCTGAAGTCTACAGCATGACCGAAATGTAGCACACTTGTACTTGTAAATATTTCTAAGCAGCATATAGAGTATTATAACTTGTTTATACATGAAAATACAAAAGACAAGCATCAGCAAATACACTTACCAGAGCCAGCATGTCGCTCAAATAGCTTTTGAATGGTGTCTGCAGTGCCTGTACAGAGAAAGTGAAGGTTTCAGAAGACCAGTGTTTATTACATATGTTTGATAATAGCTAATGTAATGGTAATCAACAGCTGATTACTGGACTTGAAAGAATGGTTAGTTTATAATGTCCTGTTTCTCACACATCAACACTTCACAGGTCATATGAGTTAATGGGTATTCACAGGGGAAATAATCTAAAACATCTTCAGCACTGAAGAATAAATAAACAGGCTGGGTATTCATGCAAACTCATCTAAGCAAAATGCATCACAACTACTCCCTCTGTTCACTTTTATAAGGCTTTGTAGATGTTTCAGACATTGTGCAAAACAGCTCAACTTCACTTGTCTAAAACGACTTATAGAAGTGAACGGAGGGAGTAGTTATTTAAACTACATACTGAAAAATGACACGATAAGATCCCAAGACTAACTAAACCGCTGCAAAAATGTGAACTTGCTATAACATAATAGATTTCAACAATTTTATGCTTTATTAAACCTAATCCTTTATTCTCATGTAACATTTCAAAGTTCTATCAAACCTAAAACATGACCATTTCTCACTAAAATACAAATTCCATATTGCTGGGCACAACTTCTCTGCTCCAAACTATTGAAATCTCCAGCATCTGATTCACCGGTTTCTTAGGAACAAACCGGTACAAATTACAATGCAGCGTGGATGAACCGAATGGATCATCCACAACACCAGCCCAGTAGATTCATCTAGAGCACATATGCAGCCGAAATGCATTATGCACCTCACTTTCCCCATCCATTTCACTAGACGCGCAACCATCAGCCATAACACAAAGAGAAATCGCGGCTACCGCACATGCTCTCGAGAAGGCCAGAATCGATCGGGCAAATCCGCACGCCATCCCCGCATCCAACAAACCGGAAACACGCGGGCACGCGAATCGAGAGAGATCCGCGCGGATTAGAGGGCGGGGTGGGGGGCAGGAAGAGGGACGGACCCGGACGTCGTCGGGGAGGTACTGGTGCTTCATGGAGAGGTCCATGGCGCGCTTGAGGCGCTGGTGGCGGGCGTCGACCACCTCCCGGGGCAGCCTGCCGAGCGCCTCCTTGATGTCCAGATCGAAGTAGGGGTCGTACAGATCGTCGTACCTCAGGCCTGGAGCCACCATCACATAAACATTCAGATCGCCCGGCCTCGCGCGGAGACCGGATCTACAGTACGATTGAGACGACGAAGGATGGGATCGGATCGGATCGGAGGTTACCGTAGTTCTTGAGGCGGTTGGAGATGGTGAGCATGTGGATGCGGGCCAGCGGGTTGCGGCGCGGGTTCACGAACCACGACGAGAACGCGGACAGCATCGACGTCATCCTGGACGGCGGCGGCGGCGGCGGCGGCGGGGATCCCCTTTCGTCTCCTCTCTTCTTCGGCGTTTGTGATTTGGGGGGAGGGGATGAGGGGGGAGGTGGGGGGTGGTTGTGGTTTCCCTCTTGGGCCGGGGTCGTAGGAGAGAGAGACTGGGAGAGAGTGTGAATTGTGAAATGGGCCGGAACAAGGGTAGGTCCAATGAGTTTGTACTGCTTATTTTCACAAAGTTATTTGTATTTCCTCAGAGCCTCTTTGGATTACAGAAAAGAAAAAACATTTATGTGAGATAGCTCTTTTCTTCAAAAGAATGGATCTATGCTTTTTTATAAGAATTGATTTATGCTCTTAGTTTTTATTAAAGATTAATGAATTTACAACACGGCAAAGGTAAGGCGCAAACATGCGTGAGCTGGTCATAGCGCGTGACGGCCCATTGGTCTTAGCGTACAAAACTGCGTGTGCGCCCTGAAGATGGCGTGTGTGTGCACGCGCTCGTGCTGATGTGACCGCGACGTGACAATGTGTGTGTGTGGATTGTGTCCCGATGTGTTGGGTGTTTTTTTTACAATAATATACTCCCTCCATTTCAGAATGTAAGGTGTATTGATTTCCGTGCAAATCAAATTTGTGTATGTCTGATCAAGTTTATAGAATAAAATATTGACATCTACAATATAAAATAAATAAACTATGAAATACTTTTCATGATTAATCTAATGATACAAATTTCTTTTCCCCACTTCCTTATGAATTAAATACAAAAGTGGCAGATACAGACTTATTGTACATACTAGTTAATTGCCCGTGCGTTGCAACGGGGCATAACAAATCATGTGCAACATGTATATCTCTAAGATCCTCGTGCACAATAAATGATATTGTCAACTTTTGTTTCATGTTATAAATCACGCTTCTTCTTCATCTTCTTCACCGCTATCTCCACTTCCCATTCCAAACTCGTAAACTTTGTTAATGACACATCCGGCTATCAATCAAATTTTAGGCAAGGGGATACATGGTAGCTTCTAAAAACATGAGAAAGTTTAGTACCTTTAGAGAAGTTTTAGGGTGAATATGGAACATAAGTAGTTCTATGTTCAACATAGAACTATGTGGTACACATTTTGGGGAACTATGCATTGCTCAATTGCTGTAACTCTATTTTCTGCATTTCCTGTAAATTTTAGCAATACGCAGTGGCATCCGTGCTCGGTCCCAGGTTGAGCTGCATGACAATGGCAACACTGACATTGTGATCACAAATTCCAGGAATATCAGTCGTAACGTGGTGTAGAAATTCAAGCTCCCGTCAATGAGACAAATTCCGAAGTGAACCTATCATCATGCCAAAATTTGCATCAAAAGTCTTAACTTAATTATTAGTACAGAACCATTATGGTGGACCTTCCACTGGTCAAAAGTTCACATACAAAAGACAAATTAAATACTTAGAATCTTGAAAACTACATCTCTTAGTATTGGTACAGACATTATTGTTAACACATGCTTTAGTGAAAAAGGTGATCCCGAAATTTGGGATGGAATTCTATATACATGTAGAGACATGTCCTTTATACACAAAGTTAATGGAAGAACGTAAACGAAAGATGGCACTAAATTGCAGGCAGTCATGACAAGATGCAAATTAAGCTCAAAAGGAGACAAATTCCAAAGTGAATTGGTTCCTTTCAAGCCTTTTTTCAGAGCAAGAACATACAGATGATGAACTTCCTTTTGATTTTTATTTTCTTTGGGGAGAGGATTGTTTGCCAAATAATCATCATGAATCATACATAGAATAATTGCATCAATGGTTGAAGATTTACTTAGTCTCATAAATGTGGTGATTCTTGCAAGACCTTTTTTTTAATTTAGTTATTGTTTTGATTTGCAAGGCTTTACTCCTTATCTATCTTGAAATTATTTAAATAATCATGTTTTCTCTGATTGCGAGGAAAGCTGATGCTAAATTGCTCTTAGACATAAGAATATGCAAATTATGCTCAAAGCAAGTATAATTGCTTAGTGAATTTCTCAATAGAAAATGAAATGAAAAATATGAAAATAAACATAGAGAGTAAATAGCATAAAACTACTAGTTTAAAGGTTAGGGTTTCAAAAAACTACCACTTTTTAAATTTTCTCAGAAAGCTACCAAATGCGTGGTCCGCTGTTTCAAAAAACCCAAACCCGCGGTGACTACGATTTAACCGTTTTTCTGACGGCCTGGGCCCATCTGTCAGCCCACGTGGCCACGCGCGCTGACGGCGCGGCAGTTGACAGCCGTTAGCCGACGCGGTCCGGTCGGAACCAAAGTAGGCGTTCGGGTGCCTTGTTCTCTCACTCCCCCTCCTCTCCCCCTCCTCTTCCCCGCAGTGACCTAGGTGGGCGATGGCGGCGGCGCAGCCAAATCTCGTCGGCGGCGAGCGATTGAGCCAAGGCGGCACCGGCGAGGAGGGCGTTGGACCCTCAGAGGTGGACAAATGGCTAGGCAGCTCGAGCTTCCTGGCGCAGCGGTCGCAGCAGCCATCACCGCCCGAGGCTCATGTGGATCCGCGAGCTCAGATCCGAAGTCTCGCGCTGCAGGCATGGCGAAGCGCATCCACGCTGATCCAAAGAAGCGGCCACCATTGGGCGTTGTCCTTTGGTGGAGTGAGGTAAGCACTGGTCAATGTTTCTGGGTCCTTTAGTTAAAATTTCTAGGTCCTTTAGTTAAAATTTCTGGGTGCTTTAGTTCAAATTAGAAGAAAGTGCTACTGTATTTTATTGGTTAAGTCGGTGTAGAAGAAAGTGCATTTGGTTAGTTCATTTGGTCAGTGCATTCACTGTAATTAGAAGAAAGTTCAGTAATGTTCAGTGACTTAAAAAATAATTGTTTGTCAATTTAATCCTACAGCTTAGATGATGCGAGTTGGGACTTGAGGCTACATTTTCAAGGAATAGATAATATGGAGAAAAAGTATTCAGTGTCCTCAGATATCAGTTATCTGACCATATTAGCATTGGTTGAGTTGGAGGGCTATGGAATGGATGCATTTCTGACTTATGTAAAGGAAGAGGGAAAAATTTGGAGGTGTGGAGGCCCTGGATAGTGAGGAGGCATTAGAGGAAATGCTTGACTTATTTGTTGATAATAAGGTACTGAACATCGCTGTCGGAAAAGCTATCGATCCAAGCCCGCAGATGAGGAACAGATCCCCATTGATCATGTTGGTGAACCTGTTGTTTACAGAGTTTCACAAGAAGGTGTTCTGTACCCCGCCTCTAATGCTAGTTTGCCAGCTTTAACCCCTGATGAGCCCTACATGAACACACAGCAAAGCAGCAATTTTAACAAGGGGAAAACAATTTTGGAAGAAGAAGATGTAGAAGAAGAAGCAGATGAAGACGAAGAAGATGTACCAGAGGAAGAAGATGAAGTTGAAGATGATAAATCATCTTAAGATTTTGAGTTCTTTAGGGATGATTACAGAGGGGAGAAAATTTCTTACAAAGCTTGGTGTAGGGGTGAAGATGAGGCTGGCACTGATACTGCAGAGCACTTTTGTGCAGCTAACTCAGAACCTTCTGAGTTTTGGGAGGAAGAACCAGTTTTTTCTGAAGATGAACAATTAGAGGATCCTGGTACTGTAACTACAAATGCAGCCAAAAAGCTTAAGCCAGTTAGAAAACCTGGCCCAACTAGCAAGTCTCACAGTGAGCCCTGAGCACATCAAGTTTGAAGATTATGTCCTCAAGTCGATGAGTACTGTTTTCCGGTGATTTTGGCATAAGTGATGAAGATGATGCACCAAGGCTGCCATCTGGAAGGAAGAGTAGGAAGAAGCAGAAGAAGGAGAGGATATGGTATGATCCATCAAGGCCTGATGCACATGAGCAGTTTGCAATGCATTTGTGCTTTGAAAATGTAGTTGAGTTCAGAGAAGCACTTAGAAATTTTCATGTGAGGACTCTTAGAAATTTTGAGTATCACAGAAATGAACCAACCAGGGTTATTGCTTGGTGCTCTGAGAGAAAACATGGTTGTCAGTTTTACATAGTTGGCTCCAAGATAGCTCATGAGGCAACTTTCAGTATCAAGAAGATGAACCTGGATCACACTTGTGGAGCAAGTGGAGAGAACACAAAGGTGACAGTCAATTGGGTTGCTAAGGTTTGTGAGGATACAGTCAGATCCAACCCTGGAGCTGGTGTTGACACAATTATGTCATACACAAAGAAGAAGTTTGGTGTGCATGTGCCTAAAAGCTTGGCATATAGGGCACGGAAGCAAGCGATTGAGGTTGTGCAAGGAGATCACAAACCCAAAGATCACAGGATAAGGGACTACTGCAGTGTGTGCTAGATACTAACCCCGGCAAGAGGTGCATAGTAACAACACATGAGGACCCACTTAACCCAGCTCCTACCCCAAGGTTTCACTATATGTTTTATTGCTTGTTTGCATGCAAGGAGGGTTTTCTGAATGGATGCAGCCATTTATAGGTAAGTATTCAGAATTTATATGCTTTTTAAACATTGATGTACTTAGGCACTCATGTTATCATGTTAGCAGTGTCGGATGGTTGCTTCATCAAGCTAAGTAATCGGTCAGCAGATATTGGCAGCTACAGGGAGGGATGGCAACAATAACATCTTCCCAATAGCTTTTGGTGTTGTTGATAAGGAAGAGACAGACAGTTGGACATGGTTTCTCACACAGTTGAAAACAGTCATTGGAACTGGCAATAAGTTTGGCAAATACACAATTATGTCTGACAGGAAGAAGGTATTGTTCTGAACCTAGTCTTTACATTTGCCATGAGTAAAATGTTATTCAGTAGATGAGTAACACTTAAGATTACCTTATATTGAACAGGGATTGTTGAATGCAATAGATGATGTATTCCCTGACTCTCCACAAAGGTTTTGTCTTAGACATATTTATGCCAATTTCCAATCTGCTGGTTTCAGAGGAGAGGAACTTAAGAAACATTTAGATCAGGCTGCCTATTCCTTTACCAAACATGGACATGATTTAGGCATGGAGAATTTGAAAAAAGAAAGTTTAGAAGCTTGGCAGTGGTTGTCACAGATACCAGAGCATACCTAGGCTAGGTATAAAATGGACATTGTGTGCAAAACAGACCTGGTAGTAAACAACCTTAGTGAGGTTTTCAATAGAATGATATTGGATGTTAGGAACAAGCCAATCAGGACTATGTTAGAGGGCATAAGAACAAAGTTGATGATTAAGTTTCAGAAGATCAGAGAGAAGACAGAGGCATGCAGATGGGAAATCACACCTACTTATTCAGAGATTTTAGAAGAGGGGAATAAGTGGGCTAAATATTGTGAAGCATACATGGCAGGGCCAGGGATATGGCAGGTCACAAGTAGCTCTGAAAACACATATTGTGTTAATTTGAACAATGAGACCTGTGGATCAGAGGAGGTGGGACATGACAGCTATCCCCTGCAGTCATGCCATTGCTGCAATGCAGAAAGTGAAGATACACCCTGAAGACTATGTTTCTGCTTTCTTCAAGAAACCCATGTATTGTGAAACATATAAGCACATAATATTCCCTGTGCCAGGTCCTGACCATTGGCCTCATACACCTGGTGATGATATTTCTCCCCCTGTTTTTAGAGAAAAGAAAGGTAAAAAACAAACTGCCAGGAGGAAAGGCCTGTTTGAGGTGCCAGCTAAAAAGGATACTTCAAGGATTGGTACAGTGACATGCAGCAACTGCAAGAAGCAAGGGCATAGGATCAATAATTGTGGTGTCCCTTTGAAACCTAAGTTCCAGATGAGGCTGAACAAGCACCAGGTATGTCCATTGATTCCATTGTTACATTCATTGCATTGCATTGTTACATTCATTTCATTTGTAGGAAAATAGTTCTAACTAATATTGTTGTGTAGGAAAATAGAGCAAACTACTTTGAGGCTGGATCTTCAATGGCTGCAACTGCACAAAGGCCACCAAGGGTACCTGCTGCCTCTGCACCTACACCAACTCCTCCTCCAATAACAAATGAGTCATCACAGACAGCTTCTAGGTCAAGGAAGAGGGCAGCACCAGCTACATCAACAGCACCACCACATCTCAAGAAGAGCAGGACCAACACCTCTTCTGCAACAGTAGTACCACCTCCCAAGAAGAAGAACACAACTATTTCTGGCAATGGATCAAGGTCTTCTCCAGCAAAGAACACCAGGTCATCAAGGTCTTCTCCAAAGAAAGAACCCCGTGTCACCTGCTACCAATAGAGCCGGCATTGGATCTTTCATTGCTCCTAGACAATCTGGTACAAGTGTTGTGCAGGATGGGTCAAAGAGGGTCAGGAAGCCATCTAATAGGCTGAAAGATTACTTTTATGCAAGTGGCAACTAGCTGAAGTGGTTGAACTCCAAGTGCTTGACACTGTTTGATTTGGTTTGTAATAACATTGCCTCACTAAGTACTTGATACTGCACTGTTTGATTTGGTTTGTAATATGGTATTGTATGTGGATTATGCACTTGTATGTGGAATGGTACTGTATGTGGAATCTGCACTTGTTTGCAACTTCAATTCATCTGCAACTTTTATCTATATGTGGATTCAACACTTGATATACACCTTACAGATAGAAACATCCAAATGTTACATAGATAGAAAGATAGTCTCATAGATAGAAAGATATCTATCTGACCAAGTGCATTATATGGTACTGAGATATACATTACTGACCAAATGCATACATTTATTCAGAAACATCCAAATGTTACATAGATAGATAGATAGTCTCATAGATTACATCAAAATCTCACAAGGACTACCAAAACTCTCTCTGAAATTGACTTACAAATAGAAAGATAGATAGCAAGATAGATAGCTAGATTGACATATCAGTCATAGCACTCAAAGAAACGGACCCACTTGGTCCTAGTTGTTGGATGAGGAGCCATGACTGCCCTCATCCTTGCCCACCTAATGATCTCCATGAATGACCTTCCCCTGCCACCAGTGAAAACCAGCTCTAGTTCTTCATCATTGCACTTCTCCAAAGACCTTGTTGGAGAGTCGGTGATTGAACTCCTCTTGCTGCTCATCTGGGCCGCCTCTAGTGCCCTCTCCGCCTGCGCCTCCTCCTCCTCCTCAGGTCTGCTGCTGCTGTCCTAACCTCCACAGCCTCCCCTCTTCCTCTGTGACATCTCCCATGTCGATCCATCTGTAGGGTTTCTTTTGGGTGGCGGCTGGTGGAGTCACCTGGAAAGGGTGGGGTGGGGAGGGTTTATATTGAGAGATGAATGGGGGTTGGGTTTAGTAGGCCTAGGGTTGCATTTGGTCGAGAGTAGTGGGCCACTAAGCCCAATTACCCACGTAAATAATATATGTAGGCTAACAAATAACATATAAAAGATATAAGATCAAGTTGAACACTTAATAGCATACAAGATCCATTTCCACAACTTAGTAGCATAAGAGATCCATTTCCACTACTTAATAGCATAGGAGATCCATTACAACACTTAATACCATAGGTGATCCATTACAACTTAACAACATAGGAAATAAGGTTCTTACACTAGGTTAAACTACACATTCCCCCAAAATGTACACCCATAATCACTTGAAATCATGCCAGGCCACATCCTTATATAAAGGCCTTTGGATGTACTTACATCACCAACATATCACAGCAAGTTCAAGACTCAAGGATGGCCTTGATTTGCTCTAACTTCTCCTTGCTGCCATACCCTTCTTTTAGCAGCTCAGCAACAACAAGCTCAAGCTTTGCCTTCTCCTTCTTAAGAACATCTCTGTCAACTTCAACATCCTTCATAGCCTTCCTGGTGTTCTTGATGATATCAGCTTGGCTCTGCAAAATGCACCTCTGCTCTTTTGCAAGTTTGAGCTTTTCCATCTGCACCTCCAACATGGCTTTCTCCTCTAGCTCCTTCTTCTTCTTCTTCTCAAGTTCTTCCTCCTCCACTTGTTTCTGGTACACCTGCTTCTCCACCCTACCATACTGCCAATCAAACATCTTGGATACATCATCAACAAGCTTGGTGTACTCAATGCAGAGCTTGTCATTTTCAGTCCTCAGCTTGGCCAACTCCCTTTCATGTTCACTCTTAAGCCTGGCCAACTCCTTCTCAAACTTCTCCTTGTCCTGTACCCTTCCAAAGTTCTGCTCATGGAACATCTCCCATAGCTTGCACAAACATCTCTGAAGAACATTTGGCCAAGGCCCATCAACCCACTCTACAACACCACAATTCACACCATTTTCCTGCATTTGTAAATGTGATAAGTTATTACAAAAGGACTAGTACCTTATTTCAATTCCATGATTAGCTTGACAAACTTAAGATTTCCTAACTATTAATAACATAAATGAGATATGATAAGTTATTACAATGCCATGATTAAGTTTCCAAAGTGACAAAAATACATATGTGTCTATCATATCAAACAAACTGCTGCATCATATCAAACATCTTTGAACATCCATAGCGTAAAACTTAATTGGCATCTAACTCGGACTGGGCAGCCATAGAACGCCTCCCTGTTACAGGCCCTTCAAAAGCAACACGCTTAATAGGCCTCAGTTGGTGCAGAATGCACTTGGGATGAGCAAGCTCAAGTTGGCCACAGAAAAGGGGCTCCATAGTGGTGTCTGGTTCCTCCTGCAACCATAATAACCAACAAACACTGGTTTCAATCTGCACTCAATACCAGAATCAACTTGCACTGTTCATTAAATCCCCAAATCAGCATGAACCCTAACACTGTACAAAGATGAACCCTAGGTTACCTCAATCCTACAATCAAACCCCACCCTCACTAATCAAGAACAGTATCACACACACAACAACAACACTACACTAAGAAACATCCATGGCTGTAGCCTAAGCTACTAGCACCTAACCCTAACCCTAACCCTAGGTGGCAAAGAACTTACCATAAGTCCCATGTCCATGCTAACAACCTCGCACTCCTCCTCCGAGCTGGTTTCCTCGCTGCTCCAGAAGGCATTGCGGCAAGGAGGTCGACGGCCACCGGCCTCAAGAGAGGCAGCAAGGCGGCGAAGCTCAGATGGATCGGGGACTGAGAGCAGGGGAGTGAGCGAGCACGAGAGAGTGAGCGAGCGTGTGATCCCGACCGACCGAGCGGGTATATTTACCCCTGTTCGACCGGGCCGGTCGGCTAACGGTCATTAATCGCAAGGCGTCGTAGCAGCTGTGGGCCACGTAATGGACAGATGGGCCCAGTCGTCGAAAAACGGTTAAATCGCTAGTCACCGTGGGTTTGGGTTTTTTGAAACAGCGGACCGCGCATTTGGTAGCTTTCTGAGAAAATTTAAAAAGTGGTAGTTTTTTGAAACCCTAACCTGTAAACTAATAGTTTATGCTATTTACTCAAACATAGAGGTATGTGCTCTTCTTAAGCCAGATCCACCTTATTCTTGTTGCTTGGTCTCCCAGTCATTGACGACAACCACCACCCTGTCGAACCAATTGTTCATCTTGTCCACCTCCGCCATCTACCACACAACCACCTTAGTCCCCACGTCCTCCTCCTTCACCTGCTACATCTCCACTTGCAGTGCCGCGCCCCTCGGGACAACCTCCAGGTCAATCTGCGATACCCTGCTATTGCTGCCGCTCCTGCTGGCTGGTGTGGCGATGTAAATTTATACTACTTCACTGGATACTACATATCTAACATTAATCGATGAGTATGCTTGTCTTCTGTATAAATTCTTATAAAATTATAATCCAGCAGTTGTTCTTCACCATGTGAATTAGTTCTTGTCAAGTAAAATGAACAATCATTCATGAACTTCCATCTGGACATTAACGAAGCTGAATATAATCTTGTTAGTACAGTTCCATAGAAGGAACTATTGTACAATAGAAAAATGAAAACATTAAATGGTGGATGAATGGAACTGATCATGGAATAGCAACGATATTCCAAACAATATATGTATCACTTGAATTCCCTAATTTTGAATACTGAAAAAGACACACATGAATCTGTCAGACTGGTATGAACACTAATATTGTACACATGAATCTGCCAACAAGGCAGCAAGATGCCTTTGGCTTGGCGTGAGAAGCGACGCACAGACTGGCACGGATGAGATTTCTCATGCTGTTCTCGCCTCCTCGTGTGGTGTCGTCTCCTGCAGGCTGCAACACAACAACACAGCCAATTCGACATCAAGAACTTGCAGATTAGGAGCCCCTCGCGACTAACCTGGAGAATCAGGGGTGGATGTAGGGGCTACATGGACTGTGAGAGGAAGGATAGGACCGGGACGTGGGTTGGCGACAGAGGATCCGACGGAGTCCCGACCCGGCGACGGAAGACCATTGAGGCCGTCGACGAAGTAGCTCCGGACGGCGGCAACAAGTCCTTGGGTCCCCGCGTCGGTGACCACGGGCCGTGGCTGGCGAGTGGCCGCTGATGCTAGATGGAGGCACACGCACGTCCGACGGGAGATTGGAGGCACAAGCACGAGATGGGAGAGGGAGGGGGGCGGCACCGAATGCAATGTCGACGTGGTGGCGGCGGCCAGATCGTGATGGGGATAATGCTAAGTGGGTGTGTGCTTTCTTTGCGTGAGGCGAGAGGGAGGCGGACGAGATGGAAGGAGAAAAATCGGTACATGCAAAAAATAGATCGGTAGGAAGTGGTGGACGGGTGGAGGCCGGGAGAAGCGAGGGGCTCGACGAAACTAACGACCTAAGGGGGGAAACGGAACCTTATGATTCTTTTAGGTAGTAGAGATTGGTATTTTTTTCTAAAAAAACTTGGTTAAACATGTACATGTTTGAATTTTGAAAAAACTAATACATTTTATATTTTGGGACCGATGGAGTATATGATTTCGGCTCTAAAAGGAGCAAAATTCCAACGTGTCGCAGGAGCTCTCAAACATATCTTTACAAATCACTTTTTTGCATACTACTCCCTCTGTAAACTAATATAAAAGCGTTTAGATCACTATTTTAGTATTCTAAACGCTCTTATATTAGTTTACAGAGGGAGTAGCTTTTAAAATTCTTTAACACTTTTGTTCTGTTATATTTCTCATATTACGCGGGACGTCGTTTAGTTAGCCAGTTATCTCTACTACTTAAAAAAACATCAGGTTCCCATTTCACCTTTATTCGCACCACCTCTTCGTCCAACCTTCCATATATATGTTAATCAATCACCTTAATTTAATTACCTTCTGAACCAGTTTCACTTTAATTTACTTATCAAACATCTAATCAAAATATAAGGTAATTCACGATCAGAATTTGATGGACATTTATTTACGTAATTGCATTATTATTGACAGGTAAATCACAAGCTAAAGTACTAAAATATTTATATCTCGTTGCAATGCACAGACATTGTTCTAGTCAAATTAAAAAATGGGTAAGAACAATGCATTATTTTACTAGTGTTGACATTCACATTGCTTAATTTTGAAACTCATAATTCAGTCAAAGTTGTCAATAGTTTTCTTTTCTTTTTTTTAACATGTGCCTATAGCTTCCGAGGGTGGGTGAAATATCTGGCTTGCCACCCCACCCAACATTGCTTGTATCCCCGTGTACAATAAAGCTTCTCGGTTGCTATAAAAAAATGTTTTTCCAACTAAAAAGAGTTGTTGTTTTTCCCTTTAATGCCTCGCCTCTTTGGGTTATAGGAAAATCTTTTATGTGAGACATGCTCTTTTTTTAAAAAAGAATGTATTTATGCTATTTTTTGAAGAACAGGTTTATACTCTTTAGTTTTATCATAGATTGATGAATTTACAACACGGCAAAGGCAAAACGCAAAAGTGAGTGAACTGGCCATAGTGCGTGATGTGCCGTTGGTTTGCCATGCAAAACTGCACGCGTGCCATGGAGATGGTGTGTGCGCTAACGTGACGGCGTGCGTGTGCATCGCTCTGTTTTGGTGTCATTTACAATAATGTACATGATTTGGGCTCTAAAAGGGGCAAAATTCCAAGGTGACATGGAGGTTTTCAAACTTGTATTCTTAAATCGCTTTTTTTGTTGTTGCGAACTGGCTTTTAAATTCCTTTAACACTTTTATTATGTTACTTCTCAGATTATGCAGGACGTGTAGGTTGATTTGTTGGATAGCTACAGTATTAAACTAAAAAATGGTTAATAATTGGTGCATTATTTTACAATGTTGATATCCATATCGGTGGCTCAGCCCCTAGGTCATGTAATTTTGAGGCTCATAATTTAGTCAGAGTTTGCTTTGTAGCTTAGAGTGTGCGTGAAATATCTGGCTCGCCTTCTCTCAGAACATAGCTTGTATCCCGGTGAACATTATGCAATGAAGCTTCTCGGTTGCTCTAAAAATATATTTTTACTCTAAAGAAGTCGTTTTTATTTTTCTTTAAGGGCTATTTTGGATTTATGCTTAAAAAACAGATTTATGCTCTTAATATTTATCATAGATTGATGAATTTACCACACAGCAAAGGTAAAGCGCAAACGTGAGTGAGCTGATCATAGAGCGTGACGGGCCGTTAGTCCGCCATACAAAACTGCGCGTGTGCGCCGGTTGTCGTCTATGCTGATATGATGGCGACGTGACAACATGCGCGTGCGTCGCGCCGTATTGGTGACCTTTACTACAATGTATATCATTTTAGCTCTAAAAGGAGATAAATTCCGATGTGCCGTGGAAGTTCTCAAACTTGTCTTTTTAGATCACTTTTCTGTTTGTCATGAACCAGCTTTTAAAATCCTTTAACGCTTTTATTCTGTTACTTCTTAGATTATGCAAAATGTGTCGGTCGATTAGTTAGGTAGCTATTAAATAAATTACAAAAAAAGGTAGAACCACCGCATTATTTTACCATCTTGACATCAATGTCTCTGCTATACAAATACTTACACAACAATATATAATACAAATATCCAGAGACAATTGAAAGCGCAAACACATATAATACAAATACAAACACACAAGTCAACCGACCAATTATAACTGAGCAAAAAACAATGGAAAAGAAACCAAACTCAATACCATTAGGTAAGGCACCCAGAGCTTTCTATATATACAGATACATCAGCTCAACCTCACACTCACATCAAAGCAAAGGCGACGTCTCAACCTCACCCACAAAGTCACAAGATGCACACATCAGACTGGTGTCACACACGCACACACACAAGGAAAGTATCTGCTCGTCTTTTCCCAGACGGCATTGCCATTGAAACTGTGCAGTTCCACACGAAAGATGATGGCCGGCCCGACGGCGAAAACCTCGTGCGGCCGCCATGGCCGCCCTAGAGCTTCAGCTTCACCATGGCCGGGTGGCGGTGCGAGTCGACCAGGATGGACCACAGGACGTGCACGTCTTCGTCCTCGCAGGACTTGACGTCCTTGTACAGGATCCTCATCCCCCTCCCTGCCAACAAGCACAACAATGTCAGTGCCTAGCAAACAGCAATGGCACAAGGAATGGAAACAGAGCCCCATTTCCCCCAACCGTCCACAATGCCACAAAAGAAGAAAACAAGATTTCTACAACAAAGCGAAGAAGATGAGAAGTCGGTTGATCTTACGGTATTTGCGCGCCGAATGCGCGCGGACCATGATCTTCCTCAGGGGGGAGAAGAGGGAGCGGAGCCACCCCATGAGGAAGCCTTGACGATAGAGCCCGAGGGTTATGGCCTCATGGGGTGGGGTGGGGTGAAATGAGGGAGCAGAGCAGAGGCTGCAAGGCAGGGATGTATGTATGCAGGGGAGAGGAAACAAAAAGGAGTCTAGGTTAGAGAGGAAGTAACCATCAATCAGGCCCTGCTTTTTGGCACGAGGTGAAGTTCAGTGCACTGTACCCTTCTTCCCCTCCACTCCTGCCACATGTCTTGGGCTTCCTTCCTTGCGACCCAATCATGGTGCTTTTCAGCCATTTTGTTCTGGTATCTTGTCCCTTTCCTCTTCTTACTCTTCCTACCTCCTCCCCTTTTCGACAAGGCCCTGGCCGGCCCCAAACCTAACCATGAAAAAGAATCATGTGAGTGAGTGCTGCCAATTCTGAAATCTCCACAGCAAAAAACAAACAAAAAATCTGCATTTCGGAATCATCGCTATCATGGTACTATATTATGTAATCTATACTGGTGGAGGACTGCAGATGAACTTTCTTTTTCTCCTAGAATAGTAGCTACATCAACTATTCTTAATTTTTAGCAACGGCAGCTACACTTGTAGTGCAAGAGCGTACTTGAATAATGGTAGCTGGTTTTGGAATAGCATGGTAGTTCAATATTCGTAGCTTTTAGTACAAGTAAATGGTTGCTGATTTTGGGCGGTGCAATTTTACAAGTATGAAACATGATTCTACCTACTTTCAGGAGCACTGCGATTCACACACATTTTACAAGTATGAAACATGACAAAGAATAATGTGAGTGAGTGCTGCCAAATCTGAAATCCCCACTTCCAAGACAAAAAAATTGCATTCCAGCATCATCACTATCGTGGTGCTATATATTATATAATGATGAAGACTGCACATGAACTTTTCATTTTTCTAGAATAGCAGCCCATGAACTAAATGTGCTTGACTTGTAGCACAAGAGTTCACCAGAATACACTAGAAAACTGGTGGCTGGTCTTGGTATATCATGGTGGTTCAGTATTCTTAGCTTTCAGTACAAGTAAATGGTTGCTGATTTTGGGTGGTGCAGTTTTACAAGTATGAAACATGGCCTTACCTACTTTTAGGAGAGTTAAAATTCACACATGCAATTTACCATGGTATGCTAGTAAGTTGAGATTAGTTAATTATGTGTTGAACTTAAACTAACATCTAATTTTTAGATATATTATGTCTAGTAGCCAAACGTTTTCACTACTGCAAGCCTATACTCTCCTTATGTGACAATTTAATATAAAATTTGCTTGATCGGTACTCCCTCTATAAAGACATATAAGAGCGTTTAGATCACACTTTACAGAGGAGTACAATGTAGTAAATCCCTTTTAATGCTGTGTTACGCCTCACGAGCTCAACCCAACATTCAGTACAAATTAACCTTCATTTGAGACAGCAAATGGTATGTGTAAAATTTGCAAGTTCCTAAACACTGTTTTTTTAAGGAAAACACCCTCAGGGGTATGATTAGATAAACATGATTATTATGCCATAAGGCTGATTACACAGAAGAAAGAAAACAGAGCAGGAAGCATGACCTGAATTCATACAAATTACAGATTTCCAATTTCCAATCATCGCTTCCTTTTGCCAATCTACCAGCCTCTTTATTTCAATCTCTAGACATGTGAAGGAATCCTGCACTAATGGCATGGAGATGGTTGGCCTGAGTTGCCATTTATCTGATCAAAGAGATGGTTGGCCTGAGTTGCCATTCAACCGACGGGATATAGGAATCTGTAGCATTGGTTGCTAGAACTACGTGTGGCCAGAAATAAAGCATTGGTTAACAGCCATTTTATCAGATAACAGGGTGTGGTTATTGATTTGAAGCGGATCGAGCATATGTGTGGCCAGAAATAAAGCATGAGTTTCTGCATCAGCTACAGAGATAGAAGCTTTGCACTTTGATACATCAGACTCTGCATCAGCCACAGAAGATAGAGGGAATGGTCAATTACAGAAGACTCAGGTGCTTGATAAAAGATAGTATGAATAAAATTATCATCAGAGTGGATCTCAGTTCAAAAGGCTAGATAGAGTGAAACCAGGTAGCTCTGGAGTAGGGGCAGTTGAAGAACAAGTGTTCGTCAGTTTCAAGATCTCCACATCTATCGCAGTTGGGAGAAACTTTTTAAATTCTCCAATGGACTCTAGAAGCAACAGCCATAGATTTGGTAAGTACTCTTTGCATATCCTCTAAAAGTTTTTAAAAACTTTTGATGCAATGATATTCGCAAAATTCAACCTCGGTATCAATTTGTTAAAAGCTAGCCCTGCAAATCAGGTCATCCTGACAGAAAAGGAAATGATTCAAGCTTTTTCTCCTAGTTGAGATTTGCATGGAGTACAGGTTCTTCAAGGTCCATTCTGCGCCAGCCCCCGGCCAAAGATGACAACTGATCCACCTTATCATACAACCCAAGGAGACCACCGGTATGAACAAACAGGACCTTTCGCCCTTCCCACTTGGCTCGATTATCTGACATGTTCTTCACCATACCGTATGCCGCCTTCCCGGTGTAGACCGGATCGAGCATGATGCCTGTCGCCGCAGCGACATCCTTCACAAACCTAAGCTCCTCGGCCGTGCTCCTGGCGTAACCCAAGCCCTTGGCATCTTCAATGCTGACTATATCATGTGAGTTGAGACCAGACTGAAGCTCATCGATCAGACCTTGAACACAGTCATAGAAGTATTTGGGGCCATAGCAGACAGAGAAGGCGTGGACTTTGGCCTTCAGGCTACTCAGCTGCGATCCCAAAGCGAGGCCGGCGACGGTCCCGCCGCTGCCGCACGCGACGACAATGTCGTCAAACTGAACATCACCACCAGATAACTGAATTTGCTGCTCAATCTCTCTGACTGCTTCGATGTATCCCCAATTCCCCAGCGCGTTTGATCCGCCGGCGGGGATCACGTACGGCCTCCGTCCTTCTTCCAGGAGCCTCTTCTTCAGAAGTTCGGTGAGAGCCACGCTCCCGAACTTCAAAAATTCTATCTGCGAGACCAGGTCGATGTGCGCGCCCAGCAGCCTCTCGACGAGCAGGTTGCCGACGAGACCGGGGTCCCGGTCCACGAGGAGCTTGGAGGTGCAGAGTATCAGATAGGAGTCGAGGCCGGCGTACTTGGCGGCCACGGCGGTCGCCCGGCAGTGGTTGCTCTGGATGCCGCCGGCGGTGACGACGCAGTCGGCGCCCCGCGCGGCGGCGTCCGCCACGAGGAACTCGAGCTTCCGGGCCTTGTTGCCGCTCAGCTGCATGCCGGCGAGATCGTCCCGCTTGATCCATACCTCGGTGTCTCTGGGCAGGTCGGGCAGGTTCCACCGGTGGATTGGGGTCGGGAAGTGGCCGAGGGAGAAGGTGTGGGACGGAGCGTGGGAGAGGCCCGACGCCCAGGGCAGCGGCGCGTAGGGCTTGCTGGAGAGGAAGCCGCCGATCCGGGCTGCGGCGGTGGACATCCGGCGGCGTACGGTGAACTTCGGGGAGAAGGAAGGGAGGACGCAGGTGCTGGGCGGCATTGCTCCGGCGGCGGCGGCGGATTGAAAATCTCAGAGCGATGTTCTCGTGGGTTTGTCCGTCGGGCCTGTCGCTCATGTGGGCTTCGGGCGTCGTTTTTTACCCGGGTTCGAAGCCCGGCCCAGTTTCCAGGGCGGCCACGCGTTTTTTTTCCTATATATGCGGAGGCACGTGTCAGTTCATCGTCGTCACAGCGCAGCGGGACGAGGGCGGGGAGGCGAGCTGCCGGCGAGGGAACGAGGCAGGAAATGCAGGGGATGGAGAGGAGCACGGCGGGGGCTCCCCAGTTGGGCCTGCCACGTGCGAGGTCGTCGCGGACGATGCAGGTACGGCGAGCCCCGCCTTTTTTCCCATTCGCTCAGTGCCTCGTCTCATCCGCCGGTCGTCGCCGCGGCCGGAGGCGCCGATGCGCGCCACCCAGTCGACGAGCACCATGGCTTGATTTCCCCAGTCAGTCGTGTGCTTGGCCCTCTGTTCGATTCAGGGAGCTTTGTTTCAGAACCTTGCTCCTCTGTTTCTCTCAAAAAAAAAAAAACCTTGCTCATCTGTTCGGCTTTGTGACTCAGTTTCAGATTCTTGCAAGGTTGGCCACGTACCCTGCTCCTGCCTTTGCCTAAGATAAGATGGGTCCATTTTAATTGAGGCAGACATGAATTTTTGGTAGAGTTCCTAAAGCTGCGTCCAGAGCTCGATGATAGCATTCCTGTGATCAGGCCCGCGTGTTGTATGTAACCTCTTCCCTCTGTATGTTTCGATTCCTGCTGCTTAGTATGGTCATAACTGCTGAAAATATGGGCTGTATGAGTCATGTATCTGGAGTTCTGGACAGTGATGTTCTTAGACCAGAGTTGAGTGAGAGTGAGAGTTTGCTGTTTCACTTTCAGCTGCAACAAAAAAAAAAAAACGAACTGGGATGTATGGCTGTGGTTTCATTTTATATAAAATGGAGCCGGGGGTAGAGCCCCTGATTATGGGAAAAGAATTGGTACAAAGCTAGGTAGAAGTAAGCTAACATATTGTGGCTAGTGGTGGTGTTTTGCCGGCTCATTTCATCTTGCTGATGCTGCTATGGCAATGTGAAAGTGTAATGCTCGTGAGGCTATTTCTTTCATCTTACCAACTAGTTGTGTGGGGTTCATTTTGTTTTCTGGAGCGACTAACTATGTTAATCATTTTTAGGATAATTTCACCAATTTCACTCTCAAATCTTTTTTTTTTTGCTTACATAGTTTCTACTCCCTCCGTTTCTAAATATTTGTCTTTTTAGAGATTTCAAATGGACTACCACATATGGATGTATGTAGATATATATATTTTAGTGTGTAGATTCACTCATTTTGCTCCGTATTTAGTCACTTGTTGAAATCTCTAGAAAGACAAATACTCCCTCTGTTCCTAAATATTTGTCTTTCTAGAGATTTTAAATGGACTACTACATACGGATGTATATAGACATATTTTATAGTGTAGATTCATTCATTTTGCTCCGTATGTAGTCACTTGTTGAAATCTCTAGAAAGACAAATACTCCCTCTGTTCCTAAATATTTGTCTTTCTAGAGATTTTAAATGGACTACTACATACGGATGTATATAGACATATTTTATAGTGTAGATTCATTCATTTTGCTCCGTATGTAGTCACTTGTTGAAATCTCTAGAAAGACAAATATTTAGGAACGGAAGGAGTATTTAGGAACGGAGGGAGTAGTAGTAAACTCTCTTAACGGAATATAGACTTGTTTTTTAACATGTCTTCCAAAGATTATTACTGTCCTTTTTCTGTGAAGAACTATACATCTGTATGGATTAATGCACAATCTTTGAAGAGGTGCTTGGTGCTTACTGCTAGCTTTTGCTTCCTGCTTTTCTTTTTGATGGCTTAGTGCAACCATCTGCGCTACTAGTAGTTTTTGTGCAGCTTGCTTCATTTGCCTATTGCTAGTCCATTACAAGGGGAGTTTTGATTTGCACCAATAGTGAGCAATCTTCTGTTAAAAAATCACTAGTCAGTAGGCGTTTTTTGGTCTCTTTGGCCTTTTGGTCACTAGTCATTGCATTTTCTTGTTCTTTTTCTGCCAGTTATAGTTTATTTAGAAACATGAAGGCTCAGATCATATTTGAGACCTTTGTAATTTCATTTGCTTTTCATTACTAATATCCATTTGCTTTTCTGTCAGTTATAATTTTCAAGAAACAGGAAGAATCATATCAGATTTCAGTCTATTCTTCTTCAGCTATACTATCTACCCAGCGCTAGGTCGATTATCAATACGGAAGCACCCTAGATGGAGAACTTATATACTGTTTTTCTAAGAGAAAAATAGAAGTTTGATGTGGAGGTGGCGCTGTCGGGCGAGGTCAGCCACCCACCAATTGTAGCCAGTGCTTCTGAGTTTTAATCACTAGTGTGTTCAGTCATGTGAGTTTAGCTCTCTACTAGTCTTCAGACCTTCATTTTTTTTTCTCAGTTTTAGGATCAGTTCTTAGACTTTTTAGTTTAAAAAACTTGTCATACTTTACAAGAATTCTTGATAAAACCGAGTTAGCGTATGTTCATAAAGTTGGTAACTGTTTAGTCCCTGGTCTTTTGTTCAAATTTCACTCTCCTTTTTTAGCCATCACTTTTTTTTCCTTAATTCGTTCTTCTCTCTTTGTTGAGTAACTTACTTAGTTATTAACTTATTATCATCACTCTTTTAGCTATCACTCCTGAGACATCGAAGGAGTAAAGGAGGAAGAGGTGGATGGTGATCAGAATTTTTAGTTTTCCACTCTTACTCATTCCTTCCTCCTCAGTCATCTTGTCTTTCATCCCTCAATCTTCAGTTATACTGTGGTCATTGCATATACTTTTGAAAAAAAGAGGCTGGCTTAAAAAACAGGGAAAAAATATTTTGTAGTCTGTCAGACAACCACTGGGCCACCCTGCACATGCATGGGCCAGGCAGGAACGATCCTCTACAGCCGTTGGATTGCCCCTATCAGGGGAATCCTGGCCGTTAATCACGCTCTGGCCCAGAGGTCAGAACCAAACTGAAGTGCTTGCCTCCTTATTGGTAAAGGATGCAGCGGTACGAGCCTATAGAACAGATCCTGTTCAAGTAAGGTCGTGCTACCTGCAGCCGCGCCTCGGGTTATAAGCTGGTTCTGCTCCCTGTAAACTGGCGAGGTGGGACTAATGTTAGGCATGCCAGCGCCAGCGCCCCCTGCGGTGGGAGCTTTTAGAAGGACTGCTAAGTGCTGGCCCGTGAGGTTGGTGGGCTGCTGCCTGCTAGATAGACAGAGCCCGGCCCATCTGTGAAACATCAGTCTCGTATGGCTTTTTTTTCCTACCCCCCCACATACAAAAAAAAAGTATGGCTTTTTCTTTCCTTTTTCGGTCCATCAGTCTGGAGCGAGTGGTGAGTCGCCGGCGAGGCAGGTACGGCGAGCTCCGCCTTTTTTTTTTGTGTCATATTCGCTCAGTGCCTCGTCTCATCCGCCGGTCGTCGCCGCGGCCGGAGGCGCCGATGCGCGCCACCCAGTCGACGAGCACCATGGCTTGAATTTCCCTGTCAGTCGTGTGCTTGGCCCTCCGTTCGATTCAGGACGGGAGCTTTGTTTCTGAACCTTGCTCCTCTGTTCGGTTTTGTGACTCAGTTTCATATTCTTGCAAGGTTGGCCACGTCCCCTGCTCCTGCCTTTCTTTGCCTAAGATGGGTCCATTTTAATTGAGGCAGACATGAATTTTTGGCAGAGTTCCTAAGGCTGCATCCAGACTCCAGAGCTCGATGATACTCCCTCCGTTCCTAAATATAAGTTTTTGTAGAGATTCCACTATGAACCATATACGTATGTATGTAGATGCATTTTAAAGTGTAGATTCACTTATTTTGCTTTGTATGTAGTCCATAGTAAAATCTCTGCAAAGACTTATATTTAGAAACGGAGGGAGTAGAATTCATGTGATCAGGCCTGAGTGTTGTAATCTGTTCCCTCCGTGTGTTTGATTCCTACTGCTTAGTATGGTCATAACTGCTGAAAATATGGGCTGTACTGTATGGGTCCTGTATCTGGAGAGTGCTCTTCTTAGACCAAACTTGAGTGAGAGTTAGAGAGTTTGCTGTGTTACTTTCTGCTGCTACAAAAAAACCGAGGTGGGGTGTATGGCTGTGGTTTCATTTTATATACTCCCTCCGTTCTTAAATAATTGTCTTTCTAGAGATTTCAACAAATGACTACATACAGAGCAAAATGAATGAATCTACACTCTAAAACATGTCTACATACATCCGTATGTTGTAGTCCATTTAAGATGGCTAGAAAGACAATTATTTAGGAACGGAGGGAGTAAAATGGAGCAGGGAGGAGAGCCCCTGATTATCGAAAAAAAAAAGAATTTTTGGTAGAAAGATAGGTAGAAGTAAGCTAACAGATTGTGGCTAGTGGTGGTGTTTTGCCGGCTCATTTCACCTTGTTGATGCTGCTATGGCAATGTGAAAGTGTAATGCTCGTGAGGTTATTTCTTTTATCTTACCAACTAGTCGTGTGGGGTTCATTTTGTTTTCTGGAGCGACTAACTAGTGTTAATCATTTTTAGGATAATTTCACCATTTTTACTGTCAAATCATTTTTTTGCTTACATAGTTTCTAGTAGTAAACTCTCTTAATGGAATATAGACTTGTTACTGTCCTTTTTCTGCGAAGAAACACATTTGTATGGATTGGTACACAATCTTTCAAGCGGTGCTTGGTGCTTATTGCTAGCTTTTGCTTCCTGCTTTTCATTTTGATGGCTTAGTGCTGTTAGATGTGTATAGTCTCTCTTGCACTTTACCATACACATGTATATGTACTGGCCCTTGGCCCTCCTGTAAATGCAGTTGTCCATTCCTAACATGGTATCAGATGCTTAGGTTCCTCTTCCGCTTCCGCACGCTCGCAGCTCCGTGCCTCGCTCCTCCGTCGCCGGCCTCGCTCCCCCATCGCCGGCCTAGCTCCCCCGTCGCCAGCCTCCCTCTACCTCGTCACCGGCGCCGGCAACCTCCTCCCTCGCCCCGGCTCTCTCCCTCCCTCGCCCCCGGCTCTCTCCCTCCCCGCCGCCACGCCGTCTCGCCCGCCTCTGCTGCCCGAAGCCTCAGCTCTGTGTGGCTGCCGTCTCTGCTGCCGCTCGGCTGGCTTGGCTGCCGTTGCCGCCTCGCGCCTTCCCGTGCTTGGCATGCGCCGTAGCCACCTCCCCACGCCTCGCCACCGGCAGCCACCTCCCGCGCCGCCGCCGCCTGGCGCCTCGCTGCAGCCGGTACTACCTGGTCTCTCAGAGCAGTCTCATCAGTAGATTGACAAAAAGAGCTCCTCATGTCTTCGCCGGGCTATGTCGCCGTTCCTCGGTGCTCGGTGATCTTCGATGGCACCAACTATGCCGAAGTTTGCGGGTTTATGCGTATCCACATGCGCGGTCTCCTTCGTGGGGTGTTCTTCTCGTTGAGGTCCCCGTCCGCCTTTGCCTGTTGTTCTGTGGCTCCTACCCCGCCAAAGACCGCTGGTTCTTGCTGCCTTGATGCTTCTCGTGCCGATCGCGATGCCGCCAAGGCTCTCGATGATACCGCAGATTGATGCCTATGATCGCCAGATGTCGCCTATTCGGATGCCCTTTTGCCTATCGTGATGATCCGCTCGCTTACACTCGGTGGTGCAATGATGATGCTCGTCGTTGTTCTTTGTTCTCATCGCGAGTGTCCTTCCTCGATTCGCCTCGAGTTCATGGGACTTGGCACGATTGCAGCAATGTGGTCTTATCTCGTCGCTTATCAGCCCTCCGGTGATGCTCTCTACCTATCTGTGGTGCGTCAGGAGCATGCACTCCAGCAAGGTGATTCCTCTGTTGATGAGTTCTATTCACAGTGCTCAGCCATCTGGCGCCAGCTTGACTCTCTTCGGACCGTCGTTTGTGGAACTTGTCGCTGTTGTCAGACTACACGGTCCGATTTGGAGTTTCAGCGGGTTCACGAGTTCTTATCTCGTCTTCGCTCTGAGTTCGAGCCTCGCCGTGCTCACCTGCTTGCTCGTGGTCGTGTTCCTATCTCGGAGGTACTTGCTGAGCTTCGTGCTGAAGAGACCCGCCTTCGCTCTGCTGGTTACTTGTGGTTCCATCAGTGTTGGCCGCCCCAGCTCCTATGCCACCTGCTTGCCTCACAGCCCCACCGCTCCTGCCTACTCCTTCAGGGGGGTGGGTCATCCTTCTTATGCTGAGAGGGGCCGGTCGCGTCATGACACCTTATGTGGCTACTGCTCTCGGCCAGGTCACCTAGAGTTTGATTGCCGTGAGACGAAGCGAGACCAGAGGCGCTCCTCTTCCAGTGGGACTCCTGGATCCTCCTCGACCTCGTCACTCACTGACCAGGACATTATGAGGCTCTGCGTCTCTTAGCTTCCTCAGCTCTTCGTCGACCGGTTCCGCTGCTGCAGGATCGCAGCCACCGCTCCACCACCGCAGCATCTACGGTCAGTACATCTTCGTGGGCTCTGGATTCTGGAGCCTCTTTTCATATGTCTTCTGATTCTTCCATGATGTCTTCTCTCCGACCTCTTGATTCGCCTGTTAATGTTCTTACCGCTGATGGCACACCTCTTCCTGTTGCTAGCCGTGGTCTTCTTTCCACTTCATCTTTTTCTGTTCCTAGTGTCTCACATGTTCCTCGCCTCACCATGAATCTTTTTTCCGCTGCCCAACTTACTGATTCTGGTTGTCGTGTCATTCTTGATACCGGTTCTTGCTCCATTCAGGATCGCCGCACCAAGGCTTTGGTTGGTGCTGGCCCTAGGCGCTGTGAGTCACAGGGCCTTTGGGAGGTTGACTGGCTTCGTGTTTCTTCCGCTGCCACCACTTCAGCCAGCTCCCATGCTCTTGCTGCCTCTTCGTCTGCGTCCTTCCAGCAGTGGCATCATCGCCTTGGTCACATCTGTGGCTCTCGCTTGTCCTCTTTAGTTCGTCAGGGCCTCTTAGGGTCTGTATCTGGAGATGTTTCTTTACATTGTAATGGCTGCAGACTTGGCAAACAGACTCAGTTACCTTATCCTACCAGTGAGTCGGTATCTCAACGTCCTTTTGACTTAGTTCATTCTGATGTATGGGGTCCTGCTCCCTTTGATTCGAAAGATGGTCACCGCTACTATATCTTGTTTATTGATGATTTCTCTCGCTACACTTGGCTCTACTTTATGAAATCTCGTAGCGAGGTTCTCTCTATATAAAAATGTTTTTCTGCCATGGTTCACATCCAGTCTTCCACGCCCATTCGTACTTTTCGTGCCGACTCACGATGAGTTTATCTCCCACTGCTGCGTGGTTTTCTTATGAACAGGTACTCTTGCCCAGTTCTCATGTCCCGTGCACATGCTCAGAATGGCGTTGCCGAACGTAAGCATCATCATCTACTTGAGACGGCTCGTGCTCTGATGATTGCCGCTTCTCTCCCACCCCATTTTTGGGATGAGGCTGTTTCTGCATCCACCTATCTCATCAACATATAGCCATCGACTGCTCTGCAGGGTGGTATTCCTATGGAGTGTCTTCACTGGTCGCTCTCCTGACTACTCAGCTTTTCGTATGTTTGGATGTGTGTGCTATGTCCTTCTTGCCCCGCGAGAACGCACCAAACTGACTGCTCAGTCGGTTGAGTGTGTTTTTCTTGGCTACAGTGATGAGCACAAGGGCTATCGCTGCTGGGATCCCGTTGGTCGTCGTTTGCGCATCTCGCGTGATGTGACCTTTGACGAGTCTCGCTCTTACTACCCACGTCCTTCTACCTCGAGCTTCTCTGTGGACGATCTTTCTTTTCTTCTTCTTCCTGATACACCCTGCTATGTGCCTCCTCATGTTTTTCCTCCTCCGCCTGCACCTCTCCTTCCTTCTCCTTCACCACCGACACCATCTTCCCCATCCTCCTCCTCCAACTCTCCACCATCATCTCCAGTCCGTCGCCCTCTCTCACCATTTCCTCTTCACTATACTCGTCGCCCTCGTTCGAGGATGTTTCCCCTGATGCGCCTTCCACCTCTGGTGCACCTCCTTTCACGCCTCCCCCGGTTCATAACCTCCGTGCTCGGCCTCGCCCCCCGCCTGATCGCTACTCCCCTGATCGGTACGGTCTCTCTGTTATTTCTAAGCCCATTTCCTATCGGACTGCCATGACTCAGCCTGAATGGCAGCTTGCGATGGCCGAAGAGCTTGCTGCCCTTGAGCGCTCTGGCACATGGGATCTGGTTTCCCTTCCTTCCGGTGTCTGTCCCATCACCTACAAGTGGGTCTACAAGATTAAGACTCGCTCTGATGGTTCTCTTGAGCGCTACAAAGCGCGTCTTGTGGCCCGTGGTTTTCAGCAGGAGCAGGGACGCGATTATGATGAGACATTTGCTCCTGTGGCCCACATGACCACTGTTCGCACTCTTCTTGATGTTGCTTCTATTCGTCATTGGTCTATCTCTCAACTTGATGTTCAGAACGCTTTTCTTAATGGCGAGTTGCGTGAGGAGGTTTATATGCAGCCACCACCAGGTACTATGCTCCCGATGGTATGGTGCGTCGACTTCGCCGCCCTCTATGGTCTTAAACAGGCCCTCGCGCTGGTTTGAGCGCTCGCCTCTGTGGTGACTGCCGCGGCTTCTTGCCCAGTGATCATGATCCCGTTGTTTGTTCACACGCCTCCTCGTGGCGGACTCTGCTCCTTCTCTATGTTGATGACATGATCATCACTGGTGACGACTCGGACTACATAGTCGTTGTTAAGGCTCGCCTTGACCGATTTCTCATGACTGATCTTGGTCCATCTGCGCTATTTTCTTGGGATTGAGATCTCCTCGACCTCGATGGCTTCTACATCTCCGAGAAAAATATATTCAGGATCTTTTGCTCGCGCTGCTCTCGGTGATGAGCGATTGCCAGACTCCTCACGGAGCTCAACGTTCAGCTTCGTGCCTATGATGGTGACCCTCTCCCTAACCCCACTCGCTATCGTCACCTTGTTGGCAGTCTTGTCTATCTTGCTGTTACGCGTCCTGATATCTCCTATCCTGTTCATATCCCGAGTCAGTTCGTTTCAGCCCCACCTCTGTCCACTATAGTCATCTCCTCCGTGTTCTACAATATCTTCGTGGCACGCTCTCTCAGCGCCTTTTCTTTCCCCGCTCCAGCTCTCTTGAGCTCCAGGCCTGTGACGCCCGGATAATTAAGCTACAGTGATCCCCCACTAATGATGCCACGTCACCTTGCTTACTGTTGATAAACTCTCGGTAGTTCAAAAACGAAACAAGTCCGAAATTTAATTAAAGGCAAACAATAAAAGTTTTCAAATATTAAAACTAAATGTTCGAGTGGATCCAAATAATGCATAGGTAATTATGATGGGGAAATCACACTTTTATAAAATGTTTAAATAATCTAAAATGAATAAAACAGTAGGGTAAACAGTTAAATAAGTGCCTTTACTAATTTATGAAAATACAAACTATTTTAAATAACTCCCAGAACTTTTGTGGCTGTGTCTAATATTGCATTAATAATTATTGGCCAAGTCTTATAATTTATAAAACCCAAATAATATTGAATGTAATTAGAAAATAGGGCACATAAAAAAGAAAAGCCCCCCCTCCACCCGCACAAGGCCAACCGGCCTAGCAGGCCGCCAGGCTAGCCCACGCCCCCCAACTCTCTCTGGCCTACAAGGCCACCCCCCCGAACCCTAACCGCACTCCTCCCCACTCCCCCGATCTCTCCCCCTCCCCCCGGGTGGATCTGGATCGGGCGCCGACCGACAACCGCTGGACCCGCCTCGTCGCTGCTGACGCGCCGTCCGGAGCTGCACCGCCAAGATGGACCTCGCGGACGCCATCGCCGGCCTGCCTCCTCTCCATCACGCCGTCTCCGTCTCCTCCCCGCGCCCCACTGCCACGTTCCCTTCACTCGCGGTGAGGCTCGGCCTCCACCTCCTCTCTCTCGCGCGCCACACGCCCGCCCGGCAACCGCCTACTCGCTGTGCTTCCGCCCGCTCGCTCGCGTGCCTCGCCACCATCACGCACGACGCACGCGACGCCAAGATCGCCTCGCGCGCGCCGAAGCACGCGCTCGCGTGCCCCACGCCGCACCTGGGCCGTGCAGCCCGCGCTGTTTCGCTTCCTATCGCGACCGCCGCTCATCGCTCGCTGTTGTTGCCACGCACCGCGCTCAAGCCTCGCGTTACGCCGCGCGTCCGACCTTTGATCCGCCGCCCGCCGCTTCGCTAACGCCTTTGCGCTGCCCTGCTGCAGCTGCCTCCTCTACTGCCGCCGCTTTTCGCATACCGCCGCCTTTTCACGCCCATGCTGCTGCTCGCTTCGCCCGACTTATCGCCACACGACGCCGTCGCCTCGGCGCCCGCCTCCCGCACCGCCGTGCCGCTCCCCTGCTGCTCTCTCCGCCACGGCCTCACCTAGTTCTGCTGCCCAGCGCTTTGCTGGCCTCGCCGTCGGCCATCATGAGTCCTCGTCTTGGCGTCTGTTCGGGCGACGCCCTGGTTCGCAGATTAACGCCGCCTGCCGCCTGCGGTAGCCCACACCATAGGCCTCTATGCCATCGAATGAGGGCCCAGCCTGTAACGTTTTTAAAAAGGAAATAAAATAAAAATGAATAAATAAATAAATAATTAGTGAATTAATTAAGTTAATTAATCCTGTTTAATTAATCTAATTAATCGGTTAGTTTAATTAAACAGTAATAAGATTAGCTAAATCTTAATTAACCTAAACCAGGTATGACATGCGGGACCCACGCGTCAGTTTGACCAAGTCAACTGACTATTGACTGCTGACATCACCCTGATGTCATGCTGACATCATAATGGCATTTCCAAATTAATTTAATTCTGTTAATTCCAAAAATGATTAAAAACTTTGAAAAATTAATATAAATTAAACCGTAACTCGGATGGAAAAATTTTGTACATGAAAGTTACTCAGAACGACGAGACGATTCTGGATACGTAGTCCGTTCATCCGCCACACATCCCTAGCATAGCAAACTCGCAATTTTCCCCCTCCGGTCCGTCTGTCTGAAAATGCCAAACAACGGGGATACTTTCCTGGTTGTTTCCCCCCTTTACCGGTATCGCCTACTACTGCGTGAGGTCATCCCTAGCACCGCGTATTGCCATGTTATGCTTTATGTTGCTTTGATTGCTCTGTTATTTATTGTGTTCCCCCTCCGTTACTTCTTTCCGGTAGGCTCCGAGACCGTTGCCGATACCCCTTATGATCGACTACATCGACGGCGACCCCTCCTTCTCGACTGAGCTTCCAGGCAAGCCCCCCCCCCTTGATCACCAGATATCGCCTATTCCTTCTCTCTACTGCTTGCATTACAGTAGTGTAGCATGATACCGCTTTGGTTAATCCTATTCGATGCATAGCTTTGTCATTGTTGCTACAGCTTGTTACCCTTACCGCTATCCTCATCGCTTAGTATAGGATGCTAGTGTTCCATCGGTGGCCCTACATTCTTGTCCGTCTCGCCATGCTATACTATCGGGCCGTGATCATTAGGGAGGTGATCACGGTATATACTATATACTTTATATACACGACACATGTGGTGACTAAAGTCGTCACTCGTTGAGTACCCGCAAGTGATTACGATGAGGGGCTGAAAGGACGGTGGATCCATCCCGTAGAGGCGGGCCTGGGTTCCCGACGGCCCCGATCGTTACTTTGTGGCGGAGCGGCAGGCAGGTTGAGACCACCTAGAGAGAGGTGGGCTGGCCCGGTCGGCGTCATGGATACTTAAAAATAACACGCTTAACGAAGTTCTTGGTATTTGATCCGAGTCTCGCCATTTGGTCTATACGCACTAACCAACTACGTGGGAAAGTTATGGGCACTCGATGTCGTGGTATCAGCCGAAGCCTTCGTGATGTCACGATCGAAGCGCGCGCCGGATTGGAACGTAAGCCTGCTCTTGTATTAACGGGGCTAGTTCTGCTTCCGTCCACGTACGCAACATGCAGGTGTGCAATGGGCGATGGGCCCAGACCCCTGCGCGCATAGGATTTAGACCGGCGTGCTGACCTCTCTGTTGTGCCTAGGTGGGGCTGCGACGTCGTCGATCTTCCGCGGCGGGCATGACCTAGGAAAGTGTGTCCGCCAAATGGGATCGGCGTGTTGGGTTATGTGGTGCACCCTGCAGGGAAGTTTATCTATTCGAATAGCCGTGATCTTCGGTAACAGGACGACTTGGAGTTGTACCTTGACCTTATGACAACTAGAACCGGATACTTAATAAAACACACCCTTCCAAGTGCCAGATATAACTCGGTGATCGCTCTCTCACAGGACGACAAGGAGAGGATCGCCGGGTAGGATTATGCTATGCGATGCTGTTTGGTGAACTTACCATCTACTCTCTTCTACATGCTGCAAGATGGAGGCTGCCAGAAACGTAGTCTTCGATAGGACTAGCTATCCCCCTCTTATTCTGGTATTCTGCAGTTCAGTCCACCGATATTGCCCCTTTACACAGATACCCATGCATATGTAGTGTAGATCCTTGCTTGCGAGTACTTTGGATGAGTACTCACAGTTGCTTTTCTCCCTCTTTTCCCCCTTTCCCTTCTACCTGGTTGTCGCAACCAGATGCTGGAGCCCAGGAGCCAGGCGCCACCATCGACGATGACTCCTACTACATCGGAGTTGCCTACTACTACGTGCAGGCCGCTGATGACGACCAGGAGTAGTTTAGGAGGATCCCAGGCAGGAGGCCTGCGCCTCTTTCAATTTGTATCCCAGTTTGTGCTAGCCTTCTTAAGGCAAACTTGTTTAACTTATGTCTGTACTCAGATATTGTTGCTTCCGCTGACTTGTCTATGATCGAGCACTTGTATTCGAGCCCTCGAGGCCCCTGGCTTGTATTTTATGATGCTTGTATGACTTATTTTATTTTTAGAGTTGTGTTGTGATATCTTCCCGTGAGTCCCTGATCTTGATCGTACACATTTGCGTGTATGATTAGTGTACGATTGAATCGGGGCGTCACAAGGCCTACTCTGATGCCACCTGGGTAGTGATCCCTCTGATCGACGCTTGTTGTCTGCTTATTGTGTCTTTCTTGGTGGCTCTCTTATTGCCTGGAAGACAAAGAAACAGACTGCCGTTTCTCGCTCGAGTACAGAGGCTGAGTTGCGAGCCATGGCTATGCTGACGGCTGAGGTGATCTGGTTACGGTGGTTACTTGAGGACTTTGGTGTGTCTGCTACTACCTCGACTCCCTTATTGTCAGACAGTACTGGTGCTATCAGTATTGCGCGTGACCCGGTGAAGCATGAGCTCACCAAGCACATCGGTGTGGATGCCCACTTTGTGCGTGCTGCTGTGCAGGATCAGACTCTCGCTCTTCACTATGTGCCCTCTGAGTTACAGTTGGCGGACTTCTTCACGAAGGCACAGACTCGAGCGCAGCATAGTTTTCTTCTCTCCAAACTCAGTGTTGTTGATCCACCATGAGTTTGAGGGGGGGTGTTAGATGTGTATAGTCTCTCTTGCACTTTACCATACACATGTATATGTACTGGCCCTTGGCCCTCCTGTGAATGCAGTTGCCCATTCCTAACAAGTGCAACCATCTATGCTAGTAGTTTTTGTGCAGCTTGCTTCATTTGCCTATTGTTAGTTCATTATACAAGGGGAGCTTTTCTTTTGCACCAATAGTGAGTAGTCTTCTGTGGAAAAAATTACTAATCAGCAAGCGGTTTTTGGTCTCTTTGGCCCTTTGGTCACCAGTCATTGCATTTTCTTGTTCTTCTTCTGCCAGTTATAGTTTATTTAGAAACTTGAAGGCTCAGCTCAGATTTCAGACCTTTGTAATTTCATTTGCTTTCCATTACTAATATCCATTTGCTTTTCTATCAGCTATAATTTCCTAGAAACAACAACACTCATATCAGATTTCAGTCTATTCTTCTTCAGCTATACTATCTACTCAGCGCTAGGTCGATTATGAATATAGCAGCACCCTACATGGAGAACTTATATACTGTTTTTCTAAGAGAAATTTAGAAGTTTGATGTGGAGGTGGCACTGTCGGGTGAGTTCAGCCACCCACCAATTGCAGCCAGTGCTCTGAGTTTTAATTACTAGTCCTTAGTCTTCTCAGTGTTCGGTCATGAGAGTTTAGCTCTCTACTAGTCTTCAGACCTTCATTTTTACTTTTCTCAGTTTTAGGATCAATTTTTAGACTTTTAGTTTAAAAAACATGTCATACTTTACAAGAATTCTTGATAAAACCGAGCTAGCGCATGTGCATAAAGTTGGTAACTGTTTAGTCCCCAGTCTTTTGTTCAGATTTCACTCTCCTTTTTTAGCCATCACTTTTTTTCCTTAATTCGTTGTTCTCTCTTTGTTCAGTACCTTACTTAGTTATCACTCTTTTAGCCATCACTCATGAGACATTGAAGGGGTATAAGAGGGAAGAGGTGGATGGTGATCGGTCTTTCATTTTTAGTTCTCCACTCTTAATCATTCCTTCCGTCCTCGGTCATCTGTGTCTTTCATCCCTCAATCTTCAGTTATCGTTCCCTCTGTATATATTGAGTTACTCTTCAGTTTGATCTTTGTTCATTATGTTGATAGGCGACGCCGAGTCCAGAAAAGAGAATGCGACGGGAAGTTCGAGGTGGAGGTGGCGCTGTCGGGCAAGGTCAGGTACCAGGCACATTACACCAAGTGCAAGTTCCATGCCGCCGGACATTGTGTTCCAGAAGGTAAGTGCAAGCTCGCTTTGGCAGATAGATTACAGAGGCAAATGCAGTCTGATAGAACCACAGAAGCATTGGTTTGTTCGGCTGTACTTGGCACAAAGAATATTAGATGTGTGATTGCAAATATAGATTATGGGGTTGTAGATAGACAGACAATTTCCAGAACAATACATCATGGAGGAAAAAAGAAACTGACTAAAAAAACAGAAGGACAAAAAGGATTTGTAAGTCTGTCAGACAACCTCTGAGCCACCCTGCACAGGCATGAGCCAGGCAGGAACGATCCTCTTCAGCCGTTGGATTGCCCCATCAGGGAAATCCTAGCCGTTAATCACGCTCTGGCTAAAGGTCAGAATGCATCAACCTTGGTAAAGGATGCAGCGGTACGAGCCTATAGAACAGATCCTGTTCAAGTAAGGTCGTGCTACCATATGCAGCGCCTCGCCTTATAAGCTGGTTCTGCTCCTCCCTGTAAACTGGCGAGGTGAGACTAATGTTAGGCATGCTGCTGCACAGCAGCGCCAGCGCCCCCTCAGTTTTTTTTTTTGAGACAACAGCGCCCCCTTAGTGGGATCTTTTTGAAGGACTCGTAAGTGCTGGCCCGTGAGGTTCGTGGCCTGCTGCCTGCTAAATAGACACAGCCCGGCCCATCTGAGAAACATCAGTCTCGTATGGCATTTTCTTTCCTACCTAAAAAAAAAGAAGTATGGCCTTTTCTTTCCTTTTTCGTTGCATCAGCTTTCCATTTTTGTTACTAATAACAGTTCAGAAGCTCTTCTCAAATGTCAGTATCCACTTGTCAATTATTATTTCTCACAAATTATCAGCACGCTAGTCAATGTTAAAACTCTCCGTGCCCCGAAAGTACGCGCCAACTATAACAGCAATTGTGCAGGCCAGGCAATTTTGCACGATAGGTATAATGTTCACACATTATCTTGTGCGACGGATGAGCCTTCAGGGGGCGCCTAAAATCGCCGCCTGGGGGTGATCCGGCGCAAAAAGTGGGCCTGCGGGCGAGTTGGCCCCCAGCCGCCGCCCCAGGGCCGGCTCCAGGCGTGGGGAAATTTTTTTTTAGACAAACTTAGGTTGAAACACGCCAATTTTCGGCAAACTTAGTCTTTTATATTCGCAAACTTGGGCTAAAACACGCCATTACATATAAAAACTAGTAAAAAAAAACTTGCTGAAGGCTGAGAAGTTGCCGCCATCGCCACCATCGTCGGCCTTCTCCTCCTTGACTCGGGCGCCCCTACTGGAGTCCTCCCCGGCTGGCGGCGGCGGCGGCGGCGCGTCGTCGTCGTCATCGCTGTCGTCGATGATGACGACGCCGCCTTCGTCGCGGCCTTGGCGGCCTCGCGCAAGCGCCGCAGAGGCGGCGATGGCGCTCCCTCGCCATCTTCGTGGAGTCTTGGCGTGCCCATTCAAAGGTCGCGTCGTCGCCGAGCTCGACCTCGCCGTGTTCGCGTCTTCACCGGCGCCGCAGCCCCGCCCGTCTTCACGGCGCGAGACCCGCCCGTCTTCGCTTGACGGCGCGGGGAGGAGCCGACGAGGAGGCGCGCCGGCCGCCCTCGCTGATGACGATGCCGGCGTTGCGGGTACGCCGGCCGAGCGGCGTCTCCGCCGCGGGGCTCGGCCTTGACGCTGAGCAGCGATGGAGTGCCAGAGGATTGGGAGGAAGAATGCGACGAGGAAGAAGAGGAGGAGGAGCCAAACCTTCTTGGCGCCCATTGCCCGTCGCGTCGGCGGTGCGCCGGGGCGGCCGTCCTCGCCGGGGGGTACGCCAACGGTGGTTTGTTGCCGCCCTCGATGTACGTCAGCACGCCGTCGAGGGTGCGGCCGCGGACGCCCCACTAGAGGTGGCACCCCTCGCTGTTCTTCAGGCCGCCGACCACCGGCACCCCGTTGGTGGACGCCAGCCGCTGCTGCTAGCGGCGCTCGAAGTACGCCGCCCAAACCGCGGTGTTGTTGGCGGCGTATTGGGGGAGGGAGAGCTCGGCTTCGGTGAGGGAGGCGCGCGCGATCTCGACCTCATCGGCGAAGTACGATGGCTTGGTGATGGCGTCGGGCAACGGGGGAATTGGCACTCCCCCATTGCTGAGCCTCCAGCCCGTCGGCCCGGCGCGCATGTCCGGCGGCGCCGGGATGTTCGCCTGGAACAGGAGCCAGGACTCATGTTCGCGGAGCGAACGGCGGCCGAAGCCGTTGGCCGCCGCCTCGTCTCCGGGGAAACGCTCGGCCATCGGGAGGGAGGGAGAGGGAGGGGCTGGGCGGCGGCGCTCGGGAGAGGGAGAGGGAAGGCTCGGCGGTGCTCGGGAGAGGTATAGCTCGGCGGCGAGGGCTGGGCTGGTGTGGCCACAGGCGGGCGAGGCCATCGGCTTATATAGCCGCGTCGCGCCCGTGTGTACGCGCGCGAGGGAGGGGAGGCGTCGGCGCGCCGTCTCGTGACGTGCCGCCCGTGAGGAATCAATAGCAAGGCTGACCGGCGGCGGCAGCCTTGCCATTGATTCCCCCCGGGAACCGAGGCGTCTGGTGAAGACGAGGCGCGGTGCTGCTGACGCCGCTGGCCCGCGGCTTTTTCGCGTCAAAACCACTCGCCCCGGCGCCCCCCAGCGCGCCGGGTTCGGTCTGAGTCCGCCGGCACTGATTTCGGCCCAGGCCGGCGAAAATCGGGCTCCTGAGAGCGTGACGGCGCGAAAAAAACGCCTGGGAAGGCCTTCCTGGGGGTGCGGCTGGAGATGCTCTTAATCTGTGGGAACTTGAACTCCGCGTGGTTTGGATTCATGCACTTGGTCTCTTCCCTTGTTGGAGTACCCCAGGACCTGCGATCGCACTATGACTGAACATGTCATTGTAAAGAATGCACGTCGCAGGAGAAAACAGTTCCAAACGTCGTACGTACTACAAGATTTCACCTTGATAATCTCAACCAGCTGATCAACTGAATTTTCCCCAGGAAAGAGAGACTGCAGGGATGAATATTATGAGAACAACGTAGAGTGAAAAATAAAACTACAGTATATGCATGAGCAAAACCTGTCCAAGAAATATATTAGTTCTGGTGAAATCAATGGCAGTAGTATATTCAGTTGCACCAAATACTGATTCTGGTGCTCCGTGATATCTTGAGTAAAATGTAGCAGATATTACATCAAAACAATGCAGAAATCACCATGTCTGGGTAGGTTACTAGCATTAGTGCGCACCTTTTCTTTTTGTCCTTACCAAGATCCAAGAATATGTTTAGCACGTTATTTTCGAAATCAGCAGGACTTGTGCATTTAAATTTCTACCTAATTATAGAAGGTAACCTTACCAAGGCTTTTGTGTTGAATATATGAGCAAATTACTACGAGATGACGATAACAGAAATTAAATTAATCATGCGGGCTAGCGTAGTAGATGAACAGATCAAATCTAGGGCACAAACTAGAACTAAGAATTCTAGCACGGTCTCGAACAAGGAAGACAAGATCACATACGGTGCAGCAGGAGCAGGACCGCCGGCGTTGATGTTGTCGCCCATGTCGTTGATGAGGAGGTTGTCGAGGTCGGGGAAGAAGTTGTAGTTGGCGAAGTAGTCGCTGCCAACAGCCGCGCGAGTGCGCTCCCCAAAAACCTTTTTTTCTCGAATACGTACGAGTGTGCGTATCATATATTAAAGGAGAAGGAGGGGACAAGGCCCCAGTCCACACGGAGGTGTTCCAATTACAAACTACTTGGACATCGCCACAACCGCCACATCAATCTAGCCTACTACTCACTAATGATCCACCTTTCTACGTCCGATAGGCACCTCTCCCAGACTCCTTTCAGCTTCCCGGCTTGTACCCATCGCCGGGCTTCTTCTACTATGCGCGCCGCGAGTGCTGTAACCGAAGGCGAGGCTCCATAAAAAACGATGGCATTTCTATGCTTCCAAAGTTCCCACATTACCAGCATGAAAAAGGTTTGTATGCCCGTTGGTCGTTGCTCCGCGCCGATCCGGGTGGTGCACCAATCCTTTAAGGTGTCCTTCGGCGTTGGCGTCCAGTTCGGTCTTCCGACGGCCGTGCAAATCGTCCTCCACAATGTTCGCGCAAACACGCAGCTCAGCAGCAGGTGCTCACTGGTCTTGTCGGCTTGTGCGCAAAAGGGGCATGCTGGTTGGTGAGGCAATCCTCGGCGCGCTAGTCTGTCGGATGTCCAACATCTATTCTTGAAGACGAGCCAAAGGAAGAAATGACAATGCAGTGGCGCACCGGACTTCCAAGTGAAGGATGCCGTTGGCCTGACTTCTCGGCCTGCAAATTTAGCCGCATACGCCGATCTAACGGAGAATTGGCGGTCCTTCTCCCAGGACCAAGCCACAGAATCATCGACCTCATCCGATAGCACGACTTGCTGAAGCCTTTCCCAGAGATGCAAATATTCGCGTAGTGAGTTCACATCCAAGTTCGGCCCAACCTCACGCACCCAGAGGTTATCCTCTAAGGCCTGTCGCACCGTCCTCGAGGCTCTGATGCGCCGCGGAACCGCTGCAAATATCATTGGGGCCAACTCTTGTATTCTCATGCCTGATAACCAGCTGTCCTCCCAGAACAGAGTGTTTCGTCCGTGCCCGATTGAGGCCCTAGTTGCGGCAGCGAAAACGGCCCTCGGTTCCCTTGGGACGTCGATAGTGAATTCGGACCACGGCCTCGTGACGTCAGTTCTTTGGAGCCATGGCCAGCGCGCCTGCATGGCGATGTTAAGCCATCGAAGGTTGGGTATCCCGAGCCCGCCTGTCCATTTGGGGGTGACACGCTTTCCCAAGCCACTGCACAGTGCCCACCTCTTGCTTCGGCCTTGCCACACCATAAGAATCCTCTGATGATTTTGTTCATGGCTGCAATAATCTTGAGCGGGAGATCCAACGCGAGCATGCTGTGAATAGGCACAGAGCACAGCACCGAGAGGACAAGGATTAAGCGACCACTCTTCGGCAACATAGCCGCTTTCCAAGTGGGGAGGCAGTTCGCCAGGTGCTCCACAATGCCCTGTAGCTGAGAAGCGGATGGCTTCCGCAAGCAGAGTGGCAACCCAAGGTACCGGCAAGGGAAGGCTCCAAGAGGGCAGCCGAGCATGCCCTGGATCCTCAAAGTGTCTTCTTCCGAGCATCTGATGGGTAGAGCATTTGTTTTCTGAAGATTAACCCGGAGGCCAGAGGCCATACCAAACATCCGAAGGATCTCAGAGCAAGCTGCAAGCTCTGCCGGTGCTGGCTTCAAAAAGACCATAACGTCGTCCGCGAGTATAGATATCCGGTGCTTCATGCCCGTGCGGCCCAGAGGGGACAGTAGCCCGAGGTCCGATGCCATCGAAAACAAGCGTTGCAAGGGTTCCATGGCGAGGGTGAAGAGCATTGGCGATAGCGGCCCTCCTTGTCGTAGCCCCTGGCAGCTAAGGATTGGTGCCCCAGGGATACCGTTTACCATGACTCTAGTAGGCGAGGTGGCCAATAACCCACATATCCAGTCAATCCACCTTGCTCCAAATCCCATAGCGCACATAACCTCGATGAGGAAAGGCCATTGTACTGTGTCGAACGCCTTCGAGATGTCTGGTTTTAGCATCACCGCCGGTTGTTTGAGAGCATGCAGCCTCCCCAAAAACCTGATCGCCCCTCTCACATACAGGATCGCGAGAGGCAGGGTTCCGGACATGCACTTGGTCTCTTCCCTTGTTGGAGTACCCCCAAGACCAGCGATTGCACTATGACTGAACATGTCATTGTAAAGAATGCAGGTCGCAGGAGAAAACAGTTCCAAATGTCGTACGTGCTACAAGATTTCACCTTGATAATGTCAACCAGTTGATCAACTGAAATTTTCCCAGGAAAGAGAGGCTGCATGGATGAATATTATGAGAACAACGCAGAGAGTAAAAAAAACTACAATATATGCATGAGTAAAACCTATCCAAGAAAAGCTGTGACTGGGTTGATTCTAAAAAAAAAACTATCGAAGAAATATATTAGTTCTGATGCAATTCAGTGGCACCAAATATTAGTTCTGGTGCTCTGTAATATCTTGAGTAAATGTAGGAGACATTACATCAAAACAATGTAGAAATCACCATGTATGGGTAGGTTACTAGCCTTTTCTTTTTTTCTTAACATTAATGTTTAGCATGTTATTTTCGAAATCAGCAGGACTCGTGCATTTAAAATTCTACCTAATTGTAGAAGAGAACTTACCAAGGCTTTTGCACTGCCAAAATCACAGATTTTGAGATGTGGGTTAACCAACAGTGGAAAGCTTACTAGGTTAGTACAAAATGCACTAGTGGTCATTCAAATTTGATTAGTAAATGTTTTTCCTAATGTAAAGAAAGCTCAACTAGCCAAACAACCCAGCGGGATTTGAGGGAACATATGTTTGGCACAACATACTGTAGAAAGGCTTGAACGTCATACCATCTCTGGTTGACGATTGCGTGTTTATATGCCAGGGTCGCGACCTCCCTGATAGTGTATAAGATTCGGTAGTTTGAGATACAACTTGTGCTACAAGGGATAAGATAGAGATAGAGAGAGTTGTTGCAAAGAGATAAAAGAGAATGCCAACAACCTAGTCTATCTCTCTGTCACGCCTTGGCTTCCAAGGCTTCCCTGCGACCGTGACATACATCGGGTGCAATATGCTTAACACCCTCCCTTAATCACAACTCCATTAAGTTGAGATTACGCTTGAATTCATCAAAGTTCCTTGTAGGTAACGCCTTTGTGAAACCATCTGCAACATGATCTCTAGAGTGAATAAAACGAATCTCCAACTATTGATTAACAACTCATTCTCTGATAAAGTGAAAATCGATCTCAATGTGTTTTGTTCTTGCATGAAACACAGGGTTAGCAGATAGGTAGGTAGCACCAAGATTATCACACCATAAGCAAGGAGCCTGAGTGGATTTCAGTCCAAGTTCCTTCAACATGTACTGAACTCAAATGATTTCTGCTGTGGCATTGGCAAGTGCCTTGTACTTAGTTTCTGTACTTGACCTGGACACAGTAGCATGTTTCTTTGCACACCATGATATAAGGTTAGGTCAAAAAAGTATTGCAAACCCACCAGTAGAACGTCTGTCATCTAGACATCCTGCCTAGTCTGAATCAGAAAAGGCACCGATAAGAGTAGATGAAGATATGTTGAAGGTTAGCCCAAGTTTCATGGTACCTTTCACATATCTCACTATATGTTTTGCAGCTGTCCAATGAACTATGGTAGGTGCATGAAAAAACTGACACACTTTGTTAACAACAAAATAAATATCAGGTCTTGTCAATGTCAAGTACTGTAGTGCTCCTACTAAGTTTCTATAATCTGTGCTATCTGCTTGACTCAAAAGATCTCCTTCTGTAAGAGACAACTTTTCTGTGCTGGATAAAGGAGTTGGTGAGGGCTTACATCCTTGAAGACCAGCTCTTCCTACCAGATCAACAGCATATTTTTCCTAAGTGATATGAAGGCCATCATCATGTTTCTTAACTTCAATCCCTAGGAAGAAATGCAGGTCTCCCAAATCCTGGAGAGCAAACTTAGCACTCAAATCTTTCAGTAATCTTGTCACTACCTTGTCAGATGAACTTGTAACAATAATATCATCAACATATATGAGAACAAATATGAATGTACTAGACTTATTGTAAATGAATAGTGATGTGTTAGACTTGGAGGAAACAAAGCCAAGTGCCTGCAGCTTCTGACTTAAGCGTGAGTACCATGCTCTAGGGGTCTGTTTTAGTCCATATAAAGCTTTATCAAGCTTACACACATGAAATGGTGAGTTTTTGTTTACAAACCCAGGAGGTTGTCTCATGTATACTTCCTCTTCCAGAACACCATGAAGAAACACGTTCTGCACATCTAGCTGTTTAAGGCACCATCCCCTGGAAACAACAATAGACAACACAAGATGAATAGTGGCAGCCTTAACAACAGGACTGAAGGTGTCCTCATAATCTATACCATATCGTTGCTTGAATCCTTTTGCAACAAGTCTGGCTTTATAGCGATCTATGGTTCCATCAGATTCCCGTTTGATTCTGAAGACCCACTTGCAATCAATTAAGTTTTTACCTTGCCGTGGAGGAACCAAGTGCCATGTTTTGTTTTTCTGTAGCGCCATGTACTCTTCTTCCATGGCTTGTTTCCACCGGGGATTACCAAGAGCTTCTTCAACAGTGTTGGGTTCACCTGAAGAACAAGCAGCTAGACCAAATTTGATTTTATAATTCACATGTTGAATTACCCCTTTTTGGAGCCGTGTACGTGGTGCTACAGGAGATGTAGCAGCAGTCCGAGGCGCAGAAGATCCTACCCTCAATCCCGAGGCTGATCCCCCTGACGCAGGTGCAGCCTCGTCCTAGCGCGCCTGTATTTTCTATGGCATCAGGACGCGGTGGATGTGGTGGAGACGGCACAGAAGATCCCGACGCAGATCATGTGCCTGCCGCAACCCCATGATTGCCAGATGATTGCACGGGGCTGGCAGGATCAACACTGGATCACGAGCCCGTGGGCCCTGACGAATCAGCGCGGGTGGAAGCGTGTGTCGTTTGTCGTTGCTCATAGCAGCGGGGCCCTCCTGGTGCCCAGCGACACTCAAGCAGCCGCATGGCAGCCGCGGATTGGGGCGACTCAACATGTGACAGCTTGGTTTTTGCCTTCTCCCTTTTTCCGGACTTTCAACTGCATTTGCTTTGGATTTGGAGTTTCAAATCAATTCATATGGACTTGAACACTTGGTCCTACCCTTGATTTTCACCCAAGTGACCTCTCCACCTCTAAATCACTTTTCATTCTCTAAAAAACTTCCACAAAAGCCCAAGGAATATTTTTCATAAAAGAAACATATTCATTTTCTTCCCTGAAAATCATTTCAGAGAAGTATGTTCCAAAGCAACCATCATTTTCTTTGCCCACAAAAATCTGAGAAAATTCCCAAATATTCTTTGAACCCTAGTCCACCTTCCTGAGAAAAAATATTGCATAACTTTTTGTAATATTTTTGCTATAGAAAATAATTTCTATTCTGTATAGAATGTTCACTTTCTACAGCAAGTACCATTTTCCTTGATCCATTAAGGCTGATTTTTCTTGAGCATCATTACCCTCCTAAGAAACTACTAACTACCAAAAATCAGCCCTAAACCCTCTCTGGTTTGACCACAGTCAAGCTCACAAGTTTCTGTCCAGAAACTTGCCAGCAAGAGAGCCACTCCCACAGTGCACCTATGACCAAGCGAACTATGCAAAATGACCAAAACCACTAAGGACTAACTGCCAAACATGCATTTATGGCAAGCCGTGGCTCTATGTCAGAGTTCACGCGGTGACCACACGTGTGCACGATGCCAACGTGCTAGTCGACGCGCTCTGGATGTCGCCGAGCGCTCTGTTCATCACGTGCTCTCTTCCCCGATTGCCGCACCTTGCCAAACCACGCCAGCATCACCGTCTCGACGTCCTTAACTCCCTCCTGGCGCTCGCCGATGCCAGAGCTCGCCGCAGCGAGCACGAGCATGGCACGACCAAGGCAACAATGCGCTCGTGCCCCTGTGCTCGTCGCGTACCGCGCTCCTATGCTCGTCACCGCTCGTCTACAGCCTCCGCGTGATCCCCGGTGTCTTCCCCCTCTCTCACTGCGCCATTCGTCGCCGGGCGACGCTCCAGAGAGCTCCGGCGAGCTCTCGATCCCTGCCTCGGCCTCAGCTATAAATAGCCCCTCCCGAGCTCATTTCCCTCCTCACTCACTCACTCAACACCTCACCACGACCCTGTAGGAAGCCGCAGCCCGGCCGGGTAGGCCTCTGGCCGCCGCCCCCGTCCCGAGCTCGTCGACGTTCCCCGTCCTGGGCCCCCTCCCTCTCCAGAGCCTCTCGCGCCCCACCAACTCCTCAGGCGTGCTCGTGGTGATCTACTAGAGCGAGCTGGTGCTGTTGGAGTTGCTGGACCGGCCTCACCTCGCCGGAATCGCCAACTCCGACGAGCCCGCCCGCTGCCGCCGCTGGAGAGCTCCGTTCCGACCCCGTCCGGCCACCTCTAGCTACGCTACGGGTACGGGCAGGTGCGCCTCGACCTCCTCTCCAATCCTATCCCTTTGGATTGAGCCAAGGAGCCCTCCTCGCAGGCGTGCGCTCCGGCGGAGCCTCGCCATGCTCTGTCTCTCTCCCCCTCCCCCTCCGACCTGACCAGAGGGGCCCGCTGTCAGCCACTCAGGCCGCGCCCGAAGTGGTATGAGTGGTGGCGCCCGGGCATTTTACGCCTTTGACGTAACCCCCCCTGGATTTTCTATTTAATTCAAATTTAGTTTAAATTTGACCAGAACTTTGACCAGCTCTAACTCCTATTCTACAAGTCTAATTGATTTGATTCTTTTTGCATTCTGTTCTTACTGAAAACTCTAGCAGCACACCCAAGATGGGGTTTTTCCTTGCTGCCTAGAATTTCTGGTAATTTTCAGAAGTGTTTTGACACTTTCTTTTTGGTCATTTGAATTATTTTCAGAAGGTGAAGCTTGTCTTGAAGGCATCCAGTGAAGGAAATATGCCCTAGAGGCAATAATAAAGTTATTATTTATTTCCTTATATCATGATAAATGTTTATTATTCATGCTAGAATTGTATTAACCGGAAACATAATACATGTGTGAATACATAGACAAACAGAGTGTCACTAGTATGCCTCTACTTGACTAGCTCGTTAATCGAAGATGGTTATGTTTCCTAACCATAGACATGAGTTGTCATTTGATTAACGGGATCACATCATTAGGAGAATGATCTGAAATACATGACCCATTCCGTTAGCCTAGCACTTGATCATTTAGTATGTTGCTTTTGCTTTCTTCATGACTTATACAAAGTTCCTGCTACTATGAGATTATGCAACTCCCGTTTACCGGAGGAACACTTTGTGTGCTACCAAACGTCACAACGTAACTGGGTGATTATAAAGGTACTCTACAGGTGTCTCCAAAAGTATATGTTGAGTTGGCATAATTCGAGATTAGGTTTTGTCACTCCGATTGTCGGAGAGGTATCTCTGGGCCTTCTCGGTAATACTCATCACCTAAGACTTGCAAGCATTGTAACTAATGAGTTAGTTATGAAATGATGTATTACAAAATGAGTAAAGAGACTTGCCGGTAACGAGATTGAACTAGGTATTGGATACCGACGATCGAATCTCGGGCAAGTAACATACTGATGACAAAGGGAACAACGTATGTTGTTATGCGGTTTGACCGATAAGGATCTTCGTAGAATATGTAGGAACCAATATGAACATCCAGGTTCCGCTATTGGTTATTGACCAAGAATAGTTCTAGGTCATGTCTACATAGTTCTCGAACCCGTAGGGTCCGCACGCTTAACGTTACGATGAAAGTTTATTATGAGTTTATAAGTTTTGATGTACCGAAGTTTGTTCGGAGTCCCGGATGTGATCACGGACATGACGAGGAGTCTCGAAATGGTCGAGACATAAAGATCGATATATTGGAAGCCTATGTTTGGACTTGGAAGGTTCGGATGAAATCGGGATTTCTGGAACACGAGGGGTTACGGAACCTCCCGGGGTCAATGGGCCTTGATGGGCCATAAGGGAGAAGAGGAGGGCCGGCCAGGGGCAGGCGCGCCCCTCCCCTAGTCCGAATAGGACAAGGAGAGGGGGGGGCGGCGCCTTCTTCCTCCCCTCCCTAAGTCCTAATCCAACTAGGAGGGGGGAGTCCTACTCGGTGGGAGTAGGACTCCGGCAGCGCCTCCTCCTAGGGCGGCCGCACCCCCTGCTCCTTTATATCTGAGGCAGGGAGGCACCCATGACACACAAGTTGATCTACGGATCGTTCCTTAGCCGTGTCGGTGCCCCCTCCACCATATTCCACTTGGTCATATCATCGCGGAGCTTAGGAGAAGCCCTGCGCCGGTAGAGTCATATCGTCGCGGAGCTTTGGCGAAGCCCTGCGTCGGTGGAGCATCATCATCGCCACCTGCCGTCGTCGTCTTGTGGAACTCATCCCCGACGCTTTGCTGGATCGAGTCCGGGATCGTCATCGAGCTGAGCGTGTGCTGAACTTCGGAGGTGCCGTGCGTTCGGTACTTGGATCGGTCGGATCGTGAAGACGACGACTACATCAACGCGTTGTCATAACGCTTCCGCTTCACGGTCTCACGAGGGTGCGTGGACATACACTCTCCCCTCTCGTTGCTATGCCATCACCATGATCTTGCGTGTGCGTAGGAAAATTTTGAAATTACTCGTTCCCCAACGGTGGCATCGAGCCTGGTTTTATGCGTTGATGTCATATGCGAGTAGAACACAAGTGAGTTGTGGGCGATATAAGTCATACTGCTTACCAGCATGTCATACTTTGGTTCGGCGGTATTGTGAGATGAAGCGGCCGGACCGACATTACGCCAGACGCTTACGCGAGACTGGTTTCACCGCTTGAGCACTCGTTGCTTAAAGGTGACCAGCGGGTGTCTGTTTCTCTCACTTTAGTTGAACCAAGTGTGGCTCGCCCGGTCCTTGCGAAGGTTAAAACAGCACCAACTTGACAAACTATCGTTGTGGTTTTGATGCGTAGGTAAGAACGGTTCTTGCTCAGCCCGTAGCAGCCACGTAAAACTTGCAACAACAAAGTAGAGGGCGTCTAAACTTGTTTTTGCAGGGCATGTTGTGATGTGATATGGTCAAGACGTGATGCTATATTTTATTGTATGAGATGATCATGTTTTGTAACGAAGTTATCGGCAATGGCAGGAGCCATATGGTTGTCGCTTTATTGTATGAAATGCAAAAGCCATGTAATTGCTTTACTTTATCACTAAGCGATAGCGATAGTCGTAGAAGCAATAGTTGGCGAGGCGACAACGATGCTACGATGGAGATCAAGGTGTCGCGCCGGTGACAATGGTGGTCATAACGGTGCCGGAGATGGAGATCACAAGCACAAGATGATGATGGCCATATCATATCACTTATATTGATTGCATGTGATGTTTATCCTTTATGCATCTTATCTTGCTTTGATTGGCGGTAGCATTATAAGGTGATCTCTCACTAAAATTGTCAAGACGTGTTCTCCCGGTATGCACCGTTGCCAAAGTTCATCGTGCCCGGACACCACGTGATGATCGGGTGTGATAAGCTCTCGTCCATCTACAGCGGGTGCAAGCCAGTTTTGCACACGCAGAATACTCAGTTAAACTTGACGAGCCTAGCATATGCAGATATGGCCTCGGAACACGGAGACCGAAGGTCGGCGTGAATCATATAGTAGATATGATCAACATAGTGATGTTCACCATTGAAAACTACTCCATCTCACGTGATGATCGGTTATGGTTTAGTTGATTTGGATCACGTAATCACTTAGATGACTAGAGATGTCTATCTAAGTGGGAGTTCTTAAGTAATATGATTAATTGAACTTAAATTTATCATGAACTTAGTCCTGGTAGTATTTTGCAAATTATGTTGTAGATCAATAGCTCGCGTTGTTGCTTCCCTATGTTTGTTGCTTTCAGATGTTTATTTTAATATGTTCCTAGAGAAAACTGTGTTGAAAGATGTTAGTAGCAATGATGCGGATTGGATCCGTGATCTGAGGTTTATCCTCATTGCTGCACAGAAGAATTATGTCCTTGATGCACCGCTAGGTGACAGACCTATTGCAGGAGCAGATGCAGACGTTATGAACGTTTGGCTAGCTCAATATAATGACTACTTGATAGTTTAGTGCACCACGCTTAACAGCTTAGAATCGGGACTTCAAAGACATTTTGAACGTCATGGACCATATGAGATGTTCCAGGAATTGAAGTTAATATTTCAAGCAAATACCCGAGTTGAGAGATATGAAGTCTCCAACAAGTTCTATAGCTAAAAGATGGAGGAGAATCGCTCAACTAGTGAGCATGTGCTCAGATTGTCTGGGTACTTCAATCGCTTGAATCAAGTGGGAGTTAATCTTCCAGATATGATAGTGTCATTGACAGAATTCTCCAGTCACTGCCACCAAGCTACAAGAGCTTCGTGATGAACTATAATATGCAAGGGATGACTAAGACAATTCCTGAGCTCTTCGTGATGCTAAAAGCAGCGGAGGTAGAAATCAAGAAAGAGCATCAAGTGTTGATGGTCAACAAGACCACTAGTTTCAAGAAAAGGGCAAAGGGAAGAAGAAGGAAACTTCAAAAGAACGGCAAGAAAGTTGCTGCTCAAGAAAAGAAACCCAAGTCGGACCTAAGCACTGAAACGAGTGTTTTTACTGCAAGCGGATGGACCTTTGAGCGGAACTGCCCCAAGTATTTGGCGGATAAGAAGGATGGCAAGGTGAACAAAGGTATATGTGATATACATGTTATTGATGTGTACCTTACTAGAGCTCGTAGTAGCACTGGTATTTGATACTGGTTCATTGCTAATATTTGCAACTCAAAGCAGGGACTACGAATAGGCGAGCACCGGCAAAGGGCGAGGTGACGATGCGCGTGGGAAAGCGGTTCCAAAGTCAATGTGATCATGATCGGCACGCTACCTCTACATCTACCTTCGGGATTAGTTTTAGACCTAAATAATTGTTATTTGGTGCAGCGTTGAGCATGAACCTTATATCTGGATCTTGTTTAATGCGAGGCGGTTATTCATTTAAATCAGAGAATAATGGTTGTTCTATTTATATGAGTAATATCTTTTATGGTCATGCACCCTTGAAGAATGGTCTATTCTTGTTGAATCTCGACAGTAGTGATACACATATTCATAATGTCGAAGCCAAAAGATGCAGAGTTGATAATGATAGTGCAACTTATTTGTGGCATTGCCGTTTAGGTCATATCGGTGTAAAACGCATGAAGAAACTCCATCATGATGGACTTTTGGAATCACTTGATTATGAATCACTTGGTACTTGTGAACCGTGCCTCATGGGCAAGATGACTAAAACACCGTTCTCCGGTTGTATGGAGAAGCAACAGATTTGTTGGAAATCACACATCTGATGTATGTGGTCCGATGAATGTTGAAGCTCGTGGCGGATATCGTTATTTTCTCACCTTCACAGATGATTTAAGCAGATACGGGTATATCTACTTAATGAAGCATAAATCTGAAACATTTGAAATGTTCAAAGAATTTCAGAGTGAAGTTGAAAATCATCGTAACAAGAAAATAAAGTTTCTATGATCTGATCGTGGAGGAGAATATTTGAGTTCTGAGTTTGGTCTACATTTGAAGCAATGCGGAATAGTTTCACAACTCACGCCACCGGAACACCACAGCGTAATGGTGTGTCGAGCGTCATAATCGTACTTTACTAGATATGGTGCGATCTATGATGTCTATTTCCGATTTACCGCTATCGTTTTTGGGTTATGCTTTAGAGACGGCCGCATTCACGTTAAATAGGACACCGTCAAAATCCGTTGAGATGACACCTTATGAACTATGGTTTGGCAAGAAACCAAAGTTGTCGTTTCTGAAATTTTGGGGTTGCGATGCTTATGTGAAAAAACTTCAACCTGATAAGCTTGAACCCAAATCGGAGAAATGTGTCTTCATAGGATACCCAAAGGAGACAATTGGGTATACCTTCTATCACAGATCCGAAGGCAAAACATTCGTTGCTAAGAATGGATCCTTTCTAGAGAAGGAGTTTCTCTCGAAAGAAGTGAGTGGGAGGAAAGTAGAACTTGATGGGGTAACAGTACCAGCTCCCTTATTGGAAAGTAGTTCATCACAGAAATCGGTTTCTGTGACACCTACACCACTTAGCGAGGAAGATAATGATAATGATCATGAAACTTCAGATCAAGTTGTTCTTGAACCTCGTAGATCAACCAGAATAAAATCCGCACGAGTGGTACGGTAATCCTATTCGGAAGTCATGCTACTAGATCATGGTGAACCTCACGAACTATGAAGAAGCGATGGTGAGCCCAGATTCCATAAAATGGCTTGAAGCCATAAAATCTGAGATATGATCCATGTATGAGAACAAAGTATGGACTTTGATTGACTTGCTCGATGATCGGCAAAGCCATGTTAAATAAATGGATCTTCAAGAGGAAGGCAGATCTTGATAGTAGTGTTACTATCTACAAAGCTAGACTTGTCGAAAAGGTTTTAGACAAAGTTCAAGATGTTGAATACAATGAGATTTTCTCACTTGTATCGATGCTTAAAAGTCTGTCCGAATCATGTTAGCAATTGCCACATTTTATGAAATCGGCAAATGGATGTCAAAACTGCATTCCTTAATGGTTTTCTTAAAGAAGAGTTGTATATGATGCAACCAGAAGATTTTGTCAATCCTAAAGGTGCTAACAAAATGTGCAAGCTCAGCGATCCATCAATGGACTGGTGCAAGCATCTCGGAGTTGGAATATACGCTTTGATGTGTTGATCAAAGCATATGATTTTATCTGAGACTTTTGGAAAGGCCTGTATTTACAAGAAAGTGAGTGGGAGCACTACAGCCTTTACGATAAGTATATGTGAATGACATATTGTTGATCGGAAATAATGTAGAATTATTATGCAAAGCATAAAGGAGTGTTTGAAAGGAGTTTTTCAAAGAAAGACCTCGGTGAAGCTGCTTACATATTGAGCATCAAGATCTATAGAGATAGATCAAGGCGGCTTGATAAGTTTTTCAATGAATACATACCTTGACAAGATTTTGAAGTAGTTCAAAATGGAACAGTCAAAGAAAGAGTTCTTGCCTGTGTTACAAGGTGTGAGATTGAGTAAGACTCAAAACCCGACCACGGCAGAAGATAGAAAGAGAATGAAAGTCATTCCCTATGCATCAGCCATAGGTTCTATAAAGTATGTCATGTTGTGTACAGATCTATTGCATACCCTACCACTAAGCTTGGCAAGGGAGTGCAATAGTGATCTAGGAGTAGATCAATGGACAGCGGTCAAAATTATCCTTAGTAGAATAAGGATATGTTTCTCGATTATGGAAGTGAAAAAGGTTCGTCGTAAAGGGTTACGTCGATGCAAGTTTTAACACTAATCTAGATGACTCTGAGTCTCAATCTGGATACATATTGAAAGTGGGAGCAATTAGCTAGAGTAGCTCCGTGCAGAGCATTGTAGACATAGAAATTGGCAAAATACTTACGGCTCACGAATGTGACAGACCCGTTGACTAAAATTATCTCACAAGCAAAACATGATCACACCTTAGTACTCTTTGGGTGTTAATCACATAGCGATGTGAACTAGATTACTGACTCTAGTAAACCCTTTGGGTGTTGGTCACATGTCGATGTGAACTATGGGTGTTAACCACATATAGATGTGAACTATTGATGTTAAATCACATGGCGATGTGAACTAGATTATTGACTCTAGTGCAAGTGGGAGACTGAAGGAAATATGCCCTAGAGGCAATAATAAAGTTATTATTTATTTCCTTATATCATGATAAATGTTTATTATTCAAGCTAGAATTGTATTAACGGAAACATAATACATGTGTGAATACATAGACAAGCAGTGTCACTAGTATGCCTCTACTTGACTAGCTCGTTAATCGAAGATGGTTATGTTTCCTAACCATAGACATGAGTTGTCATTTGATTAACGGGATCACATCATTAGGAGAATGATCTGATTGACATGACCCATTCCGTTAGCCTAGCACTTGATCGTTTAGTATGTTGCTTTTGCTTTCTTCATGACTTATACAAAGTTCCTGCTACTATGAGATTATGCAACTCCGTTTACGGAGGAACACTTTGTGTGCTACCAAAGCGTCTAGCGTGGCTGGGTGATTATAAAGGTACTCTGGTGTCTCCAAAAGTATATGTTGAGTTGGCATAATTGAGATTAGGTTTTGTCACTCCGATTGTCGGAGAGGTATCTCTGGGCCTTCTCGGTAATACTCATCACCTAAGCCTTGCAAGCATTGTAACTAATGAGTTAGTTATGAAATGATGTATTCTGAGCGAGTAAAGAGACTTGCGATGCGAGATTGAACTAGGTATTGGATACCGGCGATCGAATCTCGGGCAAGTAACATACCGATGACAAAGGAACAACGTATGTTGTTATGCGGTTTGACCGATAAAGATCTTCGTAGAATATGTAGGAACCAATATGAACATCCAGGTTCCGCTATTGGTTATTGACCAAGAATAGTTCTAGGTCATGTCTACATAGTTCTCAAACCGTAGGGTCCACACGCAACAACGTTCGATGACGAGTTTATTATGAGTTTATAAGTTTTGATGTACGAAGTTTGTTGAGTCCCGGATGTGATCACGGACATGGCGAGAGTCTCGAAATGGTCGAGACATAAAGGTCGATATATTGGAAGCCTATGTTTGGACTTGGAAGGTTCGGATGAAATCGGATTTTACCGGAACAGGGGTTTACGGAACCCTCCCGGGGTCAATGGGCCTTGATGGGCCATAAGGGAGAAGAGGAGGGCCGGCGGGGCAGGCGCGCCCCTCCCCTAGTCGAATAGGACAAGGAGGAGGCGCCTCTTCCTCTTCCCCCCAAGTCCTAATCCAACTAGGAAGGGGGAGTCCTACTCGGTGGGAGTAGGACTCCTCGGGCGCCTCCTCCTAGGGCCGGCCGCACCCCTTGCTCCTTTATATCTGAGGCGAGGAGGCACCCCATGACACACAAGTTGATCTCGGATCGTTCCTTAGCCGTGTGCGGTGCCCCCTCCACCATATTCCACCGGTCATATCGTCGCGGAGCTTAGGCGAAGCCCTGCTTGGTAGAGTCATATCGTCGCGGAGCTTAAGGCGAAGCCCTGCGTCGGTGGAGCATCATCATCGTCCTGCCCGTCGTCTTGTGGAACTCATCGGCCTTTCTTGGATCGAGTCAGGGGATCGTCATCGAGCTGAGCGTGTGCTGAACTTCGGAGGTGCCGTGCGTTCGGTACTTGGATCGGTCGGATCGTGAAGACGTACGACTACATCAACCGCGTTGTCATAACGCTTCCACTTACGGTCTACGAGGGTACGTGGACATACACTCTCCCCTCTCGTTGCTATGCCATCACCATGATCTTGCGTGTGCGTAGGAAAATTTTGAAATTACTACGTTCCCCAACATCCAGAAGGAGTGTGAAGCTCCTTTGCACTAAGGCAAGCCACAACAACATTATCATGGTGTCTTTGCAATATTCATGATTTTCTACTTGAATATATATTATTCCTTGCATATAGTGTTAAAATAAATAATGCTTGTGTTATTAAGTTTTGTCATGATAAGAAGTCTTAGTTAATAGAAGTGAATGTCTGAACTAGTGAGTTGTAGCTTGAATAGTTGATCTAAGTAAGATTTTCATGACTATGGTGATATGATTATTGGTGTTATTTTTGCTATATTCATGCTAAGATAATTTTTGTTTTATTTATGCCAACTAATGTAATGAGTATAAATACCAAGTAAGGAAGAACCAGAAATGTTGAAAGTTAAGTTTGAGCAAGTAGAACTTGATTGAAGTTGATCTGTTGTGAGTTGTGATGCATGATATTGTTGGGGAACGTAGTAATTTCAAAAATTTTCCTACGATCACGCAAGACCATGGTGATGGCATAGCAACGAGAGGGGAGAGTGTCCGTCCACGTACCCTCGTAGACCGAAAGCGGAAGCGTTATAACAACGCGGTTGATGTAGTCGTACGTCTTCACGATCCGACCGATCCAAGCACCGAACGACGGCACCTCCGAGTTCTGCACACGCTCAGCTCGATGACGATCCCGGACCGATCCAGCAAAGTGTGGGGATGAGTTCCGTCAAGACGACGGCGTGCAGGACGATGATGATGCTCCACCGATGCAGGGCTTCGCCTAAGCTCATGACGATATGACTTCTCCGCGCAGGCTTCGCCTAAGCTCGCGACGATATGACGAAGTGGAATATGGTGGAAGGGGCACCGACACGGCTAAGGAACGATCCATAGATCAACTTGTGTGTTCTGGGGTGCCCCCTGCCCCGTGATATAAAGGAGCCAAGGGGAGGGGCTGGCTGGCCAGAGAGGGGCGGCCAGGAGTCCTACTCCTCGGGAGTAGGATTCCCTCCAATCCTAGTTGAATAGGATTTGGAGGGGGAGAGAGAGGGGCGGCCCACCTTTCCTAGTCCTAATAGGACTAGGGAAGGGGAGGCGACCACCTAGGGGTGGCCCTTTCTCCTTTCCACCAAGGCCCACTATGGCCCATATAGTTCCGGGGGTTCGGTAACCTCCCGGTACTCGATAAATTTCGATTTCACTCGGAACATTTCCGATGTCCAAATGTAGGCTTCCAATATATCAATCTTTATGTCTCGACCATTTCGAGACTCCTCGTCATGTCCGTGATCACATCCGGACTCGAACTACCTTGGTACATCAATACTTATAAACTCATAATGAACTGTCATCGAAGCGTTAAGCGTGCGGACCCTACGGGTTCGAGAACTATGTAGACATGACCTAGAACCATTCTCGGTCAATAACCAATAGCGGAACCTGGATGCCCATATTGGTTCCTACATATTCTACGAAGATCTTTATCGGTCAAACCGCATAACAACATACGTTGTTCCCTTTGTCATCGGTATGTTACTTACCCGAGATTCGATCGCCGGTATCCAATACCTAGTTCAATCTCGCTATCGTAAGTCTCTTTACTCGTTCGTAATACATCATCTCACAACTAACTCATTAGTTGCAATGCTTGCAAGGCTTATGTGATGTGTATTACCGAGAAGGCCCAGAGATACCTCTCCGATAATCGGAGTGACAAAACCTAATCTCGATTCATGCCAACTCAACATATACTTTTGGAGACACCTGTAGAGTACCTTTATAATCACCCAGTTACGTTGTGACGTTTGGTAGCACACAAAGTGTTCCTCCGTAAACGGAGTTGCATAATCTTATAGTTGCAGGAACTTTGTATAAGTCATGAAGAAAGCATAAGCAACATACTAAACGATCAAGTGCTAAGCTAACGAAATGGGTCATGTCAATCACATCATTCTCCTAATGATGTGATCCCATTAATCAAATGACAACACATGTCTATGGTTAGGAAACATAACCATCTTCGATTAATGAGCTAGTCTAGTAGAGGCATACTAGTGACTATCTGCTTGTCTATGTATTCACACATGTATTATGTTTCAGGTTAATACAATTCTAGCATGAATAATAAACATTTATCATGATATAAGGAAATAAATAATAACTTTATTATTGCCTCTAGGGCATATTTCCTTCAGCCTCCCACTTGCACTAGAGTCAATAATCTAGATTACACAATAATGATTCTAACACCCATGGAGTCTTGGTGCTGATCATGTTTTGCTCGTGGAAGAGGCTTAGTCAACGGCGCAACATTCAGATCCGTATGTATTTTGCAAATCTCTATGTCTCCCATTTGGACTTGGTCCCGAATGGAATTGAAGCGTCTCTTGATATGCTTGGTCCTCTTGTGAAATCTGGATTCCTTTGCCAAGGCAATTGCACCAAGATTGTCACAGAAGATCTTCATTGGTCCCGATGCACTAGGTATGACACCTAGATCGAAATGAACTCTTTCATCGAGACTCCTTCATTTGCTGCTTCAAGCAGCTATGTACTCCGCTTCACATGTAGATCCCGCCACGACGCTTTGTTTAGAACTGCACCAACTGACAGCTCCACCGTTTAATAAAAATACGTATCCGGTTTGCGATTTAGAATCGTCCGGATCAGTGTCAAAGCTTGCATCGACGTAACCATTTACGACTAGCTCTTTGTCACCTCCATATATGAGAAACATATCCTTAGTCCTTTTCGGGTATTTGGGATGTTCTTGACCGCTGTCCAAATGATCCACTCTGGATTACTTTGGTACCTCCCTGCCAAGCTTACAGCTAAGCATACGTCAGTGTCTGGTACACAGCATTGCATACATGATAGAGCCTATGGCTGAAGCATAGGAACATTTTCATTTTCTCTCTATCTTCTGCTGTGGTCGGGCATTGAGTCGACTCAATCTTACACCTTGTAATGGTAAAAACCTTTCTTTGCCTGATCCATTTTGAACTTCTTCAAAACTTTATCAAGGTATGTGCTTTGTGAAAGTCCAATTAAGCATCTTGATCTATCTCTATAGATCTTGATGCCCAATATATAAGCAGCTTCACCGAGGTCTTTCATTGAAAAACTTTTATTCAAGTATCCTTTATGCTATCCAGAAATTCTATATCATTTCCAATCAACAATATGTCGTCCACATATAATATCGTAAATGCTCTGAGCTCCCACTCACTTTCTTGTAAATCTGAGGCTTCTCCAAAAGTCTCATATAAAACCATATGCTTTGATCACACTATCAAAGCGCTTATTCCAACTCCGAGAGGCTTGCACTGACCATAAATTGATCGTTGGAGCTTGCACACTTTGTTAGTACCCTTTGGATCAACAAAACCTTCTGGTTGCATCATATACAACTCTTCTTCTAGAAATCCATTCAAGAATGCAGTTTTACATCCATTTGCCAAATTTCATAATCATAAAATGCGGCAATTGCTAACATGATTCGGACAGACTTAAGCATCGCCACGGTGAGAAAGTCTCATCGTAGTCAACCCTTGAACTTGTCAAAACCTTTTGCAACAAGTCGAGCTTTGTAGACGATTACATTACCATCGGCGTCGGTCTTCTTCTTAAAGATCCATTTATTCTCAATAGCTTGCCGATCATCGGCAAGTCTACCAAAGTCCATACTTTGTTCTCATACATGGATCCCATCTCAGATTTCATGGCTTCAAGCCATTTTGTGGAATCTGGGCTCACCATCGCTTCTTCATAGTTCGTAGGTTCACCATGATCTAGTAGCATGACTTCCGAATAGGATTACCGTACCATTCAGTGCGGATTTTATTCTGTTGATCTCTGAGTTCGGTGACAACTTGATCTGAAGTTTCATGATCATTATCATTATCTTCCTCGCTAATTGGTGTAGGTGTCACGAAACCGATTTCGTGATGAACTACTTTCCAATAAGGGAGCTGGTACTATTACCTCATCAAGTTCCACTTTCCTCCCACTCACTTCTTTCGAGAGAAACTCCTTCTCTAGAAAGGATCCATTCTTAGCAACGAATGTCTTGCCTTGGATCTGTGATAGAAGGTATACCCAATTGTCTCCTTTGGGTATCCTATGAAGACACATTTTTCCGATTTGGGTTCAAGCTTATTAGGTTGAAGTTTTTCACATAAGCATCGCAACCCCAAACTTTCGAAGCGACAACTTTGGTTTCTTGCTAAACCATAGTTCATAAGGCGTCGTCTCAACGGATTTTGACGGTGTCCTATTTAACGTGAATGCGCCGTCTCTAAAGCATAACCCCAAAGCGATAGCGGTAAATCGAAATAGACATCATAGATCGCACCATATCTAGTAAAGTACGATTCTGACGTTCGGACACACCATTACGCTGTGGTGTTCCGGTGGCGTGAGTTGCGTAAACTATTCGCATTGCTTCAAATGTAGACCAAACTCGTAACTCAAATATTCTCCTCCACGATCAGATCGTAGAAACTTTATTTTCTTGTTACGATGATTTTCAACTTCACTCTGAAATTCTTTGAACTTTTCAAATGTTTCAGATTTATGCTTCATCAAGTAGATATACCGTATCTGCTTAAATCATCTGTGAAGGTGAGAAAATAACGATATCCGCCACGAGCTTCAACATTCATCGGACCACATACATCTGTATGTATGATTTCCAATAAGTCTGTTGCTCTCTCCATACAACCGAGAACGGTGTTTTAGTCATCTTGCCCATGAGGCACGGTTCGCAAGTACCAAGTGATTCATAATCAAGTGATTCCAAAAGTCCATCTGTATGGAGTTTCTTCATGCTTTTACACCGATATGACCTAAACGGCGGTGCCACAAATAAGTTGCACTATCATTATCAACTCTGCATCTTTTGGCTTCGACATTATGAATATGTGTATCACTACGTCGAGATTCAACAAGAATAGACCATTCTTCAAGGGTGCATGACCATAAAAGATATTACTCATATAAATAGAACAACCATTATTCTCTGATTTAAATGAATAACCGTCTCGCATCAAACAAGATCCAGATATAATGTTCATGCTCAACGCGGCACCAAATAACAATTATTTAGGTCTAAAACTAATCCCGAAGGTAGATGTAGAGGTAGCGTGCCGATCGCGATCACATTGACTTTGGAACCATTTCCCACGCGCATCGTCACCTCGTCCTTTGCGGTGCTCGTCTATTCCGTAGTCCCTGTTTGAGTTGCAAATATTAGCAATGTAACCATATCAAATACCAAGTGCTACTACGAGCTCTAGTAAGGTACACATCAATAACATGTATATCACATATACCTTTGTTCACCTTGCCATCCTTCTTATCCGCCAAATACTTGGGGCAGTTCCGCTTCAAAGTGTCGACCGCTTGCAAGTAAAACACTCGATTTCAGGCTTAGGTCCAGACTTGGGTTTCTTCTCTTGAGCAGCAACTTTCTTGCTGTTCTTGAAGTTTCCTTCTTCTTCCTTTGCCCTTTTCTTGAAACTAGTGGTCTTGTTGACCATCAACACTTGATGCTCTTTCTTGATTTCTACCTCCATGGCTTTTAGCATTGCGAAGAGCTCAGAATTGTCTTAGTCATCCCTTGCATATTATAGTTCATCACGAAGCTCTTGTAGCTTGGTGGCGATGATTGGAGAATTCATCAATGACACTATCATCCGGAAGATTAACTCCCAGCTGAATTAAGTGATTATTATACCCGGACATTTTGAGTATGTGCTCACCGATGAACTATTCTCCTCCATCTTGCAGCTATAGAACTTATTGGAGACTTCATATCTCTCAATCCGGGCATTTGCTTGAAATATTAACTTCAACTCTGGAACATCTCATATGCTCCATGACGTTCAAAACGTCGTTGAAGACCCGGTTCTAAGCCGTAAAGCATGGCACACTGAACTATAGAGTAGTCATCACTTTGCTCGCAGACGTTCACAACTTCGGCGTTGCTCTCGCAGCAGGCTGGCACCCAGCGGTGCTTCGGGGCGTAATTCTTCGTGCAGCAATGAGGATAATCCTCAAGTTACGGACCCAGTCCGTGTAATTGCTACCATCATCTTTCAACTTTGCTTTCTCAAGGAACGCATTAAAATTCAACGGAACAACAGACGAGCCATCTATCTACAAAGAAACATAGACAAGCAAAATACTATCGGTACTAAGTTCATGATAAATTTAAGTTCAATTAATCATATTAAAAACTCCCACTTAGACAGACATCTCTCTAGTCATCTAAGTGTTTACGTGATCCAAATCAACTAAACCATGTCCGATCATCACGTGAGATGGAGTAGTTTCAATGGTGAACATCACTATGTTGATCATATCTACTATATGATTCACGCTCGACCTTTCGGTCTCGTGTTCCGAGGCCATATCTGCATATGCTAGGCTCGTCAAGTTTAACTCGAGTATTCTGCGTGTGCAAAACTGGCTTGCACCCGTTGTAGATGGACGAGAACTTATCACACCCGATCATCACGTGGTGTCCGGGTACTACGAACTTTTAGCAACGGTGCATACTCGTGGAGAACACTTCTTGATAATTTTAGTGAGAGATCATCTTATAATGCTACCGTCAATCAAAGCAAGATAAGATGCATAAAGGATAAACATCACATGCAATCAATATAAGTGATATGATATGGTCATCATCATCTTGTGCTTGTGATCTCCATCTCAAGCACCGTCATGATCACCATCGTCACCGCGCGACACCTTGATCTCCATCGTAGCATCGTTGTCGTCTCGCCAACTATTGCTTCTACGACTATCGCCATTGCTTAGTGATAAAGTAAAGCAATTACATGGCTTTGCATTTCATACAATAAAGCGACAACCATATGGCTCCTGCCGATTGCCGATAACTCGGTTACAAAACATGATCATCTCATACAATAAAATATAGCATCACATCTTGACCACATCACATCACAACATGCCCTGCAAAACAAGTTAGACGTCCTCTACTTTGTTGTTGCAAGTTTTACGTGGCTGCTACGGGCTGAGCAAGAACCGTTCTTACCTACGCATCAAAACCACAGCGATAGTTTGTCAAGTTGGTGCTGTTTTAACCTTCGCAAGGACCGGGCGTAGCCACACTTGGTTCAACTAAAGTGAGAGAGAGAGACACCGCCGGTCACCTTTAAGCAACTAGTGCTCGGGCGGTGAAACCAGTCTCGCGTAAGCGTCTGGCGTAATGTCGGTCGGGCCGCTTCATCTCACAATACCGCTGAACCAAAGTATGACATGCTGGTAAGCAGTATGACTTATATCGCCCACAACTCACTTGTGTTCTACTCGTGCATATGACATCAACGCATAAAACCAGGCTCGGATGCCATCGTTGGGGAACGTAGTAATTTCAAAAATTTCCTACGATCACGCAAGACCATGGTGATGGCATAGCAACGAGAGGAGAGTGTCCGTCCACGCACCCTCGTGACCGAAAGCGAAGCGTTATAACAACGCTGTTGATGTAGTCGACGTCTTCACGATCCGACCGATCCAAGCACCGAACGACGGCACCTCCGAAGTTCGCACACGTTCAGCTCGATGGCGATCCCGGACTCGATCCAGCAAAGTGTCGGGATGAGTTCCGTCAAGACGACGGCGTGGTGGCGATGATGATGCTCCACCGACGCAGGGCTTCGCCTAAGCTCCGCGACGATATGACTTCTCCGGCGCAGGCTTCGCCTAAGCTCATGACGATATGACCGAAGTGGAATATGGTGGAAGGGGCACCGACACGGCTAAGGAGCGATCCGTAGATCAACTTGTGTGTTCTGGGTGCCCCCCCCGTGATATAAAGGAGCCAAGGGGAGGGGCTGGCCGGCCAAGAGGCGCGCCGGGGAGTCCTACTCCTCCGGGTAGGATTCCCCCTCAATCCTAGTTGGAATAGGATTCCCGGAGGAAAAGAGAGAGAGGCGGCCCACCTTTCCTAGTCCTAATAGGACTAGGGAAGGGGGCGTGACCACCTAGGGGTGGCCCTTTCTCCTTTCCACCAAGGCCCACTATGGCCCATATAGTTCCGGGGGTTCGGTAACCTCCGGTACTCGGTAAATTTCGATTTCACTCGGAACATTTCCGATGTCCAAATGTAGGCTTCAATATATCAATCTTTATGTCTCGACCATTTCGAGACTCCTCGTCATGTCCGTGATCACATCCGGGACTCGAACTACCTTGGTACATCAATACTTATAAACTCATAATGAACTCGCATCGAAGCGTTAAGCGTGCGGACCCTACGGGTTCGAGAACTATGTAGACATGACCTAGAACCATTCTCGGTCAATAACCAATAGCGGAACCTGGATGCCCATATTGGTTCCTACATATTCTCTGAAGATCTTTATTGGTCAAACCGCATAACAACATACGTTGTTCCCTTTGTCATCGGTATGTTACTTACCCGAGATTCGATCGTCGGTATCCAATACCTAGTTCAATCTCGTTACGTAAGTCTCTTTACTCGTTCCGTAATACATCATCTCACAACTAACTCATTAGTTGCAATGCTTGCAAGGCTTATGTGATGTGTATTACCGAGAAGGCCCAGAGATACCTCTCCGACAATCGGAGTGACAAAACCTAATCTCGATTCATGCCAACTCAACATATAATTTTGGAGACACCAGAGTACCTTTATAATCACCCGATTACGTTGTGACGTTTGGTAGCACACAAAGTGTTCCTCCGGTAAACGGGAGTTGCATAATCTTATAGTTGCAGGAACTTTGTATAAGTCATGAATAAAGCATAAGCAACATACTAAACGATCAAGTGCTAAGCTAATGAAATGGGTCATGTCAATCACATCATTCTCCTAATGATGTGATCCCATTAATCAAATGACAACACATGTCTATGGTTAGGAAACATAACCATCTTCGATTAATGTGCTAGTCTAGTAGAGGCATACTAGTGACTATCTGTTTGTCTATGTATTCACACATGTATTATGTTTCCGGTTAATACAATTCTAGCATGAATAATAAACATTTATCATGATATAAGGAAATAAATAATAACTTTATTATTGCCTCTAGGGCATATTTCCTTCAGATATATGGTTGCATAAGCATGGCATATTTTGACTCGAGCATTTTATTTCAAGTTAAACCTGATGATAAATGAAGTTGAACATAAAGTTGGTCGGGTCATGGTGCCACTGAATCGGGCTGACGAGTGCAACCACATTTGCCTTTATGGGGAGGCCGGTAGTCGTCCGTTGTCATGCATGTTGTCGGTGCCTCCAACGAGGGAAGGTTATGGGCATGTGTTACCCTGGCCCGGTAAGCAGACATAACCTTGTGGACCCGTGTTGTTATGGTACCGAGTCCCTGTTTGGGACAATTTGTTTGCCACGACGGTGGTAGTTTTTCCTTTGGTAGGCTGGGTCACCCAGGACTAAGCCTAGTCGGGAGTTGTTCGGAGTGGCCGTAAGAGAGTCATGGCAATGGGAGAGTTCTGTCGGAATGCCGTTGGTCCACCCGAATGGGAGTGTGAGGCCATGGATTCCGTGGTGTGGGTAAAGTGCGCTACCTCTGCATAGTGTATTAATCTATCGATAGCCGCGCCCGCGGATAAGGTCCCAGTTCGTAAGTAAGTCACGCCATGAATCAACTGTTTTTAATAAATCTTGCACACTAATCAACTTGCATTGCACTGGTTGGATGATGATGAAGTCAGTGAGGCTGACTGTTGTGGTATCATTTGTGATCCGAGAATGATCATGTTTTGGTTACGAGGTAACCAGTTGGACCAAGCATTGGTTCCGTTCGTGCTTCGTCTTGAGCACTGTTTCGGTTGCGAGGCAACCGGTTGGTAAGAGAGTCCGTGTGACTCAATGCACAAGTTTGGTTTCACTGCATGCGTAGTATGTTGTTGTTTGCATTTAACTTGATTAAATGTCATGATGTTGTTTGTCATTATGGTTCTGTTTGCTGTGAGCTTGCAAGTACATTCAATGTACTGACCCAGCGTGTTATGCCAGATTTTAGGAAAGTCTAACTGGATCGGAGAGCTTCCCTGCTGTCTAGACCGTGTCCACATCGGTGTCCCTGTGCTATGGAGTCCCAATACGCCGTTGTTCCGCTGCCGTGTAGATGTTGTGCTCGAGGCCCCTTTATGTCTACTAAATAATGTACATATTGTTCAGCCGCACCGAGTGTGCCACTTGGCCTCGCAACTTGTTGTAATGTCACTCTATGCTTCCGCTAGTTTCAATAAAGCGGTGATTTCTGTACCAAGATGTTGTGTGTTACCAGAAGACATGATCTCTGGGTTGGCAATACAGGGTAAACCGGTCACTCTGAGATGGGGTGCCACAACGCTTGGTATCAGAGCCGCGCTGACTGTAGGACACGCTAGACTACCGACGTGTTAGCTGGACGTTAGCTGGAGTATAAATTGAGTGCTGGCAGTGTTTGTTGCCGATTGTTGCATCGCATGCACTCGTTTCATTTTTATTCCTAACCCTCTAATGGTTGTGAGTGTAGATGGCTCCGGTGCCGTATCCATGTCAGTTGCAGCTGATGTCGTACACCTCGCCACATCTCCTTCGTGGCGTGTGGCATCGACTGTACCCTCACGGTGATGACCCAGCATATCAGGTGTACCGAGAGCGTCTAGCCGACTCCGTGTATGAGTATCACACTATGGTTACTCTGCGTACCAGTTCGTCAACAGGCTCTTACACTCATACCTCTCGGAGCAGTTATGCATCCACCGCCACTCAGGCTGTCGAGTATGCAGCATTCGAGATTCTTGTTGAGTTACGCTACACAGTGGCTCAGATGCAGAACCATCCAGGTTTTCGTTTCTACCCATCTTTACACGATGATGGTCGTGTTCGCTTTCGTTCCGTTGATCCGGCGTCTGATAGTGACACTAGCCACCTTTCTCGATATATCACTGCTAGTTATCTTCTGATTCACGAGTTGGCTCGAGAGCTGAATCGTGCTCGTTCTGCTTTAGCCATCGTGAGATCCTACCCTACTCCACCTTCTATGGGATTTACTCCTTATATTGTGCCCAGTTCTAGCTCGCCTATTTCTCCAGTTACTCCCTGAGTAGCTCGGGCACCTCTACAGTGAACCCACACAGTGCTCCTGCTGAGTGGGCGTCTCTTCTTGCTACCCCCGCAGCTCCCATCATCCCTTCTCATCCCGCGCCTACCCCTGAGGGAGAGCCCTCGAGACAGCGTCGTCGCATTACATTTAACCCGGAGGTCTCGGTTGGCGTCCTTAGTTCAGGATCTGGGTCGGACTCAGGAGAGGATCCGGTAGCACCGGCAGAGTCTTAGAGCATCTTAGTATCCGCAGTGGTCATCTGATGTACGGATGTAGTTGTATGGGTTATGGTGTATCGTTGCATGTATGCGAGTAGTCGCACCAGTCATGATGTTTATCTTTCATGTATGAGTCTATGTATAATTATGTTGGAACTTTTTATCCGACTGCTGTGTTTCTTGTTTTATTCGTTTCGCTCTTTCGGGTTTGTCATTGCTTTCTTCCCACGTCCGAATGGTTCTCATCGCGGTTGCTCTTATTGAAAAAAAATAAACAGTAGGATGACGCGGGGAGGCAGCAGCTCGCAGGCTTGTGAGGATGTCCCTGTTCGTCGCTCAGCAAGGCAGGCAGGACACTCCCCTGAGCCGTATCCGCAGCCACCGCCTCCACCGCCAAATCCACCCTCCACTGAACAAATTATGCGCATGTTTGAGGGAAGGAGGAACAATGATCTAATTGAGCTGTTAAGAAGTGTGCAAGCTATGGTTGGGCAAAATGGAAATCAAAATGGACATCACTCCAAGCTGTCAGATTTTCAAAGGACCAAGCCTCCCAGTTTCAGTCAAGTGGTTGACCCTTTGGAAGCAGACGATTGGTTACGCACCATTGAGAAGAAACTTGAAATCGCTCGCACTGAAGAGATTGACAATGTTCCATTTGCTACTCACTATCTTGAAGGGGCCGCTATCATATGGTGGGATAATGCTAAAGCCCTGTGGCCCGCGGAATAATAAATCATGTGGACTCAATTCAAGGATCAATTTCTCAAGTATCATATTCCAGCAGGTGTCATGAAGATCAAGCAATGAGAATTTCTTGGTCTCACTCAAGGCAGTCTGTCAGTAAGTGAATATTTGTATAAGTTGAACCATCTGGCCCGTTATTCTCTTTATGATGTGGCCACGGAAGAAAGGAAGATTGACAGGTTCCTTGGCGGATTAAATCAACACCTCAGGAGTGTTCTCTGCATGCTCGATTTTCCAGATTTTTAGTCTCTTGTAAATAAGGCCCTCATCGCAGAAAGAGAATACAAGCCTGTGCAAGACAACCGACCCGCAAATCTATATCTATATCTATACCTATCTATACCTATTATTAAAAGGAGGTGATATTCTTGGTTTGGTTCCGTTTAATTTGTCCCGTTTTTAGTTTTTTTATTGATGTACGGTATGTTTTGGGTCTGGTTCAGTTTGACAAACATACGAAACCAGAGACGTACGTGTGTAAAGGAAACTAAAAAGCGAAGCCGGCGGCCCGGCCCATACGTACGTGTAAAGGAACCCCAAAATAATACAAGATCGTCGGACCATATTACTAATTTTTGATTGCCAAAATGAAATATCCTCCGGCCCATATGTTGCTGAAACTTACTCCGTCGAGGAGAGGACGCACGACGTATTGCGTGCGTATGCCACCGTCGCTCGCTTCCTTTTCTCCAGCGCCGTATGCCGTATCCATTTTGGATCGGATCCTGATAGGAAAACTACTACAATACGTATCCATGGATGTCCTCATCCGGATTCCACAAGGAATTCGTGTTATAAAAAGCTAAATTGCATCACAAGTTTGCAAGTCTACAAGTATCTCGCCCCCGACGACTTCCCCGGAAGTTCTCATTGTCGCGGAGACGTGGTTGTAGGCGAGTCTGGGCGTCGGAGCAGGAAGAGACGCCGAGTCTGGGCGTCGGAGCAGAGGAAGAGAGGAGACCCGCCAAGGCAGGGCATGCGTCCACCATCAACCGTGGTTCCAAAACCACCACTAGCCTCTGCCAGGTGACCCGGCCTACCTGTCATGCCAATTGCAGAATCTCCCTCACCAACAAAAAGAAGGCGGCAATGGCGGTTGAAATTTTGGATCGGCCACGGTGCCTGAAGAACAGAACCAGCAAGCGACGCATCGAGCTCTGCAGGTATGGCTCATCTTCCTACCGTTCAGTTTCCCTTAATAGCGGTGCTTTAGGTGCAGCCCGGACCGTCATTGCGTAACTGATGGGAACGAGTGCTTCTCCCAAAGGTTGGCAGTCAATGGTACGTACCCAAGTGGTACCAATCTGCACCAAGTTGTTGCATCAAGGCGAGATGATCACCCTGTTTAGTACTCCTGCTCACTTCACAATGTTTTTGCGTGAAGGTTCAGCTTGAAAACATGTAGGTCGGCAGCAAATTTTTTATGTAGGTTCAAGCGGTGAGCCGGGCACACACCTCGTTGGACCAACGCCTCCCGAGGTGATCCCGTGCCATGAGCACATCTATCCCCTACAAGCGACTACCGACGGTCCCTCTCCGCTGGAGGCAGCAAGGTCATGGGCGTGTTCTCTAGCTCGGAGCCGCACCATGGGTCGCCCTGACGGCCATCACTGCAGATTTTGTGGTTGGCCTGCTTATCCTCGCTGTGTTCGAAATCAGAGGCAGTGCGTGACCGGTGACCCAGTGTCGATTTTGAACGTTGACATTGATGACGAATTCACGCACTCCACTATATTCTTGGTACAAAGACCAGCACTACTACGACGTAGCCAAGCTGCTTTTTAACCATTCAACAACTACAAGTGGTAGATATTGTTGTGGGATAAATTTTGATGGATAGGATTTTAACAAGGCACCGAGCAGTGTAGATCGAGATGACACAAATAATGGTATGCAAAATGTGTAGACATAATTTGACAATTTTGCTGGAACATACTACTTCCTTCAGTAAAAGAAGATGTCCTGAATAAGCTCTATATGTCACCATGATTGTTCTCATTTGTTAAAAAATAGGGGAAAGTTCTTTCAAATAATTGACTTATTTTTTCAGATCTTTCTCCTGATGCATTTTTACTAGATGACAATGTTTTTTTTTGCGAAATACTAGCTGACAATGTTGAGTGATCCTTTTCCATACGCTTGTGCATAGTATGTAATTTGTTTTAAAAAATATTCTTCCGAGGGATTTGTTTTTATTATGAATTAAGTGGGACTACATTATTAATAATCATTATATGTTTTATATTCTCAATGACTCGATTTGAAGGTTGTAGTTTTGTTACTCTGAAGCAATTGCACGGGCCTTTTTACCCACTGGAAGAGCAGAGAAAGGTGAGTGGATCTGACACATACGTTGATTAATATTTTACCAATGACGCTTAGTGTTTGTCTTCTTGAGTACAAGGGGAGATCCCATTCCCCCAGCTTTAGTTTGCTAATTCATCACTGTTTTGTGCCTGTTCTTTGCAAAGGTACATTCTCTAAGGGGTATCAATGCATGGTTGGCAAACAAATGCTACCAATCTTGCGCCACTTTAAGTAAGAAACACTAAAGTTTGTATGTCTGATAAGCACTATTTTAAGTGTCCAAAAACCAGAATTATTTGAATTGATAGAAAATGTTAGCTATTTAAGAAACATGAAATTTCTGTTGCTATGAATAATTTCCTATGAATGAGATATTGGGATGCCATTTTACTAGGATAGTGTTATTTTGTCAACTCTATTATTAATAGCCATCTAATGTGTTTTTGTTTAATAATATATTAGTTGCAAGCATGCGTGGTGTGAAGGAGGCATGATGAGACATGTGCAGAGCGAGAAAGTATGAGCGATGAAACACATGCGGGGAGGGACCCATGGAGGGGGCACTCATCTCCTGCTCGAGAGATTAGTTTAAACATTCCCTTCCGCTACGCGAGGTTCAGCGACAAATATGACGTGAGGTGGTCCAGCACATCCCCTGCACTGACAATGTCTAGACATGATGTAACCAGATGGACAACCCGTCCACAATCGGCGAAGGCAAGAACAAGGATAGATGGTGACACAGGTAGGACGCTTTGTTCAAATAGAGGTCATGGAATGAGAGTGGGGGATGTGTCCTAGAGTCATGCCTATTAGACTAGGGGGCATACATTTTTGTATTTCTCCCGTTGCAACGCACGGGCATTTTTACTAGTAATGATAACAAGCGCAAATTTGAGCCAAACAAGGACGAACAGTCCATACAGAAGGCCCGTACATGGCGACAGACTCAAGTGGAGTACAAACCCAATTGGCAGCAGAATGTGAACAAGACCACTACTCAAGTCAAGAATGTCGTGACCAATCCGGTACACGAGGAGCGCCAGCGCAATAACGCCTGCCTTAACTATGGACAGACCGGACATTATGCCAGACAGTGTCCCCAGAAGTCAAATGTCCCATTCCGACCGCAAGTCAATCATATGGGGCCATATCATACCCAGCAGATCGTCCAAGGGCAAGTGCATCACTTCTCCAGAGACGAGGCTCAGGAAAACCCCGAAGTCGTCATTGGTATGTTCTCTGTTAATAGCATACCCGCAATAATTTTATTCGACTCTGGGGCTTCCAACTCTTTTGTTTCTCGAAGTTTTGTTGCCCAAAACAAATTTCCTTGCTCGCTTTTGGGGAAAACTATGCTGGTTCAGTCCCCGGGATCTGTGCTCAAAAGAAATTTGGTCTGCTGAAATTTGGAAATTGATATCAAGGGGGTCCGTTTTTCGACCGCTTTGATAGTAATCGAGTCTGCCAAGTTGGATGTTATTTTGGGAATGAACTGGTTGACTCAATATCAAGTATGCATAAACTATGCGACCCGAGAAGTCACCTTGGCAAATCAGGAAGGGCAGACTACAAAATTCTATGCTCGCAGGAGTATACCCAAGAAAGAAATGGTCTTCACCGCTGTGGCAAATGAGTTGGGATTAATTCCTGTGGTCAGTGATTTTCCCGATGTATTCCCAGAAGAATTGCCAGGCATGCCACCGGACCGCGAGCTTGAGTTTGCAATTGACCTTGTGCCTGGAACTGCACCGTTGTACAAAAAGTATTATCGGATGCCTTCCTCCGAACTCGTGGAATTAAAGAAGCAGTTGGATGAAATGCTACAGAAAGGATATATCCGCCCCAGTTCGTCACCATGGGGATCACCTGCAATATTTGTAGACAAGAAAGATGGTGGTCTCAGGATGTGCGTTGACTATCGTCAGTTGAACGATGTCACCATCAAGAACAAATACCCGCTACCAAGGTTTGATGACTTGTTCGATCAGCTTAGTGGTACAAAGTATTTTCCAAGGTTGATTTAAGTATCGGATATCATCAACTAAAATTCAAGAAGGTAGATATTCCTAAGACCGCGTTCACTACTCGGTACGGTCTCTATGAATATACGGTGATGTCCTTCGACCTCACAATGCCCCCGCTTTCTTCATGCATATGATGAATAAAGTGTTTATGGATTTCCTGGACAAGCTTGTGGTGGTTTTCATCGACGATATTCTCATATACTCCAAGAGTAATGAAGAACATGCGGAACATATCCGAGCAGTCTTACAGAGACTTCGTGACCATCAGCTGTATGCAAAATTCAGCAAGTGTGAATTTTGGCTCAAACAAGTCGGATTTCTGGGGCATGTTATTTCAGCAGAAGGTATCACAGTGGATCCTAGCAAAGTGAAGGATGTGCTTGATTGGGAAGCACCCACGACCGTAACTCAAGTCCGGAGTTTCCTTGGATTAGCCGGGTACTACCGTCGGTTCATCGAATGATTCTCCAAAATTGCCAAGCCAATGATAGAACTTCTCAAGAAAGACAAGAAGTTTGAATGGACTGAGGATTGCGAGCAGAGTTTTAATGAGCTAAAAACTAGTTTCACATCAGCACCAGTCTTGACCCCCCCAGACATTTACCGCAGCTTTGATGTGTATATCGACGCATCCAGACTGGGCATTGGTTGTGTACTTATGCAAGATGGCAAGGTGGTAGCTTACGCATCTCGCCAGCTACGATCTCATGAAGGAAACTATCCTACACGTGATTTGGATCTAGCCGCTGTTGTGCACTCTCTAAAAATTTGGAGACATTACCTTATTGGAAAAAGATGTCAAATATTCACCGACCACAAGAGTCTCAAATATATATTTACTCAGCCAGACTTAAACCTTCGACAGTGAAGATGGCTCGAGTTGGTCAAAGACTATGATGTGGAGATAAATTACCATCCGGAAAGGCCAACGTAGTTGCTGATGCCCTCGGTCGCAAACCTGCCAACTTGAATGCCATGATGGAGTCTTTGCCTTCAGAACTCCAACAGGAGATCGCACAGCTCAACTTGGTCATTATAAATGCTGGCCCTGCGAATATTTTGGAAGTAACCCCTATGCTAGAAGAGGAGATTCGCATAGCACAGGCTGAAGAAAAGAGTCTGCAAGTATATATCAAAAATCTACAAGAAGGCAAAACTCAGGATTTCTCAAGGGACGCACTGGGTACACTCAGGTTCCGAGGAAGGATATGCGTACCTGAGCTAGCAGATTTGAGGAAGAAAATTTTGGCAGAAGCACACGAATCCTCATACTCAATACACCCAGGCGGCTAAAATGTATAAAGACCTTCGACATATATTTTGGTGGGATGGAATGAAAAGGGACATCGCATATTTTGTCGCTTGTTGTGACATTTGCAACAAAGTAAAGGCGGAACACCAATAACCCGCCGGACTTCTCCAACCCCTACCCGTCTCACAATGGAAATGGGACGATGTCTGCATGGACTTTATCACCGGTCTACCCCGCACTCACCGAGGCAATGATGCTATATGGGTCATAGTGGACACACTGACTAAAGTGGCTCACTTCATTCCCATCCGCACCACCCTTCGCGCTGATCAACTTGCACAATTATATGTATCCCGGATTGTCAGTTTGTATGGAGTGCCAAAAACAATCACTTCAGACCGAGGTTCATTTTTTACATCCGCATTCTAGTCCCGACTCCATCAAGCTTTAGGGACCGCTCTCAAATACAGCACCGCCTATCATCCACAGACAGACAGTCATACTGAGCGGGTAAATCAAATCCTTGAAGATATGCTTCGAGCATGTGCCTTAGCCCATGGACCCAAATGGGAAGATTGTCTGCCATATGCAGAATTCTCATACAACAACAGTTTTCAAACCAGTTTGAAAATGTCACCCTTTGAAGCTTTATACATCCGTAAGTGCCGCACTCCATTGAATTGATCTCAAACTGGAGACAGTCGTATCTTCGGTAACGATCTGATACGAGAAGTAGAGAAACAAGTTAAGGAAATTTGAGATAGACTGCAGCTGGCTAAGTCACGACAGAAAAGTTATTATGATGCCAAACACAGACAAATCAGTTTTGAACCTGGTGAACACGTGTATCTCCGAGTCACCCCCATGAAGGGAGTCTAGAGATTTCAGACCCAAGGAAAATTGTCACCAAGGTATATTGGTCCGTTCCCAGTCATGACTCGAGTTGGCACCATTGCTTATCAGTTGGAATTGCCACCCGAATTATCGGATGTGCACAATGTATTCCATGTATCACAGCTGAGAAGGTGTATTTCACCACCCGAGAAGAAGACAGATATGTCAGAGATTCAGCTTGCCAAGGATTTAACTTATGAGGGAAGACCATTCAGAATCTTGGATGAGGCAGAAAGGGTCACATGCAACAAGCGATAAAATTTTTCAAAGTCCAGTGGGAGCATCACACCAAGGAAGAAGCAACCTGGGAAAGAGAGAAATTTTTAAGGACAACCTACCCAGAATTGTTTCCCCAAGCAACCAAATCTCAAGGACGAGATTCATCTTAAGTGGGGGAGGTTTGTGACAGCCTGGTTTTTGCCTTCTCCCTTTTTCTGGACTTTCAATTGCATTTGCTTTGGATTTGGAGTTTCAAATCAATTCATATGGACTTGAACACTTGGGCCTACCCTTGATTTTCACACAAGTGACCCCTCCACCTCTAACTCACTTTTCATTCTCTAAAAAACTTCCACAAAAGCCCAAGGAAAAATATTCATTTTCTTCCCTGAAAATCATTTCAGAGAAGTATGTTCCAAAGCAACCCTCATTTTCTTTGCCCACAAAAATCTGAGAAAATTCCCAAATATTCTTTGAACCCTAGTGCACCTTCCTGAGCAAAAGTATTGCATAACTTTTTGTAATATTTTTGCTACAGAAAATCATTTTTGTTCTGGACAGAATGATCACTTTCTACAGCAAGTACCATTTTCCTTGATCCATTAAGGCTAATTTTTCTTGAGCATCATTACCCTCCTAAGAAATTACTAACTACCAAAAATCATCCCTAAACCCTCTCTGGTTTGACCACAGTCAAGCTCACAAGTTTCTGTCCAGAAACTTGCCAGCAAGAGAGCCACTCCCACAGTGCACCTGTGACCAAGCCAACTATGCAAAACGACCAAAACCTGTAAGGACTTAATGCCAGACATGCATTTATGGCAAGCCGTGGCTCTATGCCAGAGTTCGCGCAATGACCACGCGTGTGCACGATGCCAACATCCTAGTCGACGCGCTCTGGATGCCACCGAGTGCTCTGTTCATCGCGTGCTCGCTTCCCCAGCTGTCGCACCTTGCCAAACCACGCCACCGTCACTGTCTCGACGTCCTTAACTCCCTCCTGGCGCTCGCTGATGCCGGAGCTCGCCGCAGCGAGCACGGGAACAGCACGACCAAGGCAACAGTGCGCACGTGCCCCTGTGCTTGTCGCGTACGACGCTCCCATGCTCGTCGCCGCTCGTCTACAACCTCCACGTGATCCCCGACGTCTTCCCCTCTCTCACTGACGCCATTCGTCGTCGGGCGATGCTCCAGAGAGCTCCGGCGAGCTCTCGATCTCCGCCTCGGCTATAAATAGCCCCTCCCGAGCTCATTTCCCTCCTCACTCACACACTCATCACCTCACCACGACCTCGTAGGAAGCCGCAGCCTGGTCGGGCAGGCCTCTGGTCGCCATCCCTGTCCCGAGCTCGCCAGCGATCCCCTTCCTAGGCCTCCTCCCTCTCTAGAGCATCTCGCGCCCCACTAAATCCTCAGGCGTGCTTGTGGTGATCCACTTGAGCGAGCTGGTGCTGTTGGATTTGCTGGACGGGCCTCACCTCGCCGGAATCGCCAACTCCGACAAGCCCCGCCCGCTGCCTCCGCGGGAGAGCTCCGTTCCGACCCCGTCCGACCACCTCTAGCTATGCTACGGGTACGGGCAGGTGCGCCTCGACCTCCTCTCCAATCCTATCCCTTTGGATTGGGCCAAGGAGCCCTCCTCGCCGGTGTGCGCTCCGGTGGAGCCTCGCCGTGCTCTGTCTCGCTCCCCCTCCAACCTGACCAGCGGGGCCCGCTGTCAGCCACTCAGGTCGCGCCCGAAGCGGTATGAGTGGTGGCGCTCGGGCGTTTTACGCCTTCGACGTTACCCCCCTGGATTTTCTTTTTAATTCAAATTTAGTTTAAATTTGGCCAGAACTTTGACCAGCTCTAACTCCTATTCTCAAGTCCAAATGATTTGATTCTTTTTGCATTCTGTTCTTACTGGAAAACTCTAGCAGCACACCCAAGATGGGATTTTTCCTTGCTGCCTTGTTTTGACATTTTCTTTTTGGTCATTTGAATTATTTTCAGAAGGTGAAGCTTGTCTTGAAGGCATCTAGAAGGCATCTAGAAGGAGGATGAAGCTCCTCTGCACTAAGGCAAGCCACAACAACATTATCATGGTGTCTTTGCAATATTCATGATTTTCAACTTGAATATATATATATATATATATATATATATATATATATATATATATATATATATATATATATATATATTATTCCTTGCATACAGTGTTAAAATAAATAATGCTTGTGTTATTTAGTTTTTTCATGATAAGAAGGCTTAGTTAATAGAAGTGATTGTCTGAACTTGTGAGTTGTAGCTTGAATAGTTGATCTAAGTAAGATTGTCATGACTCCGGTGATATGATTATCGGTCTTATTTTTGCTATATTCATGCTAAGATATTTTTTGTTTGAATTATGCCAACTAAAGTAATGAGTATAAATACCAAGTAAGGAAGAACTAGAAATGTTGAAAGTTAAGTTTGAGCAAGTAGAACTTGATTGAACTTGATCTGTTGTGAGTTGTGATGCATGATATATGGTTGCATAAGCATGGCATATTTTGACTCGAGCATTTTATTTCAAGTTAAACCTGATGATAAATGAACTTGAACATAAAGTTGGTCGGTTCATGGTGCCACTGAATCGGGCTGACGAGTGCAACCACCTTTGCCTTTATGGGGAGGCCGGTAGTTGTCCGTTGTCATGCCTGTTGTCGGTGCCTCCAACGAGGGAAGGTTATGGGCATGTGTTACCCTGGACCGGTAAGCAGACATAACCTTGTGGATCCGTGTTGTTATGGTACCGAGTCCCCGTTTGGGACAATTTGTTTGCCACGACGGTGGTAGTTTTGCCTTTGGTAGGCTGGGTCACCCAGGACTAAGCCTAGTGGGGAGTTGGTCGGAGTGGCCGTAAGAGTGTCATGGCATGATCGTAAGTAAGTCCGTGGATAAGGGCCCAGTTCATAAGTAAGTCACACCATGGATCAACCGTTTTTAATAAATCTTGCACACTAATCAACTTGCATTTCACTGGTTGGATGATGATGAAGTCAGTGAGGCTGACTATTGTGGTATCATTTGTGATCCGGGAATGATCATGTTTTGGTTATGAGGTAATCAGTTGGACCAAGCATTGGTTCCGTTCGTGCTTCGTCTTGAGCACTGTTTCGGTTGCAAGGCAACCGGTTGGTAAGAGAGTTCGTATGACTCGATGCACAAGTTTGGTTTCACTGCATGAGTAGTATGTTGTTGTTTGCATTTAACTTGATTAAATGTCATGATGTTGTTTGTCATTATGGTTCTGTTTGCTGTGAGCCTGCAAGTACATTCAATGTACTGACCTGGCGTGTTATTCCAGATTTCAGGAAAGTCTAACTGGATCGGAGAGCTGCCGTGTCTAGACCGTGTCGACATCGGTGTCCCTGTGCTATGGAGTCCCGCTACATCGTTGTTCCACTGCCATGTAGATGTTGTGCTCGAGGCCCCTTTATGTCTACTAAATAATGTACATATTGTTCAGCCGCACCGAGTGTGCCGCTTGGCCTCACAACTTGTTGTAATGTCACTCTATGCTTCTGCTAGTTTCAATAAAGCAGTGATTTCTGTACCAAGATGTTGTGTGTTGCCAGAAGACATGATCTCTGGGTTGGCAATACAAGGTAAACCAGTCGCTCTGAGCCGGGGTGCCACACATCACCCGCGCCTAGGTGAGTCGGAGAACGCCGCGTGGCAGTCGCTGGTCTGTTGCTATCATGTCTGGCAGGCGGCGCGGTTGCATGCGCGCTGCCATCTTTGTCCGACGCAGATCCCGGGCTTGATTGCCTGGGCAGATTCTGCGACAGCAATCCCGAGGAAGATCTGTCCCCCAAGGATGGACACATAAAATTTTGCCCTTCTGCACTGATTTATTTACTGTTTTGGTTGTTTTCTTCTCCGCTGGGTGCATCTGCATCTGTATCGCAACAAAACTCATGCATATGGTTATGAGGATTAGTCAATGCATGATTGATGTCTACTACACAACCTTCTTCTTGTAGACGTTGTTGGGCCTGCAAGTGCACAGGTTTGTAGGACAGTAGCAAATTTCCCTCAAGTGGATGACCTAAGGTTTATCAATCCGCGAGAGGCGTAGGATGAAGATGGTCTCTCTCAAACAACCCTGCAACCAAATAATAAAAAGTCTCTTGTGTCCCCAACACACCCAATGCAATGGTAAATTGTATAGGTGCACTAGTTCGGCGAAGAGATGGTGATACAAGTGCAATATGGATGGTAGATTAGAGTATTTGTAATCTGAAAATATAAAAACAGCAAGGTAACAAATGGTAAAAGTGAGCGTAAACGGTATTGCAATGATAGGAAACAAGGCCTAGGGTTCATACTTTCACTAGTGCAAGTTCTCTCAACAATAATAACATAGATAGATCATATAACAATCCCTCAACATGCAACAAAGAGTCACTCCAAAGACACTAATAGCGGAGAACAAACGTAGAGATTATGGCCGGGTACGAAACCACCACAAAGTTATTCTTTCGGATCAATCTATAAAAGAGTTCGTACTAGAATAACACCTTAATACACAAATCAACCAAAACCCTAATATCACCTAGATACTCCATTGTCACCTCAAGTATCCGTGGGCATGATTATATGATTTGCATCACACAATCTCAGATTCGTCCAACCAACATAAAAGTACTTCTAAGAGTGCCCCAAAGTTTCTACCGGAGAATCAAGAAAACTTGTGCCAACCCCTATGCATAGGTTCCCAATGTCACGAAACCCGTAAGTTGATCACCAAGACATACATCAAGCGTTCTCATAAAAGACTCAATCCGATAAGATAACTTCAAAGGGGAAACTCAATTCATCACAAGAGAGTAGAGGGGGAGAAACATCATAAGATCCAACTACAATAGCAAAGCTCGGGATACATCAAGATCGTATCACCTCAAGAACACGAGAGAGAGAGAGATCAAACACATAGCTACTGGTACATACCCTCAGCCCCGAGGGTGAACTACTCCCTCCTCGTCATGGATAGCGCCGGGATGATGAAGATGGCCACCGGTGATTGATCCCCCCTCCGGCAGGGTACTAGAAAAGGGTCCCGATTGGTTTTTCATGGCTCTGGAGGCTTGCGGCGGCGGAACTCCCGATCTAATCTGTGTTCTGGAAGTTTTAGGGTACGTAGGTATATATGGGTGAAATGAGTACGTCGGTGGAGCTACGGGGCCCCCCGACGCAGGGGCGCGCCGGGGGTGGGGCGCCCCACCCTCGTGAGCACCTCCCGATCGTCGACGTGAGTCCAAGTCCATCGGTGGGGTTCCTTCCAAAATAACTTCTCGATTGATTTCGTTCGTTTGACTCGTCGATATTCCTTTTCCTCGAAACACTGAAATAGGCATAAAACAGCAAATCTGGGCTAGGCCTCCGGTTAATAGGTTAGTCCCAAAAGTAATATAAAAGTGGATAATAAAGCCCAATATTGCCTAAAACAGTAGATAACATAGCATGGAGCAATCAAAAATTATAGATACGTTGGAGACGTATCAATGATCAATCACAATTATTTCCCCCTTGAGCTAATCCGGTGAGATGTGGTGGAAGAAGTAAAAATTCTTGGCGAAGTAGGGCTCCGGCTTTTGGATGGAGATGAGAGAATGGAAACTTGGTCTCATCAAAAACCACATCGCGAGAAATATAGACACGGCCAGTGGACACATCAAGGCATTTGAAACCTTTTTGTTGTGCACTGTATCCTATGAAAACACATTGTTTTGAGTGAAACATTAGTTTGCGGTTATTGTAAGGTCTAAGATTGGGCCATCAAGCACATCCAAACACACGAAGTGATGTGTAGTCTGGTTTGGTGTTGAGGAGTCTTTCCATGGGGGTTTCATTGTTGATAACACGACTGGGAAGCATGTTTATGATGTGAACAACGGTTAGAAAAGCCTCATTCCAAAATTTGAGAGGCATGGAGGCACCAGCGAGAAGGGCTAAACCAGCTTCTATGATGTGTCGGTGTTTGCGTTCGGCCGACCCATTCTGTTGATGAGCATGAGGACAGGACACATGATGAGAAATACCAATTTCTTGAAAGAAAGAATTTAATTTCTCATACTCTCCTCCCCAATCGGATTGGAGAGCAATGATTTTTCTATCAAATTTTCGTTCAACGAGTGCTTGGAAATTGCGAAAAACTTGAAACACATCGGATCATCTCTTTAAGAGATAGATCCAAGAGTATTTGCTATAATCATCTATGGAACTCATGTAATAGGTGTGTCTACCAACAGAAGAAGGGGCAGGCCCCCACACATAAGAAAAAATGAGTTGTAAAGGTTGAGTAGAAACACTTGTAGAAATTGGATAAGGCAATTGACGACTTTTAGCTCGGTGACAAGAATCACAAATGGTTTCGACATCACACTCTCCAACATATGGGAGCTTATTTTTCCTAAGCACATGTTGAACTAAAGAAAAAGTTGCATGTCCTAATTGATCATGCCACTATGTTGAAGACACTTTGGTGGCACCAAAAGCTTGTTTATTGAATCTTCTAATCTTCTAATATGCATGTCCTAAGCACACGAACACATCTACCTCGATATCGCACCTTCTTTGTTGCCTGATCCTTGATCAAAAAGAAGTAAGGGTGAAATTCAAGAAAGACATGATTATCAATGGCAATACGATGAACGGATAGGAGACTTTTGGAAGCACTAGGAACATGCAATATTTTTCTAAGATGGATTTTTCTGCTAGGGGTTTTTATAATTGAATGACCAACATGACGAATCTTCATACCTTCTCCATTTGCAGTGTGGATGTGGTCTTGGCCGTGGTATTTTTCCCTCATGTTCACCTTCTCGAGCTCGCCGGTGATGTGGTTCGTGGCACCACTATCAACGTACTAGTTGGTGTCCACTCCGTACGATCCGTCCGCTCCTCCGGCCACCTTCTCATCTTGTGATGAGTCATCCTCATCATCATCAAATATGTACCAGCAATCCTTGGCCGAGTGACCAGGTTTTCCGTAGATCTGACAACAGATGGCATATGGACGTGATCTGTTGGAGGAGTTGGAGTTTGCATGGCTTCCCCTGTTGTTGTTGGAGGAGGACCTGCCGCTGTCGCTGCCACTGTTGTCGCGGGAGTTGCTGTTGCTGCCTTGGCCACCAGTGCTACGGCCCTTGCCGTGCGGCGGTCCTCGATAGTGAGAACCACCCTCGCGACCACGCATGTCTGCGTTGGCCGAGGACTTGAACCCGCCGCCGTGCACGCCCTGATATAGGTCGGCCCTCTGGTCAAAGTTTCTCATCTCGCGAACAGATCGTCGAGAGAGATCGGTTCCGTGCGGGCGTCGAGCGTGGAGATGAGTGACTGGTACTCCATGTCGAGGCCGACGGTGATGTAGGAGGCCAACTCGTCGTCACCGAGCGGCTTGCCCGCCGCCGCGAGCTCGTCAGCAAGCGAACGCATGTGCGTGAAGAAGCTTGCCACAGATTGCGTCCCCTTCCGTGCATTGGTGAGGGCGACATGTATATTGTTGATGCAGGACAACGACTGCGATGAGAACATGCTCGACAGCGCCGTCCATAGGTCATGGGCATGGCCGATCGATGTGACTGATAACCCACAAGTATAGGGGATCAATTGTAGCCTTTCTCGATAAGTAAGAGTGTTGAACCCAACGAGGAGCTAAAGGTAGAACAAATATTCCCTCAAGTTCTATCGACCACCGATACAACTCTACGCGCACTTAGCGTTCGCTTTACCTAGAACAAGTGTCACAGCCCTAGAATTTGTTTGTCATTAGTTGCATTAAGGCATTCATGTCATCATGTTTAATTTTCTCAGAAAGTTGAAATGGGGATTGCCTAAACCCTAGCATTAAAGGAATTCACTAGATTTACCTAAAATATTTTTCAGTAAGTCCAAATGGCTTTCAAAAATGTTCATCATTATGGTAAATACTGTAAACAGTAGCCAGAGGTGATGCACATTTTTCCATGACATATTTGGGCTCTGAATTAAATCATATTCTATTTGAATTTGGGCACTTAAATACTATCAAATATTTAAAATGTCCAAATAATCCTAAACTGAAATGTTCCATGTTGGATATATTCCAAGCTAATCGCCATGAGCAGTTTGGTGATTTTGAGTGTGCCTAAGTATTTTTAAATAAAGCCAAACACAATTATATAAAATAGAAAAGAGAAATAAAAATAGGAAAAGAATAGAGGCTCACTGTGCAACCCACGGGCGCCCACCAACCTGCCCAGCCTCTCTGTTTCTGCCCCACCACCGCCTTTGGCTCCTGTCGCCTTCCTCCTCGCGCCCAAGGGGGCGTGCCCGACGCGTGTGGCCACACGCCGGCCACCTCCTCCCTTCCTGGCTGCCTCCTCCTCCCCCTGGACGTCTCCCGCGACGCCACGCACCCCCTGGACAGCTCTTTCTCTCTCCCGTGCTTTCCCCTCCCCTGCTCTCTCTCCCTCTCGCACCCGAGCGCCACCGTCGTCGGTGCTCACCGTAGCCATGGCCACCGGCCCTCCCAAGTCCACCCAGCGTTTCCAGAGGCTCCGCCCTGACCCCCTCTCTCTTCCACCCCGAGCCACGCCATCGCGGGAGCCCCATATCGCCGCCATGAGTCGTCTTCCCCGAGCACGGCCGCCGGACTCCATCGACGGATTCCCCGCCTTCCGGTCGCCCACGAGCCAGCTGAGCCTGTCGTCGGCCTCACTGTGAGCTCCCGGTCCTTTCCCCCTTAACCATGTCATCGCTAGCCCGTAGCCGCTGCCCATAAGCACAAAGCCGCTGCCCGCCATGGTCGGGCAAGCTCCGTGCCCCGAGCCCCTCCGCTCCTACTAGTTGCTCCGCGTGCTCCTGCTGCCCATTAGGTGCCGCCACCACCTCGCTCGCTCGCCGCAAGCCGCAGTGTTTAAACCGCCGATGTCGAACTCCGGCAGCCGCATTCTTGCTCGTCGCCGTCGACTCGAGACCACCCAGCTCCTCCCGCTTGGCCTACCGGATCTTGCGAGCCCCAGCCACGCCAGGATCAAACCATGATCGATTTGGTCGACCATGGGCAAATTCTGAGCCGCGGCACCGTCTCGGGCCTCGCCGGCGTCGAGTCGCCGGTGGGTTTGACCCCGCTGACCGTTGGCTGGGTGGGCCCAGTTTGACCCTGGGTCACCGACGTGTGGGCCACCCTGGCTAATTATCAGTTAGGTTAGTGTAACGCTAATTAACCTAGATTAGCGCTTAACCTAACACTAACTAACTCTGTTTAGTTAGTTAACTAACCACTGACACGTGGGTCCCACAAGTCAGGTTTGACCTGGCCGACCCAGTTGACCTGCTGACGTCACACCTATGTCATGCTGACGCAATAACTCTTTTCTGAATTTATTCTTATATAGGAAATTCCAGAAAATAGTGCTAACTTCTAAAAATCATAGAAATTCAACCGTAGCTCAGATTGAAATAATTTATATATGAAAAATGATCAAAAAAATCCAATCTATCCATCTGTACCATTTTCATGCATGTTTGAGGAACCTAAAGTTGCTGTATAAGACAATTCGTATAAATGGCATTTGAAATGCCTTACATGGAGTTTGAATTTGAACCTAGTGTTCAAACCAGCTCCATTTAACTTGTTGCTAGTTGCATTAGACTAAATCACAGCATATTGCCATGTCATGATCATGCATCATATTGTGCATTGCATTGATTGTGTTTATTTCTCTGTTGCCGGTATTTGTCCCCTCTCAATAGACGACGTACCAACGATGAGTTCGATGACACCGATGAAGAACTATATTATCTTCAGAAGTGCCAGGCAAGCAAAACCCCCTTGTTCATTCCGATACAATCCCACCCTCTCGCTCCTGCTCTCTTTTACTGTATTAGGGCAACAACGATTCATCTGTTACTTGCTGCGGTAGCTGAACCCCTTTATCCTCTACATGACCTGTAATTCCACAGTAAATAGATGAAACCCACTAGCATGAGTAGGAGTTGTTTGAGCCCTGTTGTGCCTACTCATTCATGCTTGTTTGTCATGCCTGCTACTGCTTAGAGTTGAGTCAGGTCCGATTCATCGAGGATGAATCAGAGGTGTGTGAACATGTCCTACTGTGTGTGAGCTAAGTGTGTGAACACGATTTGGTAAAGGTAGCGGTGAGAGGCCATGTAGGAGTACATGGTGGGTTGTCTCATTGCAGCCGTCATCAGGAACTGAGTTCTGTGTTTGTGATCCATGAAACAGTTATTACCACACATTGGGTTCCGTAACTTCGACCCTCTCGGCTTATTAATCGCCTCGATCTCTGTCCGGGAGTTGCAACTAGTTTCGGTGTTTGTAGGATATGTGTTGGGGGCCGTGCGTGAAGGCTGACCCTAGGGGTGGGCTATGTTGCGGTAGATACACCGTGGCACGGTGTACCGGGCGCCCGTTTGGTGTCTCGGGAACCCTGCTCACATTGTTTGGGGCCGTGAGCGACACCCCGGCCGGATCTCCTTGCGGATGGAACCCGAATAGGCGATAAACCTGGAAGAGAGACTTGTGTGGTTAGTCAGGTCGTGGACGACTCCCTCGCAGGGCTTCCGCTTGAAGGTTGCCGAGATACACGAGGTGTACATGGCGGTAAGTGGCAAGAGCGTGTGTGAAGAAGTACACCCCTGTAGGGTTAATATGATCTATTCGAATAGCCGTGTCCGTGGTAAAGGACTTCTGGGTTGCATGTACAGTTCATAGACAAGTGAAAGTGGATACTCTAAAATGCGCAAGATAAGTGTGAGTGCTATGGATGGCGTTCTCGTAGGGAGACGGGAGCGGATCCATAGTGGTGTATTGATATGGTGAATATGTGGACTCGTGTGCGCCACCTCAAAAGAGTTACTTGCAGTCGTAGTTTAGGATAGCCACCGAGTCAAAGCTGGCTTGCTGCAGTCAAACTCCACCACCCCCTTTGTTGATAATGATGCATATGTAGTTAGTTCTGATGTAAGTCTTGCTGAGTACATTTGTACTCACGTTTGCTTATTTTATGCTTCGCAGAGAGACGTCAGTCTCGCTAGTAGTTCCGCATGGACTTCAACGTTTAGCTTGTTACCTCAGCTACGATCTTGTGCCCTCGGCAGGATCTGGTAGATAGTCAGGCTTCTAAGCCTTTTTCATTTGTAGATGTCTGTACTCAGACATGTTAAGCTTCCGCATGTGCTTGTTGTTTGTATGCTCTGAATGTTGGGTCATGAGACCCATGTTTGTAATATCTTGGCTCCTCGGAGCCTAATAAATAAATATTTGAGTCGTAGAGTTATGTTGTGATGCCATGTTGTATTTAGACATATTGAGCATATTGTGTGTATGTTTGAAATGCTCGGTATGTGTGGGATCCGACAATCTAGTTGTTTATCCTTGGCAGCCTCTCATATGGGGAAATGTAGTCTAGTGCTTCCCGGCGATAGTAGTCCGCTACAGCCCGGTTCACGGAGTCCTCGCTAGCCCAAAGACTACCGCTCTGGACACTTGATTGGCCGGCATGTGTTTCACTTCATTCCGTGTTCCGTCTCTTCGGGAAATGTCACGCGGTGACATCCGAGTCCTGCCTAGCCTGCTACAGCCGGTTACCGGAGTCCTCATAGCCCAGTGCTACAGCCCGGATCCACACGTTGATGACCGACATGCTCGATGTGATTCATGTATGCCTGTCCCCATGGGTTAGTGTCGCTTTGGGTTCACGACTAGTCATGTCGGCCCGGGGTCTCTGTCATATGGATGCTAGCGACACTATCATATACGTGAGCCAAAAGGCGCAAACGGTCCCGGGCCATGGTAAGGCGACACCCGTGGGAATACCGTGCGTGAGGCCGCAAAGTGATATGAGGTGTTACCGGCTAGAACGATGTGACCTGGAATCGGGGTCCTGACAACAAGTATGAAACTAGAAGTACTTTGTAGGTGTAAAGGGATAGGTTTGCAAGATAATAAAGAGCGCGTAAATAAAAACTAGGGCTGTTTATATAAATAAACAACTAAGTTAGTTTTAGTAAAGAGCTTTTTGTCACAAGAAAGTTATTTGTCCCTAGGCAATCGATAACTAGACTGGTAATCATTATTGCCATTTTATATGATGGAGAGGCATAAGCTAACATACTTTCTCTACTTGGATCATATGCACTTATGATTGGAACTCTAGCAAGCATCCGCAACTTAAAGATCATTAAGGTAAAACCCAACCATATCATTAAAGTATCAAGTCCTCTTTACTCCCATACGCAAACAACACTTACTCAGGGTCTGTGCTTCTGTCACTCACGCCACCAATCATAAGAGAATCATGAACATATTGCAAACCCTACAGCGGGGATCCCTCATGCTTGAGCGACACGGAGAGCACCATAGGGCAGCACCAATAATAAAAAAATACAACTCAAACCAATCATGATCATCAATCAACCCATAGGACAAAACGGATCTACTCAAACATCATAGGATAGCCACATGTCATTGGATAATAATATATAGCATTGAGCACCACATTTAAGTAGAGATTACAGCGGGGAGAAGAGGTGTTACACTGCTGCAAAGAAGGGGAGAGAGTTGGTGATGACGGCGGCGAAGTTGTTGGTGTAGATCATCGTCACGATGATGGCCCCGACGGTGTTCCGGCGCCATCGAGAGAGAGGGGGAGAGAGAGCCTCCCTCCTTCTTCTTTCTTGACCTCCCACCTAGATGGGAAAAGGGTTTCCCCTCTGGTCCATGGCCTCCATGGCAGCGGAGGGGCGGGAGCCCCTCTGAGAATGGATCTCTCTTTCTCTATTTCCTTCTGTTTCTGCGTTCCCAAACTCTGGCCTTTCACCGTTTGTTAAATTTTCGAAGATCCATAACTCCGATTGAGCTGAAATTTTAACACGATTTTTCTCTGGATATTAGCTTTCTTGCGGCCGAAGAAGGGCACCAACTGCCTTACAGGGTGTCCACAAGCCTCCCAGACGCGCCCAGGGTAGGGGGCGCGACCCTAGGGCTTGTGGGCCCCTCGGGCATCGTCTTGCGTTGATTCTTTTCCCCAAAAATCACATATACTCCAAAAAAATCTCCATAAATTTTTTATCGTGTTTGGACTCCGTTTGATATGGATATTCCGCGAAACAAAAAACAGGCAACAAACATGAACTGGCACTGGGCACTGGATCAATATGTTAGTCCCAAAAATAATCTAAAAAGTTGCCAAAAGTATATGAAAGTATTAGAATATTGGCATGAAACAATCAAAAATTATAAATACGACGGAGACGTATCAGTGACCTGCACAAGTACCTCTTTGGAAAGATTGTTCAGGAGGTATTCTAGTACCTGCTGATCCTCACGGATCCAGATCGGATGAAGGTGGTTCGGTGTAGACTCCTCCCTTGTTAAGATAGGTCTAGTATCACGTGTATAGGTCATGTATATGCAGTATGTACATGTACCTGTCCTTGTTATATATATATATATATATATATATATATATATATATATATATATATATATATATATATATATATATATATATATATATATATATATATATATATATATATATATATATATATATATATAGACGGTCTATTCTGCTAATATTAGCAGAATAATTATTCTGCACACCACTTGCACTGCACGCTCAACAGAAGCAAGACTGCATCTTCCTGACGACGAAAATCGCAATAGAGACTAGTGAACTTCTCGTCGGAAAAAACTGCACGCGTTATTTTTTCGGTACTGTTTTCGCTCTAATTTTTTAACCGTTTATCGGAATGAGGCGTGTAATATACCGTTGAAAAGCTATGGATTAGGCGCAACTTCGACATGTTGAACACTTTTCGAGATTCCACACGGTTTAAGAGCAGTTTTGAAAATGGTGCGGCGGATGACGAGTGGCAGCGATCGTTTTTTCGCGTTGTTTTCTAAACCGCTTGTCGGAATGAAGCAAATGATACGCCGTTTGATAGATATCGTCGATGCGCATCTTTTTCATATATAAATCTTTCTCTAATTCATTACGGTTTAAGAGCAGTTTCAAATTTACTAAATCGCGGAACTCTGTTTTTCAAATTTTTTGAAATTTTCGGTACTGTTTTTGCTCCAGTTTTCTAACCGTTTGTCGGAATGAGACGTATGATACGCCCTCGGAAAGCTACGGACAAGGCGCAACTTTGATATGTTGAAATGGTTTTGAGATTCCTTACAGTTTTTAGTTAATTTTGAAAATCGTGCGGCTGACTTCGAGAGGCAGCGGCTGTTTTTTCGTGAAATTTTTACAAACGGCTGGTTAGAATGATTCAAATCATACGCCGTTGGAAAGATATCGACGAGACGCAACTTTTCATGTAGAACACTCTCTAGTTCCTTACGGTTTAAGAGCAGTTTCGATTTTGAAAAGCGGACACTGTTCTTCGCGAGACCAAAATCGTCAGATGTACTGCATCGACGAGAAGAACGCATTGCTTCAGACAAAATACCGCGACTGCATCAGATGGGCAAGTGCACTGCATGATTTATTTTTGTTTAAACATATTTTTCTCGGGACGAGGAAAGAAGAACGACCGCTTGCATTTAAATACCGCACTTCATTAGATGGGTAAGTGCACTGCATGATTTCTTTTTGTTTAGACGTATTTTTTCTCGGACGGGGAAAGAAGCACGCACTGCTTCAGACGAGTATTTTTTTCTCGGACGGGGAAAGAAGAACACACTGCTTCAGACGAAATACCGCACTTCATTAGATGGGCAAGTGCACTGCATGGTTTTTTTTGTGGGACGTAAATTTTCGCAAACGAGGTGTAGTGCACTTCATGTCGAACGTTGGTGAACCGCAATACTATGAAAAGTGAACCTCGAGACTACCGTAAACGGGTCGTGTCACTACCGAAAGTGAACCGCTTGAGTTTTTACTAAACTCATTTTACGTGCGTAGACCGAGCGAGTGGACCGCAGGGACTGAACGAGTGAACTACATATAATGAAAAGCGGGCTTCTTTGAGATATATATATTTTTCCTATTTACCAAGCAAACCACGGAGGAGTATTATAACAAACTGCATGAGACAACAAAGTGAGCTTCAAAGCCACATCTATCTGATAAAGACACTCTGTTTCTTCCTTATTGAATGCGGTGAACCACAAGACTCCTCGAAGTGGCCTGCATCAACCTTTTATTTTTTCATGAAAATGAACATATCCAACATGACAAACGAACTGCACTAGACCGGATTTAAACAAAAAAAAAGAGTGTTAAAACAATTCAGGAAGCGAACTACCTAAAAAGATGACCCCCCATGGAGGAGCGAACCTCTCCAACATACACAGTGAACCCCTCATAAAAACGACCACGTGTGCATAGTCCAAGGGAACTGCCCTTGCACACGCGAGTTCACCGGAAAACCGTCGACGCCATGGGCCAAATTGCACGTCCCGTTGGTTGAGCTGCACTCCTATGTGCGCAAAACTGCATGGTGGGCAGGGCAACCTGAAGTCAGGTGGTTTGATGGAGGAATTACCATAGCCATAGGTAGGAAACGGTGAAAAACTTATAGGGGAGTGAGATCACCTAGTCACCCAAGACTGATGAGCACTAGCCCAGGAATCCTTTTCATCGGTTTCTGCAAAACAAACAGAAATCAAAGACAAAGCAGCACAAATCTAGCGGTCAGCTCGGATTGGAACAAAAGGTATATCATACATAAATTCTTCGGCTGGCGCACACAAGAAGGAAGCCAAATTCTGAATCGACAAGGCAAGTTGACTAAGTAAACTACACTTTGTCTCAAAATAATAAACTGAACTTCACGAGCACCTTACTTTTTTAACAACTTTCTCTAACGGCTTTTTTGGGAACTTCAGTCCACTACTCCACTTGGTCTAGATAGTGAGGTGCTTGCGCACGTCGCTGGTGTGAAGTGAGCAGGTCGTGGGAGGCGAAATTGGTGAACACCACCGCGCGATCTAACTACTTTGGAGCACCAAGCGTGAGCTACATCACCACTCTGAACCGCCTTTGCGCATGCGATGGGGAAGCAAGCGGCGCGCAGATGAGCTCCGCACCACGGGGTGCATCGCGTGAACTGCCTGTGGGGTCTCTCGCTGACATTGTCGCTGCCATCGGGGCGGGGAGGACCGCTGCTGTATACCTGGGGCTGCTGCGCCGTTGGTGGCGCAGGTAAGGTCCGAGGCTGGCGGAGGCACGGTGGAGGGGAGGGAAGCGCCAGCAGGTGGCCGAGCTAGGTGCCGCCCGAGCTCGAGTAAGAGGAGATGAGGAGGCTATCGGTGACGCCCTGCTGCTCCTTGGAAGTTGGATCAGGGAATGAAGAGGGTCACGGCGGTGCCTGCAAAGCGCCGGTGGAGGAAGATTCCAATTTGCAAGAATGGCAATCGGATATTGCGGGGCGGAGGAGCGGCTCACCTGTTTGACTCGTGTGGCGGCTCGGTCGTCAGATCCAGGGGTCGACGTGGAGGAGGGCGGGTTGCAGCGCGGCGTAAGGCTGGAGTGGCGGCAACAACGCTGGTCAGGGAGGTGCAGCGCTGGGGCGGCGGCGGTGGCGCGACCGAGCTGCACGGGGGCCGCGACCGAGCTGCACGGGGGCCGCGACCAAGCTGCACGTGGTGGGGTGGCGCCCGAGTACCTACGGGTGGCGCAGATGAGGGTCTCGCCGGAGACCGCCACGAGGAGAGGGCTCGTCGTCGACTTGATCCAAATCGAGGACGAATGGCGGATCCGGGCGTGGGGGATGGGTGATGCCGGGCACGGGCGGCGGGAGACCAGCCCGAGGGGCACCAGGAGGTGCGGCCAGCTGCGGTGCCGGCGGGGGAAGAAGCCGGATGAGGTCCGCCCTGACCCGCTGGATGTCACCGTCGGCGCACGAGCTGGGGAGGAGAGGGCCATGAGGGGCTCACAGGATCTGGGGAGGAGAGGGCCACGGTGACCTCGACGCCCCACGGCCGCAGCTATCTGGGAGGCCGTATCCGGTGGGTTCTCGTCGCGAACCCACGGCCGGATGCGGTGCTCGGCGGCCCTTTTTGCACGAAGGAAGTGCTGGTGGCCCTGTGGGGGAAGCGGGAGACGGTGGCCGGGCGCTGGAGATCCGGGCGGCTTGGTGCTGTGAAGAAGGTGGGGAGCGGGTTTCGGTGCATGCTGGGGCCCCGCAGAAGAAGGTGGGGAGCGGTGGTTCTGTGGCGCCATGGCCTGACGGGAAGAAGGTGGTGGAGCGCGTGGGGTTGCTTGGACGGTGGAGGCTCAGGGTGGTGGATCTAGTTCCGGCCGGGGGACGGAGGAGTGTTATCGAATAAGGCGATTTGATGTGCGAGAATAAGGTCTTAATCATAATATATATATATATATATATATATATATATATATATATATATATATATATATATATATATATATATATATATATATATATATATATATATATATATATATATATATATATATATATATATATATGTGTGTGTGTGTGTGTGTGTGTGAGGCTCAGCCCCACGCAACCCTAAAATCAAACTTGGTAATCAGAGCCTCAACCCTTGCAGCGCCGCCACCCTCCCGAAAGCCTAACCCATTCCCGCGCCGCCACCATGGCTTCCTCTTCCGTGCTTCAGCTCTCCACATTCGTGGGCGCCATCGCCTTTCCCGTCGTAGCCACGATTGCCATCCCCTCCATTGGTGTTCGCCTCGATCATGGGAACTTCATGCTATGGCGCGCCCTCACCCTCACAAATTTCTCCTGCGCATCTCTCCATGGGTACCTCGACGATACAGTCACAGCTCCGGCCAAAACTTGTTGGGAAACGTAGCATGCAATTTCAAAAAAATTCCTACGTCCACGCAAGATCTATCTAGGAGATGCATATCAATGAGAGGGGGAGAGTGTGTCCATGTACCCTCATAGACCGAAAGCGGAAGCGTTTGACAACGCGGTTGATGTAGTCAAACTTCTTCTCGTTCTGACCGATCAAGCACCGAACGTACGACACCTCCGAGTTCTGCACACGTTCAGCTCGATGACGTCCGTCGAACTCTTGATCCAGCAAAGTGTCGAGGGAGAGTTCCATCAGCACGACGGCGTGGTGACGGTGATGGTGAAGTGATCCGCGCAGGGCTTCGTCTAAGCACTACGAAGATATGACCGAGGCGAAGCTGGGGAGGGGGGGGGGGCGCACACACATCTAACAATTGTTGGTGTGTCCTCTGGCGGTGCCCCCCCCCCTCATATATATATAGGTTGGAGGGGAGGAGAGGCAGCCAAGGGGGCGCCCCAAGTGGGAGGAATCCTACTTGGGCACCTCCCAATTCGGCCTCCCCCCTTTCCTATTCCTATTCGGAGTAGGAAGGGAAGAGGGGGAAGGGGGAATCCTATTCCCTTTTTCCTTTCCTCCTTCCCCTTTCCTTCTCCAATTTGGCCAGCCCATATGGGGGGGGGGGTGGCGCTGGTGTGTTTCCCCTCTTGGCCCATAAGGCCCATATCTTTTGCCGGGGGTGCCCGGAACCCCTTCCGGTGAGCCGATAACTACCCGGTACCCCCGAAACACTTCTAGTGTCCGAATATCATCGTCCTATATATGAATCTTTACCTCTGGACCATTTTGAGACTCCTCGTCATGTCTGTGATCTCATACGGGACTCCGAACAACATTCGGTCACCAAATCACATAACTCATATAATACAAATCGTCATCGAACGTTAAGCGTGCGGACCCTACGGGTTCGAGAACTATGTAGACATGACTGAGACTCCTCTCTGGTCAATAAACAATAGCGGAACCTGGATGCTCATATTGGCTCCCACATATTCTATGAAGATCTTTATCGGTCGAACCGTTATGACAACATACGTTATTCCCTTTGTCATCGGTATGTTACTTGCCCGAGACTCGATCGTCGATATCTTCATACCTAGCTCAATCTCGTTACCGGAAAGTCTCTTTACTCGTTTCATAATACATCATCCCGCAACTAACTCATTAGTCACATTGCTTGCAAGGCTTATTATGATGTGCATTACTGAGAGGGCCCAGAGATACCTCTCCGATACTCAGAGTGACAAATCCTAATCTCGATCTATGCCAAGCCAACAAACACCTTCAGAGATACCCGTAGAGCATCTTTATAATCACCCAGTTACGTTGTGACGTTTGATAGCACACAAGGTATTCCTCCGGTATCCGGGAGTTGCATAATCTCATAGTCAAAGGAATATGTATATGACTTGAAGAAAGCAATAGCAATAAAACTTAACAATCATTATGCTAAGCTAACGGATGGGTCTTGTCCATCACATCATTCTCCTAATGATGTGATCCCATTCATCAAATGACAACACATGTCTATGGTTAGGAAACTTAACCATCTTTGATTAACGAGCTAGTCTAGTAGAGGCTTACTAGGGACACTGTGTTTTGTCTATGTATCCACACATGTATCAAGTTTCCGGTTAATACAATTCTAGCATGAATAATAAAAACATTTATCATGATATAAGGAAATATAAACAACAACTTTATTATTGCCTCTAGGGCATATTTCCTTCAAAACTTCCACTGAAGGGACCGGTGATGTTGCTCGCATCGTGCCCAACCCCGACTACACGCGGTGGTGGACACAAGATCAGAAGGTCCTTGGGTTGCTTCTCACCTCCATGACACAGGAGATGGCATGCTAGATGATCAGCTGCCCCACGGCAGCCACGACATGGGTAGCGGTCCATGCCATGTTCAGCGCGCAAAACCGTGCCGGGGTGCGGCAAATTCGGTGCCAGATCCAGGCGCTGAGGAAACTGGAAATGACGGCTGACAAGTACATAAACGAGGTGAAGGCCCTTGCTGATGCCATGGCTACTGCTGGCTCCCCTCTCTCCGACAATGGCATCATCGACTACATGCTCACCGGTCTCGGATCAGCCTGCAACCCCATCGCCGCGTCTCTCAACGTCGCGACTACGCTGGTGACGCTCCGAGTTATTGATTCCATGGTTCTCAACTATGAAGCACTGCAGCTCTCGCAACAAGGTGACGCCGAGGAGTTGTCTACCTCGACCAACAACGCATCATGGTCAGTCTACAACAACAACCCTGGCCGTGTGCAGGACTCCGGTCGCCCAAGTGGTGGTCGTCCCACTGGGGGTAACGCCCCGCAAAAACAGGGGCAGGGCAACCAGGATCGATGTCGCACTGGCGGCGGCAATGGCCGCAATGGAGGCGGTGGTGGCAATTGCCGCAATGGAGGAGGGAATGGATGTTGGCGCCCCCCTTTGCCAAATCTACAGGAATTGTGGGCATGAGGCGATGGATTGCCGCGATCGCTACGAGCGCGACTACTGCCCCAACAACTCCCCCGACAACTCTGCATCCACTTCCCCCAGTGACAATCATCACCGGATCCTAGAATCCGGTGCTACGGGTCACCTGACAAGTGATCTTGAATGCCTCCACATACATGAGCGCTATGGCGGGAAGGACCAAGTGCAAGTGGCTAATGGTGCAGGTTTGTCTATTTCGCATATTGGTCATTCGAATCTAGCCAGTTCATCTCTTCGCTTGAATAATGTCCTTCATGTGCTGCGTATTAATCAGAATCTTCTCTCAGTTTATCGCCTTGTCTTGGATAATGATGTCTTTGTTGAATTTCATCGTTTCTTTTTCCTTGTTAAGGACAAAGCCACGAGGAAAATTCTTCTGCATGACAGAAGTCATGGCGGGCTCTACCCGATTCCGTTACATCGAGCTTCAGTGTCGTCTTCCTGTCGTGCGTCATCTAGCGTCACCACGTCGTCCCAATGGCATCAGCGTCTCGGCCACCCCACAAATAATATAGTCCAGTATATTGTTCAACAAAACGATCTTGCTTGTTCTTCTGACAATTTGAATTCAGTTTGTGATGCTTGTCAACATGCTAAAAGTAGACAATTACCTTATCATGCTTCTCATCATGTCTCTATAGTGCCTCTTGAATTAATTCATTCTGATGTTTGGGGGCCTGCTATTGCTTCTTCTGGGGGTATAAATACTATGTTAGTTTTGTTGACGACTTCTCTTGTTTTATTTGGATCTATTTCCTCAAGCACAAATCTGATGTAGAGCAAGTTTTTCTTGCTTTCCAGGCTCATGTTGACGTTTGTTGAACACCAAGATCAGGTCCATTCAGTCGGACTGGGGTGGTGAGTATCACAAGTTACATCGCTATTTTCAGCGTACGGGGATTTCTCATCGTGTGTCTTGCCCACACACATCTCAGCAAAATGGTATTGCTGAGCGCAAACATCGCCACTTGACAGAGACTGGGCTTGCCCGTCTAGCTCATTCATCGCTTCCACTTCGTTTTTGGGATGAAGCATTTCTCACCGCCTGCTACCTTATCAATCGCATGCCTACGCCTGTTATAAACAAGGACACACCCTTACATCGGCTTCTCAACATCAAGCCAAACTACTCCTTCCTTCGCACGTTCGGTTGTGCGTGTTGGCCTAGCCTACGCAAAACAATACGCACAAGTTGGCTTTTTATTTCAAGATGTATGTTTTCTTAGGATATAGTCCTATGCACAGGGGGTACAAGTGTTTGGATCATTCCACCGAGCGTATCTATATTTCTCGCGATGTCATCTTTGATGAGTCTGTTTTCCCTTACTCCACCCCCGGGGTCACAATCTATGTGTCTACTCTTGAGAACGCGATTTCGTTTCCATCCGATGAACCGACTACGAGTGTCCCTATGCGAAATTATGACCTATCATATTTGTCCACTGACTTGCTCCCTACAGGCAGTGCTCCCTCTGTGCAGGAACTCGCGACGCTGATTGACGTGCATGCTGAGAGTGCACCTGACGTGCATGAATGCACGACTACCACAACCACAAGTCTGGATATGTCTATCATGCCGGCCTTGGATCAGCCTGTGTCGCCTGATGCTGGGACACCCCTATCGTCCCCAGATGCGACACCTACGGTTGCTTCGCCCTCGGTACCACCATCGCCGCCAACGGTACAAGGGCACCCGATGGTAACCCGTACCCGCGACCATACTCGTCATGACAAGCAGCTCACCGATGGCACGGCACGCTATGATCCCCGCAGGCGTGCTTTTCTTGACACTCTAGTGTCTCATCGCGAGGCTCTTCACGAAACTGCCTGGTGCACGGCGATGACCGATGAGTTTGCAGCTCTTCGTCGTACCAACACATGGGTTCTTGTTCTTCGTCCACTTGGCATTAACATTGTGGGCAGGAAATGGATTTTTAAAACAAAGCACCGTCCTGACGGGTCTATTGATAAGTACAAAGCTCGCCTGGTTGCCCGTGGTTTCACCCAGCAGTATGGTATAGACTACGGTGACACATTCAGTCCAGTTGTGAAGCCGGCAACCGTATGTCTTGTGATGTCTCTTGCTGCCTCGCGAGGTTGGTTTCTTTGACAGGTTGATGTCAGTAATGCCTTGCTTCATGGATTCCTGTCTGGGGATGTGTACATGCAACAACCACCTGGGTTTGAGGATAATCGATATCCCTCTCATGTGTGCAAGCTGCAGCGAGCCATATATGGGTTGAAGCAGTCCCCTCGTGCCTGGTACGCCTGGCTAAGTGCTCTTTTGTTTCAGCTGGGTTTTGTTTCCTCTAAGGCCGACACATCCCTGTTCATTTTCTCTCACATGGTGTTCAGATTTATATGCTCGTTTATGTTGATGATATAGTCATTGCTGGATCGACTCGAGGAGCAATTGATGGTCTTGTTCCGCTCTCTCGGCCAGTTTTCCAATCAAGGACCTGGGCACTCTGGAGTATTTTCTCTGCTTAGAAGAGTCCTACAATTCAGGGGGCATGATCTTAACTCAAGGGAAGTACGCATTGGATCTTCTTCACCGTGTGAGCATGGAGAATTGCAGGCCTACTTCTACACTGTTGGTCACCATAGATCGTCTCTCCCGTAAGTCAGGCACACCTTTGGGTACCATTGATTCCTTCCGGTATTGGAGTGTTGTTGGTGGTTTACAGTATCTCAAACTTACTCGTCCTGATTTGACTTTTGCAGTAAACAAAGTGTGTTAGTTTCTCTCACAGCCCACTGCTATCCATTGTGAAGTTGTTAAGCAGATCCTACGTTATGTCAAGGGAACTTTAGATACTGGACTTAGACTGCGCAAGTCTCCATCCACCGGTGTTAGTATTTTCACTGATGCGGATTGGGCAGGATGTGTTGATGATCTTCGCTCCACTGTAGCTTTTTCTATCTTTGTTGGACCAAACCTCATCTCATGGAGTTCGAAGAAACGACCTACTGTCTCGAGATCTATTACTGAGGCGGAGTACAAGGCGTTGGCAAATGGTGCTGCTGAAGCTATGTGGGTCGATTCCATACTCCAGGAGCTTGGAGTTTCTCAGCAGCTTACTCCCATTTTGTGGTGTGACAACCTAGGTGCTACATACCTGACGGCAAATCCTGTCTTTCATGCTCGGACCAAGCACATTGAGATTGTTTTTAATTTTGTGCGTAAGCGAGTTGCTTCTAGTGCTCTGCAGGTCATGTTTATCTCCACGATTGATCAGCTGGCTGATGTATTTACCAAACCAGCTACTCGACGGATGCTAGACCGTTTCAAGACCAATCTGAACCTTGTGTATAGTAGTTCAGATTGATGGGGGGGGGGTGTTAAGATAGGTCTAGTATCACGTGTATAGGTCATGTATATGCAGTATGTACATGTACTTTTTTTTGAAAAGGAGGATATACCCCCGGCCTCTGCATCTAAGTGATGCATGCAACCATTTTATTAATTATTCACAAAGACCTTACAAAGTAATACATCAGTAAGTCTGAAGCCACCATCTGGGCAACACATGTCGCTACTCCTATTCCGTTGATGAAAGGGTGCCGAATATTCGAGCCGAATATCAAAACGAACATCGCACCAAAGCCTAACATCTAAAGCCGGATGCCCCAGCCCAGCCACATACAGGGACTGGGTCACACACCGGTCCGGCGCACTCTTAGAAGCCGCCGCCGTCGTCTTCCACCGATCCATCTCCAGAGTAGGTATTAACGCACCAACCTTGCCAGGCCTGCCGTCGACGCCACCATGGCACCAGACAGCGCCACCATCCTGCACGTACCCATCTGCCAGCGCCCGTCGCCGAAACTCCGTGGCGCCATGCCGCCGGGATCCGCTGTCGGCCTTGCGGTAGATGGAATACCGCTCCTCCTATAGTCCTCCCCATCCAATATTTGCTCCAAGACAATGCCCCCAGGAGGGAAAACGACACCAAAGGTGTCGTCATTGTCCGATCTGGGAGACCCAGATCTAGGGTTTTCCCCGAAGCATCCTGAGCCTGATGACGCAAACTGCAACGACGAAGCCTCAACAAGGAAATGACATCGGAGACGCCGCCATCGTCTGCCATGAACAAAGTGGGTGCAATTTTCATCGGCAGTCTCACCACCAGGTCGTGCGCCGCCGGCGTCACTGGTTCCTTCAACCTGAGCAAACTCCAAAGGTGATGCCCTCAAGAGGAACTACGATGCAAAAGCATCTTCACCGCTCGATCCCAATGAGACCTAGGGTTTCCTCTGGAGTTGCCCGCGGTGACAAGGACCTAGACCAGGTTTGAATCTTAGCGTGATCCGAAGAACCCGTCAAGATCCGCCCAATTGCCAATGTGCCACACCCGCCACCATGCCGTCCATAACCCAGTGACCATGGACAGTCACCAGACCTCACGAACGCGTCCAGCCACCAGCCGCGGCCAGATCTGGCCGAGACCAGCGACCCCATCCAGCGTACCTGAGGGAGTCCTGGATTAGGGGGTGTCCGGATGGCCGGACTATGACCTTTGGCCAGACTCCTGGACTATGAAGATACAAGATTGAAGACTTCGTCCCGTGTCCGGATGGGACTTTCCTTGGCGTGGAAGGAAAGCTTGGCGATACGGATATGTAGATCTCCTTCCATTGTAACCGACTACTGTAACCCTAGCCCTCTCCGGTGTCTATATAAACCGGAGGGTTTTAGTCCGTGGGATCGAACAACAATCATACCATAGGCTAGCTTCTAGGGTTTAGCCTCTACGATCTCGTGGTAGATCTACTCTTGTACTACCCATATCATCAATATTAATCAAGCAGGAGTAGGGTTTTACCTCCATCGAGAGGGCCCAACCTGGGTAAAACATCATGTCCCTTGTCTCCTGTTACCATCCGCCTAGACGCACATTTGGGAACCCCTACCGAGATCCGCCGGTTTTGACACCGACATTGGTGCTTTCATTGAGAGTTCCTCTGTCGCCACCTTTAGGCCCGATGGCTCCTTCCGATCATCAACAACGATGTGGTCCAGGTGAGACTTTTCTCCCGACAGATCTTCAGATCCGCGGCTTTTGCTGCGGGCCAATTAAGCTTGGCCATCTGGAGCAGATTGAAAGCTACGCCCCTGGCCATCAGGTCAGATTTGGAAGTTTGAACTACACAGCTGACGTCCGAGGAGACTTGATCTTCGACGGGTTCCAGCCACAGCCAAGCGCGCCGCACTGTTACGATGGGCATGATCTAGCTCTGCCGCCGAACAGTGTCCTGGAGGCCGCACCAGTGTCCGCTTCGACCCTTAGCTCGGAGTCGACTGCGCCAATCGAGGACGGATGGCTGGACACCGCCTCGGGGGCTGCAATCTCTACGACGATCAAGCCGAACACCATACCTGTCCTTTGCAAAGCTCGTGACTCCAAGGTGCGGACTCTCTCCGACTCAACCTTCGCGCCCCGCTAATCGAATCCGATTGGGCGCCGATCATGGAGTTCACCGCCGCGGACATCTTTCAGCACTCGCCCTTTGGCAACATTTTGAATTCACTAAAGTCTCTCTCTTTATCAGGAGAGCCCTGGCTGGACTATGGTCAGCAAGGTTGGGATGCGGACGACGAAGAAATTCAAAGCCCACACACCACCCACTTTGTAGCCACTGTCGATGATTTAACCGACATGCTTAACTTCGACTTCGAAGACATCGACGGTATGGACGAAGATGTAGGAGACGAACAGGAAACAGCGCCTATAGGCCACTGGACAACCACCCCATCTCACGATGTATACATGGTAGATACACCTAAAGGAAACGACGACGAGGAACAAAGGGACGCAACAAGGGATCGTTCCCTCGAAAAGCAATCAAAGCGGCGGCGTAAGCGCCGCTCCAAACCCCACCTCGACAGAGAAAGCAGCCATACAGACCCAGCCATAGAGCAAGGTGAACCGGCGGATGACGAACATGCCATCGAGCAACCGTCCGAACAGGGCAACTTGGATAAACAACCCGTTCCCGGCGAAGACAACAGTCCGGACGACCTCATGCCGGACAAGTTGCTGGAGCAGAAGAACCTCCAAAAAAGGCTCGTCGCCACTGCGCGTAGCCTGAAAAAGCATAAGCGGAAGCTCAAAACAGCGGAAGATGCACTCAGAATTAGATGGAGCAAAGTACTCAACACCGCAGACAAATACGGCGACAGTCGCCATACAAAGAGCTATCCGAAGCGAAAATTACTGCCGGAATTTGATGATGAGGCCTTAGAGCCTCCGCAATCAAAAAAATAAGGAAGCCACCTGGCCGGACGAACGACCCCATGGCCAACACAGTGCGGCAAAGGACGCCACACACAAGCCGGCACGCGATCTGCACAAGGATTCACATCAAAAATATGGCCCAGCTAGATCCATCTATGGGCCAAGAAAGAAAGCTCTAGTAAGCAATGCAACACATCAAATATCCGAACATCACGGTACACCCAGATATAGGGGCGCCGCACACCCCTTATGTTTCACTGATGAGGTCTTTGGATCATGAATTTCAGTGGATTCAAGCCCGTAAACATAGAGGCATACAACGGAACAATGACCACAGAGTCTCGGATTGAGGATTACATCCTCCACATACACATGGCTAGAGGAGATGATCTCGACGCCATAAAATACTTACCCCTCAAACTCAAAGGGCCAGCCCGGCATTGGCTTAAAAGCCTTCCCGAAAACACCATTGGAAGTTGGGAAGAGCTCGAGGATGCTTTTCGGGCAAATTTTCAAGGGACTTATGTCCGACCTCCGGATGCGGATGATTTAAGTCATATAACTCAACAACCCGGAGAGTCAGCCCGGAAACTCTAGAACAGATTTCTTACTAAAAAGAACCAGATAGTCGACTGTCCGGACGCCGAAGCCTTAGCAGCTTTCAAACACAGCGTTCGAGACGAATGGCTTGCCAGACACCTCGGCCAAGAAAAGCCAAGAACAATGGCCGCATTAACAAGCCTCATGACCCGCTTTTGCGCAGGAGAAGATAGCTGGTTGGCAAGACGCAGTACCAGCGACCCAAGTACATCCGAAGTTAGGGATGGAAACGGGAAACCGCGACGCAGCAAGGACTAGTGCCGGACCAAGGGAAACAACCCGAAGAGCACGGCAGTCAACGCCGGATTCAAAAGCTCTTGGCAGAATCAGAAAAAGTTGCCCCCCAAGGATAACAGGGACGAGCTAGCTAACTTAAACAAAATCATGGACAAGATATGTCAAATCCACAGTACTCCCGGGAGGCCTGCAAACCATACCCACAGAGATTGTCGGGTCTTCAAGCAATCCGGCAAACTTAACGCCGAACACAAGGGGCTCGACACACCAAGTGAGGATGATGACGAACCCCACAAGCCGAGCACCTGAAAACCAAAAAATTTCCCACAAGAAGTCAAAACAGTAAATTCACTTCACGTGACAAAAGGGGAGAACATAGTGGCGCCCATCGAGATACGCGCCATACGGCCTATCCCAGAGGAGTCCCGCCACTGGTTGTTAAAACCAATCACCTTCGACCATCAGGATTACTCTAGAAGTATCCGGAACGCAGGCTGGAATGCCTTGGTATTAGATCCGATAATTGATGGACTCCACTTTACACAAGTCCTAATGGACGGCGGCAGTGATTTAAACCTGATATATCAGGACACAATCCGCAAACTGGGGATAGACCCAACAACAATTCGCCAAAGCAACACTTCCTTTCAAGGGGTAACGCCTGGCCCAGATGCCCATTGTACGGGATCTCTCCTGTTAGAAGTTATGTTCGGCTCACCCGACAACTTCCACTGCGAAAAGCTAACCTTCCACATTGTCCCATTTACAAGAAGCTATCAAGCACTACTGGGACGCGAAGCTTTCGCCCGCTTTAACGCAATACCGCATTATGCATCCCTTATACTTAAAATGCCCGGTCCACGAGGCATCATCTCATTAAAGGGAAATATCAAGTGTTCCTCGAGCACGGAAGATTGTGCGGCTGCATTAACAGCCACACACTAAACCAGCTTCACTAAGCAAAGCACCTAAACAGGTCGTTCAGACCCCGGACATGGCTAGACGAGTCCAGCGTAAGGGCTTACTAGCCGCATACCCCCGTTCAAGGGGCTCCGCGCATGTACAACAAGAGACAATAAAGCTCAATTTTATTAATTTTTTTAAAAAAAACGTACTTTGTTTATTTAATGTAACGTACATTTTCGCACAATCTTTTTCAACTAAGTTCCTCTCTTTTACAGATGAACAGCGTGCTACACCCGTCCAGGATACGGCACAACGGAGACACATGCGCAGACATGCAGTAGGGACCCCTTGCAAGGATTCTTTTCAGATTAAGACCCTGCGTAAACCTTTTTTACTGTCTCTTGTTGATACACATCCCCCGGTTTCTTGCTATAACCGAGGTGGAGGCTGGCGTCTTGGCATTGGCCACGTCAGAACTTTGCGCATACCTGGACACCAGGGGCTTATTACTAAGGGCGTTGTTCAGCCCGTTTTCATAAAGACCGAATACCTTAGGGAGTGCTCAGTGTCATGAGTTTAGCCTTATATGCATCAGCTCCGAATCATGTCTTTGGTCAAATGTTGGGTTTGCCCGGCTCCTGTGTTTTGCTGCCTTACGTTCCGCTCTATCGGCTAAGGCGGCACCAGGAGAACTACTGCGATTGTGCCCCGGTTCGGCCGGGCGAGCACCTCAGTAGAGAAAGCCGAAAACTGACTATCATGATGTAGCGTGAGCTTGGTCAACCACTCGATGACCCACCGGAATCTTTAGGATTCCTCCAAGATTAACGAAGGGGCGTTTCGGCCAGCACACACGCAGCGCCCGGGCGAAGCGGTGCCCCTAGGGGCTATATAGTAGCCCCACTATCAAACTCCTATGGCTAAGTGAAAGTGATAAAGCATTATAGTCCGGTTGCCTAGTTCGCCACGCTATCACCTCCTTTATAGGACCAAGACATTGATCAAGTGTGAAAATCGCTTTTGCGAACACCCCGCATTATATGCGTGGGGCTGAAGTCAAGACTGCCATCTTTCAAAGTTATATACACATATACATTAGCGGCCCCACAGGAGGTATTTTAATTCTTGCAGGCACAAGTATAAAAAGCTTTTATACTCCATCGAAACATTGTTTTACAATTATACATGTTATTCGAACATGATGTCCTTCGAGCACTGCGTCTCTATTAAACGAGCGCCCTGCAGAACTTCCTGAAAATAGTGCTCGGCAGGTACTCGGTTCCCATCCGAATCTTGGGATGCAACGTCGGTGGTCTTCATCTCCGCCCAGTATGTCTTGACACGGGCTAGAGCCATCTGCGCACCCTCTATGCATGCTGACCTCTTCATTGCATTGATATGGGGCACCGCACCAAGGAACTGCTGCACCAACCAAAATAACTCTTCGGCTCAGGCCTTTCCGGCCACAGATGACTCACGACTTCCTTCATGGCGAGTCTGGATAACCTATTCAGCTCCGCCCATTCGGCCAATCGCTCGGATAATGGAAGTGGGCGCTCTGGATTGTGGAACTACGACCAAAAAAGCTTTTCCACTTCGTGATCCTTTTGATCTCGGAAGTGTTCGGCCGCGTCCGCGGCACTTGCCGCCAAATCCAGATAAGTGTCCGCCGCACTCCACAGCTGGTCCAACTGAGCATACTTAGGATCCCCGAACTTCATCCGCAGCATAAAGGGCTTTCCAGCCACGATATCTCCGGCCTGACGTAGCTCCTGCTTCATGGTTCTCATTGCAGAGCGAGCATCCTTGGCCTCGGTAGTGGCCTTCTCTAGGTCCTTTTGTTCCGCCCGATCGTCTTTTTCAAGAAGCTTGCAGCGGTCGGCAGCATGCTTCAACTTCACCGCCATCTCGGCCATTTCCTTCCTGCTTCGGCAGTGAGCAGCCTGTTCGGCTTTCAGCTCTTCGACCGCCTTCAAGGCAGCCGCATCACTTTTTCTGGCCTGCTCCTTGGCTCGGGCGAGTTCCGCCCGAAGGTTCTCCACGGCAGTGGCACCATCTGCATCAAGCATACATGTTGTAAGGCAAGGGCATCAAGCCCCCTTACCAGGTGTCCGCGGAGAAAATTTCATACCTTGCGACTCGTCCAACCGCTTGTTGACAAGCGCGATGTCGGCATCCGCCACATCAAGTTGCCGCTTTAGCTTGGCAAATTCATCAATCCGGCTAGCCACCGGACACTTCGCCACCTACATAGGAAGAGAGACATGTTATACCTGGGATTATGATCCTCGGCGCGCTGTCATCTTTGACAACGCATCGAGTCTCAGGGGCTACTATCTATACAGGGTGCATCTTTTATATGCGGAACTGTCAAAAGGTACATCATTTCGCGTACCTCAAAACCTGTCAGTAAACTCCCGACGGCCTCGTGCAACCCACTCTCCGCGGATGAAATCCTTTCAATCACCGTGCCCATCAATGCACGATGATCTTCTAAGATAGACGCTCGCCCGAGCAGATCCTTCAGCTCCTCCAACCGTGCACCGGACGGTGTCGGACTCGTCTGATGGGCTTTTTCGAAGGTCGTACACGGAGGGCTTCAGGGAGCCATACGGCTGCTTTCTGGCCCTGATGGATTCGGACAAACCTTCCGCGACGACACCTCAGGGTCGCCCGCCTCGCAAGGCGGTACGGCAGGAGGGGGCGTTCCGCTCTCCATCATCTCCGGACGAAGATCCCCTGAAGATGAGCTCTGCTACGAAGGGCGGAGATCCGAACTACAAGGTAAAAATTCAGTTGTCTTTCTCAGGAATAAAATAGGGATGTCTCTTATTTTGAAACTCCCCTCTCTACTTATGGCTCACTGGAGGGCTGGTCCCCTTGAGGGCACAGTGCGGCCGAGGCACTTCCCGGCGCAGGACCCTCTGATGAAGATCTCTTCCCCCGCTTTGAGACCATGGTCTCCGGGTCTTCAGAGGCGGCCCTCTTCTTTCCCTGGATGGAGGGATTCTCGATCTCTCCTTTCTGGATAGCCTCCTCGAGGAGACGGTAGCTTCCTTGTTCCCCCTTCGCCTTCTTCCAAAGGCGCAACCTCCAGCATCCTGGTTAACACGGGATCCGGCGTAGTCTCGGGGAGGGGGGCCGGACACCTGATCAGCTTTGCTTTCGCTATCCACTCCTGTTTAAATGGACAACTCCTTTAAGGGCAATTTTATGACGAATATACGGATAGCATATCCGGGTACATGGTTACTTACTTGAGTATCCAGGCGATTGCAGCTTAGACCTACGTCCTCGGTCAAGTCCAGACACATTGCTTGTGATCCAAAGAACAATTTATACATCTCCATGGGCGTCATGCCCGTAAAGTGTTGGAGAGCTCGTGGTCCCTCCGGATTAAACTCCCACAGGCGGAGGGGGCGGCGTTTGCAGGGCAAAGTGCGGCGAATCAACATGACTCTGCACTACGGCCAGGTTGATGTCTCTTTCCAGAGATCTTCAATGCGGCCTCGCAACAAGGGCACGCCTTGGACGGCCCCAGTCGAGCCCTTTATTGACCCATGACGCCACCGTGGGGAGGACCCAGCGAAGACAGGAGGCGCCACCCACTTGGTGCCCCAGGCGCTGTGATATAAAACCCTCTCGTTGCCATAAGCTGAACTCTTCTTGAAAAGAGCCCTCGGGCCATGGAGCGTCAAGATTCTTGCTTATAACAGCCCTCTCGCACTCCGCTTGCTGCCCTTGATCATCTTGGCTCTACTTTGAAGGTCTTAAGCCACAATCCGAAGTGAGGGGTAATGCGGAGGAAGGCTTCGCACACGACAATGAACGATGAGATGTGGAGGATGGACTCCGGATCCAAGTCGTGAAATTCTAACCCATAATAAAACATGAGCCCCCTCACGAAGGGGTCCGTCGGGAAGCCTAACCCCCGAAGGAAGTGAGACGTGAACACCATGCTCTCACCAGGCTTGGGAGTGGGAATAACCTGCCCTTGAGCAGGCAGCCTATGCAAAATTTCGCCGGTTAAATACCTGGCATCTCTCAGATTTAGTACGTCTTCTTCTGTAACGGAGGAAGGCATCCACCGGCGTTGAAGGTCGAAGTCGGACATCATCGAAGGTCCGAAGCGCCTGAATCTGGTGCTTTGGGTGTTGGAACTCGAGGCGTGGGGCGGATTCGATTGAGATTGAAAGAAAGGAGTAGAGCCTTGGTCTCTTTATAAAGAGGTTGAATACCAAGAGCCCTCCCCGTGACCGTTTGGGACTCGCCGATAGAGGCGTGCCAACGGGCACGATTGGGTTACCCACGACCGTATTGATGAGAATCCCGGAATAAGGGGACACGATCTCTGCTTTGACAAGACGTGCCAAGGAAACCGCCTCGCTAAACGCACTGAGGTGGGACAGTAAAAACAATTCGAATAAAGGCTTGGCCGTGGTGTGATGACACGCTGCGGAATACGTCAGCATATTGGATTTGTGTAAATATTATTCTCTCTACGGTGGTATGTGGACATTATTTTGCAGAGCCGGGCACTATGCTTGTGTTCAAAATCTTCTATGAAGTATTCGGAGGAGGAACCCGCCTTGCAATGCCGAAGTCAAACTGCGCGCCAGACTCGTCGTCATTGAAGCCTGGTTCAGGGCTCTTGAGGAGTCCTGGATTAGGGGTGTCCGGATGGCGGACTATGACCTTTGGCGGACTCCTGGACTATGAAGATACAAGATTGAAGACTTCGTCCCGTGTCCGGATGGGACTTTCCTTGGCGTGGAAGGCAAGCTTGGTGATACAGATACGTAGATCTCCTTCCATTGTAACCGACTGTAACCCTAGCCCTCTCCGGTGTCTATGTAAACCGGAGGGTTTTAGTCCGTGGGGACTAACAACAATCATACCATAGGCTAGCTTCTAGGGTTTAGCCTCTCTGATCTCGTGGTAGATCTACTCTTGTACTACCCATATCATCAATATTAATCAAGTAGGAGTAGGGTTTTACCTCCATCGAGAGGGCCCGAACCTGGGTAAAAACATAGTGTCCCTTGTCTCCTGTTACCATCCTCCTAGACGCACAGTTCGGGACGCCCTACCCGAGATCCGCCGGTTTTGACACCGACAGTACCCACGCCACCGCAGCCCTTGTCGCCAACCGCCTGGATCTGATGGAATCGCCGCCGAAGCTAGCAACCCCACCTCTCCAACGCGTTCGGCGTCGGGGATCGGAGCTCGGGGAGGAGGGCGCGGGCAGCGTCGGGGCTCGGGGAGGAGGGCGCGTCCGGCGTCGGGGATCGGGGAGGAGGCGCCGGCGTCGGGGGCAGCGACGAGCTCCGGTGACACGGGAGAGGCGAGTGATACGTCTCCGTCGTATCTATAATTTTTGATTGTTTCATGCCAATATTATACAACTTTCACATACTTTTGGCAACTTTTTATATGATTTATTGGACTAACCTATTGATCCAGTGCCCAGTGCCAGTTCCTGTTTGTTGCATGTTTTTTGTATCACAGAAAATCCATATCAAACAAAGTCCAAATGCATGAAATTTTACGGAGAATTATTTTGGAATATATGTGATTTTTGGGACTTGGAATCAACGCAAACGGAGGACCACACAACCCACAAGACACCAGGGCATGCCCCAGGCCCCTGGCGCGTGGTGGTGGGTTGTGCCCTCCTCAAACGTCAGTTGGAGCTCTACTTCGGGCGCAAGGAAGCTTATATCCGGAAAAAAATCGCGTTAAAATCTCAGCGCAGTCAGAGTTACGGATCTCCCAGAATATAGGAAACGGTTTTCGGCCAGATCTGAGGGACGTGAAACAGAAGAGAACAGTGAGGGAGATCCAATCTCGGAGGGGCTCCTGCCCCTCCACCACCATGGAGGCCATGGACCAGAGGGGGAACCCTCCTCCCATCTAGAGGGGAGGCCAACGAAGAAGAAGGAGGAGGGGGCTCTCTCCCCCTCTCTCCTTGTGGCGCCGGAACACCGCCGGGGCAAGGATCATGATGGCGTTCTACATCAACAATCTTGCTACCATCATCACCAACTCTCTCCCCCTCTATGCAACGGTGTAACACCCCTTCTCCCCGCTGTAATCTGTACTTAAACATGGTGCTCAACTCCATATATTGTTTCCCAATGGTATTTGGTTATCCTATGATGTTTGAGTAGATCCGTTTTGTCCTATGGGTTAATCGTGATCTTGGTTGGTATGATTGTATATTTTATTTATGGTGCTGTCCTACGGTGCCCTCCTTCTTGCGCAAACGTGAGGGGTCCTCGCTGTAGGGTGTTGCAATACATTCATGATTCACTTATGGTGGGTTGCGAGAGTGACAGAAGCTTAAACCCGAGTAGGTGGGTCATGGCGTATGGGAGTAAAGAGGACTTGATACTTAATGCTATGGTTGGGTTTCACGACCTTAATGATCTTTAGTAGTTGCGGATGCTTGCTAGGGGTCCAATCATAAGTGCATATGATCCAAGTAGAGAAAGTATGTTAGCTCATGCCTCTCCCTCCTATAAAATTACAAGAATGATTACCGGTACTTGTTATCAATTGCCTAGGGACAAATGACTTTCTTGTTGACAAAAGCTATCCACTTGCAATTTAATCATAGTTTTATTCTTGCAAAATAGTTTCATACTTGTTTTAGGTAAAGCAAACGTCAAGTGTGCGTAGAGTTATATCGGTGGTCGATAGAACTTGAGGGAATATTTGTTCTGCCTTTAGCTCCTCGTTGGGTTCGACACTCTTATTTATCGAAGAAGGCTACAAACGATCCCCTATACTTGTGGGTTATCAAGACCTTTTTCTGGCGCCGTTGCCGGGGAGCAATAGCATAGGGTGAATATTCTTGTGTGTGCTTGTTTTCTTTATCACTAAGTAGTTTTTATTTCTTGTTCTAAGTTGTTCTCTATCATCAGTTATGGATGTGGAACACGAAACACCAAAAAAATTAGTTGTACTTGCTACTCATGGAGATGGGGAACCTCCTAAAACTCTCAATGCTCGTTATGTGAAAGATATTATGCACTACTGTGATAATCCCGAGAAAACCCCATTCAACTATATAATGGGAGTAACGTTGGATGATCATGAATACTTTAGGGATTATCGCTTGACACAAAAAAGGAAAAAATTATGGGATCAAATTTATATGTTGCATTGGTATGCTCGGGATTTATGCTTGAGATATGATTTTACTTGTTGCTCTAGTATGAATGCTCCACACCTTCCCTTTTCATGCAAATTTAATGATAATGAAACCTTGGCTTCTTATGCTAGTGGTATATATGATTACTATGATGTGGAAAGAATATAAGAATTTGTTGCTTTTAAGGGTGCTTATGAAATTGAATCTTTGTTTAAAAAGTATGAAGCTTTTGATGATGATGTTTATAGACCTGGAAATTTTGTCGTCCTTAAATATTGCTATGATAATTACAAATACAATTCCAATATTGATGAATTTATTGAGAGAGTCTGCGCTGTCCAAGAAGAGACTAATATTTTGCAGGAGTCTATGGAAGAAGGAATTGATGATATTGTGAGCCCATTGGATGAAAAAGATGAGGAGGAGAGCGAAGAACAAAAGGAGGAAGAGCGGATTGATCACCCGTGCCCACCTTCTAATGAGAGTAACTCTTCAACTCATACATTGTTTAATTTCACTTCGTTCTTACCGAAGGATGAATGCTATGATAATTGCTATGATCCCGTTGATTCATTTGAAATATCCCTTTTTGATGAACTTGATGCTTGCTATGCTTGTGGCCAAGATGCCAATATGAATTATGCTTATGGAGATGAACTTGCTATAGTTCCTTATGTTAATAATGAAATTGTTTCTATTGCACCCATGCATGATAGTCCTATTATCTTTTTGAATTCTCCAAACTACGCTATATTGGAGAAGTTTGCTCTTGTTAAGGATTATATTGATGGGTTGCCTTTTACCGTTGCACATGATAATTTTGATGAGTATAATATGCATGTGCTTGCTGCTCCTACCTGCAATTATTATGAGAGAGGAACTACATCTCCGCCTCTTTATGTTTCCAACACGATAAAATTGCAAGAAACTGCTTATGCTATGTACTGGCCTTTACTTGATGTGCATGAATTGTTCTTTTATGACATGCCGATGTGTAGGAAGAGAGTCAGACTTCGTCATTGCATGACATATGTTGCTTTGTGCTCACTACTAAATGCCAAATCATTGTTAATTAAAATTGGCTTTGATATACCTTGGGATCCGAGTGGATCGATTACTTGAGCACTTTATGCCTAGATAAATGGCTTTAAAGAAAGCGCTGCCAGGGAGACAACCCGGAAGTTTTAGAGAGTCATTTATTTCTGTTGAGTGCTTTTATAAAGTTTAAAAACAAAAAATATGGAGGGGAATTTAAAACTTCACAAAAAGAAAAGTGAAAGTGAGAAGGACGAGCACCGTGGAAGCGGGAGCATGCCTTGAACTTTGTTCATGACCATGGAAACTTTGTGAATCTTGAATTACAGAAACTTTTCAACAAAAATAATTATCCCCTTGTACAATTCCATTGTATTATAAAAATAATGTGCCAAGATTTGCCTTTAGGATGATTAGATTGCTTGTTGGTATGTGCGGTGCAGAAACAGAAACTTTGGCTGTAGCGCGTGAATTTTCATTTTTTACTGGAATGTCAAACGTTTCTGAAACTTTTTGCGCAGTCTTGCTATACAAATTGTTTATGTTGTCCTAATTTTTCAGAATTTTTGGAGTAAAATAAGTATGGTAGATGTTCAGATTGCTACAGACTGTCCTGTTTAAGACATATTCTGTTTTTGATGCATTGTTTTGCTTGTTTTGATGAAACTATCAATTCTATCATTGGTATAAGCCATGGAAGAGTTATATTACAGCAAAATATGAATTGGTTTGCAATAGTACTTAGAGTAGTGATTTGCTTTATTATACTAACGGATCTTACCGAGTTTTTGTTGAGTTTTGTGTGGATGAAGTGATAAAAGATCGAGGAGGTCTCGATATGAGGATAAGGAGGAGAGGAAAGAACTCAAGATTGGGGATTCCCAAGGCACCCCAAGTAAATATTCAAGGAGACTCAAGCGTCTAAGCTTGGGGATGCCCCAGAAGGCATCCCATCTTTCTTCAACAAGTATCGGTATGTTTTCGTTCTCGTTTCGTTCATGTGATATGTGTGAATCTTGGAGCGTCTTTTGTGTTTATTTTTCACTTTTCTTTTATGCACCATGCTGGTATGAGATAGTCCATGGTTGATTTATAAAATGCTCATTGCACTTCACTTATATCTTTTGAGTATGGCTTTATAGAATGCTTCATGTGCTTCACTTATATCATTGAAGTTTGGATTGCCTGTTTCTCTTCACATAGAAAACCGATGTTCGTAGAATGCTCTTTTGCTTCACTTATATTTGTTAGAGCATGATGTTTTGTAGAAAGAATTAAACTCTCATGCTTCACTTTTATCTATTTAGAGAGTCAACGGGAATTGGTCAATTGCATGGTTAGTCATAAAATCCTACATAAAACTTGTGGATCACTGAATATCATATGTTTGATTCCTTGCAATAGTTTTGCGATATAGAGATGATAATATGTGGGAGGTACTAGTGGATGATCGTGTTTAGTAAGATATTGGTGTTAAGGTTTTTAATTCCCGAAGCATGCACGTATAGTCTCTCGTTATGCCAGGAAGTTGGAGCACAATTTATCCTTGATTGTCTATCTTTGTGTGAAGGTCGGGGGCGCGCGATGGTTAACTCCTATCAACCTCCCCCCTAGGAGCATGTGTAGTAGTACTTTCCTTCGAGGGCTAATAAACTTTTGCAATAAGTATGTGAGTTCTTTATGACTAATGTGAGTCCATGGATTATACGCACTCTTACCTTTCCTCAATTTGCTAGCCTCTACGGTACCGTGCATTGCCCTTTCTCACCTCGAGATGTGGTGCAAACTTCACCGGTGTATCCAAACCCCGTGATATGATAAGCTCTATCACACATAAGCCTTATTATATCTTCCTCAAAACAGCCACCATACCTACCTATTATGGCCTTTCCATAGCCATTCCGAGAAATATTGCCATGCAACTTCCACCTCTTCCGTTTGACTTGAGCATTCATTGTCATATTGCTTTGCATGATCATATAGCTGACATAGCATTTGTGGCTCAGCCACCGTTCATCATTTTTATACATGTTACGCTAGATCATTGCACATCCTGGCACTGCCGGAGGCATTCATATAGAGTCAAATTTTGTTATAGGTATGGAGTTGTAATTTTTATTTCTTTTGAGTTATAAGTAAATAGAAGTGTGATGACCATCATTATTCATTATTAGAGCATGTCCCAGTGAGGAAAGGATGATGGAGACTATGATTCCCCCACAAGTCGGGATGAGACTCCGGACAATGAGAGAAAAAATATATAAAAAGAAAAAAAGAAAAAGAAAAAAAGTAAAAATAAGAAAAAAGGAAAAGAAATAAAAAGAAATAAAGAGAGGAGGGGCATGCTAGTTCCACACTTGTGCTTCAAAGTAGCACCATGTTTTTCATATAGAGAGTTTCCTATGTTGTCACTTTCATATACTGGTGGGAATTTTTTTATTGTAGAGTTTGATGCACACCCACTTAGTTTCATATTGAGCTTTCATACACTTATAGCTCTTAGTGCATCTGTTGCATGGCAATCCCTACTCCTCGCATTGGTATCAATTGATGGGCATCTCCATAGCCCCGTTGGTTAGCCTAAACGCGTCGATGTGAGACTTTCTTATTTTTTGTCTTCTCTATATTTACCCCTATCATCATACTCTATTCCACCAATAGTGCTATATCCATGGCTTGCGCTCATGTATTGCGTGAGAATGAAAATGCTGAAGCGCGTTAAAAAGTATGAACCAATTGCTTGGCTGACACCGGGGTAGTACATGATTTATACTTTGTGTTAGGAAGATAGAGCATGACAAGACTATATGATTTTGTAGGGATAATGTTCTTTAGCATTTGATATTTTGAAAGACATGATTGTTTCTTGGGATGCCTGAGTATTGATGTCTTTATGTAAAATTATAGACTATTGCTCTGAATCACTTATGTCTTAATATTCATGCCATCATTAGATATATGATCAAGTTTATGCTAGGTAGCATTCCACATAAAAATTATCCTTTTTATCATTTACCTAATCGAGGACGAGCAGGAATTAAGCTTGGGGATGCTGATACGTCACCGTCGTATCTATAATTTTTTATTGTTTCATGCCAATATTATACAACTTTCACATATTTTTCGCAACTTTTTATATGATTTATTGGACTAACCTATTGATCCAGTGCCCAGTGCCAGTTCCTGTTTGTTGAATGTTTTTTGTATCGCAGAAAAACCTTATCAAACGAAGTCCAAATGCAATAAAAATTTACGAAGAATTATTTTGGAATATATGTGATTTTTGGGACTTGGAATCAACGCAAACGGAGGCCCACACAGCCCACAGGACACTAGGGCGCGCCCCAGGCCCCTGGCGCATGGTGGTGGGTTGTGCCCTCCTCGATCGTCGGTTGGAGCTCTACTTCGGGCGGAAGGAAGCTTATATCCGGAAAACAAATCATGTTCAAATCTTAGCGCAATCGGAGTTACGGATCTCCCGGAATATAAGAAACGGTTTTTGTCCAGATCTGAGGGACGTGAAACAGAAGAGAACATAGAGGGAGATCCAATCTCGGAGGGGCTCTCGCCCCTCCGCCGCCATGGAGGCCATGGACTAGAGGGGGAACCCTCCTCCCATCTAGGAGGGAGGCCAAGTAAGAAGACGAAGGAGGGGGCTCTCCCCCCTCTCTCCCGGTGGCACCGGAACACCGCCGGGGCAAGGATCGTGATGGTGATCTACATCAACAATCTTGCTACCGTCATCACCAACTCTTCCCTCCTCTATGCAGAGATGTAACACACCTTCTCCCTGCTGTAATCTCTACTTAAACATGGTGCTCAATTCCGTATATTATTTCCCAAAGATATTTGGTTATCCTATGATGTTTGAGTAGATTCGTTTTGTCCTATGGGTTAATCGTGATCTTGGTTGGTATGATTGTATATTTTATTTATAGTGTTGTCCTACGGTGCCTCTCTGTTTCGGGGATCGGGGAGGAGGCGCCGGCGTCGGGGATCCTCTCTGTTTTTAGTCCTGGCGCGTCCTGTGTGGTACGGCGTCGATGGGAATGGAGAGGGCGGAGGGGAAAATTCGTAAGTGTTTCTTATATACGAGGCACCTTTAGTCCCGGTTGGAGCCACCAACCAGGACTAAAGGTGAATTTTGCCAGGCCAAGCGGCGGGAAGCCATGCCTTTAGTCTCGGTTGGTGGCTCCAACCGTGACTAAAGGGGGTCCTTTAGTCCCGGTTGGAGCCACCAACCAGGACTAAAGACCTGTTCCTGGCACGACACACTGCCGTGGATGTTTAGTCCCACCTCGCCTAGCGAAGGGCGTCCGCACTAGTTTATAAGCCCCAACGCGGTAGCTCTTTCGAGCTCCTCTGTAAGCAGGCCTTTGTGGGCCTACTGAACCTGTGCTGCCCTGTGGGGCTTACTGGGTCGTGCGGGCCTGCATCCTGGCCCAACTAGAGGTTGGGTTTCTAGTCATATGCAGGCCGTGGCGGCCCAGTAGGCGGGCTTTTTTAATTTATTTATTTTTCAGTTTTTTTATTTTTCTGCTTTATTTATTTTCTTTTGTTTCTGAGTTATTTTTTGCTTTATTTAGAGTTTCTGAGTGAATCTTTTTGCTTTAGGTCAAAAAAATTATAAACTTTCTGTTAGTGCCAGTAGTTTTCAAATTCGAATAGTTTAAATTTGAATTATTTGAAATTTGTGTGAATCACTAGCTTATGAATAAACTTTACTTTAAAATAGATTTTTCAGTGATTCTTTTTGTTGTTTTTTAATATTAGTGTGTTTTATCATTAAATTCAATTTGGTAATTCTTAGGTTATTTAAAAAAATGAAATGCCTTTGTAACAGATGAGTTTTCGTCCGAGATCCTGATACTTCGAGAGAGATTGTCCATTTTGTACACGAAGTGCATCCAGTTTTTGCCGTAACCCTCTCAACTTTTTAGCACATGCTATGTGGGTGAAATGATGATGCCATGCCAACTTTCAACCTTTTCAGAGTTTATTTGTAGTGCTTTTTCAATTTCAGGGTCATTTAGCTAAAAAAAGTAAATGCATGAAAAATAGCAAATGAAGTCCTACATAATGCATGAAATAATTTGTTTGGACATAATATTCCTTCGTGTTTCAAATGCCAAAACACATAAGTACCCTATCTATTACAAAGATTCACTAAGGTTTGTCCGAAGTGGGACTTTCCAGATATATAAGTCCGGAAACTCACTAGAGAAGAAAGTGATGACGGTGAAGCCGGTCACATCACAAAGTGGGATCTTGGGGTGATATAAACCTTTTTCTTCACGTGTGTCCCTTTCCGCCGTAACCGTGGACAATCTTCATCATTTAAGGGATGCTCGGGTCAATATTCATTGTGAAGGGAGCAATTTCATGAAACTTTTCATAATCTTCTGACATGTCTGTCTTGTCCTCCACTCCCACGATGTTTCTTTTCCCTGAAAGAACTATGTGGCACTTTGGCTCATCGTATGATGTATTCGCTTCCTTATCTTTTCTTTTTCTCGGCTTGGTAGACATGTCCTTGACATAGAAAACCTGCGCCACATCATTGGCTAGGATGAATGGTTCGTCTGCGTACCCAAGATTATTGAGATCCATTGTTGTCATTCCGTACTGCGGGTCTTCCTTTACCCTGCCTCCAGTCAGCTTTGTTGGGGAATGCAGTAATTTCAAAAAAATTCCTACGATCACGCAAGATCTATCTAGGAGAAGCATATCAACGAGCGCGGAGAGTGTGTCCACGTACCCTCGTAGACCAAAAGCGGAAGCGTTTTATCAACGCGGTTGATGTAGTCGTACGTCTTCACGATCTGACCGATCCTATCACCGAACGTACGACACCTCCGTGTTCAGCACACGTTCAGATCGATGACGTCCCTCGTAATCTTGATCCAGTTGAGGCCGGGGGAGAGTTTCGTCAGCACGACGGCGTGGCAACAGTGATGATGAAGTTACCGGCGTAGGGCTTTGCCTAAGCACTACAATGATATGACCGAGGTGTGTAACTGTGGAGGGGGGCACCGCACATGGCTAAAAGATCAACTTGTGTTTCCTTGGGTGCCCCCCTCCCCACGTATATAAAGGAGGGGGAGGAGGAGGCTGGCCAAGAGGGAGGCACGCCATGGGGGGAGTCCTACTAGGACTCCAAACCTAGTAGGATTCGCCCCCCCTTTGCTATTCCAAGTGGGAGAAGGGGGGGAAGGAGGAGGAGGAGGAGAGAAGGAAGGAGGGGGCGCCGCCCCCTCCCCTTGTCCAATTCGGATTGGGGCAAGGGGCGCGCGCCACCTCCTGGCCAGCCCTCTCTCTTCTCTAATAAGGCCCATGGTGGCCCATTAACTTCCGGGGTCCGATAACCCCGGTACTCCGAAACTTATCTGAAACGACCCGAACCATTCCGGTGTCCGAATTTAACCTTACAATATATGAATCTTTATGTCTCAACCATTTCGAGACTCCTCTTCATGTCCGTGGTCTCATCCGGGACTCCTAACAAACTTCGGTCATCAAAACACATAACTCATAATACAAATCGTCATCAAACGTTAAGCGTGCGGACCCTACGGGTTCGAGAACTATGTACACATGACCGAGACACATCTCCGGTCAATAACCAATAGTGGAACCTGGATGCTCATATTGGCTCCTACATATTCTACGAAGATCTTTATCGGTCAAACCGCATAACAACATACTTTGTTCCCTTTGTCATCGGTATGTTACTTGCCCGAGATTCGATCGTCGGTATCATCATACCTAGTTCAATCTCGTTACCAGCAAGTCTCTTTAGTCGTTCCGTAATGCATCATCCCGCAACTAACTCATTAATAACATTGCTTGCAAGGCTTATAGTGATGTGCATTGCCGAGAGGGCCCAGAGATACCTCTCTGAAACATGAAGTGACAAATCCTAATCGCGATCTATGCCAACTCAACAAACACCATCTGAGACACCTGTAGAGCATCTTTATAATCACCCAGTTACGTTGTGATGTTTGATAGCACACTAAGTGTTCCTCCGGTATTCGGGAGTTGCATAATCTCATAGTCATAGGAACATGTATAAGTCATGAAGAAAGCAATAGCAATAAACTAAACGATCATAGTGCTAAGCTAACGGATGGGCCTTGTCCATCACATCATTCTCTAATGATGTGATCATGTTCATCAAATGACAACACATGTCTATGGCTAGGAAACTTAATCATCTTTGATTAACGAGCTAGTCAAGTAGAGGCATAGTAGGGACACTCTGTTTGTCTATGTATTCACAAGTTTCCGGTTAATACAATTCTAGCATGAATAATAAACATTTATCATGATATAAGGAAATATAAATAAAAACTTTATTATTGCCTCTAGGGCATATTTCCTTCAAGATTGACCCATTTGCACCGAAACAAAGGGACCTTCAGGTCACGTCCATAGTCAAGTTCCCATATCTCCTCTATGTAACCATAATATATGTCCTTTGGCCTATTGGTGTTTGCTGCATCAAAATGGACACCACTGTTTTGGTTGGTGCTCTTTTTATCTTGGGCGGTCGTGTAAAATATATTCCCATTTATCTCGTACCCTTTGAAAGTCAATATAGTCGAAGATGGTAACTGGGACAGCAAGTATAGCTCATCTTCAACAATGTCGTCATGCATGAGACGTGTCTGCAACCAACCGATGAAAGTCCCAGTTTGTTCACGTGTAATCCAGTCGTCGGACTGCTCGGGGTGTTTGAAGTGCAGAATATTCTTGTGTTCCTCGATATACGGAGCCACCAAGGCGGAATTTTGTAGAACTGTGTAGTGTGCTTGCGCCCAAGAATGACCGTCCATACATATTACTTGGTCCCTTCCTAGCGTGCCTTTTCCACCCAGTCTGCCCTCATGCCATGATTCAGGAACACCTGTTGGCTTAAGGTCAGGAATAAGTCAACACAAAACTCAATGACCTCCTCTGTTTCATGGACCTTGGAGATGCTTCCTTCTGTCCTAGCACGGTTATGAATATAATTCTTTAAGACTCCCATGAACCTCTCAAAGGGGAATCTATTGTGTAGAAATACAAGACCTAGAATGGCAATCTCTTCGACTAGGTGAACTAGGATGTGCGTCATGATATTGAAGAAGGATGGTGGGAACACCAACTCGAAATTGACAAGACATTGCACAAAATCATTCTCTAACCTTGGTATGATTTCTGGATCGATTACCTTCTGAGAGATTGCATTGAGGAACGCACATAGCTTCACAGTGGCTAATCGAACGTTTTCTGGTAGAAGCCCCCTCAATGCAATCAGAAGCAGATGCATCATAATCACGTGGCAGTCATGATACTTTAGGTTCTGGAACTTTTTCTCTGCCATATTTATTATTCCCTTTATATTCTACGAGAAACCAGACGGGACCTTCAAACTGAGCAGACATTCAAAGAAGATTTCCTTCTCCTCTTTGGTAAGAGCATAGCATGTGTATATTTTGTCTTCCCATACACGCCCAAGAAGCCTAGCAGGTTCACGCAAAGATTCTTCATCACGTGCATCATGTCGATTGCAGAGCAGACCTCTAGGTCTTTCCAATAGGGTATGTCCCAAAATATAGATTTCTTCTTCCACAAGGGTGTGCGTCTGTTAGCGTCATTCGGAACAGATTGTCCATCAGGACCCTTTCCAAAGATTACTTTTAAATCCTTGACCATATCAAGTACATCATCACCAGTACGGTGGCGAGGCTTCTTCCGGTGATCTGCCTCACCTTTGAAATGCTTGCCTTTCTTTCGACAGGGATGCCTGCTCGGAAGAAATCGACGATGTCCCAGGTACACATTCTTCTTACATTTATCCAAATATATATTGTCGGTATCATCTAAACAACGCGTGCATGCATGGTATCCCTTGTTTGTCTGTCCTAAAAGGTTACTGAGAGCAGGCCAATCATTTATGGTTACAAACAGCAATGCATGTAGGTCAAATTCCTCCTATTTGTGCTCATCCCACGCACGTACACCTTTTTCATTCCACAGCTGTAAGAGTTCTTCAACTAATGGCCTTAGGTACACATCAATGTTATTGCTAGGTTGCTTAGGGCCTTGGATGAGCACTAGCATCATAATGAACTTCCGCTTCATGCACAACCAAGGAGGAAGGTTATAGATACATAGAGTCATAGGCAGGTGTTATGATTGCTGCTCTGCTCCACAAAAGGATTAATGTCGTCTACACTTAAACCAAACCATACGTTCCTTGCATCAACTTCAAAGTCCTCACACTTTTTCTCGATTTTCTCCACTACGACCCGTCAGCGGGTACTCAACTTCCCGTCTTTCTTACGGTCTTCTTTGTGCCATCGCATCAACTTGGCATGCTCTTTGTTTTGGAACAAACGGTTCAACCGTGCTATTATAGGAGCATACCATATCACCTTGGCAGGAATCTTCTTCTTGGGGCGCTCGCTGACAATGTCCTGGACTAGGGGGTACTCACCATGTCATCTTCCGACCAACTGGATCGGGTTGAGGACCCCCATGGCGGTTCACTATTGGGCCAGTTCGGACAGCCCATGCCGCATACAAGGGATATTCCACAAGACTTGGCACCCAAGACGAGGACTCTCCTAAACCCTAGGCCTCTGGTGCATTATATAAACTGAGGCCAGGCTAGTCAATAGATCATCTAATATTCATTAGAACAATCTCATGGTAGACACATGTACTCTGTACTATCCCCCATATGAGTACAATCGAAAGCAGGATGTAGGGTATTATCTCTTCGAGGGAGCCCGAACCTAGGTAAAATCTTGTGTCCTTGTTACCATCCCTCCAAGACGCCTAGCTTAGGACCCCTACTACGAGATATGTGATGACCCACAAGTATAGGGGATCTATCATAGTCCTTTCGATAAGTAAGAGTGTCGAACCCAACGAGGAGCAGAAGGAAATGATAAGCGGTTTTCAGCAAGGTATTCTCTGCAAGTACTGAAATAAGTGGTAACAGATAGTTTTGTGATAAGATAATTTGTAACGAGAAACAAGTAACAAAAGTAAATAAAGTGCAGCAAGGTGGCCCAATCCTTTTTGTAGCAAAGGACAAGCCTGGACAAACTCTTATATAAGGAAAAGCGCTCCCGAGGACACACAGGAATATCGTCAAGCTAGTTTTCATCACGTTCATATGATTCGCGTTCGGTACTTTGATAATTTGATATGTGGGTGGACCGGCGCTTGGGTGCTGTTCTTACTTGAACAAGCATCCCACTTATGATTAACCTCTATTGCAAGCATCCACAACTACAACAAAAGTATTAAGGTGAACCTAACCATAGCATGAAACATATGGATCCAAATCAGTCCCTTACGAAGCAACGCATAAACTAGGTTTTAAGCTTCTGTCACTCTAGCAACCCATCATCTACTTATTACTTCCCAATGCCTTCCTCTAGGCCCAAATAATGGTGAAGTGTTATGTAGTTGACATTCACATAACACCACTAGAGGCTAGACAACATACATCTCATCAAAATATCGAACGAATACCAAATTCACATGACTACTAATAGCAAGACTTCTCCCACGTCCTCAGGAACAAACGTAACTACTCACAAAGCATATCGATCATGTTCATAATCAGAGGGGTATTAATATGCATAAAGGATCTGAACATATGATCTTCCACCAAGTAAACCAACTAGCATCAACTACAAGGAGTAATCAACACTACTAGCAACCTACTAGTACCAATCCAGACTTGGAGACAAGAATTGGATACAAGAGATGAACTAGGGTTTTGAGAGGAGATGGTGCTGGTGAAGATGTTGATGGAGATTTCCCTCTCCCGATGACAGGAGCGTTGGTGATGATGATGGCGATGATTTCCCCCTCCCGGAGGGAAGTGTCCGCGGCAGAACAGCTCTGCTGGAGCCCTAGATTGATTCCACCAAGGATCCGCCTCGTGGCGGCGGAGTTTCGTCCCGAAAGGTTGCTTATGATTTTTTCCTCGACGAAAGACCTCATATAGCACAAGATGGCCATCGGAGAGCCAACAGGGGGCCCACGAGGCAGGGGGCGCGCCCCCACCCTCGTGGTTAGGTGGGTCCCCCTCTGGTGAACTTCTTCCGCTCAATATTTTTTATTATTTGCAAAAATGACTTTCGTGGAGTTTCAGGACTTTTGGAGTTGTGCAGAATAGGTCTCTAATATTTGCTCCTTTTCCAGCTCAAAATTCCAGCTGCCGACATTCTCCCTCCTTATGTAAACCTTGTAAAATAAGAGAGAATAGGCATAAGTATTGTGACATAACGTGTAATAACAGCCCATAATGCAATAAATATCGATATAAAAGCATGATGCAAAATGGACGTATCAACTCCCCCAAGGTTAGACCTCGCTTGTCCTCAAGGGGAAGCCGATAACGATAAATATGTCCCCATGTTTAGAGGTAGAGGTGTCGATAAAAATAAAATACGGACATGAAGGCATCATGATTATTCTCATAACAACAACATATATAGGTATTGTCATATGATTTATTATGCTCAAGTAATAATCCGTTCACAATGCAGAGTACGAATCATAAACTTTATTGAGAACCAATAAACTATAATCTTAGTCATTGAAGCAATTGCAATTTATCATAACATCAGAAAGAGTCTATGTCAGAGCTTTCTAGCAAGTCCACATACTCTACTATCATTTAGTCTTTCATAATTGCAATCACTCACGCAATACTTGTGGTTACGGAGTTTTAATCGGACACAGAGAAAGATAGGGGCTTATAGTTTCGCCTCCCAACCTTTTACCATCAAGGGTAATGTCAACAATAATAGCTCATGCTCCCCATATCCAATTAGATATATCTATCAGGATCTTTCCAACATACTGTGCTTGCCAAAGGATAAAGTGTAAAAAGGAAAGGTGAAGAACACCATGACTCTTGCATAAGGTAGAAGATAATAATAAAAGATAGGCCCTTCGCAGAGGGAAGCAGAGGTTTCCATGCGCTTTTATGGTTGGATGCACAAAATCTTAATGCGAAAGAACGTCACTTTATATTGCCCCTTGTGATGTGAACCTTTATTATGCAGTCAGTCGCTTTTATTTCTTCCACATCACAAGATCGTATAAAGCTTATTTCCCCCACACCAATAAATCATACATATTTAGAGAGCAATTTTTATTGCTTGCACCGATGACAACTTACTTGAAGGATCTTTGGTGGACTCTCATGGCAAAACTGGTTTAAGGGTTTTTGGAAGCACATGTAGTATCTCTAGTTGGTGCTAAGAATTTGGCTAGCATGAGGGGGAAAGGCAAGCTCAACATGTTGGACGATCCATGACAATATACTTTATCTCAGATATAAGAAAACATAACCCATTACGTTGTCTTCCTTGTCCAACGTCAACTCTTTAGCATGTCATATTTTAATGAGTGCTCCCAATCATAAAAGATGTCAATAATAGTATATTTATATGTGAAACCTCTCTTCCCTTATTACTTACTATTAATTGCAACGATGACCAAAGCTATGTTTGCCAACTCCCAACAACTTTTAATCATCATACTCTTTCTATGTGAAGTCATCACTCTCGATAAGATCAATATGATCTCTTTGTTTATTTTTATTATTTTCTCTTTCTTTTATTCACTCAAGATCATGGCAAAACAATCAAGCCCTTGACTCAACACTAATCTTTATTATATAGCTCATGGACTCGATTACATAGAGAGATCATAAAGCAAAAACTCAAAACTAGATCATGCCATAAACTTTATTCTACTATATCAAGATACTACTAATAGTATCAAACTACGAAAAAAACCGGTAAAGATAGGAGATGTGATGGGGATACGATACCGGGGCACCTCCCCCAAGCTTGGTAGTTGCCAAGGGGAGTGCCCATACCCATGTGATTATATCTCCTTTGCTGGTGAAGAAGGTGGAGGTGATGATGGATAGTCGCACATAGAACATGAGAGGTCATCCAGCTTGCGGATAATGCCCTTGAGTGCAACGATATGCTCCTTCAACAAAATATTTTCACGTGTGAGATACTTGTTTTGTATACGATCTAACTCAATCATCTTGAAAGCTTCGATCTCAGTTGGGGTAAGAAGATTGTGATCAAATTGAAGGATGTCTTCTGTTGCCGGGACTTGGTCCTCCGTGGCCTTCTTGATCTCTTCATCCCTGTTGATCTCCATGGGTTCTTCCCTCCTCAGCTCTATCTTCATTAGCCAAGCATCGTTGTCACCATTGTTGGAGGAGGGGGACGACATGATGCTTAGCCTTGAAAACCCTAACAGAAAACAGATCGAAACAAGAACAGAGGATAATTACGTGATACGGGAGTCAAAACCTTCGGGAGGTTATATAATTAATTTTTACCGACCAAAATACGTATCGTGCAAGAAAACGGTGTCCAGAAGGCACACGAGGTGCCCACGAGGTAGGGGGGCGCGCCCAGGGGGGTATGGCGCGCCCTCCACCCTCGTGTCCTTCCCGGACTGGTACTTATTTTTCTATTTTTCTAAATATTCCAAAATGGATAAATATTGCCTTAAAAACTGTTTTGGAGTCGGTTTACTTACCGTACCACATACCTATTCCTTTTCGGAGTCTGAAACGTTCTGGAAAGTGTCTCTTAAGTACTCCTCCGGGGTTACGGATTCGATAACATTGGTTTCAATATTTATAGGATTACCTGAGATATAGTGTTTGATTCTTTGACCGTTTACCACCTTCGGATTTGTGCCTTCGAAATTGTTGATTTTTATGGCACCGGAACGATAGACCTCCTCGATAACGTAGGGCCTTCCCATTTAGAGAGAAGTTTTCCTGCAAAAAATCTTAAACGAGAGTTGTATAGCAATACATAATCACCTATGCTACGTCTTGAGCTTGCGTTGGTTTTCCCCGAAGAGGAGAGGATGATGCAGCAGAGTAGCGTAAGTATTTCCCTCAGTTTTTGAGAACCAAGGTATCAATCCAATAGGAGGCCATGCGCAAGTCCCTCGTACCTACACAAAGCAAATAACTCCTCGCAACCAATGCGAATAGGGGTTGTCAATCCCTTCACGGTCACTTACGAGAGTGAGATCTGATAGAGATGATAGATAATATTTTTGGTATTTTTGGTATAAAGATGCAAAGTAAAATAAAAGGAAAAGTAAAAAAGCAAAGCAATAATAAAGTGTAGGAAGATTAATATGATGAGAATAGACCTGGGGGCCATAGATTTCACTAGTGGCTTCTCTCAAGAGCATAAGTATTCTACGGTGGGTGGACGAATTACTGTTGAGCAATTGACAGATTTGAGCATAGTTATGAGAATATCTAGGTATGATCATGTATATAGGCATCACGTCCAAGACAAGTAGACCGACTCTGCTGCATCTACTACTATTACTCCACTCATCGACCGCTATCCAAAGCATGCATCTAGAGTATTAAGTTAATGAAAACAGAGTAACGCCTTAAGCAAGATGACATGATGTAGAGGATAAATTCATGCAATATGATAAAACCCCATCTTGTTATCCTCGATGGCAACAATACAATACGTGCCTTGCTGCCCTTCATCCTTTGGGAAAGGACACCGCAAGATTGAACCCAAAGCTAAGCACTTCTCCCATTGCAAGAACTACCAATCTAGTTGGCCAAACCAAACGGATAATTCAAAGAGACTTGCAAAGATAACCAATCATACATAAAAGAATTCAGAGAAGATTCAAATATTGCTCATAGATAATCTTGATCATAAACCCACAATTCATCGGTCTCAACAAACACACCGCAAAAAAGAAGATTACATCAAATAGATATCCACGAGAGAGGGGGAGAACATTGTATTGAGATCCAAAAAGAGAGAAGAAGCCATCTACCTACTAACTATGGACCCGAAGGTCTGAAAACTACTCACACTTCATCGGAGAGGCTATGATGATGACGTAGAAGCCCTCCGTGATGGATTCCCCTTCCGGCGGAGTGATGACCCACAAGTATAGGGGATCTATCGTAGTCCTTTCGATAAGTAAGAGTGTCGAACCCAACGAGGAGCAGAAGGAAATGATAAGCGGTTTTCAGCAAGGTATTCTCTGCAAGTACTGAAATAAGTGGTAACAGATAGTTTTGTGATAAGATAAATTGTAACGAGCAACAAGTAACAAGAGTAAATAAAGTGCAGCAAGGTGGCCCAATCCTTTTTGTAGAAAAGGACAAGCCGGAAAAAACTCTTATAATAGGAAAAGCGCTCCCGAGGACACATGGGAATATCGTCAAGCTAGTTTTCATCACGTTCATATGATTCACATTCGGTACTTTGATAATTTGATATGTGGGTGGACCGGTGCTTGGGTGATGTTCTTACTTGAAAAAGCATCCCACTTATGATTAACCTCTATTGCAAGCATCCGCAACTACAACAAAAGTATTAAGGTAAACCTAACCATAGCATGAAACATATGGATCCAAATCAGCCCCTTACGAAGCAACACATAAACTAGGGTTTAAGCTTCTGTCGCTCTAGCAACCCATCATCTACTTATTACTTCCCAATGCCTTCCTCTAGGCCCAAATAATGGTGAAGTGTTATGTAGTCGACGTTCGCATAACACCACTAGAGGCTAGACAACATACATATCATCAAAATATCGAAGGAATACCAAATTCACATGACTACTAATAGCAAGACTTCTCCCTTGTCCTCAGGAACAAACGTAACTACTCACAAAGCATATTCATGTTCATAATCAGAGGGGTAATAATATGCATAAAGGATCTGAACAGATGATCTTCCACCAAATAAACCAAATAGCATCAACTACAAGGAGTAATCAACACTACTAGCAACCTACTAGCACCAATGCCGGACTTGGAGACAAGAATTGGATACAAGAGATGAACTAGGGTTTGGAGATGAGATGGTGCTGGTGAATATGTTGATGGAGATTGCCCTCTCCCGATAAGAGGAGCGTTGGTGATGATGATGAGGATGATTTCCGCCTCCCGGAGGGAAGTGTCCCCGGCAGAACAGCTCTGTCGGAGCCCTAGATTAGCGGCGGAGTCTCGTCCCGAAAGGTTGCTTAAATGTTTTTTTCTTAATATAAAGACTTCATATAGGAGAAGATGGGCGTCGGAGAGCCACCAAGGGGCCCACGAGGTAGGGGGGCGCCTGGGGGCGCCCCACCTCGTGAGGTGGTGTGGGCCTGGCCTTCATCTTTGGCGACGATTTTTCTTTATTTGTTTTAAGATATTCCGTGGAGTTTCAGGACTTTGGAGTTGCGCAGAATAGGTCTCCAATATTTGCTCCTTTTCCAGCCCAGAATTCCAGCTGTCGACATTCTCCCTCTTCATGTAAACTTTGTAAATAATAGAGAATAGCCATAAGTATCGTGACATAACGTGAAATAACAACCCATAATGCAATAAATATCGATATGAAATCATGATGCAAAATGGACGTATCACGGAGCTCCGGAACAGGCCCCAAGATGGGATCTCGTGGATACAGAAAGTTGCGGCGGTGGAATTAGGTTTTTGGCTCCGTATCTGATATGTTGGGGGTAGTAGGTATATATAAGAGGAAGGAGTACGTCAGTGGAGCTTTAGGGGGCCCATGAGGCAGGGGCGCGCCCTAGGGGGGGCGCCCTCCACCCTCGTGGCCGCCTCCCTCCTTTCTTGACCGAGGGTCCAAGTCTCCTGGATCTTATCTGACGAGAAAATCACGTTCCCGAAGATTTCATTCCGTTTGGACTCCGTTTGATATTCCGTTTCTTCAAAACACTGAAATAGGCACAAAAAAACAGTAAATCTGGGCTGGGCCTCCGGTTAATAGGTTAGTCCCAAAATTAATATAAAAGTGGAAAATAAAGCCCAATATAGTCCAAAACGGTAGATAATATAGCATGGAGCAATCAAAAATTATAGATACGTTGGAGACGTATCAGGCATCCGCAAGCTTAATTCCTGCTCGTCCTCGAGTAGGTAAATGATAAAAAGAGAATTTTTGATGCGGAGTGCTACTTGGCATAATTTCGATGTAACTCTTCTTAATTGTGGTACGAATATTCAGATCCAAAAGATTCAAGACAAAAGTTCATATTGACATAAAAATAATAATACTTCAAGCATACTAACTAAGCAATTATGTCTTCTCAAAATAACATGGCCAAAGAAAGTTCATCCCTACAAAATCATATAGTTTAGTCATGCTCCATTTTCTTCACACAAGAATGCTCTCATCATGCACAACCCCGATGACAAGCCAAGCAATTGTTTCATACTTTAGTAATCTCAAACCTCTAAACTTTCACGCATTATATGAGCGCGAGCCATGGACATAGCACTATGGGTGGAATAGAATATGATGATGGGGGTTATTTGGAGGAGACAAAAAAGGAGAAGGTCTTACATCAACGAGGCTAATCAACGGACTATGGAGATGCCCATCAATTGATGTTAATGCAAGGAGTAGGGATTGCCATGCAACGGATGCACTAGAGCTATAAATGTATGAAAGCTCAACAAAAGAAACTAAGTGGGTGTGCATCCAACTTTCTTGCTCACGAAGACCTAGGGCATTTGAGGAAGCCCATCATTGGAATATACAAGCCAAGTTCTATAATGAAAAATTCCCACTAGTATATGAAAGTGACAACTTATGAAACTCTCTATATGAAAAACATGGTGCTAATTTGAAGCACAATATATGAGACTCGCTATATGAAGAACATGGTGCTACTTTGAAGCACAAGTGTGGAAAAAGAGATAGTAACATTGCCCCTTTTTATTTCTCTTTTTTTGGGCCTTCTTTTTTTTCTTTTGGCCTTTCTCTCTCTCTTTTTTTTGGGACAACGCTCTAGAAAATGATGATCATCACACTACTATTTATTTACAACTCAATGATTACAACTCGATACTAGAACAAAGTATGACTCGATATGAATGCCTCCGGCGGTGTACCGGGATATGCAATGAATCAAGAGTGACATGTATGAAAGAATTATGAACGGTGGCTTTGCCACAAATACTATGCCAACTACATGATCATGCTAAGCAATGTGACAATGATGAATGTGTCATGAAGAACGGTATGGTGGAAAGTTGCATGTGAAAGTGCAACTATCCCTAGGTGGTTTTGGTAATTCCTAACAACATATAGCTCATTGAGCTAACATCATTCCAAGATGAATATTTCAGGAAAAGCTCAATGGATGGCATGGCATGGATGAGAAAAGTGGATCCCTCAAAATGCTAAGGATAAAAGGATTGGCTCAAGCTCAAAAGCTCAAGACTCTACATTTTATATCTTAGTGCTCCAAGATCACATTGAGTCTATAGGAAAAGCCAATACTATCAAGGAGGGATGAGGTGTTGCTTAATGAGTTTCTTGCTCTACAGTGCTTAGTGATATGCTCCAAAACCCTCAACTACTTTCTCATATCCACATATGACCTAAACTAAAAGTCAAACTCGCCCTACCGATTCTTTCTACCCGTGCCACCGAGTTCAGATGTCATAGCCACCGCCACAAACCCTAGGCAAATCGGTTTCACTGATAGGGATCTCGGTCTCACCGAGATGGGATTGTAGTCTCTCTGCTTCCCTTCAGAACGCTTTGGTACCACCGAGATGAGCGATCGGTCCCACCGAGATTGCAATGTAAACTCCCTGTTTCCTTTTCGTAACATTTTGGTCTCACCGAAATGAGCGAATCGGTCCCACCGAATTTACCTGACCAACTCTCTGGTTAGCTTATTACCAAAATCGGTCTCACCGAGATTGTGTAATTGGTCTCACCGAGATTACGTTATGCCCTAACCCTAACCACATCGGTCCTACCGAGTTGCATGTTGGTCCCACCAAAAATCCTAACGGTCACTAGATTTGCTGAATCGGTCCGACCGAGTTTATCAATTCGGTCCCACCGAGTTTAGCAAGTTTTGTGTAATGGTTAGATTTTGTGTGGAGGCTATATATACCCCTCCACCTCCTCTTCATTCGTGAAGAGAGCCATCAGAACAAACCTACACTTCCAACTTGCTGTTTCTGAGAAGGAACCACCTACTCATGTGTTGAGGCCAAGATATTCCATTCCTACCATATGAATCTTGATCTCTAGCCTTCCCCAAGTTGCTTTCCACTCAAATATTCTTTGCAACAAATCCAAATCCTGTGAGAGAGAGTTGAGTGTTGGGGAGACTATCATTTGATGCACAAGAGCAAGGAGTTCATCATGAACACACCATTTGTTACTTCTTGGAGAGTGGTGTCTCCTAGATTGGCTAGGTGTCACTTGGGAGCCTCCGACAAGATTGTGGAGTTGAACCAAGGAGTTTGTAAGGGCAAGGAGATCGCCTACTTCGTGAAGATCTACCGCTAGTGAGGCAAGTCCTTCGTGGGCGACGACCATGGTGGGATAGACAAGGTTGCTTCTTGGTGGACCCTTCGTGGGTGGAGCCTCCGTGGACTCAGCAAGAACCGCTACCCTTCGTGGGTTGAAGTCTCCATCAACGTGGATGTACGATAGCACCACCTATCGGAACCACGACAAAAACATCTGTGTCTCCAATTGCGTTTGAATTCTCCAAACCCTTCCCTTTACATTTCTTGCAAGTTGCATGCTTTAAATTCCACTGCTCATATGCTCTTTGCATGCTTGCTTGAATTGTGCTAAGATTGCTTGACTTGTGCTAAGATAGCTAAAATCTGCCAAAGACTAAAATTGGGAAAAGGATAAGTTTTTATTTGGTCAAGTAGTCTAATCACCCCCCCCCTCTAGACATACTTTTCGATCCTACAGCATGGCAATATATCTCGGAATGGCTATGGAAATGCCATAATAGGTAGGTATGGTGGCTGTTTTGAGGAAGATTTAAAGAGGTTTATGTGTGAAAGAGTGTATCATATCACGGGGTTTGGATGCACCGGCGAAGTTTGCACCAACTCTCAATGTGAGAAAGGGCAATGCACGATACCGAATAGGCTAGCAATGATGGAAGGGTGAGAGTGCGTATAATCCATGGACTCAACATTAGTCATAAAAAACTCAAATACTTATTGCAAAAATCTACAAGAAATCAAAAACCAAAGCACTACACGCATGCTCCCAGGGGGATAGATTGGTAGGAAAAGACCATCGCTCATCCCCGACCGCGACTCATAAGGAGGACAATCAAATAACACCTCATGTTTCAAATTTGTTACATAACGTTTACCATATGTGCATGCTACGTGACTTGCAAACTTCAACGCAAGCATTTCTCAAATTCACAACTACTCACCTAGCACGACTTTGATATTATCACCTCCATATCTCAAAACAATTATCAAGCATCAACTTTTCTTAGTATTCAACACACTCATAAGAAAGTTTTTACTATTTTTGTATACCTAGCATATTAGGATTGTTTAAGCAAATTACCATGCTATTTAAGACTCTCAAAATAATCTAAGTGAAGCATGAGAGATCAATAGTTTCTTTAAAACAAATCCACCATCGTGCTCTAAAGGATATAAGTGAAGCACTAGAGCAAAACTATATAGCTCAAAAGATATAAGTGAAGCACATAGAGTATTCTAACAAATTCCAATTCATGTATGGCTCTCTCAAAAGGTGTGTACAGCAAGGATGATTGTGGTAAACTAAAAAGCAAAGATGCAAATAATACAAAACGCTCCAAGCAAAACACATATCATGTAGTGAATAAAATATAGCTCCAAGTAAAGTTACCGATGGAAGTGGATTTAAAGAGGGATGCCTTCAGGGGCATCCCCAAGCTTTGACTTTTGGTGTCCTTGATTATCTTGGGGTGCCATGGGCATCCCCAAGCTTAGGCTCTTGCCACTCCTTGTTCCATAATCCATCAAAAGATTTCACCCAAAACTTGAAAACTTCACAACACAAAACTCAACAGAAATCTCGTAAACTCCGTTAGTGAAAGAAAACAAAAGACCACTTCAAGGTTCTGTAATGAACTCATTCCACTACAAAAAAAATACACTTCCGTGATGATACGTGTTTGTCACAGTAGGCCGCGTTTTTTGTCATGCATGTACATCCATGACGATTTTATGACGAGAATCAAGATAGTCATACTGTCTTTGTCGTAGAAGTGTTCCATGACATTACCAAAATTATCATCACGAAGTGTCCACTTCCATGACGATAAATCGCGCGTCCACAAGTGCTTTTCGTCAAGGGTGACCGACACGTGGCATCCACCGTAATGTAACGCTGTTAAGCTATCGGGTCGGGTTTTGGATTCGATAACCCGTTAACACCCGACCAATGGGGATTTTCCGTGTAAAATCATCATTGGCTGGAGGAAACACGATGTCGGCTCATCGTTGGGACAGATGTCATCCACTCATTGGATGAAGGTGCCTATGATCGTCCACAGTGGCACGGCCCAACAGAGGCCCATTCTCGTGAAAAGGCCGGCCCGTTTGACTTGGTCAAAGGTGGCGGGCCGGCCCATGGAAAGCCTATTAACGACCTGTTCGCATATAGCCCATTTACAGCCCGCTAACTCAAGGCCTGTTATGCCCTAACCGAATTAGGCCCGATGGCGTCATCTGGGCCATCCAATATGACTCGGCCCGTGCCACTTCGCCCATGTATGGCCCATGACGTCTTTCGCCCATATGAGGCCCTATGTAACTCTTGGCCTATTAACGCCCGTGGTGAAACGGCCCGCAATGAACAAAGGTATCACTTTACACCCATTAACAGCCGTGGTGAAACGGCCCGTAATGAACAAAGTGTATCACTTTATACCCATTAAGGGCCCGTTATTGATTGGGCCATTTCCAGCCCATGTTATCTTTCGGCCTTCTCGAGCCCATTTATTCTTGGGCTCATTTCAAAGATTCGCTTACTTACGGCCCGTTATCGTCATTTTTCGCTTGTGGGCCAAATTCAGCCCGTGGTTACTGATCGGCCCGCTTGTGGTCCGTTAATACGTTGGGCCCTTTTCATAGCGTCATCAAATACGACCTATTAACGATGGCCCATTATGGTCGGCCCGATGAACGAACGATTCCAACTCTAGCCCGTTTACGACCATAATGCGGCTTGTTATTGGCCCATGTTTGGCCAATCGATCATACGGCCCGTATAAGGCCCATTGATGACACGACCCGTAGAAGGCCCATTGTTTCTACGGCCCATAGAAGGCCCATTGTTTCTATGGCCCGTAGAAGGCCTACTGTTTCTATGGCCCGTAGAAGGCCCATTGTTTCACTGACCCGTAGAAGGCCTCATCATTTTACTGACCCGTAGAAGGCCCATCGCTTTCACGGCCCGTAGGAGGCCCAAATGTCACTACTGATAAATATTAGCCCATGGTTATTGTGGCCTAGTTTTAAAAATAGGGTATTGCAGCCACTAGCAAACCGCGGAAAAAGAACTGCACTGACTACAAGCAAACAAATAAACAAGACAACAAGGAAATAAATAAGCAAGCAACTTATGTTAGGCTATCATGGCTATTACACATATTACAACCACTGGGCATCAAAGTTCGCCACCGGTGCAAATATAGGGAACAAAGCAGCATATAAACGCCGCATGCAAAACAAGTCCGAGGCTGAAACCACTTGAAGAGTTCAAGAAACAATATCCTAGGTACCCATAATGTCGGCAAGATGCTTAGCAAGCTTATTAACTTTCTCTTGTTTGGCGCTTAAATCCTCCAGCGCTTGTTGTTGCAAAAGAAAGTACGCATCTGAATTCTGCAGGGACTTCCTCAGTCCTTCGGCTTCTTGCCGCAGCATAGCTGACTGTTGCCTTTCAGCTTGTAGTTGAGGCTGAAGAAGCGAAGTGATTCGAAGCGAGTTCGAAGAGCTTGTGCCCGGTGATGCTGGCGATAACTTCGAACACTACATCAACGCAGGATCTGTGGGGTTTTCACCTTGTCTACAAGATCGTTTTATCACCTTTCTTGGAGACCAACAGGTTGCATTACTAGGAAAAGCCTAGCAGCAGCTGGTTTTGGGCCTATTAGTAGCGCTTGGGTCGGCGCTACTAATAAGGCGCCTGACTAACGATATAGCGATGGCGGGTGCCACCAGCGCTACTACTAAATCCTTTAGTAGTAGCGTGGTAAAACCCGCTACTACTAATCTCTAATCTCTGTTTTTTTTGAATTTTTTCAAAAAAAATCAATTTTTTCCCTAATTTTCAAATTTCTGAATTATTTTAACCTCAAATCTCTAATCACCCCTCATCGCTGCTCAATTTAATCTCTAATCACCCCTCATCTAGCGTGGGTAAAAACCCGCGCTACTACTAATCTCTAATCTCTGATTTTTTTTTGAATTTTTTCAAAAAAAAATCAATTTTTCCCTAATTTTCAAATTTCTGAATTATTTTAACCTCAAATCTCTAATCACCCCTCATCATTCCAAATCATCTAACTTCACGGACGGTCACCCATCCTCTCACTACTCCAGCCTGAGCACGCTTAACATCCGGGTTCTATTCTCCCTCGTTTCCAAGTCTGCAATTGTTGTTTTCCTGACAATAGTAAGATGTCAATCCTATTAACCTCTGGAATTTAGCTTGAGCATGAAGTCACACATTTCTATGTTTGAGTTTGAAACTATTGTTCTAAAAAATTAGTAACACTAATATTTCTTGAATAATTAGTTTGACCATAGTTTGACCAGATTTGACCAAAATTCAAAAAAACTAAAATAATTATTTAGTAACACTAATATTCTTGAATAATTAGTTTGACCACAGTTTGACCAGATTTAACAAAAATAAAAAAACTGAAATTTGATGAATTTTTTTGCCTCCAAATCTTAAAAGCCCCGTAACATTTTTTCTGTTAGGTTTTTGAGGATTTTGATAAATTTGGATGTAACTTTTCGAGTAGATGATTTTTCATATAAAAAACTTTTTCATTCGAGTTAGTATGCAAAAGTTATGCCCATTTTTACAAATTCTCGAGAGATTTTGCAAATAAAGTCGAAATTCATATTTGCAAATTTTCCCAACAACTAGACCACATATCACATGGGAAACTTATTTTCTTTTATTTTTTTGACATTTTCATCATTTTCTCTTATTTTTTTTAAACTGAAAAGGCGATCCACGGGGGAGGGGGGGTAGAGTTTGAAAATGGGACCTTTAGTAGTAGCGCGGGTTTTTACCCCTCGCTACTACTATGGCACCACTTAGTATTAGCGAGGGCTAAAAACCAGCGCTACTGCTATCAACTTAGTAGTAGCGAGGGTTAAAAATCCGCGCTACTACTATGGCATGTCCCTGGGGGCACGGTAGAGACCGCTTAGTAGTAGCGAGGGTTAAAAACCCGCGCTACTGCTATCAACTTAGTAGTAGTGAGGTTTAAAAACCTGCGCTACTATTAAGTAGCAGTAGCGAGGGTTTTTAACCCTCGCTACTAGTAAGATTCTGTGTATAGGCTTTTCCCTAGTAGTGTTGTCTCACTATCTTGAACCTTATCTGCATTAATTTCCCTACCATTGCATAGTGGGGTGCTCTTCTCCAATATTCTGTTTGCATACTACAAGAGAAACAAGCAGACACATCACAGGTTTAGCTTGTAGTATACGAAACTCATTTTGGTAAACCGGTTCAGTAGTAAGGTGGATAGGATAACAGCATGAAACAAACATATATCTATGTACTATGGTCACTGTATTGTCCATATCATTCTAGTTTATGTTCCTAATCAAGATAGAGACACAGTTCAACTCATATATTTTTAAGACACAAAGACAGCATATACAGAATATAAGTGTGAGAAACTACACAGCATTGGCAGCACTTGTAATGTGCATCACATGAGAACATAACTGTTTATACAACTTAAACTGAAATCAACATAGAGCAAGAAGTTAGAACAACAATCCAGTTAAAGAAATAGGTTTAAAACATAAATGTTGCGCCATTGGAGTTTCAATTGGATCCTTCAAATTCGAAAGTAGTTGGTATGAGTAAATACAGTGATGCAATAGCAAAGGAGTATGGACCATAGCTACGGAATCTGACCTGAGAACAGTTGCTCTTCTGCTTTAAACGTGGAGTTTGGGTTAGCTGTGGTGGTCTTCGTGCTTTGGGCACTGCAGTAGCTTTACAAACTGCTCTTGTGGGGGTACTCTGTGGTGGACATGGTGCTTTGTCAACTATAATTTCCCTACCATTGCATAGTGGGGCCGGCTCGCGACTTCGTCCCCGACCAGGCGGAGAGTGATGCCGACGACCCCGACTTGGGCGTGGCGGCGATGGAGGCCGATGCCGAAGGAGGGGAGGGCCGACGACCTCAGCCCTCGGCCACCTTCGCAGACCGGCTTTGATGATGAAATCGCCCCCGCCAAGTGAGAGAACCGCCAACCGAGCACGAGCTCCTCCGCCGCCTTGGGGGGCCGAGGCGGCGCGAAGAAGCGCCGGGCCGGGCCGAGTCAGCCAGGCGGCCAGGCCAAGAGAATCAGGGGAGCAGCCGCCGTGACTCAGCACGAAGAAGCGGTCACGAAGGCCAACCGCTTCCGCAAGGAGGTGAAGAAACCACCGCTGGTCTCTGCGTAAGTATCTTTTTATTCCGTCTTGTTTTCTTCTGGTCCGTCTTGCCCAAGTCTTCTCATGTCCTTTTTTCTCATCAGGGCTCCCCTCACTCTAGAGAGGGTCGCCGCCGCCTCCGTCATAGGGTCGGTAGAGACGTCCGCCAGCAGTCGACGGGCTGACCCTGCGGCCGCCCTCAGGGAGGCAACAGAGCAGAACGCGCAGGAGAAGCGCGACGAGGAGGCGGCCGCCCGTCGAGAGAAGGCGGCGGCCGAGAAGGCGGTCGAAGCCGCAGCAGCAGCAAGAAGGCAAGCCGAGGAGGCCGTGCGCCTTCAATCGGCGCTGCTTGTCACTCCGCTGAGCTCAGCGCCACCACCGCCGGAGTTCACGGGGCAGTCGGAGGGAATCGGTGGCGAGGTCCCTGTCGCAGGGAGGGAAGGTGGCGAGGTCTCTTCGCCGAGCGCGGCCGCGCCACCTCCGCCACCTCCACTGCAGTCTGAAGTCGCGCGAGGGAAACAGCCGGCGGACCCACTCGCGCCGCCGACCGACGATGAAGCCGTGGCGCAGCTACTGCTTCAGGTCGCCTCGCCAGTGCGGCGCCGTCTTGAGAAGGCGGACTCGGCGCGCGCCCTTGAGACCGGCGCCGCTAGCTCGGCCATCCACGGCGAAGCGACAAGCGCCGCGCCAGCTGGGTGGTGCGAGGAGGCGCACAGGCCTGCTGAACACAGACGCTCTGGGCGCCCGTTTAAGCTGCGGCGGGCGGCGCCGCCCTCGAAACCTTTCAAAGGCGCACTGGCGTCGCGATCCGCCCAGCAGGTATGTTTTATTTTGGATTTTCTTTCGATCTTCTCGTGAGGCGGCGCACACTCCTGCCGGGTGTAATCCCGAGTTTGGTCGGCTCCGAGCAAAGTGACTCGAACTTTATTTTCTTACTTCCAAGTCTTTATCTGTATTCGGAATCCTTCTTACGGAGTATCACAACCTCAAGGCTACCGCCTTCAACCATAGCGTTGAAGAGCTGAACAAGCGGGCTCTTGACTGGCGAGGGCCGAGGTGAGTTTTCTTCTTGGCGAAGTGCGCTTGCGCACCAGCGGCTGTAGTCCCCGAGATTCGGGCCGACTGCTGCGCAGTCGGGCCGGATCTTCCTGGCGACCTTCTTATCTGACGACTTCGCGTCCTTCTTCTTTTATTCTTCAGAATCCAACGCCGCTCTGCGGGATCGGCTAGGTACGGCCGAGACCGCCCTGCGCGCCAAAGAGGAGGAGTGCGGCAGGCTCACCGCAGAGCGCGACCTGCTGGCCACTTGGTGGGCGGAGCAGAGGAGCTGCTCAAAGCGGCCGAGGCGGAGAAGAAAGAGGCCGCCCTCCTGGCTGAATTTGAGAGCGAGCGCTCCGCCTGGACCGATAGAGAGGCGCAGCTGACCTCCGGCTTCCATGAAATTGAAGACATCGTCGATGGTAAGTTTTCTTTTACTTTCTCTTTTGGGTTGCCGACTATGGGTTAAGCCGGCTCCTGTTTTTTCTAACTTGCTTTTTCTTCTTCTTCGCAGACTTCTTCCCTGGTCATACCCATGCGGCCAATCAGGCCATCGAGGCCGAACGCGAGGCGCGGAGGGCGGGTGGTGCCGAGATCGCAGCCAACGCCCCCCGGACCCTTGACGAGCAGCTCCTGAGTATTGAGGCTCGTCTGCGGCCGGCACATCGGATGTTGCGCCATCTTCAGCGTGTCGGGGCCCAGGCGATTGCTGCCCTGTGGACGGACATGCCGATTCTGCGCACTCCCAGCCGGACCGCCGGCCCGGCCGGAGGTCATGGCTGGGCGTCTTGAGGCTTGGAAGGCTCAGCGGCTCGGGCTGAGCTTCGCCGAGCCACAGAGTTAAATCAAGCGTGTTATCGAGGCTCGACCTAGACCGCTGGCGCGTTCGGTCGAAGCCAGGCGGAGCTGCAGGCATGGCGGGCGCCCTCGTCGAGCGTCGGGTGGCGATCGCCGACTACACGGACACCAGTGTCTTCGTCCGGGCAGTGAAGGCGGTGGGGAGGCACCGCCGGAGTGGTTCGGTATGAACCGGACTCTGGCGAGGACTCGCGGAGGTGATCGACTCTAGCGAGGATGAGGGCGAGGCGGAGGACGGAGGCGGCATGGAGGGGTCAAGGCGGAGCGAGCAGCCAGCCTCGGCTCGACGCGCCTCCGCCCAGAGCGCGCCCCTCCTCGAGCCAGCCGCTGCCGAGGCGATCAAGCTGAGATCGCCCAGCCAGCCGCCCGACGCTGGCGCCACCACCGCCTCCGGCCTTCCAACCCCATCCGCTGCTTCTTAGGCCGCTGCCTTGGCTTTATTTTATCTGCTTGTTAGTCTTTCGAAAGAACTTTGTTAATTCGCACAATTCCACCTGCGGGCTGTATTCTGAACCTCTGTTCGAAGATCCGGCCAAGGGCCTAAGTTTGTGTAAATATTGTTCTAATTTCATGTTTCCTTGCTTAGTGCTCTTGTGGCTTTTCCCTTGCCGCCTTCCCTTAGATGCCGCCTTGCCCGTCGGGCAGCCGCTCTGCGGATTGCCGTCTAGGTCAAGTGCTCGGCTACTTTGAGAAGGCGAGTACTTGGCCATTTTAGAGTCGTTTAAGCAAGTTGGGCAGAAAACGGCAAGCCGACTTCTTAAGAGTCGGTTTCACAAAACGGGCTGGGAGCCGATTTAAACTATGTTTATGCTTTGGGTCCTTAGCCATTTTTTTCGTGGGCGCCGCTCTACCTCACTCCCCGCAAGCAGTCGCTCTGCGAGCTGCGGCTCGACAGAGGCGGCTTGGGCACCGCGACGCTACTTGTCTGACTTCAGGAAGAACTTCATAGTTCAAAGGCGGCGAGTCCCCGGGCCGACTAGTCGAGCCCGTGCCAAACAGCATAATCAAAGGGTAACATACTCAAAGGCATAATTCTTATCATACAGATAACAAAGAGGGCAGTCCCGAGCTCGTCTCGGGGCCCGAGTCTTGGTATTTCAAACACAAAGGGTGGCGTGGTACATCTTGCATCAATGTAAAATCTTGGAGGAGATTAGCATTCCATGGCCGCTCGTCTCTTTGCGAGTCATCCTCTTGCGTGCTCGGGGCTTCGGCGTCGATCGGGTAGTAGGAGTCGTTGCCCAACACTTTCTCGATGATGAGCGGTCCTTCCCAAAGCGCCGGATACTTGTGCTGGCGGTTGTTATTGGATCAGCCGGAGCACAAGGTCGCCTTCTAGGAACGATCTTGGCTTGACCTTCTTGTTGTAGTAGCGGCGCGAGCTCTGCTGGTAGATCTTTGGACCGGCTGAATGCGGCGAGCCGGCCCTCTTCCAGCAGATCGACGCCGTCTTGGCGTGCTTCTTCTCGCTTCCTCCTCGGTGTACATGGTGACTCGCGAAGTCGAACTCTATATCCGTTGGGATGACGGCTTCGCACCGTGAAGCGAGGAAGAAGGTGTGAAGCCGATTGACTTGTTTGGAGTAAATGCGAGACTCGGAGGATGGTGGCAACTCCTCAAGCCAGCATGACGGCGAGCGCTCGATGGTTCGACGAGCGAGGCTTGATGCCAGACAAGATGAGGCCGTTCGCTCGCTCCACCTGGCCGTTTGACTGCGGATGGGCAACGGACGCTAAGTCCAGTCGGATGCCCTGCGTCGCGTAGAAACGGGCCAGGGCGCCCTTGGCAAAATTTGTGCCATTGTCGGTGATGATGCTGTGTGGTACGCCGTACCGAGTCGTGATGTCGGCTATAAAGGTCTTTGCCGTGGGACCGTTCAACTTCTTGATGGGTTTTGCTTCTATCCACTTGGTGAACTTGTCCACGCGACAAGTAGATGAGTTAAACCACCTCGTGCCGTCTTGAATGGTCCCACCATGTCCAGGCCCCAGAACAGCAAAGGGCGAGCGATGGGGATAGTCTTGAGCCCAAGCGGCTTGGAGCGGAACACTGGCACCTTGCATTTTGAACTAATTCCTTGGCTTCTTCTAGGGCAGTCGGCGGAAGAAACCGTGTCGGAAGGCTTTAGCGACGAGTGCTCTGGAGGCTGCATGATGGCCTCACTGCATACGATGGATGTCTTCGAGGATTGCTTGGCCTTGCTCGATTCGACCTTGGCGTTGGTAGACACCGGTGACGCCGCGCTGACCAGCTCTCTATTGATTATAGTATAGGCTGCCGCTCGGCGTTGCACTTGCCGAGCCAAGGTTTCATCGATCGGTAGCTCTCGCTTACAAAAACTTCAAGATGGGCTGGGCCCATGAGGTCTTGCTATTTCTTGATTGCCGATCTGCTACTTGGGACGAGGGCGGCTGGGCTGGGAGGCGGCGGGTTGGAGTCTGCAGCAGCTTGCTGCGTTGGAGAAGTCTCCGGGCGATTAAGCGCGATCTCCGGGCGATTGGCGCAGATCCGGGCGAATCTTGGAGTCTTTGCAAAAGGTCGCCGCAGTCCCGGGCGGGTTCGAAGTCCCCGGGCCGCCGATTGCCAGCGTTCTTGTGGGCGTCTTCAAGGATTCTTGTGCCGTCTGCCGAGGCTCTGGAGTCGGGCCTGCCTTCTTCGGGGGGAGCCGGCACAAAAATGGAGTCTGATTCTGGTGACGGTTTGACGGATGGCTTGAGAAGGCGCTGAAGGCTACGCCGGATGGTATTACTGTCGGGTGGAACCGATTCTTGCGAGGCATCTGCTTGGTCGTTGTCGTTCCTTGGTACATGGAGAATTCACATCCCTCAAAATATCCACTCAGCTATTGTACCGAAGCGGTAGCTTCGCCATGTTTGTATCTTTGGCGTCGAAGTCGCGGATACTGATTGGACCACCAAGTCGAGATCGCCATAGCACAGGATCCGAGAATGCCAAGTTCCTTGGCAAGCGGAGCCCGTGGATGGCGCCTCAGATTGGCGATGTTGTCGAGGCGAAATGGATCTGCGGTAGCGTGCTTGAGCTTATCGCCTTTAGGGAAGTGAGGACCACGCCGGCTCCCAAACGGTGCGCATCTTGGAGCCATCAAAGTGCATCCGCCAATGGGTGGAGTCGGTATTTGGCGGCGAATCTTTGAGTCTCGGCCCAACCGACGAGGAAATCGGCGGTGCTTGTGACTTGATGGCGGTGCGGGGCTAGTAAAGATGGTGTAGGGGCCAACTCTATGGCCCACTTGGCCCTCGGCTGAAGCATCTCGGCTTCGATGATCTCTGCTAGTGGGGCCGTGCAAACCACGGTGATTGAATGCTCTTGAAAGTAAGGCTTCAACTTCTTGGCGGCAAAGTGCACGCCGTAACACATCTTCTGGTAGTGGGGGTAGTTCTGCTTGGAGGTCGACAGTACCTCGCTCAGGTAATATACCGGTCTCCGGACAGGTAGCGCCTTGCCTTCCTCCTTGCGTTCAACCACAATAACTACGCTGACTACCCTGCTGGTGGCGGCAATATACAGGAGCATGGGCTCCTTCGGAGTCAGAACCGCCATCACTGCGGGAGTAGCCAGCATTCTTTTCAACTGGAGAAAAGCTTCGTCCGCCTTGGAGTTCCATTCGAAGAAGGTGGTCTTCTTCATAAGCTGGTACAGAGGAAGGGCTTTCTCACCCAGCCGGTGATGAATCGTTGATAGGCGTAAGCAGCGGTGAACTTCGCACATCCAGCGGTCGGCGGGGCACTTCCATTCTCTCAATTGCCTTGATCTTCACGGGTTGCACTCTATGTCGCGTTCGGATGCAGAAGCCAAGGAGCTGGCGGCGGTACTCGAAGGCGCATTTTCAGGTTGAGCTTGATCTGGAATGGCGCAGGTTTTCAAAGGTCTCTTTGAGGTCTTCCAACAGCGTTCCTCGCTTGTCCGTCTTCACCACCACGTCGTCCACGTAAGCGTGGCGTTTACATAAGCTGCTTGAGGAGGCATACGCACAGCGCTGAAAGGTGGCGCGGCGTTCCTCAAGCCGAGCGTCATGGTCGGTAGCGAAGGCTCCAAATGGCGTGATGAAGGCGGTCTTCAATCTGTCTGCGGGTTCAGCTTGATCGATGATATCCTGAATACCCATCTAAAGCTCAACAGCTCGCATCCGGCTGTGGAGTCTATCACTGATCAATTCAGGTAGAAGCGAGCGGGTCCTTGGGGCAGGCTTTGTTGAGGCTTGTGTAGTCAATACACATCCGCCATTGCTTGTTCTTCTTTAATACCAGGACCGGGTTAGCCAACCATTACGGAAAGAAAACTTCCATGATGAAACCGGCTGCAAGGGCGGGCTATCTCTTCTCCAACAACTCTTCTTTTCTCTTGACGGCGCGCAAGGGCTGCTGGCAGACTCACATCAGGTCGTACATGTAACTTGTGCTCGGCGAAATCCGTCGGCACACTGGCATGTCCTTGGGGACCATGCGAAGATGTCGATTCTCACGGAGGAAATCGGCGAGCTCGCCTTCCTATTCTTTGTCGAGGTTCGCACCTATGATGGCGTACTTCTCCGGTGCTCCGGGTCCAAGGGTATCTTCTTGGTCTCTTTGGCGGCTTGAGCGAGCCCTCGACCCGACTCCTTGGGGTGGACGACATCTCCGGCTGCTTGCCGGCCATAAATCCACGATCGATCCAGAGCCACTTCTCGGCTGCGATCACGGGGACTCGGCAAGCCGGCTGCTTTCAGCTGCCTGCAGCGGACGACTTTACGTAGTCGCGCGGCTACGGTCGAGAATCCTTGGAACTCGGCATCTTCATCTTGAGGTAGGCGTAGTGGGGACCTCCATGAACTTGGCGAGCAGGTCGGCCAAGTAAGGCATGGTAGGGGCTCTCGAGGTCCACCACTTGAACTAGGCGGCTCTCGGCGAAAGTGATCCTTGTCCCCAAAGAGGGCGTCTATCGAGAATCTTGCCAATCGGTGGCAGGAAGGCGGTACAATTCCGTGGAACATAGTCCGACTATCTTTGAAGCTGCCTCTGCTTGATTCTAGCTTCTCCATCGTATCCTTATGCAGGATGTTGATGTTCTTGCCTCCGTCTATCGATTACTCGCGAGAAGCGGCGGCCGCCTATCCGTGGCAAGGTGGCTCCCAAGACCGAGCGTAGGGCCGGTTCGGCATCACCTGCGGGTGATCGGCCACGACTCGGTGATGGGCTTCTCGGACGATGCATGAATGCAGGGCGCTTGGCGCTCGGCATTCACCTCTTCTTCTGCTTGCCGCTGCTGCGGCGATCATCGACCTGCTGGTAAACCACGACATAGGCGCCGTGCTCTTCTAGGTCATCGTCTTGTCTGCGTCGGTGGCGGACAACCGGCTCAGGCGGTGGTGGCGGCGGCGGTCCAGCGGCGGAGGAGGGGCAAGGCCGTCTCCTTGGCGATCTGGTGAGCGGTGGCACTTCCGGGTGGTGCGATTTGGCGGCGGCGCGCTGTGGAACTTGCGAGGTCCGTCCGAGTCGCTTTCGTAAGAAGGCCAACAACCAATTGGACTTGCCGCCTTTACGCGCTTGGCGGAGGCTGCCCTCTGCTGCTGGTCTTATTTGTCGCCACACGCGGCTGTTGGAAGCGGCTGCGGGGCTGCTGCGCTTGTGATCGTTCTGCTGCTGTGGCGGTGGCATCGCCCGGTGGAGTTCTGGGAGCATGAGGAGCTACTTTGCGGTCGCCTGAATTCGATCTCCATCTTCATGGAAGAGTCGGCGATGGCGTGCTTATGCTGCTATGACTAGCAGCTCGTCGAGGTCTCGGTTAAATCATAAAGGAGCTTGTGCTTGAGGAGGTGCCTTCTACGCACCGGCGGTGAAGTACTCGATTGCTGCACCTCGTGCACTCCTTCATGAGGAGTTCGGAGCTCGCCCGGTAGCGTGAGGTAGTCATGAGTGGACTCATTGGGGCCTTGCGCGCAAGGACAGGTAGCGAGGCTTGGGAGGTCGCTTGAATGTGCTCGTGAAGTTGCGGATGAAGGCCTCGGTGAAGTCGACCCAGCCGTTGATGCTGCGGGGCCTCAAGCTGTTCAACCATGTCGAGCCGTGCCACAGGCATGAGGAACATAGTTCTGACAACAGCGCTTGTTGCCGTTAGCTATCTTGACGGCCGTGGAGTAGTCCACCAGCCAGTCCTCGGCTTCCGCGGGCGGTGTATTTAGGTGTGTCTCGGGAAGTGTGAATCCTCGCGGGAAGGGCTGCGTCGCGGATGCCGAGTCGAAACAAGGTGGGCCCAACTCATCTTCTTCTTCTAGCGCCCGAGATCGGTGGAGTCACTCGATCCGGTGGCGAGCGTCGTTCTCTCCGACTCCCTCTCGGCGGCCAAGGCGGCCCGAGAGTCGGATGCTCGATGGGTGGCGGGGAGACTCGCCTTTCTCTGCGGGGAGGCGGAGGCTGATAGTCGTCCCGCCGCTCCACCGCCCTGGGGCGGCCGTCTTCGTCGCGTTCGATGGAGATGTGAGTCTGGCTATGGCTGGCAGCCGGATCCTGGTTCTTTCTTCCGCGGACGCTGCCAGTCAGCGTCCGAGATGTCGCGCCTTGATCTCGGTGAGGAGGCAAGTCGCCGTGTTGTCGTCGTGGCGCCTCCGTGCGGCAGCCGGCTTCATCTTGCACGGCGGCCGCGTCGAGGAGCTGCTGGACTCGCTCCGTCATCAGGCGGCGCTCCTCGCCCTCGAAGTTATCCAGCTCGTCCGCGCTGCTGCAGGCAGCGCGAATATTCTCGCTGGCGTGGCGTACAGCTGGCGACCAGCCCCAAACAGGCTGGCGAGGCCGCTCCTGTCGGACGCGCCTGAGCAGCTAGGCCCGGTCGGGCGGCGAGCCTCCACGGCCACGATCCATATCGGCGATAGGCTTCGACAAGGGTCTCATGCTTGCCAACCATGCGCCCTCGAGGAGCTGAGGCGGGCGCCTCCAGCGTTTCAGCGGCTGGCGTCCTCCGGAATGGGCGGTCGGTCTTGCGAGAACAGTGTCGAGAGGTCACGAGCCCCCGCCGGAGGGCTCGCTGTGGCCGATAGCGAGTACTACGTGGCCGGTGCTCCGCCGCTCTCCGCGAGAGAGAGGCTCGTCGTGAACCACCACGTTGGTGGGAGCAGCGTCGGCGGCAGCGGTGTCGGAATCGACCAGCGCCGGTCGATGGAGCCTACGGACTCCGGTCGGCGGCGAGCTTCGCCGTCGGCGTGGAGCTGCTTCGAGGGGCCCGTGAGGAGGCTTCGGGGCCGTCCGTACTGCGTCGGACCGCGAGCTTGTCGGGCGAACCTCACCGACAAGTTCGGCGAACAACTTCGCCCATAAGCAACCTCGAGTGCCATGCAGCGCGGCGCAAACTCCATCTGGCGTGCGGGCTGGCTCGCTTCGCCCGAGGAGGAAGAGGGTTCCGTCGAGGCAGGTCTCAGACGGCGGTGCACAGGCCCCATGGTGGGCGCCAAATGTCGGGGTTGGGTGCGACATATGCCAAAGATGGCTTATCATGGAGGCGAGTAGAGCGTCGCTAGTGCACAGAAGCAGGATGAGGCGAGACATGCCGCCGGCGAATCTTACCCGGCTTGAGGGCTCTCGAGGAGATAACACCCCTCTTGCTGCTCTGCGGGGTCTCCGCATGATCACTATGGCAAAATGGGTACAAGAGGCTCCTTGAGCTGTTGGGGTGAGGAAGGAGAAGGGCTCGGCTTGCTCTTCTCTCCCTCTATGTGTGTGTCTAAAACTACTAGCTTCCAACCCTTTGCATGGGTGCCCGGGGGTTTATATAGGACTACCCCAGAGGCCTGTAATCCGGTGGGTGTGGGTCCAAGCCGTCGATCTCTAAATCGCCGTCTTCTCCGCCCTCCACAGGGGCCCGCCGACTAGTGGGCCCAGCTGGCGGCCCAGCATGGGGCCGACAGCCCTTGTCACTTGTGGTAGTCTGCCCGACTGCAGATCACTTTGTAGCCAGTGCTTCTAATGTGAGCTTGGTCGTGAGGTTATAACAGCAGTGCCGCCGCTTTGGCGGCGATCCTGTGCCATTCCTGTCTTGTACAGTTAATGGTGCGTGGATCCCTTGGGAGGGCCGGCCGACTCGGGGCCGACTCCATCAGGTCCGTCTTTAGGCGCTCGCCGTCTTGATACTCCGCCCGACAGGCAGGTCCCGCCGTCTTGAATTAAATCTGAGACAGGCCAACATGGGTGCAGAGAATCTGCCACGGTCTTGATGTCGGGGCGGCATGGCAGCGATGCTTTGCGCCACGGAGATCTCCGTCGATCACGCCACAGCAACCATACTGCCCTTTATGGACTGGCGGGGATGGGGCGGCGGCTTTACCCATAGTCGCCCGGGCATGAGGTGGTGGAGGTCGTGGGCCGACTCCTTGTAGCCGGCCTCGCTGGAGGTTCTTGGCTTGAGTCGGCTTGTCTGGCGGCCCCAGGACTCGGCCCGGAGGGTAGTCGGCGGCTCTGTTGCCGACTATCTGAAAGGCGGCTCTTAGTCTTGGGGTCTTGAGGGTGCAGCCTGCCCGATGTTTTGAAAGGTTCGGGGCTCGGGTCTGCCTACACCGTAGTCCATTACTCCGACAATGAGAAATGCTCTGAGCTCCACTCACTTTCTTGTAAATGAGGCTTCTCCATAAGTCTGCATTAACTAAGCGCTTTGATCATCTCATCAAGCGAATGTTCTAACTCGAGATGCTTGCACCAGCCCATAAATGGATCGCTGGAGCTTGCAGACTTTGTTAGCATTTTAGGATCGACAAAACCTTCGGCTGCATCATATACAGCTCTTCCTTAAGATAACCGTTAAGGAATGCCATTTTGGCGTCCATCGCCATATCTCATAATCATAGTATGCGGCAATTGCTAACATGATTGAGACGGACTTAAGCTTCGCTCACGGAGAGAAAGTCTCATCGTAGTCAATCCCTTGAACTTGCCGATAACCTTTAGCGACAAGTCGAGCTTTATAGATGGTGACATTACCATCGCGTCCGTCTTCTTCTTAAAGATCCATTTGTTTTCTATCGCTCGCCGATCATCGAACAAATCTGTCAAAGTCCATACTTTGTTTTCATACATGGATCCTATCTCGGAATGCATGGCTTCAAGCCATTTGTTGGAATCGGGCCGCCATCGCTTCTTCATAGTTGAAGGTTCACCGTGTCTAACAACATGATTTCCGGGACAGGGTTGCCATACCACTCTGGTGTGGAGCGTGTCCTTGTGGACCTCTGAAGTTCAGTAGCAACTTGATCCGAAGTACCTTGATCATAATCATTAATTTCCTCTCCGGTAGGGGTAGGCACCACAGAACATTTTCTGAGCTGCACTACTTTCGGTTCAAGAGATAGTACTTCATCGAGTTCTACTTTCCTCCACTTACTCCTTTCGAGAGAAACTCTTTTTCAAGAAAGGATCCGTTCTTGGCAACAAAGATCTTGCCTTCGGATCTAAGGTAGAAGGTATACCCAATGGTTTCCTTAGGGTATCCTATGAAGGCGCATTTTCCGACTTGGGTTCGAGCTTTTCAAGTTGAAGTTTCTTGACATAAGCATCGCATCCCCAAACTTTTAGAAATGACAGCTTAGGTTTCTTCCCAAACCATAATTCATACGGTGTCGTCTCAGCGGATTTAGGCGGTGCCCTATTTAAAGTGAATGTAGCTGTCTCTAGGCGTATCCCCAAAATGATAGCGGTAAATCTGTAAGAGACATCATAGATCGCACCATATCCAATAGAGTGCGATTACGACGTTCGGACACACCGTTCGCTAAGGTGTTCAGTAGCGTGAGTTGTGAAACGATTCAAAATTTCCTTAAGTGTGTACCAAATTCGTGACTTAAATATTCTCCTCCACGATCTGATCGTAAGAACTTTATTTCTCGGTCACGTTGATTCTCTACCTCATTCTGAAATTCCTTGAACTTTTCAAAGGTCTCAGACTTGTGTTTCATCAAGTAGATATACCCATATCTACTCAAGTCATCGATGAGTGAGAACATAACGATATCCTCCATGAGCCTCGGCGCTCATTGGACCGCTTTTACATCGGTATGTATGATTTCCAATAAGTTGGTTGCTCGCTTCATTGTTCCGGAGAACGGAGTCTTGGTCATTTTGCCCATAAGGCATGGTTCGCATGTGTCAAATGATTCATAATCGAGAGACTCTAAGAATCCATCAGAATGGAGCTTCTTCATGCGCTTGACACCAATGTGACCAAGGCGGCAGTGCCACAAGTATGTGGGACTATCATTATCAACTTTACATCTTTGGCATTCACACTATGAATATGTGTAATATTACGTTCGAGATTCATTAAGAATAAACCATTGACCATCAGAGCATGACCATAAAACATATCTCTCATATAAATAGAACAACCATTATTATCGGATTTAAATGAGTAGCCATCTCGCATTAAACGAGATCCTGATACAATGGTCATGCTCAAACATGGCACTAAAGAACAATTATTGAGGTTTAAAACTAATCCGTAGGTAAATGTAGAGGTAGCGTGCCGCGGCGATCACATCGACCTTGGAACCATTCCCGACGCGCCGTCACCTCGTCCCGCCGGATCTCCGTTTATTCCGCAGCTCTGCTGTGAGTTACAAATATGAGCAGCGGCACGGTATCAAATACCGGGAGTTACTCTGAGTCTTGGTAAGGTACACATCAATTACATGTATATCAAATATACCTTTAGTGTTGCGGCCTTCTTGTCCGCTAAGTATTTGGGGCAGTTCCGCTTCGATGGCCCTTCCTTTGCAATAAAAGCACTCTGTCTCGGGCTTGGGTCCATTCTTTGACTTCTTCCCGGCAAATTGCTTGCGGGCGGCAACATCCTTGCCGTCCTTCTTGAAGTTCTTCTTACCCTTGCCCTTCTTGAACTTAGTGGTTTTATTGACCATCAACACTTGATGTTCTTTCTTGATTTCGACCTCTGCTGACTTCAGCATTGAGAATACTTCAGGAATGGTCTTCACCATCCCTTGCATATTGTAGTTCATCACAAAGCTCTTGTAGCTTGGTGGGAGCGACTGAAGGATTCTGTCAATGACCGCCTCGTCCGGGAGGTTAATGTCCAGCTGGGACAAAGCGGTTGTGCAACCCGGACATTTTGAGTATGTGCTCCCGACGAGAACTGTTTTCCTCCATTTTACAAGTATAGAACTTGTCGGAGACTTCATCTCTCTCGACCGGGCATGAGCTTGAAAACCATTTTCAGCTCCTCGAACATCTCATATGCTCCGTGTTGCTCAAAAGCGCTTTTGGAGCCCGGTTCTAAGCTGTAAAGCATGCCGCCTTTGAGCGAGGGAGTAATCATCGGCATGAGACTGCCAAGCATTCATAATGTCTTGGTTCTCTGGGATGGGTGCTTCACCTAGTGGTGCTTCTAGGACATATTGTTTCTTGGCTGCTATGAGGATGATCCTCAGGTTCCGGACCCAGTCCGAATAATTGCGGCCATCGTCTTTCAGCTTGGTTTTCTCTAGGAACGCGTTGAAGTTCATGGTGACATGAGCGTTGGCCATTTGATCTACAAGACATATTTTGCGAAGACTTTAGACTAAGTTCATGATAATTAAGTTCATCTAATCAAATTATTTAATGAACTCCCACTCAGATTTGACATCCCTCTAGTCATCTAAGTGTTACATGATCCGAGTCGACTAGGCGTGTCCGATCATCACGTGAGACGGACTAGTCATCATCGGTGAACATCTCCATGTTGATCGTATCTTCCATCGACTCATGTTCGACCTTCGGTCTCCTGTGTTCGAGGCCATGTCTGCATACATGCTAGGCTCGTCAAGTTAACCCTAAGTGTTTTGCATGTAAAACTGTCTTACACCGTTGTATGTGAGCGTAAGGATCTATCACACCCGATCATCACGTGGTGCTTGAAGCGATGAACTTTAGCAGCGGTGCTGCGATTAGGGAACACTTTCTTGAAATTATTCTAAGGATCATCTTATTTACTACCGTCGTTCTAAGTAAACAAGATGCATAAACATAATAAACATCACATGCAATTATATAAAGTAGTGACATGATATGGCCAATATCATATAGCTCCTTTGATCTTCATCTTCGGGGCTCCATGATCATCTTGTCACCGGCATGACACCATGATCTCCATCATCATGATCTCCATCATTGTGTCTTCATGAAGTTGTCACGCCAACGACTACTTCTACTTCTATGGCTAATGCGTTTAGCAATAAAGTAAAGTAATTTACATGGCGTTCTTCAATGACACGCAGGTCATACAAAAATAAGACAACTCCTATGGCTCCTGCCGGTTGTCATACTCATCGACATGCAAGTCGTGATTCCTATTACAAGAACATGATCTCATACATCACAATATATCATTCATCATTCATCACAACTTCTGGCCATATCACATCACATGACAATTGCTGCAAAAACAAGTTAGGCGTCCTCTAATTGTTGTTGCATCTTTTACGATAATGCAATTAGGTTCTAGCAAGAACGTTTTCTTACCTCGAATAACCACAGCGTGATTTTGTCAACTTCTATTTACCCTTCATAAGGACCCTTTTCATCGAATCCGCTCCAACTAAAGTGGAGAGACGGACACCCGCCAGCCACCTTATGCAACTAGTGCATGTCGATCGGTGGAACCGGTCTCACGTAAGCGCACGTATAAGGTTGGTCGGGCCGCTTCATCCACAATACCGCTGAAGCAAGATAAGACAAGTAGCGGCAAGCAAGTTGACAAGATCTCGCCCACAAAAAATTGTGTTCTACTCGTGCAATAGAGAACTACGCATAGACCTAGCTCATGATGCCTTTGTTGGGGAACATTGCAGAAAATTAAAATTTTCCTATGGTTTCACCAAGATCCATCTATGAGTTCATCTAAGCAACGAGTCATGGGAGAGATTGCATCTACATACCACTTGTAGATCGCGTGGAAGCGTTCACTAGAACGTGGATGATGGAGTCGTACGCCGTGATCCAAATCACCGATGACAGAGTGCCGAACGGACGGCACCTCCGCGTTCAACACATGTACGGAGCGGATGACGTCTCCTCCTTGTTGTTCCAGCAAGGGGGAAGGAGATGTTGAAGAAGATGGCTCCAGCAGCAGACGACGGCGTGGTGGTGGTGGAGCAGCAGATCTCCGGCGAGGCCGCCAAGCTCGTGGCGGAGGAGGAAGAGGTGTAGCAGGGGAGGAGGCGAGAACTTGGTGCGGCTGCCTCCCCCTCCTATATAGGCCCCAGGCGCCGGCCCTGGAGATCTAATCTCCCAAGGGAGGCGGCGACCAGGGGGTGGAGTGCCCCAAGGCAAGTGGGCGCCCCCCCCTAGGGTTTCAAACCTAGGCGCGGGGTGGGCCAAGGGGCGCACCAGCCCACTATGGGCTGGTTCCTCCCACTTCAGCCCATGGGGCCCTCCGGGATGGGTGGCCCCACCGGTGGACCCGGGACCCTTCCGGTGGTCCGGTACAATACTGGTGACCCGAAACTTTCCGATGGCGAAACAACACTTCCTATATATAATTCTTTACCTCCGGACCATTCCGGAACTCCTCGTGACGTCAGGGATCTCATCAGGACTCGAACAACATTCGGTTTACTGCATACTCATATTCATACAACCCTAAGCGTCACCGAACCTTAAGTGTGTAGACCCTACGGGTTCGGGAGACACGTGAACATGACCGAGGCGGCTCTCGGGCAATAACCAACAGCGGGATCTGGATACCCATGTTGGCTCCCACATGCTCCTCGATGATCTCATCGGATGAACCACGATGTCGAGTATTCAAACAACCCGTATACAATTCCCTTTGTCAATTGGTATGTTACTTGCGAGATTCAATCGTCGGTATCCCAATACCTCGTTCAATCTCGTTACGGCAAGTCACTTTACTAAATACCGTAATGCATGATCCGTGACCAGACACTTGGTCACTTTGAGCTCATTATGATGATGCACTACGAGTGGGCCCGATGATACCTCTCCGTGTCTGAGTGAAAAATCCGATCTCGATCCGTGTCAACCCAATAGACACTTTCGGAGATACTGTAGTGTACCTTTATAGTCACCTAGTTACGTTGTGGCGTTTGGTACACCAAAGCACTCCTACGGTATCCGGGAGTTACGATCTCATGGTCTAAGGAAAAGATACTTGACATTGGAAAAGCTCTAGCAAAAGCGAACTACGATCTTGTGCTATGCTTAGGATTGGGTCTTGTCCATCACATCATTCTCCTAATGATGTGATCCCATTATCAATGACATCCAATGTCCATAGTCAGGAAACCATGACTATCTATTGATCAACGAGCTAGTCAATTAGAGGCTCACTAGGGACATATTGTGGTCTATGTATTCACACGTGTATTACGATTTCCGGATAATACAATTATAGCATGAATAAAAGAAAATTATCATGAACAAGGAAATATAATAATAATCCTTTTATTATTGCCTCTAGGGCATATATCCAACAGATACATCTATATTTTGACAAATGGAAGGCATGTATTGTGGAACGGAGGGAGTGCTTGGCATAAAAATGGATAAAAAAGGGACGTATCTAGAACTAAAATATGTCTACATACATCTCCTTTTATCCATTTTGATGACAAGTAGTACTTCTTACCCAAAGGAACTTTATATCCAACAGACACAAAATATTCGTTCGACTATTGGAAATTACCGATCTGATGTCGAAGTAATTGCTGCATCGCCACCAAAACCCACCATTTCTTAAGCTAAAGTAGACCAAGGTAATCCCTATATTAGCATATTACTAAGATAAATAGAAGGCCTTGTAGAAACATTTAGGGCGTGAGCTTGTCAATCTGAATGTGGAGGGACACAAGCTTAGCCCGGCCAGCAGCTTGGGCGGGGCTGTCAGAAAGGTCACCACTACGCACGTCGGCGTTGCGGGATCCTTGCTGCTTGTCACCTCCATTTCCACCTTGACGGCGTCATTCATGCCTTTAGGCTCCCCGGTGAACCGTTCGCCACAGCTTGGCCAACTAGTGCGGCGGTGGGGGCGCCCGCTCGATCTGAACGACCGACACGGCGATAGGCGCGCCGATGTCGATCATGCCGCCGACGAAGAAAAACGCGCGGCAGTCCTCTTCCGCCAACAGCAAGAGCCGTGGCTCCGACAGTGGCACTTGCAGCTGGAGCACCTTGCCATACTGGATTCTGTGCACGGGCATGGGATGCGCGGTGCTGATGTGGTGGTAGAGCGTCGGCGGAGGGCCTTCGTAGCCGCCGAGCAGACGCACGGGCATTTGCGAGGCGGCGGACACATGCTCACGGTGATCGGCGAGCTTGTGGTAAGTGACGTAGAGCCCACAGCCTTCGTGCGGGCACTCCACCCTCACCACGAAAGGGCGGAGTCCACCACCGTGTTCGCGCGTCGAAGCCACCGCCGGCTTCGCCGCCACCGCCGCTGGTTCCCGGGCGCTCGTCGGCAGTCTGCGTGGGACGGTGCCCTTCCTTGCACCGCAGAAATCAATCGAACAACACATCAATCAAGAAACCTGCACCTTGCTCAATCAGCCCAGCAGACGGGTGTATTGAACCTCATACCTTTGGGCGTCAAGGCGGAGGCACAAGGAGGCGAGTGGAGCACGGTGAGGTAAATCGAGACCTTAGAGAGCTCCATCGTCGAGGTCTGTTAGGTCTGCATGATCTCGCCCTCCTCGTGCACAACCATCTCTCAACTTGGGTCGGGTATTACAAAGCTTTACCGTCACATATTTTATAGTACTACTTCAAGGTGCATTAAATCAACACATGCAAGTAGTATCAAAGAAGAGTCACGACATGCATGCATGCGTTGTAATTAATGCATCGATAGCATAAATTATTGAAATACTCCCTCCTTTCCGGTTTATAGGGCTTATCTCAAAATTTCAGTTTTTCCATTTATAAGGCTCAATTTGGTTGTTCCCCATCACATGTTCAGATTCAAGGTCCATTAAATCATTGCATGCAAGTATTAAGAAAATTGACCAATGCATGTAATTTATGCATGCATGCATTGCAATTAATGCATTGATAAACATACTTTTTGAGAAAACAAGACCACTAATTGGGTGCTTTTGCAAACTACAAAAATATTCCACCACTCACCATCTGAGTACCTTGGTTGGTGAGATTTTGAATTGATCCTTATAAACCGGAAAGGAGGAGTATATCGAGTGCAGTGCTTTGATGTGTCGCGTCAACTTGTACATCAACGAGAAGTTTGATTATCCTCTCCCTCGCGGACTTAACAGCACCTGCCTTTGGCTGTATGACAGGTTAGCCCACACGCTGTCGGGCCCCTGTCATACACGCAAAGGCAGGAGCGCCCTCCTCGCCCATGGCGTGGTGGTGGCAAGACTAGGAGAAGCTTCGCTTCGCGCTCTCTACGCCGCCGCGGTGGACATGCAGCAGTTCAATCGGTGTCAGATGGCCAGAAGCGTACTGTAGTACTCCTCCAGTCCAGTAGTACTCCATCATTGTTCGACTTCCCGAAGAGGCGAAGAGCCAAGTGCAACCCGGACGCTCATGTGGCAGTTTCATGTGTAGATAGTCTAGGATAGCGTGTGTCGTGCCTGTAAGCTTAAAATCGTTGGGGTCGGCTCCATGCTATGTGGCCATCTCGAAGTTTAAAAAAAATTAAAATAGTCTTCTGGCCCTACCTGTCACCCTGGTGATTGTAGTTTGCATGCTCATCTGGCAAGACAGGAAAATATATTTTAATTTGTTTTTTTTTTTGAAAAGGCGGGACTCCCCGGCCTCTGCATCAGAACGATGCATACGGCCACATATATTTTAATTTGTGGTGGGTAAATGTTAGAGGTTGCAGCAAATATATTGTACCTGCTGGGTCTTTCAGCCAAGTTTAGAGGCAAGCATGTGGGGCGGTGCTATGATGTGTCGCGTCAACTTCATACAGCGAGGAGAAGCTTGATTTTACTACGCCTTCTCCCTCGCCCATGCCTTGTTGCTCGCAAAGCGAGGACAGGCTTTTTCTTAGTAGTACTTCTACAACAAGCTATCCGTCCGCTTCATGGTGGACGGACATGAAGCGATGGATTCGACCTTTGAGAAGCGATAGTAGTAACCTCATTGTTCGTCTTCTCGAAGAGGCGAAGAGCCAAGCGCAAACCGAACTATGTAGTTGCGAACATTGGAGCACGCATATAGCCAGGCTCTTGCATGAGACAAAATTGCTATGTGAGCCCACTATTATACTAGTACGTACAACTACTTGCTAGTATAGCCCTATAAACCAGAAAGGAGTATTTGCCCTTCTAGAGATTTCAACAAGTGACTAGACTACACTGAGACGGAGTACATATGTAGCAAAATGAGTGAATCTGCACTGTAAATAAATACGTACTAGTTCTATCATTTTCCTCTCCGAGGTGCACAATATTGAGTATACTGACTAGTCTCTTTTTGACATGCATTTACTTTTTTTTGACACAGTACAGACACAAGCGCTCATATACACGCGCATACACTCACCCCTATGAACGCACACACGTACGGCACTATCATCTTCAAATTTATGAAGTCATCATAGGCACCTCGTCGTCGACGGTCCATAGGTGCTTGAATGCCAAGGAGGAAGAAGGTAGCGGTTCCCGAGGCGTTGAGCAGTCAATGATGCATCCTCAATTACATGCGAGAGGAATTAATTGGAGAAGCGAGAATAGAGCCAGCACGATGTGAATGCAACAGAGTTTGGACTCTCATATAATAAAGGCGCCCCACCACTCCAATCCATCTACTCCCAAGTCTTTGCACAACACTGCTCACTCCAATCCAAGACCAAGTGACCAGAAGCCACAAGCACCTATGGAGGCGATGGACGCGAGCGGCAGTCGGCTGTGCCAAATTATCCAAGGCGCCGGCCTGCAGCCCCACACCGCGCAGCGTTTCCAGACGATGCTGGCGACCACAAGCATCGTAGCCCTCGCCGACACCGGCATCGCCTCTCGCATGGACGACATGATGGTCAACTCCATCCGCAAGTTCACCGCCATCAAGAAGCACGCGGACGACCTTGCGTCTGCTCGACCAGCAGCGCCCAGGCTCCTCATTGCCTGCCACCCTCATCGGCGTACATGGTGACTAACTCTTTCAAGCCCTGGTGTCCCTGCAGGTGCCGGAGGTCGCGACGAAGAATGTGCACCTCGAGGCCGCGCTCGCCGCGCAGCGCCTCGCCATGCAAGAAACCGTCGACCTGCACATCCACATCTACGAGGAAATCGTCTACATAGGCCACTACAACGCAAGCGAGGACAGAAAGACGTTGGCCTTCTTCCAGCGGCTGGAATCTTTGGACGCCATTATTCAAAAGAACGTCGACCTGGCCACGAAAGCCGCTGCTACTTAGGCATCGTTCGGTGGGCCGGCCCCCTGAGTCGAGGAGGTGGACGTCTTCGATGGATGCATCTCTTCTTCTTGCCTCCTGTAACCAGCACCGCATCGCCTCATGGCCTTAATGTTTTATTAGTATAGTACTCCCTCCGTTCCCAAATATAAGTCTTTTTAAAGATTCCAGCAAGTGACTACTACATACGGAGGAAAATGAGTGAATCTACACTCTAAACTATGTCTACATACAACTGTATGTTGTATTCCATTTGAACTAGTATCTAAAAAGGCTTTTATTTATGAACGGAGGGAGTATATGGCATTTTTATTCCAGTCATAACGTTTTCATTGTGAGGTGGGGCCGCAGTTGAGCAAACCCACCCCACCCATCGAGCGTCGGCCGAGTTTAGAATTAGAAGAGAAAGCGAGGGAGGAGAGCTAGCTGTAGTACGCAGACGATGTTGTTAGATGGGACTCGTGTTTATAGAATAGAATCTTGAGCACTCGTGCCTCTTTTTTTTGAGGGAAAAATTAGTCGTATGTCTAGTACCACTAGTTGGGTGCGTGCGACCTATAGCTGTCATCACTTTAGGTCTCCTTTTCGAACCACGGCTACGCTTCACAGTACATATTTTTTCACGCATTTATCCTCCTATATGTACTCCTAGGCTATTTCCACGTGCTCCCATTCGCCGACATGTGGGACATAGAGCATCTGGGTTGTAGTGCATGCACGACTCGGAGCATATGCCGGGGTACTTTACATTTTAGACCTCACGAATTACATGCAAACCCCCCGCAGAAGAATAAATAAATGAATGAATTACTACATGAAACCAGATTATTTTCGTGGAAACCGGAGCACGTTCATTAAATTTTGGACATAACACGTTTATAAAAAATGACCGGACCTAAACCAGTCTAAGGGCCTCTTTGATTTTTCCATAAAAAATGTGCCTCTTTGATTCACGGGATCTGAAAACACAGGAATGGGGAAAGTATGATGTCGATGAACCGAGACGAGGAGAACTCTAACTCAGTTAGAGGTTAGAGTTAGATTCTAACCCTGAACTAACTCTAAACCAAAGAGGTGTATGGATGGTAGGGTTAGATTGACAATAAATGCTCTATCTCAATCATTTGACTACTTTGGACCCTATTTTTAGTCAGACTAAAATAAGTCCCTTGGATCCAAGCACCCTCTTGGTGTGGCCGGCTCTTCTATGGCCTCCTCCCGCTCACAATTGACATAAACGAACCATCTATACAAATCAAGCATGCAAAACATGACAATTTTTACTTTGTCCATACAAATAAGATATCCCACTTAAACATACAAGTCGTCAATCAAGCTTCACAAAATAAAAAAAACACTTCATGAAACAAAGAATGAGCTAACTCATCACGGAAGTCATTCACGAAAGGGAGGGAGCCCGGAGCCCCTCACGCACCGAGGGAGGAGCTCGCCATCGTCGCTCTGTAGGAAGGCTTTGTAGAGCCCAAGCCAGGAACCCCTCAAGCCTTGACCCTTGCGAGTTGAGGTCGACACCGGCATGGGTAGCAGGGCCGCTTGCCGCCGACTGGGAACTTAATCTTTGGGCCTCTAGAAATAAGGCAAGCCTGTAACTAAAATACCTAGAAAGGTGAACTGAATCTTTGGGCCTCTAGAAATAATGCAAGCCTGAAACTGAAATACCTAGAAAGGTGAACTGAATCTTTGGGCCTCTAGAAATAATGCAAGCCTGAAACTAAAATACCGAGAAAGGTGAACTGAATCTTTGGGTCTCTAGAAATAATGCAATCCTGAAACTGAAATACCTAGAAAGGTGAGCTGAATCTTTGGGCCTCTAGAAATAATGCAAGCTTGAAACTGAAATACCTAGAAAGGTGAGCCTGAAATTGAAATACCTAGAAAGGTGAACTGAATCTTTGGGCGTCTACAAATAATGCAAGCCTGAAATTGAAATACCTAGAAAGGTGACCTGAATCTTTGGGCCTCTAGAAAGATTTATTACCTCCTCAAGCAGCATCAAACAATTCCATGCGTGCACCACAAATCTATAGCAAGTTTGATCAGGATATACTTTTCCAAATCAGAATTAGCGCTAGAAAGCAAGATCAATGATATGGCGGTGAGGCAGTGAAGGAGCGAACAAACTCACCCTCTCGTGACCTCCACAGTAGATCGCCGCCGTCGCGCCTGTGAGGGAGAAAAGCGGTGAGTGAAGCGGGAGCAGGCGACCTTCAAAGGCCGAGGGAGAGAGGCGGGTGGAGTAGGGCGGCGGAGGCGGAAGGAGAGGCGGCGGAGGAGAGGGTGGCGGCACTTGGGTGAGGCGGCCCTATGGGGAACAGAGAGGTCGTCTTGAGAGGGGGGGCGATCTGAGTGCGGGCAGGTGAGATTTTTAGTTCTCTTTTAGTGGGCCGAGGATAACTAACCCAATTAGAACCTCTCCACCGGGCTAGTTTTTTTAGCTGGGTTAGAAAACTAGCTCAAACTAACCCTCTTGTTTCGATAACTTGAGGCTATTTCAACCCAAACTAGCTCTAACTCGGGGATCCAAACAAGAGGAGTGTTCTTGTACATGCTACAGTGTGGACCGTAGCACATTGTTTTTATGGCCATATCACCACATTGTTTTCTCTGCTGGTTCACTGGGCTACCGTGGTTACTGCTTGCTGGTTCCTTTGGGCTGCCGTGGTTCACACTCCTCCAGGCACTGAGTAGTACTCCCTCCGTTCCTAAATATAAGTCTTCGTAGATATTTCACTTTGTGGACCACATACAGATGTATATATATGCATTTTATGTGTAGATTCACTCATTTTTTCTCCGTATGTGGTCCATAGTGAAATCTCTCCAAAGACTTTTATATTTAGGAACGGAGGAGAATATAATACTAGTATATACCGCATCATTCTTTGCTCCTTCTTACTACTCGACATGTGGGAGAGCCGACATCCGGTCGACGTGTCATGCACCAGATTAGAGCATGCAACGGAAGGGGCATCACCCGGTCGGGCGCCGATAATTCATGACTATAGTGAGTGGTCATATCACAAGTCTTTCCAGCAGTAACGCGCCGTCAAATCGCACAGCCCCACTCGCTCACCCTCCTCGCCTCTCTATCAAACTGCCTACCCAAAAATTGCCGCACGTACTGCCCGGGAAAAGCCCCGCCCTCAAATTTTAACTATGCGAAAATAGTTCGAGCTTGTTCGTTCTATATAAATACAGTACTTACCATATGTTTATTCACCCGTGGGGTTGTTCAATGAATGGAGGGGCGGGGAGCACAAGTGAACCTTAAATAGAGAGTTTCTTTTCTTTAATGCCACGTACACAAATTGAAACGCTTGTTGTGGAGAGAAAAAGATAATCACTCCACTATATATGGACCTTGAGGGCCTGGCGCTTACTTTACTAGGGTTGCTCTCTTCATTCTCTCATCCTCTCGGATATAAACAAGACAGCGGTAGCGACATTTCTCTCTACTCACCGCTGGTCACAGATCCGGCGGATCCCTTCGGCGTGTGTGTAGAAGGACTAAAGGTGCATCGTTCATGCGGCCATCGCGCCGAGGAGAAACCCACAGCTGCGGAGGGGCCCGATCCTCTGCCCGTGCCGTTCTCTCCGACGACACAGCCGGCTCGGGAGGTCCTCCGACCCTTCTTCCTCCCTGCCATATTGTCCATGAATCCGACCTGCCGCCGCCCGACATCCGCGACCCTCGGTATAAGTTCTTGACGGCCTTGCTCTCTGCCCCAACTCCCACGTATGCGCATGTGCATCTTTTCTACTCCCATCAGCTCTTCCAAAGCCACCTAAATTTTTAGTATTATTAGAGGTAAAGCTACTTCATGCATTGAATCTAGGGCTTTGTTCAAACAACGAAGAAAGGGGAAAGTTGTAGCATGAATCTAGGACTTGATTCAAAGAGGAAATAATATGGTGAAAGTAGTAGAGACCGGATACCCAACGGTCTCTTGGTTGAAAAAGGAAATAATGGGAAAGCAGTACAAACTGGATAAGGAACAGATCTATTATTGGTTGAAAAAAGGATAGAAAGTGGCGGCTGGTGGACAAGTCAACAGAGTATCTCCAGGATTAGATTTGCTGCCATCACATAGTAAAAGGTCTCCAGGATTAGATTTTCTGCCCTCACATAGTAAAAAGGTCTCACGATTAGATTTGCTGTCCTCACATAGTAAAACGTCTCAGGATTAGATTTGCTGCCCTCACATAGTAAAAGGTCTCCAGGATTAGATTTGCTGCCCTCACATAGTAAAAGGTCTCAGGATTAGATTTGCTGCCCTCACATAGTAAAAGGTCTCCAGGATTAGATTTGCTGCCCTCACATAGTAAAAGGTCTCCAGGATTAGATTTGCTGCCATCACATAGTAAAAGGTCTCCAGGATTAGATTTGCTGCCCTCACATAGTACAAGGTCTCCAGTATTAGGTTTGCTGCCCTCACATAGCGTGAACAAGCTTGGCATCACCACTTTATGCCTCCTTGTAGGTACATTGTGCTGATCGTCCACTGTCAGCGTGTCCTTATACCAACCTTTGCCGTTGTTAATGTAAGGCGCATGTAAAATGATGCGATCTGCTTTGTTACCTTAGGGACATGTCTAACCAGTGTTATTGTTACTCTAATGCCTTATAACGCCCGATGCGGCTATATCTCCCGTGTCGAGGCACGACTTAGAGGCATAACCGCATTGAAAGCAATGTCATAAGTGAGGTAATCTTCACACAACCCATGTAATAATTAAGGAAAGATACATAGTTGGCTTCGTCGCCACTTCACACAGTACATAATTAAACATCCATCATTGAGTACACTCAAGGTCCGACTACGGAACCAAAATAAAAGAAGATACCCCAAATGCTACACAGATCCCGAATCGTCCCAAGCTGGGCACCACTCTGATCATCTGGAAAAGACACATAGTAACGACCACGTTCCTCGTCGAACTCCCACTTGAGCTCGGTTGAGTCACCTGCCTTGGCCTCGTCGGAACCTGCAACTGTTTTGGAAGTATCTGTGAGTCACGGGACTCGACAATCTCACACCCGCGAGATCAAGACTATTTAAGCTTATAGGAAGGACAGGTAGTAAAGTGGAGCTGCAGCAAGCGACTAGCATATATGGTGGCTACAACGCAAAAGAGAGCGAGAAGAGGAGCAAAGCACGGTCGTGAAATCTAATAGCGATCAAGAAGTGATCCTGGACTACTTACGTCAGACATAACTCCAACACCGTGTTCACTTCCTGGACTCCGCCGAGAAGAGACCATCACGGTTACACCTTGATTGATGTGTATTTTATTTGAGGTCAACTTTGGGTTTTCTACAACGGACATTAACAAATTCCCATCTGCCTCATAACCGCGGGCACGGCTTTGAAAGATATTACCTGGGGTGTCCCAACAGCCCATTATAAGCTCTCACGGTCAACGAAGGATATTCCTTCTCTGGGAAGACCGATCAATCTCGGAATCCCGGACTACAAGACATTTCGACAGCAATAAAACAAGACCAGCAAAGCCGCCCGATTGTGCCGACAAATCCCGATAGGAGCTGCACATATCTCGTTCTCGGGGCACATCCGGATAAGTCAAGCTCTGAGTAAAACCAAGCCTCGAGTTTCCCGTGGTGGCCCCATGATCTCTCTCGGTTCGGGCCAGCACTCGAAGAGCACCTGGTCGGGGGGTTAAAATAAAGATGACCCTCGGGCTCGCGAAAACCGGGGAAAAGGCTTAGGTGGCAAATGGTAAAACCAAAGTTGGGCCTTCTTTGGGCGAGTCTTATTCAAAGCGAACTGTCAAGGGGTCCCATAAATCACCCAACCGTGTAAGGAGCAGCGAAATCAAGGAACATAACACGGTATGGCGGAAACTAGGGTGGCAAGAGTGGAACAAAACACGGGCATAAGGCGAGCCTTCCACCCTTTACCAAGTATATAGATGTATTAATAATAGCAGTTAATAGATATTGTGATATCCCCAACAAGTAAACATGTTCCAAAAGGAACAACATCTCCATGTTCAACAAGGAACAAACTTCAACTTCACTGCAACTAGCAGCGCTATAAGAGGGCTGAGCAAAGCGGTAACATAGCCAAACAACGGTTTGCTAGGAAAAGGATGGTTAGGGGCTGACATGGCAATATGGGTGGCATGATATAGCAAGTGGTAGGCATCGCAGCATAGGCATAGCAAAAGAGCGAGCAACTAGCATAGCAAAGATAGAAGTGATTTCGAGGGTATGGTCATCTTGCCTGCAATGTTCTCAGAGTTGTCGAAAGCTTGATCCTCGAAAACGTTCTCAACAGGTTCCTCGTTCACGTACTCGTCTCCCGACTCTACCCAAAACAACAACATAAACAAAGGAACCACAATAAATCACGGTGCAATGCACAATCAACATGATGCAAAACATGACATGATATGCATGCTGTGATATGCAATGCTTATGTGCGCTCCGGAAGGTAAATGATGAACCAGGCATCAACTTGGCAAACCAAGTATGCCACTGGAAAGATGAGATGATTTCGGTTGAAATCGATATAAAGATCACCGGAATCGGATGCACGGTTTGCAAATGACAAGCAAAACAAGAATGGCACAAATCTGCCATTAACAGCATGATGCCACTTAGCAAGCAACAATTAAATAAGCTACTGCACCCAAACGTATCAACAAAGCACATGTCAGTGATCTACACATGATGCTCGACAAAAGATGAGCACTGAGCTACGGCTAGTTCACATCATAACAGGTTCAAACAAGCATGGCAAAAGTGCACAAAATATCAGGCTGGACATGGCAAAAACAGCATCAGGTTGCAATGTTCAGAGCAGCATAACTACATGCTACAGGACCTTAAAATAGCAAAACATGGCATGGCATAAATCTACTCAAAGCCTAGAACAAAAGTCCCTTACTGACCATAAGCCAAAAAGGACTAGAAAATATAGTAACACCCATGTCAATATTGAAAGTCTTGTTAACAGATTCAGCAACATGACATGTCAAAAACTGATAACGAGAGGGCATGTTTACAAGCTCAATGCACTCACTACAGAGCCTCAAATGATAAACAAAGCATACATACATCAAGAAGACATGACATAGAAGACATACATGACAAGAACAATAACCTAGAATAAATGGATCAACCACAACAAGCTAGGCAAAATTGAATAACATGTATACAATCTGCCAGGAATCATTTGATAGCAAAAGTAGAGCTCGATTGACTCAAGCTATGGCATCCCATAATTGCAAACAAAGGCATGAATGGATAGAGCAAGACATGCTTTACAAAACACCCTTACTGAAGTATCTCAAAATATGCATAGATCTCTCGGTATCATCAAGTAAACATGGCATCAAAATCAGCTAAAACTGGGCTGAAATCAGCAACATTAGGACACCTACTTTGTATGCTTGTGCTAGTCACCACATAGATCACAAAAATACATGGCATACACCCCTGGAAATATGGCATGGCATATTTCAAAACACATGTAGGACTCCAATTCATAGGGTGCACACAATAATCATGGCAAAAATAACAAAAGTGCAAGTTCTGTTACGAAACAGAAACTAACATCACATAGCACTCTTCCAACAGCATTTCGGGCATCAAGATGAGCTCAAATGAAAATGATGCAATGAGATGAAATGATCTACTCTTGAGACGAACATTTTGACATATTATCTGCGCAAAATGGATCTACGGATGCAAAGATATAGCACGTTGAAAATGCAACAAAACATTAGATGCAAAAATAACTTAGAGAAATAAGGAGGGAGAAGAGAATTCAGCAGGTGCGGTTCCCGAGGTCGGATCGGGCGGATCGACGGATCGGGCGCCAGGCTGAGGCTGCCCATGAACTTGCGGGAAGGAAATGCGGAGGGCGCCGGAGGGCTGGGCGGAGGGCCGGCCGAGGCCGGCCGGGCGAGCGGGCGGCGGAGGCCGGCCAGGCCCAGGCGGCGTGGAGCGGCCTGGCCGGGTGGCGCCAGCGCGGGCGGCCGGGCAACCTCGGCCGGGAGGCGGGAAGCCAGGCGGTGGCGGGCTCGGCTGTGGCCCTTCTGGCCCCATGGGTGTGTGAAAAAGGCGGCGAAGTGGGGGTGGGTGGCGTGGCAGCCACGGTTGGCGGCGGCGGAGCGTCTGATGGCGTCCGGCTCGCCAGACGTGTCGGCGGAGAAAAAAAAAAGCTAGGGTTTGGGGAGATGATCCGGATTTGGGGAGGTTTGCTTAAATAGGCATAGAGGAGCTAGGAGAGTCCAAATGAGGTGTAGTTTTCGCCCACGATCGTGATCGAGCGACGGAGAGCATGGAAGTGACTTAGATGGGTTATTGGGCTGTTTTGGAGGGTGTTGGGCTGCAACAAAAGAGGCCTTTCTTGAGAGTGCGGTTAACCGTTGGAGTACCAAGCGAGCTCAAATGACCGAAACTTGACCGGTGGTCTGGGTGGTATACCAAGGCCACTAGACAAACCTCGGTCCATTTCGAGAAGGTTTAATACCCGCACACGGAAAAAGCGTAAAAGGACCGCCGGGGAGATAGGAGTGCCGGATTGCAAAAGCGGACAACGGGAAAATGCTCGGAATCATGAGGCGAACATGTATGCAAATCGATGCACATGATGACATGATATAAAATGCATGACATGGACAAAATGCAAAAAAGGAAAACCCAACCACGGAGGAATATCATATATCAATGCGAAAATGGCAAGAGTTGGAGTTACAAATATGGAAAGTTACATCCGGGGTGTTACAACACTCCACCACTACAAGAGGATCTCGTCCGAGATCTAGGACTGAAAGAACTCCGGATACTCGAGCGGAGGTGATCCTCGCGCTCGGTAGCTTCTCGGTGGAATGGTGTGACCACTTCACTTTCAGGAATTTGATTGACTTGTTGCGAGTCTTGCGCTCGGTTTCTTCAAGAATAACAGCAGGGGTGCTCATGATAAGAGATCTTCTTGAAGGTCAATCTCTTGAAGTTGATAGTGCGTTCAGGAGTCTTGAAGCACTTGCGAAGTTGTGACACGTGAAACACATCGTGCACATTTGCAAAGTTGGATGGAAGCTCAAGTTGATAGGCGAGATCGCCTCTTTTGCCAATGATCTTGAAAGGACCCACGTATCGAGGGGCAAGCTTCCCTTTGATACCGGCGACAAGTGCCTTTCATTGGAGAGCGGAGGTAGACATGGTCTCCAATTTCAAAAGCCACATCACGGTGCTTATCATCATAATAGCTCTTCCTGGCGCGATTAGCGCGGCTTTGAGATTCTCACGAATGACTTGGCACATTTCTTACATACGTGATCAAGTCATTGCCAAGAAGTTGGCGTTCACTGTCTCGAGACCAATTGAGAGAGTCGGCACTTTACGCCATAGAGAAATTTCGAATGGGGCCTTGCCGAACTCGCTTGGAAGCTGTTGTTGTAAGAGAACTTCGGCATATGGAAGACAATCTTCCCACTTCATACGAAGGAAATGACACAAGCCACGAGCATATCTTCAAGGATTTGATTTACTCGCTCAACTTGGCCACTTGTTTGAGGATGGAAAGCTGTCTTTGAACCGAATGTTGGTGCCCATGGCCTTGAAAAGAATCCCAAAACTTGGAGGTAAAGATGTTGCCACGGTGCAGAAGAGATCACTTGTGGAATGCCGTGCAGAGAGACAATCACTGGAGGTGTATAGCTCATGGCCGAGCTGCTGTGATGGATTCTTTGATAGGAAGAAAATGAGCCACTTTAGTAAGCTTGTCAATGACAACGAAGATAGCATCATTTCCACGCTTGGACTTTGGGAAGCCGATCCACGAAGTCCATTTCAATATGATCAAACTTCCATTCAGGAATAGCAAGAGGTTGGAGGAGACCAGCTGGTCTTTGGTGTTACCTTTCACTCTTCTGCGGACATCACACTCATTCACGAATTGAGCAATTTCTCGCTTCATTCGAGTCCACCAATATATTTGCTTGAGGTCATGGTACATCTTCGTACTTCGGGATGAATGGATAGAAGCGAATTGTGAGCCTCGTTCATAATGACTTTTCGAGATCACCCTTAGGAACCACAATCCGGTCCTCAAAGAGCAGAGTGTCTTTGTCATCAACATGGAAGCACTTGTACTTGAAATGCCCTTGTCGATACCACGTTTCACCTTTTTCACCATGGTATCCGAAGTTGAGCCTCACGAATCTGATCTTCCAAAGTAGGAGATACTATGAGGTTGGCAAGAAAGCCTTGAGGAACAACTTGAAGATTCAGCTTGCGGAAAGATTCACGAGAGATCCGGTGAAAGGGCTTGAGGATTAGGCATTGCGATAAGCTTTCTGCTCAAAGCATCTGCAATGACATTGGCCTTGCCGGAGTATATTCAATACTTGGGTTGTACTCTTGAATCATTTCGACCCATCGAGTCACGAGGTTGAGGTTGGGTTGAGTGAAGATGTACTTGAGACTCTTGTGATCGGTGAAAATGTCCACTTTCCTTCCCAACAAGAGATGTCTCCACGTTATCAATGCATGGACAACTGCCGCCAACTCAAGATCGTGAGTGGGGTAGTTCTTCTCGTTAGGCTTCAATTGGCGAGAGGTATAAGCCACAACTCTCTTCTCTTGCATTAACACAGCACGAGACCTTGAAGAGAAGCATCACGAGAAAACTTCAAATGGCTTGGATTCATCGGGAGGAGTCGAGCAGGGAGCTGTGACGAGTTTCTCTTTGAGGGTATTGAAAGCAACGTCACACTCGGGAGACCGGACATACTTCACATGCTTACGGAGAAGGTTGGAAAGAGGCTTTGCAATCTTGGAGAAGTTCTCAACGAATCTTGACAATAGCTTGCAAGACCAAGAAAGCTGCGGAGCTGCTTGACATTACGAGGAGGTTCCCAATTCACAATTGCGGACACCTTCTCGGGATTAACAGCGATGCCCTTAGCGGAGATGATATGACCAAGATAAAGCACTTCATCAAGCCAAAATTCACATTTGGAGAACTTAGCATAAATTGGTACTCTCTGAGCTTGTCTAGCACCAATCGCAAATGTTTGGCATGATCCTTCTTATTCTTGGAGAAGACCAAAATATCATCAAGATAGACCAAGGCGAATTCATTGGTGTAGGGGTTGAATATGAAGTTCATCATCCGAGAGAATGTTGGAGGAGCATTGACGAGGCGAAAGACATGACAGTATATTCATAAGAACCAAAGCATTACGAATCTTTGTCTTGGGAATATCTTGTTCACGAATCGAATCGATGATAACCCATCTGAAGGTCAAGCTTGGAGAACACTGTAGCACCTTTGAGTTGCTCGAAAAGCTCATTGATGTTGGGAAGTGGATACTTGTTCTTGATTGTCTTCTTATTCAATGGGCGGTGTCGGCGCAAAAGTCGGTCCGTGCCATCCTTCTTCGGACAAAAGAACACCACAACCCCAAGGAGATGAACTCGATGCGATCAAACCAGACGCTCTTGTTCATCGAGCTGCTTCTTCAATTCCTTCAGCTCATCAGGTCCAAGCTTGTATGGGCGCTTGCAAGCGGGTTCGATGCGGGCTCAAGATCGATACTTGAACTCAAGCGGCGATGAGGAGGCATACCGGAAGCTCTTACGGAAAGACATCTTGGTACTCACAAGCATTTGGAATCGAGAGATGGCATTCAGTTCGCCCTTCTCATTGAGAGAAAACAACCGAATGGTTTCATCACGAGTGGCATAGATGATCACATCATTAGAAGAGTGAGTCAATTGAATTTCCACGGCAGCACAATCAAGCTGAGCTTTGTCTTGATAAAGCCGATCCATTCGAGAATAAGATCAATATCCGAGTCACCAAGAACAATTGGTTTAGCAGAAATCTATAATCGCCCATCTTGATAGAAACATCCGGAACCACCAAGCTGGAGCTCAACCGTTTACCGGAGAAATGACATCCATGGGTTTACCCAAATGAGAAAAGTGAATTCATGCTTGGTAAAAAGGTCTTGACATGAAACAATCGATGCACCAGTATCAAATAAGACTTTTGCAGGAATATCATTAAGCGAGAGATTACCCATGATCACATCGAAGAATCCTCTTGCTGAGCTGCATTCATCATATTGACCTTGGCATGCTTTGGATTATGCTTGACCTTTGCATTCTTGGAAGATTTCATAGGAGGAGGAGGCGGAAGGCGCCTCTGGTTGAAGCACTTGTTAGCATAGTGACCCTTCTGCGACACTTGTTGCAAGTGACCTCGAGAGAGCGGACGGTGGTAAGGAGCACTTGACCTTGGAGCTTGAGAATTAGACTTGTTACGATAGCTTGGGTTGGGTGGGTGGGAAGATCCACGGCCACCTGAGTTCTTCTCTGGTAAGGTGGCGGAGCGGAGGAGGGGGAGGTAAAACTTCTGCTGCTTAGCTGCCACTTGAGAGGACGAAGAGGACTGAACTGCATCCTGATTCTCTTCTTAGAAGCCTCACATTTGAGCTGGGCAGCTTCTTGCTTGAGCCATGTTGTAGAAATCATCATACTTATCGGCTCAAACAGCACAAGAGGTAATTGCAGATCTTCTCTCGGACCACCTCTGAATTGATAGATCATACTCTTTCTCATCAGTCGTCTTGCTTAGCAAAGCAAGCGAGCTTAGGAACTGGATATTGTATTGATAGACAGACATGTTGCCCTGCTTGAGATTGCGGAACTCCTCACGCTTGCTCTCAACAACACTTTTGAATGTGATGAGCTCGGAAATCACGGCGGAACTCATCGAGTAATGACACGACCTCCTCTGGAATCTTTGTATTCTTTGGTACCACTCAGCAGACTTGATCCTTGAGTTGAAGCGATGCAAACTTGACAAAGTCCTCGGTGCGACATTGCTACTGATCAAAGTGCTTGCAGATGTCCACTAACCAATCGTCGCGTCTGTGGCCTCGACACGAAGCGAAAGACTTGACTGATTAGCGAGGCGGCGAGAGTAGCAAAGTGTGGCTGATTGTTGCCTTGACCTTGATTGCCTTGATTGCCTTGCCCTGAGTGCGTTCTTGCAAGAGCTGCAAAATCATCGAGCATTGGCATTGGTGGCTGCCATGATAGCTTGCCGGGCCTCTGGAGGCGGAGGTGGAGGTGGAGGTGGAGGATTGGTGATCCCCATCATTGCGATCCGGATTGAGGAGCGTTGGCGGAGCCATCTGAAGAGGTGACATCCGTTAGTCCTTTGATAGACAAATAGATAAGTAGAATCAGCGGATAGAAATTGCAACATATAGTCTTCACAATAAACATTCGAACAAGAATGAGCGAATGAATTCCAAAGTTAATCATCACCGTCCATTAAGGTGAGAAGCCACTTAGATAAAGATATGGAAACAACATCATCTTAGAAACAAATCGAATATCATGGCGAAAACAAAAGATTGGCTTCTAGAATGAGCGGAACAAACACATGATAGAATTTACGCCCAAAGTGTTAGTGGTGGGGCCCACACGGACCTGACGTATAGCGGACGTCACGAATGACTAACAAGGCGTCCCGAATCAGCATAGCCAAGGATTCTTTAAGGCGTCTCGCGACCACTTTGTAAATCGACCGTGAATGGGCGGACCACTAGGCGTTGAACCCCAATCTCAAATCATACATCCGCCGGAAAGAATATCCTGTAAGCTACTAGAATTCCCACCTATAAACTCCGAAACTTTACGGTTATGCAATCTGGTGTTGGGGATCAGGGGACACAAAATATATCACCCAAACTAACAATACCTAGATCCGGTTGTATCCATCCGTCAACACATAACCAAGAAATCCTCGAAATCGTGTACCTCGACCTTGAAAAAACATCCGTTATACAAGTCATGGCAATACTCCCTTTCGCCACGATCTTTGGGCTATCGGGGTTATCTCACCAACAAGCTGCACAAAAGAGATTTCGATGTCGGCAAAACTCGGTATTCGAGCGCAGCGATAAAATTGTGGCGACAACACCTCGGAGCTCAACTCCCGGGACACTGCCACAACCCTAAATGTCATGAGGCACCAAGAACAATGTTCTCGTCACAAAACCATCGGAACGATTCCAAGATACCACGTGATCCTAAAAAATTTTAGTGAAATTTGAGAAGAGAAGAGTCAAAACTCTCGTCGGGATACCTCACCGAGGCGACGAAGGGATGGGAAGTAAAAGAATCCTACTCTCCGATATATATAATCCTAAGACTCAAAACATTTTCCATTCTAGACTCAACAACGCCGACAAACAATCAAGTAGGGGCTCCTAAGTCGGGAAGGCTCGATTACCAACATAGCGCCCCGATGCGGCTATATCTCCCCGTGTCGAGGCACGACTTAGAAGCATAACGCATTGAAAGCAATGTCGCAAGTGAGGTAATCTTCACACAACCCATGTAATAATTAAGGAAAGATACATAGTTGGCTTCGATCGCCACTTCACACGATACATAATTAAACATCCATCATTGAGTACACTCAAGGTCCGACTACGGAACCAAAATAAAGAAGATACCCCAAATGCTACACGGATCCCGAATCGTCCCAAGCTGGGCACCACTCTGATCATCTGGAAAAGACACATAGTAACGACCACGTTCCTCGTCGAACTCCCACTTGAGCTCGGTTGAGTCACTTTGCTTGGCCTCGTCGGAACCTGCAACTGTTTTGGAAGTATCTGTGAGTCACGGGGACTCAGCAATCTCACACCAGCGAGATCAAGACTATTTAAGCTTATAGGAAGGACAGGTAGTAAAGTGGAGCTGCAGCAAGCGACTAGCATATATGGTGGCTACAAGCAAAAAGAGCGAGAAGAGGAGCAAAGCACGGTCGTGAAACTAATAGCGATCAAGAAGTGATCTGAACTACTTCGTCGGACATAACTCCAACACCGTGTTCACTTCCGGACTCCGCGAGAAGAGACCATCCAGTTACACACTTGATTGATGTGTATTTTATTTGAGGTCAACTTTGGGTTTTCTACAACGGACATTAACAAATTCCCATCTGCCTCATAACGCGAGCACGGCTTTGAAAGATATTACCTGCGGGGTGTCCCAACAGCCCATTATAAGCTCTCACGGTCAGCGAAGGATATTCCTTCTACGGGAAGACCCGATCAATCTCGGAATCCCGGACTACAAGACATTTCGACAGCAATAAAACAAGACCAGCAAAGCCGCCCGATTGTGCCGACAAATCCCGATAGGAGCTGCACATATCTCGTTCTCAGGGCACATCCGGATAAGTCAAGCTACGAGTAAAACCAAGCCTCGAGTTTCCCCGTGGTGGCCCCGAGTCTGCTCGGTTGGACCAGCACTCGAAGGAGCACTGGTCGGGGGTTAAAATAAAGATGACCCTCGGGCTCGCGAAAACCCGGGGGAAAAGGCTTAGGTGGCAAATGGTAAAACCAAAGTTGGGCCTTCTTTGGGCGAGTCTTATTCAAAGCGAACTGTCAAGGGGTCCCATAAATCACCCAACCGTGTAAGAGCGAAATCAAGGAACATAACACGGTATGGCGGAAACTAGGGTGGCAAGAGTGGAACAAAACACCGGGCATAAGGCCGAGCCTTCCACCCTTTACCAAGTATATAGATGTATTAATAATAGCAGTTAATATATATTGTGATATCCCCAACAAGTAAACATGTTCCAAAAAGGAACAACATCTCCATGTTCAACAAGGAACAAACTTCAACTTCACTGCAACTAGCAGCGCTATAAGAGGGCTGAGCAAAGCGGTAACATAGCCAATCAACGGTTTGCTAGGAAAAGGATGGTTAGGGGCTGACATGGCAATATGGGTGGCATGATATAGCAAGTGGTAGGCATCGCAGCATAGGCATAGCAAAGAAGCGAGCAACTAGCATAGCAAAGATAGAAGTGATTTGAGGTATGGTCATCTTGCACGCAATGTTCTCGAGTTGTCGAAAGCTTGATCCTCGAAAATGTTCTCAACAGGTTCCTCGTTCACGTACTCGTCTCCCGACTCTACCCAAAACAACAACATAAACAAAGGAACCACAATAAATCACGGTGCAATGCACAATCAACATGATGCAAAACATGACATGATATGCATGCTGTGATATGCAATGCTTATGTGCGCTCCGGAAGGTAAATGATGAACCAGGCATCAACTTGGCAAACCAAGTATGCCACTGGAAAGATGAGATGATTTCGGTTGAAATCGATATAAAGATCACCGGAATCGGATGCACGGTTTGCAAATGACGAGCAAAACAAGAATGGCACAAATCTGCCATTAACAGCATGATGCCACTTAGCAAGCAACAATTAAATAATCTACTGCACCCAAACGTATCAACAAAGCACATGGAAGTGATCTACACATGATGCTCGACAAAAGATGAGCACTGAGCTACGGCTAGTTCACATCATAACAGGTTCAAATAAGCATGGCAAAAGTGCACAAAATATCAGGCTGGACATGGCAAAAACAGCATCAGGTTGCAATGTTCAGAGCAGCATAACTACATGCTACAGGACCTTAAAATAGCAAAACATGGCATGGCATGAATCTACTCAAAGCCTAGAACAAAAGTCCCTTACTGACCATAAGCCAAAAAGGACTAGAAAATATAGTAACACCCATGTCAATATTGAAAGTCTTGTTAACAGATTCAGCAACATGACATGTCAAAAACTGATAACGAGAGGGCATGTTTACAAGCTCAATGCACTCACTACAGAGCCTCAAATGATAAACTAAGCATACATACATCAAGAAGACATGACATAGAAGACATAAATGGCAAGAACAATAACCTAGCATAAATGGATCAACCACAACAAGCTAGGCAAAATTGAATAACATGTATACAATCTGCCAGGAATCATTTGATAGCAAAAGTAGAGCTCGATTGACTCAAGCTATGGCATCCCATAATTGCAAAGAAAGGCATGAACGGATAGAGCAAGACATGCTTTACAAAACACCCTTACTGAAGTATCTCAAAATATGCATAGATCTCTCGGTATCATCAAGTAAACATGGCATCAAAATCAGCTAAAACAGGGCTAAAATCAGCAACATTAGGACACCTACTTTGCATGCTTGTGCTAGTCACCACATAGATCAGAAAAATACATGGCATACACCCCTGGAAAGATGGCATGGCATATTTCAAAACACATGTAGGACTCCAATTCATAGGGTGCACACAATAATCATGGCAAAAATAACAAAAGTGCAAGTTCTGTTACGAAACAGAAACTAACATCACATAGCACTCTTCCAACAGCATTTCGGGCATCAAGATGAGCTCAAATGAAAATGATGCAATGAGATGAAATGATCTACTCTTCGAGACGAACATTTTGACATATTATACACGCAAAATGGATCTCGGATGCAAAGATATAGCGTTGAAAATGCAACAAAAACATTAGATGCAAAAAATTAACTTAGAGAAATAAGGAGGGAGAAGAGAAGTCAGCAGGTGCGGTTCGAGGTCGGATCGGGCGGATCGACCCGGATCAGGCGCGTGTGAGCTGCCCTTGAACTTCGCC